>CM028618.1:8624546-10045631 GCA_016735795.1 Caenorhabditis tropicalis | reverse complement strand
ATAGAGTGCACAATTGGATCAATAGAGTGCACAATTGGATCAATAGAGTGCACAATTGGATCAATAGAGTGCACAATTGGATCAATAAATAGAGTTCACAATTGGATCAATAAATAGAGTGCACAATTGGATCAATAGAGTGCACAATTGGATCAATAGAGTGCACAATTGGATCAATAAATAGAGTGCACAATTGGATCAATAGAGTGCACAATTGGATCAATAGAGTGCACAATTGGATCAATAGAGTGCACAATTGGATCAATAAATAGAGTGCACAATTGGATCAATAGAGTGCACAATTGGATCAATAGAGTGCACAATTGGATCAATAGAGTGCACAATTGGATCAATAAATAGAGTGCACAATTGGATCAATAGAGTGCACAATTGGATCAATAAATAGAGTGCACAATTGGATCAATAGAGTGCACAATTGGATCAATAAATAGAGTGCACAATTGGATCAATAAATAGAGTGCACAATTGGATCAATAAATAGAGTGCACAATTGGATCAATAGAGTGCACAATTGGATCAATAGAGTGCACAATTGGATCAATAGAGTGCACAATTGGATCAATAAATAGAGTGCACAATTGGATCAATAGAGTGCACAATTGGATCAATAGAGTGCACAATTGGATCAATAGAGTGCACAATTGGATCAATAGAGTGCACAATTGGATCAATAGAGTGCACAATTGGATCAATAAATAGAGTTCACAATTGGATCAATAAATAGAGTGCATAATTGGATCAATAGAGTGCACAATTGGATCAATAGAGTGCACAATTGGATCAATAAATAGAGTGCACAATTGGATCAATAGAGTGCACAATTGGATCAATAGAGTGCATAATTGGATCAATAAATAGAGTGCACAATTGGATCAATAGAGTGCACAATTGGATCAATAAATAGAGTGCACAATTGGATCAATAAATAGAGTTCACAATTGGATCAATAAATAGAGTGCACAATTGGATCAATAGAGTGCACATGTAAATACAAGCCGGTTCTTACTTGTATTCAGTTAGGTTATTTTACTTCTCTAAGTGACTCGAAGGTATTAGTAGAAGCTTTCACAGGTGTAGCGGCACCTTTCTTTTAGTTAGACTTTCAACACAATTCAACTTATTATCATCATTTATTGAGGTAAGAAGAATGGTCAAGAAGTGACCGAAAGAGCCCCGAATGCTCTGATAAGCAGGGTTTTATACGCCTGCTTATCAGTGCGCTCGGCTAAGAATTACTGACGAAATACACAAACTATAACTACCATGACATCCCCGACCCTTTGAGACGCACGTCCCGGGCGTAAGATGAAAACTTATATAAAATGAATCATAACAATAATTATTTAAACTTATTCATCTTGAATGTGGAGTTTTCTATTGCTCCCCACTGGCACTGTCTCATCCTCCGTTGCTGCCAACATTTTCACCATCTGCACACATTCCTTCTCTGTCGGATCCATTCCTTCTCCATCAAAAACACCAAATTCACGTTGAAGTTGTTGCAGTCCTTTTTCCTCCATCTCACTTGCCATTATCGTAGATTTACCGATGCTATGTGTCTTCTCCACGACCAATGGTGAATGAACCATTCCGTTGACTCGATTTCCATGCAGTGTGACCAATTTTCCACTCGTTATCTCGACAGCTACCATTGAAGCAATTCCAGCAATGATCGCATCTCCTCTTTTGGGAGCTCTTGGTTCACGATGAAGCTTATAGAGAGTTTTATAATCTCCCCATTGGATTCCAATATCATTCGAAGTGATATTATCTTTCCTCATTTCGAGAATGATGCACGGGTTAATTATAAGATTAAATTGAAGCATTTCATGATTTTTCATGATTGCTTTCTGTAGACCAAAACTGTGGACTTCATTTGCTGAAGCTCCAGTAATGATCAATGCCAAACACGCCACTATCATGAGGAAATGAATTCCTGATAGTCCTGGTGCTCTGTTTGGTTGCCAGCCGATACTTTGATAAGAATCGTCTCTGTCGTTTTGTTCGTTTTCTTCATAATCAGAAAACTCGTATGGCTGATCGGTATGATTGAACTGTGACTGGTTGTTGAAGGCAATTTGCTCAATGAGTTCTCGTTGCCGTCTCGACTCAATTTTCAAGTTTTCAATCTGTTCTATGAGGCTTTCATCTTCCTCATCCTCATAATTCTTTCGGACGTTGTTAATCAAATTGATTGTGTCATTGTCCTCTTCTTTCAGAATCTCTTCCATTCTTTCAGCTACACGAATAGCCTCATCCATGGTTTCCGGTGTCTCCCTTTCTAAAACCTTTATTTTGATTCTAGCTGGCAGGCCGTGTATGAACCTGTTGATAATCATATCAGCTCTTTGCTCTTCTCTGAGGGCTGGGAAGGCAACTCTTGCGACACCTTGCACTCTTTTGGCAAACTTTACCATTGTCTCAGACGGTTTCATCTTAGTAGATGACAGGTCATTCATGGCTTTGTCCCGACCTCCGCGGGAACGGAGCTTTTCGGCCAGAGCTTCGGCAGCCCGAGTGAAATCAGC
Source organism: Caenorhabditis tropicalis (assembly GCA_016735795.1). NCBI lineage: Eukaryota > Metazoa > Nematoda > Chromadorea > Rhabditida > Rhabditidae > Caenorhabditis > Caenorhabditis tropicalis. The sequence goes on along the minus strand of CM028618.1, from coordinate 10,043,082 downwards.
TCGGTCCTCTACGGGCAAACTGTCGTATTTTATACGAGCAGACCCCGACAACATCCGAGGGAAGACCATCAACGAGAGACGTCTGCCTAGGTTTAGGGAGTTTGACTCATGGACAAACTTCTCCAACCATTGTCCAAACGTGTCTTCATCGGACTCCCCGGTATACTTCGGTAAGCCTGCACTTATGGCTTCCGTTGCAGTTTTTATCTCTTTGAAGGTAAACCTTCTTGCTTCTTGGGCTTCTGCAGGTGGTGCCAGCGGAACTGGGATTTCATCTCCAGACTCACTGTCAGCACTAGCCTCTCTTTGTTGTCCTCGTCCTCTTCTAGCAATATCTAGACGGTTTCTTGGGACTTGGCGGTTTCGTAAGTTAAACATTCTTTCAAAATGAGTGAATTGGTTGTCTCACTTACTATTTAAATGTTTTGTTATCAGAGTCAGTGCTTGATGTCAGGATTTAAAATTTCTCTGATAACACTTGCTCTCTTTTCCGTGCTGGTCAGTAGCTGGTCATTTCTTATCAGTATTTGCAAAACTGTGTTTGCCAACAAACATGTCCACTTCGCTTTTTCTGTCACGGAATTTCCTTATCAGGCTTTTGAAATCATGTTTTCCCTGATTTGTTAATCGTTCTCTGAACGGAATACAAAATTATAAAGTATTCTCTTTTCAGGATATAACACTACAAATTAAAAAGACAAAGTAAATTTTCAAAAACTTCTGGAAATTTCCAATAATTTCATATGAATGTTAGCCTGTCGTCTCATTGAAACAACTTCATCAATACTGTACATTGACAGTTTCCTACCGTATTTGACGGTATTCTTTTCTTATTTTCACTTAAATTCAGCCAGTTCACGTCTTCTTTCTGATTGCAAAGTTTCTTACTTTTTCTTTTCTGAAGAAGTTTCAAAATTGTTTGGCGCCTCAATTTTGAATCTTCTGTTCTATGACGTCCGTACAGAACTTCCGTCACCCAATGACATTCTTATCACACGGTCTCCTTTGGAGCGCCGTGCTGTCCCCGACTGCTTGCGTCATCGGTTAGACCTTCACCCCCTATATGCATATAGGTTGACAGATTACTGTCCGTGGGCCGCTCCGGGGTAGAGAACTGATGGTTCGGTATAGGACCAACTTGAGCGCGGTCACATTCCAGGGAAGGACGCATCAAAACTCGTAAAGAAGTTCTCTACAGCCATTGCATGTAGTCAACCAGCCACAATAACTTCACTGTTACATTTCTCGGAGGATACCTCTGCACTCCTCCTTTTTCAATAAAATAGGGGACGTATTACAATAAAACGAAGTGGTCCGGTTTCAAGCAGTCTTTTCTTTTCTTTTCATTTCTCATTAATCTGATAAAATAGAGGTAGAAGTACGGTGGCCACCACGTGATTGACTGGACTTAGATGTGAATCAAAATTCTCTTTTCTCATTAGGCTTTTCAATCATCGAAATTTCGACTCTTTTGATTGGTTTTCTGATACACTTTTGTGTTCTTTTAAACCTGAACCACTCTCTTGAGCTCATGCGACTCAAGTTCCGGCGAGAAATATACTCGGCGGAATGGTGGAACCTCCATGTAAATACAAGCCGGTTCTTACTTGTATTCAGTTAGGTTATTTTACTTCTCTAAGTGACTCGAAGGTATTAGTAGAAGCTTTCACAGGTGTAGCGGCACCTTTCTTTTTAGTTAGACTTTTAACACAATTCAACTTATTATCATCATTTATTGAGGTAAGAAGAATGGTCAAGAAGTGACCGAAAGAGCCCCGAATGCTCTGATAAGCAGGGTTTTATACGCCTGCTTATCAGTGCGCTCGGCTAAGAATTACTGACGAAATACACAAACTATAACTACCATGACACACAATTGGATCAATAAATAGAGTGCACAATTGGATCAATAAATAGAGTGCACAATTGGATCAATAAATAGAGTGCACAACTGGATCAATAGAGTGCACAATTGGATCAATAAATAGAGTGCACAATTGGATCAATAAATAGAGTGCACAATTGGATCAATAAATAGAGTGCACAATTGGATCAATAGAGTGCACAATTGGATCAATAGAGTGCACAATTGGATCAATAGAGTGCACAATTGGATCAATAAATAGAGTGCACAATTGGATCAATAGAGTGCACAATTGGATCAATAGAGTGCACAATTGGATCAATAGAGTGCACAATTGGATCAATAAATAGAGTGCACAATTGGATCAATAAATAGAGTGCACAACTGGATCAATAGAGTGCACAATTGGGAATCAATAGAGTGCACAATTGGATCAATAAATAGAGTGCACAATTGGATCAATAAATAGAGTGCACAATTGGATCAATAAATAGAGTGCACAATTGGATCAATAGAGTGCACAATTAAATCAATAGAGTGCACAATTGGATCAATAAATAGAGTGCACAATTGGATCAATAGAGTGCACAATTGGATCAATAAATAGAGTGCACAATTGGATCAATAAATAGAGTGCACAATTGGATCAATAAATAGAGTGCACAATTGGATCAATAGAGTGCACAATTGGATCAATAGAGTGCACAATTGGATCAATAGAGTGCACAATTGGATCAATAGAGTGCACAATTGGATCAATAAATAGAGTGCACAATTGGATCAATAGAGTGCACAATTGGATCAATAGAGTGCACAATTGGATCAATAGAGTGCACAATTGGATCAATAGAGTGCACAATTGGATCAATAGAGTGCACAATTGGATCAATAAATAGAGTTCACAATTGGATCAATAAATAGAGTGCACAATTGGATCAATAGAGTGCACAATTGGATCAATAGAGTGCACAATTGGATCAATAAATAGAGTGCACAATTGGATCAATAGAGTGCACAATTGGATCAATAGAGTGCACAATTGGATCAATAGAGTGCACAATTGGATCAATAAATAGAGTGCACAATTGGATCAATAGAGTGCACAATTGGATCAATAGAGTGCACAATTGGATCAATAGAGTGCACAATTGGATCAATAAATAGAGTGCACAATTGGATCAATAGAGTGCACAATTGGATCAATAAATAGAGTGCACAATTGGATCAATAGAGTGCACAATTGGATCAATAAATAGAGTGCACAATTGGATCAATAAATAGAGTGCACAATTGGATCAATAGAGTGCACAATTGGATCAATAGAGTGCACAATTGGATCAATAGAGTGCACAATTGGATCAATAAATAGAGTGCACAATTGGATCAATAGAGTGCACAATTGGATCAATAGAGTGCACAATTGGATCAATAGAGTGCACAATTGGATCAATAAATAGAGTGCACAATTGGATCAATAGAGTGCACAATTGGATCAATAAATAGAGTGCACAATTGGATCAATAGAGTGCACAATTGGATCAATAAATAGAGTGCACAATTGGATCAATAAATAGAGTGCACAATTGGATCAATAAATAGAGTGCACAATTGGATCAATAGAGTGCACAATTGGATCAATAGAGTGCACAATTGGATCAATAGAGTGCACAATTGGATCAATAAATAGAGTGCACAATTGGATCAATAGAGTGCACAATTGGATCAATAGAGTGCACAATTGGATCAATAGAGTGCACAATTGGATCAATAGAGTGCACAATTGGATCAATAGAGTGCACAATTGGATCAATAAATAGAGTTCACAATTGGATCAATAAATAGAGTGCATAATTGGATCAATAGAGTGCACAATTGGATCAATAGAGTGCACAATTGGATCAATAAATAGAGTGCACAATTGGATCAATAGAGTGCACAATTGGATCAATAGAGTGCATAATTGGATCAATAAATAGAGTGCACAATTGGATCAATAGAGTGCACAATTGGATCAATAAATAGAGTGCACAATTGGATCAATAAATAGAGTTCACAATTGGATCAATAAATAGAGTGCACAATTGGATCAATAGAGTGCACATGTAAATACAAGCCGGTTCTTACTTGTATTCAGTTAGGTTATTTTACTTCTCTAAGTGACTCGAAGGTATTAGTAGAAGCTTTCACAGGTGTAGCGGCACCTTTCTTTTTAGTTAGACTTTCAACACAATTCAACTTATTATCATCATTTATTGAGGTAAGAAGAATGGTCAAGAAGTGACCGAAAGAGCCCCGAATGCTCTGATAAGCAGGGTTTTATACGCCTACTTATCAGTGCGCTCGGTTAAGAGTTACTGACGAAATACACAAACTATAACTACCATGACATCCCCGACCCTTTGAGACGCACGTCCCGGGCGTAAGATGAAAACGTATATAAAATGAATCATAACAATAATTATTTAAACTTATTCATCTTGAATGTGGAGTTTTCTGTTGCTTCCCAATGGCACTGTCTTCTCATCCTCCTGTGCTGCCAAAATTTTCTCCATCTGCACACATTCCTTTTCTGTCGGATCCATTCCTTCTCCATAAAAAACACCAAATTCACGTTGAAGTTGTTGCAGTCCTTTTTCCTCCATCTCAGTTGCCATTAGCGTAGATTGACCGATGCTATTTGTCTTCTCCACGACCAATGGTGAATGAACCATTCCGTTGATTTGATTTCCATGCAGTGTGACCAATTTTCCACTCGTTATCTCGACAGCTACCATTGAAGCAATTCCAGCAATGATCGTATCTCCTCTTTTGGGAGCTCTTGGCTCACGATGAAGCTTATCGAGAGTTTTATAATCTCCCCATTGGATTCCAATATCATTCGAAGTGATATTATCTTTCCTCATTTCGAGAATGATGCACGGGTTAATTATAAGATTAAATTGAAGCATTTCATGATTTTTCATGATTGCTTTCTGTAGACCAAAACTGTGGACTTCATTTGCTGAAGCTCCAGTAATGATCAATGCCAAACACGCCACTATCATGAGGAAATGAATTCCTGATAGTCCTGGTGCTCTGTTTGGTTGCCAGCCGATACTTTGATAAGAATCGTCTCTGTCGTTTTGTTCGTTTTCTTCATAATCAGAAAACTCGTATGGCTGATCGGTATGATTGAACTGTGACTGGTTGTTGAAGGCAATTTGCTCAATGAGTTCTCGTTGCCGTCTCGACTCAATTTTCAAGTTTTCAATCTGTTCTATGAGGCTTTCATCTTCCTCATCCTCATAATTCTTTCGGACGTTGTTAATCAAATTGATTGTGTCATTGTCCTCTTCTTTCAGAATCTCTTCCATTCTTTCAGCTACACGAATAGCCTCATCCATGGTTTCCGGTGTCTCCTTTCTAAAACCTTTATTTTGATTCTAGCTGGCAGGCCGTGTATGAACCTGTTGATAATCATATCAGCTCTTTGCTCTTCTCTGAGGGCTGGGAAGGCAACTCTTGCGACACCTTGCACTCTTTTGGCAAACTTTACCATTGTCTCAGACGGTTTCATCTTAGTAGATGACAGGTCATTCATGGCTTTGTCCCGACCTCCGCGGGAACGGAGCTTTTCGGCCAGAGCTTCGGCAGCCCGAGTGAAATCAGCTCGGTCCTCTACGGGCAAACTGTCGTATTTTATACGAGCAGACCCCGACAACATCCGAGGAAGACCATCAACGAGAGACGTCTGCCTAGGTTTAGGGAGTTTGACTCATGGACAAACTTCTCCAACCATTGTCCAAACGTGTCTTCATCGGACTCCCCGGTATACTTCGGTAAGCCTGCACTTATGGCTTCCGTTGCAGTTTTATCTCTTTGAAGGTAAACCTTCTTGCTTCTTGGGCTTCTGCAGGTGGTGCCAGCGGAACTGGGATTTCATCTCCAGACTCACTGTCAGCACTAGCCTCTCTTTGTTGTCCTCGTCCTCTTCTAGCAATATCTAGACGGTTTCTTGGGACTTGGCGGTTTCGTAAGTTAAACATTCTTTCAAAATGAGTGAATTGGTTGTCTCACTTACTATTTAAATGTTTTGTTATCAGAGTCAGTGCTTGATGTCAGGATTTAAAATTTCTCTGATAACACTTGCTCTCTTTCCGTGCTGGTCAGTAGCTGGTCATTTCTTATCAGTATTTGCAAAACTGTGTTTGCCAACAAACATGTCCACTTCGCTTTTTCTGTCACGGAATTTCCTTATCAGGCTTTTGAAATCATGTTTTCCCTGATTTGTTAATCGTTCTCTGAACGGAATACAAAATTATAAAGTATTCTCTTTTCAGGATATAACACTACAAATTAAAAAGACAAAGTAAATTTTCAAAAACTTCTGGAAATTTCCAATAATTTCATATGAATGTTAGCCTGTCGTCTCATTGAAACAACTTCATCAATACTGTACATTGACAGTTTCCTACCGTATTTGACGGTATTCTTTTCTTATTTTCACTTAAATTCAGCCAGTTCACGTCTTCTTTCTGATTGCAAAGTTTCTTACTTTTCTTTTCTGAAGAAGTTTCAAAATTGTTTGGCGCCTCAATTTTGAATCTTCTGTTCTATGACGTCCGTACAGAACTTCCGTCACCCAATGACATTCTTATCACACGGTCTCCTTTGGAGCGCCGTGCTGTCCCCTGACTGCTTGCGTCATCGGTTAGACCTTCACCCCTATATGCATATAGGTTGACAGATTACTGTCCGTGGGCCGCTCCGGGGTAGAGAACTGATGGTTCGGTATAGGACCAACTTGAGCGCGGTCACATTCCAGGGAAGGACGCATCAAAACTCGTAAAGAAGTTCTCTACAGCCATTGCATGTAGTCAACCAGCCACAATAACTTCACTGTTACATTTCTCGGAGGATACCTCTGCACTCCTCCTTTTTCAATAAAATAGGGGACGTATTACAATAAAACGAAGTGGTCCGGTTTCAAGCAGTCTTTTCTTTTCTTTTCATTTCTCATTAATCTGATAAAATAGAGGTAGAAGTACGGTGGCCACCACGTGATTGACTGGACTTAGATGTGAATCAAAATTCTCTTTTCTCATTAGGCTTTTCAATCATCGAAATTTCGACTCTTTTGATTGGTTTTCTGATACACTTTTGTGTTCTTTTAAACCTGAACCACTCTCTTGAGCTCATGCGACTCAAGTTCCGGCGAGAAATATACTCGGCGGAATGGTGGAACCTCCATGTAAATACAAGCCGGTTCTTACTTGTATTCAGTTAGGTTATTTTACTTCTCTAAGTGACTCGAAGGTATTAGTAGAAGCTTTCACAGGTGTAGCGGCACCTTTCTTTTTAGTTAGACTTTTAACACAATTCAACTTATTATCATCATTTATTGAGGTAAGAAGAATGGTCAAGAAGTGACCGAAAGAGCCCCGAATGCTCTGATAAGCAGGGTTTTATACGCCTGCTTATCAGTGCGCTCGGCTAAGAATTACTGACGAAATACACAAACTATAACTACCATGACACACAATTGGATCAATAAATAGAGTGCACAATTGGATCAATAAATAGAGTGCACAATTGGATCAATAAATAGAGTGCACAACTGGATCAATAGAGTGCACAATTGGATCAATAAATAGAGTGCACAATTGGATCAATAAATAGAGTGCACAATTGGATCAATAAATAGAGTGCACAATTGGATCAATAGAGTGCACAATTGGATCAATAGAGTGCACAATTGGATCAATAGAGTGCACAATTGGATCAATAAATAGAGTGCACAATTGGATCAATAGAGTGCACAATTGGATCAATAGAGTGCACAATTGGATCAATAGAGTGCACAATTGGATCAATAAATAGAGTGCACAATTGGATCAATAAATAGAGTGCACAACTGGATCAATAGAGTGCACAATTGGATCAATAAATAGAGTGCACAATTGGATCAATAAATAGAGTGCACAATTGGATCAATAAATAGAGTGCACAATTGGATCAATAAATAGAGTGCACAATTGGATCAATAGAGTGCACAATTAAATCAATAGAGTGCACAATTGGATCAATAAATAGAGTGCACAATTGGATCAATAGAGTGCACAATTGGATCAATAAATAGAGTGCACAATTGGATCAATAAATAGAGTGCACAATTGGATCAATAAATAGAGTGCACAATTGGATCAATAAATAGAGTGCACAATTGGATCAATAGAGTGCACAATTGGATCAATAGAGTGCACAATTGGATCAATAGAGTGCACAATTGGATCAATAAATAGAGTGCACAATTGGATCAATAGAGTGCACAATTGGATCAATAGAGTGCACAATTGGATCAATAGAGTGCACAATTGGATCAATAGAGTGCACAATTGGATCAATAGAGTGCACAATTGGATCAATAAATAGAGTTCACAATTGGATCAATAAATAGAGTGCACAATTGGATCAATAGAGTGCACAATTGGATCAATAGAGTGCACAATTGGATCAATAAATAGAGTGCACAATTGGATCAATAGAGTGCACAATTGGATCAATAGAGTGCACAATTGGATCAATAGAGTGCACAATTGGATCAATAAATAGAGTGCACAATTGGATCAATAGAGTGCACAATTGGATCAATAGAGTGCACAATTGGATCAATAGAGTGCACAATTGGATCAATAAATAGAGTGCACAATTGGATCAATAGAGTGCACAATTGGATCAATAAATAGAGTGCACAATTGGATCAATAGAGTGCACAATTGGATCAATAAATAGAGTGCACAATTGGATCAATAAATAGAGTGCACAATTGGATCAATAAATAGAGTGCACAATTGGATCAATAGAGTGCACAATTGGATCAATAGAGTGCACAATTGGATCAATAGAGTGCACAATTGGATCAATAAATAGAGTGCACAATTGGATCAATAGAGTGCACAATTGGATCAATAGAGTGCACAATTGGATCAATAGAGTGCACAATTGGATCAATAGAGTGCACAATTGGATCAATAGAGTGCACAATTGGATCAATAAATAGAGTTCACAATTGGATCAATAAATAGAGTGCATAATTGGATCAATAGAGTGCACAATTGGATCAATAGAGTGCACAATTGGATCAATAAATAGAGTGCACAATTGGATCAATAGAGTGCACAATTGGATCAATAGAGTGCATAATTGGATCAATAAATAGAGTGCACAATTGGATCAATAGAGTGCACAATTGGATCAATAAATAGAGTGCACAATTGGATCAATAAATAGAGTTCACAATTGGATCAATAAATAGAGTGCACAATTGGATCAATAGAGTGCACATGTAAATACAAGCCGGTTCTTACTTGTATTCAGTTAGGTTATTTTACTTCTCTAAGTGACTCGAAGGTATTAGTAGAAGCTTTCACAGGTGTAGCGGCACCTTTCTTTTTAGTTAGACTTTCAACACAATTCAACTTATTATCATCATTTATTGAGGTAAGAAGAATGGTCAAGAAGTGACCGAAAGAGCCCCGAATGCTCTGATAAGCAGGGTTTTATACGCCTGCTTATCAGTGCGCTCGGCTAAGAATTACTGACGAAATACACAAACTATAACTACCATGACATCCCCGACCCTTTGAGACGCACGTCCCGGGCGTAAGATGAAAACTTATATAAAATGAATCATAACAATAATTATTTAAACTTATTCATCTTGAATGTGGAGTTTTCTATTGCTCCCCACTGGCACTGTCTCATCCTCCGTTGCTGCCAACATTTTCACCATCTGCACACATTCCTTCTCTGTCGGATCCATTCCTTCTCCATCAAAAACACCAAATTCACGTTGAAGTTGTTGCAGTCCTTTTTCCTCCATCTCACTTGCCATTATCGTAGATTTACCGATGCTATGTGTCTTCTCCACGACCAATGGTGAATGAACCATTCCGTTGACTCGATTTCCATGCAGTGTGACCAATTTTCCACTCGTTATCTCGACAGCTACCATTGAAGCAATTCCAGCAATGATCGCATCTCCTCTTTTGGGAGCTCTTGGTTCACGATGAAGCTTATAGAGAGTTTTATAATCTCCCCATTGGATTCCAATATCATTCGAAGTGATATTATCTTTCCTCATTTCGAGAATGATGCACGGGTTAATTATAAGATTAAATTGAAGCATTTCATGATTTTTCATGATTGCTTTCTGTAGACCAAAACTGTGGACTTCATTTGCTGAAGCTCCAGTAATGATCAATGCCAAACACGCCACTATCATGAGGAAATGAATTCCTGATAGTCCTGGTGCTCTGTTTGGTTGCCAGCCGATACTTTGATAAGAATCGTCTCTGTCGTTTTGTTCGTTTTCTTCATAATCAGAAAACTCGTATGGCTGATCGGTATGATTGAACTGTGACTGGTTGTTGAAGGCAATTTGCTCAATGAGTTCTCGTTGCCGTCTCGACTCAATTTTCAAGTTTTCAATCTGTTCTATGAGGCTTTCATCTTCCTCATCCTCATAATTCTTTCGGACGTTGTTAATCAAATTGATTGTGTCATTGTCCTCTTCTTTCAGAATCTCTTCCATTCTTTCAGCTACACGAATAGCCTCATCCATGGTTTCCGGTGTCTCCCTTTCTAAAACCTTTATTTTGATTCTAGCTGGCAGGCCGTGTATGAACCTGTTGATAATCATATCAGCTCTTTGCTCTTCTCTGAGGGCTGGGAAGGCAACTCTTGCGACACCTTGCACTCTTTTGGCAAACTTTACCATTGTCTCAGACGGTTTCATCTTAGTAGATGACAGGTCATTCATGGCTTTGTCCCGACCTCCGCGGGAACGGAGCTTTTCGGCCAGAGCTTCGGCAGCCCGAGTGAAATCAGCTCGGTCCTCTACGGGCAAACTGTCGTATTTTATACGAGCAGACCCCGACAACATCCGAGGGAAGACCATCAACGAGAGACGTCTGCCTAGGTTTAGGGAGTTTGACTCATGGACAAACTTCTCCAACCATTGTCCAAACGTGTCTTCATCGGACTCCCCGGTATACTTCGGTAAGCCTGCACTTATGGCTTCCGTTGCAGTTTTATCTCTTTGAAGGTAAACCTTCTTGCTTCTTGGGCTTCTGCAGGTGGTGCCAGCGGAACTGGGATTTCATCTCCAGACTCACTGTCAGCACTAGCCTCTCTTTGTTGTCCTCGTCCTCTTCTAGCAATATCTAGACGGTTTCTTGGGACTTGGCGGTTTCGTAAGTTAAACATTCTTTCAAAATGAGTGAATTGGTTGTCTCACTTACTATTTAAATGTTTTGTTATCAGAGTCAGTGCTTGATGTCAGGATTTAAAATTTCTCTGATAACACTTGCTCTCTTTTCCGTGCTGGTCAGTAGCTGGTCATTTCTTATCAGTATTTGCAAAACTGTGTTTGCCAACAAACATGTCCACTTCGCTTTTTCTGTCACGGAATTTCCTTATCAGGCTTTTGAAATCATGTTTTCCCTGATTTGTTAATCGTTCTCTGAACGGAATACAAAATTATAAAGTATTCTCTTTTCAGGATATAACACTACAAATTAAAAAGACAAAGTAAATTTTCAAAACTTCTGGAAATTTCCAATAATTTCATATGAATGTTAGCCTGTCGTCTCATTGAAACAACTTCATCAATACTGTACATTGACAGTTTCCTACCGTATTTGACGGTATTCTTTTCTTATTTTCACTTAAATTCAGCCAGTTCACGTCTTCTTTCTGATTGCAAAGTTTCTTACTTTTTCTTTTCTGAAGAAGTTTCAAAATTGTTTGGCGCCTCAATTTTGAATCTTCTGTTCTATGACGTCCGTACAGAACTTCCGTCACCCAATGACATTCTTATCACACGGTCTCCTTTGGAGCGCCGTGCTGTCCCCTGACTGCTTGCGTCATCGGTTAGACCTTCACCCCTATATGCATATAGGTTGACAGATTACTGTCCGTGGGCCGCTCCGGGGTAGAGAACTGATGGTTCGGTATAGGACCAACTTGAGCGCGGTCACATTCCAGGGAAGGACGCATCAAAACTCGTAAAGAAGTTCTCTACAGCCATTGCATGTAGTCAACCAGCCACAATAACTTCACTGTTACATTTCTCGGAGGATACCTCTGCACTCCTCCTTTTCAATAAAATAGGGACGTATTACAATAAAACGAAGTGGTCCGGTTTCAAGCAGTCTTTTCTTTTCTTTTCATTTCTCATTAATCTGATAAAATAGAGGTAGAAGTACGGTGGCCACCACGTGATTGACTGGACTTAGATGTGAATCAAAATTCTCTTTTCTCATTAGGCTTTTCAATCATCGAAATTTCGACTCTTTTGATTGGTTTTCTGATACACTTTTGTGTTCTTTTAAACCTGAACCACTCTCTTGAGCTCATGCGACTCAAGTTCCGGCGAGAAATATACTCGGCGGAATGGTGGAACCTCCATGTAAATACAAGCCGGTTCTTACTTGTATTCAGTTAGGTTATTTTACTTCTCTAAGTGACTCGAAGGTATTAGTAGAAGCTTTCACAGGTGTAGCGGCACCTTTCTTTTAGTTAGACTTTTAACACAATTCAACTTATTATCATCATTTATTGAGGTAAGAAGAATGGTCAAGAAGTGACCGAAAGAGCCCCGAATGCTCTGATAAGCAGGGTTTTATACGCCTGCTTATCAGTGCGCTCGGCTAAGAATTACTGACGAAATACACAAACTATAACTACCATGACACACAATTGGATCAATAAATAGAGTGCACAATTGGATCAATAAATAGAGTGCACAATTGGATCAATAAATAGAGTGCACAACTGGATCAATAGAGTGCACAATTGGATCAATAAATAGAGTGCACAATTGGATCAATAAATAGAGTGCACAATTGGATCAATAAATAGAGTGCACAATTGGATCAATAGAGTGCACAATTGGATCAATAGAGTGCACAATTGGATCAATAGAGTGCACAATTGGATCAATAAATAGAGTGCACAATTGGATCAATAGAGTGCACAATTGGATCAATAGAGTGCACAATTGGATCAATAGAGTGCACAATTGGATCAATAAATAGAGTGCACAATTGGATCAATAAATAGAGTGCACAACTGGATCAATAGAGTGCACAATTGGATCAATAAATAGAGTGCACAATTGGATCAATAAATAGAGTGCACAATTGGATCAATAAATAGAGTGCACAATTGGATCAATAAATAGAGTGCACAATTGGATCAATAGAGTGCACAATTAAATCAATAGAGTGCACAATTGGATCAATAAATAGAGTGCACAATTGGATCAATAAATAGAGTGCACAATTGGATCAATAAATAGAGTGCACAATTGGATCAATAAATAGAGTGCACAATTGGATCAATAGAGTGCACAATTGGATCAATAAATAGAGTGCACAATTGGATCAATAGAGTGCACAATTGGATCAATAGAGTGCACAATTGGATCAATAGAGTGGAGCGCCGTGCTGTCCCCGACTGCTTGCGTCATCGGTTAGACCTTCACCCCCTATATGCATATAGGTTGACAGATTACTGTCCGTGGGCCGCTCCGGGGTAGAGAACTGATGGTTCGGTATAGGACCAACTTGAGCGCGGTCACATTCCAGGGAAGGACGCATCAAAACTCGTAAAGAAGTTCTCTACAGCCATTGCATGTAGTCAACCAGCCACAATAACTTCACTGTTACATTTCTCGGAGGATACCTCTGCACTCCTCCTTTTTCAATAAAATAGGGGACGTATTACAATCAATAAATAGAGTGCACAATTGGATCAATAAATAGAGTGCACAATTGGATCAATAGAGTGCACAATTGGATCAATAGAGTGCACAATTGGATCAATAGAGTGCACAATTGGATCAATAAATAGAGTGCACAATTGGATCAATAGAGTGCACAATTGGATCAATAGAGTGCACAATTGGATCAATAGAGTGCACAATTGGATCAATAAATAGAGTGCACAATTGGATCAATAAATAGAGTGCACAACTGGATCAATAGAGTGCACAATTGGATCAATAAATAGAGTGCACAATTGGATCAATAAATAGAGTGCACAATTGGATCAATAAATAGAGTGCACAATTGGATCAATAAATAGAGTGCACAATTGGATCAATAGAGTGCACAATTAAATCAATAGAGTGCACAATTGGATCAATAAATAGAGTGCACAATTGGATCAATAGAGTGCACAATTGGATCAATAAATAGAGTGCACAATTGGATCAATAAATAGAGTGCACAATTGGATCAATAGAGTGCACAATTGGATCAATAAATAGAGTGCACAATTGGATCAATAGAGTGCACAATTGGATCAATAGAGTGCACAATTGGATCAATAGAGTGCACAATTGGATCAATAAATAGAGTGCACAATTGGATCAATAGAGTGCACAATTGGATCAATAGAGTGCACAATTGGATCAATAGAGTGCACAATTGGATCAATAAATAGAGTGCACAATTGGATCAATAGAGTGCACAATTGGATCAATAGAGTGCACAATTGGATCAATAGAGTGCACAATTGGATCAATAAATAGAGTGCACAATTGGATCAATAGAGTGCACAATTGGATCAATAAATAGAGTGCACAATTGGATCAATAAATAGAGTGCACAATTGGATCAATAAATAGAGTGCACAATTGGATCAATAGAGTGCACAATTGGATCAATAAATAGAGTGCACAATTGAATCAATAAATAGAGTGCACAATTGGATCAATAGAGTGCACAATTAAATCAATAGAGTGCACAATTGGATCAATAAATAGAGTGCACAATTGGATCAATAGAGTGCACAATTGGATCAATAAATAGAGTGCACAATTGGATCAATAAATAGAGTGCACAATTGGATCAATAGAGTGCACAATTAAATCAATAGAGTGCACAATTGGATCAATAAATAGAGTGCACAATTGGATCAATAAATAGAGTGCACAATTGGATCAATAAATAGAGTGCACAATTGGATCAATAAATAGAGTGCACAATTGGATCAATAAATAGAGTGCACAATTGGATCAATAGAGTGCACAATTGGATCAATAAATAGAGTGCACAATTGGATCAATAAATAGAGTGCACAATTGGATCAATAGAGTGCACAATTGGATCAATAAATAGAGTGCACAATTGGATCAATAAATAGAGTGCACAATTGGATCAATAGAGTGCACAATTAAATCAATAGAGTGCACAATTGGATCAATAAATAGAGTGCACAATTGGATCAATAAATAGAGTGCACAATTGGATCAATAAATAGAGTGCACAATTGGATCAATAAATAGAGTGCACAATTGGATCAATAAATAGAGTGCACAATTGGATCAATAGAGTGCACAATTGGATCAATAAATAGAGTGCACAATTGGATCAATAAATAGAGTGCACAATTGGATCAATAGAGTGCACAATTGGATCAATAGAGTGCACAATTGGATCAATAGAGTGCACAATTGGATCAATAAATAGAGTGCACAATTGGATCAATAGAGTGCACAATTGGATCAATAGAGTGCACAATTGGATCAATAGAGTGCACAATTGGATCAATAAATAGAGTGCACAATTGGATCAATAAATAGAGTGCACAATTGGATCAATAGAGTGCACAATTGGATCAATAGAGTGCACAATTGGATCAATAGAGTGCACAATTGGATCAATAAATAGAGTGCACAATTGGATCAATAGAGTGCACAATTGGATCAATAGAGTGCACAATTGGATCAATAGAGTGCACAATTGGATCAATAAATAGAGTGCACAATTGGATCAATAGAGTGCACAATTGGATCAATAAATAGAGTGCACAATTGGATCAATAAATAGAGTGCACAATTGGATCAATAGAGTGCACAATTGGATCAATAGAGTGCACAATTGGATCAATAGAGTGCACAATTGGATCAATAGAGTGCACAATTGGATCAATAAATAGAGTGCACAATTGGATCAATAGAGTGCACAATTGGATCAATAGAGTGCACAATTGGATCAATAAATAGAGTGCACAATTGGATCAATAAATAGAGTGCACAATTGGATCAATAAATAGAGTGCACAATTGGATCAATAAATAGAGTGCACAATTGGATCAATAAATAGAGTGCACAATTGGATCAATAGAGTGCACAATTGGATCAATAAATAGAGTGCACAATTGGATCAATAAATAGAGTGCACAATTGGATCAATAGAGTGCACAATTGGATCAATAGAGTGCACAATTGGATCAATAAATAGAGTGCACAATTGGATCAATAGAGTGCACAATTGGATCAATAAATAGAGTGCACAATTGGATCAATAAATAGAGTGCACAATTGGATCAATAAATAGAGTGCACAATTGGATCAATAAATAGAGTGCACAATTGGATCAATAGAGTGCACAATTGGATCAATAAATAGAGTGCACAATTGGATCAATAAATAGAGTGCACAATTGGATCAATAGAGTGCACAATTGGATCAATAAATAGAGTGCACAATTGGATCAATAAATAGAGTGCACAATTGGATCAATAAATAGAGTGCACAATTGGATCAATAAATAGAGTGCACAATTGGATCAATAAATAGAGTGCACAATTGGATCAATAAATAGAGTGCACAATTGGATCAATAGAGTGCACAATTGGATCAATAAATAGAGTGCACAATTGGATCAATAAATAGAGTGCACAATTGGATCAATAGAGTGCACAATTGGATCAATAAATAGAGTGCACAATTGGATCAATAGAGTGCACAATTGGATCAATAGAGTGCACAATTGGATCAATAAATAGAGTGCACAATTGGATCAATAAATAGAGTGCACAATTGGATCAATAGAGTGCACAATTGGATCAATAGAGTGCACAATTGGATCAATAGAGTGCACAATTGGATCAATAAATAGAGTGCACAATTGGATCAATAAATAGAGTGCACAATTGGATCAATAAATAGAGTGCACAACTGGATCAATAGAGTGCACAATTGGATCAATAAATAGAGTGCACAATTGGATCAATAAATAGAGTGCACAACTGGATCAATAGAGTGCACAATTGGATCAATAAATAGAGTGCACAATTGGATCAATAAATAGAGTGCACAATTGGATCAATAAATAGAGTGCACAATTGGATCAATAAATAGAGTGCACAATTGGATCAATAGAGTGCACAATTAAATCAATAGAGTGCACAATTGGATCAATAAATAGAGTGCACAATTGGATCAATAGAGTGCACAATTGGATCAATAAATAGAGTGCACAATTGGATCAATAAATAGAGTGCACAATTGGATCAATAGAGTGCACAATTGGATCAATAAATAGAGTGCACAATTGGATCAATAAATAGAGTGCACAATTGGATCAATAGAGTGCACAATTGGATCAATAGAGTGCACAATTGGAATCAATAAATAGAGTGCACAATTGGATCAATAGAGTGCACAATTGGATCAATAGAGTGCACAATTGGATCAATAAATAGAGTGCACAATTGGATCAATAAATAGAGTGCACAATTGGATCAATAGAGTGCACAATTGGATCAATAGAGTGCACAATTGGATCAATAAATAGAGTGCACAATTGGATCAATAGAGTGCACAATTGGATCAATAAATAGAGTGCACAATTGGATCAATAGAGTGCACAATTGGATCAATAAATAGAGTGCACAATTGGATCAATAGAGTGCACAATTGGATCAATAGAGTGCACAATTGGATCAATAAATAGAGTGCACAATTGGATCAATAAATAGAGTGCACAATTGGATCAATAGAGTGCACAATTGGATCAATAGAGTGCACAATTGGATCAATAAATAGAGTGCACAATTGGATCAATAAATAGAGTGCACAATTGGATCAATAGAGTGCACAATTGGATCAATAAATAGAGTGCACAATTGGATCAATAAATACCAAAAGCCATACCCCCAAAACCATTCCCTTCCCCAAAATGATATCCCCCAAAACCATACCCCCAACAACCATACCTCCCCAAAACCTACCCCCTTTGGAATGATACCCCCCCCGCCAAAACCGTACCCCAAAACCATCCCCAACCACCATACCTCCCCAAAACCTACCCCCTTGAAATGATACCCCTCAAAACCATACCCCCAAAGCCATACCCCTTGGAATGATCCCCTCAAAACCATATCCCCAACAACCATACCCCAAAGGCCATACCCCCAAAACCTACCCCTTGAAATGATACCCCCTCAAAACCATATCCCCTTGAAATGATACCCCTCAAAACCATCCCCCAAAAGCCCCCCCAAAGCCATCCCCTCAAAACCATCCCTTTGAATGATACCCTCAAAACCATAACCCCCAAAATCATACCCCTCCCCAAATAATACCCTCAAAATCACACCTCTTCCCCAAAATGATATCCCCCAAAACCATACCCCTCCCCAAAACCTACCCCTTGAAATGATACCCCTTGAAATGATCCCCTCAAAACCATACCCCAAAAATCATACCCTTCCCCAAATGATAACCCTCCCCAAAACCATACCCTCCCCAAAACCATACCCCCAAAACCATACCCCTTGAAATGATAATGATACATGATACCCCCCAACAACCATACCTTCCCTCAAAACCTGCCCCCAAAATGATACCCCCCAAAACGAGGCCATATCTAGACGATTCGAGATTGAGACGATTTGAGACGAGACGATATTTATTGTTTTTTGGTGAATTTTTGATTTGAGAATAAGAAAAGTCTCACGAGACAGCACACTATTTTCCGCTGCTTTTGGCACTTTGAGCGCTCATATCTCAGCTCACAGGCATTTCTAGAAAGAATGAAAGAAAAGAAAGAATGAAAGAACAGAAAGAATGAAAGAAAAAAAATTCTAGAAAAAAACCATCCCCCCAAAACCATCCCCACCCAAAACCATACCCCCCAAAACCATATCCCTTCCCTAAAACCATTTGATCAATAAGTATTTATTTTTGTATATGTACATTTATACACATAAGGAATCGACATTCTCAGAAGAACACTCGGTCATAACACATTTTGTCTCCGACTTCCTCATCAAAATCTTCTTATCAATTTCATTGGGATCCCGTGTGATGGTTTTGCAACGACCTACAATATTTGTGATTTCAACATTTTGTGATTCATGCTTTCTCTAACCTCAAATAACGGTTTTGTCTCGTAGAATCCAATAGTAGGTTCCAGTCGAAAGTTCCGAAGAATATGAACGAGCATCACTTTTTCATTCAGAATCGAAAACTTTTGTCCGATACAGTTTCGAAGTCCGGCAGAAAATGGAATATAATCATAAGAATGCCTTTTCAAACATTCTTCCGGAAGAAATCTATCTGGATCAAATTTCTCAGGATTCTGATAAACTTGTGAGTTACAATGAAGAATCATTGGAGATATTGTGATGTTTGCTTCCGAAGGAATCGTTATTCCATCTGAAAATTAGAAAATATTGGATTCTTCAATGCAAAACTACTGATAACCAGAATAATCATCTAATACTAAGTTGCTTCCGTTAAGATAAGACGAGATGAAGATACATGTTTTGTAGTAAATAGTTCTCGTTTTCTGATTGATAGAAGGTCATGATCAGAAGGAGTGTGATTACGGTTTGACGGCTTATTTGTGAGATCCTGTTCATTGTGAAGAAATAAATGTTTTTGATCTTTGACTTACTATATCTGATTTTTCGTCTAAAACATATTCATTCTAAGAAATGAAAGAAACGATTTGTTTTGATGTTTGTTGCAAATCATTGTCCAGTTCACTAATTGTCATTAGATTGTGACCTACAGTAATCAGACGTCACTGACGTCCTGTTTGCAAATTCCTGTTTGCATCCCCAAACAGATTCAACAATTCTCACCTATCACGATGTCCCTTGTCAGTTTCCGTTGAACACCCGGAACTGGTGCAAACATTCGTTTCGATTCTTTCAAGACTCTTTCAGTGTATTCCAGTTTATTTATCTTCTCAGAAGTGACATTTTCATTTGGATCTTCTCCAAAAACAGATATAATCTCTTCGTAAACTTTCTGTTGAACATCTGGATTATGCACAAGATTCCAACACAACCATGACAATGAAGTGGAAGTTGTATCATGTCCAGCAAACATGAAAGTATCAACTTCTCTTCTGATATCTTCTGATGTCAATTCATTCGATTCTTCACTGCTCAAAAGAATATCGAGAAAGTTCATTTTTCTCTTCGAAGTCTCTTTCTCCACTTCTCCAGAAGCAATTGCTGCTCTTCTTTCAACAATCGCATCATTCGTGAACTTCTTCAATACGACTAAAAGTCATCGTGCATCTTCTGATAACCCAACGCCCAATAAACAAAACGATTCCATAGGAATGGATTCAATGAATATTCAATCTGCAAACAAATGTTATCATCTGAAACTGATCAAGTACAACTTACAGTCAACTTATTGAATCCTTCGACAGCTTGAACATACTTATGATCATGTTCTGTTTGAGCATTGAATTTGATTCCCATCGCAGTTCCACAAATAATATCCAGTGTACATCGTTTGAAAAATTGGAATAAATCGATTGTTTCCTGTGTTTCCAATGCTTTTTCAATACAATCAATCAAAATCTAAAATACAGGAGTTCAGAATCACTTTTCTGTGAGAAAATACCTTTGATTCGCTGTTGAAAACATCCAAATAACCCTCTAATTTTGCAAAATGGAATGCTGGAGTTAACATCTTTCGATGGCTTTTCCACTTCTCCCCCTTTTCCATCAACAGTCCTCCGCCAAGCCATGGAACAAGAAATGAATAATCATCTCCTTTATTTACTTCTGTCGATGACTCCAGAATTGCCTAAAACATTGATTTATGAACTTTCAATTCAATGTATCTGTTATACCGTTGCAGTTTTTCCGTTCAAAGGCCAAACATAAATCCGATTCATTACTTGAGTTCTCATCAGTGCACAATTGGATCAATAGAGTGCACAATTGGATCAATAAATAGAGTGCACAATTGGATCAATAGAGTGCACAATTGGATCAATAAATAGAGTGCACAATTGGATCAATAAATAGAGTGCACAATTGGATCAATAGAGTGCACAATTGGATCAATAGAGTGCACAATTGGATCAATAAATAGAGTGCACAATTGGATCAATAGAGTGCACAATTGGATCAATAAATAGAGTGCACAATTGGATCAATAGAGTGCACAATTGGATCAATAGAGTGCACAATTGGATCAATAAATAGAGTGCACAATTGGATCAATAAATAGAGTGCACAATTGGATCAATAAATAGAGTGCACAATTGGATCAATAAATAGAGTGCACAATTGGATCAATAAATAGAGTGCACAATTGGATCAATAGAGTGCACAATTGGATCAATAAATAGAGTGCACAATTGGATCAATAAATAGAGTGCACAATTGGATCAATAGAGTGCACAATTGGATCAATAGAGTGCACAATTGGATCAATAAATAGAGTGCACAATTGGATCAATAGAGTGCACAATTGGATCAATAAATAGAGTGCACAATTGGATCAATAAATAGAGTGCACAATTGGATCAATAAATAGAGTGCACAATTGGATCAATAAATAGAGTGCACAATTGGATCAATAGAGTGCACAATTGGATCAATAAATAGAGTGCACAATTGGATCAATAAATAGAGTGCACAATTGGATCAATAGAGTGCACAATTGGATCAATAAATAGAGTGCACAATTGGATCAATAAATAGAGTGCACAATTGGATCAATAAATAGAGTGCACAATTGGATCAATAAATAGAGTGCACAATTGGATCAATAAATAGAGTGCACAATTGGATCAATAAATAGAGTGCACAATTGGATCAATAGAGTGCACAATTGGATCAATAAATAGAGTGCACAATTGGATCAATAAATAGAGTGCACAATTGGATCAATAGAGTGCACAATTGGATCAATAAATAGAGTGCACAATTGGATCAATAGAGTGCACAATTGGATCAATAGAGTGCACAATTGGATCAATAAATAGAGTGCACAATTGGATCAATAAATAGAGTGCACAATTGGATCAATAGAGTGCACAATTGGATCAATAGAGTGCACAATTGGATCAATAGAGTGCACAATTGGATCAATAAATAGAGTGCACAATTGGATCAATAAATAGAGTGCACAATTGGATCAATAAATAGAGTGCACAACTGGATCAATAGAGTGCACAATTGGATCAATAAATAGAGTGCACAATTGGATCAATAAATAGAGTGCACAACTGGATCAATAGAGTGCACAATTGGATCAATAAATAGAGTGCACAATTGGATCAATAAATAGAGTGCACAATTGGATCAATAAATAGAGTGCACAATTGGATCAATAAATAGAGTGCACAATTGGATCAATAGAGTGCACAATTAAATCAATAGAGTGCACAATTGGATCAATAAATAGAGTGCACAATTGGATCAATAGAGTGCACAATTGGATCAATAAATAGAGTGCACAATTGGATCAATAAATAGAGTGCACAATTGGATCAATAGAGTGCACAATTGGATCAATAAATAGAGTGCACAATTGGATCAATAAATAGAGTGCACAATTGGATCAATAGAGTGCACAATTGGATCAATAGAGTGCACAATTGGATCAATAAATAGAGTGCACAATTGGATCAATAGAGTGCACAATTGGATCAATAGAGTGCACAATTGGATCAATAAATAGAGTGCACAATTGGATCAATAAATAGAGTGCACAATTGGATCAATAGAGTGCACAATTGGATCAATAGAGTGCACAATTGGATCAATAAATAGAGTGCACAATTGGATCAATAGAGTGCACAATTGGATCAATAAATAGAGTGCACAATTGGATCAATAGAGTGCACAATTGGATCAATAGAGTGCACAATTGGATCAATAAATAGAGTGCACAATTGGATCAATAAATAGAGTGCACAATTGGATCAATAGAGTGCACAATTGGATCAATAAATAGAGTGCACAATTGGATCAATAGAGTGCACAATTGGATCAATAGAGTGCACAATTGGATCAATAAATAGAGTGCACAATTGGATCAATAAATAGAGTGCACAATTGGATCAATAGAGTGCACAATTGGATCAATAGAGTGCACAATTGGATCAATAAATAGAGTGCACAATTGGATCAATAGAGTGCACAATTGGATCAATAAATAGAGTGCACAATTGGATCAATAGAGTGCACAATTGGATCAATAGAGTGCACAATTGGATCAATAAATAGAGTGCACAATTGGATCAATAAATAGAGTGCACAATTGGATCAATAGAGTGCACAATTGGATCAATAGAGTGCACAATTGGATCAATAAATAGAGTGCACAATTGGATCAATAAATAGAGTGCACAATTGGATCAATAGAGTGCACAATTGGATCAATAAATAGAGTGCACAATTGGATCAATAAATACCAAAAGCCATACCCCCAAAACCATTCCCTTCCCCAAAATGATATCCCCCAAAACCATCCCCCCAACAACCATACCTCCCCAAAACCTACCCCCTTTGGAATGATACCCCTCCCCGCCAAAACCGTACCCCAAAACCATACCCCAACCACCATACCTCCCCAAAACCTACCCCTTGAAATGATACCCCTCAAAACCATACCCCCAAAGCCATACCCCTTGGAATGATCCCCTCAAAACCATATCCCCCAACAACCATACCCCCAAAGGCCATACCCCCAAAACCTACCCCTTGAAATGATACCCCTCAAAACCATATCCCCTTGAAATGATACCCCCAAAACCATCCCCCAAAGCCACCCCCCAAAGCCATACCCCTCAAAAACCATACCCCTTGAATGATCCTCAAAACCATAACCCCCAAAATCATACCCCCCCAAATAATACCCTCAAAATCACACCTCTTCCCCAAAATGATATCCCCAAAACCATACCCTCCCCAAAACCTACCCCTTGAAATGATACCCCTTGAAATGATCCCCTCAAAACCATACCCCCAAAAATCATACCCTTCCCCAAATGATAACCCCTCCCCAAAACCATACCCTCCCCCAAAACCATACCCCAAAACCATACCCCTTGAAATGATAATGATACATGATACCCCCAACAACCATACCTTCCCTCAAAAAACCCCCCAAAATGATCCCCCCAAAACGAGGCCATATCTAGACGATTCGAGATTGAGACGATTTGAGACGAGACGATATTTATTGTTTTTTGGTGAATTTTTGATTTGAGAATAAGAAAAGTCTCACGAGACAGCACACTATTTTCCGCTGCTTTTGGCACTTTGAGCGCTCATATCTCAGCTCACAGGCATTTCTAGAAAGAATGAAAGAAAAGAAAGAATGAAAGAACAGAAAGAATGAAAGAAAAAAAATTCTAGAAAAAAACCATCCCCCCAAAACCATCCCCACCCAAAACCATACCCCCCAAAACCATATCCCTTCCCTAAAACCATTTGATCAATAAGTATTTATTTTTGTATATGTACATTTATACACATAAGGAATCGACATTCTCAGAAGAACACTCGGTCATAACACATTTTGTCTCCGACTTCCTCATCAAAATCTTCTTATCAATTTCATTGGGATCCCGTGTGATGGTTTTGCAACGACCTACAATATTTGTGATTTCAACATTTTGTGATTCATGCTTTCTCTAACCTCAAATAACGGTTTTGTCTCGTAGAATCCAATAGTAGGTTCCAGTCGAAAGTTCCGAAGAATATGAACGAGCATCACTTTTTCATTCAGAATCGAAAACTTTTGTCCGATACAGTTTCGAAGTCCGGCAGAAAATGGAATATAATCATAAGAATGCCTTTTCAAACATTCTTCCGGAAGAAATCTATCTGGATCAAATTTCTCAGGATTCTGATAAACTTGTGAGTTACAATGAAGAATCATTGGAGATATTGTGATGTTTGCTTCCGAAGGAATCGTTATTCCATCTGAAAATTAGAAAATATTGGATTCTTCAATGCAAAAACTACTGATAACCAGAATAATCATCTAATACTAAGTTGCTTCCGTTAAGATAATGACGAGATGAAGATACATGTTTTGTAGTAAATAGTTCTCGTTTTCTGATTGATAGAAGGTCATGATCAGAAGGAGTGTGATTACGGTTTGACGGCTTATTTGTGAGATCCTGTTCATTGTGAAGAAATAAATGTTTTTGATCTTTGACTTACTATATCTGATTTTTCGTCTAAAACATATTCATTCTAAGAAATGAAAGAAACGATTTGTTTTGATGTTTGTTGCAAATCATTGTCCAGTTCACTAATTGTCATTAGATTGTGACCTACAGTAATCAGACGTCACTGACGTCCTGTTTGCAAATTCCTGTTTGCATCCCCAAACAGATTCAACAATTCTCACCTATCACGATGTCCCTTGTCAGTTTCCGTTGAACACCCGGAACTGGTGCAAACATTCGTTTCGATTCTTTCAAGACTCTTTCAGTGTATTCCAGTTTATTTATCTTCTCAGAAGTGACATTTTCATTTGGATCTTCTCCAAAAACAGATATAATCTCTTCGTAAACTTTCTGTTGAACATCTGGATTATGCACAAGATTCCAACACAACCATGACAATGAAGTGGAAGTTGTATCATGTCCAGCAAACATGAAAGTATCAACTTCTCTTCTGATATCTTCTGATGTCAATTCATTCGATTCTTCACTGCTCAAAAGAATATCGAGAAAGTTCATTTTTCTCTTCGAAGTCTCTTTCTCCACTTCTCCAGAAGCAATTGCTGCTCTTCTTTCAACAATCGCATCATTCGTGAACTTCTTCAATACGACTAAAAGTCATCGTGCATCTTCTGATAACCCAACGCCCAATAAACAAAACGATTCCATAGGAATGGATTCAATGAATATTCAATCTGCAAACAAATGTTATCATCTGAAACTGATCAAGTACAACTTACAGTCAACTTATTGAATCCTTCGACAGCTTGAACATACTTATGATCATGTTCTGTTTGAGCATTGAATTTGATTCCCATCGCAGTTCCACAAATAATATCCAGTGTACATCGTTTGAAAAATTGGAATAAATCGATTGTTTCCTGTGTTTCCAATGCTTTTTCAATACAATCAATCAAAATCTAAAATACAGGAGTTCAGAATCACTTTTCTGTGAGAAAATACCTTTGATTCGCTGTTGAAAACATCCAAATAACCCTCTAATTTTGCAAAATGGAATGCTGGAGTTAACATCTTTCGATGGCTTTTCCACTTCTCCCCCTTTTCCATCAACAGTCCTCCGCCAAGCCATGGAACAAGAAATGAATAATCATCTCCTTTATTTACTTCTGTCGATGACTCCAGAATTGCCTAAAACATTGATTTATGAACTTTCAATTCAATGTATCTGTTATACCGTTGCAGTTTTTCCGTTCAAAGGCCAAACATAAATCCGATTCATTACTTGAGTTCTCATCAGTGTTTCTCCTTTTGCCCTCGTTTCATTTGCCAATTTTATGAATAATTCAACGAAATCTGAAAAAAGAGAATTCCGAATTCACTTTCAAACTTCCAGACTAACCTTCCGTTGTCTTGTTTTTGAACAATGAAGCATTTCCGAATATCGGATGAGCTGGAGGACCCGGCATCTGAAAAACAGTAACGACCGGATTACGGTATGTGTCTTGTTGTTGTGCTGTTCCTCAAATAATTAGTGAACAATTATCAAGTTTTCAATTTTTTGTGTTCTCTGTCCAATATAAAACACGTAAGACTGGAATATGAGACAGTCTTAACAGGGAAGAAGGCACAACACACAAAGGATTTTGCAGGGATGAATGAGAATTGTGATGCCATGTGTTTAGGTAATTATGCCAATGATTGAATGATTCTGATCAAAAGCAAACAATAGCTTTTAAGTATTGAAACCCGTATCTGACCATTCTACAAAACTGATACAGTATCTCATTTTGTTTTTATGAATTGCTGTGATTGGTTGTTCTACAGTATGACAGTTTAGTGTATAGTTTTGAAAACAATTCCTTTGTCTGTTATTCTATTCGATCATAAGAACCTTATTGTAAATATGTATATTATTGTTCATAAATTAAATGAACATTGATGAATTATATGTGTGACGTATGATCAAAACTTTGTTTGGACTATCGATTTTGTAGTGATCGAATTTAGGAAAAGCCTCTTTATCAGCTCTTCGAACAAGCATTTCTGGGTTACTCAATGCATTGCTACCGTAATACCTCGTTTGATTCTACTAATATATGAATTTACCTTTCCTCCGTAGATCCAGAACTTTCTCATCAAACGAATGTTATCATAGAAAGAAAGAAGATAAACCAGGAATATAACGACAGCCGCCACAATGAGAATTGACATTTCGTTCTGTAAGAGTACAACTGAAAAAGAGAATTTTGAAAAACTTTAATTAGTTTTTGAGAGGAAGAGAAGAAGAAATAAATCTAAAATGAAGAGAAGAGAATGAAAGTCAACAAGTCAACTAGATGATTGACTTGTGAACTATTCCAAAATAATTTGTAGATAGATGGGCGTGTGGGTCTTCTTCCTCTTTTCATTTCATTTTTCCTCAAACAGACACAAACTACGGGCCTTCCGTTTGATCTTCGAACGTTTCCAATTGCAACTTCTTCATCACGTGGATCCGCCCACTTTCCTTTCGTGCATCCGATTGGACAGTCTGTAGCCCCTGACACATATTGTTCAAATGATATCCAGACCAGTATCAATCACAAATGATTTATTTTCAAGCAACTTGTATCTTCTTTTTCTCTCTCATTTCTCTAATTCTTCAATTTCTGATTTGATATCAAAGAATCACCCGATAAGGTACATACATCTGGAAGAAATTTGAACAGGTTGTCGTGTTGTGATCTCAATTCTTTGATCACCTCTCGATTTTTGTGTCCTTTGCAAATTGTGACTTTCTTTGTGTGAAAACTGAAAAAGGACACAGTGTGTCCCAAATCTCAAAGATGAAAATGTTTATATCTTTGACGTCGGATGGTTCATTATGAAAGAGAAAAAAACTTGAAAACTTAAACAATTTTATATTAAATAACTCTTTTGATTTCCGAACTTCGGAATATTTAAAAAACATAATTAATTCAAGTTTCATCTGAAATTTAGTTTCATTTTGTATTGTTTTCGCACTACCTTATGATTTTTCTCATCGATAAATGTTCCAGAATATCATATTTTTTTTCTCGCAGATATTTCGAATCGTTTTCACTTTGTGATCATACCTAATTCATCATTTGATCTTTTCTGCACAACAGCTGTTTCTGATCAAAAGACACGTAGTTGATATGACCAAACCTGACGAATTTCATCGACTTCCTTGTTATTATTTATATCCGTTTTTCTCCTAATATGATATCTTTTCTGTCTTCTGAATCCGTTTTTCATTCATCTTTTCTCTCTTTTTTCTCTCATTTAACACGTTATCCGTTGATTGATAAATCACGTCTTTGTTGACTTTCAAAGGTGAGAATTAACTGACTGAATGTCTACTGATATTATAAGAAACTATTCGAGATCATCATCTTTTGATAACTTTATGACCATCTGAGAGAAGTTTCTGTTTTCGTATCTTATTTCTGGTTCTGATAAAATGTTCTGTTTTCGCATTGCTTCCAAGCTGATTAGAAAGAATCGGAAGAAAAAGTTAAGAATCAATATCTTTTGAACCTGATTTATGGTAGATCAGACTTCACAAATGATCGTATCGTTATCGAATGTTCTCTGATACTATTGAAAACTTCGGGAATAAATGAGAATCATAGTGTCATTTACAATTTACAAAAATCTTTATTCAAATGTATTACGAGATAAAAAAATATAGACAGACACAAACAAAAATGAAAATCATCAGACCCGTTTTGTTAATTTAACAGGAATTCCTTTTGATGGTTTGGCGACGGCTTCAAAACATGGAAGAGTTTCATTGAACTTTAATTTCGGCTCGATTCTATAGTTCCTAACCAAATGAGAAATGATTACTTTCTCATTCAAAATAGAGAACTTTTGGCCGATGCAGTTTTTGATTCCAGCAGAAAACGGAACGAAATCATATGGATGCCTCTTCGAACACTCTTCCGGAAGAAAACGATCAGGATCGAAAACTTCTGGATTCTTGAATACAAGATGATTACTGTGGAGAACCATCGGAGCAATTGAAACATTCGAACCAGCAGGAATTGTGTATCCATCTGAATTCAAATTATTCTTATCCTCTCCTTTTCAGTTTTAACTCACCTATTTCCATATCATTCTGAAGTTGTCTTTCAACTGATGGAACTGGAGCAATCAGTCGTTTTGATTCTCTTAAAACTCGATCTAAGTACTGTAGTTTGTTTGCTTGTTCATAAGTGATATCTCCATTTGGATCATCTCCACAAACTTCCACCAATTCTTCATATACTTTCTCTTGTACATCTGGATTATGTGCAAGATTCCAGCAAGTCCAAGAGGCAGAAGTAGTCGTTGTATCGTGTCCTCCAAACATAAAAGTATCCACTTCACTTCTCAAATCTTCTTCTGATAAGACATTCGTTTCTTTCTGACTCAATATCAAATCCAAAAAGTTCATATTTCTTTTCGAGTTCGATTTTTCAACTTCTCCACTTTCAATAGCAGCTTTTCTTTCGGCGATTATCTGAAAAACAATGAAAATGATTTCAAAATGAATAAGATTTCTTACATCTCCAGTGAACTTTTTCAGAGTGTACAATAGAAAATCTTGTCGTTTCTTATGACCAAGAAGCCAGAATAAAAATGGATTCCACATGAGAGGAGAGTAGGCATATTCGAGCTGAAATTATATTTCATCCAATATTCTTCCATGATCAAATACCATCATTGAAGTGTATCCTTCGACAGCTTCCAGATATGGATGCTTGTGATTAAACTGTGCATTCACTTTCGTTCCCATTGCAGTCTCACAAATTATATCCAAAGTGCATCTGTTTATGTATGGATGTAAATTGACCGTTTCTCCGGATTCAGAGAATTTTTCAAGACATTCCACGAAAATCTGAAAGTTCTAAGTTTCAAGTGAGTTGTTTTTATCTGAATCTCACTTTTGCTTCTTGATTGAAAACATCAAAATATCCTTCAAGTTTTGCGAAATGAAACGTTGGAGTGATCATTTTCCGATGAGCTTTCCATCGTTCGCCAATTCTGGAATCAAAAACAGTCTTCAGAAATAAAAAAAGGAAACTAACGAAAGAAGAAGGCCTCCTCCAAGCCACGGTTTAAAGAAATCATAATCTTCTCCTTTGTCGATTTCCGTTGTTGATTCGAGGATCTTTGAAACTGTTTTTCCTGTTAATGGGAATGCGAGAATTTTTCCAGGTAGCATAAAACGCATCACCGTACTCCCACGTTCACGTTCTCTTTTCGCTTCTTCCATGAACATTTTAATAAGTCCTGGAATGGGGACATAATTGAAAGTTGAATGATACAATGATATGAACTCACCATGACTGGATTCATTTTGTAACATTGACATATTTCCCATTACATAATTAGCTGGAGGCCCCGGAATCTTTGATCCATAGTAATTTACCTTCTGAATCTTTCGGAACTTTTTGAACAGCTCGAATAGAAAAAGTACGCTGATAGCGATAATGACGGGAAAAATGAGAGCCATTATTGAATACCGACTTCTCTTCACTCAACCGTTTCTTTTATACCAATCTTTTTTAAATTGAACATTTATTTGAAGAGGGGCTGGTCGAATGATCACATTAAATGATAGACTCTACCCGAACCGTGCCGCGTTCAAATGTGTACTTTGTAGTTTCAAAGGGTAAACATATGTTATTTTGAATGTTACTGAAGCAAAAATCTCTATAACTTTGAGTTTTAACTCATTAAACCGTCTTTGAACAATATAAAAACGGGCAGCGAAGACATGAGAGATGAGTAAGCTTGAATTGGAATCAATTCTTTTTTTTAATTTTCAATTTGAAATTATTCATGAAGTCGGAAGCCTGTTTATGAGTGAAAACACAACTTCCTAGAAGCTTTAAAGTGATTAACTTCACAAATTCATGAAAACTAAACGTTTTCTCAGTTGGAAAACGATGATTCTGTTATTTCTCATTTTTCCCAATACAAACTACGGAATGGAGAAGATTGTTATCAATGTAAACATGCGGGAGACCGTTGAGTACCTGGTTTTTTAGTCGGAAGTTCTTTTACACAACACACAAAATTTAAATCGTCGAACGATGTGTAACAACAAATTTTTTTAGTTTTCAGTAAACTTTCCTTCAATTTTTGTGCTTTTCCACAATCAAAAATGTTTTCTCAACTTTCCGAATATGAATTGATAAATCACTTCTTATTGAAATTCTTGGTTTTCTGTAAGAAACAGTACTAAGCACGCGTTTTATCTTTTGAGGCACTGTCGAAATCTTATTGAAGATAATAGAACATTTATTTTTAAAATAAAAGCAAAAAGTGATTAAACCCGTTTAGTTAATTTGACTGGAATTCCTTTTGATGGCTTGCTCACAACTTCGAAACACGGTTTCGTTTCCCCCAGTTTCATCATTGGTTCAATTTGATAATTTCGTACCAAATGAATAATCAATACTTTTTCGTTGAGAACTGCAAACTTCTGACCAATACAATTTTTGATTCCAGCAGAGAATGGAATGTAATCATAAGCATGTCTCTTTGAACATTCTTCCGGAAGAAAACGGTTCGGATCAAATACTTCTGGATCCTTGAATACAAGATGATTACTGTGAAGAGCTACTGGAGCAATTGCAACATTTGCACCTGCTGGAACAGTGTATCCATCTGAAATCATACTTTCTTTTCTCGTCACTCATTTCAACAATTTACCAATAATCATGTCTTTTTGAAGTTGTCTCTGAACTCCCGGAACTGGAGGATACATTCTTTTCGATTCTTTCATAACTAAATCCAAGTAGTTCATCTTATTCATTTGTTCATAAGTTACATCCATATCCTCTCCACAAATTTCCATTATTTCTTCATAAACTTTTTGTTGAATTTCCGGATTATGAGCCAAACACCAGACAGTCCAAGAGGCAGAAGTAGTCGTTGTATCATGTCCTCCAAACATAAAAGTATCCACTTCTCCTCTTAATTCTTCTTCTGATAGTGCATTCGATTCTTTCATACTCAACATCATATCCAAGAAATTCATATTTCTTTTCGAGTTTGAAGTTTCTGCTTCTCCTGATTCAAGAGTCGCCTTTCTCTCAGTGATGACCTAAAAACATTCATTTAGTCTTTGAATATTCTGGTATTTTTTACTCCTGCAGTGAAGTTTTTCAATGTTCGGAGATAATCATCTTGTTGTTTTTTGTATCCAAGAGCCCAGAACATAAAACTGCTCCATAATATCGGAGTCATACTGTGTTTCAGCTGTAAATTCAGAATGAACAATACTTCAGAACACATTCATACCATGAGGGCAGTATATCCTTTAACTGCTTTCAGATAAGAATGATTGTGATTGAACTGTGCATTTACTTTGGTTCCCATTGCAGTTTCACAAATTATATCCAGTAAACATCTATTTATGTATGGAAATATATCAACAGTCTCTCCGGAATCGGCGAATTTCTCAAGACATTCAATCAGAATCTGAAAATGAAGAAAACATTAATTTTCATAAATAGCTCTTACAAACCTTTGATTCCTGATTAAATACATTGACATATCCCTCGAGTTTTGCAAAATGGAAAGTCGGAGTGATCATTTTACGATGAGCTTTCCAGCGATCACCAACTCTGAGCTTTCAATTATAATAGAAACTCAACGGTTTTTATTACTCACAACAAAAGAAGGCCACCAACCCACGGTTCGAACATAACATAATCTGATCCTTTATGAATTTCTGTTGTTGATTCGAGAATCTGTGCAAGCGTTTTTCCATCTAACGGCCATACAATGAGTTTCCCTGGAAGCAAATATCGAAGTACAGTATCTCCTCGTTCTCTTGCTTTTTTTGCTTCTCGCTTGAATATCACTTGAATTTCTGAGATAAATGAAATAAACTAAAACTCTTAGCTTTTTCAATTTGAAAACCTTCATTCGGTAAATTTTGAAACATATACGTGTTTCCCATTAGAAATTTGAGTGGTGGTCCAGGAATCTTCGATCCATAGTAATTGAATTTCAGATTATTTCGAATCTTCTTATAAAAAGAAAGAATATAAAGAGCCACGAGGGCAATAAAAACAGGAATTATCAGAGCCATTGGAATATATCCTCGATCTGTTCGGAGTTTATTTATAGTCGAAGATAGGTTACGCCTCAAAGAGAGAGTATTCTGGAGGAAGAGACGCAGAATGGTCGGTTTGATCATGGCTAGACTCTACCAATTCATACAGGATCTTATGCGTAGTCTAAGAAAAAGTATGAACATTTTCTGAAAAGTTGGTTACAATATTCTGAAAACTGATACCGATTTCCTGAAATTTAGGTGGTCCCGTCCATAGAACACGAAATTCAGAGAGCCTTGAGATTTAAAAATTATTAGATTGTTTAAGAAGATTATGTTTTTAAGCTTGCAATTCAATTTTTCTGAAAAAAAGTCAAAATACTAAGTAAGGACCGTTTATCTTGTTCATGTTCCATGCTCAGAAAAGATTGGAAGAGTC
This sequence comes from Caenorhabditis tropicalis, assembly GCA_016735795.1. Lineage (NCBI taxonomy): Eukaryota > Metazoa > Nematoda > Chromadorea > Rhabditida > Rhabditidae > Caenorhabditis > Caenorhabditis tropicalis. The sequence goes on along the minus strand of CM028618.1, from coordinate 10,009,483 downwards.
AGCAGCTGAATTTTGTGCTTCTATCAAACCACAAAAATGGCTAGACTCTACCCTCTGGACACAGTTGATCGGCGATGTTCAGACATCTATTTCCAAAGATTTATCTCGAATTTTTATTTGAGTGAAGAAAATGAGAATTCTAAACAACGACAAATTTTATTCAAAAGTTCTCTTCTTCAAAAAGTATTTGTGCTTTTCATCATTTTCAGATCGAAAACTAATAGGAATGTTGACATTGATAAACATACTTTTTTAAAATTTTGAATAATGTGAAACTCGAATTTCAGACGAAAACGTTTGATGGCTGTCAACCAAAAAGAACTGTTACAGTTCTGCCTTGAGACTATTCGAGTGTAAAACCACTGCCGGCTGGAAGACACGGAAGCCAATTTTCAGTGATCATTACAACGAGAGAAAGTGGACAAAGAAGCTACAAGAACACCGCCCATTTAAAGCAATTCAAGGTTGATTCGCGTTGACCTTTTTCGGTATAAAAATGATGGAATTAATGGAAAAAGACACATCTCAGCAATGGCTAAGACTTTGGTTACAATCGCCAGCATTGGCAGCGGAGTTGCTGTTCTCGCTTGTCTTTTCACCGTTGGATACATCTTCAACGATATCAATTCTTTCTATGATGACGTCATTGACACCATGACTGAGTTCAAAGTAAGTAGTGATTTAGATATCTATTCAATATCATTATATTTTCAGTTCAATGAACAACAAGCATGGAACTCAATGATGAAACCAACTGACGTTTTCGGAAGAATCAAGCGTGGAATCAACAAGAGAAACGCCCAATGCAACTGTGGAGCTCAATCAAATGGATGCCCAGCTGGACCACCAGGACCACCAGGACAACCAGGAGCTCAAGGAGAGGCTGGACACCCAGGAGAGGCTGGAAAGCCAGGAGCCAACGGAGTTACCATTGGACTTACCGGAGGAAATGGACCATGCATCACTTGCCCAGCTGGAGCCCCAGGACCAGCCGGAGCTCCAGGAGCTCCAGGACCACAAGGACCATCTGGAGCCCCAGGACAAGACGCTGTTGGAGGAGGACCAGGACCAGCCGGACCACCTGGACCAGCCGGAGATGCCGGAGCACCAGGACAACCAGGAGCCCCAGGACAACCAGGAAACGCCGGACGGGGAGGACAACGCAGCCGTGGAACCCCAGGACCAGCCGGAGCTCCAGGACCACAAGGACCAGCCGGAGGACCAGGACAACCAGGACAATCTGGAGGAGCCGGAGCCCCAGGACCAGCTGGAGCCCCAGGACCAGATGGACAACCAGGACAGCCAGGACAAGACGGACAGCCAGGAGCACCAGGAAACGATGGAGCTCCAGGAGGAGACGCCGCCTACTGTCCATGCCCAGCTCGTTCCAATGTCGTCAAACACCGCAAGGTTATGGCTCACAGACGTCACGCCAAGATTGTTGCCTAAGCAGAGATTTATTTTTTTTTCAAATAAATCGTTTTCCTTTATCTTCTAGTATCAAAATTACAATCAGTAAATATTTGTTTGGAGAGAAAACTTTGTTTTCATTGAAAAAAAAATGTTTATCACTTGTGATTTCATTAAAAGAGTTCTGAAAGATAAACAATTTTGAAGAGAAACAAATTCAATGCGTTTAAATTTATAACTGATTTAAAATTTCAAAATGTTCTGATTGTATGACCAAGCTGAAACAAACTGAAACAAAATACAGACAAAGCTGAAACTTTCGAATAGTGTCTTCAGATATAAAAGATTCAACAATTACGTGAACAAGAGTAACTATTATTCAGATCTCACAAGGTGACAGTCAGGGTCGCGGCCTCGTGGCCGCGGCCGAGGATATCTCGCCACGAAAACTACTGTAGAAAATTTATAAAAGTAGGTCTACAAATATTTAATTAATTTTTTTCTGCGTTTTTTTACCGATTTTTTTCGATTTTTGTATAAAATATGCAATTTCGTTAATTAAAAATTATCATAATCGAAGAAAATCGGTAAAAAAAACGCAGAAAAAAATTAATTAAATATTTGTAGACCTACTTTTATAAATTTTCTACAGTAGTTTTCGTGGAGAGATATCCTCGGCCGCGGCCACGAGGCCGCGACCCTGACTCTCACCTCGTGAGATCTGAATAATAAACGTGGCAACCACGTAATCAACTTTTTTGTTTCTCTTATACTATCTCATATCTCATTTTGTTTTATTCTTCATCGAGGAGTAAATGTTCCTTGATTTGTGTTTAACCAGACTTTGAGAGGTACGTTCTCTTGATTATAATTGTTCATCGAAATATATTTCTTTGTTATATATTGGGGTTTTATTCCAAATCAGGGAACCGTCGAAGACTGAGTAAAATTTTTACTGTGCTTCCCCCATCAGAATTGACGCGCATTAGAACTGTACTTTCATTGCGTAAGGATTTTAAAAAATATAACTAATGTTGTGTTTTATCGTGTTCGTCGTGTTCGTGTTTTATGAATTGCAATACAAAAACTTTTATTCGGGATAAAAAATACGAAATCATGACGAATCTCTGAGAATTTAGGCAGAGACCTTGGCGTGACGTCTGCGGAAGACCTTGCGGTGCTTGCGGACAGCGCTGGCACGAGCTGGGCATGGACAGTAGGCGGCGTCTCCTCCTGGAGCTCCATCGTTTCCTGGTGCTCCTGGCTGTCCGTCTTGTCCTGGCTGTCCTGGTTGTCCATCTGGTCCTGGGGCTCCAGCTGGTCCTGGGGCTCCGGCTCCTCCAGATTGTCCTGGTTGTCCTGGTCCTCCGGCTGGTCCTTGTGGTCCTGGAGCTCCAGCTGGTCCAGGGGTTCCACGGCTGCGTTGTCCTCCACGTCCGGCGTTTCCTGGTTGTCCTGGGGCTCCTGGTTGTCCTGGTGCTCCGGCATCTCCGGCTGGTCCTGGTGGTCCGGCTGGTCCTGGTCCTCCTCCAACAGCGTCTTGTCCTGGGGCTCCAGATGGTCCTTGTGGTCCTGGGGCTCCTGGAGCTCCGGCTGGTCCTGGGGCTCCAGCTGGGCAAGTGATGCATGGTCCATTTCCTCCGGTAAGTCCAATGGTAACTCCGTTGGCTCCTGGCTTTCCAGCCTCTCCTGGGTGTCCAGCCTCTCCTTGAGCTCCTGGTTGTCCTGGTGGTCCTGGTGGTCCAGCTGGGCATCCATTTGATTGAGCTCCACAGTTGCATTGGGCGTTTCTCTTGTTGATTCCACGCTTGATTCTTCCGAAAACGTCAGTTGGTTTCATCATTGAGTTCCATGCTTGTTGTTCATTGAACTGAAAATATAATGATATTAAATAGATATCTAAATCACTACTTACTTTGAACTCAGTCATGGTGTCAATGACGTCATCATAGAAAGAATTGATATCGTTGAAGATGTATCCAACGGTGAAAAGACAAGCGAGAACAGCAACTCCGCTGCCAATGCTGGCGATTGTAACCAAAGTCTTAGCCATTGCTGAGATGTGTCTTTTTCCTTTCGATCCATTCCTTTTATACTCTTTTCGTTTTGCACAAGGACACCTATCCGTTTAGTTTTCAGAGTGATCCTCTCGATTCTCGTAGTAAATGAAATAGTATTCAATTCTGAAGAGACACCAGAGAAATGACCATTTTCAGTTCCGCTTTACTGCGGGTGGTCATCAATAGAGATGGAAACATGGTGTAAAATCAAGAGACGCAGACATTTTTTTCTTTTTCTCCCCACCTAATCGTCCTTCAAACCGTTAAGATTATCGGTATGAAGGAAGTAGTAAATAGGTAGTAAGATTCCTTTTTCTGTCTTCTTCCGCATTTTTTGCCAATGCGGTTTTACTATTCAATGCCATCAAATGATAAGGATGGAACGTGAATCGTGTGTTAATCGTTTAAAATTCATTATACATCTTTCTAATAACTATGAAAAACACCGGATGATAACATGAGAACATGGAAGATATGAGATTCAATGTGACCGGGATAATTATTCAGAATACAAAATATACGTAGCAATAGAGATTTTCAAAGAGTTGGCATCCATCCAGGGAACATTTCACACAGTTTTTCGTCGTTCGTTGCAAGATCAATAAGGGATGAGGCGAGTTGTGAAACTTGCATTGGATAGGTTATTGAGTTACTTTTGTGCAGAAGAACTGTCATAATTTGTCCACGTATCCGTCCTGAGACGAGACCTTTTGCCATTGTCATGTCGAAGTCTTTCTGAAAAACCCGTGATGATTTGAAGAGGCTTCAATTTCTCACTCACCGGTGCAGTTTTACTATGTGAAAAATCTGCGACAAGGTTCGGAAGATCAGAAATATATTTCTCAACTTCGTATGCATTCTCACGGAATACTCGTAGCGTCTGTTCACAAACAACACGGAATTCACCATCAAACGCCACTTCGCCCATTCCATTAATCATATTTTGAGTGAGACGGAATGGAACTAATTCCGGGGTTCCCAAAGTTTCTCCTTTGTTGAATATCATATCGAAATCCACATGAATACACTTTCCAGTTTTTAAATGGACCATCAGATTTTTAGTATGTCGATCTCCGAGTCCAAAGATATAACCAATAATTGACATGACAGCAGTTGATTTAGCAAACTGCTTCCGACACGCGAACCATTTTCCAGCTTCTGGATATTGAAGACGGAACCATTTAGCCATGACAACTGGAGTCTCTTTGCATGCAACATCACGGAAGTATTCTGCTCGTTTCTCTTTCGATTTGATTCTTCCCATCTCGTCTTTCCATTTATTCAGTTTTTGATTCCATTCATTCGGTTTCAGTTGCATGATCTTATCAAGAGTATCGTAATACGGTGTCACTCCTTCAATGAATTCAATGATTCCTCCATGCTTTGCTAACGGGATGACTGAATATGTTGTGGCTGCCATATTTTGAATTCTCGTTTGCTCATCTTTCATTAAAAGGTCATTACACATCTGAAAACATGAATAGATTCATTTAGAAGTCGTCAGAAAATTCGTACCTCTACAATTTTATTAAAATGGAAATCCTTCGCGAGGTCGTCGTTTTTCTTACAAATCAGCCTAACTTTTCGTCCCGTCATAGTGGTGAGTTCTATTAGAACTGGCTTCGTATTGGAGTGCAACACCTAAAACAGACACGTTTTTCATGATGTAATTGATGTTCTCAAACCTTAACAGTCTCGCTGAAATCGTGAATCAAATAACGATCAGGAAGATGGCACGTTCGTTCGAAATCAGGTTCATCCTTGATTTCAAATTGGTCATCACCAACTTCTGGATCATGAACAGACTCAGCGATTACCGATCGAATTGGAATCATGATTCCATTGAGAACCTTACAACGCGCGTCGAGTCGTCGATTCATTTCTAATTCTCTCGGATCATATTGTTTGTCTCTGAACAAACATTTGAGCCCTTCCACCTTCTCAGAAAGTTTACAATCACTTGAATCGACTTTTGAAGAAATGGAATTGAACACTCCGGAAGCATAATCGTATTGATCAATGAGAGTTACGTAGCATGGTGACTTTCGTTTCACTTCTGCTAGTATTTCCGCATATTTTTCTTTGATTTCGGCAATATTCTGTCTGATTAGATACACAGATTGCCACATACATTGATGAGGCATTCGAAGAATCAACTGTTTCATAAGTGTTTTGATTGTTCGTTGAACTTCATCATTCTTATGATCAATGTGCTGTGCAAGTACTGCGTATGCTGGATAAAAAGCACGCCAGCCAATGTATTTCAATGATTGCTGCATTTCTCGATTCATCGATAAAATTTCTTGCTTCTTATCGCTTATTCGCCCATCAGATAACTTCGTAGTGGAGATATGTTCATTCTGAAATAACTCCCGTATTCTGTCGAATGCATAAAAGAAAACTTACAATTTTCTTAGTGCTACACAGCCATAAAGAGGTCATTCGTTCGACAGCTCTCGCTTGTAAAACTTGATTTTTCTCGTGTTTTGCTACTTCTCGGTATGCCTTCAATAATGCGAGAACAGGTTTACTTCGATCGTTGTAATTCGAAAGATAGTCCATATACCATACGGCTTCATACATGACTCCAGAACTAGCAAAAAGGCCAATAAGTTCTTTCGCTTCATTGAAAAGTTTCTCGAATTCGACGGTGTTTCCCGATTTGATTGTATGTGAAATACGAAGCATTTGGACAGATGAGAAGAGAGTTTTGGTTTCAACTGGGAACTGTTCTATTCGCAATTTAGCTGATTTTTGAATATCCAGATTTAATGATTGTTGAGTGTGACTATAAGTTGTTTGAATCTCTGCGAAATTCTTTGTGATTATGCTATCCAATAAACTCATTCCGCTCAGTTCGTCTGACGTTTGCAGCCGAAGTTTTGCTTCCTCCAAAACAATTCGATTTTCAAATGGCAACACTTTCTTCGCGTTTATTATTGAAAGTTGAGCTCGTTCGAGACACCCCGTTAGACGTGCAATTCGAGCACTTTGTAAATGAGCATCAACAATTCTTGAACGAATATTGTCTTTTTCTTTTTCCGCCATTGAATTCATTCGAATATTGAGTATAGATCGTCGAACACGTAAAATCGGTTCTATAACGCTCATTGATTGTTCTCCATCGTTCGTTCTCTTATTCAGATTTTTCCAAAACTCGGAATCAAATCCAATCAACTCTTCTTTGCTGGCATTTTTCAATTCTCTGATTTCTTCCAACTTTTGAAGTTCAGCAATGAATGGTGAGGCTGTTTCATAACTACATGATCCTCCCAACGAACATTCCGATAACCTCTCAATCAGCTTTGATTTTTCTTTTCGAATGGCGTTATCAATGACACTATCCTCTTCTCCATCCCGTATAAGCGTCAAAATCACGGCTTCTGCTGATCGATTTTCAATAGTTCTAGAGAAAACATGCGGTGATGGTCCGATCTGGAAAAAAAAGATTTGGCTCGGAATTGAAACTGTATACAAACATCTTTATCCAGTTTCACCCATTCTGTTAACGCTTTGAGTGATTTCACATATTCATCTTGTTGTTTCCGTTCATTTGATGTATATTCAATCGAATTCTGCTCGTCTATCAATTTCTCGATGGCTTCTGTTGCCTGAAAAACAAGGAGATATAGCTCGAAGACTCTGTTCAATGCGTACATTGAACGGTTCTCCTTTCCCTGTCATTCTTGCGAATGATGCAGCTGAATCGAATTCTCCAGAAGCTTCTCGAATACAAATTATTCCGTATACATGATCGATTTGAGTTCTGCTCAACCTTGCATAAGCTCCTCTCACCCCATTCAATTCATGAATTCTGGCATATAATTTCATCAGAGTAAAGTAATAAGCACTTTCAACGCCCGTTTTTTTGTTTTCAGTTGAGCTTTCTTGACTTGCAACTCCTTTAGTTCTCTGTTCCATTTTCATTAAATCCATATACATTTCGAGCCACAAAATGCATCGTTTCTCCATTCCGAACATCTCTGCGACTCGCACAATCAGCGGTTGTTCATGTTCATACTCGTCTTTCGTCGTCCAATTCATCATATTTTTCCAAAATTGAATTGATTTTTCTCTCATCTCCTTATTTCGTTTCTGTTCTTCGGAGTTCGAGTATAAGTAGAGAAAATCAAAAACGTAGAAAATGAATGCAGCTGGACCTCTCTCTGAACTAGTCAATCGTCTTTGACAGGCATTAATCAACGCGTCCTCGAACGTTGTCAGAATCTGAAACGATGAGATTTAACTTGATAGTATTGAATTCAAATAACATGCCCATTGTGTAACTGAATCTCTGTCCATTTGGATTACAGTGAGTGTAAACCGCATCGCCAAAATCGACAGGAATCGGGTGTCATCTACATGAGCAATCGATGCAAGACTTGCCAATGACGCATTTTCAGCCATTTCCGCACTTTTCAAGATGATTACAGTAAGCCATCGGGCGAATGATTCGGGTTTAGTTCCACTAGTGGTTAGTTCGTCGATTGTTCTCTGCTCTATCAATACTGGATCCGGTTTTCGAGAGCAAATCATTTTCGCATACATGTTTTTCAGCCCATCGATTGTTGACTTCATTCTGGAAAACCATTCGTTAGAAATATCAAATTTCCGCTTGAACTAACTCTTCAGATGCATCAGTATCGTTGAAAAATTTATAAATATCGCACATTGTCCGATCAGCATACTCTATTTTGGAAGTAGATGACATGTTCTCTACAATTTGAGCACATTCTTCCAAAACTATCTGAGTTAATTGCCGTGGTTCTGTGAAGAATTTGAAATGAGGATCCCATCGAATAAACTCTTGATCAGCATATTCAGAGAATGTAATCGGGACTTTTTCAAAAACTTTCATTAGTTGTCTCTGCTGGTTTTTCGATCGACAACACGGGAATATCCCAGCCAGGGCTCCCATCTATAAAACAAATTATAAAACACATTTGTGTGTATTGTTAAAAGAAAAATTACCAATTTTGGAATATCTTCTTTCGGAATCGTCCCTCGTTCAATTTTGCTCAAAAGATTGTTCATGAATTGAAGAGACGGATATTTTTGAAAGTTTTGAATGAAGTTAAACACATCTTCCACTTTTCTAGATGTCGCAATTGTTGCATCGTGATAAAACTTTTTCTCCAATTCAAGCGGTACGTACCAATAAACTTTGATCATATCATCGCTGAAAATGAACAAGGTTTAGGCATGGAATCTGTGAATGATTCTAACATGGGTATCTTTGGTATTTTCTTTGCGTAAAGACGTTCCCAAAGATGTTCAATAATTCGAGAATTATTAGAAAAATTCGATACATCAGTCCAAATCCGCCAAATATGTACACGAAGCACACAAAGATCCAATCGCTTGATGAAAGAAATCCATGACAATCTCGTGGCTTCCAGATTCCGTGGACTCTGTCGTAATGTCATCAGTATCGTCCACCAGTTTGCTTCGAAGAATTCATTCTTCAAACTTTCAAGAACAATATGAAAACTGGTTGCTAACGATTCTCTCATCAGAAAATATGAATCACTTGTGAAATATGTTCGAAATGCAAAAATGAAATCAATTCCTTCGTTTCGTGTATCCATAGCAGTTGATAATGAGAATTTCTCACCTTTCTTCATGCTTTCGTATGTTCGTTGAAGCTCTATCAGGATAGCTGATTTTTCTTGTTTTTCCACGAACTCTTGAGAAGCCACAAGTAGAATATGTTCGAACACTTGCTTTCTGTAGGTACACGTAACTGCTTTCATATCTTCTTCTTTAAAATTACAATGATCCATACAAAACTTCCAAATTGAATCGTTTTTCTTATTGGCTTCAAACGTAGAATATTGTACGAGTTGTGGGAAGAAATCAGTGATCAATGCCTTTCTTTGATTGATAACGATTCGTATATCACTCGGATTCACTGGGACGATAGGGACAGACGCTGTCCTGGCTCCACTCAGTTCTTGACAAATGAAGTCGATGATCGAACAAGCATGTTTCGGATTGGAGCCTCGTGAGCCGAATACCAGTGACCAGTATAGTAGAGTAGGACGGATTGAATTGATTGCACTTATTAGATTAGTGAACTTGAAATAAATAACCACTTGCGCAAGCAAGAACCTTGCGGATTCTCGTATTTTCAGCTCATCGAAGATCTCTTTTTGTCCCTCTGATAGGATTGTTTCATGAAAAAGTCGAAAAACAAATGATCTCGTAAATATCGTCGCATATCGTTTGAACATTAATTGAAGTTGTTCCTCTTCAGTTGCATCAACGAGATCTGTTATGATTGTTGATGCAAACTCGTTGTTCCAATTGAAAACTAAACTCCAGTTTGATTCAGTGTTTCTGGTGATTGCATGTCCGAACAGTGAAGCGAAAACTGTCACTTTAACCTCTTTCAATATGTTCGCTTTCAAAACATTTTCGATGAATCTGCTCAAAGTTTTTGTTGAATTGTTCTGAAATGTTGCAAATTTCCGTGCAAACAACGGCACATATATCAGAAGTTTCTTCTCAATATTAGCTCCGCTTTTCCAGCTGATCAACTCCCAAATACGACTGAAAACAAGCATATTTGTGGTTTGATGAATATGAAAACAAACTTACAAATAATGATTAGAATGTTCATAGAGACCTAAATCGAGGGCTTTGATGATTGGAGTAAATGCGGATATAAGTTTTTTCGATTCCACGTGTATGAGAATAACCCGACAAGTTTGAAGAAATTCACTAATTGTTTTTTTCGAATGACTGCTTTTGTTATCCATCATCGCTTTTACTAGCACAGTCAATTGATCTGCATCTATTTTCACATTGTCTTTCTTGTCAGGTTCCACGAATCCATTTCGATTACACTTCTCACAATTATGTTTACTGTTAGAAGCAAAACAAATGATTGTTTGCAACGTTCTGAACATCTCGTGAAGAGTATTTTCTTTATATGACGTATGGTTTTCGCACAATTTTGTTATCAACACAGAAACAAAGTCATTGACGTATTGGAGATTTTCAGATAGAAAATGGACAAGAGCCGGAAGGCATTGAGATATCCGATCAGTAACAGACTTTGAAAACACAGCCAGTGTCATTTCTACGACAAGTTGGATACACTTTCCAACTTTTTTCTCAATTTGAAGAACACATTGTACGGCTCGAAGTTTCGTTTCTTCGGCGTTACTCGTTTCAATGATTGGAGCGAATTTGCCCAAATCTATGAAAACTTCTGGTATTCCAACTCGTTGTGATCCATTGATTCGAAACGTATCCCATTTTGTTCCAACTCGTTCTTGAATATCACGAAAGCATGGGAGCAATAAAAACGCTAAAATCTGTTTCACTCGATCATCAGTGTTGTTAATGAATGGACACGATCCCATCACAATTGCCAAAGAATTGATTACATTTCGAGAGGATTCTCTACTTTTTAATTGCATCCACAAACTTTCGAAGGAGGGGACGAATTGTTTGCAAAAGCTTTGACATGAGGGATGTTGCACAGATAGGATCGAATTAAGAAGGCGTGGCCAATTGGGATCATCCAACGAACTGTATTTTTGAATTTCTGATACAAACCACTGAAAACTATCCGATTTTTGAATTTTGGCTAATTTGAAAAGCGATGCCAGAATGTCCAGATAATTACTCAGGAAATCCGGTGACATGGATTGAATGGCGATTTTTATTCTTTTCTAAAATCAGATATTATGCTATTTTAAAAGGAATATTTGAAGCTTACTACACAAATTTCGATTGGAGCGACACAAATTTTAATATCGAAATCGTAAACTTCTTGATGTGCAGTTAAATCGACGAGCCACAGAGTAAAAGTGTCAAGTAATCCAAATTCATCTGATGTTTCTTCGATTAGATTTATGTAGATTTTCAGCCATTCAAGCATCTTTTCTCGAAGTTCTTTGTGTAAACTCAGCACTTTGACATTCTCATTCATAAACTCATTCACTTCCTGTAAACAATATTCTATTTTAAAATGCAATACATGTTTTGAAACGAAAACCTCAAAAACTTCAAGGAACACTCTATTGAGCTCATTTTTGTGCCCTGCAATGGTTTCAAAACTCAAAAACAGCTGATTGATGCATTCTGACTGCTCGACGACCGACGCCATCGCTCTTTTTGTCTTGAGAACGCAAAAACACCCTCGCAGACTGTTTTCAATAATCCATGGGTCTTCATTTCTCGTTTTCGTTTTCATGTATGTCAAACTGTGCGGGAAGAACTCTGAAAAACTATCAGAATATCCGAAGAACAACAGTTTGAAAAATAAAAATGTTCCGCGAAAATGTTGAGAAAAAAGTCCAGCGGAGCGTAGTTACACGAGTTTCAAGAAATTAATTTTAATTCGCACTTTCTGTTAGAAAATTGAACAACCTTAAATATTCTAAATGAAACCAAGTGCCGGAGAGTGAGAATTTTTAGTCAAAAGTTTAAAGAAATTTAAACTGACAAACCGAATACAAAAACGGAGAAATTTTTTTTCAAAAAAAAACAAGGTTTGTAAACAAAACATGGCGGTATTATTTATACTGTAGTTTGAGTATTGCTCTCAAAAAACTGAAAAGAAAAAAGAATATAAAATATTTAATAAATTTCAGAGAAATCTAAAAATTTTACTCAAGCAAGTGTCTGTCATTTACTAATTATACTTCAAAGGAGTTTATTCATCGGTCTTACTGGCCATATGGGGCTTCTTATCAGTTTGGGTAAATAGAGTTCTTGATTGGAAGTTTCTTTGAACCATACAAATTCAAGTGATGTTGTAACTATATCGCATTCAAGTACACTTCAACGGAATCAAGTTCAGAGATCTGTTCATTTGCACTTTTCTCAATCAATCAGTTTCTCACATTCTCAATTACTGTTTGCACATCTCCATCATCCATCCGAACGAGGGTTTCCGCATCTTCCGTTCACAGTTGCCGCCACCTGTACGTCGGCAACTTTTTCTCGCCTTTTGTTTGTGTCCATTACGCGAGTTGGTGGCGGCGGCAACCGTTCATTGCGCAAACCACATGAAAAAACGAAAGTTTTTGTGAATAGAGGCGCGATCCACAAGAAGTTGCTCCCGCGAGCTCCTCTTGCTCCCGTCAAACGTTTTTTGACGCAAAAGAAACAACGTCGACTGGTTTTGTGGGTCTTTCTTTTTCTCCGCCTCTACAGTATTTAAGAGAGACTTGGACATCGGGAAAGACAGCACACCTCGAACGGTTTCAGCAATCTCAGCAATCATCATGAGCTCCTCCGTCTTCGTGTAAGTTTTCCTTTCTACAGATTCTTCCTTTCTTCTCTTCACCATTCTGAATTAGTTATCTCTTCAGCCTTCTCTTCGCCGGACTTGCTCTTTCTTCTGCTCAAGTAGCAGTTAATGGACCATTCATGGGAAGATACTACGTAGCTGCTAAGCCAGTTTTAGCTCCAGGAGTTGCTCCAGTTGCAGCCCCAGTTGTCGCCGCTGCTCCACCAGTCTTAGCTGCCCCAGCTCCACTCTTGGCTCCACCAGCTCCACTTTTGGCCCCACCAGCTCCAGTCCTCGCTGCTCCAGCACCACTCCTCGCCCCACCAGCCCCAGTCTTGGCTGCTCCAGCTCCACTTTTGGCTCCACCAGTCCCACCAGTTGCCCCAATCGTCCCAGCCTTCGCCCCAAGACCAGTGTTCGCTGCTCCAGCTTTGGCCCCAGCCCCAGCATTCGCTCCAGCCTTCGCCCCAGCTCCAGTTGTTGCTGCTGCTCCAGCTCTTGCTCCAGCTTTCGCCCCAGCTCCAGTTCTCGCCCCAAGACCAGTTCTCGCTGCCCCAGCTTTGGCTCCAGCTGTCCCAGCCTTCGCACCAGCAGTCCCAGCTCTCGCTCCAGCCGTTCCAGCCTTTGCTCCAGCCGTTCCAGCTGCCATCCCAGCCTATGCTCCATTCGCCCGCTCTGCTTTCCTCATTGGAGGAAACAAAGCAAAGAGCATCAAGGCTTAAATTCGATCCCAACGCACTCTAATTATTTTTTCATTCTCTGTATATACCGATCGACACGCATGTTTCTTTTTTTTATTCTGCGATTCAATGACAATAAATTTATTACGACTCGAATAGTTTTGTTCAATGATTATAATAATGTAGCGGTACAAGGAAAATGTGTTTAGAATTGAAAGAACTCTCTAAAAATGTGATGAGATCGATTGAAATAATGAATAAATAGAAAAGAATGATGACTTCAAAATGAAATTTGAATAAATTACATTGGGTAATTAAATGAACTTAATCTTATCAAATTATTCAACTATCTTCATCTCTTTTGTTATTCGAATCAGTTATTTTCGAGCCTCTTATGAATTCTAATGTGAGAATTGAGACGACAACTTTCTTGTAAGGTCCAATGAACATGATGGTAAAAAGTGGCGATAGAACAGGAACCATTGACATACAATACGCGGGTAGAAACTCTTGCCAATTCCTGAAACAATACATGTTTCTCTTCTTTTTCCATCACATCCGTCTGATCTCTAATTACAAAATTGACTCACAGACTATTCTCAAAAACGGTAACAAGCACTGCGTTGGCTCCGACCGGTGCCGAAAGCAACAAGGGCACAAAGGATTCGGCGAACACCGAATGGACGAGTAGTTCGTTCTCAAGAAACGTGTCTTGAGACATTGTTCCCTGTTTTCGCTTAAGTGTGTTCAACATAAAATGAGCACAGATTAAAATTATGAGATACGAGAGCACATGACACGCGAAAAGGATTCCATAGAAGATTATAATAAGAGGGTTTCGGCTGTAATCGTCTCCAAATAAGGATAAGTGATGCTTTCCCATATTCATTTCTTCTTGTGTCTGAATAACTCCACTCGATATATTATTTGGAGAGGCAGTGACTGAGTGTTGAGAATTAAGATCTAGATTTCGAAGATGTTGATTCAAAAGAATCGTTGAATTTTCAAATTCTTCAACTATCGATGTAGTCCGATTGGCTCGATCGAGCAAATCCTGTATTAATGAGATACTAGTTCAGTTGATACAAATGATCAGCTCACCGTATATGGGATACAAGAGTAGTAAAAGAAGACTCCTTCGACACAAGATAGAATGAAGAGAATTCCGAAAGTGATTAGAAGAGTGTTTTTGGTGAAGTATTGACCAAACATGTTACTGTAATTCACTTTTAAACTATCTATTGTCTCGTTTGACGTTTCAAACCTATTTGATAGAATCATACTTCTATAAGCAAAGAATAATGGAAATGATAGAATTGCATAGAGATATGAAACAACTGAAAGACATCCAATCACCTTCTGAAAAAACAATACGGTGGGAGGTGATAACATGTATCCTCTATCAAACCACTGCATTCTCTGGAAGATATTGTGCTGGTCCATGTACTACTCGAATCGTCATTGATCCACGTGTAACAACTTGTGGTTGAAGAACTAAGAGAGATGAACTGAAGAGAACTCCGGATGCAGCAATATTCGAAAGAAAATAACGAAGTTCCTGATAAATTTTCATTTTATAGACTATTACTATAAATTATATGATAGTATTTTATAGTTTGAATTTTGATTCAAATATTTCAATGAACCTACACTGATTGTCTCAACGCTTTTATGAGAAGATAGAAACAATAGAATCGCATTGAGACATATTGCGATTCCATTACAGATATAGCAATATAAAGAGAAGAAAGAAGTCATGTTTCCAGTTCTAAATGTAGACGAAATGATTTGTCTCTTGGATATTTGTGCTTCTTCTCTCCCTTTTCTCTTATCTTTCATTTACGTCATCAATCCTCTTTTTGATACTCTTTTAAGGAAATGAGAGAAATGATCATAAAAACAACAAAAAAACATTTGGAAAATTAAATAATGTTTATTATAGAGAGCAAATGGTCGGTATATACAAACAATGATCGAATGAAGATGAACACTTCTTACTCGGAGACCTTCTTGGCCTTGTTTCCTCCGATGAGGAAAGCGGAACGGGCAAATGGAGCATAGGCTGGGACGAGTGGAGCAGCTGGGGCAAGAGCTGGAGCGAAAGCTGGAACGGCTGGAGCAAGAGCTGGAGCAAAAGCTGGAGCTGGGGCAAAAGCTGGAGCTGGGGCGAAAGCTGGAGCCAAAGCTGGGGCAGCAAGAACTGGTCTTGGGGCGAGAACTGGAGCTGGGGCGAAAGCTGGAGCAAGAGCTGGAGCAGCAGCAACAACTGGAGCTGGGGCGATGGCTGGAGCGAAAGCTGGGGCTGGGGCCAAAGCTGGAGCAGCGAGCACTGGTCTTGGGGCGAAAGCTGGGACAATTGGGGCAACTGGTGGGACTGGTGGAGCCAAAAGTGGAGCTGGAGCAGCCAAGACTGGGGCTGGTGGGGCGAGGAGCGGTGCTGGAGCAGCGAGGACTGGAGCTGGTGGAGCCAAGAGTGGAGCTGGGGCAGCGAAAGCTGGAGCAGCAGCAAGAACTGGTGCTGGTGGAGCGAACACTGGAGCTGGAGCAGCAAGAACTGGTGGAGCAGCGAACACTGGTGGAGCAGCAGCTACTACTGGAGCGGCGATTGGTGCAACTCCTGGAGCCAAAACTGGCTTGGCAGCCACATAGTATCGTCCCAAGAATGGTCCATTAATAGCAACTTGTGCTGATGAGAGAGCCAAACCGGCGAAGAGAAGGCTAGAAAAAGAAAACTATTGGAATTGAAACAAAAATATAAAAATGAGTAATTGAAATTGAAAAAAAAAACTCACGAGAGGACAGTGTTCATATTGAGTTGAGTAGATGAGATGGTGGATCGAATGATGATTTTGTGCTCATCATTCTTTCTCTTTTATAGTACCTCTATGACCGGTCGGTAGTGATGAAAAGGAGGTGGAGGTTTTGCGTGAAGCGTGCAAAAAGTTTTGTCCGCGTACTGTCGTACCCGCCCACTTTTTCCGGGGTAGAGTTTGTGCGTACTCGCCTCGGGCAGCGACGGAAAACGGCATGAATTCCCTCCCACTTTCTCAGTGGAAAGTGTGCACAACCGTAAATGCGATTAAAGGAGTAGATGGTAAGAGAAGAAAACGATTGGAATTTCAGAAATGGAATCGAGAAAAAGGAACAGTATGCAGAAGATTTTCTCGAGAAGTTTCTGATAGGAAACATTAGAAACTCGAAATAATTTGTTGATAGCTGAATTCAAAGTTACAGATACTTTTTCACGATTTATTAAAAATTCACAAAGTGATATAAGTCATGTAATATAACTGAAGAAAGCAGAATTGTTTCGGAGAAATCTATTCCGAACGTCAATGAGTAAAAAGCCACGAGTTCAATTTTTTGTCGAGTTGTCAGAAACTATTTGATTTCTCTGATGGCTCTTCTTGACAAATGAATTCTAAACTCAGTCGATTTTTTGTTTCACTACTGACATCTGAGTTCGTCAATTCTTTACAGTGAAATTCGTTTCATAAAACTTACAAAAACTTTCAGAGGGTTTCCAGCTCTACTAATGGATATAACTCATTCCAAACATATTTTCAGCCAATCTATTCATATTCAAACCGGTCTCCTTCTCTCATCATTTCTTGTTGCAAAGCGGTGGCTACTCTGTGTTCAGGAACTCCTTTGTTCGTCACTTTTTCATTTGCCGCAATCATTTCCACACTTTTCCGTTAGGCTAACTATATGTTTTTGCATCATCATCTGCCACATTTTTCGCTTTGAGTGCTCCGCGAACTCAAGTCTCTTTCATTCCAAAAGTGACTGGATGTGTGTTCGTTTTTGAATGAAAGTACTTCCAAAGATCATTCGATCATGAGAAGGATCATGAGAAGAATTGAGCAAACTACGAAATGATTGGGGCGACCCATCGAATCTCTATTTTCTGTAGACAGTACGGAGAAGGTGAAAAGTGCAAATATTCCAAAGTGAAATCAAATAAAACTACTCTAGTCTGAACCTATCAGAATCAAGGATCGGTAACTAGTCTTCTCGTATTTCACTGATAATCTTTTTATTTGCATTCAATCTGATATCAAAGAGACTCAAGACTTGATTTCTTTACCGGAGAACTGAAGACGCACGTGGAAGAAAAGAGGAGAGGTGTTCAAAGGGAAGCAAACAGCAGCGTGGGAACGGCGGAAAAGAAAAAAAAGGTGGAGGACAAATGTTTTTGTTTTGTTCTCAAGAGAGGTTTTCATATGAACAAAGAACAAATGGAAATCAGCTGTGGGAAGAGAGAAATGAAAGAGAAGAAACATATTTGAATGAAAGGAGAAAAGAAACAATGAAATAGTTAATGACGTGGATAGAAAGAGAAATCTGAGAGGATTGTTTCAGTTGATTCAAGAAATTTTAAATAGATAACATATACTATATAGAATTGTAAGTTGGGTAATTGTAGTACCTAAGTTATACTTCTTCTAAATATCCACATCGTCTTGTTTCAATTTCTGCTTTTTTGGTAAACTTTTCTTGCTTTTTTAAATTTCTTAAGCAATGAGTCATAGGTAATTGAATACACTACGATTCAAACATTCTCCAGACAGTCCATTATTGAAATGAAAGCTAATTTGAGTTCCCCCGATGAAACATTCAACATGTTACTCTTTCCAAAATCCAGTTGTCTACACTTCTGATGTTCTGATCAATGTGCACTTCCCCTGCGAGCTTATGAGACACACTCACCGTGCACTCATTGAATACTTCCACAGTTTCAATTCGGTGGCCCACGGAGTACTATTCAATTTCACGTGTATGTCTTCACTTCCGTTTCAGGACAAGTAACCGGCCAAACACATACAAATGGCACACGCTCCTTGCAACTTTGTCGTTTTTTTTTTCAACGAAGCGCCAATGAATAGGGCGGCCGAGCCAAGCGCAGGCTCGCGGCACTGCGTGCGTAAGCGTTTTTGTCTTGTCCGCCCAGTCATATAAAAGGTGGAAGATAGGAACGGAGAAGCCATCAAACGATCATCACTTCACTTCTTCTCATCATGCAAACCTTCTCGTGAGTATTTCATCAAATTCATTAATTTCTTCATTCATTCTTTTTCAGAGCTGTTCTCCTTACTTTGGGTCTCTTCTCTGGAGCTTCTGCTCAATTGGCTGCCTGGCCATCTCAGAGTTATTCTCCATTCTACCAAGCACTCTTCGGAGGAGCTAGCACTCCAGTCCTTTCTGCTCCAGTTGCCAAGACTGCTCCATCTGCTATCCCACTTGCAGCTCCAGCTCTTCCAGTCCCAGTCGCTGCTGCTCCAGTCTTCGCCCCACCAGCCCCAGTACTTGCTGCTCCAGCTCCAGTCCTTGCTGCTCCAGCCCCACTTTTGGCTCCACCAGCCCCAGTCTTCGCTGCTCCAGCTCCAGTCCTCGCCCCAGCTGCCCCAGTCCTCCGTGGTCCAGCTTACGCTTATGCCCCATCCCCAGTACTCGCCCCAGTTGGAGTTGCTCCAGTTGCCCCAGCCCCAGTTCTTGCTGCTCCAGCTTTCGCTCCAGTTGCTCCAGTCCTTGCTGCCCCAAGACTTGTTCCAGCTTATGCTCCATTCGCTCGTGCAGCCATGTTCATCGGATCCAACAAGGCCAAGACGTAAGATCTTTCAAAAACAGTTTCATTTCATAACTATTTCTTTTTCAGTGCTTAAGAAGGTTCAACTCTTCTTGTTCAAGAAGTTTCCAACGACAAAAAGTATTTCTGTATAATTCGAAAACTTGCTTTTTTCTCTCGTGTCTGTACTATTTATTATTCCTTCCGTATAATAAATTATGCACACTTAACCATACTGTTGTCTCTGAAGTTTACAAAAGGATTCCCACAAACACGTGTCAACAGCTGGACACAGTCATCTCTTTGTTCGTCTATCCGGGTAGAAGAAACCTGAAAATTAGCGTCAAAAATCATCATTTTCTAGTCGGAAAACGAGAGAATAAACGTGTATTTAGCATGATCTTGAGTAGACGGTCAATTGTTTGTTCTCTCTTTGTTTGCCACATGAAACAAACCAAGGTAAACATGAATAAACACATGGGGGAGAGAGGTTACATGACAAAAAATGGATCGGATAAAAAAATTGTCTAGTTATCTTGAAAGTCTAAGCATTAAAGATCTTTAGATTCCATCTGATGATGGAACGAATCGAGATGATGTTTGACGGGTTTAGGTTGAACGAATTGGTTCTATTACATTGTATCAGTTTATCAAAACATTTCATAGCTTCGGAAGTTCTGAAAAATAACAGTCGGAGTGTATTCTTTCAGAATGGATGAAGGCGAACTGAGAACATTTGGTAGTATATTGTTCGTGTGGGAATGAGTTGAGTAGATCCGGAAAAGCTTTTAGAAGTGAGATAATCATCATTCCGCTTATAGAATCAACCGACCATTCAAGATGTGCCTCTATTAGTGAAAAGTTATCAGTAGTCGGACCTCTAGATTTTGTCTTCTCATGATTTTGAATGAAAAAAAACAGATAATAGTCGTGCATAATTTATTAAACGGGAAGAATAATAAATAGTAAGGCACATTGAATATGAAATGAAAAGATAGGCAAGTGATCGATCTATACAGAAAAATGAGTTTTCGTTGGAAACTTCTTGAATAAGAAGAGTTGAACCTTCTTAAGCACTGAAAGAGAAAAATTATGAAATGAAACAGTTTTTGAAAAATCTTACGTCTTGGCCTTGTTGGATCCGATGAACATGGCTGCACGAGCGAATGGAGCATAAGCTGGGACAAGTCTTGGGGCAGCAAGGACTGGAGCAACTGGAGCGAAAGCTGGAGCAGCAAGAACTGGAGCTGGAGCAAAGGCAATTGGGGCACGGAGAACTGGTGCCACTGGAGCAACTGGGGCGAATGCTGGAGCAGCAAGAACTGGGCGTGGAGCCAAAAGTGGGGCTGGGGCAGCGAAGACTGGAGCTGGAGCAGCAAGTACTGGAGCTGGAGCGGCGAGAACTGGGGCTGGTGGAGCGAAGACTGGAGCAGCAGCGACTGGAACTGGAAGAGCTGGAGCTGCAAGTGGGATAGCAGATGGAGCAGTTTTGGCTACTGGAGCAGAAAGGACTGGAGTGCTAGCTCCTCCGAAGAGTGCTTGGTAGAATGGAGAGTAACTCTGAGATGGCCAGGCAGCCAATTGAGCAGAAGCTCCAGAGAAGAGACCCAAAGCAAGGAGAACAGCTCTGAAAAAGAATGAATGAAGAAATTAATGAATTTGATGAAATACTCACGAGAAGGTTTGCATAATGAGAAGAAGTGAAGTGATGATCGTTTGATGGATGTACTTCGATTCCTCACCGACTCTTTTATATGCTTTTCGTTGGCATTGTGCAATAAGCCATGCCCACCATCGGGCGGCGCGGTTACGCACGTCGAAAGAAAAGAACGCATGTTAGTATGCGCATGAAGCGGCCGTCGAGAATCGTTTTTCATTAGTTTCGGGGGGAAGCAAGAGTACGAGAAATGAAGAATCTCAGAGCAATTCGGAATGTGGTCGACTAATAAGGAATCATTATTAGTTATAGATCACCGTTTTTAATGGAATGGCAAAGTGAAGAATGAGGGGAAAAAGAAAAGAAACAAATATGGAATTATTCCGGATCTGAAATATAAATTATCATACTTTCAAGAGATTTCAGTTCAGATTGAGAAAAAATACATAGAAACTTCGAGACGGAAGAGTTCCCAAGCGTCTGACGTCTCTTCAGAAGATTTTATTTATTTATTTCAGATTGACTTCGTCGAAAGTATTTATGAAGGTCCTAAAACTCAAAAACCTTCATGAAATACCTTCACAATATTCGGTTTGTGAGCACTCCCTTCTCAAAAAGATCTCCCGTTACAAGTTCATTATTATTGATCTCATCTGACGAACTCAGAAACCCTGAAAAACAATCGAAAGACAATTCCTTATCATTGATGTCCTTTTCGTGTTATTCCAGGAATTTATTTTCTCTCCAATCCCTTTTTAGCGATCTGCTGTTTTTTCTCTTCCTAAACCGTTATTTTCTTCCGTTCAAACTACACAAAGACTAATAATTCGGAGCAATCTTTGCACTTTCCTTCTTTGAAACCTGCTTTCCTCTTCTCTTCTCCATCGATGAGGCTCATTTCTCACCTATCCAGTACAATACAATTCGATCAAACATATATATTGCGCAATATAAACAATTCATTTCATTCTTTCCTCAATCGGCATCCAGTCTTCATCTTACCTTCCTACCAAAAACGCGTGAAAGTGCACCCGTAAACTGCAAACAGATCGGATAACCGGTCGACACTCTCCCCCCCTTCTTCATCACCTTTTTTCCATCAGAGCAACCCGACAAAAAAGTAACTGACACCTCTTATTCTCCTCTTTTTAACTGATCTTTCCTCGCGGTAAGACTAAGAAGAAGAAGAACGGCCGACGCGCGGAATGAAGATGAAAAACTGTGCACATGCCATTTTTTATGCGCCTATTTACCCTGTCGAGAGAACAGAAAAACTAAAGGGAGCTGGGGGAGCTGCAGACTGATACCGTAATCGCTCGAGACGCAGTTTGCTCAGTAAAACGTATATAAGCAATGAATTCCTATTGAATGCCATCAACCTTTTCTCTATCATTCCTCAAAGCATCATGAAGTCTGTCGCGTAAGTTCTTTTTCAGAATCTCATTTTCAATCAAAACTTATTATTCTTATGTTCCCTTTTTCAGTATCTTCTGTGCCTTGTTCGCTGTCTCCACCGCTCAATTGGCTGCCTGGCCATCGACCTCTTACTCTCCATTCTACCAGGCTTTGTTCGGTGGAGCCGCTGCTCCAGTCGTCGCTGCTGCCCCAGCAGTTGCAGCTGCCCCAGCCTTTGCCCCAGCCCTCGGAGCTCCAGCTTATGCTCCAGCTCTTGCTGCTCCAGCCTACGCTCCAGGACTTGCTGCTCCAGCTTTCGCCTCAGCTTACGCTCCAGCTCCAGTCGTCGCCGCTGCTCCAGCATATGCTCCGGCTCCAGTCGTCGCCGCCGCTCCAGCATATGCTCCAGCTCCAGTCGTCGCTGCTGCTCCAGCTTTTGCTCCAGCTCCAGTTGCCTCCCCAATGATTGCTGCTGCTCCAGCGCTTGCCGCTGCTTCAGTCAACGGACTCCCAGTTGCTGCTGCTCCAATTGCCGCCGCTGCTCCAGCATTCGCTCCAGCTGCCATCCCAGCTGCCGTTCCAGCTTACGCTCCATTCCAGACTGCCGCCTACTGGATCGGATCCAACAAGGCCAAGAGCGTCAAGGCATAAGATACCTGACTTCTTCGAACATTCGAAACGTTTTTGTATATTTTGCAAACGTGATCTGCACAATAAATATTTTACAATCAAGAAATGCTCATTTCATATCAATTTCAGAACTTGAACTCATATTTTAAAACATGACCGTTTTCTACAGATCTGACTAGCATTTTGAATACACAAAAAAAATAAATAGCTAAGTATACAAAAGCCTTCGGAACTGATAGCACGACGGAATCAAAAAATCCTCAGTATTGAATCTTGATAATGAATATTGGAATTCAGGTTAACATATAGAAAGAGCAACATAAAAACGTGAATGCTCTTCTTCAGATTTTCGAGAATTATATCACATAAATATGAATGGATGTTCATGAAATTGTTTACAATTCATGTTGTGAATTTAACAAACATTCCGAGTTTTCCGTGTGTGTTCTCTGGAAAAAAAACAGTTTCCTTTGTAGAGTAATACAACAATCGACACTTCAAAACTCAGTTGATATGGTCTAGACTCTAGACGCAATAATTCCAAATGAAATTCAATATTTTTCCTATGACTCAATTACCCGTTTTCCTCCGAATTTCTTTTTCTCCGCCCGCTTTTCATTCTACAGTACACAAACAAACAGAACAATGTCATTGAAATATTTATTGTGTGGAATGATATTACAATACAATACATATTTACAGATAAATAATTCAGATCGTTTAAGAAAATGTTCTGCATTTGTCACGGTTTTGGGTCTCTTTTAATCCGAAGACGTCTTTTTGTTACTTCCAATGAAGTAATTCGCATACGTGAATGGATCTTTCGATCCAGCTGGATCGGCATTTGGGGCTCTTGGTGGTTGAAGATATTCTCCGGCTCTTGGAGCAGGAACTCCTGATGATGTATAGACGGCTTTAGTGAACACGGCTTGAGCTTCGTCTCCGAATTGAATACGGTTTCCACGAATTGGTCCAGGTCCTTCTTGAATTTGATCAATTTCTTGTCGGAGAGCATCTGGTTGATTGTAGGAAGGTACTTGCTGCTGCTGTGGTGGTGGTGGACCTTGTGGACCTTGCATTCCCTGTGGACCCATTGGTTGTTGTGGCCCTTGTGGATATTGTTGTGGTCCAGGAACTTGTGGGTACTGTTGTGGTTGAGCTGGTCCTGGAGCAGATTGTGGATACTGTTGAGGATATTGTTGTTGTTGCACTGGACCAGGGGCTTGTTGGGTGTATGGTGATGGGAATGGAGCCTGTTGTTGCTGTGGTGGAGCTTGCTGTGGAGGGTATTGCGGTGGAAGCTGCTGCTGTTGTGGATATTGTTGTGGATACCCTTGTGGAGCCTGTTGTGGTTGTTGAGCTGGATAAGGGTATGGTTGTTGCTGCTGGCTTGGAGGTGGACCATATTGGGATGGATCTTGTTGGTATCCCTGAGGAATCTGCTGGGTCGGTGGATATTGAGACGGTTGCTGTTGAGGGTAACCTTGAGGAATTGGTTGCTGAGCAGAAGGTGGATACCCTTGTGGAACCTGTTGTGGGTATCCTTGTGGAGCTTGTTGAGGATAACCCTGGCTAGGATCGGTGTAACCTTGTGGTCCCTGTGGAATTTGAGCAGCATTTTGTGGTCCTTGTGGATATCCTTGTGGAGCCTGAGCAGCATCTGGATATCCCTGTGGATAACCTGGAGGAGTTTGCTGAGATTGCGGTGGATAAACAGGTCCTTGGGCTGGATAACCTTGTGGAGTTTGTCCTCCCGGGTACACTGGTTGTTGAGATGGTGGAACTTGAGATGGATAACCTTGTGGTGGATATTCCTGTGAAATCATCTCAGGTGGGGGAGTTGGAAGTTTATCTTCTGGACCTGGACCTTGTGGCATTGGTCCTGGAGCAATGGGACCTGGGCCAACGGGAGCAAGTGGAGCCACTGGACATGGTGGAGTCAAGCAAGGTCTAAGTAGATCAGGAGTTAGAACAGGAGCCGCTTTTGCATAATATCTTCCAGGATTCAGTTGCTCTACTTGAGCACTTGCAATACTTGAGCTGAAAGTTTATCGTAGGTGTTCAGTTTGTCACATCCAGGGTTTTCTAGAGTACCTACCATAATAAGAGACAAAGAGTTGCCAAGTGATAACGCATGTTTGTGTCGTGAGGTATACCTAGCGCCGAGCCGTCTAACTCTCGTTTATATATGTCTGCCTGGGTGGATCGAACTGACCATGCTAACACGCTTGTCTCGTTGGCAACTTTTTTGTATCAGTCGGTGGTTTTTGTGTGTGATTTGGTTGACGGTACACCGGCCAGTCATCGGTGCTGTCAAAGAGAAAAAGAGACCAAAGAGAGACTGTGAGAGCCGTCAAAGAACACAAACACTCGAGTAACAATTCCGGTTTGGCGGCAAAAGAAGATGCAAAAAGTTTGTTGGGTGTAAGAGCTGATGGCATTCCCGTCACTCTGCTTCCCTCTTTTCATTCTGCTTTGTGCCCAGAAACATTCTGTAAACAATGGACTTATTCACTTCGCACGTGGGAACTGGATAGGTGCAAGAGAGAATGGGAATAAGACAAAGTACACAGGACGATTGCGCAATCGGCATAATCTTTGATGATCACCCCCTTTTTTCTTGTAGTTCTGTGGAGTCGGAAAGGTGCAACGGAACTATCGAAAGGGATTTCCTCGGAGCAAGAGGATCAACAATCAACTTATCACTTATCATTTATCTATGACAGGGACTAGTAATTCAAACTTTGATTGAAAGTCTAAATGACTTTTTCGATATGAAACGAATCAAACTGTCAAATCAAAATCTATCCAATTTATTAAAACCCAGATAAATAATATAATATACAATATGAAGTTTGTACATATTCGACAACCTAAACTTTGACACATTTCGAAAAATTTTTTAATTGAGATCTTTTTTTGATTCTCTTGAACATTTCGACCCGATTACCCAGAAATATGAACCCATTAAAAATTAAAAAAAAAGAGAATTGGAAAATTAAACATGAGCCTGTTTGTTACTAAAATGATGACGTGAGGAATTTCGACCGAATAGAATCGATTTGAAAGCACGACGGAATTCAGTGTTGAAGATTGTGTAGATGATGGGATTCATGAATGAATTCATGTAACCAATCCAAGTGCAATAGAAGAATAGATCATAGCCAACCTTAATTGTCAGATGTTTTGAATTGAAATGTTTCTGTTGATCTTCTATATACCTGACAAGAATCCTTATTGAGCAATATACATACAGCATTTAAAATATTTATAACGAAAAAAGGAACCCAGCAGACAAGGAAAACTCCAACGACGACTCCCAACGTCTTCGTCGCTCTTTTTTCTTTTCTTTGAGCTTTTGAAACCTGTAAAAACTGAAAATCCCTTTTTGATTCAAATAGAAAAGAGCTCAATTCTCACCTTCCTCTTCAAACTATGCTCATGCTTGATTGCCTTTTTCACCAACTTGACAGCAATCCCATTTCGACTGCTTTTCTTTGAGCCTTTTGAGTCAACAGACCTCAAACTATCAGCACGTGTTTTCGATGAGCATGTAGTCCCAATTGAATCCATTCGTTGAAGGTCAAGATCTGCAAAAAAATAAGAAATTGAAGTAGAGAAATGACGTCAAAAGGGAAGCACTTTTGAATTTCAAAACTGTTTTCACCACAATAATATAGATTAAGCTGCAATGCTTTTAAAGAATCCAACTCACTTGGTAAACTGGGCCTTGTCAGAATTTGAATTGCAAGTGGAGGATCTGCTTGAGAGACTCTTCTACTCGATTCAACACTACATCCTTTCAAATTATTCAATGCATTTCCTTCCATTTCTCGAACTGTCAATGCAAAACTGACAGTTGGTTGCATCATTCCAGTATCTTTTGTTTCTGCTAACACTTCTTCTAGTACTGTCTCTGTTATCAATGCTGGATAATTTGCAATTTCATCTGGAGATCCGAGCAATTCAGCACCTGAAAGTATTCAACATTGTCATCAACATTCTATCAAATTCTCACTATTAGCCGTCGTACTTCTGCTTAACGTTGTCGTTGGAAGGTGTTCGATATCACGTGAAGCAGATATTGTCTCTGTTTCCGTTTGAGAATTCGTTGCTCGGATTGGCATTGAAACTCTTCGATACTCTTGAGGAGATTCAGTTATCGGATTCGCCAAAATCATCGAATGTTTCTTTATATCCGTTTTATCTCTTCGAAATAGTCGTGGACTTCTTCTGGATATCGTTCTGATTATCGATGGAATCAATGCTTCCTCCTGTTGATTTGTTCTGGAATAGTAAAGTTCAGAATAGTTTCGAAAGAAAACAAAAACTCACATAGAAGCAGATCTGGAATTGCATCGAGAGTTGCTTCTGTTCACTTTCACTACTTTTCGATGATGTTTTGTTGAATAGTTTCTTGATAAATTTCTAAATCTTTTTTGTCCTTTTATATTATAATTTCGACCGTCTCCAGATGAAGTTTGAGATGATGTCGGTTGAGAATCATCTCCACATGAAGATCTTCTGAAAAAAAAAACATTTTTTTCTAGACTTGCCATTTAACAAATAAAAAATTGCTTTGATCTACCGGAGGTTATTTAATCATAACTGTTTCTGTGAAATGAACAACAACATTGTCATTAAAATTCATTTTTCACTTCTTCCCCTTCCTCCTTCATTTCTTTACTACTATTCACTCATAAAGAATCATCAGAGTATGGCAAGAATTTTGCAGACCGGATTGAACAACCTCTTCCGTTCTGCTAATTCTAGCCATACGCTGAATCGAGTCTTTTTTCTTTGAAAACGAACTATTTATTCTCTTCATTTTTCATGTTCAAAACAGTTTTCTCTCGAATTACCTTGAAATCGTCGTGCAATTCTCCGATACAAAATCATTTGTAATGACGTTCACATTTTCCGAAAGCGACTCGATACTTGATCGTGGAGTCGAGCTATTGCCGAATTCTCGTTCATCTGAAATCATTTGAATTCTTCAAAAATTCTGGAGATCCTCTCGAATAACATAACATGCTCAACGCAATCCCAATAATAGTAATGCTCAAGCGAAGTTAACCTGTTTTGCTCATGCCCTTCCGAATATAAAAGTGCAGAATTTCACCGCAAACGATTTTTCCAATTATCAAATTATATTCTTTGAAATCATAATTTTAAATTAAAGTTTTTTTCAGATATTTGTTGGAAATCAGACACAAAACCATGCATTTCATGCAAGTGAGAGGTGAGAGAAGCAGAGAAAAAAACAGAAGAATGCAGTGAAGACGTGGCAGAAGAAGAAGAAGATAAAGGTGCTGAGAAGAAAAGAAACGGTGCTTTTTGACAGAGTGTCACATTGATATCCGACATACTGAGGAGTATAGGAAGAGGTGGCTGAGCATTGGATGCCTTCGAAGTTGCAGAAGTAGTAGTAGTAGTTGCACGAGCACACGAAGAAGAAGAAGGAGAGGTGGTGGACACGTTTTTTGCGAAGAAGGCGGGCATGCCGGACGTGGATACAACACTCGGAGCCGCGGAGCTTGTCGTTCCGACAGACGCCGCATTGATTATCCGGCGAAGCATTGAAGTTGTTCGTGGTGCCGATGCCTCGACAACACCTTGACCATCATCAGCATGATAGTCATCGTCATCGTCACCGGCATCGTCACCACCACAACATTCATCCATAACGTCCAGCTCGTCCTCCTCCTCCCACTCTTCTTCACCTGCGAGTTCGATTGCACGACGATGTCTTTCGAATTGTCTCATCCGACGTGTCATTGACGGAAGAGCAGCCATCATGACGTTAACGACTGGAAACCACGAAACACGTGGATGGGTGAGAAGAGAATAGAGGATTTGATAACCGGGGGGAAAGATTGGAACTTATTTAAGAAATTGTGATCTAGACTATGTTTGAATACGGAAAAATTGGGAAAACGAGGGAAAAATAACTGAAATTTGATGAAAGGAAAGGTTACAGTATGACTAACTAGGGAGAAGTTATTGAATTAAATATGGATTGTGACGGACATAAAGAAAAGAGAAATCAGTTGAGAATTGTTTGACACATGAAGCTTCAATATTACAATATGATCACGGAAAGCTGACTGATTTTGAATTTTTCAGAATCGTCATGAAGCCTTTATACGAAGAAAAATGAAAAATCATTTGATTTTTTCAATATTTTAAGTTTTGAAAGTTCTAGAAAACCACAAACTGTGAGAGTAAAAGTTAATCAATCACTGTAACCACACTGTTCTATTATAGTTCAAGTTTTAAAAATCGAAGAACCCCGAAAAAGAAATCTGAAAATGTTCAGGAATTCACTAACCAGGTCCTGCAACTATCCGTCCGGCAGCTTCTTCATCCACTTGTTCATCTCCAGTATCTGGCCTCATTCTGAAATTTATTTACTTATTCTCTTCTGAATTGATTTGTTCTTTACGTTAATCCGTGTGCAATTGTATTCTTCTCTCGACGCATTTTCGCCGCTTTTTCTCGTTTTTTAAGTGCAATTATAATACGAATATAGACGAAAAGAACTGAAATTAAAGCAGTTTTTTCTAGTGATTTCAAAATGATGTCTACCTAGAAAACAGGGAATTACAAATGAAATCATAGAACTGAGAATCGAAAACTCAGCATTATAAAAGCGGCACTCGAACGGATTGGCATCTGGCGGACGGACATTTACACCTAAAAATGAATGTTAAGAAGGGGAAAAAGAAACAGAAAGACATACCAAATACCATGGGACTTGCCAAAGTGAGACTAACAAGCCAAATGACAGCAATCAAATACCATACTCTTTTCACATTTTGTGATTGACGAGAGTATTGAATCGGAAGAGAAACTGCTCGGTACCTGCAAAAAAACAGAATTAGTTCTTGATTTTTGATTTTCGGAAAATTCAAGTACATTTCAAGTGCTTTTTTTGATGTTTCATTTCTTTTTTCTGCAAGAATACATTGCGGATTTAAAATTCAATTTTCGTACTGGAAAACTACAAATATTTTTTCCAAGAAATGATATTCCACATGATATTCTTGTATTATTTCAAGAAGAAAGTACAAAAAAGCATAATGAAAATGATATTAAATTCAGAATTCAGATAAGATCCAACTCACCGATCGAAAGAAATGACGGCGAGAAGAAGAATAGAAGCTGTACTACAACAGACATCAGATGCCATGTAGACGTCACACATCAGATTACCCAGGTACCAGTCTCCATTGGTTACCTGCAAACGAAGATGATCTATTCTGAAATGGTTTTCCGTAATCCAGTGATTCTCCCTTGTTCCATTGCTCATTTTCAAACTCTTGACCCCTGCCTTTCTCCTTCGTTTTCTTCCCCCGTTTCCCTTCTTTGACCCTTCGATTTTAATCAACTTGAAGACGACATTGAAGTCAAAAAGCCACACACCACGGATGGATCTCGGAAGCAATAAATAAATAAAACGTGCGAAGAAGAGAAGGCGCATCCAATTTGACACTTTCCTCTTTTCTTTTTTTTCTAAATTTCTTCCTTCTTTTCCACGTCACACCATCCATCATCACGCCTTCGTTTTAGTCAGTTTCAATGTAAAACCTCTCTTTTTGGAACCCTAACAAAGAAGTATCGTTTGGCACTCTGTCCGTCCATCAATGGAGTTATGTGATAGCTGTCAAGGGATTACATCAACAAAAACTCATGTTCTGTCTCTTCCGAGTTCTTTTTTCTCCCGTTTTTCAATTTTCGACATCTTTACACATCGGTTTCCAAGTACGAAATGTACTAGTTACACCAGACAACCAGTGTCCTATTTTGAACATCTAATGTCGATAGTAACCAAAATTTATAACGTGGCAACCGATAGAAAGCATCCATAAATCTGTGAGCAAAGCTCGTAGAGCTCTTGTGAGACACTCAACAAATTACTGCTTGGTCGCTGATGTCTCTTTTTCTCCTTACGAAAGAATAAAAGAAAGAGAGACAGAGGGAGAGGTGGAATAAGGGAGAACACGTCACTTCAGGAAAAGAGAAATTGGGGAGCTGCTCTATTGGTATTGGGTTGGATGGATAGGAAAAGATAATTGATCACTTACATATACATAAACCGCATATGGCATAACTATAATGGCAACCAAAAGATCTGCGACTGCCAATCCGAGGATAAGGAAATTGATGGCTGATTGGAGAGCACGGTAACGAAGAACCGATATGATTACCTGGAATAAATGGACTTAGAGTACATAAATGAACGAATACTCCAAGAAATGGTTCTTTGAATTTGTCTAAAATCTCTATTTTACACTGATCCAGATGGTTCCGAACTCTGGTTATCAGCGGATCAAAGCACTTCTTTTTCAAAATCATTTTAATTACTGGTTGCCGGTACTGAAATGGCAGTTTAGTATCTCAAAGTTTTAGTGATTGTGATTTGACTTTTTGTTCTCATTTTTAGCTTCTCGAATGACTGATTTCGAATGTCAGACATATAATTAACATTTCTTAAAGTTTCTTTTCTATTTTATAATACTATTCTAAATTCTTTTTTCAATTTCTAAAAGTTCAGAAACTGACCAAAAGGTTGCCGAGTAACGTGATGAGTGGAATAACAATCAGAAATAATCCAGCATAATTCAAAGGAATACCGCTTCCAGCCGTCGGCGGCATTTGTGTGATTGTGGGAGTTTCGGTGGTAGTTATGTTGGGTGGAGGCCATTCAAGGGAGACATTCCATGTCTCACCGGCCTCCATTCCTTTGGCCAGATCACCTGAAAATTGAGGATATAGGAAGAGGAAATGGGATGAATGAAGAAGACAATAAGAGTTGGAAAAAGAAATAATATTCAGGTTCCAGATAGTTAACCCCACAGTATCCGGTAGTTTCGAAGAGATATGTTGAAAAACAGAAATGAAAAATGGAAGAGTTTAGAATCTGGTTCGGATTCATAAATGATAGAGAGAAGAGAATTTTCCGATGGCCGTCTGAGAACAGATGATTTCTTCTTTCTCTCATCAATTGAATATTCAAGATTCTTTCTCTTTCTCTTGAGGGTAAGGGTCCAATGATGATGGTTTCTCTTAGAAATTGGGAAATGGAAGTAA
The DNA here is from genome assembly GCA_016735795.1 of Caenorhabditis tropicalis. Classification (NCBI taxonomy): domain Eukaryota; kingdom Metazoa; phylum Nematoda; class Chromadorea; order Rhabditida; family Rhabditidae; genus Caenorhabditis; species Caenorhabditis tropicalis. The sequence goes on along the minus strand of CM028618.1, from coordinate 9,977,742 downwards.
AGAGCAAAGTGCAATGGGTCTAGAGTTCTTGAAGATAACAATTGGAAAAGGGGAAGATTGTTCCGAGAGTTCGAACTTTTAAGGGATCTAATTTGTGAGATATTGTATCCTACATGTTTCCAAAATCTATTTTTGGGATCGTTATCCTGTTTTTGGTTTTGTTTTTGAAAGTAGGTTATAACAGTTGAGAATTCGAAGGAAAAAAGAAGATTCTAGATTTCAAACATCGGTTTCTTTTCCATTTTTGTCTCCGAATATTGAAACTGAATACAAGGTTGTCTTCAGAACAAAAAGTATGAATATCTTCTCCGTTTCTTCTTCTTTTTTTCCTCCCTACAACCAAATCTATCTCTTTTTCACTAAATAAAGAAAAACGGAGAGAAAAAGGGGCGGAGCAAGAAAGGAGAAGAAGGAGAAAAAGGAGAAACGATGGAACATAAACGAACTTTGAAAAAGGCGGAGAACAAAAATTGGAAAAGCTGAAAAAGAGTGGAGTAAGACCAAAAAATATGCATAAATTGCGAGCCGTTCGCTGGTTCCAAATTGGGGGCGTTACGTTTTTTATTCGGGTACGAGTAGTTGAACGAAGGGTCATCTACGTTATTTTTTGAAAGGAATATATTGTTGAGTGGTTGCAAATGTTATTGAAAGGAGAAGCTTCTGGAATGATATTTTTATAGAATTGAGAAAAAGGTTTTGACATTTGTACGAATTCATTGAATCATCTTATTTCTCAGAAGTCAAAGGGTTCTGGAATTGAAACTTTTTGGGTTTGTAGACTGTAATTTAAGAATGATCACGCACAAAACAAAGAGATTCTTCGTGTATGATCTAGATGATCAGAATCAATTTGAAAGTTTTCATAACAAAAAGATTCAATTCAGCCTATATTTATTGAATTTCCAGAGCTTATTTTACCAGAACAACTTTGTCTTGCCGAACGATTTCCGAAAATAGTAGAAGTGGAAGTGGAAAAACAGTGGAAGTATGTATAGTTCTATTTTGCAATGTTTTCAGTGAGACATGTCTGCCCTTCTAATAAAAGATACTTCAAATTGTCAAACATTCAAATTATTTCAATTCTCTGTTTCCTCAAAAACTCGAATATTTAGTGGAATTCGATTCGAAGTTAATCTTTCAAACATCGGAAGATTAGATCGAAGAGGCGACTGGAAAGAATAAAGGATCTAGAATAACTTTTGAGCAAAGTATAAAAATAAAATATAAGTTTTTTGCCGGAAGAACAGATGTAATGTTGATGATGAGATAGAATGAAATGAAGAAAAAAGAAATCCACACAAAACACATTCCATTCATGCAAATCTCACACTACTTCACTGCGTGTGTGCTCCCCCCATTCCGCCACTCATCAATTATCAATTTGGAAGAAAACGAAGAAAAAGAAGAAGAAGAAAATGGAGAAAGAAGAAGAAGGAAACCAGTGACGAATCAATCTGTAATTTGGTGAGAGCAAAGGCAAAAGATGGCCAATTGAAGATAAAAAATAAATTGTTCTCCGAACGAAAAAAAACAGAATGAGTATGTAAATGTAGACAAAAAGAGAAAGAAAACTAACTTTTTGTGATTCAGATACTCAATCCGAGGCAAAACACACACACACATGAACACCGACGCAATTCAATTTTCTCTGAAGAAAAGGTGTGCTCTTAACACTGATCTCTAAGAAATCGACGGAGAAATGACGAAAAAGTTGGAATGAAACGTCGAAAAATAGATTGGTCAATTGCTCGAAACGTTGTAATTGAATTTAAGTTGAAATTAGAAGAAAAAAGACAAATAGCTCGTTCATTTCCATTGAAATGTGTTTTAATTGGGATTAAGAGTCATCCAGTAATTTGGAGAATCATTTTTGAACAGAATGAATCAAAGTTAAGAAGGTGAAGAAGGCTCTCTAGTCAATGATTCCAAAAAGTTCATTATGAGATTTCAATTAAATTTAGAATGCTTTATATGTCATCAATGAACTTGTTTCACGCTACATTACTTTCCCTTGGTCTTTCCCCAAGGGGGCGGAGTCACTGTTTTTGACATTGCGTGGGTATCTACGTACGAGAAATATCAGATGTTTTCAATGATCAATGACTCTGTTTAGAAAAGACTCTGATCTGTTGAATCAATCAAAACACATAAATAATGAGTCTTGATGTATATTTAACAGTATAGGAATTACTCAGGGTTACTGTATGTCATTCTAACTATATTTTGATGATATATAGTATTCTCAACTGAATATCTCATTTCAATCTGAATCATATGTGTTTATTTCTTTCTGAGATTCGTCTCTATTCCATGATTCATGAGCAACCAATGAACTCCAATCGAAGCGTGGGAAATCTCATCGGAAGAGGGACCTCCTTTTCGTAAATAAAATGAGAATCATGACGAACAAAGATCTTGTTGGCTATCAATTATTCTTTGAGCGTCGTTACACATTTTACGTCATTGAAATTTAAAAATAAAAGAGATTTTGAAAAATATGATGATTTCTATTCTTTGTGAATCAAAGAAACTCATTGAAGTGAAATGATCTGCCACCTTCTTTTTTTGATCTCTAATCATCCCACGTCTTCTTCTTTTTCTTCGTTTTTCTGAAGATTTCATCAATCAAAGGATCAGTGAAAAAGAAAAGATTTGACACAACAAAACAACAAAAAGTGTGTTCGGAAGAAAAAAAAGTTTTGCGGCATTAGTTAATAAGGACTAATCTGTAGAAGAGAATGATGTTGAGGGGGTTAATCTCTCTTTCATTCAAGTACATAAATCAGTGTTGAAATGAAGTCATTTTCTCACCAGTTTTATGATATTTAGTAGTATGAATGGACAGAAAGAAAATGGGAGAAGAAGCTGGAGGAGAAGGAGCATAATTGTCGTAGTGATGGTTGTGGAAAGCAATTCTTTCGTGTGTTTTGTCTCAATGTGTTCCTTCATTTCCATCACAGTATTATATAAAAGAGAGAGAGAGAGAGAGAGAGAGAGAGAGAGAGAGAGAGAGAGAAGTAACTATTATAGAACGGCAACAAATTGTCTCATACACTTTTCTTTTTCTGGAAGTCAGAATAGGATGAATAGGGGGATTGAGAAGGTAAAGAGAGAAAGTTCATTCAGAAAATGGCATTCGAATGACGATTAGGATCGAAAACTCCAGTCAATTAGAAGTGTTCCCATTCAGACTTTGATCAGATTATCAAAGGAAAGTGTTCAGGAAGACAGAGATTGATATGAAAAAAGGTCACCTGGCGTCAAAGGAGAAGGATATTAAAAGTCTAATGTTCATAAGCAATAGGCTCTACGATTCTTGAGATTGTAAACTGTGAAAAAGAAACTATTCAAACCTCAGAAAGCATTGAAAGAAAACAGAGAGAAAGGTCAAATCGGAAATTAAAAACAAAGAGATCGTTCTCCGTTCGCTGTTCGATGCATTCTGGAAAACTGCTGAAACGAGAAATAAAAATGAAAATCTTGCTCTCTCGACGAATCATCGAATCGAAAGCAACAGCTCTTCTTTTTTCCTTTCTTTATTGAAAATCCACGACTGACTAATCCATCGAACATCAGAATGCTTCATCTTCTTCTTCTTCTCTTTCCAACTTCTATTTTTGAACAATTCGAAGAAGAAATGGAAGAGAAAAGAATTGAAAATCAGTGTGAGAGAGAAACAATTGGATATGTAATCATGAGATTCTCTTCGTTTTTATTCTTTCTTTTGTATCTTTTCTTATGATTTCTGCAAAAACAAAAGAAAATGAGAACGTAATCAAGAAGTGTGTAAATGACAGCGTTCTACTTTAAACGCTTTCCCACTTATCTACTGCCAGAATCAGAAGAAGAGGTTGAATCCATCTGAATTCCATCTGATCATAATGATCACATGGCCTTGAAAGGACCAATGTCTGAGGAAGAAAGGACTGGGATGATTGGTCATCGCCGATTTTTTGTTCTCGGAGAAGAATGAAAAAGGGAGAGAGAAATCATTCAAGTATACATTTCGGAAATCAGACGACGACGAAACTTTTGGACGTGGACCGCCGGGTGGATGCTCAGTGGATATATGAGCATAACAATTGAATAATAGAACATTGCGACGACATTCCTACTACCAGACCACATGCACAAATTTTCGTTTGGTTGAATCGCGGACGAAATAATAATAATAATCTTCAAGATGACAAAATAACAGATTGATATTTGAAAAAAAAAGGCAAAAAGTTCTGGAGGAATGGGGGATCGAACCCCAGACTTCTCGCATGCAAAGCGAGCACTCTACCACTGAGTTATACCCCCACATTTCGACTGTGAAGCAAGTGACTGTGTTGTTTATAAGAAGTTCAGGATGAGAGAATGAGAGAGAGAGAGAGAGAGAGAGAGACGGATGGGTAAGTCAACTGAAAACAGTTTGGAGAAGATAAGAGTGGAAAATCATATTTCAAAATATATTTTACGGAGCAAAATAAAGAAAAACTCTAAATTGCAGTGTTTCATTTCAAAAAACTTTCAGAAAAGTGGAAAAAATCAGCAAAAAACATTGTTTTGTAGTTTGAATACTTATCATTTTGCAGCAGACAAACATTTTTAAGCACGGATTATTTTCATTCAAAGAGAGTGATATCAGAAAGTGCTCAGTTCCGAAGGAAAGGACCTCTACGAACATTTGCAAATAGTTTGCCACTTGACTGCCGAAGGACCTTTAAAAAGGAGAAGAGGATTCAAAACACAACATTCGAAAGATAGGAAATGTTGGCATTTGTTACATCCTCCCACTATGATTATAGCCCCACGTATAGCCCCGTTTATGTTTTTTTGCAGACAGCTAGCCATGTTGATTGAATAGACGAAGATAGAAAGCGTATCGTGTATTCTATGAAGAGGTGTTAGGAAATGCGGGGGTATAGCTCAGAGGTAGAGTGCTCCCTTCGCATGGGAGAAGTCCGGGGTTCAAACCCCCGTACCTCCAAACGTTTTTTTTGTTTTATTAGAGAATAATTATAAAGAAACGGAACCAAAAGGTGTGAAAAAGAAGAAGAAAAGGGGAAGCGGGTGCTCAACAAGTGTGTGCACAAATCGGATACACATTATACAGGAATTCGGGAAAACCTATGCAATGAAGCGTAGTCGGATTTGTATCCGAAGGCCTTCTCAAACGTCGTCAACACGGAGACAAGAGCCACACTCTCCACGTCGTCGACGAGTTCGTTGAGCCGTCGTGAAAACCGACAAAGAAGACGTCGTCTTCACAGTGGAAAAAGTTGTCAAAGAGGAAATGGCGATCTGGAAAAGAACGAACGAAAAAAAAACATGAGATGAGAAACTGAACGAAGTTCAAAAGAAAAGGGGAGGAAGAAATGGAGAAAAGAAGTGAGAGAGAGAGTGCCTCAGATGTGTTTTAAGAGGACACATTTGGATGTGAAATAATGAAATTAATTAAGATGGAAAAGGATGGAAAAAGAGAAGCATTCATTGAGAAAGATACAGTAATAATGAATAGAATCCTAATTTGCACTTGTGAAAAAATAAAAGAAAAAGAAGATATTCTCGGAAAAGTGTTCGGAAAGAAAACCGAATAATTGAGATTTCAGAAGGGAAGAAACCATCGAAATTCAGAAAAATTAAAAATTAAGAGAGAATTTTATGTACAAAGGACGTTTAAAAGTACTCGAATGGATGAAATGAAAGAAAAATAATTTATGAGTTCCTCGGATTCAAACTTCGTTTTTCTAATCTAGTCAGAGGTCTGATCTCTAGATTTCGTCTAGTTATTTCGATTAAAACCACGTGACATGTTCTAGATCAAATCACTAAAAATAGTAAACACTTGTCCAAAATCGTCTTCTGTCTGCCAATATATGTTTCGGTTTTGTTTGTGAATTGGGAAACTTCTGACTCCGAATCACAACTAAATGCCTCCAGAAATCCGATTTTTGAAGGCTCGTGGCGGTCGTCTCGTGTCTTTCTCTTTTGGGGCGGCGATTCGATTAGTTGGGGCAAAAGACAACGATGGCGTCTCAGAAGGCGTTGTCTTTGTATGAAACAAATCAAAAAAGGATAAGAAAAAAGAAGAAGAAAAAGAAGAAGGAAGAAGATGACTACGTCGAAGAAAAAAAGTTGAAGATGATGATGATTATGTCTGAGAATAGAAAAAGTGAGTAGGAGTACTTGGATCCTCTTCACAAATTGAGAAGATATCGAAGAAGAAAATGGACAACTTCTCATGGTACGAATCCACAATTAGAATCATCGGAACAAGAAGCTTGATCCATAAAAAACGAATATTCGGGAGAGAAAAGTGTTTTGATTCGTTGCCCATCCACATCAAAGTATTCGAGTGTTTTGACCATTCAATTGTCCTTCTACTCTCTCTTTTTTCATTTATTTTTCAGAACACCGAGCCAAAATGACGAGTGAATGTGTCAACGAACACATTGAAGAACTTGTCAAAAGCTCATCTCTTTTTGGATTCTTTTTTCTTTTTTTTTCTGCAAAAAAACGTTCGATGAACGAGCATCATACATACAAAAGAAGAAGCAATGGAAATTATAAAATTGAGAGAAATATTGAATAATTGGGAACAGAACGATTAATTGACCTAAAATTGAAGCGAAGAACAAAACAAAGGTGAATGGAAAAAGAGAGGGAGCCGCCGGGAGAATTGAAATTAAATTGCTTTGGTGTTCTGTTCGATGTAATAAAAGAGACCACCAGGGATACATATATATTTTTCCAGAAAAAATAGGAGGTTAGCAGTTAGAAGAAAAAAGAGAATGAGGACAGTGTTTAGGGGTTTTTTGGTTACGACTAAATAAATAGAAAAAGAATTAAAAAAATACAGTATATCGACTGAGCCCAGTAACTGATTTTCAGTTTCTAACCACAGTCATTTCAATTGTATATTGATCTGATCGTTGAAAGAAATCATACTACAAACACGGATTTTTCACTATTTCGAGATTCTTTTTTTTTTCTGAAAATGTATTCAAATTCTGATTTTAAACTATATTATAACTGAGTACAATAAGAACGAAATTGAACAAATCACGAGAATGGATCAGAAGAAAATTCATTCGAATCAAAGAATATGGATTCAGTGTGTCATGAAATATTCCAGAATGACGCAGTGAAGTGTGTACAAATACACACATCTGAATACCAAAAAGTGACTGGTTGTGCAATGGAAAATGTTTTTGACGAACGACGTACTTCTGTGTCTATGTATATGGGCATTCTTCACAAAAGCCTCCAGTCACAGAAGAAAAATAGTAGAAAAGAGTAGAGAAATCAGAACGCGTCACTCAAAAAATTTGACAGATCGACTCACGGAACATCAACGTTTTTTTGGGGCGGGTGGTAGGAGAAATGAGAATGAGAAAAGGGGCGGGACATGAAAAAAGAATAGAAACAGGGAGAAGAGAGTTGTTTTTGTGAGAATACCCCCAAATAGTCTTGAGCAATAAGTCTAGAAGGAATGGTGGAAGGTTTTTAAGAGTATACACACAAAACCCCTTCTTTCTTTTGGAATACATATGACACCTCAATGTTTTCTGACATTTTTCAAGACTTCAAGGAAGTAGAAAAGTGAAAGAGAGAGAGAGAGAGAGAGAGAGAGAGAGAGAGAGAGAGAGAGAAACGTTCATAGTCTCTTTTCAGGAACCAATTTCCAACAAATCAAACGTTCTCTACCGGAAAGAAATTGGAGGAACAGGTGGAATAGTTGAATGAATTTATTTCACAAAAAATGAACACAATGAAATCAAAATGTGCATTTTGAGTTCAACCAGGTGAATCTCTAAGAGAATGGGGAATAGAATGAAATCAAGAGATCGATGATTGAAATTCCAGAAAGAGAAATTTTGAAACAGAACCGCACAGTTTCGAAAAATTGAACTTCAACATATTTTTCTCTACATCATTGTTATGGAATAAGTTTTGACATGCCCTTCTACTTCTCAATCGACCATTTCAAGTCTCCATTTCATTCAGGTACCTCAAAAACTTCTCACCTCGACGAGCAAACAGCCAAATAGACCTCTTCAAGTGTATTTAGACTTGTGTTTATCGTGAAGTATGTATTAGGATAGGAGGCTCAATTGCTCAGTAAAATAAGAAATTTCAAAAAAAAAGGGAGGAGAAACTTGTCTTGAAATTTGTCAAATTAACTTCAACTTGATGAGAAAGAACTTTGGATAAGAAGAAAAAGAGAAAAAGAAGGGATTGATGATCAAATGTCTTTTTTTGGTAAATGAAGCTAAATTTAGACTAGAAGTTCATTTTTGTTAGGTTTTCGAGGGTTGAACAGTCTGATTAGCTAATTAAGATCAAAATTAACTGTTGTTTCTCAGAAACCGATTTTTTGAACTTTTTGAGATCTCTGACTGAAAATGGAAGGTGTGAAGTGATACAGGCTATCAACGATCGTCAGACTTCAGATGAAGGTCCTCAAATCTGTTCTTTTCAGACTATCATCTTTCTAAAATTCTAATGAAAAATTATGAGAATGATGATAAGAGAGTACTCGAAATTCGATCGAAATAACAAAGAGCGAAATAAGAGTTTTCTTGGAATTCTGCACCGAATTTCATTACATCAAAGTTCAGAAGGAACTAAAAAGTCGACACAAAGCGTCGTGTCCCCTAACCGATATCCGTACTCGTTTTCTATTTTGTGCAGCTTTTTGGAAAGGTCTCAAGAGCAAATCGATTGAATTTCCGTTCTTTTAACAACCTCTACTCCTTCTTTTTCGTCTTCTTCTACTTGTGTTGTAGATCTCTCTTTTCAACGCATCCGTGTCACCACGAGGTAGACGAAATGAGAAAAAGTCAAGAAATTCAGGAATAAGGAGAGAAAAACGAAAAAAAAGTTGCCACCGGAAATTAGAAAAAACGAAGAAAACGATGACGATGCGGATGGAATGGATCCGGTGGAATTCTGGAGAAACAGAAGAAGAAAAAGAAGAAGATGTTTGGACACTTTTTTTTCAATTTTTCAGTGAGCAAAATGATGAAAAGAGAAAGAGAAACAGAAAGAGATTTTTATAGGATCGTTAATCGTGTTCAATCCAGACGAACATAAATTGAAAAAGTTTTGAAAACCGCAGATCGATGAGAAGAATGAAAAGAGAAAGAGGAGGAGGAAGAGGAAGAGGAATAAGAATGGAAATACCTTCGGGATGCTCATTCTGTTATTGTTTTTATGATAGACACTGAGAATTATTAGTCGAATATCAAGGGACTGTACAGTAGTGTTTTGAATTAAAACCCAGACAGCCAACTAAATAATGTGAGATCCGGCGCCTCTAAACGGAAATGAGTCAAGTAACGGAGAGAGAGAGAGAGAGAGAGAGAGAAACTGGAAACCGCAAAAGGAGAAAAACAAGGTAAATGGAACGAAACGGTGTTTAATTTCAGATATTTTGGTACAAATAGACACATCAAGAGAACACAAAAGTATCAGTTACAGGAACAAAATGAAATGATACTTCGAATGAAAAAACAAAAGGGTTATTAGGAAAAATGAATGAAAACGGTAGATCCAAATCGAAATAGAGAGTAAACGATGAGTGAGTCACACAATCAGTAAGGGATGAGTAACATCATGGGGTACTGTACTTGCTTTTTACAGTGGTACTTAATGTCTCAATGTCCATATTGATACTATAATATTATACCGTCTCTTTTTTTAAACTTTTATGTTTTGTTCTTAGACTGTGTAAAATTTCCAAACAGAAAATAAGCGCAAAGGTTGTCAAAAGATCAAGAATTTATACATTTTTCCTCTTGACCAAATATTACTAATACCTAAAACACATTTCCTTCGAAGACTGGTCAAAAAACACGAAATGGTAGAGTCATGACTCTTCTGGAAAAACAAGAATCGAGACGACATCCGACGGAGAAATCGACTCGTTTTTCTTCCGCCCGCATGACTTGTTCTTCGAAACTGAACTCTGCGACCAAACTTCAAAAAGAAGAAGAAGGTGTCAGAAAGAAGGAGCTTTCTGTCACCTCTGCACGCACTTCCGGTAATTCGAACAAGAGGATTTTTGGAAAGTTGAAAGAAAAAAGGAATGAATGAATAGGAGAATGTGGATGAAGACGTCAAGGATTGCATTCTGTTTTCAAAGGTCAGATTGAAAGTTCATTCGTTCGGAATTCTATTGTGTTCCGAGAGTGGAACATTCTTTCTGAGGACCGTACTATCTTCGAGAAACTTGCCGGACAATTGATGAAACATTTCTGAATATGATATTGATATTTTTCTGATTGCAGGACTCGTCCAATAAATGAAATACTACCTTTTGTTCAACTTCAAACAGTCAAACTTTCAAAAACTAAACTTCAAAATGAATCGAAAAAAAGAAATTCAAGAGTAAACACTCGTATCACTTTCTTCACGAAACTACACGTTTAAGAGAGAAAACGGCAACATTGGAACCAGATGATATATGAGTATTCAGTCCTCTTTTTCGAGTTATTACCTTGTCGTGCCTCTATAATACATCTTTCTTGGAGTGGGTGGAGAGCTGCTACCTGCATCTCTCTTCCATCGTTTCTTCTATTATCCTCAAGAGGTCAACGTATTTTTAGAAAACGAAATTTCGTTTGAGAAAAGGTTAGAAGCGATGAGATTGAACTTGTGAGGGGGCGCATTATAATTGAAGTGAAGACAAGGATGAGAGGAAGAAAACTTCCTGCTGGAAAGTGGAATGACGTCTGAAGACAAGAGATTCTTTATTTTAATACCAGAACACAAGAAGTAGTAGGGACGCTTCTTTGATATGTAGTCCAGAATAAAACACAGAATGCAGAGCTAATAATGTTAGACTTTTCTGTTCTCCAGGAAATGAAGCTGCTCGACAAAACTGATACAGATAAAGATAGCTTGCTGGAAAATGATATGACTATGTGAGATTTCAGGTTGAACGGGAATAATGAGATTTGGTAGCCGCAATTGTTGTACACTTGATACACCTTTTCCATCTATTGCTGGAACCAAGTTATATGAATTTTCCAAAACTGTCACATCTCTGAACAATGATGCATGTAAATTATGCAGAGTTTTAGGAAAGATGATAAAAAATAATCAAAACGAAAAATTAATTGAAGAACAACAAAGACCGAACTTGAGTGTCTCCCTTAATGATTTTGTCGTCGGCTACTAACTACTGCGTCATGTGAGCAATGCGAAACTGGCCCTACAACGCCATTTGAGAAACTATTTCGGGCCAATATTCAAAACATTTTGGAACGGAAATTAATTGTAGGATAGGAAAGTTCTGGAAAAATGATGACAAATACTGTTCGGACCGAAGTGGCCAAACCTCTTCCACGCACATTTTTTGAATATTCGGAGGTTTTTTTAAATATATTTTTTTAACTTCTGAACTTTTATTGTTTTGTTTTAGAGCAGACTAAGTTTTCGAAAAGTCGATCTCTCGGCGCAAGTATGGAGGGATTGGCAGCACCGAACGAGAATATAAGTCGCTGATCGTTCTCGGGTTCTATTTTTTTAGCTTAAAGGTAGATTATTGTAGATCACGAATTTTCTAAAATGGCTTGTCAGAATAAATATAGTTATGCGTTGGAGTTCGATGAACAAGCAAAAGTCGTATTTTGTGGTTGAAGATTCGGCCAGAGGCAGCAATGCAGAGCTGAAAATCCCAAGTTTTCGCGTCTAGCACTGCCTGACTTAACGCTTTGATAAAGTAAAAAAGGGTTGGTTTAACAATAGCTAATTTACTCAGAAAATAAGTCTTAATAAGGAATGCGTCGAGCTAATCTACAACCCATAAACAAAGAATCATAAGGGCATGCTATAAGCGCTGTTGATATAGCGTTTTGTCTTTTGTTATTTTTGCGAACGTAACTAATTTTCCCATAAGCATGCACAATTGTCCTTTCTCAGAATGAAGAACCAGTGGCACTCGTGTCGGTATCAGATATATAAGATCGTCCAAAACGAATAAGTATGAAGAAAAATGGAGTATAAACAGGCAACTATATAATTTTTTCAGATCGAATACCTCCTGATGTTTCCTCACAGTACCTCTCGTTTCAATCAGCGATCACCCACTCCTTTTATGGTAATTTGTTCGTAAAAAATGATAAAAACGTTTTTTCTTGTAGATACAGTAGTAGCCACATTCTCATTGTCAACCGGCATAAATGCAGCTAAAGCTGAAAGATAGGGATGCAAGTCTACTAGAGGTTTTACGGTTTTTAAGTTGAAAACTATGGCTCTGTATGATTAAACGGGTTCATAAAGAATAAACGGGTTCATAAATAACAAACGAGTTCATAGACAATTAACGGGTTCATAAAAATGATTATTAAATCACCCTGATAGAAACAATGGAACCCCTATATTGTATAATAGTCCGAAAATAACAAAAAAATGATAATGAAAAGTTAAAATATTAACACATCATTTGAGTCTGAAGATTCCCTAATCAATATTTCGTAAAGATCTGAGTCTTTTGAGTAACTTAGAATGAGCGGAAAACTCTAAGATTTCCAGTATACTAAAGTACCAAAAGCCCCCAACTGTGTACAAAATACAGGCGCGCAGAGCAGTTAAAACCAGTAAAAGAATACAGAATAATGATAGTTGAACTAACGATTACCTCGATTAAAATGCTATATAAAACCGTTAATTGTCTATGAACCCGTTTATTATTTATGAACCTGTTTATTCTCTATGAACCCGTTTAATCATACAGAACCAAAACTATAAACAAACCGAAATAAAGGATTTATTTTTCGATTATTTTGAACATAAAAATCCCAAATTTACCAATGGTGGTCGCAGCCTAGATCTTCTTTCCGAAGAGTAGAAACCATAGTCAAAATTTCAAGATAATATGTTTCAAAGTATCCATCCGAAATATGAGTAAATGCGAGATTCAACATTTCCGGTTCTTCTAATGATTTGACAAAATTCGGTAAAGTTGTAAGAAAATCACAGAAGCTCAACCGATCTCTATTTTTTGCATAGGAGATAAGACGGAATGAATAAGATATTAGGTCGGTAAGAAAGTTTTGAACCACTACAGAGAAAACTTTTGAATCAAAATTTGTTCATTTATTTTCAATACCAATCAACTTAATATGGATCATAATTATGGGCAATGTACTGCCAACAAATGGGCCATCTCTTATCCACTCTCGGTTAAAGACTGGGCACTTATAATTGAAAAATCACTGATACCCTATTTTTGTATCATCTTCATTCCGTAAATCCCGTTCGTCCAGGAGATAACAGAGCTGTGGGATTGAGTGATAATCAGTAGGGGACATGTCCAAAGAACACAACAGATAGGGTAAAAACTTCCAGACAAATCCAGTATTTTTCTGGCAAGTCATTTTCAAGATAGGTGGTTGAACCCGACCAGCATGAAGTAAACTTTATCTAATTTCTTCTCGATTTTCTTAGCTACTGGCATTAGTTTGTTGTGTTAGAGGTCTACTAAGACGGTTGTTCAAGATAAGAGAGAGATCAGACTGATTCGATCTCTTCGCGTTCCACCAGATGCTCAAAATCATCACATATCGATAAAATTTCGATTTGGCTTTGGAACTCCAGAATCCTGGAGTTTCAACTACTGGTGATTATGGTGATAGAAAGTAAAGAGTGTCCTCTTCTCATCCCCACAAATTGAATTGGAAAGCCTCTTTGTCATTCCTCAATATGACTGAAGTGACGATGCAGATTCCACTCTCCACTTTAGGCATGAGACTCAAAAAACGTATGATACTTATGAAAGCATATTTCATGAGAATCAAAACTCTTAATGTTAAATATTAAGCATGCAATTATAGTACTAAAGCTTCTCTATAACATGTACAACTAGTTGACTAGGCTGCTCATCAGCCAGTGCCATTACATCGTCTCAAACAAACACTATAGGTTGCTCATAACGAGAAGTTCATTTAATTCTAGTTTTCTAATTTTGAATTCTTGGAACAAACTGATTATTGGTGCTTAATTAACAGTGCTGGGACCCAACAATAGTCAAATTAGTTTGGCTGTTTCTCATTTCGAAGGGCACGAAACAGGCCCATACAAAAGCATCACTTTGACTTGCGTTCGTGTTACTTTCACAACTGCCTACTGGAAGCTGCCATTGTGCTCAGATTTTGTGCGAGAGTAGTCCACACACTGACCATTACATACCCCTAATATGAAAAGTTTTTGAGGCATCTCAAAGTTTCTGGAGAAAAATCAAAAAGTGGTTCAGAACTTTCTTACCACCCTAATACAAGTGAACGGCTTATTTTTTGTGAAATGTAGAAGCAGAAACCCGCAAATTGATTTGGAAAACAAAACCGAGAAATCTCTAAAATCGAAAGAAAAAGTAAGGAAATGAGTAAAAAACTTCTAAACACTCAATTCAATTTTTCGATATATTTCTGATATATCTCACCTTTTGTTCGAAGTGAAGAAATGAATATAATCTTTCAAAAATACAACATCGATATTTGAATATCTGATTTACTTCTTACTATGAGGAACCTGCATCCGCCTAACTTTTTTTTGGAAGAACTATCGACACAGTTGAACGAAATGGGCACTTTGAATTCCGTGTTTGGAGTTCGATTGGTCAAGAAAACCAACTGAAAGAATCAAAACAGGATCGTATCAGAACTGCCGAGACAGAACTGATACGGATAAGACTTTTTGAACGAGAAGCCCAGAGAAACCAATGTGTTGGTTCCCATTGATGTCGATTCTGACTCAAACAGTAATAATACGGCCCGTTTCTGATTCGGGTAGCTCCGAAGATATTACCTATCTCTTACTATTCTTTTGTCGTTTCGAGATTAAAAATCCGTCGGTTTTGTTTTTTAATTCAAAACCTTGACTAGATTCTATGAATTTGAATCTCGTAGGCTTATATAACAAAGAAAACAAAAGCTTTATCAACTGCAAAAAGTAAAGTGGAATTAAAATTCAAAAAGTTATGTATGAAATATGTTCCAGGCAATTCTTTTTATTTTTATGTGAATGAGAACGTGCAGAAAATCCCAGAATTACTCCACATACAATCATTGTTTCACTCCACTGTTCGCTGAATAATACTATTAAATTGAACCTAGGTCAACTTTCAAAAAAACCTCAATGATTGTCTACATTGATTGTCAAGAGAAAAAACTTTCATTCTAAAACGAATGTTAGCTAAAAATGATTTTTTCAGTCACCAGTTTTTAGTCTGATGATAGACTATAAACTTAACGAGGCAAGGCTGGAGCGCCGACCGCTTGGAGAACAGATATACGGACTTCTGAGCAATTTTTTTGAACCTGCTCAACAGAACTCAGATGGATTTTCAGATGACGGCATATCCGAGGTAAAAAAAAGTTTGAAGTCTAGCTTTAGTCTTTGTTTAGACAATTCATCGAACGAAACTGTCACTCACAATTCATGGAACCGAAGTTTCTGAGATATGAAATTCGGATTTTGCTAAAAGATGCTGCTGATCGAACGTTCTTTGGCTCTGTTTTTTCTCCAACTAACTGCAATACCTAGAAATGATTATCATTTGTATAATTGTGATGTGTTATGGAATCAATTTGAATTCGTTCTTTATTTATATCTTTTTCATCAAATCACAAATGTATGGGTTACATTTTGTTGTGTTCTTTCCAATTGTATTTCATTACTTTTCTAGTATTTTTTCTACTCTCATAAAATTCGAACTGAGTGAGTCTTCTTCTTTTTTTTTGAAGTTTTCTTGAGTTATTTCAATTCATTCACTACTTATCATTTTCAATTTCAAATAATTTCCGCATTTTAAAAATATTTTTAGAAACCATGGACTGGAAGTTCGTCATTTTTCTACTTTTCGTCATCATGGGAGACATCGAAGCGGAACCGCGAAGTCGCCCGGAAGCTCGCATAGATGAGGAAAATGCGCAATTTCTATGCGATCTTTTCGCTTGCGGAAGAGAAACGGATGATGATGATGATTCAAACACGAGCAGCTACGAGGTCTACTTGATCAATTTTTCGATGTTATTTGTTGGATTTTGTGGAGGTTTTTTGGTCAGCCGACGAATGTCTTCGAGAAGAAACGAAAATGGGAACAGCAACGTGAGTATAGCTATCAATTAATCAGAAAATATCGAATAATGACTTAAACTTTCAAATTTCAGAGAAGAGTGGCCGCAAACGACCATATCGAACAGACTATTGCTGATCAATTTATCAGACTCGGCTGTCAAATCGAACTCAATCAACAAGTTCTGGACATTTTCCAGTCCGGTTTCGCCCAGCTCCACATCAAAATTAATGAACTCCAACAAGGAAAAGATAATTTTGAGAACCAATTAGGAGAAGTTACTCGCGAGAGAGACAACGAGCGTGATCGGAATGAAAGGATAACTGGAATTGTTGAAAATTCTTTCAACAAAGTATCACTTGTCTCAATTTTTCTATCACTTGTCTCAATTTTTTTCGCCACGCTGTCAGTTGCATTCCGGCAGTTCAATAAGGAGCCTCCACATCTGAGCTGGAGAGATGTTGCACTCGTCCCTATCATGTGAGGAAAACTAGATTTGCTGATTAAAATCGCTATACTTTCAGGTCGATAGGATTCGCTGGTTCTTCAGGTGCAATTTCAGACTTTTTGGCACTTATCTACCGGGTAAATTTTATTTGAAGATTAAATGATATCACATCACAGTGAATTCAGATTTCTACAGTTTCAGTGGCTCATTTTTAGACAATTGCTATAAACTTTGGGTATTTTTCTCCTGTATTCGAAAGAGCAATACTCTAGGTTCAAAATTTTCTTTACACGTTTTCTAGATACGAATGAAAGCTTTTCGGCTAAGCGGGGCAAACTTATGAGGTTGGTTTGCATGATATTCCTATGTTATGTATGTCCTATAAGATTCATTGGTCAATTCAAATGAAACCCGTTTCAATTTTTGTCTGTAGTATGTAGCTCACCTATTCTTCATTTTGATGATTATTTAGATTACCTCAGGTGTCTTTTCACAAAACGTCAGAATATTCTCCACACGTTGGAGAATGTAAAAGACACGAAGATCGTGACGATTCTGGATACCATAAATACCCTAATAGACTTGCATGCAATACTATTGTTCGTAGAGCCTTTCTGAGGGCAATACTATTAGGGGCGCAAGTCAATCAAGAGGTGCAATACTACTGTTCGAAGCTCAAAATATGAGAGATTTTTAAAGAACAAGGCACGGTTTTTAGTGAAAAAGGCAAGATTTTCGGTAAAAAATGCAAGTTTTTTAGTAAAAAAAATATAAATTTTCAGCAGGGCAAGACAATTAGCGGGTGCAATACTATTGCTCAAACTCATTTTTTGAGGGCAATACTATTAGCGGCGCAAGTCAATTAGGGATGCAAGTCTATTAGGGTATTTACGGTATCTTTTGTTTGTATTAGAATGAATATATGTTCTAAAAGTTAGAACGTCATAACACGACTTTACTTTATTTAAGATAAAAAGAACTAAAAATGAGGGAGGAGAAGTCTTGATTTGAATTCTTGGAAAAAGACTATAAGACACCTTTTTATCGGTGACAGCGACTTTTATTATAACTATACTATATTATGCATGATCAATTAACTTTTTTGCACTTCTTTGGGCATAAGAAACAAAGTCTTTAGCTTGGCCGCAAACGGTAGATTGTGTTTCTGTCAAATGATGGTTGCTCACGAAACAATGAGTCTTCTTTCTATCTACATGTTACTTATTATACTGTAATTCTGCTTTTTAGTAAAATGCATGAGAAGATTGACTTGAAATCTAAACCACGTAGTAATGTCTTTTTTGTTCAGCATGGCAAAGATTTCATGATTTGTAGTGTAACCCGCATGTTGAGATACCGTATTGATTCCAATTGACCGACACCTTGAATTTATAAAATGAAATCTTCACGAAATTTAATGGAATATGAATAAAAATACTTCTTGCGTTCACTACTTCTTTGAAAAAAAACAGTGTGTTTTTTTTAATTGGATCACAATAATATTGGAAGAGCGAATATAGAGGCTCCGGTTAGTTTTTTGAGTTAGCCACGGACAATTCAAGGTGTCGAGTTATTAGAAAGAATATGGTATGAATATGTACAAACAAGATTTTCTCCACGCTTCTTTGATGCAGCATGTTTAGAAGAGTGGAGATGACTTTTCAAGTGAGGTCAAAAACCTCAACATCGGTCCTCGCTCATTTAGTTCATAAATCAAATTGACAAACTTTTTTCAGATAAGCAGAACCATCCGTCCGTTCGTCCTGATCTTCTTATTCGGTTCACTGTTCCACAATTTCCAATCAACCGGAAGTGGCTCCGACGACGAACTGTTTTCATCCGAAAACAGATCGTTCCTCGAACTGATTGGATCAGCACTGGAACACGAGCAAGGAGTGCCAGATGACGAACGGAAGGCTATCGAGACGATCAGGACGTTCCTTTTTGGAACGATTTACTGTAGGATTAGAAGTCTTTTTGAATCGTTGTCTATAATACATTTTTAGCGGATATGATCGCCGTGCATCTGCAAGCCGTCGAAGAGACAAAGTATATTGTTCATCTGTTCCTCTTTATCTCTATCGCATTCGTTGTCGGAATTAGAGCACACTGGGGGAGCTATCAGATTGATGATTTTCAGATGAATGTTCCGATAGTTGTCCTTTCGATTGTTGCTTTGATTATAATGTGAGTAAATTATTTAGTTCAACGATTATATATAGTAGTACTTCAGAGTTTTCGTCGAATCGTCCCGTCATCGGAACTAGAGGAAATCCAGATTTTACAGACATCGGAAGTGTGAACGCACCCAAATCGTCAACCTCGTCATCGCTATGTTTCTTGATTTTCCCACTATTTCTCCTTGCACAGAGTTGTTCCTCAGAACAATTCTGTATTTTCTTGACTATTGTTTTAATTGTAACACATGGAAATCATTATTTATTCTTTTACTCCAAAATATGAAATTTTGAAATTGAGCCCTGTTTATATTTTAGTATTTATTTATTGTTTCCTTCTGACTTTTTTGATATAGAACTTTCGATACCCTGACAAGAAAAAAACATAAAAGACGCAATTACGATCACAAACATCTGACACTCAGCGATTCAACAGAATTCATTGTAAACATCTGTCGTACTGGTATACAGGCATTCGTCTTCTACTCGTCGTTCAATACGAACGAATGGCATCTCATCGTTTACTGTACATGTATTGATCCATCTGTGTTGCACATCAATACCACATCTCCTTTGAACAAACTTTGACAATGGAGGAAAACGACTATGCTTCTTGTATATCATTACGACTTGGAATGCAACTGTCTATGATTTTTTCGTTCTTCTTGTCATTTAGAATTGTTATTGAATGTAGAAAAGTATATTGGAATACTCTTATTAATTCCAAAAGTTGTGTAATATTTCTTGCATGTATTCTAATTGTTTATGGAATTTGCTGTGGTCTGAAAAAACTGTTCGTCATTATTGATTATTATCGTCCTCATAACCTTAGCTTGAGAAAGACATGTGTGAGATACTTGTTTGTCGGATACGGATTGACTACACTGATTTGCTCGATCGGTTATTACGTACATTTTGATTCAGACGATTTGGTAAGATTCGATTCAGCATAGATCGTTATACTCTTTTTATTTTCAGATTTATGGTTTGTGGGTTGTTTCATTTAATTCTTGTTCGCTTGTACCTGTGAAAGTATTTGTTTCTTCTAACTCAATGTGTTTTTTGAATTACAAGTACCGCAATGTAATAATTGTTTCATTAGATGTGATTCTCATCCTCGGAGCTTCAATTTCTCTTCTTATCTTTAACTTTCCCGACTTAACAAGATATAATCATGTTTTTATGAGTTATTCTTATATATTTATGTTGATCTATCACATACCGAACTTATTGGATCTCATTCTCGTATTATGCGGTTATGTGGCATTGGCATTCGAAGACGATTTCCAACCTCAACCACGGAAAAGTAAAACGAAGGAGTACGTAGAAACTGAAGAAAAATCAAATGCGAAAGATGATTTTTTATGGTGAACTGATCATTATTCATCTATTGTTTTAATCTTCCCTTTTTCAGTTTTCGTGATTTAGAATGCAGTGTTTGTCTACAAAAATATGGAGATGATTCGAAAAGAGAAACCCCAAAGATTCTGTCGAGATGCGGGCTAACGATATGCTGCGGTTGTGCGCAGAAACTAGTTCGGAATTCGAATGTGGTTTGCCCAATGTGTTCAAAATGGACATATTTAGGCGGTAAGTGGAACTGAAAAAAAGTTTTAATGATAAGCATTATTTAAGGTTCATCCACCGATATGCTTCCAACGAATTTCGCAGTATTAGGAATGATTCAACAAGTTAAAAATTCAAAAGCGAAAATCGGGCAATCAACCCATAAAAAAGCATTTATTGGATATCATCCATTTGAAAAGAATAGTGAAACAAATGTATTAGCTATGACTACCCTTATTGAGAAGAAAACGAAAAGCCAAAATAGGAATCGAAAGTGATTTCTTTGTTACATTTTTTTACATCTTTCTTCTCGACTTTTGAAATACCAAATCATATAAACCTCTTCATCACTTTTATATAACCTTTCTATCAAAGTTTTCTCGTTCGGCCTCCTGACAAGATGAAAATGGAATATATTCCGAAATAATATATTTTCGGCGAATTCTTGTGTATTGTATGGTAGCTCATCAGTTCTACATTTTTACTTTTTTCAATTGGATTTCCTACAAGTCCTTTCTGTAAAAATATACTTTATTTTCTGCGGCAAGGTTCTTGAGGATTTGGGACATCGTCTCTTATTCTCAGAGTTTAATGTTGCTAAGAAATGTATTTTTCTTCCCTTTCGCATTCAGATATTTTTCTGTGGTTGAAAAAATTTAGTGAGGGTGATAACTCTCAGGATAATTTATTTCAGATGTAACAACTCATAACCCGAGAGAAAAAAAAACCAAAAAAGACGCAAAGACGTTCAAAAAACATCTGTCTCATAACAAGTCAACAGATTACATTATTGTAACCATCTGCCACAGTGGTGGTATACAGTCTCTCTCTCACTTTCTACCCCTTCTTCTGGTCGTTTACTGTACAACTATTGATCCATTTGGAATACGTTCGATTTCAATATTTCCATTGAACATATTTTGAACATGGATGAAAACGATTGTTTTTGTCCATCAAATCGCCTTGTGTTGCAATTATCAATGATTTTGTTGTACTGTTATCCGTTCAAAGTCATGATTGGATATAGAAAAATGGATTGGACCACCCTAATTAATTCCGAAAATTGTTTCATATTTCTTATGGGTCACTTGGTTGTTTATGGAACGTGTTGTTACCTGAGACAGTTGTTCGTTTTACTTGGTCCAAGTATAAACCTCACTTTGAGACAGAAATGTGTAAAGGACTTGTTTCTCGGATACGGATTGGCTACACTGGTTTGCTCGATTGGTTATTGCGTTCGTTTTGATCCAGGCGATATGGTAAGTTTCGATTCAACATAGATATTTTATCAATTTTCTTTCAGAAGTTTGGATTGTGGGTGATTTCATACAACTCCTGTTCGCTTGTACCTCTGAAAGTATTTGTTGCTTCCAATTCAATTTGTTATTTGAATGCCTCGTTTCGTTATACTATTAATGTTTTATTATATCTTTCTCTTTTCTTAGGAGTTGTCATTTTCTTTTCTATCTCATTACATTCCCCCGTTTATACAGTCTGTAATGATGTTCTTACAAATTTTTCATATGTATTTTCACTTATTTATCACATACCGAACTTCTTGGATTTTGTTCTCGGTTTATGCGGTTATGTGACATTGAGAAGAGACGACATCCAACCTCCTGCACAGAAAATTGAAATAAGAGATGTGAAGACTGAAGTGAAATTAGAGCTCGAACAATCAGATGATGAAGATGATTATTTCAGGTGTGTTGTTCATTTTTCATCTATCGTTTCAATGTTCTCTTTTTCAGTTTTCGTGATTTAGAATGCATCGTTTGTTACCGAAATTATGAAGACGATTCGAAAGAAAGAACTCCAAAGATCCTGTCGAAATGTGGGCATACGGTATGCCGTGGTTGTGCAGAGAAACTAATCCGAAATTTCAATTTGGTTTGCCCAATGTGTTCCAAATGGACATATTTAGGCGGTAAGTGGAACTGAGAAATAGTTGGAATGATAAGCATTATTTAAGGTTCATCCACGGATATGCTTCCAACAAACTTCGCAGTATTAGGAATGATTCAACAAGTTAAAAATTCAAAAGCGAAATTCGAGAAATCAAGAAATGAAATTGCTTTGGTGAAAGATCATCCACTTGAAGTAAATGAGGAAACAAGTGTATTGGCGAAGACAAATCCAATTGAAAAGAAAACGAAACGTCAGAAGAAAAACAGAAAAAGAAATCAGAAGTGATAACCTCGTTACATTTTTTGAAAAATGTTCTTCTTGACCCTTGAAATAACAACTCATACAGAAATCACTTTATCACATTTATAAAAGTATTTTTTCGATCAAAAAACATTTATTTCTGCTTTTGTTTTGCTTGTGGAGATTGCATCGGAACCGGTTTTGTCATTGGAGCAATCAGATGAGACTTCAAAACTTGCCACATATCAGACCATGTCCAAATTTCAGCATCATAAGAGACTTTGATAATATGAATTGTAGAGAAGAATAACTCTTTCGCATGATGTGGTTTACGGTAGCAGAATAGAAGAATCCGATAGATTTTGATGAAGACATCTGAGAGAATTTCGAATGCCGAATGGAGAAAACGAACGATAATCATGAGCATGTATATCAATGCATCCCAAAATATATTGATTACATCCTGTAGAAAAACAAGAAAATGAACAGAAGATGGGAAGAAAATACCTTAATTACAGTGGATGGTTTCGGTTGATCCGGAGGAACAGCAGTCTTCATCGAACTGTTTTTCTCAGATTCTCCTTTTACAGTTTTCGGATTTTCATTCAAAGGAATTGCAGTACGAGTCGATGAGGGATCCGCCTACACATACTTATTTGAATAGCCTCGTTCAGAATAATCTCACCATTTTGAAAAGATTCGTCGAATTTCACGTCGAGTAAAATGTTACAATGATTCCGAAAATCAAAGTTATTCCGTTTTGGAGTGCGTGACTTCTTATATTCTGAGAACACGTTTTATAAAAAATGCATATTTAGAAGCTTTTGAATGGTTTTTAAATGTTATTTTGAAGTGGAATCCTGTATTCAAATCACAAACAGTTGTTTTTATTAATAATTTATTAAAAACTAAGCATCTTTTGGTTTTCGAGACATTGGAGTAATCAAATGTAATTTTATCATCTCCCACATTTCACTCCACGACCAAATCTCTGCATCATACGATACTTTTATGAGATGAATTGTAGTCAGGAATAACTCCTTGGCATGGTGAGGTTTACGATAACAGAAATTGAGAATTCTATACAGTTGAACAGAAAGGAATTCAATATTCTGAAGATAAATTCAATTGGGAAAATCTGGAATTGAAAATACCTCAACAGCAATTTTAATAAATCGAGAAATCATGACTAGAATTGAAATTAAGCTCATCCATATATACTCGATCAAATCCTGGAACAGAACACTTTTCCTTATAATTTTTTAGGAATAATTTACTTTAACACCATTTCCCATTCCCGGTGGATTGGTTTTATCAACAAACAGTTTCGTAGTTTCGAGATCATCTTCATCCAGAGATGGAGTTTTTGGAACGAAAGTTCGAGTTAAATCGGTAATTGAATTCTGAAATATTCCTTTATTTTTATAATAAAACTCCGAAAAACCAACCATTTTGAAATCTTTTTTACCTTCGTTTTCTTCAAAAAACCAAATAATGCTTTACGCCGAGAAAGACAAACATCAAATGAATTTTCTTTCCAGGGTACTGTAACATTTACTGAAATTCAAAAGAATTCTCTCCAAATTGTTTTATTATCATTTCAAAAAGAGACAAACAGTGTCAAAGTAAAAAAATTAAAAACGCTATAGGCTACCTGTGAGCGATTAAAACATTTAGAAAAAACAGGAGAAAATAAGTGAAGTGAGAAGAAGAAAAAAGAACTTTTTGGTTGATGTTGGCAATTAATTTTTGGGATGAAAAGGGATGTTTTGGTGGGGGAAACAGAGACTAGTAGAATGAAGGGCTAAGAATGGATCATCACAATTGAATTTTGAAAGACTTCTATGCTTGAGCATTTCCAGCTTGGATCACAGTCTGTGGTTCGTTCTCTCCTCGCCACGCCTTCAGTTTGACGACAGTTTCAATGGCAAACAATACGGTCAATGCAACGCAGATTACCTGAAATGAGGAATTTGAAGAAAAGTAGACATATTTTGATGAAATGACTCACAGCGGTCATGATAGCAGCTCCTCTTCCATCGGTTCCCCAGCTGGCGGACAAATGGACCATCAACCAAATGGAAATGAAATAGAGAAGAGTGTTGACTCCGTAGAAGATTAGTTCCTGAAAACTCATGAATCAAAACAATTCTGAAATCTTCTTTACTTACCACAACGATGAGTCCTTCTCTGGTTGCCTCGTCCTTGATTGTGAGATGTGGGAATACGACATAACCAAGAAGAAGTCCAGAGACGATCAACAATGTTTCGAAAGAGATGTGCTCTGTCCAGGCGGCAGTGGTTGTACGACGATCGGCACAGATGGCAAGAACGAAGGCGATGAAGGAAAGGATCTGGAAATCGGATCATTCTTGAATTAGGTCAAGAAGTCATAGAAAACAGTGAGAGAAAGAAAAACTAAAGGAAATTCAAAAGCCAACTCACAATTTCAGCGATCTTGAGAACACCTCCGAGTGTAGCCAAATACCCAGTATTCAGTTGTCCCTGACGATTTGTTGGGATAATATTCACTTTGTTGGCCATGTGGAATTGAATTTTCTTCTTCTCCTGAAACATTGAAATTGTAAAATTGAAACAAAAGGAATTGAACAGTCTCATGTAACCTCTTCCTCATACGAACAGTTTTTTACTGAAAACAGAAAACTCTCAAAATCAAGAAAACAGAAACCTTTTTTGGAGAATTATCAGGTCTTGTGATGTCATCAGAATGTGGGATGTCCTTGGCCGGTCCCAATTCAACAGTTGTACCTTCCTCAGTTCTCATCATTTTTTATTCTTTAAGGATTATGATTTTAGGCGAAAAGACGAGATAGAGAGAGAGAGAAGAAGAAGAGAAAAAAGAGAAATGAAAAAGGTTTGAAGGAATTCCAAGTTTTCTAGATTCCTTTTATTTGACTCAATCCAACATTCTTTTTCTCTTTTTTGTATTCAAAAACAGACAATACACCATGTGTGTCACTCTTCAATTTCATAAGTTTTTCGATGAAAAGAAAACAACAACAAAAACCATCTGTAAAGCGTGGAAAAGCATGAAAATAAGGAAAACGAAGAAGAGATGATATGTTTTGGTAAATACAGATAGAAAGTCGATGATGACCTGGTTATTCTTCGGAGAAAAGTGACAGAAGATACGTGTATAGTAATACCCGATGTTGAAAAAGGAAGAAGAAGAAGATGGGTGAAAAGTAGGAAGAAGAGAATGGAAAAGGGAAGAAACTAAGAAGATCCGTCTACGATGATAGCATTACGGCGGTCAAGAACAGAGATGAGAGATCAAGAGACTATTGTACTTGTTCGGGGCCAATCAACACTTTTTCTTACTTTTGTGTCTGTCACTAATTTGTGAAAAGTCTAGGTAACAAAGAAGTTTCTGGTGCAATAAACTAACAGACATTGACAAGTATCTATACGATACGAGAATCTGGAAGTTTCATGTCAATTCGTTTTTCTTTTTGTGGTACAGCTAGAGTTTTCAGAAAATTTGAATGAAATCTCTGTAAAACCAAAATCAAAATAAATTCGAAATATTCGGTTGCATGTAGAAAATGTAGAATGAAGACGAAAGTGGACAATTACAAGAGTACACGATACACCAAAGTGTCACTTTTCACGTGCGGAAGTATGTATATGTGGACATTGACTTTGATTCAAAAGTCAAATAACAAGAAGAAGAAGAAGAAGAAGAGGGTCATGTTCCTCTTGAAAATATCCGGAAATGGAGGGAAATGGAATCAGGAAGAGAGAGTGGAATAGAACACGGAGAAGAGAAGAAGGAGAGAAGTGAAAAGATGAAAAAGACCTTGAAATGATATTTCTTTTTCTGTTTTGCGGGGTGATAAAACACTAAAATACACCGATGTTCCCATTTCGAAAAAACATTCCTCTCAGTTTGTTTTTCTGCTTTTTTGAAGACTCCAATGAGCCGAATCAAGACAATGGAAACAATTGGAATAACAAAATAACAGGTAGGGAAAAGAGAAAAAATGAAATGAAACTTCAAAAAACCTTATTTTTCTAGATTGAAAAGGACCTTTTTGGAAAACAGTTTGTTTTAGATAACGTTCGGATCATTCTTGAAATCGTATATCGAAAGAAAAAAGAAAATATGATGAAACATTATATTCTTGTTTTTGGAATTCCAGGTGATGACAAATGAGACGGTCTATGTTTTCGAAACAAAACAAACAGAAAAATAATTGTTGAAAATCAGAAATGACATGAATAGTTTCTTGGTTTTTGGAATTTCGAAAACTAAAGAATGGGAATTTTTGGGGGAAGTTTTGCAGAATGAAGTTGCAATCCAACTTAAAATAGTCTTTTTTCATCAAAACTCAAAATTCACTGAGAAAATGGACATGAATATTGTGAATGAAACCAAATAGACAACAAACAAATTGATAAGAAGGTGTGGCCATTCTCTTCTTTTTCTTCTTCTAAAACCAATTGAATTCAGTGTCTAACTGTCTTCGATCGGTCACTATGGGCGGTCTTCAGTTACCTTTTGCAACGAGAATGACGACGGCAAAAATATAAATTCAGAAGAGAATGCGAATTGGGGGAAGAGGAGAAAGAAGGACAGGTAAATAAATAACTGGTAGGCAGAAGAAGAGTAGAATGAGTGAAACAGAAAAATGGATCAAATCGGTGGGAAAGAGGGTGAACCGGATCTATCATAGCCTCTGGTTACCGTTGGGTACTCAATTAAATACTGATGATGACATGACGATATACTTGTGTTTTGTTTGAATAAATATATCTACTGTCCATTTTTTCCATTTCGAATAGAATTAGAGAAAAGGATTTATCCGAACACGAATTTAAAAACAACTCTTTTGAAAACAAGCTTACTGTATAACTGATTATTTCCTTTAACCTCAAAGATTAGATCATTCTGATGAGAAACTCAAAATTAAGATGATAGAAATGGAAACTTCATGTCTTTCTAATCATCAACCTTACATCTCTAACACCTTTCTATCGAAGAAAAACTCAAGCAACTGTTCCTTTTCATCTTCATGCTTTTTTTACTCCTTCTTCTCAGTCATTTTTCTGTTCGCGGGGGCAGGTTACACGGGGACTCACACAAACACGTACCACTGTCTTGGTTTCGGTGGTTCCGTCCGGTTTGCGGATTGTGATGATTTCTGTTTCACTCATCTTCTCGTCTTCCAGTGGATACTCTTGGAAACTGGCGGCCGCTCGACGTACTTCACCTGCAATGAACTCTCAATTGAAAAAAAAAGAAGAAAAGGTCACAAATCAGTGAGTGATAGTGCAGGGGGTAACAACTGAGATATGTCAGAAATCAAATGGTCAAAGTACATCAGTTCCAGACGTGATTCATTTGTCAGGAAGTGACGAACTCTTTTTGAAAGATTGACTCAAATGGTTCTATGATGATACTATGTTCTTGGTCTGTAGTGTGCAAACAAAAAGGTTCCTTCCGTCTAATGGCTAATAAGAGCAGACAAGTGTGAACTACGAAAGCATCGACTATTTCTAGAAACAAATAAAAACTTTCTATCGCGTGGTATCAATCATCATTTATGGAAAAGTCTTTTAAAAATATATTGAAAATATTTCAAGGTTCGTCTCGAAGTTTGATGAGAAAGAAATAAAATCAGCTAAAGGAACCTAAATAATTTGAAGAAACGATAAAAGTGATAATTGGAAAGAAGGAAGACTGTCACCGAAATGTGAAAAAAACGGACTGCCTTCATCATTTTCGTCTTCCATTCGTTCTTGTTTTGAAAGAAAAGGTGATAAGAGGAAAAAGAAGAAGAAGAAGATGGAAATGAAACTGTTTCGAAAGTTCAGATAAGTTCTTCTAAAAGTATTCTAGGATTCTGTAGATTCTGAATTCTCGAGAAAACATCCCTAGTTTTCGTGAGAACTTTAGTATACATTTTGAAGGGATCCATCCGAAACTCCAAGAAAAATATGAAACAAAACCATTCGAAACTAATTTTGAAAAAGTAAAAACAACAGAAAAAAGTGCATTCGGTAACTACAAGACACTAATCTAAAAGTAAAACATACAGAAGCGTCTACCGAAATACCTTCGAGAGGAATAGCTGCCGTGTAATTGACAGTATTTCGAAGCGCTGTTGATACTGATTTCTCATCGTTCGACATTTCTTTTCGTCTCAATCAAAATGGAAAAAAGAGAACTATTGACTGTAAAAAAGAAAAAGAAGAACTAAAAAGAAGAAGAAGAAGGAGGAGCTGAAAATTGATTTGATATCAGATGAAAAAGGAAATATGTTGACTAAAAACTTTGAAAACAAAGAAGAAAAAGGAAGATTTCATTTTTCTTCACGTGGGGCACAGAAGAAAACGGAAAAAAGAGTTTTGGAGCTACTGGCAGTTAACTTTTTCTCTCTCTCTCCCTCTCCCGGTACACTGTTTGTTCAGCAATAGAGATTGAACGCAAAACTTTTTGGCAAGAAGAAGTACTCGAAGAAATAGAATGGATTCGTGAGAGACGCAGAGAAACATTCCTCTTGTGACGTGGCAACAGAACAGAAATCTATCTTTTACTCCAAGAAAATTACTTAAAGAAGTTATCAAATCAGTTCAATGAGTGTCTGGGTCTCTCTGGTTTCAATGATATTTCATTCGAATCATTCAAGGTGCGGCATGATTGATTTGTTTCTTTTTTCTTCCTTTTAAGAAGGGATGCAGTGGAAATAGAAAACAAAGGGATACCTATGATTGAAGACAAGTAGTAATGTTCCAAACGAGTTGCAGGTAGATGAGTGATCATGTTTAATAAACGTCTTTTGGAGGAGCCACCATTCCGAATTCAAATTCACTCAATATTCTGAATACATGATGAGAGGTACGTCACGCAATGAGAAGAAGGGGCCGGTTTTAGATATGAATGAGAAGAAGAAGAAGGGGAAAAAGGAAAGAGAATTCAAGAGATCGATAAGAAAATGAAATAGATATGTGTGGAAGAACGGGAGAAATCACTCAGAGGACAGGGATAAACATGCACTCGAGTAATGTTGAAACAGAGAGGGAAAAGTTTATATTTTCCACTGGAAATAGGCATCTCATCTAATAGAAGGGCATACAGAGTCTTCTCACAACACTTGTCAGAACGAAACTCACCGAAATTGAATTCTGCTTCTGCTGCTCCACCATTCATTCGATGAGATTCAAATCTCAGATTTTTCATAATTTTTCTTCTTCTTCTCGACCTACTTCTACTAATAATTGTTCGAATGGCAACACTTTTGAAAAGAAACGGAAAGTAGATCCTCTTTTCTCTGCGTCTCTTCGTCTTTCTAAACTATTTCTGAGAGCATGAACAACTGTTCTCTGAAGAGCATTTCCCACTTTTTTGTTTCGGTGTTTAACCTGGAAATATGTTGTATTTCCTGTAACCATCTGCACTCTCTTCTCGACTCTTTTACTTGATTAATGGATCATTGGAAATAGAATGAAAGAAGAAGAGATTTAGAGATTGTAAAGTGATATCTTTTGAAGAAACTAATTGGAAATGGAAGGAACAAAATAATTGGTTAGGGTTCCCAGAACTGAATAAGGATGGAAAATAGAATAATAAATACAGTTGGAAGACATCTAACTACTGTTAACATCATGAAATATAATCTCTTTTGATTGCTGATGCTGCTTGTATCCAGATTTGAACAAATTGTATTTCTTCTGATTATTTTTGAGAGAACCTCTGACTGACGTAAAGAATATGAAAGAAGTCAGAAATCTCTTCCTTTCGTTCTCACTAATCCCTCATTCTCAAGTGTCAGTCGTTTTGAATAACAACAACATCCGATCAATACCCTAATGACGTATTGTCTATTCACCTGAAAAGAAGACTAATCTGATGAATAGCCATTAGTGTGGAGTCTTCCAGCCATATGCACACAGCGAGATGACTGGCCTCTTCGTATCGAATGGTTACACGTTCACTCAGTCTCCCGTCAGCCGTTCTATTCTTATTCTCAGTTCATTCTGTCTTATTGCTTGGTGACATCTGTATTTGCTTATTCAATCACAATTCTGATCGATTCATTGGCATCGTTCTCTATTCCTTTCTCAAAATTCTATTTTTTCATGCTCTGAATTCTTCTGAATCTGTTTCAAATTATTACTTTGTTTGAGTTACAGAAATCTAACTGAAGTGTTATTTTTTAATTTTTTTTTATCAAAACGTCGCCATTCTCTTATAAAAAACCTATGCAAGTTTTCCTCCCCAAAATAATTAATTCAGCCGATTGTGCACATACCTTGCAATAAGTGCGCGGACAGCCTGCAAAAGTAGGCGGGGCTTAGCGTCATTGCATGTTCTTGTTTGTCTGCTCTTTTTTTTCGATTTCTGCTGTTCAAATGTGACCTAATTGGAGGTTTTATTTTAATAATCTTCTATTCCTAGCCTCAAGTTTTTTTTACTTTCGTCAATCATGCGCGCGTTGCATAAATTTCGTTTTTTTTAATGTGCAAGGCTCCAAACACCCCAGAACTATGTTTCCTTCCCTTTTTTCGTATTATTACGAATAACTAATGAAGGAAATGTTCATTGACTTTATTCCACCTTGGAATCAGTAACTTTTTTCCATATGCGTTGGATGTATCATCTGTCAATGAAAAAAAAACAACATTTATTGATTTTTCTCACCAACCACTCGCTCATTTCGTGTATTTTGTCTCATTTGCTCGTTCGTAGTCATATTTTTGTATTTTTCTTGGTTTCAGTGCCAGTTCAATAAACAATGTCTTCTTCCGATTCTGCTTCATCGGACGAGGAACCGAAAACGCGAGCTGTAGCCTCAACGGATTCGGACTCCGACTCGGATGCTCCAAAAACCACAAAGAAGCAAGGCGGGAGCCACTCATCAGATTCTGATTCAGAAGCTGAGAAACCAAAGTAATACTTTTTTTTAGTTATAGTCTCTTTAATATATTTCATTCATTTCAGAGCGGCGCCTGCAAAAAAGAAGACTCTGACGAAACGAAAAAGGAAGTCCTCGGGTAGCAGCGATGACGACCAGGTTGATGGAAGCTTGTTTGTCGATAAAGAAGATAAGGCCAGATGGAAACAGTTATCCGAGTTGGAGAAAGAGCGAGAGATTTTCGAACGAATGGAAGCTCGCGAAAGCGCTCGTGCTCGAGAAGAGATTGCCCAGCAGCTCGCCAAAAAAGCCAAAAAGAATGAGAAGGGAAAAAGCGAAAAACGACGAAAGATGAACAGCGGTGGAAGTGACGGAGATTCTCCAAAGCGCAGAGGATCTTCCGATTCTGATTCGGAAATGGATGCGGAATTCCATCATCCTAGTGAAGTAAGTTTATAAGGAACGTTCTGTTAAATGTTTATTTCTACTCAGATAAACCGCAAGCACAAAGAGAAGAACGCTATGGATGCTCTTAAAAGCAAGCGCAGAGAGATTGAGAAGAAGAAGAACGCTAAGAAAACAGCTTTATCAATCGATGCAGTCTTCGGAGCAAATAGCGGATCATCGAGCTCATCGAGTTCAAGCGAGAGTTCCAGGTCGTCTTCGAGTTCTCGTGAATCTTCCCCCGAACGTGCTCCAGAACAAGAAAAGGTCATCAAGAAAGAAGTTGAAAGTCTTGCTGAACTCCGGAAAGCTCGTCTCTCTCGTCACAAACTCTCTCTTATGGTTCATGCCCCGTTCTTCGATTCTACTGTCGTTGGCTGTTTTGTCCGGCTTGGACAAGGAATGATGAGCGGATCAGAAAGCAAATATCGGATATGGAAGATTATTGGTGTTGAGCAGACGAACAAAGTCTACGATTTAGAAGGGAAAAAGACGAACAAAAGCATAAAATGCCAATTTGGCAAAACAGAACGTCTCTTTCGTATGCAATTCGTTTCGAATTCCGAATTCGAAAAAGTGGAATTCGACGAATGGTACGCTGCTACGAAGGCTAATGGGAGTGTTCCAACGGTTGATGTCATGGAAAAGAAGCAGGCCGACATCACAAAAGCAGTTAATCACAAGTATTCTGACAAAGAAGTCGATGCCATGATCCAAGAGAAGTCCAAGTTCCAAAAAATTACTAGAAATTTCGCAATGACAAAGGCTGGTCTTTCGAAGGAAAAAGAGCTCGCTCAACAAAGAGGCGATATACGAGAAGCCGAAAGAGTCCAGAAACAAATTGACGAAATCGAACGACATGCTGATGAGCTGGACAAAGAGAGAAGCAAGTCAATTCGAGCAATTGCCTTCATTAATCATCGGAATCGAACCCAAATAAAGGACCAAGTACTCAGTGGAAAGTTGAAAATCGAAGAGAATTCTCAGGACGATCCATTCACGCGCAAGAAGGGTGGAATGCGTATCGTATCAGGATCGAAATCCAAACTTGACGGAACTCTTTCTGCCTCTTCGTCTATTACCAACTGTAAGTTCAAAAACGGATCGTTTCATATCAATATTTCTCTTTTTCAGTAACCGAAGTAGCAACAGAGAAATCTTCATCGATCGCCAAACCAACACAACCTCCACCAATTGGTTCAAAAGACCAGAAAAACAAGACAAATATGTCCAGCCTACACGATTTCGATTTGGACATCGACTTTGATAAGCTAAACAATTTCAGCACTTCGTCAGACACATCCTCAAAGCGACCTTCCATTGGAACAACAAAGTAAGCGAACCCTGCATTCTTGTTCATTCTAAGTGAACTCATTTTCAGAATGTCACTTGGTGACTATCGCATGCGTCGATCCGGTGGCGGTGACACAGGACCGTCGACTTCCGCGACGTCCTCGTCCGCATATTGAATTGATGGTTTTGCACCAGAAATATGATCAAACACTACGTTTTACTTATTTCTTTCATTTTAAACTGTCAGTGGCCCTTCTCCCCTCTATATGTTATTCTTTCTCTTGTTTCTTCTCTCTGTCTCTTCTCTCCTAAAAAGTTTCTTGTTAGTTTTAATTAATTTCGTCAGAATAAAATAAACTATAATAAAGATAGCGCGAACGCCAACTACAGGTATTGCTTCCGAGGAACAAAAGAATGGAAATTGTTATCATTTTTTAGATCTTTTCCTTCATTCAGATACTCCATTCATTTAACTCCATTTTATCTCTTTTCTCACCATGTAATTTCCCTTTTTTCTCCCCGATTCTATCTGATTTCTTCTTCTGTATTATTGCTCATTCTACTCTTTTTCTTCCTTGTGCTCAGTTGACGGATGTAAATTTAGAAACTCTGTGTGTGTACCTTTTTTTGTTTTTTTTTCGCTGTTGATGTCATAATAAAAACGTGTAAAACTTATTCTTTATTCCAATATATGAGACAAACAAAACCCGGAAAGAAGGAATATTTGGAATGTAAACGAAATGATCTTTTTGAACGAAAATGAAGAAATATCAGAGTTCTCGATTTGGTTTTGCTCTGAGGAATGAACTTTTGCTCAGAGAACATTGACAAGCCACTGGTAACTGAAATAATTGGAATGAGAGAGAGAAAGAGAGAGAAAGAGAGAGAGAAAGAGAGAGAGAGAGAGAGAGAGAGAGAGAGAGTTACCTGAATCTGTTCAACAATCCAATCTTCACAGTTTTCATCTCCGGTATTTCGAAGAACTTTGAATGAAAGTGTTTGAACGCCGCATTGTCCGTGAGCTGAAAATTCATTCTGGGATACTGTAATTTCAGAATTATCAGAAAATAGTTTTTCTCTCCATCAAAATACAGTAATCCGTTCAAAAATTCATTCAAAAAAGGGTTACCTTTATCTGTAAAAGTATCGAAAATGCATCCCATTTCTTGTGAATTACATTGAACTGTATTGAATATCTTTGGGAAACAATTGCTACTTAACATATATAATCCACGACATGCAGAACACAAAGATTCGTGATTTCCTCCGTCGACAGTCTCTCCTAAATCAGTACAAGTACCGACTGGAATGAAATTTCCCAAAGAGCATCCAGTGGGAATTGTGGGCGGAGCATCACTGAAAACAGATGCACGAATTCTTCCGAAGACTTGTCGAAGAGGATTCGAAGTGGAATTAGATTGGGATCGACGAATTATTTCATCGTTCAATGCACTTTTGATCATTTGACATCTTTCGTCACAATTTGGAGTCTGGAAATGGAATGAAGATACAAATATGAAGAGATTATAAAGAACAAACCTTCTGAACAGATTCAATCAAAACAGCGTCTCCCAAAGAACTGCTCACTGGATTAATTGTATAAGAATCGGCGAAATTCTGTGAAGCCTCATCCACAGAATCAGCCATAAATAATTGATTTCTTCCACCGGCTGATTCCAAAAGTTGATATTTCTCAGCTTCAGAATACTTTTGACATTGGACATTTGTCGATGGACCGAGTCTAAAATGAATTTTCATTTCTTATTAATTCAAAAAAATCACAATTTACTTTTTCATTCGAATCGGCAATTTGACAGGTTTCTCTGAAATTGTTGGAACAGAATCAATCGAAGATTCAGTTGATTCTGATGGTTTTGAAGAAGAAATTTCTGTTTCATTCTGGAAAAAATCTATTTTCTTGATACTGTAACAGTTTTGAATCTCACATCAAAATCCTCAATAATCTCAAAAGTGGAATTAATTAGAATAGTAATTTCAGAATCATTCATTGAAATTTGTCCTGTTTGATATCCATATCCTCTATCAAGTTCAGCTGATATCAAAAGAAATAAATTGAAGAATAGAGAAATATAAAACATTTCAAATTCTGAAAAAGGGAATATATGTCGTGGCATTAAGAACACACGTAGAATCTCGAGAGTAAGTGGCAACCGAAGAAGCTGAGAAAGGCGCTGCGCGGAAGCGGATGTTTGTGCTCTCTGCGCGGAAAAGGTGCGGAAGAAAAAGAGCAAAAAAGAGAGAGAAAGTGAGTAGAGAGCATAGTGGTGAGCAAGGTTTTTTGATCTTTGAAGGATGAGGAAATGAGTGAATGACGACGAATCATATGGAGGTGAAACTGAGGGTTATGTCAATAAAATGATTAGGTGATGGAGGAGGAAGGGGAAAGTTCGAGAAGAATGGGAACAATTGTGGAATGGGATTACTTGTTCGTAGCGAGATTCGTGAAGATTCTTGAGGTATTTCTTTCAATTACATAAGATCATGAAATAGACTTTCCCCCTGAGAAAAGAATATTTCGAAGCTTCGAAGAATAATTTTCCCTAACATAAAACATAAAACAATTGTATGACGAAAGAGGAAGTTTCGAGATCATCAACGTCATCTTCCCAGAAATGAATGATTTTGTGGGAAACGAAACGTGCAATTTTCAGTCGATTACCATAAAAAAATGAAAATAATCAGCAAACCGATGTAGCATTGGCCCCCATTTTCCATTGGTTTGTTATCATTTACCTGTTTTTTTCTGTTCATAAAACGGTTGATTGACATTTCAAACCATCTTCGGCGGGTTTAATTCTTCCCGAGAAGAAGGTTAGGTGGCATAAAAAACGGGAAAGAGCAGCATCAGATTATTACTGTTTTTTGCTAGAAAATGAGATTGAGCTCAAGAGAGCACATACAAAAAGCTGCTGACTGTATGCGAAAAGAGCAGAGAAAAATAGAGAAAAAGAGAGTATATTTGCTTTTATTATAATAATAACTGACCAGTGTAAATGGATGAAAAAATGCAAAACAAATAAATGAAAATTGTCGTTTCGAAGAGAGAGATTTCACATGGTAATTTCAGAACAATTCCATGGGATTTCGAATAAAACAGTTAACAGAAATCAGAGATTCGTCTGTTTGTCACAACTGAAACAGAAATTAGTTTTTTTTTTTGGAAAAAAGTGAATTTGCATGTTCACCGATGGACTGAAAAATAAGAGATGAGGAAGTCCTTTGAGAAGGTTTCCAGGCAACTAGAGACGCCGAAAAGTGATAATTGTTTGTTTTTCTTCCAGAAATAACACAATTAGATGAGAAAAGAAAGAGAGAGAGAGAGAGAGAGAGAGAGAGAGAGAGAGAGAGAGAGAGAGAAAGAGAGAGAGCACATTTCAAGATCAACACAAAAATAAAGCTCATTTGCAGGAAAACGAAACTTTTGAGAAAGAAATTTAATGAACCAATTTTGTCTTCTGAGTTGCATTTTCCTTTTTTTCTCTTTTCGTTAGCTTTTTTGTTTTCGTTGAATACACAAAAGATTTCACACATTTCTATTCTCTTCGTCCATTTACTAAAAGAAACGAAATTTTTCTAGAATCTGAAAGTAGTTCTTTGAATTCTAATTTGTTCGAATCGAAGAGTTCTATGATCCAAACTCCAAATTGGCTGAAATTTGAAAAAAAAGATTCTAAACTGAGAATTCTAGATTTCAACTAATTGTTCCCCTTCTTGTAACAGCTAATTTCTTGCTCCACAATATCTTTTTTCTTTTTTTCTGAAAAAAAAAATTCAAAAATCACACGATGCCTCACATTTTCCCACATTTCGCACCCAGAAATAGTTTTTTTCTTAGAATTTCATATGTTTTAGTTATCCAAGTTTCTTGTTTTTCGTCTAGAGTTCTCTCCGAAATAGATTCAGTTAATCGTATTTAAAGATCAAAAACTTCATTTAAATCAGAACACTTTCTCTCTCTTTCTTTCGAGCAGATGTAAAACAGAGTGTCTGAAATGTATTTCTTTTCCTTTTTCTTCTGCTTCTTCTTCTTCCTCGAAAGAATTGTTTTTCGGTAAATGAATCCTTAATGAAAATAACAGAATGCGTGTCTCGCGAATTTATATTATGTCATTCATACATTTTAATGAATCCTCGCCCACAGCTCAACGAAATGACAAAATAAGAGAATTCTTTTCTCCGAAAAACGTTTGAATACAAAGATCGAATCTACTGGATTACTTTTGTTTTTGTTTTCTATTTCTAAACTTTTTTGTTTTTTCTCTCACTTCGAATACTGACTTTCTGTTAGCTCTTAGTCAACTTTTGTTTACAAAAATTCTCGAAAAGGTCCATTGTATATGATATGTCTGTCGGATTCTCTGGCTAATGTTCTCTTCCTTTTCCTCTTTTTTATTATCATTTTTCAGAGTTATCTCTCTCTCTCTCTCTCTCTCTCTCTCTCTCTCTCTCTCTCTCTCTTTCTCTCTCTCTCTCTCTCTCTCTCTCTCTCTCTTTCTCTCTTTGAATGCTGCCTATCTTCCTTTTCATGATAAGATTTCAGTTTTCGTTTTCTGCAGACACGTAGTTTCTTTCTTCTGTAATCATAGGTCTAAATGCGCTTCATGTTCAAAGAAACGACTTTTTTCAAACTTCAAAATTTGAAATCTTTCGAACATATGTATTTTTAGTTGCCTTGTTCATCTATAAATAAGCGTCACCTTCTCCGGCAGGTGATTTAATTTATGTATTTCGCTAGACTTTTCGAAAGCGTCTGGTGTAAACAACAAAAACTCCAAAAACTATCTCTCCTCTCTCTCTCTCTCTCTCTCTCTCTCTCTCTCTCTCTCTCTCTCTCTCTCTCTCTCTCTCTCTCTCTCAAAAGTTCAATGACCTATACGGTAAAAGAGCTCTGTGTCTCTTGTCTCATATGCACTCACTTCTTTCTGTCTCTTCTCCCATTTTTTCTCGATGACGACCCCTTCTTCCTTCTTTTCTCAACACTTTCATATCTTTTATGTTCGGCATGTGTGTGTGTACATTTCAACCGAATCCAAGCCAAAAAAGAACACCTGCTTCTTCTTCTTCTTCTTATTCTATGCTATCTTCCCTTCTTTTTTCTCATTTGTCTTCCTCATTCTGCTCGACTCACCGACCATTTCATATTCGTCTCGCTCATCTTATTCCATTCTTATGTTGATGTTTTTAACTTGTGGCACCAACTTTCAAAGAAAGGTCAGCCATCTTTTATTTGCACACTTCCCATGGAATATTCTAGAGCTATATGTGGATTCAGTGCTTCTAGAATAAGAATTCTGGTTCTTTCGTCTGCAAATCATGCAGATTCTTTTACAAATCATAAACCCCCTTCCATTCAAATCTATTTCATTTGAATTGCTTTTCTGAACTTCTACGGTATCCATAGTGAAACACTCCAGGCTCATCTCTAAAATTATATTTCAATTCTCATCGAAACAAACATCTTTGTTCCATATTTAGAAACAAAATTTGAAAACTCGAAACTAATATGATTCAACATCTTCATCATCATCATAGCTTTGTTTAGGAGAATAAAGATGATTCTGCTCTCTTTATTCCACCCATTTCTTCCTTTTTTTCCTCTTCTTTTTCCTGCTTTCTTTCAGGGGGCGCCCCCAATTAGCCGTGTGTCCCCCCTGTGTTGGCATTACGTGTCTATCCATCTTTTTTCCCTCAATCTGGCTCGTTTTGAGAAAAAAGAAGTAAGGAGAAGAAGGGGGGAGAAGGAGGAGGAGCAACAACACAACACATCGGACACTTTTCCTCTTTCGAAAGATTTTTTGCATTACATATAATTATGGGATACATAGGTGAAGAGTCAGTGGAAGTTTTAAAGAGATATGGAAAGAGAGAGAGAGAGAGAGAGAGAGAGAGAGAGAGAGAGAGAGAGAGAGAGAGAGAGAGACTGAGAACTTCTGTCTTCTATATGTGAGTGTTTATCTATTTCATTGTAGGTGTGGGAATAGAGGTGAGCCCCTCCAGTAGTTCCACAACTCCTTCCGAGAAAGAAAAAAGTAAAACGAAGACAATATTATCTGCGTATCACACTTTCATTCTTACTCGATTCGCAGTTGTTTCCTCGACTCTCGTTCATTGTCCACTTCCTTCTCCCCTTCTTCCACAAATGGTGGCTCCCTTCTTTTTTCCATTAGGTCAACACGTAGAATCAAAAACGGTACCTATGTCTTCCCTCTCTCTCTCTCTCTCTCGCAAACCATGAAAAGAGACCTCCAGATCACAAGCTGTCCGTCTCGTGTTCTCTTCTTACTCATCGCGCCTTCCCTTTCTCATTCTTCCATCATCACCACTTTTTTCTTCTTGGTATTGTGCGCTTTTTTCAAATTTATTGTCCAAATGTAACACTGAGAGATGTGTGTCTATCTGCTCCTTTTCATACACTATTCTCTTGTTAAATCTGCTGATTTTGCAGAATTTATAATTACAAGTGAGTCGAGAGTGACATATTGAGAACGTGAAAAAGCAGCAGATTTGAATTGTTGACAAAATACTCGGAAGAGTTGACCTTGGATTTCGGATATTACGAAACAGTGAGAGGAACGAATAGCATGTTC
The DNA here is from genome assembly GCA_016735795.1 of Caenorhabditis tropicalis. Lineage (NCBI taxonomy): Eukaryota > Metazoa > Nematoda > Chromadorea > Rhabditida > Rhabditidae > Caenorhabditis > Caenorhabditis tropicalis. The sequence goes on along the minus strand of CM028618.1, from coordinate 9,938,113 downwards.
CCTCTTTTGTTACTTTCAAGAAGTTCAGAGAACGAGTAAAATTAGAATTAGTTTTAGGATCTTATGTTAGGTTAGGATTACTGTCACTCTACGAATCTTCCAAAACTATTCTGAAAGATGAAGTTCTTTTAGTTCAAGTATAATATATATGAGTACAATTGGACATTCAAAGTCCTCAGTGTATTATTGTTTTCTATTCTTGATTGTTGATCTTTTATTATTCTTTTCATCCAAATACAAATGTCAGAAGAACCCATATTTTAAGAAACGTTGCAGTTTCTTCAAAAGAATCTATATGAAATCTTTTCATTTCTGGGTTGAGTCGCTTTGAACATTCAGAATGACTCTTACAATGGATATCTGCAAATTTTAATCTTCTGACGTTTTCAGTTTTACTGGAAATGTCGCTAACCAATCAGATATTGAATTCAAACTGATGTAGACCTATGATTTGAATGTATCTGAAACGAATGATCAGAAGCATCGAACACTACGGATATGATCATAGAGAATTCGATAAGACAGAAATCTGAGTATTTTGAAATAATTTCTGGAAACTAAACTTCTAGATTTCTAGTTTTGAAATTTTTGAATCTTGAATTAGTATTACTTAGGGAATTCTCAATAGTTACATGTTTTCAGAGTATGCATAATGCTTGAATTCTGAATTATTCTCTCCGAATCCATTTCCATATTTCACACGAGACCTCCTCAATCACTCTCAAATCATTTCATATCGTTCCGTCTTCCACTCTCTTTCTATTTTTTCTTTCTCATCTTCTCTTCTCTTTAACTTTTGATGTGTATGTATGGCTTACCGAGTCGTTGCCTGTTTCTGTTATACACATCCCTCTCATTCGCCTTCTACCTCCAGAGGAACAGAGCGAGAAGGCAAAAAGGAGAATGATGATAAACACATCACACTCACAATCTGTGCTTTGCCGAAAATGTTATGGTTTCATCATACTCTCACTGATCTGTTTGGTTTTCTTCTGCCTCTTTTTCAGGCTATATTCCATTATTCCACCTCTTTTTTATTCTTCTTTCGTACAGTCGCCGATTCAAAATGTGCATCATCTGAATTCACTTTTATTTTGAGTTTCCCAAAAGATTTCAGACATCACATCTCAAAAAAAAAAAGAAAACAAGAACTAACATGTGACTAAATCTATCCAAATAAGAAAGTATCTCTCTCTCTTCCACCAATTATCATGTGGCTCTTTTTTCCATTTTTGTCTCCCTGTTCATTCCCTTGATACATGATAAGAGAATGCGATGCGAGAAGAAGGAATAAGAGCTGGCTCTTCTTTCGTCATTCGAGAAATAATGATAACGAGTACCTAAATTGTGTTGAATGGTGACTTCAATGGCCTTTACTTTACTGGATCAAACAACTTTTCACATTTTGAGTCTGCTTTTCGTTTTTCGACCAAATTAACACTTGTGATTTCGATGGATTATACCAAAAATATGTTTTGATTCAAAACGAATTTTCATTTATTCGTTATTATATCCAAACGCCTACATTTTTAATTCCTATTTATCGCTTCTCAGTTATTGACGCCATTTTTACTTTTTGAGCAAACTACTCATTGTAGATTCAAACAATCACAAGACTATTTTGTCGAAAAACAACTTGTGTACATAGTTTCGAAGTAAAGGATCATGTTCTTGTTAACTGATAATACATAAACTCATTTTGTGAGAAAACTTTAATTTGAATCACCAACACTTTCGAAATTTTTATTTCGATTCAAACTGATTGGTACCTTTTTTCATTAGAGACAAGTTCACTATCTCGTAAATGAACATTTTGATATCATTTGTAAATGGAAAATTGAGCAGATCCTATAAAAGAATGATAAAAACTCATGAAGCCAGTTCTTTCATAATCGTGTTTTGTTCCTTATTCTTTTCCAATAGATACTATCCAAGTAAATGTAGTTTGGTTCAGTTATGTCAAAAAACGATTGCACTGCCCGCCGGAATGTCCTTGATTGAGGCTGTAGCAGTATTTATTGTTTCCTAGCTTCAAAGAGACAAACAGAGACATGGTGAACTAAAAAGTCAACAACATGATCCGTGTTCCAAGAATCGAATAAACGATCACATGACTGACCTTTGCCCATCTAATTTTTGAGGCTGATTTCCTTCACTTATGAAACTTTTCTCTTTCTTTTCCATCTCTGCTCGTTCTTATCTTTCCTCAGATACCTTTCCGATTACCAAATATTCATTCTCTCTCAGTCTATCTTAATATATGATCAACGTTTTTTTTCAGTTTACAATTCCTTTGTTCCGTTTTTTCCTTTTTCTCTGCACTTTTTCTTTTGGTTTCCAAAGCACATCCATCAAAATACTGGTTTGTATTTCAAAATAGATTGTTGTTTTGTGTTCCTTATTTCTCAAAAAGATATCATTGTGTCTCCTCTCGTTTTCTCCTAATATATGACATCATCTTCTCTCACGTGACTCATTATTGCAAGAGGGATTCAAACTGTAGACCCATAAGCGTCCGTCGTGCAATGTTTGTACAATTCGCCCTTTCTCATCAACAGATTTACTTGTTATTACTTTTTTTTTGTCGGAGTGTTGAAACTATTGCTCATTTTGTTCAGAAGTTTATAGACGTGTCCAGATCATTCTCTAGAGACTTAACAGAGAATTCCTATCCGCGTATCCAGATGTTTTGAAGAAAAACTGAATTTCAGTTCCACCAGATTATATCAAAACTCAGAACCATTTTAACTATTCATTCTCACAATTCTTTCAAGTGAACAACCCATTTTTAGTAAATATTCGGGTGTTTTTTCTCCAATTTCAGACATTCCAACGGATGAGTAACTCTCTTTTTCCTTCCGCTCAAATAAGCTGAACACATCTATCGAAAGAAGTAATAAATGCTGCGTTCTTCAGAATTTAGAAGGAGAAGAATGTAATCCTCATGAAATGTAGTCTCTGTATACAAATACACTTCTCATTCTTTTATACTCTTATCTTTCTTTTCTCTCTTTTTTTACTTTTCGAATATTTGATTAGCTTTTGTTCTCCATCATTTCATTATCTTTTCAGATGATTCCACGTTTCAAAAAACGACTTCAAACATCCGTCGAAAAGCATTTCGCTGCTCCAGCAGTACGAAAACACAGAAACAGAAGACATGCCCCATCTCCATTGATTCCATGTCCAAATGTCGGAATAGTGTATAACAGTCAGAGATTCGAAGAACCACCGAGAAGAATTCCACGTCATACGTATGGTTTCCGTCCAAAAGAGCATGCAATCTTCGAAGAAGAGCAGAATTTATTGAATGAAACAAAGAGATCGTTACTCGAAGAAGATATGGAACAGATCAATTTACTTCTTCCAATTGATATTTTACTTCGATCAATTCAAGAACAATCAGAGAAAATTGAGAAACCAGCTGATCCAATTCCACTCAGAATCAAAGTTTCTCCACAATTTCGTCGTATTAAAATCAAGAAAACAAGGAAACGATCAAAAAAGATGAGGACACCGGAACGTGGACAATTGATTCAACCAATCTTCAAATGGTTGACTCTTGAACGAATTCTCATTCTTCAACCACAACCAAAATTGATTACATTGAAGATGTTCACAAGTATTCTTGGAGTCAAAGATGGAATTCCGAGAGTACAAATCAGCGAAGAGTTCATTGCACAACAACGATCTGTTCTTTATCAGTACGTTTTTTTGTCTGTAGGCACACGCATATTTCTAGTTTATCAGCACTCTCCGTTATCAAACACTTGTGTGTTTTTTTAATTGTCAGTATTTATTGAGTTTTTGAAATTATTCAAATTTCAGTGAGGAAGGTGCTAAATGGATCAAAATATTTCTTCCGGGAGCCAGTGACGACGATCCGACGATTCCAAGTATCTACAGAATTTTTGATAACACTGACGATGGAATTCCGGATATATATTTCAATCAAAAGGATGAGAATATGTCTCCAAAGACCCTCTATCAATTCCGTGTCGTTGCAAAACGGTTTTCGATGAAATTGGATGCAGATCAACAGGAAATGTTCCTTTTGACTCAGATTCTCGGAATGTCGAAAGAAGAGGTTTGTCGATTCTCTATTAGTATATTTGATTGATTATTTGTTTTCAGATCAATTTTCTCATTCTGAGATTTGCTCTCGAAGAAGCAATTCATGAGAAATCTCATCAAGATCTTCAAGAAATGGTACTCAGTGCATTCAAAGAGTCATTTGATATGGATTTGGGAAATGAAGAATGTTTCAAGAAGATGGTCAATTCATACGAAGATAACATGATGCCTATTCTTAACAGTTTACTCCAATCAAATCCTCAGGAAATTGTAGCCGAATAACTTCTTTTCCGTCGTTAAATTAGTCTTGTATTATTCTTTTCTCGCATAGCTTTATTGGTATATTTCATAATTTTCCGGTTAGAAACTAGTGTCAACGGTATTTCTTTTTTTTCTCTGTGAGCCCATCATTTCATAATTTAATTTTCCTTCTCGCCCCGTTCCCCCAAAATCCCTTTTCACGTGGTTCCCTCTTCATAATTCGTTATCTCTTTCCGAGATCTTATCAATCCATTCTGTGTTTTTTCGCACGTTCTCCCCTTTTCATTTCTACATTTTTATTCCTTCGACTTGCCAAAAAGGTTTTCATAAAGCAATTCTATCAACATAACTGCAGTAAAAATGATGACAAGTGGTGGGCAACAGCCAGCAAGTAAGTGACAGATCCAAGAGAGAGAGAGAGAGAGAGAGAGTGATATTAACTATTATCTTCTGAAACAATTATACTGGGAACCAACTCTATATTTTAAAAAGCAGTAGACAAACCGAAAGAAGAGAAAACCGAGAAAACCGAAGTACAACCCCCAAAAGATCCGATTGCTGACACTCCGAATCGTCCAGTTGGATCTTCTCGAAGTAAAAGTCAGACTGCCCTCAATGTTGAGAACAATACTGCGGTTTGTTGAGACAAAAGTATTTTTAACTTCTACCAGACTTACAGGTTCGCTTTGCCTACAGTATTCTCATGCGTGTACTCGAAAGTGGAAGAAATCCGAGTATGTTGACCCAAGTAATATCAGTCGAAGATTGTCAGACATTACTCGGATATTCACTGTATGTTTAGATTCTTGGAAAATGACAACTCTTTACTTATAGAAATGTATTCATGCAACAAAACTCACTTATCGAAATCAGTGCTCCGATTAACATTTGTGGAGATATTCATGGACAATTCAGTGATCTTCTTCGTCTTTTCGACAAGAATGGATTCCCACATCGAGCTAATTATTTGTTTCTTGGAGACTACGTGGATCGAGGAAAGCATTGCATCGAAACAGTTCTTTTCCTGTTTTCATACAAAATCATTTTCCCAAATCACTTCTTCTTGTTACGTGGAAATCATGAATGTCGTTTGATAAACAAACAATATGGATTCTATGATGAAGTTCAACGTCGTTATAAAAAACAAGTTTTATGGGAATCGTTTCAAACTACATTCGATACGATGCCCTTGTGTGCTCTCATCGGACAACGGATTTTATGTATGCACGGAGGAATATCACCAAGGGTCTGCATTTCAATCAGAAATTGGACATTATCTCTTGATATTACTAATATTTATCTGAGATTTTCATTAATTGAAACTTCAAAAATCAATGATTTCAGATGAATACTATTTCTGATCTACGTGGAATCACTCGTCCACTCGCCCAACTCGAAACCAATTCAATGGAAATTGATATTCTTTGGAGTGATCCATCGAATTTTTCAAAAGGATGGCAGGCCAATACACGTGGCGTTTCGTATACATTCGGTCAAGATGTTCTTCGAAGAGTCGCTAGTTCACTTGGCGTTGATTTAGTTGTTCGAGCCCATCAGGTCGTTCAAGACGGATATGAATTCTTTGGAAATCGACGTCTCGTTACCGTTTTCTCTGCACCGTTCTATTGTGGACAATTCGACAATGCGGCTGCTGTAATGAGTGTCAATAAGTCTCTAATCTGCTCTTTCGTGGTAAGTGATTCCATCCGTCACAAATGATGAGATGGAAATCAGTTTTCACAGATTCTTCAAGCTAAAAATAAAATATTTTTTCAGATTCTTCGTCCACGGAAAAAGGTTGCCAGACGACGATTAATGCCAGCTGGCGCGGAATGAACTTGCTTTTAATTTTTAATGTCTGAAATCGTAATCAGAATAAAAATGTCAAGATTAATTTCGTTTTTTTTCTATTAAAGACATGTTTTTAGTCACTGCTCAACATCAAAGTTGATTGTTTTATAAGATTACGGAAACATTTTTTCCGAACAGCTTCCGCTCACACGTTCTCCACAAACTGTTGCATTATACAAACTACTCTTTTTTTAACATCTTCCGTTTATCAGTTAACTTTTCTTTTTTGTTTTCTAATATTAAATAAAACAATTCTGTCTTTTTAGACCTGAAATGTTAAAATTGTGTTCAAAAAGTATTGAAAGAAGCGGGTCCAGCGCGCCAATTGGAGATCAAATTATTTTTTAAAAAATAAGATGTAGGTTAGAACATTTGATTTTATTTACAGTTTTAAGAACAGTTTTTCAAACAGAACAGAAATAAGCTCTTTTTCAGATTTATTTTACAAATAAATGAGTGTTTTGTCATGAGTTTCTTCGATTCTGTGCCGGTTCATGTTCTTCCATGGAATCGACAACATTCGAAACTCCCAGCTGTCAATCTCGTTCCAACAGGAGAATGCATCGCCCTCGACTTTCGCTGGAAAAGAAACAAATGGATTATGTAAGTGATTACATGAAAGCTTTCATCAAGAATTTATGTGTTTTTCAGTTTGCTACACGGTGTATGCTGGAAAATACTTCGGATGGAGATTTTCCGGTGCCACGTCATCAGGACATTCTTCCATCTGATCGACTCACGTTCTCGCAGAACTTACCTATTTTTGATGACAAACTTCCAAAGAAGATTTTGCATTTTTTTTGGGATGATCTGAAGATTTCCGGAAGTGTATGTGGGAGCGCGAAGGATACTCGCAGAAGGCCATCGCCCACTGTCATGTGCTCCAGAATCCTTCTGTCGCCGTCAGATGTCTAACGAAAGAAGTAGAACTTCTATCCACCTTTATTGCGCCAGGCGTCCGCATCACCGACTGTGTTTCCACTTTCCAGCACGTTGCTGTTACCAGAGCCGGTGAAGATATCATTGCAAAAGGGAGTCCAGAGTTCCTTCTGATGAATCATATTCTGACGAAAAGAGGAAGATCGGATTCTCTGAAGAACGTAATGAAACTGGAATGTGGAGAAGAAGGGATGAAGGTAGCCGAAGACAAAGGATGGGTTGAAGTTCGAAACGGCATTGTGATCACACGGAATTGCTGCAGAAAGGAAGATAATATGAAAGGACAACTGAGAATGATCCAGATACCTGGATAAGCGAGTAATAGAGCGAGGATGGAGCTTGATTGATGCTGAGTAAGTGAATATCTCCTTAAAGACATTGCTCATCATTTCGATTTCAGAGTCCATATCGAAGGATTTTTCATCAACAAAGACCAGTCCCAAGTCCAGTTCACCGTCTCTGTTTGAAGGAACTCGCCATGATAAACTTCTCGACCTGCCATTTTATTTTTCTTCTATTTTTCATTCTTCAGGCATTGTCGTTCCTCCGTAATTTCCATACGCTTTCTTGTTCTCTTCATAATGATATTCCACCTGAAATTCACGTATTGTCTTTACAATTTTTGCTTTTTTTTCGATAAAATACATCTAAAAATTTACATTGATTTCAACACATCTTTAAAATTTATTTTTTCTTTTCAAGTGCTCAAACTAATCTCCTGAAACAATGAAACGACAAGATTGAAAATTACTTTTAAAAAATAATAATCGATTAATGGCTTTTCGACGGAGAAAAATTCCGGAATTGATCAAAAAAGATATGATCTCGTTGAATAGCGGGATGACAGAAGAAAGATAGAGGCAAGTCTGAAATTGAATTCTTTTGAATGAATCAGTACGCTTGACACCCGATCACGTGCCTTTGATAAAAAAAGTCCTCGAAAGATCGAAAACTTTCGAAACAAAGAAAAACAAAATAAAGGCATGTCTGAAGCCGAGTTTTCATCGAAATGGCACATTTGGAACTAAAAAACTCAAACATTTCAATCTTTTAATTTTCATTAAATTTAATCAGAACAATTTTTTATGAGGTTCTGAATTCTGATTTCTGAAACAGACAGAGTGTAAGGCTTCAACGTTTTCATGAATTAATCCATTTTTCCCAATTCCTTATTTCAGAATATTCTATCTCGTATACCAGTCACTTTCATTTTGTATGAAACAGAAATAAAGGAAATTCTTTTTTTCGACGATACGAGACGCTTTATAATGGTGAATTGGATCTATTCCCATATTCTTTTAATTAAAAATATATTCTCGAACTTCAATAAAAATACGATAAAACACGAATTATTTATTATCTTTCATTCTATTTTTGTTCCAGTCCATCCTATCCGAACATTAAATTTTGAAGAACCTAGGCTTGTATTAAAATGATTATTTATGATTTCCACTCGAATTTCCTTTAATATAAACACATTTCAATCCTCAAATTTCATCTCTTTTCCTCACTTTTTTTCCAATATTTACGCCCATCTCCTAGTCCTCCTGTAGTTCATAGATATTATTGTTTATTCAGTTCCCTTTCCCTTCTCTCTTCCTTTTTTCTCTCAATTCATGAACTTGTTGTATGTTCTTCTTCCCCTTCCATGAAATCGTATTCGTGTGTGTGTGTGTGTGTGTGTGTTCTCGATTATGGTCTGTTAGCTCTTCCACTGGTTTATGAATTTTCAATTTCTTTTCTTCATTTTTTTTCTGGAATTATATCATATGTTTTATTGATGAGAAGCATGGCTTCATCCGTCTCTTTTTACTCTAATCTCATCTGCAAAAGTATCGATATCTCACGTCTTCTGAAATAAATCATTGAAATCCGGAACAGATTAACTCATAATAGAGAGAGAGAGAGAGAGAGAGAGAGAGAGAGTTCAGATAACCTCGTGAGAGAAGATTCATTTCCGATATCTCTTCATTCCTTATTTCCCAGAATTCTTATTCCGAGTGAGATCAGTTTCCTGTGTATCTTCTGATAGAAAAAGAAAAAAACACTAATTGAATTCTGTTATAAACTTCTCTTCGCACAGTTTCCCTCATTTCCTGTTATTCAGAAGATTGTGTTTTGAATGAAAAAAAGAGATGAGAGGTCATGTGTTTTCGAAAGTTTTCGTTTGAAGAGAGAATATTCCATAATGACATCTGATATGTTCAAGCATGAAAGAGTTCTGATGGAGCATTGGTTCTATTCGGATGACTGCTTTTATCAGTTCAAAGTTTATTTCTATCCGCTTATACGAACGAGAAGAATTTCTTCGAATAATGAATAAGAAATTGTTCTTTTCTGAAGACTTTCCTTCTTAGGTTCGCCTGATACCACTCCAAACACTCTTCGTGCTTGCAGTTGAGATTCTTTGGTTCCGAACAACATAATCATTCCAGTTCTGAACTTTGATTACAATACTCAAGACAAGGTTCTGTTTCCGTACTGATATTTTTCCCACTTCCGAGAATCTTCGTATCTTTCGTATTTTCCTCACCAAACGTTTTCTGCCACCAATAGATGACATTTCCCAAAAGTACTTCACCTTCCCGTCTCCAATTATTCAACAAAGCACAAATCCACAAAAAGAATTCGAAAATAGTAAAGAACATTCGTCAACTGAAGAACTTCTTTTTCTAATGGAAAGTGGTTCTCTTTTTGAAACTATGTCTTCTTCTTCTTCTTTTTCTTCTTCTTTTGAGCATTCACCATCTCATTTGAAACTTCTTCATGATTTCGATTTGAAGCTCCTTCTCCCTATCTTTTTCCTCTTCTTTTTTCTCGCCATCTTAAGACGCATACACTTTATTTCCGCTCCAATTCGAATCATCTACTACTTCTTCTTCTTCGCCTTCTTTTCCTACTTTTTCTTCGTTTTTTTCCATTTTTTTCTCAATGTTCGGTGTCTTTAGAAGACACGTTTTTTGCTCTTCATTCCCTATTTTTCTCTCGAATTTCATTCTTCTCCTCAATACCGAAAATGAAAATGACGTGAGATTCTGGAGGGCGGGATGAAAAAAGAAGGCGTGGAGAAGAGGACACAAATAAGAAGGAAAGAAGAAGAAGAAGAAAGAACGAATTCAAAAAATAAGCGGAGCTATTTCCGTCTACCTCGTCCCGTCCGACCGGCTATCTTCATCATTTTGTCTCGATTGAAGCATGACGTCACGAGGTGGAGTCAGATAGGATGAGCCGTCACTGACGCCATTCCTGGCTTTGGTAGAAGAAGGAATGGAGAGAGAGCTCAAAAGTTATTCTTCGACTTGTCAATCACAAAAAAGTTGCACTCTGATTGATTGGTCTTTCTCTCTTCTATTTTCTGGTTTCTATTCATTTTTGAATACCCGAGTACAGACGTCAAATATTCTATAAATCTTGTTCTTTTCTTCTCTTTTTCCATTCCTTTTGTATTCATTTTTAACAATTGAACTAGAAGAAAAAGAAAATGATCGAATGCAAATTCAATCATTTTTTATTGTCGTTTATGAACGTCTGTTGGTTTTTATTATCACATTCCCTCGAATACTGTACATCATTCCAAGATACCGTATTGAATATTTCTTGTCTTTCTGAAACCAAAAGAAATCGCTTCCTGTATATTTCACATAATAGAAGTGACGGAAGTGCGTGACCAGAAATCAAGACATTTTGTAATCAGGTTCTTGATCATTAGATAACTTTAATAACAAGGTATATCATTTGGTCTTTGATTGAAATGGAAAACAATCGGTTGAACAGTTCACGGAGAAGACAGCTAATCACAAATCTAAATTCATAGTGATTTCCTCCTATTCGGAGTATTTGGACAGCTGAACCATTCTCTGAACAATACTTGTATTACAATGGATGCCCTTCTATTCGAGGTAATATCAATTTCCAAATATTTCATTCACTAGTTTTCAACGTACACTATTTGCACTCATTTTCCCACGCATCTTTAAAAGTCTTCAGACGACTGCAAAGAGATCCGTTCCAAAAATGTTTCAAGTTCTCACATTTCCAAATTAGAACGGGAACACTTTGAAGGAATCTGGTGATGAGATAATGGTTTGAGAACCAAAAATTGAGAAGTCAATTCCAAAAATGTTGAACTGTTGAAGTGAAAGTTGAGATGGTTTTCAAAATATTTGAATCATTTTTCTTTGAAACAAGTGATTCTGAAATTTACTGTCTTGTGGCCTTTTCAGAATCGTTTTTCAAACCAGAAGCTATGAACAGCACTACTGAAACATCAACTCGTCTGTTCTTTTTTAAATTTCTTTTTCATAAAACCATTTTCTTCTTCTTCCAATTGAATTGAATTCTGAACTCAAACGTCTTTATCGTCTCAAACAAGTGTGTCAAACTTCTTTTCGTTTCTCCTCTTCATCAATTTCTTTTATGGGAGCACGAAAGGAGAGAGAAAGAGCCAGCTACCGCTTCTTGCGCTCTGTCGCTTCCGAAGAAAGAAGGCGTTGGGAGCCGCCACTGAAGAAGCAGTTTGCGTGCTCTTTTTTCTCGTTTTCTCGCCGTAGGCTATCGATTTCTCAGTTTCTCTTCACTCTTCTACCACTTTGGGCTTCTTCTTTTTTCTCCATTTTCTTCTTCTTCTTCTTCATCCTCATTCGCTTCTTCTTCTTCTTTTTCAGTTCCTCCCCCTTTTATGCGCGTGCGAGAGGGGTGCAAAAGCAGCGCGCATCCGAGAATCGAAAAGAGAAAAAGAGACGCAGTTCGTCCCCTAAAAAGAAAGAAGAGAAAAAGAGAAACGAGACATATCGCATTTTATTTTCAAATTGCAATTCGTCCAATTCATGTGTGCCATTTTACTTCCACTTTCGACAATTCCCACCTTATTCATTACAGGATCTTGAGCACATTTCCTCTTTTGCTCAATCGTTCGTCGTGAGAACGGCATCGACGACGATGAGCAAGGCTGAAGAGGAACCACAAGAACAGGTTTTGCTGACAGAAGATCAACTTGTGGCAAGATGTGTCGACGCTTTCGGTAAGAAAAATGGAAATGAGAATGGTCATTAACACTCCAGGTGATGATTTTATAGATGTGATCGACGACGATGAGATCGTTGACATTCAATTTGCGGATTCCCTCTTTTTGAGTCATCAATGGTTGAGTGACAGTCTATCTCTTATTACACATTTTGTCAACTATTATCAGGTATCTTTATGAAAGTTTATACTCTTGCGTATCCAATTATTCATAGGAATGCCGTAATGTGGAACAACGAGAAGCCGTCTGCCGTGCGGTTTCCTTCTGGATCGAAAAGTTTCCAATGCATTTTGATGCTCAGCCACAAGTTTGTGCTCAAGTTGTTCGACTGAAAACAATTGCAGAAGATGTGAATGAAACCGTTCGAAATGGGTTGGACGTAAGCTCATTGTGAGTTTTTCTATCAGAAACATTCGGGATATGAGACTGTTTTTCAGGCCATCATTCGCTTGGCTTCGTGCTGTTTCTGTTAGAAATCCGCTTGCTAAGCAGGTAGGTTTATTGTGGCTTCAATTGAAAATTAAGCTTTGAAAGTACCGTAATCCTCTGAAATAGAGATGCTCTTCTGAAAGAGGGGAACGGTATGCTGTGAGTGAAAGTGGTAATGTGGAAGGTGTTTTTGAGAAATGGTTCAGTTGCTTCTCTTGTGTTCATCGAGAATTTCAATGTTTTCTAGATAAACGAAAACAATTTCAGACGAGTGTTCGAATTGGTTTTGAGACTCTTCCAACTCCAGGAACACCTCCTCCATTCCCTGTCGCTCATAAGCTCTCATTCGTATATATTTTAGACATCTCTTTCCATAAATCCAATTTCCTATCATCTGATTGTTTTTCATTTCAGACCGCATTCTCTCTTTCCTTTGTCCAAGCGTCGGCTAGTGACATTTCAACGTCACTTTCTCACATCGACTATCGTGTTTTGTCGAGAATTTCGGTAAGATTAATTATAAAAAATATGGATGACGAATTCTTGTTTATCCGGTGGATTCCAGATAACTGAGCTGAAGCAATATGTGAAAGATGGTCATCTGAGGTCTTGTCCAATGCTCGAAAGAAGTATTTCGGTTTTCAATGTGAGTAAATATTATGAAGCATGAAATGAAATTGAAAAATGAGAGTTTTGCTTGAAAAACTCGTGGTTTCATCGAATAAAATTTATTTCGAAAAACGAATTGGCTCGTTTTCCATGGGAATGTTTTTGAAGAAACACAAGGGAAGTGATGGAAAAAACCGAATAGAAAGACAAAAAGTATTTTGAATTGGGAACAATCTTTTTTGTGAATCCGTTCGGTTACTGTAGTTTCTAATCTCTTGGAATTATATTCATAATCGAACCTTTTGACCGATCATAAAACAATTTTTTTCATTGAACATGAAACCTGAAATTACATTTTCTGAATCCAAATTTGGAAGCGAATCCTTTAATTTGTGTTATGCATAATCTTTAAGACTACACCAATTTCTAGTCAGTCTATCCTTAATCCTCCTATCGGATGAAAAGTGAATAATCTCTTATTTTTCAGAATCTATCAAACTGGGTACAATGTATGATCCTGAATAAAACAACGCCAAAAGAAAGAGCAGAGATCCTTGTTAAGTTTGTCCACGTGGCAAAACATCTTCGAAAAATAAACAATTTCAATACATTGATGTCTGTAGTTGGAGGAATAACTCATTCTTCTGTGGCTCGTCTCGCAAAAACATATGCAGTTTTATCAAATGACATCAAAAAAGAATTGAATCAATTGACAAATCTTCTCTCAGCTCAGCATAATTTCAGTGAATACAGAAAAGCTCTGGCTTCTTGTAACAAGAAATTCAGAATACCTATTATGTTAGTTTTTAGATTCAAATCAAAAATAAAAGAGAATTTTCAGAGGTGTCCATCTAAAAGATCTCGTTGCAATCAACTGTTCGGGGGCTAATTTTGAAAAAACAAAGTGTATTAGCAGTGCAAAACTTATCAAATTGGCCAAATTGCTCTCAAATTTTCTGGTTTTCAATCAGAAAGGACATAATCTACCAGAAATGAATATGGATTTGATAAATACGTTGAAAGTTTCATTGGATATTCGATATAATGATGACGATATCTACGAGTTATCACTGAGAAGAGAACCAAAAACATTCATGAATGTGAGTTATTATATTCGTTTGAACACACAAATGACTATTTCAGTTTCAGTTTGAACCATCTCGAGGAGTTGTCTTCGCTGAATGGGCTTCTGGAGTCACTGTTGCACCAGACAATGCTACAGTATCCAAACATATAAGTGCAATGGTTGACGCAGTTTTCAAACATTATGATCACGACAGAGACGGTTTCATTTCTCAAGAAGAATTTCAACTCATTGCTGGAAATTTTCCGTTTATTGATGCTTTCGTGAATATTGATGTTGATATGGATGGACAGATTTCAAAAGATGAGCTGAAGACTTATTTTATGGCGGCAAACAAAAATACGAAGGATTTACGACGGGGATTCAAACATAATTTCCATGAAACGACGTTCTTAACACCAACAACATGCAGTCATTGTAATAAATTATTATGGGGATTATTGAGACAAGGATTCAAATGTAAAGATTGCGGACTAGCTGTTCATAGTTGTTGTAAATCGAATGCAGTGGCTGAATGTCGACGAAAAAGCAGTAGTAATCTAACAAAAGCAGCTGAATGGTTGTCATCACCACGTGGAAGTGTTCGAAGTAAATTGTTCAATACGTGCAAGTGAGTTCTATTGTGGAGTCATTCAATTGTATAGATACTCCTCAATTCACAATTCTCTTCTCTAATCAGATTCATTAGAAGATCCTCTCGTCCACGTACCGTATCCGCAGTTGCCACGTCACCGACTGCAGAATCTGCCACGAAACCAACTTGTTCTGCTCGTCTGAATCCACCTCCTTTGAAAGATTGTCGACCACAATCAGAGAGTACCGAATATTAGTGAGTTACAGTAATCTCTACAGTAGTCGCTCTACAGTAGTAATTCTTTCCGTAATCTCTCTTATTTCAGTCATTCTGGAAGCACTCCAGATGAAGAAATCGGATTAGTAAGCCTCGCCTGCGAAGAAGTTTTCGAAGATGATGATCTTGCTGATCTCTCTTCCGCCTCCTACCGTACCGCTTGAAACTTCTCTCTCTCTCTCCCGTTTTGTATATACGAGTACAAACTCTGCGAAATGCGATATTTCTTATTTTGAACAACCATATCACTCTTCTATTTATTTGTGTCTTTTCTTTCTTTCTCTCTTCGCATCCATTCCCTTCTCGAGCTTTTCCTCTTCTTCTTTCAATCAGAATTGTTAATTAATGATCTCAACATTTTGAATCTCAAACGTGTCACTTATTTTGTCAGTCTTCAAATGAAATTTTAATCGTAGATTTTGATTTAAACTCTTGATTAATTTATTGAAAGCTGAAAGCATTTGGATTTGTTGTGCACCGAGAAAAAGAACTGAATACAACATATACACATAGAAATGAAGTAGATGAGAAGCAGGGCAGAAACAAAACGAGTGAATTTGATTATTAGAAGTTATCACTTTTTAGTAGATTACGGATCGATTTAATATGGGGAGCTGTTGGTGGCAACAAAGTTTGGTATTTAAAATGAAGAACTGGATGGTATAGAGGAATATAATTAGCACAGGGATGGCGAGAGAAAGAAGAAAGAGGAAGGAACCCGTGAAAGAGATGAACGGGAAATCAACGACGCCACCACTGTATGAGTCGTTTGGATGCTGAAACTGGCTGTTCAGTGCCACGAACAAAACGAGTCGCACGGTCCAGTGTCAGATTTTTCAGACGATCAGAGTCTTCTTCGCTGAAATTCAGTAACAATGATTATCTGAATCTACATGAAAACTCACATTTCTTCTTCCGTTGCAAACAGTTTTTGCACAAGATTGCTTTTCGTTTTCATGGCATTACTGTACTTCTCCATTAATTTATCCGTCGCTGCTTTATTCTCGTCAGTACGTGGAAAATCGTCTGCGATTTGTGTCACTTGATCGATTTCTTTCCTCAATTCTTCAATTTCAGAAGTAGTTTGACGAATCGTCTCTATGATGTTGTAGTATTCCTGTCGATGAACAAGAATATTACGTTCATTTGTTAGTTCAAGATAGGAAGAAGTGAGCATCTCTTCTTCAGAACTTCCTACTTCTGTTTCACGAATTTTATCCTGGATCACCTGAAATAATAATAATTTAGATGTGAAGAAGTGTTTTAATAAACTGACATTTGCTTGTGCAGTCATATCCGATATGCGTTCATCAATACTAATGAGCTCCCGGGCGGTTCCTTCGACATCATCGACATCTTTTTCCCATTGGGAAGAGAACTTTTTGCTTGGTGTCGCCAGAGCATCTTGCGAAGATTGTTCGAAATCGTTTCCCTGAAAAAAAAGATTCAGATGCATACACACGAGATGAGAAGGTTTAGTTTGTCTGTTGGTTAAAATAGAAGCTTAAAAAACGATATGACAACATCACAAACCAGGTATCCATATTGTTTAGCCATTAATTGTAACGATTCTTTCAGCTCAGCACTACGCATACTTCCATATCTTTTAACACGGTCAAACGTTGAAGAGGATAAAGGAGTTGGTAAATCGTTCTGTAAAGTGAGCACAACACGTGAAGAGGGCACGAACGAACAGAAAGAAATGTGTTGATAAAAGAAAAGAAGAATAGAACCGAGAAGAACTTAATATCGTGTTGATGAGAAGAAAGTTATAATGTTTCTAATAATATTGACATCCGTCTGACGTTATTTTTACAAAATTATATAATGTCACTCACTCGATTTCCATTTCCATTAGCCCTTCTTCCAATCGCTGGAACGTGTGGAGTGTCGTTTGGATCGTCTGAAAATTATAATTTTAATTAGAAATTCGAATAAAAAACAAGTTATGTGATGAAATCACAGCACAATATCAAGAGAACAGTACATTGTTTGCGAACGAGAGTAGGTGATGGATCACGCTTCTTGAATTTGTGCACATCCAATTCTGAAATTATTTCACACTGCACCACAAAATTAATGATTGAAAGAAAATGAATACAGACAAATGGGTGAAAAAGTACAAACCAATACGACGCAAATCGGTGTTCGATCCGTTCAGACGACGGAAAGTTGGATAGGGTGAGGACGAAGTAGAGGGTATGGCTGAAAAGGGAAAACACACAGTTTACAAGCACAACAATCACATTAGGATAAGAAAACAGTACTTATCGATTCTTTAATACTTACCTGTTGACTGCTTATCGTTGAGCAGTCTTCTAACCTCTTCGCGTCTCCTCTCTTCATCACTTCCCTTACGTGAATTTGGTGTTGCCGATGGCGTTGCCGTCTTTTCTAGCATCTCACGAGCTCGCTGACGAAGTTCATCGCGTTTTGATGGGGATGCACGATTCTAAAACATCGAAACGTATTTCTTAACTGAACTTCATTTTGAAGTAATGTATAGGTTTTCAAATATTTTGAATACTTAAAGGGGTGTACTGCTGTACTTCACTTTTTTCAAAAATCCTTGTGAGCCGAGATATAAATGCTCAAAGTCCCAAAAAACAGTGGAACAGGAAATTTCGTTGTGCGAAATTCAACATTTTCTTTACGGCTACACAAAATCTATCACGTTGTATCACTATCTTACTTTATCTATCTCATAAATTCAAATGACTCGTTTGACAGGTATAATTGGAATCCAATTATTGAATAGAGATCTATTAGGTCGGATCGAAACAATTGTACCACTTTTTCTTTTCTGCTTAGAAACTTCTAGAAGCTTTTGAATGACTTCATGTTCGGGGTATATGAGGGACAGTGTACAGGCTACACGTACATGAAATCTTATCTCAATGACAGCTTCAAGCGGCCTACTAGCTCTATTAACGTGAGGGCAATTTTATTGCTTTTTTGTACGAGCGTTATTTCACTCTTTGCGGAGGCATAATGATAATCTAATTATTATATTTTGGGGTTCCAATACTGTTAATGAAGAAACAGTTGTCAGTTTGTTTCAAGATCTCCAGATTAGAGAGTCAGAATCAAATTATTTTTCCATAGTAATTTACTGATGTTGTCCGTTGAAAGCGATGTATTGGCTCTGGGTTATAAGGTCCCTAGATCATTAGTTGAGGATTATATGAACAAGCTTAATTACTATCTAAATATGCCTAACAGTTGACTTTTCGAGTTTCGGTTTTCCTGGAAAATGTCAACTTAGCTATCATTACTTCTGTCGGCTTCACTGCCAGTGATGAGAGAGGGTGTCGTATCGTCTTCTTTGTTGTACAGAAGGAAGGCAGCAAAAGTTCCCAATGTGATTACTGGGGATAAGAAGTAAACACTCTATGACAACTATCATTATGGATGTCAATGGTTGAAACCCGGGGATTATGGAGTTTCAATGCCAAAAGAGAGTTATACCCGAAATGGTACTTTTGTGCATCTAGTGGAGCGTGGAAGGACCGGTTCGCTGCAAACGTCTACCAACTAATACAACAGTCCCAGCCGACCTCCACAGCAAACAATTAATCCCCGTAGTTGAGAAAATCAAAGGAAAAAGGAATTGAGTTTACTCCCTCCATGACATCACTCAACCACATGTCGTGAAAATGAGTCGTCAGAAAATTCCGGAGCTAGGCTGGACAACTTTACCCTATCCACCGTATTCTCAAGACATGTTCTCTTCTGATTTTAACTTATTTTAATCTTTGACTCACTTCCTCGATAATAGGGAATTGCGTAATCATTACGACTCCAAAACCGAGTTGTTGTCTTTTAGCGATTGTAAGCCGCAAGGCTTCTACCGGAAGGGAATCAAACAGCTTCCTATCTGTTGGCAACACCATGCCGATGATGATGGTGCATAATAAGTTGACTGATATTAGAAACATATAAAGAAATTTAGAACCGAAAGTTTTTTCGAAAGTGGTACAATTATTTCGATCCGACCTAATATCTATCTGAACAATGGCTTCAAAAAGAAGACCTATTAAAGAGAATTCCACATTCATTTGTTTTATGACACATTTTCCATCTACACCTCTTGTTTGGTAAACAAACAGATAATAGGGAAGATGTCACAAGTTGTAACATGAAAAGATGCCGACTAACAGATATCATCTGTATGTGATGAGCAGGTGGTCTTACCCCAACTCAGTAGGCCCACACAGAAGGGGGTGTGGCTAGTAATAGGACTCCGCCCTTGGTATAGAAGTAGAGCAAATTGCTCATTCATTCAACGTACTGGTGAGCGATTCGCTATACGCGGTCAAGTCTCCCGCCCCGGTTCGCATGCGGCCTTCTACCGTGTCGCTGTGGGTATGTACGTTTGGCGCTGTGAGTTCGCTCCCTCCCATACTGGCTTGGCTTAAAGCAGCCGCCCCGGTTCGCATACGGCCTTCTACCGTATCGCTGTGGGTTTAGTAGGAGGCGCCAGGAGTTCGCATACGGCCTTCTACCGTATCGCTCCGAACCTTTTCCGTACTGGCTTCT
The DNA here is from genome assembly GCA_016735795.1 of Caenorhabditis tropicalis. Taxonomy (NCBI): domain Eukaryota; kingdom Metazoa; phylum Nematoda; class Chromadorea; order Rhabditida; family Rhabditidae; genus Caenorhabditis; species Caenorhabditis tropicalis. The sequence continues at coordinate 9,918,454 of CM028618.1, read as the reverse complement.
ATCAGCCGCCCCGGTTCGCATGCGGCCTTCTACCGTGTCGCTGTGGGTTTGTACGAGTGGCGCTGTGAGTTCGCTCCCTCCCCTACTGGCTTGGCTTAAAGCAGCCGCCCCGGTTCGCATACGGCCTTCTACCGTATCGCTGTGGGTTTAGTAGGAGGCGCCAGGAGTTCGTATACGGCCTTCTACCGTATCGCTCCGAACCTTTTCCGTACTGGTGAGCGATTCGCAATACGCGGTCAAGTCTCCCGCCCCGGTTCGCATGCGGCCTTCTACCGTGTCGCTGTGGGTTTGTACGAGTGGCGCTGTGAGTTCGCTCCCTCCCCTACTGGCTTGGCTTAAAGCAGCCACCCCGGTTCGCATACGGCCTTCTACCGTATCGCTGTGGGTTTAGTAGGAGGCGCCAGGAGTTCGCATACGGCCTTCTACCGTATCGCTCCGAACCTTTTCCGTACTGGTGAGCGATTCGCTATACGCGGTCAAGTCTCCCGCCCCGGTTCGCATGCGGCCTTCTACCGTGTCGCTGTGGGTATGTACGTTTGGCGCTGTGAGTTCGCTCCCTCCCCTACTGGCTTGGCTTAAAGCAGCCGCCCCGGTTCGCATACGGCCTTCTACCGTATCGCTGTGGGTTTAGTAGGAGGCGCCAGGAGTTCGCATACGGCCTTCTACCGTATCGCTCCAAACCTTTCCGTACTGGTTTCTATCAGCCGCCCCGGTTCGCATGCGGCCTTCTACCGTGTCGCTGTGGGTTTGTACGAGTGGCGCTGTGAGTTCGCTCCCTCCCCTACTGGCTTGGCTTAAAGCAGCCGCCCCGGTTCGCATACGGCCTTCTACCGTATCGCTGTGGGTTTAGTAGGAGGCGCCAGGAGTTCGCATACGGCCTTCTACCGTATCGCTCCGAACCTTTTCCGTACTGGTGAGCGATTCGCTATACGCGGTCAAGTCTCCCGCCCCGGTTCGCATGCGGCCTTCTACCGTGTCGCTGTGGGTTTGTACGAGTGGCGCTGTGAGTTCGCTCCCTCCCTTATTGGCTTTGCAGCCGCCCCGGTTCGCATACGGCCTTCTACCGTATCGCTGTGGGTTTAGTAGGAGGCGCCAGGAGTTCGCATACGGCCTTCTACCGTATCGCTCCAAACCTTTCCGCACAGGCTTCTATCTGCCAGCTTGGTTCGCATACGGCCGTCTACCGTATCGCTGTGGTTTAGTACGCGGTGGTGTCCACCCTTTATACCGAACCATGCCCTTTTCAGGCGTTTAGACTTAAACGGTACCGTATATTAATTGATCACTTCTTATAGCTTCACGCTCAACGACTGAGTCGAGACCGAAATTACAAGTGAGGGGTTTAGTAGGATGTTGAAAATTGTTCAGATGCTCATAATTAAATTGGTAGTAATACGAATAGCTGAACACGCAGAACAAGAGTAGCAAGTGATGGCGGCCAGGCTAGTTCTATTCGTCCTTTTGAAAAAGAAAAAAATTTACCGAAGCTCTATACGTTCCGACTCCTGGTGTAACCATTGTAATGCTTACGTTACTTCTTTCGAATCTCATATTTGATGTCTCCGTTTCGTCTTCATCGTCATCAATTGGTTGATTCAAAGATTTCATTTGACTCGCCAACTGTGGTGTAGAAGACACTTCAGTCTCATCGGGTATGTTAGTATAATCGACTGCATCTTCCAGATCTTTTTTATTCCGAAGCTCAGCGATCATTGCAACCACTTTTTCTTCAGTTTCAGTGATTCCAAAGGTTCTAGAAATGCGATGATCTGATGCACTGGCTGGAGTTGAACCATCATCACATCCTTCAAAAACACGACGGAGGCGTTGAAGAAGAAGTTCGATTTGTTTCCGATCAGGTGTAAGGAACATGTCAACTGATGGAACATCTGTGATGCCCATCATGGCAAGAGTATCAAGAGCTTTTTGCACATTCGATATTTGACCAGACATGTTATTCGAGATATCAAGAGCTTCATAATCTCCAATGAGATCCGGACGGTAAGTATGAAGAATTGCACATAAAGCTAATCCATTCTTCCAAGACTTTCTGAAGATTAATATTAATGATTGGTATAAAAATGAAGTTTATTCTTACGTGAAGTCGTTAACTTTTACATGGGAATAACCATTAGTAACTCTTTGACACCATGCTAACAACGTCTCTCCAGAAACTGGTTGTGGAACAGCGTCTCTTGATGGAGCTCTTGGTGAATTTGATCTTCTGAAAATTCATTAACTTGTTAACGGAGATGAAAACAGACTTAAACAAACCCTCTGCTCATGGAGCCACTTTGAAGATATGATGGTGTAGCGGTTATTGGCGTCGTAACTGGAACAGGCCGAGAGTGAGAGTCCACTCGGAATTCCGTTGTGGTTGCCGTTTTCTCTTCTGTTGACGCACGGCTTGACCGACTGTGTCTGTTGGTTGCAATTGGAGCTGCTGGTGCTGATGGTGGTTGTTGTGACGCTTTTTCTTCTTCCGCAGAGACTCTCCATTGGGGACGAACTGAAATTTAGCTTTGGTCAATCTTTTTCTTATTCCAATCTAAATAATTACTTTTTGCCGCTTCTCCACTCTCTCCGGATGGTTTTCGATGTGCTGGAACTGTTGGTGCTGATTCCTTTTCCTCTTTTGCCCATTCCATGATTTTGGTGGCTGTCGAGTCGATTTGTTGCCTTGCAGCTATAAAAATTTTCAAATTTTCAATTATGACCCAATTCTGTTTTAGTTATCTATGTATATTCAATTACCCGCAGTCCTTGCATCATTGACGCTTGCATCCACTTCATCTGTCACTGCCACTTTTTCAACAAATGATGTTGCCGCCGAGGAAGTGACACTAACGTCGTCTCCACTAACCTCCGAAATAAGGGAGCTGCCGAGTAGAATGATCAACGAGCAAGATTTGAGATGAGGGGAAAGTGGACGAAGTTTCAGTTTCAGCTCACTTTTATGCTCAGGAAGATCTAGAATGAAAAGCCGAACGTTGATAGGAACAGCAGCAATAGCTTTTCGTTTTCCTTTAGATGTCAGTTCTTCAATAACGATTGTCCATTCTTTGTCTTCGTACTGGTCATCATCCGGAATACGATAAAGAGTTGTTAAAATATCTACGTTTTCTGTCATTTGCTCTGGCCACATAATCACACATTTGTTGACATCTGAATAGGATTGCTCCCATTTCCTCTCCTTCGAAGAGACTTTTCGACGACTGAAAAAAATTATTTTGTTTTTCCAGACGTTGAGCGAATGGTTAAATGATTCCGTTTTCTCTTTCAAACATATTCAGATTAAGAGTCGTTCGATATTGCGACTCTTATTTTTTGACAGACGTGAGACACATTCAGTGATAAGTAACTGGCACTAACCGATGAACAAATGATACTATTAGGTTCTCTGGTTTCCATTTGTCGTCGGTGTAAAGTTGAAGTTCCTGAAAAGATCGAATTAAGTGAAAAATATTTTAAAAACTAATAAGACAACGAACTTGAAGAGTGACTGTGAATCGAAACTTTGCCGCTTTCTTGCTGGACCTCCGCAGTCGACGAAGAATACCCGCCATCTGTAATAATAATATATCATTTGTGTAATGTGAAGAATTTCTTTGTAATTTGTCGCGATTTCGTACGGAAATGGATATTGGAGGCGACGAGAAGAAAGGAAAGGCGGCGGAAACCGAGAGGAATGGGCGCAGCCGTCCTCCTCCTCATTCGACAACGGCGGCGAGAAGATTTGATAAAATGAGCGAGAGTGAAAGAGTTGAAGACAGAGAGAGTGCGAGAAGAGAAAGGAGCATACGGAGCTCCACAGAGAGAAATAACTGGAATGTGTTATTTATCCCTTGTTCCACCAGTATTTCTTTCTTTCCTTTCAGGGAAATGAACACAAAAGGAATTCAGAAAATGACATTTGTGTCAATGAGAGAAAAACAAAGACGAGAAAAATAATTCTATCACGAGAGCATCGAGTAGTACTACTGGATCATGTTGAATTGGTCACTAGAGACTACCGATTCAAAGATTTATGACCACTTCTTGCCATCGCTCACACTCTCGATCGGTTTTCGATTTAGCATTCGGTTACGAGTGCTACTTTTCAAGTGTTCGTCGTTATGTATCAGTCAGCTGCCAGCGCCCGTTACACTAACTCTGCTCAATGCGCCGTCGAAGTTCAAGTGTTCCTGGATAAACAGAGAAAAGAAGAAAAACAGAATATATAGATACAGATTTACACCACTGTCGGTGAGAAAAAGAATGGTTTTGAACGGAACACTTAAATTACTGATAACAGGCAATATTTAGAAGCGACAAGACGAGAAGCACCAAATTCATATGAGTTTAATATTGAAATAGTTTCAAGTTTTTTAGCAATCAAGAAACCAATGAGGAATGTTTTTTAGTTGTTTCGACGTTATTTAAATACTTTAATTCTTTGAAAGATTTTGTAATTATTGACTGTTTGTATTTTGTATCAGAAAGTTCGAATTTTTAGCATTTGAACTCAAAAATTCCAACGGTTTCATGCTTAACAATGTATGGAATCAACCAATTAGTTTTGAAGTTCAAACTTTTCATAATTAATCGAAAATAACTTGAGAAAGATGCGTAAACAGATTATGCGTATTATCAAAAAATTTAAAATAAAAAAAGTATAAGTAAGGAGCAGCTGTACTCGTGTCGTCGCCGCAGCTGTTGCAGCGCATGTCTTTCAATTGCAATTGCAATTATTTTCTGGCGGCCTAGTTTTGATGGAAGAGGTTTTTCCTCTTTTCTTCCATCGCTGCGTTTTCCACGTTCTTTCTATTTGCCTTGTTTCCTCTCTTGACAACCATATTCGTTTCCGTGTGTTTCTCGTCATAGACATGAGAAATCGTGAAAATCCAACAAAATGGGAGAGTTACAAGCAAGTGATCACAGCTGTGTCGGCCTATTGGTAAGTGCTCAACGTTGCTTTCAGATTCTCTCAGACGTTTTTGATTTTAGGGTCTTCTCGATAGGTTTGGTCTTTCTTAACAAGTACTTGCTCTCGAATGTCCAAGTAAGTTAATAATGCGAATTCTGAAATTTTACAAAACAAAGTAGCATTCCAGCTCGACGCTCCTCTCTTCATCACTTGGTATCAATGTCTCGTTACAGTTTTCCTTTGTCTCCTTCTCAGTCACATCTCCAAAAACTACGGAGTATTCAAATTCCCATCGATGCCCATTGATGCGAAAATCAGTCGAGAAGTTCTACCACTTTCAGTAGTTTTCGTTGCTATGATATCGTTCAACAATCTTTGTCTCAAATACGTTGGAGTCAGTTTTTACTATGTAGGTCGCAGTTTGACGACCGTGTTCAACGTGGTTTGCACTTATCTGATTCTCGGACAAAAAACATCAGGACAAGCAATCGCTTGTTGCGCTCTCATTATTTTTGGTTTCTTGTTGGGTGTCGATCAGGAAGGAGCTACTGGAACTCTCTCATACACTGGAGTTATCTTCGGAGTTCTGGCCAGTCTTTCTGTTGCTCTCAATGCCATTTATACCAGAAAGTAAGTATCAATCGAAGTGACACTTCTTAATTTTATTCTAATAAAAACATTCAGAGTTCTCTCTTCTGTTGGAGATTGTTTATGGAGACTCACAATGTACAACAACTTGAATGCTCTTGTACTGTTTCTTCCATTGATGCTTTTCAATGGAGAATTCGGGGCAGTTTTCTACTTCGAGAAGCTCTTCGACACCACTTTCTGGATTCTGATGACATTCGGTGGAGTATTTGGATTCATGATGGGCTACGTAACTGGTTGGCAAATTCAAGCGACTTCTCCATTGACTCACAATATTTCTGGAACTGCTAAAGCTGCGGCTCAAACAGTTATGGCTGTAGTCTGGTATTCAGAGCTGAAAACTATGCTATGGTATGCTTACAGTTTCAAGATAGAAAGATTAAAGATATTTCAGGTGGACCAGTAACTTCGTTGTGCTCTTTGGATCTGCCATGTACACCTATGTTCAAAAGAAAGTGATGGACAAAAAAAACTCCGGAGCATCACCAGCTAGTCAAGCAAAATCTGACGAGGTGAAACTATTGGGACGGGATGGAGATGCAGCTGAAGAAGCTGTTTAAACGGGATATATTTTATAAAATTGTTATGCGTTTCACTCACTTTTCATGTGCAATCGGTGTATCATTCTTACCTTCTAAAACTATTTTTCATGTGATAACTGTGGTAGCCGTGGCTTTTAATGTATTTATAAACGAGAGAATATAAATAAGACGTTTATTGATAGTATTTAAATGAGTTCATTTTGTTATGACGATTTATTAATTTTACAGTATGTACTGCAGTAGTAGCTGTGAAGTTATCCTCCGAATCCGTAGAGAGTTCTTCCTTGACGCTTCAAAGCATAGACGACGTCCATTGCGGTGACAGTCTTTCTCTTTGCGTGCTCGCAGTAGGTGACTGCGTCACGAATGACGTTCTCGAGGAATACCTTCAAGACTCCTCGAGTCTCTTCGTTGGTGATTCCTTGGATATTATCGCTTGGACTCCTCCTATTATGGTGATGACGGCGAAGCTAGCTCCCTTTCCGGTCCTTTTCCTTCCCTGTTCCACGTGGGCGGAGTCAAATGGGGAATCCAAAGGAAACAAAGAAGGAAACGACGAGATGTGGTGCACATGAGAACGCGCCTCTGTTTGGTATCATACCTGCGGAAGTTGGGCGGAGTCAAATCTAACCACCCTGCGGGGACACATGCCAGAAGCGTGTCAACAAGAACGAAAGAAACGCCAAAGTATTGACGTATTATTCGTGGGGCAGAGACGCGGGAAATCGGTTTGAATAGGGAGGATAATCTGGTTGGATCGATGTTATTCAAAGGTTTCTGGATGGAAAACGAAATGAACGAATCATTTTATTGAAGGAAAAAAAGAGATCTTTTTAAGAACAGGAACAAGTAAAATGAGAATGTGAAATCAAGAATTATTTAGGCCTTGTTGGAACTGGTTTCCTCCGTCTTCTTATCAGAAGTTGCCTCCTTTGGCTGCTCATTCATCTCTTCGTCTTCATCATCATCTGATCCTTCTGGAATCTCTCCGTACTTCTCAGTGGCAACTTTGTTGAATTGATTGTTTGTGGCTTCACGGAGAGCAGCGAGAAGATTCTCGTCGAGAGCCATTCCTGGTGGAAGACCTCCAACCTGAAAAAATGAATTTAGAAATCTTTTCATGTTTTCGAAAATAGGAAAGATTCTCGAATGAATTTAAACAAAATTACCTCTTTGAGCAAATCATCGAATTGCTTATTTGTCAATTCCATCTTCTTCTTTCCTTGGCTCTTCTTGGTGTTTTTTGGCATTTTGAACGTCGATTGGGGGTTGTGTGCAGAGTAGCAGACTGACGAATTCCTACTCTCTCTGTCTGTTTTATACCACATCTGCGGTGGCTGGGCGGGGCTTCCCGATTTCCCAAAAAGCGATTTTCTACAGTAATCTTTGTATTGTCTCCGATGGTTTATTATTGTTAAAATGGTTCCACAAGATGGAGAAGAAATAATTAAATACATGAGATGAAAAAGTTAAAGAGTGTGATATTTTGAGATCATCATCAATTAATTTATTTGCTGGAAGTGTATTTGGTGACAGCCTTGGTTCCTTCAGAAACGGCGTGCTTGGCAAGCTCTCCTGGAAGGATCAAACGGACAGCCGTTTGGATTTCGCGGGAAGAGATTGTCGACCGCTTGTTGTAGTGGGCGAGGCGAGAAGCTTCAGCAGCGATGCGCTCGAAGACGTCGTTGACGAAGGAATTCATGATCGACATCGCCTTGGAAGAGACTCCGGTATCAGGGTGAACTTGCTTGAGCACACGGTAGATGTACACGGAATAAGACTCCTTGCGAGAATGCTTTCTCTTCTTGCCATCCTTTGGCTTGGTGACGGTTTTGGCGGCTTTCTTCGCTCCCTTGGCAGACGGTTTTGGTGGGGCCATTGCGGATTACAGACTGGTCGATTTGACAAGTATGAGTTAACGGGTCGTCTCCGAGTATATTTATGGGTTTCCTGCGGTGGCGGGGCGGAATGTCCGGACGTGAAAGGGAGGAAAGGCTAAGACTGGAGGAAAGGCCAAGTCTCGTTCTTCAAGAGCTGGACTTCAATTCCCAGTTGGACGTCTTCATCGTATTCTCCGTAAAGGAAACTATGCTCAACGTGTTGGAGCTGGAGCACCGGTACGTTTCTTTACAGGGTTTTGAAAACAAGATAGGTAGATTTCTGATTCAATCTTCCTCTAGATTCTCCTTCTCTTTATCTGGTGATTCCAAAATCGAATTGGTTACATCATATCGATTGATTGTTTTCTAGGTTTACTTGGCTGCAGTTCTCGAATACCTCGCTGCTGAAGTTCTCGAGTTGGCTGGAAACGCTGCTCGTGACAACAAGAAAACTCGTATCGCACCAAGACATCTTCAACTCGCTGTTCGTAACGACGAGGAGTTGAACAAGCTCTTGGCAGGAGTCACCATTGCTCAAGGAGGAGTCCTTCCAAACATCCAAGCTGTTCTCCTTCCAAAGAAGAATGCCGGAGACAAAGAATAAATCAAACAGAGCTTTAAAACTCAAAGATACTCTTCTCCATCTATTAATTTATATCTGTCATACATAATTATTCCCTGTAAATGGTGTTCCTGTTATCCAGACCTGATCACATTGAAAATTCCAACGTTCAATAAATCTGTACACTACACTTTTTGAAGGTTTAATGTATATTATAAATCGGCACAAGTGTCCGATTTTAATTGTTTGGGAAGCGCCAACTCAATACTTTTCTCATTCTCCACCTTACGGAGGTTACTGTCATTTTTGAAGGTTACATGCAACGACACTCCGATATTACAACAGCGCGCATTTTAGCAGATGTGTTTTGTCAAAACATCTGCATGCCGACTGCAGTTTTCTTAATTGTTTTTCTCTTTTACTATACGAAATCTATTTCTGTAATATTTTCCTCTGCGCATTTCGTATATTTTCAGATATGAATTCTGATGAAGAAGTTTTCGATGAGGAAGAATATGAAGAATCGGAAGCGACAATGCTCTTCGCTGAAGAAATCAAAAAACAGTTCAAGAAAGAGTTCCCTTTGAAAGCAGAAACCGAGAAGAAACTAAAGCAGTCAACTTTTCGAAGACACGCACCTGCTGAAGCTCGGAGGTTGAATTTCGATATGACATTGTCACCTAGTAAGTTATTCATTCATTTTTTATTTCATAATCGATATGTCATGGTTTCAGTCGCACCAATTGAACTAGCGAGTGCAAAGAAGGAAAAAGAGTCAGCTCAACGCCAGTTAACAACTCTTCTGGAAGAACATGGAAGATTGAAGCAGATGTTAAAGACGAAAGAGGCAAAACTAGCTGAGAAGACTATCGATCTAGAGATGAATCGAGAGAGAATGCTTGAGCTCCAAGATCAAATGGAGCTTATGAGGCAAGAAAAAGAAGATACAATCACAGAATGCAATAAATCTGTCGACATTTGGACATCCTTTGGAAAGAAGTATTACATTTGGTACACACTTGCTAGTACGCAATTAGATGCTGTCAAGGTATACGTGGATAACAACGGAAAGTTTGACAATGAAGAAGAAATCGCACAGCTGAACGCTGGACCACGGGACATGATGAGAGCCCTTGAGGAGTTCGAATTTGACGAAGAAACTGTTGAACAATTGAATGTTGGAAGTTTGCAAGAGTATGAAGGGGTCGAATTTGTGGCACGAAGATCCCCATCACCTGAAATAGCAAGAGAAGTAGTTCGATCAGAAATGTCTGCTGCCAATTTCACTCTTCCACGTATGAAATCTTTACCTCTGAAATATGTAACTTGCTATTTTTTCAGAATCTAACTTCACTATCCTTGAAGACCAAAACAACACGATCGCTCAAGAAGATCAAACGATGATGACTGATGGGTGTTTTGCAAATCGTTCTCTTATTGATTACGAGAAAGACGATAAAATTCAACGTCTTTTGCTTGAGAACAGTGTGCTGAAGGATCGGTTGAATGTCTCGATGAGCCGTGCAGAGAAATCGATGTTAGTTGAAGAACGGAATCGTACTCTTGAATTTGAAAAGAAAGCACTTCAGACACAGCTAGATAACACATTTGTAAGATAATTATCTGTTTTTTATTATATTGATTTGTTCATAATTCAGAGTGAAATCGAGGCTATTCGTATCGGACAAGCAAGAAATCTATTCAATATCGATGGAAAGGTGTCTACAGAAACTGACAATTCTTCTAAACAACTTCAACTTATTGACAAAATAACTCAACTTGTCACGAAAAACAACCAACTCGAAAAGGATTTCGAGGCTGCAACATCCAGAATGACCAAGATTATGCGTGAAAGTAGTGACTGTGAGCGTCGAAATGAACGTTTAGAAGATGCGTTCTCAACCGAGAGAGTCAAAAGTCAACAGTTGGAATCAGAGAAGAACGAGCTGGCTAAAAGGCTGGAATCAAGCAACGATGAAGTTTCACAATTAAATGCAAAACTGGTAGAAATGCAGACTCTCCTCGATGACGCTCTCAACAGAACTTTGACCGCTCCTTCTAGCTCTGAACCCACATCAGCTGTTCCAACAGATGCTGGGAATACGACTCAAATTTTCCACATGGCTTCTAATCCATTGCAAGCAGCACATGCTGAATTTCAAGCGTCTGAAAGCAGAAAACGTAAAATGACTGATACAGGGGATGCTGATCAGTTCAGAGAGCAACAGCTTATTGATCTCGAAGAGCGTCTTGATATGTGTGAACGAGAAAAGAAAGTTCTGGAGGATAGTTATAATCTGCATAAAGACCTCGCCTCGAAATTCCGTCAAGTCTGCATCGCTTTGACTGGTCTTCAGATCAAATTGAAAGATGCTGATGAAGGAATTTGTACTGTACAGAGCGAATTTGAAAGTGCATCTACACAGCAATTCGTCTTCAAGTATTTCTATGGAACTCCTCGGATAGATATGCTCGATGTTAGCGGTGGATCAACAGCTGAAATTCTACGGATGTGGGAGCCAATGATGAAAAAGTAAGTGTTATTTGTTTCGAAGAATCACTGAAAAAACAGATTAAAACAAAACTTTAATTTTCAGGTATATTGGCGAACGTAACTCTATTCCGGCATTCTTAGCAGCAATGACACTTCAACTAGAGCAAGAGCGAGATTTCGATGAGACTATGCACGAGCGGACTCACACTTTCAGCGTACTTCACGAAGACTGATTCTCTAATCAAACTCAATTTCTTGTATTTTTTGTTGCTCCCTGTCCAATATTTTCAAAATGATGCAAAGACGCAGTTAATCTTTGTTTTATCTTTATTTTTTGATTTCTTTGTATTTCTCGAGACGTGTATTGATTGATCATCAAAATTCACAAATTAAATATTAATCTGTTTTCTCGATTCTTTTTTTCGTTACTGTATGTTTCAGTATTTTACGAATATCTTTTCAAAATTAGATAGCTTTCGTAGAATTAATAAGAGTCATGTTGTAGATGACGTCGGGTAAAATCAGCGACGTATCTTTCATCTCGGATTTTGTTTCGAAATACCAAAAAGGGTTCGAAATGTCGTACACAATCGACGGAAAACCGCAAACTCATGAGTTCAATCAGAAAATCGGAAGTGTTGCCATTCTTCTCTATCACAAAGAGTTCAATTTGTTCATGCTTGTTCGCCAGTTTCGTCCAGGTTCATTAGAAACTCAATTTGTTATGACTTTCATATCTTTCAGCAATTTTTGCGGTCACTGTGGCAAATATGCCAGAAAATCAAGGAAAAGATTACAAAGATATCGACTGGAGCAGCTATGATTCAGATCTTGGACATACTATTGAACTGTGTGCTGGTCTTTTGGACAAAGAGGAGCTCACTCTTGCAGAAACTGCATGCGAAGAAATCTCCGAGGAATGTGGATACCATGTGGATCCAGAAGATCTCATTCACATAACCACATTCGTCGTTGGAGCTCATCAATCGGGAAATGCACAGTATTTTTATTATGTAGAAATCGATGAATCGATGAAAATCAGTGACGGTGGTGGAAACGTTCAAGATGGCGAAGTCATTACAAAAGTTTTCTTCACAAAAGAACAAGCTCTTGCAATTGCTCGTCCCGGAAAAGAAGATCATGCTTGTGTGAATGGACCTCCAGGCGTCCTTTTTGCATTCCAATGGTGGTTCTTCATTCTGGATCCAACCAAGGTCCAATAAATAATGGTTAAAGTTAATAATCTAAAAAATTCAGAAAGGATTGATCGCTCATCCTCCAACAGGTTACTACTTTGCGCCGAGAAGTGTGAAGACTATGTCCAACATCGAATTCAGTTCTGATTACGACAAAAGCAAGTACAGTTTCAATCCGAAGCGTATGAAGTTCACAATGGTGAGAAAGATTCATTAATTTTATAATCATCCTCTGTTACAGGACGGAGTCACTCGCACGTGGGATTTCGCTTTGTGTCCAAATACTGCTACCTGTATTCTTGCTGATATGGTTAAGAAGGAATTGGTCTTCCTTCAAAAGTTCCGTCCTCGTATGTTTTTCTTTCAAAGTTCATAATATTCATCACATTTTCAGCCGTGCTCATCGGAAAGAATCGTATCCGCCCAGAAAATTCTGGAAAGAAGTTGGAAGAAATCGACTTCTCGAAATCTGATCCAAAATCGGCGTACACAGTAATATTTTTTCTATTCGTATTTATCTCCATAAACTAAATACATATATTTCCAGCTCGAACTCGTAGTCAATCGCGTCCCCGAATCCGAAGACCCACGCAAATTCATTCGAATCGGAGTCAAACAGATTGGATATGATCTTCCGGAAACTGAATTCCGCCTGCAGGCGAAGTGTATTCCAGGAATCAGTCAATCTGGAGACACACAATACATATACGTGGCTGATGTGAGCAAAGCAAGAGTTTGCGAGAAAGAAGAAGACGAAGATATCGAAGAACTGCGTGTTTCGTTCTCTGATCTTCCAGCTCTCTACAGACAACATCTTATTGGACCGCCAACCACTTATTATGCCATTGGATACGCTCTTGATCAACTTCTCTATTAAAATACCTCTTACTCCTCCTCTTCCTCCTCCTCTTCCTCCTCCTCCATTCCTGTAGTATTTTGCGTGATAAAATCCCGATGTTCTGTAAAATGCATTTAATTTGTAACCAACATTCGGTGCGTAATAAATAAATTAGCATAAATAAACCAAATGTTTTAAATTTATGTCTTGAAGTCATATGATATCTTCGGAACAGAAAACGAAAACCAAACTACAACTCATTTTGTTATAGAAATGACATTACCCATTACTTTCATTCGATATATACGAAGGACTCCAATTATATTGCTCCAAATGCAACGAAGGAGCGTAACAATGGTATTTTAAATTCAAAATGTTTCAAATATTAGTTTTCTTGAAGGTTTCCCCCAAAAAACCACCGGAAATGGATATTTCTGCACCAAAACAAGTTCGAACAATGACAGAAATGAATCTACAAAATGCATTCACCGAAGAAGAAAAAGAATCGAATCGAGAAATAGTTCAGAACTTTGAAGACAGATTCCAGATAGATGAATTGAAAGAAACAAAGGCAATACCATCATCAGTGATTGCTGAAGCAAAGAGACTGAAAGCTGAAACTGGTAGACTTTCCGATAAGAAACTAGTTATAAACATTTGAAATTTTAGGAAAAGCAACATATCGAACGATTGAATATACAGAAGGAGAACTAGATAATTCTATTCTCTCTGAACCACCATCTCATTCGAATCCTCATCCATTTGATGCATCAGAACTTCCTCCAGTTCATTCTCATTCTATTGTTCCATTTGTCAATCATTCTCCTCTTTTGAGGTTTCTTGTTGATATTGGTGTAGATTTAGCAGAAATCGAGAATACAACTTCAATTGGAAGGCATTTACTTCGATTAGAAATGGACGATGTTCGACAAAAAATCGAATTGATGCAAAATGAAATCGGTTTTGAAAATGAAGAAATTGGAGCATATTTGACACGAAATCCATTTTTCTTACTTCAAGATGTGAATGATATGCAAACGAGACTCAACTATCTTGAATTGAAAAAGTTCACAAAAGTGGAGAGACGAAAGATTGTTGACAAATATAGATATTGGTTGAATTGTAATGTGCAGTTGATTGATTCACGTCTCGGATGGATACAACAACAATTCAAATTATCAGCTAAACTGACAAGAGAATTGATTGTTAAAGAGCCACGCATTATAATGTTTGGAACTGGACCACTGGAAAGACTTGTAAAAATGTTCACAAAAGAATTGAATTTCGATAGCAATCAACTCAAAGTACTTGTTCTCAAGGATCCACGATTATTCATGATAGGTTAGTTTTTAGATAAATTACACGGTCTCCTAACTGATATCTTATTCAGATTCGAAACTAGTTTCAAGAACATACAAGTATGTTCGTGATGTAATGCGAATTAATAATGAAACAATTCTGGAACATCCGTTCATTCTTCGGTGTTCTCTCAGTGTTATACGGTCACGACATGATTTTTTGAATCGTCTTGGACGTGCTCAATATCTATTATCTCAAAATAAAGAATCGAAAAACGACAAATCTGAAATCGTCACACCCGAAGACTCTCCAACAAAACAATCTGATCTCGTCAGTCTCGAACACTTTCTACATCCATCAGATGCTGAATTCGCGATGCTCGCTGCAAGAACATACCCCGTCGCTTATGACAAATTTCTAAGAAATTCATAAGTTTTTTTTTGTTTCTCTTTCCTGTGCCTTTTTAGTCAATTTGATTTAGCGGGTTGAATTGTTGATTTGATTTTTTGTTTTTGCTATATCTATATTTCCAGTTAATTATGTATCACAAAAGTTTCGAGAATTTATTTTCTAAAAAAAAAACATTTTTTATCTCTCCAGTAATCCATCTAACGAAGCCTGCACTTTGTTGACCGTCCAATACAATCTTTCCAGATCCCTGGCGTTCAACTGTACTTTCTTCACACCTTGATCTGTAGAAAAAGTTAGAACAGCTTCTCGATCTGTCGATGTTAGATTATCTCTACGGACAACTGTTCGAGAAGTCCAATCTGTTGACATAACACGTGGAATTCCCGAATTGGAACAAGAAGCAAGAGTTTCAACAACTTCGGCCATTGTTTCAGATGAATACGCCTCTAGAATTCCTTTGATCACTGGCCCAGGATAACTGTTCTGAACGAATTGTTTTTAATACAAAGAGTAGAATATTTCAAACCTCTTGCATAAGTTCGATGAAAGCATCTGGTTTTGGTTGAAAGAATATTGCGTATTTCCAGACTTTTATCAGTAACCGACACTGAAAACGAAATAAACGAATGAAAGCTTTGAACATTTTCCTATTTACCAATTGGAATAATGCTTCGGGATCGCCTCCTGCCATTTCTTCAGCTTTGAAAAGTGTTTCAACATCATCGTCTGTCAACGGATATCTCTCCAGAATTCTTATCGACGCCTAGCAACAATAGATGAATGTAAACTAAAAAGTTCTTACTCACTCGATTTGTTAACTTTGATTTGATAATTGTCTGAGATTCATCCCATTGCGGTAAGACAGGTTCCATTTTGCAACTTTGAAGTTTAATTTTGATTATTTTATATTGGTGAAAATAAATGAGGCGTTTGTCCGTGAGGACTACACGGCCAGCAGGGACTAGTTTTTCCTACTTATACACCATCTAAAAAGGAGGGAACTCGAAAACTCATTTTTATATCAAACCGAACAAAAAGTCAATTTCAACAAGTCACGTTTATCAAAAATAAGAATTGTGATGTCACAGTAATTTAGTTCGATGGGATGATATGTTCGTCAATCCGAGCTCCCTTTACATGTGATTCAATATTACACCAGTCTTCTCCACGGACGATTTTTCCATATCCTTCCTCTCCCCAATCCTTATCCCATGAGTTTTTGAAAATCCAAAAATTAGCTTTTTTCCCTGTGGTTTCGTTCTTCTCGGTTCCATAACCAATAATAATTCCGGAATGCCAATGTTCTTTCTCCTCGTCATCACAAAGTGGCAACTCTAGAACTCCGCCTTCATAATAGTTGAACGTGTATGACGTTCTGAAGGCCACGGCAACGGGAATATTGTAATTGTAGAGATGACGAGTCATCAGATACGCGGCATTGAATTCATCCAACTTATAATACCCCAGAGTGTTCGGTTTCAATTCACGCGCATGTTTCTCGTTTGCACATTGGCCTGTTAAGTTTGCTCGAGTTACATTGTATTCATATTTTTCGGCAACCGAAAGTCCCATTTGTTTGATATACTCAAGACCGTCTTCCGGTTGGCCACCCATACATGCTGTTGTTTCAGGTTTTGTTGCACAATCACATACTTCTTGATCGGAAAGAGTCTGAAAAATATAAGTTAGAGTGTTTATCAAATCAAACGAAACTATTGTTTTCTTGTGGTACACGGAAAGAGCGACTTCGGCGAGACCTGTTGCAGCAAATACCCAACAACTGGCACAAGTTCCTGAAATTTCAGATATATTCAGATGAGATGACCATCTAGATATGTAAATGTTATGGAAATCAAGAAGAAAAATGACCTTGATTCTTAATATCACTAATGACGACCCTTCCTCCAATTTTCTTATCACGCAAATCGAAGTTCTTCGGAAGATTATCCAATTGTCGTTTCACACGGAAATTATTTTTGGTGAGAACTGGTAAATTCGGATTTTTCTCTGGAGCAACCTTCGTGTATAAAGACTGAAAAACGATGGAGTTAACTCTCTGATTTCATCTGAAGGCTTACGGTAATTTCTTCTTTACTACGATCACTAAACTGATTGTGACCGAACTTTGTGCTATGCCCTAGTTCAGCTGATTTCTTATTCATTCTGAAACAAAAACAGATGATCTGAGGTTACGGTAGAACTCACTCTTGAACACTGTTATGAGTCTGAACAAATTGCTGAAATCGAAATTTTTTCTCAATCTCATCCTTATAAGTTCTCTTGTATTTCACAATGAAATCCTCGAAATCTTTGTACAATTTATCAGGATGATCTCGATCAATTTCAATTTCGAAAAACGAATTCTCTAGATTGATTCCGAAATCAAAAGAATAAACATTCAGAATCTGTAGAAGAAGAAAAAGAATAACTCGAAGAGACGTCATTCGTCTCTCCGTTTGACGGAATCGAATGAATTGAAGAAACAAATGAAAAAGCGAAGAAGCGGAAAAGTAATGGATTCGAATAAAATCGACTATAAACAACGTTTCCTGTGCAAAAGAGAACATTTTGGAAGTTTGGGGGTGGAGGAAAACCGACAAAAAAGCAAGAGTTGCAGGTAGAAAAACGGAGAACAGTCGAGTGAGGAGGAACACGTTCATTCGATACCTAAATATGATTTGATACCTGAATAAAAGAAAACGGAAATGAAAAGTAATCACTAGGGGTGAATAGGGTTCGAAAAAAAAAGATTTCAGCTCGAAAGTCCCAGAATTTCCTCCCGGTTGAACTTTTATTGCATCGACCTTTCGAAGTTCTCTTCCTGTTATCCAACTTTCGATATCCGAATGTCGAGAATCCTTTCTCGAACGTCCCCCATTTTTGAATAAATCCAATTTTCAATTAACTCTTCACTCAAGTGTTTTCTTTTCTCCCCATATACGTCATTTATCCATTATTTTTCGGCCGTCTGAATTTCGATTTGTCATCTCGATTCATCTTTCGGTTTTTTTCTCTTTCCGAGAGGATTCATTTATTCGTGACAAACCAAAAAAAAAGAAATTGGGGTCCTCGCCAAAAAACATTTATTTTGAGATGTGGGAGGAGTGAAGGAATTGTCATTTATTCTCATTTTACGAAATCTGACATAAATCTTATTCATCCTCTTTATGTGAAAAGAATGTGTGCTCATCGTCTGAAATGTAGTTTCCCGTTAGGAAATCTACAGTATCCTCCAATGCTGATTCCCATCGATAAGCCATTTCTCGTTTCAATTCTTCATTTTCGTTTTCGGATAACGTTATGAGCAGTTGTTCGATTCTGGAAAAAAAGAAAATGAAAAGAGAAGGTTGACGAGAAAATTGGTTTCCCATCGAATGATTTTCAGACTTATTTCTCTGTGATATAAAAAACAAAAAGTGAGTAATTGTTCCACCAGAATCACGTCATTTTCAGCTTGAACAAAGATTTTTCCTTTTAAAACTTCTTCAAAAATATAGGTTTTTTTCACTTTTTAGTTGACGAATTTTTCTCTAATTATAGAGTTTATTGTGGTTCAAAGCGGAGAGTTTTAGATCAATTCCATTTCTTTTAACATAATTTTCTTTCTTAAATTTCTAATTCTTATCTAAAAAATGAATCTTACCCATCCATAACTATTTTTGCTTCAAACTCTTTAAACCATCTTTTCAATTCCGTCAATTGATAATTGGGTGGATGAATGTCCACAAGGGCGTAGAAATACACTTGGAACACCTAAAAAACCTGATTTTGTTTCATTGATCATCCGAAAAAACATCTGGATTCATTCTCCTGAGTTTCATGTGATTTCAACTCACTTTCATGAACTTTTTTCGTCGAAATTCGACATCAACAGATGTAACAAGCAAATTGGATAAATCCTCCACTGGATTTCCAAGATGAATGTTCTGCAATTTATTTTTTTTTGATAGATTAAAATTCATTTATTTCATTCAAAAATCTCTCAAAAACTATTCTAAAGTATCATACCTCCCATTCAGTAATCTCGACAAGTTTCCCATTTTCATCGAATTTGCATACATCTGAAGTAAGTCTTCCGTGAGTGATAACTCGATGTTTATTCTTTTCGTCTTCCTCTGTATTCTCGTTTTCAAGATGATGTGTCAGAATTCCAATTTTTTGAAGAATCGAAGAAGGATTCACAAAGTATCGTTTCACTTCACTATTCAATGCCAATTCCAAAACTTCTACCAAATCTTTTTGCATTTTTCTCTTGAATTGTTTGATATTTCTGTAGTTCTCTTCAACATTAATTGCGAATTGTTCATTGACGACTCTTGAGTTGACAGCGTGCAATTTAGCAATTTGAACAGCCACTTGTTCCAGTTCCGGTAGTCCGAGTCTAGTGAGAGAATCTCCTTTACTCTCAGATTTCGTTACGAAAGCCGCGTGTTTGACGTCTCCATCATTGATACGGAACGCGGTTTTGAAGTGTGCACTCGGAATTGGAATCTTCTCAGCCGTTGAGATTTCATGCCAGAAAAGGGAATTGTAGTAGGCGGCAAGCTTGCTTCCCTCCTCCAGTTTCACGTTCAAATATTCCGAATCTCTCACCAAATGCACTCGGAAGTAGCCCTCTGCCGACTGAAATCAAACAATAAATGGTGGGATGAAATGGCAGATATTGACCTCATTTCAAAGGTCATGACGCCTTTTTCCAAGATTTATTTTCGTCTATAAAAGGTCAGAGATACGCTCATCTCTTACAATTTTCTCTAATTTCTGTTTCAAAAGAAAAATATTAGTTCTCCTCAGAATATCTATCAATTGTTTACTGAATGATGTTAGTTTCTTTCGATATGCAATATTTTGAATCTGTTATCATTTTGTGAGTTTCTAGAATTTTTAGCATTAGCAATTGTTTCATTTCTAAGTCACCGTGGATATTTTCTTTGACTAACCTCAATATCAACTACTGTAACTCCATTGAGAGTAGCAAATGGTTCCAATTCGTGAACATGAGTCAATCCTAATTCTCGGACAACAAGATCCGTGATGTGCATCTTGTTGGTCAGAAATGATTTCCGAAAAATCAACAAAATGAATGCCAACAAATGAAACTACTGATAGCTGAAAAAAGCGGGAAAAAGGGAGGAGGCCGAAGGGAGAAACAGTCAGTTATCAGTGATTGACAAAAAAAGAGAGTGTGTGAGAATACTAATGGCAGTTTTCTTTGCGTTTATGACGCTGATTTTGATGATGGGAGACGACGTTTTTCATATTTCCAAGAGCAAATAACATTTACTTGCAAACATATGAAATCGACACATTTTTTGTTGGAAGCAATAGGAAACGAGGGGAGAAAAAAGAAACTCATGACTCACGAGTGTTGCAAATTTTTGAAATATTTTTAGACGGTGAGGGTCAAAGAAAAGTATTAAACGAGTGAGAATAGCAATTAGATGAAGTGGGTAATATGATATGAGGAATTGAGAGAAGAAATGGAAAATGGATTCGAATTCTAGGAAAAATTGAAATCGTGTGAATTCATTTGGAGATCCAGAAGTTTCTGTGAAACAATTTCCCAGTTTTTCCAAATTCACAGAATCGTTTAAAGACATTATTTAGTATTTTTAACTTTCGAATACATGAAAAATATGCAAACGAAGCAAAATGGAACATAAATATTTGATGAACATTTCAAAATTCCTAGCGCTTCGATCGTCATTCTATTCTCACCTCTTCTGTTTTGTTTTCGAATTTCAAATGAATGTCAAATTGTTTTCGCTTCTTTTCAATAGAAATTCATAATTTCTAAAGCGTTTCATCTATTCCAATGCTCTTTAGTAGTTGTTCTTTTTAATGCAGAACTATGGTCTTGTCCTTTATCATTATCATGAAAAATAATTGATTATGTATTCAGAGCCTCTTACAATTCACAATTCTACTCACTTTTCCCTTCTTTTCCTCTCTTATCATTCTCCAAATGAACGCTGAATTAATCAAAATTTCCCGTTGAACAGATCCGAATAGAGTTATCTGTTTTACATTTGAAACTGAAGTTTATTTGTCAACGTACGCATTTATTATTAATTCTTCCTCTATGATAAATTCTTTTCAGAATTCAAACTTCCTCAAGAAAGATTATAAAAAGATTCAGTCATTGTATTCTTTCTACAATCATTCGTCATGATTCATTACTCTTTTCCAATGCATCACCGTAGATAATTAGTAATTTCTGAAAGTTTGTGGAACCAAATACCAATATTCGTCTTTCTAAACACTGTACTTCCTATCATCCTCTTTCACCTTTTAAGTCAAATTTTCATCAAAAAATTCAAAATATTTCCTCTTTTGTCGATGACAATTTACTCATTCAATACGTCAATTCCACCTCCTCCCACTCAACATTTGTTTCTCCAAAACATCATTTCGGCTCTTTTTCAGACGAAACAACCACCGCCCTGTTAGGTGAAATGCCAGATGCATCAACCCAATTTCCCTTTTGAAATGACTATCTTTCTTTTTTCGTTTCGTTGATTGTCCGGGTCTTTTGTATTTAAACCTAAACAGCTTATTTCTTTTTCCGAAAGAAGACCGTTGAACCCCAAGTCATTCTTCAAATTCCTTTTTTCTTTTAGTTACTATTTCAGGTAACATGACTCTTTTTTTCTTTCTTTACTTTTGAATTTTGTTCATTTTTCAAGTTCTCGACGAATTTAACGAAACTATGAACTCTCAATCAGTCGGATGTCTATCTAGGCTTCAATTCTGCGTACCCGGTGATGTACAGTAATCCCAAACGTCACACTCTATCTTACTTCTTCATCTTTTTCCCCAAAAACCAATCTTTGCAATATATCACATTCTCCAATACAAACGCTCGTTTCTATATAATAAATTCTCTTTTTTCTGCATTTGTGGGCGGAGTCTTACATCCAAAAACGAGAAATCTGCTCTTCTGCTCTCTCTGAACGCCAGTTCGTTTTGTTCCGTTTTGACCACTTCTCTACTCGGAATTATGCATTTCTTTTTCTGATTTTTGGACCAAATTCATTTATTTTTAATCGTATTTATTTTGTTCTCATCCAGTTTTCATTTCGATTTCAGATGAAAATACTACTTCTTCTCCTCATTTTCATTGTCAATTCAGCTTTTTCTTCATATATCGATGACTCAAGAATGGAAGAAATCGAATGTAAGTACTTGAAAAAACCTTTGAAAAAGAGCAAAATGTTCCTTTTTCCCCCGGGCTCATTTCGTCTTTTCTTTGTTTTTTGATTTTGAAAGAAACGGAGGTTAGCTGAGTGTTAGAACTAGATTTGTACACGTCAGCATTTTCTATTTTTGAAGACACCAGGATGTATTAAAACTTGGGGATAGTAGAAAGAGCTTTGGAAGCGAGTTGAATTTTCAGAGGTGGAGAGAGGTTTCTATAAATTTCTACGATTGAGTTCATAGAATATTTCCAATGTGTATAACTCTCCTATTAGTACAATATTTGTGCTAGTACAAGAGTATTAGTATATACACGAACACTTTACTAAATAGAAATTGTTCTACAAAATAAGAATTGAATTTTGTGTTAATCTCATAGAGTTTCCACTCAAAAACATAGAAAATCGAAATTTGCAGGTTCAATCGTTGCAATTCTATCTGATCAAATTGAAGAAAGTTCGGCGTGTAATTTGAAACATTTACTCAAAAACGATCCGCTATTCAAACCATTGATTCAAACAAATGCACATAAGAAAAGGAGTGCGTATGAAGTAATCGGAGTACACAGTAAGTGATGACGTCTCGGAACCAGATGATAGACCGATTTGAACGTGAAAAACTGAAGGACATTTGTCGGGAAAAAACGAAAAACGGTTTCAATTTCTCTAAAGAATTAGTTTGATCTTGTGATATTAAGATTGTCACGAAATCAGAGAACTATGGACACAGTTCAATGACTTTTCATGGACAAGATTAGTAGAGATCTTCGGTCTGAATTCGAATGAAAAGAAACGAATTCGATGGGTTTGAGAGAGAAGAAAAAGCAGTTTACCAGACTACAAAGACTATAAAAGTTGATTGTTTTTGTTGTTTTCGACCAACAAACAACCCATTATTTTTCAATTATGATCTCTCCGCCATACTGCAAAAAAAGGCATCGAAAAACAAATATAAGCTACTTGTGAGAAGGAATGTTCTGGAATTCTTGAGAAGTTTGTGTTTCAAAAGTCATCAATTTGTCATGTAATTACACTATTTGAACTGTAAAGACAGATGGACGATCAAGGAGAACCACTGGCTAGAAAACCAGTTTTCTCTTCAATTTCATGTGGATTTAGAATGGTTTTCATGATTTTGTACTCATTGAAAAGTGGAATTATCTGGTATTTCTAGAGAGACTTTGAGTAAAAATTTGCACTTTTGATAAATTTCTAAGAGTACAGTAAGAGTTCAAAAATGGATTACGGTAGTTTTGTAAAGGAAACATAAATAAAGAACCTTGGAACTTCAAGATCAGATCTATAAGAAATGCTGGAACATTTCCTCGTGATTCCCTCCTCCTCCTCTTTTGACTTTCATTCCAATCATTACCATATTCTTGTTTTTTTCTTTCAGCATGCGAAGAAAACGAACCATGTCGAATTGGTCGTTCCCGTTCGTGTCTCTGCCCCGAAGACTTTGTCTGTGATACGACACCAGCCAACAAAAACGTTCATCTTTGTGTTAAACTGGGGTACCTTCGGATGTTCGGTGCTAAGAAATGATGATGATATTCTGAATGATATTGTATATGAACCGATCTTCTGTCTTCTTTTCTCACCATTCATTCGATCTCTTTCCTCCTCTAATATATATTCATATATCACATCATACAGACAAAAAAAAACAGAATAGATTCTTTCACTTTTCTCCTCTTCCGCTTTTCATAATAAATGTTTCTTTTGGTGTGAATTCTGATTTCTTTTTCTGAATCTTATGCTTCAAGAATTCCATTGTACTTTCAATTCCTAAATGACTTGAATGAAGATTCTAGAATGATCCTCTTAAAATAAATTTAGAAATTGTTTTCCTTTCGAAGAGATTTCCATTATCTTTATTCTGATCTCCATGTTTTCTTTCTTTTGCTTTCCGAGCATTTCTGTTTTTGACACGGAGGTTTTCCCTCTAGGCCAAGGTTCGTATTTATTCTAAACAAGAGTACTTCACGACTGAAACTGAGCAATATGTTCTCGGTTCTTGAAAATGATCCTCTTTTTGGATCAGTAAAATAGAATGTCTTTCAATTAAAATAAGACCTACAAAAAGAATTGACCAGAACATTCTATGTCAACTTCTTCCTTTGAACAATTCTCTCTTTGATTTTTCAATGATCAATTCGTCCCTCAATCAGTTCTCTCTTCTCCTTTCAAATACCTCAACCTCATCTGAAACAATGCAAATCACACCTTCAGCTTTTTGTCCTTCTTCTTCTTCTTCACGGTTCTCTTCTTCTTCTTAGTTTTCGATTCCGTGTGTCCTCCTCTTTTTCTAATTTCTCGTTATCATTTGACCTCCTCAAAAGCTGATACTCTCGAACAAACAAGGGTTTTGTCGCCAATTTATTCGTTGTAACCTTGTCATCATTATCATGTCCTCTTTTCATTACACAATCAACGTCTCCTTTTCCTTCACCTCCTCCTTCTCCTCCTCTCGACCATTGTTTCGTCTCCCGGTTTTTTGGGGTTAAGAAAAAAGAAATCGAGGGAGAGAAAGAGAAGAAAAGTGGGCGTTCATTTTCCAACTTGTAAAAGGAGGTGGAGAATTAGAATCAGAATAAGAGGACACGATTTTCAACCAGTTGGCACATCTTCTCCTTCGTTTCCTATTCAGAAAACAAGAAATGAAGATCTTCGTTTTGCTCTTTATTCTTTCCGGAACAACTGCTTTCGATCAGGCGTCTCATACACTTGATCCTGCGATTCCAACTGTTTCGTAAGTTCAAACTGGATAATTCTTTCAATCAATTCTTGAGTTTTCAGACCTCATACAACTGATTCTTCTGCTGATTCTTGTGCCGGACAATGTGCATTCCAATTCATGGATAACATTCGTTCCCAGATTGGACAGGATCGTGCTTCTTCTCTTATGCAGTTGAATTTCAATGACTTTTTGACTTCTTTCTCTAATACTACTTTCTTCGAAAAGTTCTGCAAGTGAGTTTTCATTCTTTTAGATTTCAATTCCAATAATATTTCTCTTCAACTTTGAATTCTTCTTTCAGAATCTACCATAACTTCCAAAACTGTGCATCGAAATGTACTCCAGGCTTCCTTCATCAACTTTTGATGCGTAGTTCTGAAATAATCGATCACTACTGTGTCTATAACTTTGATGCAATTCGTGAAAAGTTCCCTTGTCTCATCAAAATGCGTCCGAATAAGGAATGTGTGAAGACTTGCACTCCACATCATGACGCCGTTTCTTCAATGACAGAAAACTTCAAAAATCTTGTTTTGAGTGGAGATACAACACGGGCGGAACAGTATTTGGCTCAAGGATGTGAGTATATTACTTGTACTCTTCACTGCGATGTTCCAACAATTGCCAATGAATGTGATGCTGAAACTGCTCAATTGGTCATTGATTTGACACGTAAATCATTTGCCAGTATGGAGAAAATGGCTCTTGACACGAATGCAGTTGCCAAATGGCCTCAAGTTTGTGCTGATGTGAAGACATATCGAATGCCGACTCCATCGTCTCCACCAAAAGGAAATGATGTTGTTGCTCAGAGTAATGTAGTCGCTGATCATCCAATTGCTCATCCTAAACTGGTCCAAGCTCCTCTCGTTCGATCCTCTTCTCTCATCTCACTCATCGTCTCTTCCATCCTTCCGATTGTCCTCTTCTTCTTCTGATTTTTGTTTTTAGAAGAAGATCATTGTATTTGTAAATAGTTTAGAAACCTTTATTTAGCTATTCTAACTTCTACGGGTTCGTTGTTATTTTTCTATTTTTGTGTCTAATTTTAAAACAATAAAAATTTATTAAAAACGTGATATTGGTGATGTGAAACAGAACAGTAAATTAAGAGAAAACAGTATGAGTACTGAATGCGATTGGATGCAAAAAAAGACAAAAATCTGGGTAAAGGGCTAAGCAATCAAAGCGGAAAACAAAGGAAATGAAAAAGACCCGTGAATTTCAATTACTCCTAAATTTTTCAAATATTCTAAGCCATGTCTGTTAACGCTTTCGCTTTGAGAACAGCAGGGGCAGACGTTGGACCAAGGATTCGTAGATCTGTGACGACTGCTGTTACTAAATCCGATTGGATGAATTCGATGTTTTGTCGACCAAGTAGAGCAACTCTTTGATACACTTGTCCCTGAAATAAATGGAAATAGTATTTGTATCAATTCAATTATCAACTATTTTACACTGGGATTTTTCTAAGTGTTATTGAAAATGCAATTCTGAGTACAGATCATTCGGTTCAATTTATCCGTTCTCTGTGTTCATCAAAATGATAACCTTGCTGCTGGACATAATATATTTTCAATGGTCGACCTCTGATTAACATCAGCCGCAACCAACGTGCCATCCAACAAAACCATGTGACTGAAGGCCTCGATTAGAGATGACCGACGTGAGAGTACACGATTTAGCCTATCAAATCATTGAACAAATCAACCAGTGAACCGTTTTTTCCCGGTTCCTGATTGTAATTACATACAAATTAAAGAGAAAGACAAACCTTATCGATGAATTTGAAATGTTCAGCAACAACAATTACAGGAATGTTGTAGTGGTTAGCACACAGAACTGCAGCCAGTGCTCCTTTTTGTGCTGCAACAGCTCCATTGGCGAAAATTGCGGAGCAACCAAGAATGAGAACACCTCCCTGTAAAATAGGTTACAGTAAACCATTCTTTTTGAATGAAACCTACGCTTTGTGAAGCCCAAGAAGCTCCTTTCATCGTCACATATTTCACATTGTACCCCCGATCAACAAAACTTTTCACATGTCTTCTGCCTCGACCACTTGCATTAGCATCTATAACTGACAACTGCATCTCGGGAATCTGTTCTCTGGCATCAAGAAGAACGTAGTTGACAACAGGACACCAATCGAAAACAACAACTTTCTTGAAATTTTTGATTTTTCGAACGAGAAGTTGGCTAATTGCTTTGTAGGCGTGAGAGAAATTTATGGCAAGTGTATCTTCAAGGTAGAGTTGCAGTGTTTCTTCGCATTTATTGTTCGTGCTATCATCTGTTTTTTTGATAGTTCTTTTTAATAATCGGACAGTGTTTCCAAGTGCAAATGGAAGTGGCCAATGACCGTTTTGGGTCAGATGTGCCAATTGAGGGCGAATGGCCAAATCAAGATCATGTCCGTAGGTGGAAGCACTAGTATGATTCTTTTCTCTTTCAGCAGTCCAATCACGTAGAAACTGAAAACAAATCTTATTTCAAAACTGATCAATCTTCGAAATTAGCTGACTTCTTTAAATGCTTCGATAAACTTGATGCACACTGTCTCGACATCTGGAATTTTCTCATGATCTGCAGACGCTAGCAGCGTCAAAAAGGCAGGATGAATATGCGCCAGACACGTAGCATCATCCAACTGAGAAACCGCTGTTGATTCAATTTCAGTTGCTATTCCTTCATCAGAATCCGAAGCAACAATTTTCACTTGATTTTTTGGAAGATCTAGGAAAATATTGGAAATATGATATGAATAATTTTAATGAAGTACCAAAATTGACGCCAGATGGAAGTTTTACATTATGAACATGCCGTACATTATTTGTGACATCGGAGTGCTTTCTTATCGCCGACTTCAAATTGCCATTCGATTTATTATCCTCAACAATTACAATGTTTTCCATTCTTGTTGCGAGCTGCTCAGAAGCTTTTGTCAACCGCTCGTTTTCTTCAGCCAGTTTCACAGTACTTTCTGATGGAGCAGCATTTTGATCTTTTTGTTTCTTTTCTTGATTCTTCTCAGTCTGATTTGAATTTTTCTGTTGTTGGGAACTTCCTGTGGCAGCTGCAGCTTTGTTTGCAACAGATTTTTCAGCTGAAAATAAACAATTAAGAGATGTTCGATATACTCGGTCAACCTCTAGCTTTTTTTTCTGCCGCTTTCGCCGCCTTTCGAGCTTTTTTATCTTCAGCAGTGACATCTTTCTGTAATATTTTAATGAGTTCAACTTCACTACTCGAAACAGAGAATTGAATTGAAACGCACGTGATATTGGCTTTTTTCGTCGCTCTTTCCTGAACTCTCGGCTGCTTTCGGCGGTGCCGGCGACAAGGTAGGCTCCTTCTCCACACCAAGAACCATTCCTAACAATCTCAACTCGTTGTTCAACTTTTCGAAAGTTCTCTGAAATTTTAATTATTATTTGTGAACTATTGAACCTATCATGCAACTCATGAAAATAAACGCAATTAACAGAATGAATAAACTAGTGAAAAACGACTGTACAGTGCAGGTTATATTGAGAAGGTGTAAAGATGAGCAACAAAAAATAGGTGAAAAAAGCATTGCAACAAGTGAGTATACACATTCAAACCTTTATATTATCAACGTGTCGTATCTTCTCCGTATCGGAGGAGTGTTCACTCATTAAAGAATATAATATTGATTGCGAAATAATAGAAAATAATAACTTTGAATAAAACGCTGCAAAATACGAGAAACGCGCTAGAGACGAATAACGTGTCAGTTGTACAATCGACGCAAAGAAATTTCGGAGTGTCGTTTGCATGCTTTTGCGCGATACGTAGCCGAATGAAACAGCGGTTCGTTAGAAAGTAATCATTCTAAAATTGAATGTAGAAGATCTCAAGCTCACTCATATATAAGTATGTTCAAATACAATGAATTAAGTTTATTTTACAACCGGATTTGGGTTTTATTCAAGAAAAAAACAAATTGAAACGATTTATAAAAAAGTTTGAACCAACAAAATAGTCAAGAACTTGCAGTGAAACTGACAGGATTGATTGTGTTATTCTTCCAATTTGACAATCCTTTAACTTGAAACTTTCCACGACAAGCCAACATTTGAAACAACTCGATTAAACCCCGACGGTAACTCTTGATGATCAATATTGTTGGGAGGGGATCAATTGCTGGATATATCGCGACAGCATGTGTTATAATTGGATATTTAAAATTCAATTCAATGCTGAGCATTGGAAAAATGAAAACCATTGCAGCCGGAATGTACATTAATACAAATGGAATCATAGTTTGAATAACAAGAGCCTGTAGTAATTGATTCTGAAGATGTCTTGATCCATCGGATAATGTTCCGATACTTTTCAATTTTCTAGATATCCAGAGGTAACATTTGACTCCAAAAAACAGAACACAACACAATGAACCTCCCTGAAATCAAATATTCAGATGATGAACTTTTGTAAGCTATAATAAAACATGCCACAATAGTCTGCATTATTGCAACACCAAAAAATGATCTAAAATCAGCAATCCGATTCCCAAAATGATCCAAAGGCCAAAAATGAGCACTGATATATGCACAATTATCAATTTCAACGCGATAATTTTCAATTAAAGTTTCTCTGAAACGGAATAAATAAGCGTTTCAATCAATTGTCACTCCGCATGAAAACCTCAAATAAGAGCTTCTTTGTGGAGTTTCATCATAACAGAAATAACATAAGAATCCCCATATAAAACTACACGTGAGAGGAAAGAGAAAAGGGAACAACTGTCGAGTTCCAGATAAATATTTTCGACGGAAATCTCTGAAATTGAATTTAGAGACAATGGGAGAGCCTGAACCACATACAGATTAATAGTACTGTAACGATAAATGAAATGACCTGCGAACATTGCCATAGAAAACCCGAAACAAGAACAATAAACCCCTGAAAGTTAGAAAATACAAATGAAATCTGAAAAGAAGAACTCCTACATATTAAAAGTTGACCAATTCGATGACCATAAATGTAATTATTCATATCTTGGAATACAATGAATGCGGAACCAAATATATGAACATGCTGAAAATCTATGAGTTTTGAATGACTTCTTCTGATCTCTCACCGGTCCAGCAAACAAGGTCAAGAAAGCATAAATCAATTCAAAAAGAGAAGTGTATAACATCAACCATTTGTAGTTTCCGAGTTTCGATGGTGATTTGAAATGAATTAGAAGCATTAATAGACCATTGGTTAGAATTGAAATGTATCCACAAGTAGATTGAGTTACTGATTCTCCTCGGAGCCATTGTACAGATGGCATGTTTATACTGGAACAAATGAACTAGTTATAATTATTCTTCAACTCTAAGAAGTAGTCTTCATAGAACAGTTCTGAAGATTTAAACAAGCGAGAAGTGTAGAATACTAGAAACAAAAGCTTAACATGCCTTATATAAACGAAAAAAAGGTGAATTCTAGATAATCTCATCAACAATGGAATTGACCTATAAGTTCCCAAATCAAAGAATTTCAGCAGACAGATTGAACAAAAGGAATCTCTACGTCAAAAGAAGATGTGAGAAGTTTCAAAAAACAAGAGATGCAGACAATTGAATCATTCTGATCATGACGACTGTGTAGGTGCATCTTATGAAAAAGTATTCTCTCTGTCATCATTTGATCTTCTGAATATTATGTTTTTTTTTGAAATCAAAGACTGAATTCAGTGGAGCAAAGAAACGTGTTTTTTTTGTTTCAAAACACGTTTTCGTGACTAATTAGGAAGTAAGCAAAAAAAGAAAAAAGAGGAACTGAAATAGTGTTCTATTTGATATTGTTTGGGTTCAAAAAATGATCATTGGAAAACGTATTTTATTTCAGAGTATTTGGAAAAACTGATACAGGAATACTGGAGAAAGCATACTGGAAAAATGAGAAATTTTAATTGAAAGCACTTTTGAAAGAAGTCGCATATTTCAGAAGAATTCAGATTTTTAAATGTTATTTATTAGTGGGAATTACAGAATCGATTGTAGTGTCACCTGTCTGCTATTCCAATTTCGAGAAAAAGTAACTGAAATGGAATCATTTTCATAGAAAATACAAAAAATAGGTTAAAAGCAAATTCAAAGAATGTGTTCTTGGTTAACAGATCTGAATCCTTGCTTTTGATAGCTCAAAAAGAGTGTCCTTTTCTATGTTTTTCTGTTCTTGCAATCAAATTTTGCAAGATAACAACACCTTGTTAACTGGCAGTAAACACATCAAAACATAAGTTCCAGGACAGAATATGGAATGATCTCGAATATTAAAGAACGTTCAAATCCGGAAAGTTTAATTGTTTAACTTTCAGATAATTTGTTCTGACTGCAGAAATGAATTTAATTTCTCAGCTGTTTTTTTTAATTTGACGACATATGCAATTCGTTGAACTTTTCCTTATATTTCTCAAATATTGCAGACACATTCAGACCAGAACTTCAGCGTCATTTTTAGTTTTCAGATGTTTATGCTATGACTCTCTCCTGTATTGAAATTCTGTTTGTTTGAGACCATTTCCCATTCTCATAATGATCCCATTTGCATGAATGATTCTGTACTTCAACGATTCAAATCATAGCTGAATATTGACCAGAATGGTACGTCTTCTCATCTTCGTTCTCCTGTTTTCTTCTCTTCTCCCGCTTTTCAGCTGCCAATGTCGTGATCTTCATCCATATTGTGAATTATTCAAAACTCTTGATTTATGTACTTCCGTTGCTTCTCAACAACCAATTATGAAATATAATTGTGCCCTAACTTGTGAATTTTGTGGAAAGAGAGCTGGAAGTTGTGTGGATCGTCTATCGAATTGCGGAGAATACAAGTCGACCGGATTGTGTGAAACTGATGATAAATTGAGAATTGAATATGCTTGTCCGGTTACTTGTGACGTTTGTTCTACTCCTGTTTAACCGTTTATTACGAAATAAAAACAATTGATTAAACTGAAAATTACAAGTACAAGCATGGGATAAACTAAGAAATTAAAGCTTTGCAGTTGAACGATCTCTCAGGAATCGTCTCAAGATCTTTCCGGCAGCCGATTTTGGAATCTCTTCGATGAATTCAACTCCTCCTTCCAATTGTTTATACGGAGATACTTTTGCTGAAAATGAAAAGTTCAGAAACAAAATCATATTTCTCTACTTACGCTTTACAAAGTCTTTGACTTCTTGTTCTGAAAGAGTATTATCTGCTCTGACAACGAATGCTTTCGGAAGTTCTCCTGCCTTTGCATCTGGAATTCCAATGACAGCACAATCACGAATCTTTGGATGAGAGAGAAGAAGATCTTCGAGTTCTGCTGGCGGTACTTGAAGTCCTTTAACCTTAATGAGTTCCTTCAGTCTATCAACAATGAATAGATTTCCATCTTCATTGATATATCCAATATCTCCGGTATGAAGCCATCCGTCAATGATAGTAGATGCAGTTGCTTCTGGTCTTCCGAGATATCCCAACATGACTGTTGGACCACGAACACAGATTTCTCCTCTTTGATTCACTGGTTGTTCTTTGTCTGTTCCTGGTTCCACAATCTTCATTACCAAATTCGATGCCAATTTTCCAACGGATCCAAATGGTTGATCATTTCTCAAATCAGGAAGATGACTGGCCATCGAACATTCTGTCATTCCGTATCCCTGTTGGATGTATGTCAAGTTTGGATACTTTCTTTTCAGTTCCTCAATCAAATCTTTTCCTGCAGGGGCTGCTCCTGCCATTATCATTTGAACAGAAGACAAATCATACTTGGCACAAATTGGATGTTTTGCCATAAAAACCATAATTGGTGGGACAAGACAAAGTACTCTGATCTTATAATTTTGAATTGCAGTCAAGAAGTTATTTGGTTCAAAGTGACTCATAACGACTCCAGTCATTCCTTTCAGAAGACAGTGATTGAGGAGACCAAATCCGTAGACATGGTAGAATGGAAGGAAGAGAAGAGCCTTCTCACTGTAGCAGTCCCAGTTGGGATCCAATACATCCAAATTGTGAGATTTATCAATCCTGTAAGAAAACATGCATTGTGATGGAATAATTGGAATTCAGTATTGAATGTCATATCAGTTTCCTGATTGAATTTTGTGATTTATAAGTAGTTTGACCTCATTTGTGACAATGTTTTCATTCCCTCACTCTCCCATTTTTACGTCACAAAAAGGTTAAAGTGTCAGCATTTTCAAATGGAACTTTGTACCTGTTAACTGTTATCAATGGTCAATTAAACTCACGCGAGGTACATTGAGATCATTGAAGTAAAATTGTAGTGAGAGAGCATAACTCCTTTCGGTGGACCAGTTGTTCCACTAGAATACGGTAGAACCAGAAGATCATTATGAACATCAATTGGAACTTGTGGAAGAGCAGTAACTGGAGTTGCGACAACATCATTCCATGAGACAACTCCAGATGGAAGAGATGATCCAGATGGTTTTGGAATCACAATAATCTTTTGAATATTAGGAGACTGTTTGACAGCGAGAAGAACTTTTGGAAGGAAATCTTCGTAGGTTAAGACAACTTTTGCACGGGAATCGACGAATTGACGTTGGAGTTCATCTGAAAATTACATCTTTGAATAAGAATCTAATAAAACCAAACGAACAGTCAGTGAAAAGAGCACTTGCTCCAGAGACTGCTCCTCCATTGATGGAACATCCAATGAAGAATGAAGCATAATGGAATAAGTTTGGAAGAACAACAGCAGCAACGTCTTTCTGAACACTCTTTCGGATTATTGTCAGATTCGAATTCAAAATACCTTGAATCCAATTGAATGCAAATAGGTTGCAATGGCAAATGCATCCTTACGGAGTTGCTCGAACGAAAGAGTATAATTCGGGTTATCTCCGCTCACGAATGCAATTTTATTCTTTCCGTCAGCAATTGTCTGATCGATTGCATCCAAAAGAAGTTCGTGATATGGACGTTCAGGAAGTTTCACTGGTGGATATGGAGACTCGTGTGGCATGGCTAGAAGAAATGATTGAAATAAAAACAAAGAAGATGTGAAAAATGGAAGACACGGGTCAGTTGGAAGTAGCCTACATTGTGGTCAATGGTCAATTTAGAAAGAGAAGAAAGAAGATGAGATTGATAACAAAATGATAAATGAATATAGGGAAACAAGAGTGTTTTTCAACAAATAATATGGTCCTTTTTGAATTGAAATTCTCAATAGTTCAGACAATGTTTCCGGCCGTTTGTTGAAAAGTCGTTTAGATTATAGAATGATCATATGATAGGGAGTTTTATCATATTTGAAGGACTCATAATCCTTAACCATTTCATTTAAGACTTTCAGCCGAAAAAAGAAAAAGTCTATCGAAGAATGTAAATATAGAAGGGCAAAAAGGAAAATTGATAAGGAGAAAAGGAAAGAAAAGAGAGATTTTTGAACAAAATAACGAACTGGGTAGACTGTTTTTAATGAAGTATTTTATCATCAGGTATGATTTTTTAAAGGTTTTCAGTTATGCCAACTCAAAATGTCGTTTTTTCCGTTTTTTTTATCAAATAATTTTTCATGAGAAACGGATTCCGGTCGTATGAACTTCAGTTTTAAATTTAAACTCACTCAAAGAGTGTTTCTGACAGGGTTTTCACTACTTTTATTTCAAAAGAAACACGAGTTTCAAACATTCTGTTCTGATATATACAGAATTGGCTCCCGGACCTCAACCCGGATAGTTTCCTTCGTGAAATTAAGAGAAAAACGCACAAAATCTAATGGATCAAAGGCGTGTGTTACACGAGACATTTGACAGAAAAATGATAACGGAAACGGAATTGTGTTATCAGTTGATGCGTACACGGATTGCATGTCATTCATTTTGTTGTAAATCAAAATTAAAATAAAGAAAAAATTGAGAATGAAAAATTAGAATTTAGAGTTTGGCAGTTGAACGATCTCTCAGGAATCGTCTCAAGATCTTTCCGGCCGCTGATTTTGGAATTTCTTCGATGAATTCAACTCCTCCTTCAAGTCGTTTATATGCGGAAACTTTGGCTGAAATCGAAATATTCAATGAAGACGGGAATACAAGAACATACACTTTACGAAATCTTTGACCTCTTCAACAGAAAGAGTATTATCTGCTCTGACAACGAATGCTTTCGGAAGTTCTCCTGCCTTTGCATCTGGAATTCCAATGACAGCACAATCACGAATCTTTGGATGAGAGAGAAGAAGATCTTCGAGTTCTGCTGGCGGTACTTGAAGTCCTTTAACCTTAATGAGTTCCTTCAGTCTATCAACAATGAATAGATTTCCATCTTCATTGATATATCCAATATCTCCGGTATGAAGCCATCCGTCAATGATAGTAGATGCAGTTGCTTCTGGTCTTCCGAGATATCCCAACATGACTGTTGGACCACGAACACAGATTTCTCCTCTTTGATTCACTGGTTGTTCTTTGTCTGTTCCTGGTTCCACAATCTGAAAAATAAAGAATAGATTGTATACTCAATGATCAGCCTCACTTTCATTAACAGATTAGAAGAGAGTTTCCCAACTGATCCGAATGGTTGATCATTGTTCAAATCAGGTAAATGACTAGCCATTGTGCACTCTGTCATACCGTATCCTTGTTGAATATACTTCAAATTCGTATACTTTTTCATTAAACCCTCAATCAAATCTTTCCCAGCAGGAGCTGCTCCTGTTCTAATCAATTGAATCGAGGACAAATCAAATTGATCGCAACTCGGATGTTTTGCCAGAAAAACCATGATTGGTGGGACCACACCAAGGATTCGAATCTTGTGATTTTGAATTGCAGTCAAGAAATTGATCGGATCGAAATGGTTCAGAATGACAGCAGTCATTCCTTTCAGAAGACTATAGTTCAACAGTCCAAATCCATATGCGTGATAGAATGGGAGGAAAAGAAGAATTTTCTCATGATTGTCATCCCAATTTTTATCCAAAACATTCAAAATTTGAGTTCTTTCTGTCCTGAATGAGTTAATTTTCCATTAAACTTTCGAAAAACTTACTCGAGATACACAGATATCATGGCATTATAATTGTAATGAGAGAGCATAACTCCTTTCGGTGGACCAGTTGTTCCACTGGAATACGGTAGAACCAGAAGATCATTGTGAACATCAATTGGAACTTTTGGTATTTTCACAACTTTCGTACTGACAACATCATTCCATGAGACAACTCCAGATGGAAGAGATGATCCACTTCTCTTTGGAATCACAATAATTCTGTGAATATTAGGAGACTGTTTGACAGCGAGAAGAACCTTCGGAAGAGATTCTTCATTCGTCAGAACAACTTTGGCACGAGAATCAATAAATTGTCTTTGAAGTTCATCTGGAAACATATTTCTTGAATTAACTTAAATGAATAAAAAAACATACAATCGGTAAAAAGAGCACTTGCTCCTGAAATAGCCCCTCCGTTTATTGCACATCCAATGAAGAATGAAGCATATTCGAAAACATTTGGAAGGACGACAGCAGCAACGTCATTCTGAAGTTTCATTAAAATTTAAATATTTATAATTTCAGAATCAATTACCTTAAATCCAATTGAATGTAAATAAGTTGCAATAGCAAATGCATCTTTTCGAAGTTGTTCAAAAGTCAATGTAATCGTCGGATCTTCTCCACTCACAAATGCAATTTTGTTCTTTCCATCTCTGATTGTTTTATCAATTCCTTCCAAAAGAAGTTCATGGTAAGGACGTTCAGGAATTTCGACTGATGGATATGGAGACTCATGTGGCATGCTTCGAAAAGTTCAATAAAGATAAGGAAAATGAATATAACTGTCAATTAGGATTGGAGACTGCGGTCAAATTGAAAGAGATGAGATTGATAAGAACCGTATCTCAGAATAAAAAACAGTCACACGATTGATTACACTTGCTGTTTGTTTAATCCAAAAATCGTCTTGCTAACCTTTTTGATCTTGGATTCTTTATTTTCTGAGATTTCCAAAACATTGATATCAGAGAAGTCGCTATTAGAAAACGAATTCATTCAATCAACCTAGTGGAGCAATAAGAGAAAAGAAACAAAAAAAACAGTTATCCGGGCATTCTGATAGTGATTGCAAATCCTCCTTTCACATTCAAAAGGCATCTGAAATAAGAAAATAAGAGTTTTTCCAGTGTGAGTCTCACTTTGTATTCGGTTTTATCCTGACCATTGTTTCCGATTTCAATGCATACGTGAATCCACTCTCTTCGACAACAGCAAACGTGTTTTCCTAAAGAAAAAAAAGAATTGTGTTCAATTGTCTGGAAGTTTTTTTTTGTTTTCCGAAAAGCATTCCTTGAAAACAAAAAGAGATTCTTCGAGAATTACCTGCAACCAAATAATCAATTCAACAGCTCCACTTTCCAAATCATAAGATCCTTCTCCGAGAAGCATCACTTCTGTTTTGTACTCTGGAGCTCCGTATATCTTCACTGGTCCATTTCTGAAAAAAAATACAGTTTCCTGAGAAAATATTACTTTTTGTTCTGTTACTTGACTTCACTGATATGATCATAAATGAACTCTTTTCTGTTTATTGGAACAGGTAAATCAGTCCATCTGGCCTCATAAGGAGCATTGCAAGCGAATGTTCCTTTTCCTGGTTTACCTGAATGATTCGTTTGTTCAATTGAATTGGTTTTCTGCTGAACAAACCTGTTTTAAATTCATTTGAATTGTAGAATTCTTTAATGAGTGGTGGAAGATCTTTGACGACATCAGTCAAGAAGAACCATCTCTCAAAAAGAGTGACATTTGAGGAGCCGACTAAGAATCGAACACAATCGAATTCTGTATTTTTCCGTTCACGTTCGACGACGAGTCCTATCGAATTGGAAAATCTTTGAGGAGAATGTTCAACTCTTGCTGGTAACATGAACATTTCACCTGGAAATTCAGAGAATTCAGATGAGTCTATTTTTTTTCTTTCGGTAAGTTCTTTCAAAAAACCAACCTTGTTTAATGACCAAATCGCGAACCTGTCCTTTCTCGATAACTTTCAGAACCATATCTCCTTTTCGTTGAAAAAAGAATTCTTCTCCTTCTTCCAAATGAAAATCTTTTCTTTGATTCGGTCCTCCGACATAAAATACTTTCAATTGATCCGAGAACATGCATTTGTTACAGACGGGCGGCACGAAGTCTCCTTGATTATCCTGAATCCATTGTGGAATCTCAATTGCAGTTACTCCGGCCATTTGGGTCACTTCTTTTGGTTTCACTTCTTGTATTTCTGGTGGTTTTAATTGTCTCTGCTTCTGATTCTCTTCAGAAATAAATGAAGTCGTTCGAACCACTTGCTCCTGATGCGAAATAAAGAGTTTAGTTGAAGTGAAACAGCTCATTCGTACCAGTAGAAGAGTACAGAAGAAGAATTTATGGAAAAGGGGGAAAGAAGAGAAAGAGAAATCGAATTCTGGATGAATGGCATTGTATTGAAAGAAAAGAAAGTTTTTGACCTCTATAATTATGAAGAACGAAACAAAAAAGGGGAAAAAGAATCAACAAACTGCGGAAAGTTTCTGAAAATGAGAAAGAAAAGTGTGAAAGTTCAAAGAAACAAAAAGTTAGAAAAAGGGAAGAAACTAGTGTCCATTTCTACAGTAATCTAGACTTCATTCGGTTACAGAATCAACAGAAAACAGTGAGATATATCTTACCTTCAATCTATATTTCTCATACAACGATTGTCGTTTATTTTGCTTTTTAGAACACAAATTGAAACATTCCATGACTGAAACCACCCCCGTTTCTCTTCTCTCTAGAATCATTCAAACAGTAATCTAACAGAGAGAAAACCAAAACGAAATGTGAAAAACGATGAAGTGATTGAAACAAAAAGCGGTGTAAATGACCGATTAACGCGACGAAATGATAAACGTGCAATGTCACATCGTCTTCCATCTTCATCTTTATTTCTTCTTCTTCTTCTTTTTTCTTTTTATCTAAATCTCTACGATTTGCTTATTATTTTACATTCCATTCTTGGTAATCATTCAATTTCATTTCCTTCTTTCATTGAAATATCAAGAAGAAACTGGTACCCGTTTATTTCGAAAAAAATGAGAATTGTTGGGAGAGAAGCAACAGTAGTAGATGGTGTTGGTTGGGAGGAGAGAGAGAGAATTGAATTGATATGAACCTGAGATGCCTAGACCAAGACACGAAGACAAGAAGAAGACGAGAATAAGAAGAGCGGTTACATGACTGTCGGAATTGGAGATTTCAAGTTTTTCTTCTTCTTTTCTGTTGGATAAACGAAGAACATCGAGAGGAGCGAGCCATCCATGCAGAAGAAAATAACATTGGCTAACTGTAATTTTCAATATTTAGAATACGCAAATTTTAATTTTTAGTTCACCAGCATATAAAAATCATCGATTCCAATACTATAAACAATCGCGTGAAGCTCCATCACCCATGTGAAAACCACTGGAGCCAGTGGAACGAAGTCAATACACTTCGATGTCACTGCTTTGTACTGCAAAAAAGAATTTGGAGGTATGGGGAATTGAACCCCAGACTTCTCCCATGCGAAGGGAGCGCTCTACCCCTGAGCTATACCCCCGCCGACAGAATACACTCTTACTACGTACTATTAGATAAGGGCAAACGAGAGACCCAGCAATTTGAGCGCCTGACGCAATACGACCAGTGAACTGAAAAGAGAGAGAGAGCGTTAGAGGGTGCGTAAGGGAGTGAGACGCAGACACTTACTTCTTTCCCATCTTCGTCGTTCAAATTGTCAATGTAGAGGAAGAGCAATGACATGGCAGCAGCAATTCCAGTCATTAAACGAATCAGCTTTCTCTGAAATATAATCATTATTCATAATGAAGAGATTGA
Source organism: Caenorhabditis tropicalis (assembly GCA_016735795.1). Lineage (NCBI taxonomy): Eukaryota > Metazoa > Nematoda > Chromadorea > Rhabditida > Rhabditidae > Caenorhabditis > Caenorhabditis tropicalis. Next base: position 9,878,862 of record CM028618.1, on the reverse strand, counting down.
AAGTAGTCTGACTCTTTTGGTACGGTAGAAAATGAGAGCGATCACGAAGAAAAGTTGCATTGAAACTGCATATGTCTGCAGAAGAATCAGTTTTGTGTCTCGTAGAAATATCGAATATCGAAGCCATAACGAGGATCTGGAAATGTTGAAAGTTTGATTTTCACAAGATTATTTTCATAATTTAGAGTTAGATTCTATGACTTTGATGAAATTATTCTTTCCAAATCATCGTTTCTGTGACTGAATGAAGAAAACGAGTGAAACCTCATCGTTTGTTTTGAAATACGTGCCAAATGTGGGTTAGATAATGGCAAAAAGATTTAATCTACACAGAAAACCGTATTTCTTTCATTTTCAATGATCGAAAAATGGAATCCGATAACTATGGTTTCAGTTTCTTTTTTTTCTATTTACAAAATAGATCATCGTTTTGGAAGAGTATATTCTGATTAAATACAGTTTTTCTCTCGAAGTAAAATGAAAAATGTATAAGAACTCACCCAATAACTGCACAGATATAGGGAATCGGTGTATCACTGTCACTGCTTTGTCGTCGAACCCATTTGTAAACTGCTTGTCTGAAACGAATTTTTTGTTTTCACCATGGATATGAAATAATGTCTTTCAAAAGTCGTTTCTAAAAGTGTTTCTGTTTTTTTGAGACATAACAAGACTTATTCTTACAGATTCCTGAACTCAACAAGAAATCTATATTTTCGCTCAAAAAAGAATAAATATAAATATCTTACACAGGACTAGTGATGAGTGCAACTGCATGAAGAGCAGTTGAGGTTAAAAACAATGACCAAACGAGATTGGAGGTATACATGGCAAAAAGCCTTGAGGCGGAGACCGTACCCAAGTCGAGCTCCATTCTGAATAATATAAACGAATTGATATTTCTCGAAGCTCAATGAGAATAAGAACAGATCGATAAATTAAAAAGAACAGAGAAGCAAAAAGAAACAGAAATGAAGGGTTGGAAAGCGATGTACTTCAGCGTTAGAAGGCTTATTCTCCTCTTTTTGACGCCCCGTATCTCAGCTTCGCATCTGAATACTTAGCCGTCAAATAGCTGAAGACGGACTGTGAGAGAGGAGAAGAAAGGAGGAAGAGGGTGGCTAAAAGGGTTGAGGAAAAAGAAGGTGAACCGGACATACCCAATCAAATAGGAGAAGGAGGAGGGATCTGAAAAAATGAAATGAAATGAGTATGTTTATGGAGGCTATAAAGACTCATGATGACGTTGGATTACAACAATTGAAAGGAAAAGAAAGGACATTTTGAAACAATAGGTTGAAGGTTGACAGAGATTGAGAGATTCGAGAATAGATAATCGGGCTTCATTAGCATACAGTCTTCATGAATCTTCAGCATATTCAAATTCATTTCTGGTTTCAGATAGTTTTATGAAGATTCAAAGGAATCAAGAACATCCGAATGACGAATTTTTTTGGAATGAAAGCTTCAGAGATCACAAAAAGAACCATTTCGAAAACAAGAAGAGAACACTGTTTGAATTCTACTGAGAAGATCTTTGGTATTCCTTTGAAAGGATCAGAAATTAATGGAAACGGAAGTCTTAGAAACAATAAAATGATATTTCTGACAGTTGGAGAAAGAGTTCAATGATTCAAATAGTTCTCTAGCACTGGAATCGTTTCTTCTTTTAGCTCCTTTTATTATGGAATCAGTTACAACAGATCTCCCCAAAAAACCCTTCGCTCTGATTTGTGGTTGACGGAAAATATTCAATGCAATATGCAATCTGTGCAGACTTTGTCGGCAAATCTTCTCCAAAATTTCGCGAACATTTCACTTTTCAGCTATCCAATTTTCTATGTACCTTTGTCGTGAATTCTCAAATTCATCGTCTATAGCTTCTACCTTCAGATATTTCATTCGATTTTTTGTCAAAATGTCGGCATAATGTGTAAATGTTCTCATGCCATATCGGATACAGATTGAAATCTTTTGAAGAGAAATAGACTACGTCTTCAGCCATCTGTTTGCAGTTACGTGTGTTCTGAACTGTTATTTCAAGGTCTCAGGGCCGCCGATCAAGCGGAAATTAGAATGAGGAGAAGCTCTGAAGTGAAATGAAAACGAGAGATTGACGACACGTTTTCACTTTTTCTACAGACGAAATCGACAACGACATACGATGGTTTTGATGGAGGAGACGAACGATTCGATAAGAATCTATTCAGAAGCTACGATCTTCTGATGCGCGCCCCCTTCTAGCCTCTCCCCTCCATTTTTACAAAAATAAATGATCAGGCAGTGTTTATTATTATAGTGAGTCATTAGAAAACGAAGAAAAAATAAATTGTAAAAAGAGAAGATTCATATCTTTTGAATCAGGGGTTTTCCAGATTTTCTCAATGGAAGAGCAGACGACGCATGTTCTCGACGGAGCGAACTTGCTGAAATAGGAAATTTAAAGCTAATTGGAATTCTAAAACTCACGTTTTTGAACAAGTTATCGTCCCAAGATGGGAAGAATTTCTTGAAAGTTGGTGGTTCTTGTCCTTGATAAATAGTGTCAATTGTGGTTTTCTTGTGACGTGGCATCTTGTCCTTCTCCAAATATAATTTGGCAGTATTCAATGCTTCCTTCTTCTCATTTGGATTGGCATTCGATCCAACCCATACATAAATAGAATTGCGAGCATCCAAGATCATGACGTCATCTCCATCGAGATCTTCTTGAGTGAAATTGGCGATCTCTTCGACACGAAGGAGTCCACTTTCGTCAGAAACCTGGAATCAACGTATTCATTCAAAAGAGAAAAGAGAAAAAAAGAACCTGGAAGAGAGAAGGATCGAAAGTATTTCTCTTTTTCTCATCAACCCAATCACGGAACCATTGAGTGAATTGAGTGGATTCAGCTGTTTCGAGGACTCTCGTCACTTGAGTCCAACGTGGAAGATGCTGCAAGATAGGAATAGAAATTATCTTCAATTAAGAGTTCTCACATGTTGTTTGAGGTAATTCTGACCCCAAATAAGAGCTTTCGATCTCTCTTCCAAAGTGCATTCACGTCCAATCCAAACGAAGATTCCACCGTTGATTGCATCGAGAATGAAGGCATCCTGAATGAGAAATAACAATTTGAGGAAACAAGATAGTATAGAATCCGATTTACCTTCGAGTCAAGTTGTTCCTTTCGAATATCTTCTCCTTGAGACACCATCGTGACTTTAGCGGCTCCGGTGGCATCGGAAACTCTAAACAAAGGAATGAAATGAAAAACTTCATCCTTCTGACTTACTTCCAAAGAGTAATTTGTTCAGTCAAACGTTTCCAGTAGTTATCATCATCGTCCTTTGCTTTTTGAACCTTTTTGACAGAAGAAACTCCTCCGAAATAACTCCAGAAAACTGGATCATTATCCCATTCAACATCATCCAAAATATGAACTTTCGATGCTCCCATTCTCTCGACATCAGCAATGTTTTTTGCACGTGCCATTCCCTTGATTCTTTCGAGTCTTCCACTGTCTGGTGGCATCCAAACATAGATATCTTTTCCAAGATCCAAAATGAAAACATCTCCCAAATTAAGAGAAGCAACTTCACATTCAACCTTCAAATTCAATCTTTGTGCTCTTTTCTCTTCTCGTTTTCTTTCGTTTTCTCACCTCAGTACATCTCACATTACGTTTTCCCTTACAATGGAACAAATGTGGTTTCCAGTCCTTGAACTGATCCTCCACATGATTGTATCCGGATTCATATCCACCAGCAACATAACGGATTCCATCAGTGAAATAGGAAAGGAATAACGGAGATTCATAGTTTTGGACTTCGCGATGTTGAGTCGGAATTCCACCGAGAGACTGAAATGAAAGAATTCAGAAGAAGGTGTGTCAGATTCACCCACATCATCAATCTCTACAGTTTTGATTGCAGCCACTCCTATTTCATCCGTCGAAGCGTTTTTTCCAAGCCAAAAGTGAACATCCCAGCAACCTTCGTACTTTTGCTGTAATCTGATTTTATAGTGCTGATATATCTGAATCATTACTCACATTCAGTGCAATATAGGCATCTCCGATGAAGAAAATTCCGTGCTCTCTCTCCGGAACTGGCTCCAATTCAAACTTCTGAAATGTTGAAATGACAATGACAGATAAGTGAAAAGTTCTCTTTCTCCCACTCTTTTCTTCTCACATAAACAAGTGGATGACACATTTCAAAGTTCAGAGACTTCTCGTTAAATGTTATGAGTGTGGATCCAATGTATTGAGATTATTATGAATTAGTTAGATGGAAGCTGATTTTCATTTGATATTGTATCAATTCCAATCTTGGAGGGAGACAGATTTCACCTGATACAGTATTTTCAGATAATCCACACAAACTCATATCAAACTGAAAATCTCTTGAATTCAATCTTGAACTCACATTAATTCTCCATACGAGAAGACCGTTCTTCTTTCCAATTTCAGCCAAAGCGGGATCAATCGTATTCGGTTTCATCTTGATTCTCCGCCTTCTTCCTCTCCAATTTCTTGTTGACCACCAGAATCAACAAGCAATGAAATGAGCCGGGAAACGACCCCTATCCGAATCTTCTTCCTCTCAGCCATCAGAAAAGTGTAAAAAACGTGTGTTGTCTGCGTCTCTTGATATTCAAGTACTCTCTCGCCAATTACTTTGAGCATTTTACAATGCGAATGGGCGGGAAAAAGACGATTAACTTTCTTGTTTGTCTCTTTTGGATTTTCTTTGATTCCAATGGGAACCTTGGATTAAGACATTGTGAAGTGAACACTTTGGTGAGGAGCACAATTGGAGTTCGAATGAAACGATTTACTTCAGTACTGGAGAGTTTCTTTGAAAATGGATCAAAGAATGATAAGATTCTCTGAATGACATGAAATACCTGAACTTTTTCAGAACGGAACCGATGTCTGATTACTCAAACTGATTGTAGGATGCCACTTTATGTGATTCGCGAACATCGAAAACAACAAGTATATACAGTGGCTTCATTCATCAAAACATCCAAGTGATTCGTGTTTATCTGACCTTTGGCCATTGGAATATACAATTCAAATGAAGTATTTCATGATCACAGTTCCATATGAAAACCGGTTTCTTCCAATGTTCGGGATGTGGTGAAAGCCCTAAACCCATTGTTGTATTGTTGTTTATTTGTCTAGTTCTCGAGGAATCACTTTCAGAAAATCTATGAATTATTTCTAAATTTGGATCTTTTTCTCGTTAATTTCGAAACGTTACTCAATATGACCTAGTTTTTGTCACGTGATTACTTTTAAAAAAGTCACGTGGGAAACCTAATTCTAAGAATTGAGAGATCATTTTCTATGATCAAATGATCATAGTTCTATTGACAGTCTTCCGGTGAACTCTTGTTTTTCAGTTGGCAAATGAAACCTTTTATAAAGACGTCTTTATTTTTTTCTTCGTTGAATCATAGCTTTTCAATTCTCGTTTCTTCTCTATTCAAAGTTCCATTTTTGTTTTCAAAAAGAACCTGTGACAATGGTTTTTATGTTGATCTCTATTCCATTTTCTGTTCGTTTTTCGAATATAAAACAAAACTTGTTCGGTTATATCGAGGGAGAGAGAGAGTGAAAGAGTTATGATGTTTCAGTCGGAAGAACCGACAAATATGATAACTGTCCACCCACCAAACCGACACGTTTTTTCATATTTTGTGCTGTGAATTCGAACTAATAAAACCATAAAATGTGTCCCTCTTTATCTAGATTTCAAATCATTTATGTATCGTTTCACTCTTTTGACCTTTATCTATGACTCATTCCTCCATTTTGCAGGAGGGAATAACTACTAGTTTTCTGTAGATGTAGTAGTCGATCTATCAGAGGAGTAAACAGAGAAAAATAGAAAAATAATTGACACGCGTTTAGTGTATTTTGTTTGCACCGAATATGTTATTTGTTCAATTACTTTTCCCTTAGAATCGATAGCCAGTCTGTCGATTTTCTTTTGCTCTTCAATTGATGTCATTCTTTTCTTTCTCTAATAAAACCAATTATCAGCTCTTCTTTTCTTATCTTTCGGAGTACAAAAAGGGTCATATGGAAAGAGAGAAAAAGAAGGCGGGTGAAATGTCAAACGACCACTAGAATTCAATTAAAATCCGATTACCGTACTCTTTTTTTGATTTTTATGGTTTCATTTCGCATGTTTTACGAGTATCGGTTAGTACAAAAACCCTCGTGGAATGGAACGAATGACTGTCGCAAACATCTTTTTCGTTTGTAGACTCTTTGACAAATAATTGCTTCTTTTTTTTACTTGTCGTTGAACTTTTCCTCTTATATTCTCTGCTTTCGACCTATTCGTCATTTCATTTTTTTCAGAAATATGAAGGTTTTTTCACTCATTCTTGCTGTTCTTTTCGTCATGATGGCATCTGTTGTTGTGAGTTTTTTTCTGGATTGAAATACCCTTCTGAATCAGAGTCACTGACCTACAGTACCCCAATTCCTAAGAAACTCCGTTTCTTAATCAATAGAATCTCCATGACAAAATTCAAAAATTCTTCAAATCCTTCTCTCGTTTTTCAGGAATCATTCAACGTTCCACCGACTGGATTATGCTATGTTCCACCAGGAGGAGACTGTTACAGATGTGATTGCAAGAAGCCTGCCACGTGTTACAAGGGAACATGTCGTTAGATTCTCAGAAGAATCCTCTACTCATTCCTTCCACTATTGTTTGTATTGAATCGAACACAATAAACTGGTTATTTTCTCTGAAACAGAATCATTCGACTGAAAATCAATTAAAGAAGTTCAGACTGTTGAGCAATGAAACAATAGTCCATCAGATGTTTTTTTTTCTTTTTTAATCCGTTCCTTGTCTGATTCCAGTACAATCGGATCAAATAGGGATTCTGGTTTTTCATGAACAAAAACAGTTTCGAAGTGCTTTCTATTCCATTTTTCTATTATTTTAAAATTAAACTCTTCTTGATTTGCGTCTACCGCTTAATGGTAAACAGGATTACTCTTATCAATTCCCTTCTTCCGTTTCAGAAAGCTTTCAAAGTTCCACCGGAAGGAATCTGCTACGTGCCAGCTGATGGAAACTGTTTTGCTTGTGACTGTAAGAACGTGCTACAACGGAACATGCCGATGATTAGAAGAAACAAAAAAAGACAAAACAATGTACTGTGTTTAACACCAATAAAATATTGAAAGAAAACAAAAAAAACAAGTGCAAGAATGGGACAGAATGGGACATGCGAATTCTTAAAATCTAGTTCTAACAGTTTGATAGATTCCGTAAGCGACTGCTGTGGCAAAGAGAAGCCATCCGATATTTTGAGCATGTGGTGTATCCAAATGGGAGAGTACTGATTCTTTGATTATGGAAACCTGATTAGAGAGCTGTTTTTGATTTCTGAAAATGGTTAGGTTCACTGTTATATTGTAAATTTTTCTTACTCTTCGGGTGGTATTACGATCTCTTGAACGTCCGCTTCAATGACATTTGGCTTCGTTTCATCAGTTATCTCCATAATTTCATCTTCTTCACTTAAACATTCATCTATTTCGAGTTGTGATTCCTCTACAAATGGTTCCGGCTCAAGCATAAAAATGCTTCCAAAAGATGGTTTGTGCTCTGGATTCTTCTTGGTGATCAGAAGACAGAACGCCTGGAAAAATGGGAAACCGATTAGGTTATCATCAATTGACTTTTAACCGCTAACCTCATTAATACTTGATAATTCGACGACACGACCATTCTCTTCTACGTAAATTCGACCGGAGGACAACTGATACAGTTTTTCAGTTGTTTCTTTGACTCGAACAACAATCAGGAAGCGACTCGAAGTAGGACAGTCTCCACTTGCAACTGAATCTTTCAGAACTGGAATAAACAGAACATCAATGAGTGATGTCATTTCGGATACGTCTCGTTTCATCGGAGAAACACCAGTCAACTGCTTTGGCGGTACCTGAAAAATACATCTAAATTTTTATCGACATCAGTGATATCACCTTGATGAGAGGTGGCTGAAACTCGCCGGCGACTGCTCTCGTTAATGCCATTCTGAAGACAACACGATCGGTGGCAGACATTTCGACACCAGTGACTGAATTATAGTTGTCGACGCCGATGCATATAATTAATTGATGTTTCGAGTTGAGTGCCGCGCAAATCGATGCTTGAAGTTCAAATGTTGACATGTCACCATAGTGTTCTTGGTCGAAAAGAAGTGTCCAGATTCCACGAATTTCCTATAAATAATGAAATTAGAGAACATCTTTTTGAAATAGAGTACTGGAAAAGCGTCTCGATATTTGAAAAATTTTGGCATCTGGCTATTGAATAATTCATCGAAAGCGCTCATTTCTTTTTCATCTCCATTTCCATTCAATGAAATCGTTACTTCTGTTGTAATCAGATGAGTCGTTTCATCTTCAGTCACAGTTTCAACGAGTTCATCATCATCTTCGTCTTTTTCCTTTACTTTTTCCATAACTTGATCTTTCATTCTTCCGGTGACAAGATTGTAACTAGTTCCAGTTGTTACTCTGAAAACTTTTCAAGATTTAAATGGTGTACCGCTAATTCTGATATCGAATTTCATATGAATCGAGTCAGCTCGCGGGACCTAATCGAATTCAAGTACTTTATTTTTTCTAGAAATGCCTGCGAGCCGAGATATAAACGCTCAATGTGCCAAGAAACAGTGGAAAAGGGAATTTCATCTGCAAATTTACACTATACTCAGAAAATTCATGAATTCTTTTTTTTGATTTCTGTAACTGAAGAACTGAAATCACTAGAGATAAACTTCAGGACACAAACATGATCAGCATAAGATTTTCGTTCAAGCTATTCAAATTTTACTACGTTTTATCACTATTCAGATTGAACGTTTTGGTATAGTTTGATACAGAGATATGTCTGGACAAAGGCTTTAAAAGGAAAACCGAACAAAGAAAACTCCACATTCATCTGTTTTATGATACACCTGCCATCTACACCTATTGTTAATAAACGAATAGATAATAGGGAAGATGTCACAAGTTGTAACATAAAAAGATGCCGATTTACAGATATAATAAGTTTATGATGAGCAGGTGGCCTTACCCCAACTCAGTAGGCCCGAACAGTAAGGGCGTGGCTACTACTAGGACTCCGCCCCAGGGTATATGAGTAGAGAAAACTGTTCATTCATTCAACGTACTGGTGAGCGATTCGCTATACGCGGTCAAGTCTCCCGCCCCGGTTTGCATGCGGCCTTCTACCGTGTCGCTGTGGGTTTGTACATTTGGCGCTGTGAGTTCGCTCCCTCCCCTACTGGCTTTGCAGCCGCCCCGGTTCGTATACGGCCTTCTACCGTATCGCCGTTGGTTTAGTAGGAGGCGCCAGGAGTTCGCATACGGCCTTCTACCGTATCGCTCCGAACCTTTTCCGTACTGGTGAGCGACCTGCTTTACGCGGTCAAGTCTCCCGCCCCGGTTCGCATACGGCCTTCTACCGTGTCGCTGTGGGTTTGTACGAGTGGCGCTGTGAGTTCGCTCCCTCCCCTACTGGCTTTGCAGCCGCCCCGGTTCGTATACGGCCTTCTACCGTATCGCTGTGGGTTTAGTAGGAGGCGCCAGGAGTTCGTATACGGCCTTCTACCGTATCGCTCCGAACCTTTTCCGTACTGGTGAGCGATCTGCTTTACGCGGTCAAGTCTCCCGCCCCGGTTCGCATACGGCCTTCTACCGTGTCGCTGTGGGTTTGTACGAGTGGCGCTGTGAGTTCGCTCCCTCCCCTACTGGCTTTGCAGCCGCCCCGGTTCGTATACGGCCTTCAACCGTATCGCCGTTGGTTTAGTAGGAGGCGCCAGGAGTTCGCATACGGCCTTCTACCGTATCGCTCCGAACCTTTTCCGTACTGGTGAGCGACCTGCTTTACGCGGTCAAGTCTCCCGCCCCGGTTCGCATACGGCCTTCTACCGTGTCGCTGTGGGTTTGTACGAGTGGCGCTGTGAGTTCGCTCCCTCCCCTACTGGCTTTGCAGCCGCCCCGGTTCGTATACGGCCTTCTACCGTATCGCTGTGGGTTTAGTAGGAGGCGCCAAGAGTTCGTATACGGCCTTCTACCGTATCGCTCCGAACCTTTTCCGTACTGGTGAGCGACCTGCTTTACGCGGTCAAGTCTCCCGCCCCGGTTCGCATACGGCCTTCTACCGTGTCGCTGTGGGTTTGTACGAGTGGCGCTGTGAGTTCGCTCCCTCCCCTACTGGCTTTGCAGCCGCCCCGGTTCGTATACGGCCTTCTACCGTATCGCTGTGGGTTTAGTAGGAGGCGCCAAGAGTTCGTATACGGCCTTCTACCGTATCGCTCCGAACCTTTTCCGTACTGGTGAGCGACCTGCTTTACGCGGTCAAGTCTCCCGCCCCGGTTCGCATACGGCCTTCTACCGTGTCGCTGTGGGTTTGTACGAGTGGCGCTGTGAGTTCGCTCCCTCCCCTACTGGCTTTGCAGCCGCCCCGGTTCGTATACGGCCTTCTACCGTATCGCTGTGGGTTTAGTAGGAGGCGCCAAGAGTTCGTATACGGCCTTCTACCGTATCGCTCCGAACCTTTTCCGTACTGGTGAGCGACCTGCTTTACGCGGTCAAGTCTCCCGCCCCGGTTCGCATACGGCCTTCTACCGTGTCGCTGTGGGTTTGTACGAGTGGCGCTGTGAGTTCGCTCCCTCCCCTACTGGCTTTGCAGCCGCCCCGGTTCGTATACGGCCTTCTACCGTATCGCTGTGGGTTTAGTAGGAGGCGCCAGGAGTTCGCATACGGCCTTCTACCGTATCGCTCCGAACCTTTTCCGTACTGGTGAGCGACCTGCTTTACGCGGTCAAGTCTCCCGCCCCGGTTCGCATACGGCCTTCTACCGTGTCGCTGTGGGTTTGTACGAGTGGCGCTGTGAGTTCGCTCCCTCCCCTACTGGCTTTGCAGCCGCCCCGGTTCGTATACGGCCTTCTACCGTATCGCTGTGGGTTTAGTAGGAGGCGCCAGGAGTTCGTATACGGCCTTCTACCGTATCGCTCCGAACCTTTTCCGTACTGGTGAGCGATCTGCTTTACGCGGTCAAGTCTCCCGCCCCGGTTCGTATACGGCCATCTGCTCGCTGTGGGTATGTACGCAGCGGGCACTATTCACGCGCCCAGACTGATTCAAACTGTACCGAGGAACGGTTCATGATTAAATTGATTCGAATACAAATAGCTCAACACACGGAACGAGAGTATCGAGAGATGGCGGCCAGGCTAGTCCTACTGTTCCATTTAAATTCCTCAAAAAAGATTCCCGCATTTATTCAATTTTTCGAGTGCATAACGAGGGAATCACCGGTATGCTCCTTTAAATATTTTTGCCAAATTTCGATGATAAGTTACCGTCCGTATCGGAAACTGTCTTGTGACATATCGTACACCTCATCTTCGAATACTATTTTGTCGAATTCAGTCGATGCTCCCTGGCTGCTGGCCCATGTGAATTTCGACTGCAGAGATTGATTAAATTGTGCTCAATACGTTCAATTTGATACCTCTTCCACGAGTTTTATGAATGAATCGCTGTCTATTCTTGTGGTTGGCGATGGTAAGTCGATTGTGATAAACTGATCATTTCTCTGAGATGTAAATAAATATTAGCTTGCGTACGAATTATGAAAATACGAACCATGTTATTTTCTCCGTCGGAAAACACCTCACTTTCAGACTCCAGTTCGTAAAGCCTTGTTTGCAGATAGGAGTCTAAAAAATTTTTTTTTGATTGATAAAATAATTTTCAATCTAATTCAAACCTGGTACATCTCCATCTTGTGAAAAAATAGTGTCAGTCTCGTATTGCTCTTCTGGCGGAATTTCTGTCATTTCGAGTCTGGAAACTTTCTACAACAACGTTTTGCTGAGATAAGCTATTTTAACAATAAATTGAAGGAAAAATAAGATTTCGGCGATAATTATTGCAACGAAGAACGCTTTGCGCGCAAGTCTGCGAAGCAATCACTAAAATTGAAATTGCTAAACTTTCTCGGGAGTTCCCGCTAAAGAACGCGCGAAACGGAATATCGGACTGTCGTTGTCGTTTGTGAGAGAAGGAGAAGTTTGGATTAGTGTTTATTTATTTGAAAAATCAGAGAAATTCTGAGAATAATACAGAGAGATTACCAAATGGCTATTGAGGAAAAAGTTTACAAAAAAATTAGAGGAGTAAACTAAAAATTGTTCGGGGAAAACCCGTTCTGCATCGATGATTATGCGAGAGAGAAGCTAAGCGATTTCGATTTGAACACTTTCGTCGTTATCGTCGTTTTTGACAGTGAGCACAATGATTGGAGGACGTGCGTATCCATGAAGTTGCTCATAACAACGAAGACGACGAGTCGTATGAACGATGAGGAACGAGAGAAGAGCCCAGATGGCTGGTAGAGCGAATTCACAGATCACAAAGAGCTGAAAAGTTTATGAGATGGAATAAGAATTGAGTGGATGGAATATACCTTATCCTCATTAGTTGCATGCGTCTTCTCAAGTACTCGATTATAGCTTCTCACAGACCAGACAGCGGCTCGAATGAGCAAGAAGAGCAATTGAATAGTGGTACACGGAAGGGTCAACAGAGGCTTACGTGTCCACATTGCAGCTCCTAATCCGAGAACACACGTGAAAATATCAGCGAACATTCGAGCGACGAGATAGTAGAGATCGAAACTTTTGAACTTTTTGTAGAATCTCCACGAGTTTGGGTTTTCATTTGTATCGTCACGTAGGAGATAAGCCCAATGCATAATATCAACAAGACACATCAAAACAAATATTATTTTGAGTAGACGGAAACGTGTTGATGGATTGAAGAAGGGCCACGACTGAAACTAAACGAATAATGATAAGAAGAATTGAAGATGTCGACTAACCTGAGTGTTGTCGATACGTCTTCCCGAATCGCCTCCTTCTTCATTTGATTCTTGATTATTCTGAACATTCTGTTGATCCTTTGCCCGAACTGACAAATTTCTTGGGATCCTCGGCGAGTTACTCATGTCCTGAAAGAGAAAATAGAATGAGAATGTTCTAGAAGCGTAGGCCTGTGTAGGTCTTCAAATGTGTCATCATTTTCAAAGGATCACACAATTGATCACAACACATGAATGAATCACTTCGAAAACCGACATATCTCTGAAGTTTGAAAGAAGAAATCTTACGTCGTTACTCGCCGAGTGAGTGACACTGACAACTTCTCCGTTCACTTTGACCAGCGTATTCTTTCTGGAACGTCCCTCTCCGATTTGGAGGTCAATTGTATTCCGTCGACTGGCGTCTCCTCCGTCTTTCACGTGCACATTCACTTTCGACGGCTTTCGTGAATCGGAGCCCGAGCCTGCCGACGCCTGACTCAGCACTACTTGCTGCTTCGAGGACGACAGCTCTGAAAACGAAACCAATTCTTAAAGATATATGTGAAACCGTTTTTGATTTCAAGAGTCCCTATATACTAAATATTTATAGATTTAGACTTTGACAGTATCTAATGATAGTTCTAGATGATTGCCCAGTTCTAAACGGGAAAATGAAGATCTTTCCTTCTGGGTAGATACGTTTGATTGAAGAGGAGGAAAAGAGTAAGAATGAGAAGAGAGAACTGACTCATTGAATCTTTGCACATCGTCTTATATTAAATACTTGTTTTCTAGAAAGAAAGGTATAAAAAGAGATTATTTCACTTGTTTTTATGAGAAATATATCTTATGACTCGATGAAAAAGGGGAAAGAAGAAGAAAAAGGAAAAGAAGAGGATAAGTAGATGAGATTGATGCACAAAACTAATAACGGATGCATGTTTCTGGTTGACTAATTTGCATTCCCTTTTCCCCTTTTTCTCCTTCTTCCACACCTCTAAGAATCTTTTCTCCGCCTTTTCTTTTCCATCCTTCGTCATTTATTTTGCTCTTTTCTGGACGACAATGGCACAGAAAACGTCGTAGTTTGATCGAAGAAAGGACGGAAAGGAAAACAGAAGATAAGAAAATAAATTCAAGAATTGAAATGAATTGAAACAAAAATAGATGATTGAAGTGAAATAAAAGTGGTTGAGATGGGAGGAATTCTGAAGCTGAAATGAGGGAAAAGATGATGAAGAACGGAAAGCAGAAGAGAGGAAAAAGGAGGAGAAACTGGAGGAGAAAGAGAGATGGGCTGGGATTATATTCAGATGGATTATTGGCAGGAAGAGACGATTAGCGACGGATGGCATACTCAAAAAGGTGTTGGAAAATATGTGACAAAACGAGAAGAGAGGCTATATCAACATTATCTGAAAATCAATATGAAAAAAAGAAAGAAGCGTGACGACGACTGATGAGATTTTAAGACGGAAATGTTTGTTGAATTAGAAAAAAAAAGAAGAAACGTCATATTAGTTCAGAAAAAGAAATAGATGATGAACTTTTGTCGAGAATAGTAGCTCTTTTCTGGATGATTCTGTCAATTGTTGTAGTCTGTATCCGATTCAGATTCCTTGTCAGAAGAGCTTCTGACGTCTACATCAGGTTCCCGAAGGGTTATGACCTCAGAGTCAGAACAATCAGTGAACTCGTAAACAATGAAGATTTGTATTTATACGATTACGTCAAACGGTAAGTCTAGACGATAAAATAATCAGAAGAAAACATGTTTTTGAGGTTGTAAACGGAAGTAGGATAAGTGGAACACAGTTTCAAAAGTGATACATTTTCATTGAAGAATCATTGGGTATCGTAATCCATAATAACTGAAAATCCCAAAAATCTATCTCAAAAGATTTCGAACGGATTTCCACTTTTTCAATAATTCGTTTGAAAATACGAGTACGATTATAACAAAAAGAAGGCTTCTTTATCCCCTGATCCGATAAAAATCGTCATCTCCTTGACAACAAGTCTGGATATTTCATCTCATCATCATCTATCGATGAAGAATCTCACTTTTCTTCTTTTTCTTTTTCTGTTGCTCATCGTTCGATGAGAAGAAGAGGAGAAGCACCTGATCCCACCTAATACCCAATCACTTTTCAATGAAATAGACAATGAAGAAGAGAAATGAAATGAAAACAAAAGACAATTGATTTCAAGAACAAAAAGGTGTTATTCTGAATGAGTGCTCTTTTTTCGAAAAAAGAGAAAAGAAGAAGAAGAAGAGAGCAATCCATTCGTTTTATTTCCCAATGACATCTCCACTCATTGCCCTTCGAATCCCCCTGGGAGGCTAATCCGTAGTGTCGTTTTCAGATGTGTTGCTTCGCCATGGAAACATAATCGAATGAAGATGAGAAGAAAAAGAAAAGAGAAAGAGGTGAAAAGAGAAACGTAATGTTGTACTTGTAAACACTATGATTATGGATGATGTATTGATGGCAGTGAAAAAGAGAAAAATAGAAAAGGTTTGGAGTTCTGAACCCTATAATTTCACTCGGAAAGACAATTTCTGTTGAAAGAATAATTATCAGTGTACTCCCT
Source organism: Caenorhabditis tropicalis (assembly GCA_016735795.1). Lineage (NCBI taxonomy): Eukaryota > Metazoa > Nematoda > Chromadorea > Rhabditida > Rhabditidae > Caenorhabditis > Caenorhabditis tropicalis. The sequence continues at coordinate 9,863,364 of CM028618.1, read as the reverse complement.
GATTTATGACGTTTTCTGATAAATCGTTTCTGGTTTAGTGCTCTAAGAGAAGCTCTAAAAGCGAAAAGAAGACCTTCTCGGTAGATCTTTCGTCCAAAATTGTTTCCAATTTGTAGTCCAACTACGTTTTGGCTCATTTGGCACCGAAAAGTTGAAAATTGAAGTTTTTGCGAAATATTAGTGTCTTATTCTTTGAACTATTTTCTTAAACGTATTTGTCGGTTGTATCTTGAAGTAATACATCGAATCCGGATGAACCAGATATTTGAGAGGATGAAGATGATTCACTAGTATTTAGAGTCTGAAGTATTGGATAAAAACATGAAAGTGAATGAAAAGAGGGAAGTTAAGACTTCGTATCATTACCAAGATTATTTCAACTTACCAGAAATCCAAAATCACGACAGAATTCCTCACGAAGGCGTCGGTGTTGCACACTTCACAACTGAAAATAAGTCAAAGTGAGGAGAAGAAAAAGCACGAAGAAACGAGTGGTAGAAGGAGATAAGTGGGTTGAAAACGAAATTGGAGTTTAGAAGATTCTTCTGAAAACACGAGAAAGGGAAAGAATGAAAAAAGACAAGAGGTGGAGGAGTTGACTAAAGGAGAAAAAGCACAGGATTTGGTCAGGATTTGTGCCACAAAATCAAGAGAAACGGCGAAGAAGATGAAGACGACGGAGGCGGCGAAAGGGAAAAAACAACAAGGAAACCTTGTTACGGGGTGAAAAAAAGAAGGAGAAGAAGAAGAAGAAGAAGTCAAAACGGAGCAGTAGAACGATAGAAGACGGGGCGACAAATCGGGTTATGCATACATCGGAAGACGACCACTTTGTTAACCACATACACGTCCCGTTTTTTGAAAAAAGTGATGTGATATGGAAGGAAGGAACACGGGAAATAACATTGAGTTCATAAGGAAATCATTACTGAAATTAGGATCAGACCCACTTGGTATGGTGTTCCATTTGTTATGTTCAGAAATATAATATGAAAGATGAAATTCATATAAACTTCAGAAAGTTCTGGATTCTATTCTTCCCAACGAGATAGAATCAAATCCAATATCTCTTTCAATACCTTCATTTTCTTTTCTCTAATCTCAGTTTATCATAATCATGATAATGATTTCCGAGAAGTGCTTCTCTCCCTTAGCAACCATTTGAATATCTGTTTTCCATGACTTGCCACTCTCGTTTTCGCTTCTTCTGAGAAATGTTCAAGTAGGAATTATAATTATGTCATCCTACCTGTTTTTTCGATTGAGGTCGAAACAAAATCATGTGTTCTCAAACGTCATCGAGAAAAACGAGAATAAGCTTGATTAGCCGAGTGTAATTAGAATATGAGTGCCTGTAGTCACATGTGGTTTCACATCCTGTCTTCTTACTGTCTATCATCAAACATGTTGTCGGCGAGCTGGTTTCTGTGGTTTCGAAATGAAATATTTTCATATTCAGTATGTGTTTGAATTCAATTTATTGTAGACAACAGTTAACTGCATGAAGAGTCTGTGACGGGATTATTCTCTCTCTATTCTTTCATTTGTCTACATGACTTTCCGTAATCTTTCCCTTTGGAGAAATGACCGTTGGACTCGTCTTCAACCTAATTTACACCTGCATCTAAATTAGCCAATTTATGTGTTAGAGACCATTTGATCCCGACAAAAAAATGACCGGTAATGAACGTTTTGAGAAGTGTTTTGTACTTGTTCTATGTCCGATTTCAATCATTCTTCGCTCTCAATCTTTTAAAAAACGAGGAAGATGCGTCGTGTTTTGAATTGGTCACGTGACGTTCTTCTTCTTCTCATCTGAAGTTGTCTACGGCAACAACCTGTCCTTCTTCTTCCTCTTCTCGAATACATTACCACCCCCGTCCGCCCACTTTCCGAATCTCTGAGAGAAGAGATCTGGGCCGGAAGTTAATGAGATTTTGCAAATTTCTGTAAAGTTGATCTTTATACTTTGGATATTCTCTGATAAAGGAAATTTGTATTTTTCATCTTTCGAGTATTATTATTATTCCAACCAATTTATTAATAAATAAATAATTCAATACATAGAAAGAATGAGATCAATTGATAGAATCGTAAGCGAAGCACGTGTTGAAGCACAGAAGATCGAATACAAATAAGAGCAAAAGGAAAGAGATGATGGGGAGAAAAGAAAAGAAAAGAGAAATTAGAGCACCTAGATGAATCCATTGAATTAGGAACGTCTCCTACGGAACAGGCTGTTCGATTCGATTGCCTTCTTCTCGTACAATTCGAATTTAGGCGCTCTCTGAAATGAAATCAAGTTGGTTATCAAGTTCATTTTTCCGAATTGCCGCCTGGCCAAGTTGCAATGAATGAAACGAGAACAGGTTCTCGTTTTTTGTGGTCATTGCAACTTGAGGCGACCTCTTCCGAATCATTAAAATGATTAGAAAGGACGTCTCGTATCATCACTTACCGTAGTCGTTGAAGTAGCAGGAGTAGTTGGATTGACTCTACTGATAACACGATTCTTGCACTTGTAGAGAGTATTGATGTTACGAATGTCAGATGGAGAGAAATAATCTCTTTTTTGCCATGGAACATTTTGGAAATTGTAGTGCATGATCGAATTGGCATCGTATCCACCCATGTAGAATGATTTTGCACGTTGATAGATTTTGAAGTTGTAATGATATGCAGATCCTCCGATACGACGATCACGATCATCTCTCTGATGCTCATGATAGAATCCCAGAATGTGCATCAACTCGTGCATGACAGTTCCACGTCCGTTGTACAGAAGACAAGATGGATCAAGTTTCATTCGAGTCTCGACGTTTCCAGCTGGAGTTCCGAACAACCAACGACTAGTTTGACGACCGATGTAAGAGAAACACCGTTCGAGTTGGTAGTATTTGTTGATTTGAAGGTAATTTCTATCTGTTGAACGACGTGGACGGAAACGAATACAAGTGACATCTTTGAATGCTTCCATTGCAGATAGAATGACAGCTCTTTCGGTTGCAGTATAATGAGAAGCAATATCATATGGAACTTCTCCATTTGGCCAGAGACTGAAAAAGAAAGAACAGGTTATTTGAAGAGGTCATTTTCAGTTGTGAAGAGAGAATAGAGAAAGAGAGAATGGTCACTCACTGTGTTTCCCATTGGTATGGATGAATGGCAATTCCACGTTTCTTCCTCATTGGAATCTTCACGGCGACATCGTCATCTTTTGGTGGTTCAGAGACTGACCGTTTTGTGGGAATCTGGAAACAAATAGGTTAATTGGTTGAGAGAGAAAACAAAAGGAACTTACCTTCACAGCAACTTCATCATCTTTCTCAGGTTCTGCGACTTTTGCAAGAACAAGAGCTAACAGGGAAAGCAATAGAATAGATCGGTACATATTCAGAGAAGAAAAAGGAGTGGAGTAAGCACACTGTTTTTTGCAGGCTTTGTTCAACCTTTAAGTAGTGGTCATCTGCATCCCCCTCATCTGCAGATCCCCAGACTCCGCCCCCTTCCGCCCGTTTCCTGAAGATCAGGCGGGTCGTCGACGGTGTCGTCTCCTTCTCTTTCTCCAACCTCCCAGGTTGCACTTTCCGAACGGCCATGACCACTACGATCAGGTGGACGTGGGAGGAATACGGTAGAAAACGAGGGGGTGAGTACGAGAAAAAATGGAATGAAAGAGAGCGTGTTTCAATGGACAATTCGAAGACGTCGGACGATAAAGAGATGCTGATTTTTTTATTGGTGGAGGTGGTGCAGGAAGTCACCCACGCTAATGTAGTGAAAGAAGAAAAGAGAATGATTCATGGGAGTCAGTGGATTCAATCGGAAGAAGAACTTTTTATTAGGTGACTAACGAAGAAGAGCTAAAGATTTCAAAGAGATAAGCAAGATGAATCATAAATTAAGATGGTTGAAATTCAAACTGTGTACAGTAAAAGTAAAAAACTTGAAATACTTCACTTCAATTGGAAATACTGATTTCCAAAGAACTGTCAACTTTTATGATTCCCATCCAGAATGCCCTTTGAAAATCAAAACCAATAAAACAATGAGTACTTCAAACAATAAAATCTGCAACAAATATACATTTGTTTCCTCTCTATTTCTCTCAATTTACAGTCGAGTGTCATCATTTTCAGACCTGATTCGTTCCTCCCCTCTTTCTCATTTTGCGTGTTCTTTCATTCTGCACTACTTTTCAAAAATACTCGTTTTTTCAGTACTAGAGGGGAAAATAAACAGTTTTGGAACGTTGGTTGACATCATTGTTCATTTTATAAGCTTATTCAGAGAAAAATTTTAGAGCCTTCTCTATACAAAATTAAATTATCTAGATGACAGACAGTTGAGTATATCTACATTATCTTATTGGAAAACTAATAAAAACTATTCAAATGATCTCTGAAACATAAAATAAAACATGCTGATTGTTTCATCTGATTCATAGATTTAATGTTTCATATTTCGAATGATCACACCTTTTTCCCGTTTTACTGTAATATGATGTCTTGTAGTTGTTCTAGTTTCAATGATATCATATAAAAACTTGGACGTTCTGTCTTCAAAAAATCTAATTTGATACCAATTAATCGATCATTTTGGTACCACCCTCCACTCTGCAAAGTCCACCATTTGTACTTTTCTCAGTTATCTCATTTCTCATTTTGTCTCGAAGACTGATGACTCTTTACCTCGTGCAAAAGTACAATCACGATGCATTGCTGAGCTATTTCTAGTATTCAACGATTATTTCTTCGTCCTCCTATTAATCTTTTCCTTGACTCATGTTCTATATCTTTATCCTTTTTCTATCAAAAATTCTCATTTTTGTTCCAGAACTTTCATTTGTTCCAATCATTCGATAACATCTAAAAGACACATTTCGTTTCTTAAATAACTAGTTTTTTGTCAAATACAAAGTTGGATCGAGGTTTCGGTTTCTCAGGGCCCATTTGGTGTACTTTTTCCGTACTTTCGAAGAGACGATTCGATTGATGAAAGGCCGGAGACACTTGACAGAAACAACATTGGGCACATCGTGACAATAGTATTCTTCTCAATAAAAAAACGAGAAAAAGGGGATGGAATCCATCTGTGTTTTGGATTTCCGATGTTTAGAAAACGGGGCGGATTGAAAATGTTGCAAAAGTTTTATTGCTCCGATTTACGGTTCCTTAACTTTTAGGTATCACGAATCAAATTGGTCACACAGAGAATGAATTAATTAGGTCGAATCTTAGATGTTTAGATACAATTATACTGCATTTGATAGTTTTGGAATGAATCCATCCATGCTACCGTAATCTCGAGGTCAATGAATTTTAGTCTCTGTAAATAAGAGAAGTATTGATATCTTCTGAAATATCTGAGTTGAAGATTTCTGAATAAATGCCTGAGTGGGGAAACTAGAATTTATTCGTTCTCATTAGAGTCCTCATGAAATGCTGAATTCGAGTGTTTGTGCCTTCTGAACTTTGTTCTTCTTATCACTCAATCCTCCTTCAAAGTCATTATCCCCCTTTCAAATCCCATTCACATCCGCTTCGATTTTCTTATCTTTTGATTTTCAAATGTCTAGATATTCGGGCTGTTTAGGTAACTGTTATGACGTAGAGTTAGAGAGATTAAGAACGTCGTTTTTGATAAGTATTCGGGGGTTTTGCAGCGGAAAAACAGTGTTCAAACACCATGATGGATATACGAAATACAGATTTGGCATTGAAAGAAGAATTCAACTGCAGATGGCAGATATCGAATGTTTTTATTAGTCAAGATGAGGAGTTACTTAATGTTTTTTTGTGATTTCTGTCAGTGAAACAAAGTTAAAATGGATCTTCGAGAAGCTACATCGGTCTTGTAGTTCTAGAATTAAATCAAAACAATCAGAAATTTGATTATTTGACACTTTAGTTTCAATGTTCATTTTAAGAGAATAGAACATCAATTGAGTTCGGAGTTTTTGCTTTTTCTCCAAAATAACATATTGCTATTATCAAATTACTATGACTTATATCATAGATTACGTCAACAGAATGACGCCTTTTCGATCGTCATCATCATCTTCAAAATGAAACAAAAGTAACAAGCGTGTCAGTGAGATCCCAACGAGAGACATCAATCAGGCGTCCAAGGCTGGTTTTCTTCCTTTTTCCTTTATCTTCTTCTTATTTTTTAGTGACTTCTTCTTCGTCTGTTTTTCTTATTCATTTTTCTCCAAAAAGAAGTGGATAAGATGAGATATTAAAGTGATGAAAAGAGAAATGAAAAAAGATGATAATGTGTGGAAAAACACGGTGCAAAACTTTATCAATCGACGGAAACGAAGGAAGATGGTATGGGGTTTTTTCAATTCAAAAGGGGGAATAAATAGGGTGAAATAGAATGTTCGATTTAAAAAAGAATAAATAATAATAAGAAGAAGAAGAGCATCAAATCATCTGTCGGTATGAACTGGAGAAAGGGGGACGATGAACATCATCATAATCATCGGGAAAAAAAGAAAAAAGAGAGAGAGAATGTGTATTGATAAGGGAAAAGAATCAGTTAAATGAGTGAGCCGAAGAGAGAGAAAAACGAGTCGTTGAGCCGAACGGAATTGTCCAAATTTATCGTCCGAATCTCATATAAGCCGACTTTCTCTTCATCATGTCGTGGTCCTCTTCCTCTCCCATCGAACGCTTTCCGAATCTGAAATTATGATATTATTGATGGAGCTTATGCTAGTTGACTACAGTAATTCCGATTGAGAAATACCTAAAAACTATATTTCGAAAGAAAAATTCTACAAGCCAAAAAAAGAACCAAATCATCCCTATATTTTCTAGTTTCTCAAAAAAAGAACCATCTCATCATTCGTTGTTGTCTATGTCAACTTAGAAATGAATGGGTTCACTCTCTTTTCGATGTTTACTCCCCTCTTACTCCCTTCTGTTTCTTTCTACATTTCCATACCTCATGTATGCCGATTTTCTTTTGAAGAGGTCATGTCCTTGCTCACCGTTGAATCCGTCCAACATCTCCATATCTGAGGATCTCTTTCCGAATCTGAAACGTTTCCTTGTATTCATTTCTCTCTTTGCATAATTTATTTATTCTTCTTCCGGGGGAATATTCTTCGCCCTCTTCCCTGTCTTCCAAGTATTCACATACCTCATGTAAGCACTTTTTCTCTTCTCAGCACTCATCACATCTTCTTCTGGAGTCTCCGATCGCTTTCCGAATCTGCAAGAAAATATTAATGACTCGTCGGTGGTCTTAAGGTGAAAAACCAACCTCATGTAGGCGGACTTTCTCTTCTCCATTTCCATATCATCTCCTCCTCCGCTGACTGCCGACTCTTGCTCATCACCAGCACTTCTCTTTCCAAAACGCATGTAAGCACTCTTTCTCTTTTCCATTTCCATCGGATTTCCACCGTCGGAACGTCCGAAACGCATGTAAGCCGACTTACGTTTCTCCATTTCTACAATTCATTCGTTTGTTGGAATCTTTTTAGAACTAGAACATACCTCTCTCCAAATCACTGTCTTGCTGGGCAATGGCCACAGCGACGATGACACCAAGCATCAAGATCAACCCACGAGAGTTCATGTTTCTGGAATTGTCACTTATTTTGAGAGAATTCAAATGAGAAGATGAAGATGAAAGGAAAGAGGAAAACAAGATAAGGGATATACCGTATTCATGGCTAATCTTTTGTTTTTTGTTTATCAGAAAATCTATTCATAAAAGGGTTCTTATTAGAGGAGAAAGATGAAAAGCATAAGGGAAAACACGAAGGAAAAAGAAGATTTTATGAGATTATGAGAGCCAGACATTGTTCAAGAACAGCTTGACATTATCATAAATATCAGCTGGTTGAAAGATTAAAAGAGAGAGAGAGAGAGAGAGAAATTGTGTAGGAGGGAGTTCCAGGTGAAAAATAAAAGGATTAGCAAATCCAGAACTTACTTTGTCCTACCATTACAAAAGAGAAAAAAGAGAAGAGGCGGCTCAGAGCAAACGAGTCTCTTCGAATGAGCCGACTCTTTTTCTCTTTTTCAAGGGGTGGAGACGTCGGAGCGAAGAAGTGGGCGGAGCTAAGCTTTTGAAGGTATTCTCTCTCTTTGGCTCTTCCTCCCGCCCTTCTTCTTTTCCACCGTCTTCTCTACTGGTTCTGAAGAGAAAAAGAAAAAGAAGATAATCGGATTTCGAGAGGAAATAGAGAATGACGTCAACTAATTCCAGAGTTTTTTGAATCAAGACGATGATATGGGTCATGAGATTCAAACGGAGTTACCATAGAAAATCGTAACACGTGTTCAACAACAGAAAAGAAAGAAAAGAAGAAGAAAATAAGATTGATGACTATGAAAATGGTCGGAGAATTGACGGATTCATTTTGAGATTTGAATTGACTTTCTTCTTTCTTTTCGAACCGAAGCTCATACTCCAAATCAAACGATTTCGTCCGCGTAATGGATACAAACAGAACAAAAATATGAAATAACATGATAGAAAATGAAGAAAATGAGTCAGATGATTGTGCAGAGAGTGTAAATTATAGAATGGAATAGTGATCAAGTCGTGAGAAGATCATGGAAGAGTTCGATTCAATGTTCAGATTTTCAGGAGGAAACTCCTTTGCCGTTCAATTTGTTTTCAGCTGTCTAGGAAATTTAAAATCAACTGATCATTTCAAAAGAATCTCTCTGTTCCCTTTCATGAATGAGTATTCTGTACCTCTTTTCAACTTGCAACCTTCGTCTTTCAGTCCCAAAAGATTCTCTCGGAACTCATTTCCGTCACATCATAGATGTTATTCCATAAGAACGAAACTAAGACTTCTTTAAAAAGGTCGATGACGCATTCAAAACTCTCCGACTGATATTCCTAATCTCAAAAGAATCTCATTAGTCATTTCACGTTCGTGCAAACTACTGACTCCACAGATTGACGGAATGGAAAACGTATTGCCACGACTCTTTCAAGCAGTGTATGATCATGGAACCATTGGACCCGCACTTCTTCCGAAATTTGTAGTAAAAGTGAAATGTGAATACAAAATGAAGTGATTTGTAGAATGTTCTTTCCGGGGTGTTCCAATGGTTTTTCTCAGCCGGTGTTCGGAATTTCTGTTTATTTCGATCAGAACTTATTTGATTTTCAGAAATTCCTTTCGAAAATCTTCTTAACTTTGGGGGATATCTGTTCCAATCAGCTTTTGATGCATAGAATCTTTCAGTATTCCAAGAAGTCTCAAACCGTTTGCCACGTCACAATGAATCCTCTTCTTCGAAAGGAAATCAATTCCTGACTAATCTTTTGAAAACAAAAGACCCGAAAGAAGCCTTTTTTGTTTTTCTTTGAGAATGAAGTACAGTACTTCCTGATTCATAATTCTTTTTGAATTAAGACTTCGTTTTGATTTTCTAAAAATCGGGAAACCAAACGACGACAGACAAGGAAGAAGCCTTCTTCTTTCTTTTTCCTTTTCTGCAGATTTTGGAAAAACAGAAAAACGTTAATTTTCTTTTCAAAATCCAATCCGGATCTAAACGAAACGGAAAAGAAGAAGTTGAGTTTCAAATTTTGGGTTTTGGGTTTTGGGTTCTGGAGAAATGAATGACGTATCAACTTTTTTTTTTCTTTTTTCTTGTTTGCACAGTTTGTACTACATCATTAATAATTTCATGGAAATGATGAGAAACATTGTCTTGTGATCGACCATTTTGTGTGAGTTCTTTGAAAGAATAATGATCAAAAAACAGACAACTTCTTCAAGATTTCAAGAGATTCTGAATCAGGAAGAAGGAACTTCTCTGACCTATTCTTTGATCAGATGAAGTGTTTCCGACGGATGAATCCATTCAAATTTATAATCTTTGGAAGACGAAGGTCATTTGAAAACATCTAGAATCATGATGGATCTATAATAGAAGTCACATTACACTCATAACGAGCTTGTTGTTCTCCCAAATTTCTAGTTTCTTTCAGTTTCCCAATGGAGGAAAAAAAAGAGAATTGATAGGCCGTGTGACATTCAAATTGTAAGGTTTCAATAATCAAAAACATATTTGATATCAATAGTTTTTCTGATTATATTGAGTAAAGAATAATCTCATCTCTTCATTTTTTCCAAATGTTGAGGGCGGATATCTATTATATTCCTCCGAGTCATGCGTTTTTATGAATGTGTGAACCGATCGAACACCTTTTTGTTGAAGAAAAAACGAAATGGAAATAAAGAAACATTTGACAAAAAATGAGGAAAAAAGTACGAGAAATGGGGATAATCGAAAATGCAAAAATGCGTTTTCTGGCACTTTGAGAGGTCCAATTCAATAGAAATTCAGAGAATAAAAAGCGAAGAATAGAGGAACTTTCTGACGAATTTGACATGTTTGGATCAGTCAGACATCATAAGAAAAGAGAAAACACACGAGGAAAAGGCATACAATAGGTGTCTGAGCAAAAGAAAAGAGAATTCAGAATAGAACTCGGGATTTTTGGTTTTATTGCAGAACAATACAAAAAAACCATTCTCAGTATTCGGTTTTTCTTTTCAGAATTTGTTTATTTTGGGGGAAGAATCGATAAGGAAATGAGATCATTCAGCTTCAGTTTGTTATGATTTTGTCAGATGAGCATGGTCTTAAAGGACAGATCATCATCAATATCTAGTTGGTAGAACTCTTCAAACTTATCTGATTATTCAGAAAACAAAGTAGTTTTAAAAGAAATTGTTCCTAGAGAAAATTGAGTTTCTTGTACTATTGTTGAAGTGTGTGAGAACCAAGAATTCTCATTCGAATGACCCAGTCTCACTTTTAAATTCTCGAGGAATTATTTAAAAGGTGAAAGAAGTTTTCTCTTCGAAAGATCACATGGACTCTCCATTCGATCTCATATTAGAGGAATCTCTTTCTAGAAATTGTTTTTTTTTGTTTTGAACCAACAACAAAAACAACACTTCCTTCGATTCGTATCTATTAGTTTTTGATTTAATATTATACCCTTCGAGGGGGTTCTCTTCTCTATATTTAGCAAGTTTCTCTCTTTTTCTAATTCTGAGGTTCCCATCTTACTCATTATATCATTTTAGTCGATCATCTGATCTTCTTCTTCTTTTTTCCTCCAAAATCTCACGTCATTCTAATGGCTTCTTCTTCTTCTCTAAGATTTTGACTCCCACTTCTTTTGACCTATAAAACTTTTATGGATGCCTTTTTTACAAAAAGAAATAATTTCGAATAGTAAAAGTTTTCGAAATTCCACATTTTGTGGATTATCCCCCCGCACGAAACCGATAAAAGTACCGTATTCCCTCCGACTAGTCGTTTTCTCTTTTTCGGCGGCTCAAAAGCTGCTCGCTAACTGCTTTTATTTCAAGGGATTATCCACTGGGCCATGGGACTGAGAACTCGATTTCAGAAAGAATAGAAGAGGGGAAGATGGAAAGAGAAAAACATAGAATCATCCGGTAATCATATCAGATTCATTAAGATATTATTTGAGATTCAAAGAAATAGTTTCTATAAATGGAATCATCTCTTCTTCGTTTTTTCATCGTCGGTCATTTATTCGGATTATCTCCAGAGAGTTTCTATTTTCTGATAAATACGTGTATCGATGGAAAGAGCAAAACGTTTAAATTTTGAAATTTCGTGTTAATCCATAAGATAAGAGATAAGAGATTGATGATGAGTTTTTGAGTGGGAGAGAGAGAGAGAAAGAAAAAGATGAAGGGAGATTAGTTAGATGTCATGGGAATACTGTACTTTTGTTTTTGTGAACCGAAGAATCCCATGATAATACTCGAGGTACAGAATACTTTGAAAGCCGATAAATGAGATTTAGATAAACTAGCCATTAAGAAAAGTGATGTTTCTTCAATCTGATAAGATTAGAGATGTACTGAGTCCAAAGATTCATCATTGGAATTCGAGATCAAGAACTACCGTAATCCCTTTACTATTTGTGTTTTGAATCGAGTTTCAATATATTTCTAAGTTCTTTCTAACTGAAACAACAATTCATTGCTTTCATTTCTGAATACGACAAATGATGGAATTGATGTTTATTCATCAACTGAATCGGTTCCACTCAGTTTCAATCGAAGATTAACAAGGAGTATCACGTCAATCTCCACACTCTTTGACCCTCTCAACCATCTGATTTCTTTTTTCTGTCGATGGAAAAAGGGAATTCTGAATGCGGAAATCAGAAGAGTTGGGAACTTGAATGGAGATGTTTTTGAACACAAGTTCCCGTCGGAATCTTTCTTTATTTTCCTTCCGCTTCATCTTTTTTTTCCTTCTTTTTTCATTCTAAACGTCGTTGCGTTGCTTGCGTCGAATTCTCCGCCAGAATCACATGAATAAATTAGGTGGGCTCAGAGAAGATTGAGATTTTTGTGAGCAGAAGTAAGAAAAAAAGGAGGGAAGAAAAGTATGACACTATGAACTTTGGCAAAGAGATTGGGTCCGGAAATTGAATAAGGATAAGATGTTTGGAGGGGAAGAAAACGAAGAAAACGAGAAGAAGAAGAAGAGTCAATTAATACGATTAGTAGGGGAAGATATGTTTGGAGGAAGTTAAGAGAGAAGGAGGTGAGAGCATCTCGTGAGACATTTCCGTTGTCAGGTTATAGATCATTTTTGAAGAGAGAGGAGGGAACAATTTTTGGGGAAAGAAGATGTTTCGGGGAATGTATAGTTTGAACAAGTCAAGAGATTTTTTGAAAAAATAACAATTGTATTTGGAATGCGTCAATCAGAAAGAGTCACAAGAAAAGGTATTCTGATATCAAAATGATCAAACTGTTACCAAATTACTATCAGTTCTCAATTAAACGGGATTTTACTCCTGCATTACTTCGTGTTTTCAGTAGACAAATTCTCCTGATATGTGTCAATAAATTCTATTTTTGTCGATAACAAAAGATATTTTCCATTCTGTCCTTCTAATCCAATTCATGAGTGCTCTGACCTTCTCACTGAGCCATTGACTCTTGAATCCAACCATCGCCCTTATCAAAAAACAAATCCTTGTTCGCCAATTCCAGACGTTTTCAATCCTTATCTCTTCAGATGATTTCATTTCTTAGCATTCACTTAAGCTTCTTTTCATATTCCCCCCAAATCTTGTTATCTTTCTCATTGTCATCCAATCAGTTCTATCTTATTCTCTCCAAATATTCCATAATTCTCTTTATCGATGATATTATCAAGTGATAAGATTAAGAAGAAGAAAAAGAGTGAAGAAGCCGGATAAACGGACTGCTCGAAGACGTAAAAAGAGAGAATTTCGGATTAGTGAAACGATTAATTATGCAGTCTCTTTCCGTCAGAAAACAACATTTTTGTGATTAATAAAGTGTCTCTCTTGGAGATAAAAAGAGAAGAAACCTTCCATTTCCTTTTGGAGGTGGATATATTCTCAGAAGAGACGACATATTATATGTTTCTTGGGGAAACAGAGAAACAAGGAAGACGATAAAAATATGAGAGATTTCTCAATGAGAACGAAGAGTGAGCAATTAACTTTTTGACGTAATAAAATTGGTCATAAAAGAAAAAATGGTGAAATCTATGAAGCAATCATCCAAACTAGGTTATCATTTTCATCGAATGTATTCAAATTATATTTAAAAGAATTTCCAAAAGGTAAGGGACTGAGAAGCTCTGAACTTTTGTCCCAGAACATTAAATTATGCAAAACAGGCAAACATCAGAAAACTTGGGAAATCATATTTATTCGAAAAAGACTGAACATTTTCATTTTTTATTGAGTTTTAGAAGAGCAGAGGTTCGAAGTTCGAGAGTCTGTGTGAGAAGAGTTTGGTATTTATAATCAGTCCGTTGAGTTTTTTGTTCACGAGAACAATCTGTTTTCAATAATTCAATTTTCTAGAAATTGAAATAAATTTGTTGTTTAGAAGGATATATTCATTAGAACGGGGTCATTTACTGTCGACAATTAAGTTTAATTTCGATTGAGCGTTTTCCTTGAAAGTGTTCAAAAGTGATAACAGTTCGGGACTCGGAAAAATTATCTTGCTGATCAAACGTCAAGCTACCTCCGATATCACACCAATACTGTAGTTATTGTTTCTTGTGCTTTTGGAGAAGATACTCCACCTACACAACTGACCAATTCGAGAATTCTTACCAGTGTCCCAAATAAAAAAATAAAAATGAACAAGTATGTTTCATGTCGCTCAAAACAGACCATAAGAATACCTTTTAAATCGAATTTTGCAAACATAAAATTGTGAATAAGAGGTGGAGTCTCGAATAAAAAGCATGCACAAATACATACATTTCGATTTGGAACCAACAGAAAATTGGGACGCGCTCGAAAAGAAATGACGACGATTCATCTCGTTTTTTTGTGTGTGAGTGTATACTAAAGGATCGCTTTTTCTCTCGATTCAAGGACAATTTCAAGAAGAATTCGAGCATTATTATATGAGGAGAAAGTGTATGAATGAATGGAAACGCAGTGACACTTATCGTTGAAATTATCAAGAAGAAGAAGAAGGATGATGTGATGATGATGATGGTAGAAGAGGAAGGAAGAAGAAGAACATACGCTCGATTGAGCAAGATTTCTGAAAAATAAGAAGAAAATGGGGGAAATGGTCAGAGATCTTTGCAGGAAAAGTTTGGAATTTTAGAACAAGAAAGGAGGAGAAGAGAAAAGGATCCGTAGAGGACATACCTGATCATTTGTTCACCAATAGACCGGAAAGGTGTTGTTTTTGGAAAATAAAACTGCCACCCACAAGAAAGTACGAAAAAGAGAAAAGGTGATGTACTTTCAGGTAAATCAACCAATGCACACATTTTCTGAATGTGATAGAAAATAAGAGAACTATTTCATCTGAAGGATCTTCAGATCTTCTAAGTTGACGTCTTGACACAATGGAAAACTGATGATTCAAAATGTTCAAGAATCAGACTCCTCTACCTCATTGTTCCCTTTTGTCTACATCTTGTTAGACATGAAACTTCGAGAATTTCTAATTTTACACCTTTGTCTCAAAATTTAAATAATCAATCATTTAAAAGGGAACGGGGTTTCTTCTAAACTTCGAATTTCATTATTCATTGTCAGACTTCCGAAACTACAGTCTTCAAATCGCGAAAAAAGTGAAAATATACAGAAAAACTACTAGAAAAGTACTAATTAGTTCTAATAACGATAATAATAGGAACCGAAAGACTCTCTATTCTCTCTCTTGTTTTTCGAAATAACTCTTTTGAAATTCAATTATGAACGAGTTGAGAAAGACGAAATCGAGTTAAACTTTTCCTTCTCCTCCTACTCGTCATCGTCATTTTGTAGTGAGAAGAGGTTACGGTGGAAATAAAAAAAGGGAATCCATGAAGAAAGAATTTTGAAATTGAGAACAAGTAGAAGATGAATATTGTGGAAATTGAAAACTGGGGAGCATGCAATAATTGGTAGAGTGCTCTGGGACACGCGATTATACACAGAACAGAGAAATGTAACGAAACTTGAGAAGATATCTTTTTCTCTTTGGAAAGTGAATATTGGGTCTCTGTCCGGGTAAATATGAACAGAGAGACAAATTCGAACTTCATCAGAAATATAAAAAATCGAGAAAATATTCAGTTTTCTCTGCGTGACCTTCCCTTGATAATTTTTTGATCGTCACTTGCCTCCCACGTGTTCTCGAACGATTTGAACACTCGAAATGTCACTTTTTGATCTTTTTTGTTGCTTGTTTTTGTTTTCTTTGCTCTTGTCATGTCCAATTTTCAACGTCCACCGAGCAGTGAACCAACTTTAATGATAGGAGATGTTCCTTTGAATTTCGATTTCACTTTTGTCGATGATTTTATTTGTGTATGAATATACTATGAATTTATGGAATCAAATGAAAAGTTCTTTCAGAATACATATCCACAACCAGTTACAATTAGACGTTCCTTAACTAAAAATAAGGTATTTCGAGTTATCGAGAAACAATTGTAGAAGATACTCTTTTCAGGATAAAATCAATTCATTCTATCAATATACAAACTTTCAAGATGCTCAAATAAGTCTTCGAAAACTGAATGGATCAAGAGTTCCTGGAATGGATTCTGAATTCCAACTCGATATGAATTTCACGAAACAAAAACAAGAAACTTGCGTTCATTTAACGATATGTGATCTCCATTTCACTCGATTTGAAATTATGAAACTAATGAGTCGATATGAATCAGTTCTCGGTTTGGCTCAATATAAATTTGGATTACATGATGGAAGAACACCGAAAACGACTTGTTTCGTTCGATTTGGAAATCCAGAGGACTGTCTTCAAGTGGTTCAGGTTAGTACAAATAGGAATCAGTATTTAAATATATGAAATTGCCAAGTTTTGAAAACTTCTAATAGAACGTCTTCAATCTATTTATTATTCCAAAAGAAAAAGTGTATTTTTTGTTTTTTGAGATTTCAAATTTCATTTTGTATGTTCTTCGAATACAAAAATCTGTTCAAAAGTGCTAGATTTTGTTATCATTCGCTCAAATTTCGATTTTCGATTTCCCATTTTGTATCGAGTTTTTTTTGTTTTCCATTACTTGATAACAAAATCAAACAGAATATCAAAATGGGAAAATATTCTAAAAATAATCTCCTTGTTCCAGGAATTGAATGGATTTCCAATAGAATCGAGCTTTCTTCATATTACTTTCTCAATGAGATATATCGATCAATTAAAAGAATATGTGATTAATCGAGAAACACAAAAAGTACGAATCGGCATTCCGGAATTCCATAATATTTGTGAGTTTCAATCCGTCTTTTTCAACTAAAACTAGTGCTCGCGGGGGTTCACGATTGATGGATTCGGATGTCAAAATGACGTTCGTCTGGAGAGTCTCCTGGAAGAAGAAAATGAATGTCGTCAGTCCCGAATAGACCAATTTGTCGACAAAAGACAAAAAGTCATTTTGATTGAGAGAAAAAATAAGAAAAATATGGAAGAGGGGAGACCAATTTTAAGAGCAAAAAATGCTTTGAATTTCTTTCCGTATTAGGGCAAATCGAACGGATACACGTGTTGTCAGGTGGCAAAAAAGGAATTCTTTTGCAGAAAACTGTGTTCCGTTTCATGTCAAGACCTGTCATCTGGATTTTTTCTGAATTATTCAACCATCTAGTTTACCCAATTTTCAAGTGTCTGGCTCCATAAAAAAATCCAAAATCTGAAAGGTTCATCTAGAATTATGTATTCAAATGTTTTTCTTTTTCACATACTTATATTGGAAATTTCAGATTCAAAACAGGTGGTTAGTGTGGATAAATACAACGAAATCATAATGGATCGAAGCAATGATTTATTCGATGAATTAGAAGGATCCAGATGGACTCCGATCGTTTTTCATGAAAGAGTTTTCGACAATGACTTCATCAGACAAATGACAATGAATACATTCGAAAACTTATGATTCTTTTTCTAATTTCAATTATTTATTTGATTCAAATTAATCATTAAAATACAATAAAAGACATGTAATCAAGCAAAAAGAAGGCATCGTCATGAATGATAAAAAGTGAAAAACAGTATGAACAAAAGAAGAATTTTAAGAACAAGGAGCAATCAATAGAATGAGCATAAAGGGGGGAAAAGATGAAATTGAACCGGAAAAAGAAACATGGGAAGGCATTTTAATACAGAATATGATATCAAAGGGGGCGATTTTCGATGTGTTTTGTTCGTTCGTTTCTTATTTTATTTCAGAATAGATAATCTAATCCTTTTTATTTAGAAAGTTTGATGAATTCTATCACAGATGATATGATTGATAAATGATCACAGATTTGGAATACTCTTATTATCTTGAGGAGAGATTCTCTTTCAGAATTCCGTATATATTTGCTCCTTTCGGTGTGTAATCGTTTCCAACAGACACGTTTCCATTGCTTCTGTCATTCGATTTACTGAAATGATTGATGATTTTGGATATCATTTCCGAACGAAATCACGCTACCTGGATATTTGATTTGGGGCTAATTTCTCAATTAATCGCTCGATTGAACGATCGATTTCACACATAACTATTTTTTTCTGTTCGATAGCCAAACTCGAATCGTCCTCCACCTGAAAAAATGTACTTTTTCGGATATTTCAAATTTTAATTTCTGTTCTTTTTCTAGCAGTTGTGTTTTAATTTGCAAACTAATCCACTATTTTCAAAACTAAAATCTACAATTTTTCAATGCAAGCGACTATCGGGTGTGAAGCAAAAGATGACTATCACAATCAAGAGGGTTTGATAAGGGAAAGGAAACGATCTTACCAATTTCTTTGCTTGAAGACTCTTGTCCACGTGGATTCTCAGCTGCTCCATACAGTCTTGAACGTGGCAAATCAGAGCTGAAAATGGGGAATAGAGAACAAAGGAATGAGATGAGAGGGAAAAGACGACGAAAGCAAGATTCGCGTGAAACTGAATCAGTTCTGTGAAGAAAAAAGAGAGAAAGACGTACGATTTTTGGTTCCATCTTGAGAGTTTTCCATTAGATTCTGCCATTCATGAGAATTAACAGAACTACGTGGAGATTCGTCACTTCCGAGATCTGGTCCCTCCATTGATTTATTCATTTGTTCACTCATTTTAGTCACCAAATAGTTATTTCCAGTTCTTCTTGGAGTTCCAGATGCAGAAAGACCACTTCTCTGTTGATCGTAGAGACGACGACTCGATGGAAGACCACTGCCGATTGCTGAAGAAATATCTCATTAGGTCATCTATTTTGTTTCTCAAAGAACTTACGTCCACTTCCCATTGCAAGCGAAGAAGATCCTCGAGATGAAGCCGGAGAGAAATCTGATCCAGTTGTCGATCGATTTCCAGCTGTCAAAGCTCTTTTATTGATACTCAATGGCATCATATCAGAATTATTTGAATCGCTCTCTTCTGATGTTTGATTTCGTCCAGCAACACTTCCTCCTGTTTTATTCTTTGCACGATATCTCTCCATTTTCTTCTGAACTGCTCCACGAGCCATTCGTTGAGCGAATGGACTTCCAGTATCTTCGAATTGTTCTGGAGCAGTCAGATCTGGATTACTCGCTTTCCGCATCATTTGAATTGTATTCGCGAGTCGTTGACTGGGAGAATCAAAGTTATTTGATCCTTCCATTGCGAGATTCTCATTCAGATTTCCAATACTTCGAGCCATCATTCGAGAATGTGCAAGAGAACTTGTTGAACTGAAAATTAAAATGATTTTCAAACGAAGAATTTACAAATGAAATCAATTCGAAACAATTGCCTACAGTGAACTTCTTCTATTGACTCTCAATTTTTCATTTCATTTTTGGGAAAATAAAAACGATTGGCACACAAAATCATGTGTTTCTCCAATTTCTTTGTGCAACTTCTTATCAGTTTTTCTTCTCTTTTTTAATCGTTCAACGTCTTTCTCTCCCCGAACTCCACCTTTTTTCTTCTCTTCACATAAAATACTTACCCAGATCTCATTCTTGAATCAGCATCAAAAGTTCCAAATGATTCCATATTTCCAAGAATTTCTCCATTTCTCAAATTACTGCTACTTCTTGTTCTTGTTTTTGGAGTTGAATGGTTCGAAGCTTCTTCCAGATTCTTCAAAAGTGCCAGATTCTCTGTCGACTTTCTTAGATTCTCACTCGATTGATGTAATTTGCTTCTAACTGCCATCAATTTATTCAATGCATCCGTACTCTTTCTCATTTCATCTCTGCCACGTGTCGCTGATCGAACATAAGAGACATCTGAATCACGTCTTCTCTGTTGATATCCTCCTCTTCCGACAATTGAACTTCCAGTTGTAGATGAAGGACTTGATGGAGTATCTCTTGAATTCATCATTTGACTCAATGCCAACTTATTCGGACTTTGACTTCGACTGCGGAGAGAAGATGCAAAATTGAGATCATCGGCTGAAAATAATCGATTTTTATTGGAAGAATTGGAAAAAAGAAATGTGTGAAGTGGTTCCCAATTGAAAGTAAAAATGAGACAATTTAAGCGATTAAACAGGGATGAGAGTCAGTCTGTAGACTTGAATTTCTATTCCTTCGGACCCAATGCAGAGACATGAATTCTCGTGTCTTCGGTAGTAAAATGGTGAACATCCGTGTCTATCACATGCGAGACACGGGATCTATTCCCGGGAGAAACAGTTTTCAGTTGTAGATGAGTTAGAGGCAAGAATTGTAAGAATCACACAAATAGGAGAAGGACAAGAGGGGTAAGAATTGTAAAACGGTAGAGCCATGCGACGAAAAACGGGAATGGACGTAGAAGAAGTTTGCCGTGAAGGTGTGTGATGCCCAAAAAGTGATTCCATTTTCACCTTTCTCCGTTTTTCTAGTCGTCGAAGATACACGCCTTCTTGCCACGTCAGCATCACGTGTATCAACGGTTACTGTACTTGGTCGACGATATCCCATTCGAATTCTGGATTTCGGTTCAAACATTGTTGTTGAAGTGATGACGTCATCATCATTTTCATCAGAATCGATGACGTCATCATCGAGAGAAATCTCTCGCGTTTGAACAGTTGTCGTAAAACGAAGTCTCTGTGGTTGCTTATCTGTGTCTGAAACGGGAATATCGAGATGTTCGGGATGGGCGAGAGATGATGGAAAATGAAGAGACGGAGAGATTTTCGAACTGGAAGAGAGAGTATGGATATATGAGAGACTTAGACAATTAGTTGGGAATCGGAAGTCATCGGGTATTTAGAGAGGATAATAATTATTTGTTTTCATAACATTCTTCTCGTTAATAGTCTTTTTAAAAGATAAAGAAAGAGAAGAGAGGAACTTACGTCTTCTGGATAAATTTGTGGAAATTGGAGGAACTTCTAGATTCGTTGCAGCAAAAAGATTGGAATTACTTCTTCGTGGAGTCGATGACGTCGCAAGAGCCGATGGACTCCAGACTGTTTTCGGCTGAGTTCCTCCGTTTTCCAGAAACTTCTTCGATAGACTATTTCTATCCATTGACTTCCTTCTAAATGGAGAGTTTTGTGCTTGAATCTGTTGAAGAGCTTGTTGAGATGGAGCAGCTGTTAGAACTCTTGATGTTGTACGTGGAGCCAATGGAGGAGGATGATTAGAATCTGGCATTGGATATGTCGATCCTGAAATAGAAATATTTTTAAAGAAAGAAACAATAATATGAATATATTTCTTCTTTTCTCGCAACATTGATTACTGACACCTGTTTGGCAGGTGGGAAGAATAGAAGAGGATTACGGTAGAAGTTTTTTGATTCGATCGTTTCTTTCGAAACACACAAAAAGAAATTTTTGTTTCTTTCATATTTTTTGAGTAAAGACTCACCATGATCTCGATAACCGTATGATTGATGTTGCTGTGGCGGAGGAGCCATTGAAGTAGCCATAACTGGCGTTACGTGATGAATATCTACAGTTGAAGATGGATGCCAGTCTAAAAAACAGAAAGAATTAGTTATTCATTGGAAATGTGAAACTAGGGGGCGGCAGCAGAAAAAGAGAAGAAAAGGATGGTTATTTGATGGATGCGCGAAAAAAGAAACGCAGAATACATCAAGAATTCGTGTGAAGAAGGTGAGAAAAGTTTGTATAAGGAAAGAGAAAAACGATGAGAATAAGGAAAGCATTCGATTTGCCTTCACAGTCCGAAATCGGACACCTTGAGAAATAGAATAAGAAATGGAGAGATATAGAGAGAAAGTAAGTGAGAATGAAACCACCCGGATGGAGGAGGGCGGCTGATTGAAAAGGACACACACTTTTGAATTGGTGACCCTTTCTCCGATGAAAAGAAAATAGAAGAAGGAGGAGGATGACTGTATGGAATGCATGCTCAGAAAGAGAGAGAGAAATAAAGAGAGAGTAATCAATATTTGTGCATTCCATGTGCTTCCTCCTCTTCCCTTTTCTCCATTCTTTCATTTAGTCTTACGGGGCGGGAACACCTGCGCTTGATGTTTGTGACATGAGAAACGGACGGAAAAAGGGTCAAAATGTTTGTGTGGGTAGGACGGAGGGATGACGGAAACAAAAATGCTCTATTGAACTGATGGAGCAGGAACTCTTTTACTGATGAGTCAATCTTCAAAGGGAACCGCCTGTCTAGGGTTTAGAAAAGTATTTGAAAGAGTCACATTAATGAACTTTCGAATTGCTTCTAGAAATGTATTTCTTTTTGGACCAAGAGCAGATTCGAAACAATTTCAATCTAAGACTGAGAAACGGAAGACTATGCCTAGCAACTATGAACGCAGTCTTCGCGAAAAGCTCAAAAACCGCAGCTGGGCGGGATTTCGGATACTATACACTTCCACTCATTCGAAATGACTAATTCAGAATAATCAGAGGAAAGAAGACGTCGTACTGACCGTTATTATTGGATGATTGTGGCATGTCTCCCCATTTCATTCGACCAGATGTGTTCGTTGATGACAAATGGGAGGAGGATCCTGGAAAAGAAGTGAAGAAATGAGACAAGATCATAAAACAGCTGCATGATAATAAACTCACCAGATTGCGAATTACGTTGCGATGCAATGTGTGACATCATGAGTTCTTTGGCAGTCTGCACTCGGACACCGCCCGTTACGTCTCTGGAAAAGAAAGTAATAAGGAAGAGAATTGGATAAAAAGATCTTTGGTTTTTATGAGAAACGTTCTGAAATAAGTATCCAGATGTCTTTTCAAACTAACCGTAAGTTCATCATTGATTTACTACTTTGATATCCTCTCAGATGATCAGGAGGTGTATACAATGATGGAGACGCTGAACGACGAGCCTCGTTGACTGGAGCAGCCAGATACTGACCACTTCCGAGGTTCGAATCTTGATCGTCTTCGTCCGAGAATAAACGGTTTTTTCTTCTCGATGATACGAAATCCGATTGTGTTTCAGATATATCGGTTTCTGAAATAAGAAGAAATTTTTATGAGACCGGAAGGAAACATTTATTATATCGAGACAAAAACTGATGAAGGTTCCTATTGAGACCTCAGATTCAATGGATGACTCATAGCCGTTTTGTATTTTATCAATGAATGAATCACTTACCGTATTGGTCGTGCGAGAATAAATTTGTGTGGGTCCTTCGTTCGACTGCTGGCGCAGACTGAACCGCCGGAGAGAATGAACTGAAATTATGAGAATATTTAGATGGAACTTCTCTTTTATCATTTCAAAAAGTTCTGGATCAACTAACCGAGCACATATAATCATAGGCATGATTTATAGAAACAAATCAACAAATCATAGAAAAGAAGAATGAAATGGGTAGGGGAGGAGGTAGGAGAAGAACAGAATAAATGAAGATCCCAAAAGTTTTTGAAAGAAGCATGTCTGCGTCTTTCTCTCTCTCTCTCTCTCTCTCTTTTTCTCGAAGAAATGAGAAAAAGAGAAAGAAGAAGCAATGAAGAAACAACACTTTTCCCTCGGATTTCTATCATTTTATCACTTCATTTTCTCTTTCTACCAATCGTTTTTCGGATGGATATTATGCATGAAACAGCTGATTATTGGAAGAAGATGAAAAGAAGAAAAAGAACAAAAGAAAGAATGATTATGACGAAGTGGATAACATATGTTTGATATCTCTCTTTTCTCTTTTGATATCTCCTCACTGTTCGACTATATTTCGGGATCTTATATTGTTTACGTTCTCTTCTGAAATTTAATCGGAAGAAGACGGTTAACAAAGAAGGCAATGATTTCAAGGTCAGAAGAAATTATTTCGAAGACGGAGAAGAAGAAGAGGTAATCCATCCGCCAACTAGCAATTATGCAGATTCGCATTCCAAAATGAGACGGAATTTACCGAGAAAGGTCAGAATCAGTTTGATGGGAATTGTGAGAATGGGTAATTCAAGTTGACAAATCAGTTGTGCAAACTATAGGAAAAGAGAGAGAGAGAGAGAGAGAGAGAGAGAGAGAGAGAGAGAGAGAGAGAGAGAAGTTCCAGTTTGGGTACTCAGAGGAAGAGGTGTGACGTGGCAGACAAGAGAAAATGAAACACATTTCAATTCTCATTCAAGAATGGAAAGAAGAAAAAAGGAAAAAGACGAACGATTCAATGTATGCAAATGGATGGGAACGAACAACGCAGAGAAGGGACGAAAGTGGCAACTTCTGAGAATTTGCTTGGGAAAGAATCATTCGAAATTCAATAATAGACTCTTTCGATTTTTGATTTCCAATCATATTGAAAAAGAGCTCTAGAGAAAAAATGAAAGAAAATCTTCAAAAAGTCTTCGGTTGACCTCGAAACCTTTTATTCTGAAACTCTCACTAAGAAGATTTTTCACAATAGTGATGTTCAAACATCACAGAAACAGACTAATTTTCAGATCAACCGTAATCAAAAAAACAGTCAGCTGTTCAATTACCCTAGAATCAATTGCCTTGGAAAGGGACCATTTCCTCATGTTCTCTGATAAGAAAACGTCATTGTGATCAAACATGACCTCAAGAGAATGAGCCTATCTTTTAACAGATAACAGCTGCGTTCAGGTTCGAATGTTCATCATGATTAATGAATTCATGTTAAGAAATGAGTTAAGAAGAAGATGAAAAAAAAAGAAAAAAAACAGAAAGAATGTTTGAAATATGCGTGGGCGATATAAAGTTGATGTTTTCAATGCATTCTTCTTTCCGTATTCCCATAATTCGTTCTCCGGTTATCACTAATTGATTGTTTCTCTCCGCCCCTCTCCTCTTTCTCCTCCGGAAAACGAAGCAAACAGTTCAGAAAAGATATCGTATAGACGACGAGGTCCACCTGATCCAACTGATGACAGGAGACACGCACAGTAGGGGGGCGAAACGATATGCAAAAGGAAAACAAAAGCCTCTCTCTCTCTCTCTCTCTCTCTCTCTCTCTCTCTCTCTCTCTCTCTCTCGCTTTTTCCGTTCGGTTCGTTCAAAAGGCACACTATGCGTGAGAAATCAAGAAAAGTTCGACGGAATCAGTCAGTGAGCGTTTCCGCAAAGTGATTAGTTTTGTGATTGAGAAGAACGAGTGAAGTGTGACTGGTTCTTCTCTCACAATCAGTTCTTTAGATCCTTCGATTCTTGCTTTTTCTTCTTTAAGCACTAATTGGAAATTGAATTGAAGTGAAACGAATTGAAATTAAATGAGAAATTAAGGAAGAGAGGAGATCTTGAAATCTGATTATGAGCTGAGGAATCATTTAAATGAACCTCCACGAGCATCGATTAAACCCTCAAAACATATTGACTTCAAATGACTGAAATCATGAAAAAAATTCTATAATTTTTGAATCAACTGGAAAGATCACATTGGAAAATCAGTGGGAAAGTTGAAATCGAGTTCTAGAGAGAAAATAACAAATAGATTTTTCCTATCTGATAGTGAGTTCTTTTCCGGATAGTTTTCACGAAGCTCCTAGAAGATCAATACTATCACATCAGGAATAAAAACTCCAGATTTAAATCGGGAAAAAGAAAATTATATTAGTATGTAGATTCCCTTAGTCATCTCATTCTTCTTCCCTCTTCTTCTCCTTCTCCTTCTTCTCCTACGCCTTTACCATTTCGGTTCATTGAACACGAACAGTTGTATTTAAAAAAGAGAAACATTTGAATGGGGAATGAATAGAAAACTGTACGAAATCCGCAGAATGTTTTCAACCAGAAAAAAAAGTTTCGATTTCAACAGAAAACAAAAAGAAGAAAAGAAAGAATCGATTCGAATATATAAAAGGTGTGCAAACTCTCATGAAAGAGGATGAAGGATCACAAGAGGACATAGACAAAAAGAGTAGCATTGAGATGGTTGGAGGAGAAGGCAAAAGGAGCCAAAAACGGGAAGTGTAAATAGAATCGAAATGGAACACCAGTCGGTCTCTGTAACGGCTGGTACGTACATAAAAAGAGGAGAGAACGATGACATCTATGTAGTACAAACAATGTATTTGGAGCATTTTGTTTTGTTGGTAAACGGAGAGTTTTCTGATTTGTTACAAACTATTTAGTATAGAACTGTTTACAGGGCGGCGATCTTTAGAAGACATCAATTTTGATTGTTTTGAAATTGTTTTCTGTACAGGTGGTCAACATGGATATTTCGAAATAGCTCGATGCTTGTACTGCAGTAAAAAGCTTGGTAAATCTACATCCATTCTAAAGTTTTTATCGGATTTCAGAACTACAGGTTGAGAAAAAAGATCTTGGTTTTTCTTTTGAGAGATCTGAACCTTGAGGTTTTTGTGATGGTGGCAATGCTCACCGTGATGAGCAAAGAAGAAGAAGAAAAAGGGGGCGAAAAACAAAACAAAACCGTAGCCGGAAAGAAGAAACGGCATCGCGGCAAGACGTCCGTTTCTCGAGCATTTAGACAAATAGATCACTTTCTCTGCGGTCTCTCTGAATATGACACTCTCTGATCAACTGAAGTGTTAATTTGCATAAATAACGGTAAACCTTATCGTCGAAGAAGAGATTGAAAGAGAGAGAGAGAGAGAGAGAGAGAGAACCAAATGAACAGAATCACAAGTTGAAATGAGTTGGTCACTGATGGAAAAAATGGAAATTTCAAGTGACGATAGAAAGAGAAAGAGAGAGGGGTCATCGAAGGATTATATGTACTTGTACTTCCACTTCATACATTTATTACTACCATCAAAAACCATGATGACAGTGGTCAGTCGAAATGATCGGATGAGTGACTATATCGAAAGAGAAAGAATGTGCATTTTCATTCAATTCGATCAAAATTTTATGGGGCAAGCCGAGTACGAAACCGCATCAAGTTTATTGGAGAGAAGGGGCTTCGGACACTCATAAATTGACAGCCGGAAAGGGTTCCAAGTGTATATAGATATGACATCATCAATTGAGTTTTTTCTTTTGAAAACTTTTCTGGATTCTACGAATATCTTTCAAGAGGCGGGATCTAGAGTCTAGGCGAGATCTAGAAGCTTCATAAGAAAAAATATTCAACTCAATACTACGCGAACTACAGTAACCCAACGAGGAAGATTTCATGAAACTGTTTTCGTTTTCAATTCTTGAAAAAATGAGTTTTTTATCGAAAATAAAGACGTAAACTTATGAAACGAGTAGTACTGTATTGAATGAGAACTAGATCAAAGTGAGAAATGGTTTTGGGTGTTGAAGAGAGAGGAATGCTTTCTATATATCTAATCGGATTTACTGTTGCCTCTTCCTCTCAATGTCAATCCTCCTACTCCCAAATCCGCGAGAAACCAAGTGTTTCGAGTGCAATAGACACCAAAAAGTAAAGAAACTCGCTTCTTCTTTTTTTATTTCTTTCAGCCCCACCCACTACGTTTTCATGTTTAGAATAATATTGTGACAACAATACATCCCGTCGTTTTATGTAATACGTAAAATGCATTCTTTGGCACATACACCAGGTGTAAGAAAACGAATTTTGATGTGGTTGGCAAGTGTAAAAAGTAAAAAAAACGGAACGGGGTAGGAGAAGAAAAGAAACGTACCTATCTCCTACACGTGCGTAGCTCGAATTGCCAATCAGATGTCCGCCCGTTGGAGGTATTCGTTTCGATCGACTGCTTCGGACTGAAATTTTTGGAATTTGTTGAAATAAAAAGAAAAAACTGTTACCTGATGAAGAGAATCGTGTTGAATCGTCGTCGTCCGAATATAAAGAAGCAGAACTTCCAGAGAATTCAGGAGCTCCGAGTGGTCGGGAAAAAGAATTTGAGTCACCACTAATAGTTTCACTTCCACTTCCAAGAAGACTGTCGGGTGTTGCGGTTCTATAGAAAAAACAAATGATTTATTAGTTTTTGGGTTTGGGAAAAAATACGATTTCTTCAATTATTATTATTATGAAAAAGTCATCAAAAGGCGACGAGAAGCGAATCGAAAGTGGAAAAAGAAGAGATTCGAATCTATTTTCTCGAAATATCTCGATATGAATCTTTTTGTGTTTCGGAGGGAGAAAGAGAGAGAGAGAGAGAGAGAATGGATCCCGAATAGAGAAAAGAATGAAAGAGATGGCCCATTTACCTCATGGTTACTTCCTCCATCAATCGAACTTGTGCAGATATCATTCGTTCTGTTAGATTCTTTGCCAGTTGCCAAATGAAAATGGCTCCGTTCGAAGTGGTTACAATCACGTTCTTGAAGTCATCAGAGAACGTGGCATCAGTCGGAGGAGCCCCGAATCCACATAAAACAGCCAAACAGACTCCAGTTCTGAGATCTGTCACATAGACATACTTATCAGAACACACGGAAACAGCATAAGATCCAGAATGATCGATGGCAATCTTCTGAATTTTTCCACTGTGTGCAACGTCATCATCAGTTCCTTTGACTTCTCGAATCGATTTTCCATTGATATCAAATTGACGGAGCATTCGGTCATGGCCTCCGACTACAAACATTTCCACGTATTTGATGAATGCCATGTCTCCGATGCTGGATGGAACAGAAATCTGTTGGACACGTGTGAATTCACAATGTTGTTCACTGAATGAACTCAGTTTCCAAATGATGAGACTACGGTCAGTGGCAGCTGTATACAAATGAAGTTGTCCGTTGTTCTGAAAATGATATCTTATGTATTCTTCTTCCAAAAATCTATGAATCATAAAATATTATTTTCCCAAGCGTCATCTTGATTTGGTCATGGCATACTTTGACCGCCGCCGTCGGATTATCTATTTTGAAATCTTTTTTTCTGTTTATAATATTACCGCCACCCAATTCCAAAATTTATAAACAAAATACTAATGAGGAGATAGAAAGGAACTCACCGAGGCAAACTTAATTGATTTGATAGCTGACTGATGACCGTCTAAAACTGCACAATGAACGAATTGTGAGCTATAGGGTATCCTTCTGAATACATGAACAAATCGATCACGTCCTCCAGATGCTAAAAACATTGGTTGATCTCGTGAAGAAGTGGTTGCATGATCAGAGAAATCAATTGAAGTAACATCATTATCATGAGCATTTATGACATCTATGATTGGAGTATCGGAAAACGATAGATCGATGAGGCTAGAAATGATTTCAATTAGATGAATGAAATGTGATTGTTCCCTACTAGAGCATTCCAGTCGCAGTTCCTCCGATCATCATTCTTCCATCATGTGTCACTCGTGTACACAAAACTCCAGAAGAAGTGGCAGACTGGTTGTCATCGTTCGAAGGTCCAACGGATTCCACTGGAATAAAGATATTCAGATGGAACTTGGAGATGAACTTACTGTTTCTTTTGTCAAGTAACAAGTCTGGATTCTCTTCTAAATAGACAACTTTCAGTAGGGACGGACATAAAATATTAGCAATATCCTGTAATAAACTCTCATTTTCATTGAATTTCCCTACTAATCTCACTCACTTTCTTATCTTCGGTGTCTCCATTGAAATTCCAGAATCGAATAGTTCCATCTGATCCTCCAGTTATAAGAGTTCCTGCTGGAAGACAAGGTGAAGAAGATGGAAATGGTTCAATGCAATTAACTGATCCCGTATGTCCAAGACTTGCTCTTCTGAATGACCACGATTTGTTTTCACGCGCAAACTCGATCAGAGATCGATCAGCGTATCCAACGACGAAAGTGGGATTCGAAGAAGAAGCAACAAGACATCGAGGTTCTGGGAATCTGGAAAATGATACTGTAACTTCAAAATTAAATAAATTCACTTACATAGCGTCTTCCGGATGATTCAGTAACTGTTGTGCTTCGAAGACATTTGATGGATCTTGAAATAAATGAGTGGGCGGAGCCAGATCAGCAAGGAAATCAAGATCATCTCCAATGAGACAAAACAATCTAACAAGACCATCTGAGCATCCAACTAGTAAACCCTCTGGGATTCTTGCAATGCAAATTGCTTTGAAATCTCCACTTTCTTTCCATGAATAACATTTTACGTACTGAAAACTTTCAAAGATTTTTATTTTATTCTTCATCTTCGTATTACCTTTTTATTCCCATTGAACTCTAGAATTTCTCCACTTGACGTCACCGCAACCATCCTATTCGTTGAATCACAAAATGTCGCATCGACGAAATTAACGTTTCTCTTATCAGCCAAGATAGCTGATCGACTCTGAAATCATTCATTCCCTTTTCAATTCATTCTGAAGATTCGAATACCGTTAATCCCGTTCGTTTATTCAATCCATCTGAAGCCAATGGTAAGAACCAATACTTGACAGATTTACTACCAACAGTCACACACATGCTACTATCAAATGAGACAGTCATTGCATTTACTGGAGACATGAGCTTTCCGATTCCAAGGTCATGACCTGTTTTCCAATCCCATGTTATAATCTGAGCATCATGTTGACATCCAATTGAAATCAGAGTACTATCATCTGGAGTAAATCGAACGATTGTGATGGATACTGTATGTGATTGCATCGATCGAACCAATCGGCCGACAAAGTTTCCCTGATCGTCACGAAGTTGCCAAAGACGCACTGCTGGTTGGTGTCCGATCTGAAAAAGAGAAGAAATAAGTGGAAAACACTTCACACTCTTCTTATCGTTTCAAGGTTTTTTCCAATAGAACCAACCTCTCCAGTAGCTGCAAATCTTCCACAAGCAGTCACAGCTACACATGTGAACTGTTGTTTCGTTTGTGAGATGAGATGTCCTTCGAATCGATTATGTCCGGCTGCTGAGCTGACAATAATCGAACTTCCAGCAACTTGGAGTAATGTGTCAGAAGCATGATGTAGTGCAATTCCATTCACAGTTACTCCACTTCGACCAACTACGTTTTTCAGTCGGGCCTGCAAAAATGTGTATTGTTTTCTTTGATTCCCTCTTTCCTATTTGAATTGTTTTTTAGTGGTGTTCAGATCAAAGTTTCATGTGAAAAAAGAGAAAAAAGTTCTAATTGTTACACTTTTCACACTTCATTTCCAACCAGAGAATCAAACCAGATGTTGACCATATATTTCATGGAACTTTTGAATAGAAAATAAACTAAACTATTAGGGGATTACTTCTAATAAATTATAGTTCTTATCAGAAGTTTCTCAAAATTTCAGTCCCATTCTTAATGGTTACTCTCTGATTTCCTTATGGCATTTGACTACTTCCACCCTTTCTAAGAACTAGTTCCCTACATCATTTCCATCTTCTCCCCCACTCCTCGTAAATACTAATTACAATGGGACCGTACACTCAGCCATCTAAACATGGAAATAGAGAATCAATATGCAAATCAGTTCGCTTCCTCATTTCTCTTTTTATGTTCGCGTGGGAACGATGTCTTTTGAAGGACAAGAACGAAACACGCCCAATATATGTGCTGTAATTTTACTTTTCCTGATTTCTTGACAGATTTACCATTTACTTTTTTGAAGCATCTCTGTCCTGTAGAAATAGGAAATGAGTCATCATTCGTATGGTTTTTGAAGTGTCATGTTTCATAAAAGAAGAAGAGAATACAATAAATACCCGTGTAATTGCACAGTTTGAAGAAGTAAAACGTTCTATAGAAAATATATTTTTGATCGAAAGTCTACAGTATACTGTATTGTAAAAACATCCGGTCAATCTGAAGGAAATTGTTGAATTTTCCAGAAAAGTAAAAACAGTCCCTTTATAAATACAGTACCTCTCCATCAGTTTCAGTTGAACTGTACCCTTAACCTTCTCTTTTTGTTTCTTTTGAAATGCAAATACGTATAGTTAGCATAGTTCACATTAGTTTCTCCTTCTTCTCTTCAGATATCTTCTTCAGAATACACGATATCACCTTCTTCTTCTTCTTCTTCTACTTTTTCTTCTTCCACATACATATATAAAACGAAACCGCCATCATCATCTTCTCGTCTCGGACAAATGACGCATGCGATCAGATGAGAGGCGAAGCGTGAAAAATATTGGTAGTTGGGTTGGCAGAAAAGGTTCAACTAGTATTCTGATATCAATGAATGCCATCATAGAAGGTCAGTCACTTAGTTATCATTCGACTCGACTCTTCGCACCTTGGTTTCGTTACAAATTGTTTGTATTTCTCTTGTTGTATCGGGTCAATTATGAATGACAGAAGATGGAGGAAAGGAAGAAGTTATGACGAGATGATGATGACCCTGACGAAAGAGAACGGACAGAAAATTAGCAGGTTTCTTTTCATTCCTGGTCTCGGTCGAAAGAAATTGAATGAAATGAGAAGAAGAGGAGGAGGGAAACAATCAACAGGTTATAAACACTCGGTCATTCCGAATGACCTGGTTCAGTTTTTTACGCCGAAGAGTCATCATCTCTCATCAATTTAACGGGACGCTCATGTCTTTTGTCGGATATCGAAAATTAAGAAAAAAGGGAAGAAAGGACATGGTCATTTGGGAGACGACAAGGTAACGGCGATTAAGGAGATGATGGATAATAATGGCATTCCTTTTGGAAGAAGGAACACACGTGGCAGATGACATTATGTTGCGATAAAAATTAGATGATGACCTTGGAATAGAAGGGCATCCAGTAATTTATAAGGAGTAATGAACAAACTGCCATGCACTTCTAGCAATTGGCTTTTTTCCCAAGTTTTTTATTTTCATCATGAATATTTCTCATATTTATTTCTCAAAACAATCATGTTCTCCTAATTGAACTCTAGGGAGCTCCTTATCATGGAAAAACTAAAACTCCAACTTTTCTCAGAAATTCAAACAAGAAAACCCTAAACATCTTGTGTTATGTCATTATTTTCTGCCAAAAGTTCACCTCATAAATTACAACATCACACACAGAAACAGAAAGAGAGAAAGAGCAAGGAAAAGAGCACCAGAGAGGGTTTTCTTCGTCTCTCTTTTCTTTAAATTAATGGGATTTTACACGGAATAAATGAACAACTGTCGAATGAAAAAAGAGCAAAACTCACATAGGAAGGCTTTTCATATTGCATTTCTGCCGGTTCGTCGTCTTGTGTTTCCTATTCGAAATGCTTTAAATACAAGTTATGACACCCAGCCGCAACCACTGATACGGTAGCTTTTGGGTGTGGTTTTTCGGAATGAATTTTTTGAGGATAAGAGATGAAAGAGGGCGGTGGTGACGGTGGTGGTGGGAGAAGTAGATGCCGATGTCAGAATGGCATCGAGATCTGAATTTGAGATAGTTTCGGACATGTGTGTATATATAGAAAGAGAGAGAGAGAGAGAGAGAGAGAGAGAGAGAGAGAGACGGTGAAGGAATGAAAGAAAGAAGATTTATGAAGGGAATGAGACAGATGAGAAGGTGTGGAAAGAGGTTTCCGCGCGAAACTGAGAAGGTGTGAAACTGTGATGAAAAAGTAACAAGAAGCGAAAGATGAGACGAGCGAGAGATTCAATCAAAAAGAGAAGTAGACACAACGAAAAAAATTGAAAGTACAAGAGTCAAGAATCTGTTGAAAAGGAGTTTCGGGAACTTGAGAAAATGTTCTTAAATAGATAAAATTTATCCCAACTTAGAATTGTTTAATACTTTTTCTAGAAGTTTGATTTTGAGAAATTGGTTGAAGAGAGAAAAACTATCTCGAATTCCAGTCAAAATAATTCTGAAAGAACAAAAAAGCTTCGAAAAGCATCGAAAAAGCATCAAAAAGCATCAATAGGTGGCAATCGTATCAAAATAAACAAATTTCAAATGATTTCTGTTTATGATCAATTTCGAATTATGTGTAAAATCGAAGGGAACACTAACATTACAACCAGAATTCAACAATTTCAGAACTAGGGAAAAGAGAAAAAGAAAATTGAAAACAACATTTGAGACAACTTTAAATGAGTGTAAATGATCAAAAATAAGACCAAAGTCATTTCGGAGTCAAAATGCCGAATGAGAACAAAAAATCGAAGATTTGTAAACTTTGACGAAAAGTGATAAAATATAGAGTGACATAGAAAAAGAGTCAAAATGTCTTGTGTGTCACTGTTTGCCATGAGAAAAGAAGTAAGCGAAAGGAGACGCAGGGATCCTAACACCTATTCTTATCACATGAATATATATTTGGGTGGCAAACAATTGTTTGTATGCCGGAAGATGAGAAGACAATCCGTATGTATTACAGGCTCTCAATACAAAATGATTACAAACGAATCGGCAACATGAAGGAAACAAAGAGAGACTTATCTAGAAATGACGGTTTCTTTAGAAGAACTAGGGTTCGATTTGAATGAATTCATAACGTTTATGGGAATGATAAAAGGGAAGAAAAATGAAATTGATAAGAGTTTTTGAAACTGTTTCATTTGAATATTCCTAATTTTAACTCAAATCACTGAATTCTGTTCTTCAATGATCAGTTCCTAGTACTCTAACATTGTTCATTCTGGGAAAGTTAAAGACCCTATCATTTGAAGACATCGAATCAATTTCTCAGATCCTAGTTGTTCTAGACATCAGAATCGTCTTCAATAGAATCAGAACTACTTTAGGAATAGGAGCCAAGTTGTGAAATATATCAAATAAAAATATGAATAAATCAATCTGTCTAGTGTCATTCTACACACATTCTCTCACAATATCGTCGACGTACAAGGGAAAACGAGAGGAAAAGGAGAGAAAAGGAGAGTGAATTCAAAACCAACAACCATAAAAAACATGACGGGAGGAGAAACGGGGGAGAAGGGAAGGCCCCCGTGTCTCGGGCGGGAGAGGTAAACGAGGAAGAAGAAGAGAGGGGGAACAGAGACGCAGAATCACAAAGAAGTTCCAGAAGGGCGGGGCTTAAAAAGTCTAGGGAGCAGGGCGCCACGGAATCTCCATGGAGACGTTTAGTGTTTGCATTGTGAGGAAGTTCTAGGCGAAAAGCTGAATGAATCGGCGGGATGATAGCTAATCAATCGTCCTTCTTTTGACTAAATAAACGAAAAGGTGACGGGTATCGAGTGGGTACACACAGTGGGAGACTGTCGTTTGGAACCGTTTGTTTTTCTTTTATTCATTATGAATCATGATCAAGATTATGATGATCGGAAAATCAAGAACCGTGCGGGAGGAGGAGAAAGAAGAGAATAGTCTAGGATAGTTCGATTTGAGCAGAGTATGGACAGATAAAAGGATGATCTGAGCGGCTCTATTAGTTCTTCCTAGATTTTCTCATTACTCAGGTGAAAAGTCTAGGATTCGCCCTGAAGAATTTGTAACTCTAAATATTCCATAAACATCAGGAACCAATGGATGTAGGTCAATGTCCTCAAACTGTGTTCACCACAAATCTCAAGGAAACACTCACACAAATTCACAAAATGTGATATGAAATGAAATGCAAAACGGATGAAGAAACAAGCCGAAAAGAGATGGATTATGATTATAGAAGACATAAAAGAGACGGCGAAGAAAGAAAAGTTGGAAGAAAAGGACGAAGCGGACAGAATGAAGACATCAGAGTGACGGTAATTTTGGTGTAGAAACGAGATGAAAGAAAAGAGGAAAAGAAGGATGATGACAAGATGATTGAGGTTTACCTAGAAGAAAAAGAGAAAGTTCCTTATTCTTATTTTTGACTATTTTTCCACGTCATTTATGTATTGAGTCACAGATGACATTCAAGTTGGAAGAGAGAGAGAGAGAGAGAGAGAGAATGAACAACAAAAGGTTGAGGACAACATTCATATTAAATGAAGTTTGTTTCGTAAAAGGTGTACTCGTCAAACATTGCGAAGTCACTTCAACTAACTATGAATACTAGTTTTGAGGTGTTGTCTGGAAAGTGCTCTTCGAGCATTTCATTCGAACTCATGACAGTTGGCAGTTCTCGATTTCCTGTAGTTATCCAGGGTTTAGCGAAAGAAGACAACCTATTCAAGGAATGTTTGAATAATCTGCATGGTAATTCTTTCGACAGTAACTATAAAATTGATAGGATTCCACGTATCCAATTATTTTTTGAAATCACGTGGCAAGTTTTTTGTTCTAATTCAAGGCTGTTTGAATTAGGTCAAGACTTGTCTGTCTCTTCGTAATCCATAAAACTTTTTTCTACTTTTGATGGTCAGATGAAAGTACAAAAGTGTTAGGCACTGATTTCAAACGGAATACTAGGAATGATATGACCATGAACAACTGAAATTATTCTGCAGAGAAACGAAAAACACTTCAGGTCGAGAGGGACTAAACGAACAAGTTATTCAGAGAGAGTCTCGATCAGATTCGGATTATCCTTCAGATTGATGAACACTACAAATCTATAACATACTCTAAAATATTCGGTTGGTGCAGCAATAATTGAGAAAAAGAGAGAGAGAGAGAGAGAGAGAGAGAGAGAGAGAGAGAGAGAGAGAGAGAGAGAGAGAGAGAGAGAGAGAGAGAAGAAAGGGAATCGTATTTCGTTTGGCTTTCGATAGTTTAGTTTAAGAGCAACAAAAAGAGTGAAAGAGTGATACTCCGACGATTCTGGCATAGGTGTCAAATGACCGAACGGCTCTTTTCTCTTCTCTTTCTCTTTGCCAGACTCAACAGAAGACAACATTGTGTCTTGTGAATGAATAGGAGGAGTTCCCCCTTATTGCGAAGACAGATCGATTAGCACAAAAAACACGGACACTTTATTTTCTTTCTCTTGAATTTGGAGGTGTGGTTGTGGAAGAAGCAAGCAAGAGAGTGTACACTTTCGGGCGCTCCGGGCGCCGAGAGAGCAAACATACCGGACACTGCTTGCGAAGGAAGAGACTGCGCAAGGATTATGCTGAGACAGAACGCAGGAGCACTATTCGGGAAGAATATGATGAGGATGATGGTAGTGATGATGAGGATGGTGATGAAGGAGGTACAGGTGACCGGAAAGAGGGATAAAGAGAGAAAGAAGGATAAGGAAAATAACAGGTGGGCGAGAGGATTGTAAAGAAACGGCGGAAGAGATAATTAGGCGGCGAGAATGGGAAAAGATAGGTTGTATAAGGATTACTGTATCCCTATATTCTCTGGATTCAATCTCTGGCAGAACGTATTCAAACTACTTGATTCGTTTCTCGAAAGAAGAAGAAGTCATTTCGTCTAAAAACATCACCTACATCTGCCTTTTCACATAAGTATTTCATCAAACTTGTCATCTCGACCAACATGACATATTCCAATTTTCCATCGAAAATGGGAACTCAAAAACCGAAAAATAGTAGAATCGAACGGAGCATGTTGAGATAATAAGAAAACACTTCAATCACTCCTCTATTGATCATTTTTCGAACATTTGCGCTTAGAAGTGCCAATACAAACAAGAAAATGTTTTTGAAAATCAACTTTTTTCCGAATCCGTTCAACGAAAAAAGGAGTGATTTTAACAGGGAAATGAGAAAAGTTGCAACGTTTTAAAACGAAATGAAAAGTCGGTGATTGTTGAGAATCTTTGGTATTTTAACGATTCTTTGTCTTTGTTTATGATTGGGAATGAAGAAGTTATAAGTAGATCATTATGATTATCATGAGTAACTTCCATCAAAGATTGACGATTCATTCACGATTCGAATCATAATTCAGAAACACTTTTGACAGTTTTTTTCAATTCTGAACAGTTAGAAATTCAGTAATCATCAGACATTCCAAATCTATTTCACTTCCCTTTTTCCCATTGATTTACACGTCTTTTCGTTAAATTTTATAGTCTCAGTGTCTTCTTTTATATCTTCCGTTAACTATAAATTAAACCTCTTCTTCGATTCTTTCTCTCTTCACATTCTTCAAATTCTGAATACTCACCGAAAATTGCTGATCTTTCCCATCCTTTTCGACGCTTCTTGCCACACTTACATCACAGATTTTCGTTGTGCTTCTTCTTCGAAGAAGTGCTCCACGTCGACGGATTCGTGAGGACATCTCTTCTGAATAATATCAAATTGAAGAGGAAAAAGAGAGCAAAATGGATGAAAAGACTAGACATAAATTATTGAAAAGGGGTTCGGAAGACCAAGTGGTACCACCAAGTTAGAAGCCATTATTTCTGAATGAGATGTGTTGCAAAAAGGAGAGATAAAGGGTTTCAGATAGAGGCTTTCGAAGGAAAAACATGTAGACACTTTTGGAGAAAACTATGGAAGTTGTTGGGTTGTGAAACACATTTAAATGCGATCGGAGTTTATATTTTGGAAATGAATCGAAAAACCTTCTATAAAGAGGTATTCGACTACAGTAATCCATATTTTTCTGAGAATGAAGCAAAATATTATCAATGAGAAACATCAGAAACTAAGATCCTTTCAGATGGGAAACAGGACGAAATGAAAAGAAAAGGCATGGGAATCATATGTAAATTCTCATACCACTGCTTCGTGGCAAAACATCGATACGGGATGATAATGAAGTGAATGTTGGTTTCACATTCAATTCTCCTCCTCCTCCTCCATTTCCTCGTTTTCCATTTCGAGAAGCTTCAACAAAGAAATGAACGAAAGCAATAGCCGCAGGGCGATTCAATTAGACTCTGCCAATCGGTTGGTCACTTTCGTATTCAGAAAAGGGAAATGAATGGGAAAATGGAAGGAGCTCTTCTGTGTCTCCGGAAGAAGTTACGGAAGGAATGCGGAAACATATGAAGAAGATGAAGAGTTACACTCGTTGTTTTTATGCAAAACGACTCAAAGGACCACGACGTATTGACCACTCGTATCATGTTTCAATATGGAGAGCATATTACGAGCTGCCAATGCGACGACACATGTGGCTTTTGATATGTTCACGATGAGAGATTCTTTCATTTTTCACCGCTTTGTTTCAATACTTGAAGGTGATCAAAATGTATGAACGAAGAGTTGAGACGATATGACATATACGTGTCAAATCTAGGAGACAAGTTGGAATGAGATCGATGAAGAGATAGTGAATTTTTGTTATCTTCCTTTTATGAGAAGCTCTCAATTGTTTTCGATTTGCTACCGTCAGTGGTTGAACCCGTTCAACATCAAACCCTTCAACCTCAAAATGAGATCATGTATGGTTTTTTTCCTGAATTCTCGATCCCATTTCATGAATTACCTTCTGCGAAACCTCTTGTATTCTTAGAAATTTAACTGGGTTTCTTGGAAAATGCAAGTTCCCTGCCAAAGTATGACCCACTTCATCAGTATTCTCAACTGACCGTTACTCATCTTTCTTCGTTTTCATATTTCTCATCCCACATTCATTGGTTTTTGAAGTATCCTTTTTAACTATACCTACGGCTCTCTTCACTCATTCTTTCAAGTTAACGAACTAGCGATTTGTTTTTTCTCAAAGCCTTGTTTTTGGAACAATCTTTTTTCGAGCAATTTGAAAGGCACCTGGCTATGCAATCCGGATTAATTGCTTTTTTTTTTATTTTTTAGTTCTGCCAAACAGCTTTGTTTTCTTCAAATTTTTTGTTTTCAGCGCGCCCGCTCGATTTCATCACACAATCTTCTCGAAATTCTTGAAATAATTTATGCGCGTCTAGTTCGATGTTTGCGTACAATGTTCCAATTGTCGTGAATTATTTGTGCGAAAAACGAGGAAATTGTTCATTTCCGACTCGAAATTCCGAAAACTCTACTTATGCTGTAAGATTTTTTCATTTTTAAAAAAGGCCGCTATTTCTTCTTTTTTATGTTCAAAAAACTTTCTATTCATGCCTGAGAATTTAGTTGTATAGATTTTTATCTGAATTTATATCTCACATGCCAATCTTTTTTCAACATATCCTTGCAATCTACACCATTCGTTCTTCTTTGATTCATTCTTTGTATTCTATTCCAACGCTGAGAGACTGCTGAAATCAGAAATCAGCATAGAGTTCGTATTATCCTACGACTATAACCCTCTAAGAGCATCCGACAAAAATAACAGCTGCCTATAATCTTCCTCTTTTTCTCCATATATTCACAGAAACCAGAGATTTTCTTTCCGGAAGAATCTTTTTCTCTCGTTGCGAAATTCGACCCCTCACTTCCAGAATTGTTTATGAAGCTCCCAGTTTCTCCGAAAAGAAACAATGTGTGTCTCGTAATAGTAACGAAGGGCCCGTTTAATTGAATCAACGAAAAGAAAAGCAGAAGAGTAGGATGGCAATACGTAGTCTTCATTTTTTCGCTTTTTCTTCTCTTACCACTCGTTTCGACTTCTTCAAGTTCAATCACTCTAAAATCATGTGACGTACGTGTCTAAGCCCATCATCCTACTTTTTTTCGAAATATTTTCATCCATCGTCACTAATTTTATTTCGAGTATTTCTTT
Organism: Caenorhabditis tropicalis; assembly: GCA_016735795.1. Taxonomy (NCBI): domain Eukaryota; kingdom Metazoa; phylum Nematoda; class Chromadorea; order Rhabditida; family Rhabditidae; genus Caenorhabditis; species Caenorhabditis tropicalis. The sequence goes on along the minus strand of CM028618.1, from coordinate 9,823,209 downwards.
TTTTTTCTAAAAAAAATTCGTCAACTCTCTTGTCAACTTCTCTTTTTTCTCCTCTACTTCCCAACTGTCGTTAAATTGCAACTAAATCGGCGGACGTGTTCGTTCCACTTTCGTTCTCCTCATCTCTTTTCTCCTCCTTTCGCCTTCTTCCTCTTCTTCTTCTCCATGTTCCTCTTACATTCCACAAGGTCCATTGGAGTAATTCGAGCTGAATTGAGACTGCTTGTGGTCCCTCTCGACCAACATTCTCTTTGTAACTATTACACTTGACTCTCTTCAATCTCGCCATTCTATTTCACTCAATGTTTTACAATACCGAACAAAGTATTTCATAGTTTTTTCAATGTTCACGCCTCCCTTTACTTTCGCTACGATCGATTTTGAATCTGAGAGTGTACAGTTCTGGCGAGACGCGCGTGTGTCGACGAGTGCTCGTCTGCTTCTCTAGATCTCCTTGATCGTTATACTCTCTTACTCGGCGCTTCCGGTGGGAGACAGGCGAAAGAGAAGCAAAAAAAGTGCGGTGAGGCAGCATCAAAGTTGGGTTCAAACAGGCGGTGAGAGCATTCCTGAACCTTTCTTCCTGTCTGTCTGTCAAGTGTTTAGATCTTGCTCTCTTTTTCCATTTCATCTTCATTTTCATTCAATTAGAAAAAAATCAAAAATCATTCATTTTATCAATCAATGACTTTCGAATTTTTGTTTATTTACCAATTGATCATTATCGTTAGGCACTGTCCATTTCTTTCTCTTTTCAGCGCTGTACAGCTTTTGTTTTCTATATTTTTTGCACCTAGTTCACAAATATTATGGTTTTTTGTATTTATATAACGACTCCAGCTGATCCTGTTTGCCACACACCGATTTAATTACGATTCAACCCAATACCAGTTGTTTTCCATTGTCACGAGGTGAAAAATCGTATAACTTCTCTCTGTATTGTATGATGTGAACAATTCGATGAAACTCAATTCACTGAATATATTATTCTTCTCTCTTCCGAATTCTCAGAATATTTTTGCCCTCGAACCCATCGAAAACTTTTCCGAATGCCCAAGAGAATTGTAGAACACAAGGAGATAAGTGAAGAAGAGATTTTCCATCCATTCTCCTAAAACTGCTTTCCTACCAACACATAAAGTTAGAAGAAAAAAGTTAACGTAGCGTGTAGAAAAGCTTTGAAAATGAGTGATGGTCCTCTAGCTTGGTTTTCATTGCCAAGAATATACAAATTCTGGTGCAGAGTGCTCACTTCTCAAGTCACTGAAGAGTGTATATGTTTGCTTCTTCTTCAGCAGTAGCCCCCCAACTGCCATCTTCCGATTGATTCATGCATATGATTGTGCTTCTTCTCTCAACTAGTACTAGTAGTTGTCATCATCAATTCTTTCTTTTCATCATTCACAAAGCTATCTTCCTGTTCAGCACCTGTTGTCTTCTTCTTTTCATCCTTTTTTCGTACTCCGTCCTTGAGAGGCTCCCCCTCATCTTTCTAGCTATTCAACCAGTCTTCCTTTTCCTTCTGTAAGCAGTAATCCTCTGGTACAGCTGATCGACGGCATTCACTGCTTCATCTCTTCTCACATTTCGCTTCGTTCTGCTACAGGATGGCATAAACATAATTAGTCGCTTCTCTCTCTTTCTATCTATCCGTGTTGGCAGATGTCGTCTCAGATATAATCCGCCATTGGCTTTTCCTTCATTTAGCACTTCTTTCTCATTCACTTTTCTCCTCTTTCCCATTTGGAACACTCTTACTTTCCACCATGGTGACTAACCTCAATTTTACGTCTTATGACTCATAATATATAGTGCTATACGAGCACGTGAAGTATTTTCCGTAAAACTTAATATTACGAAACTTTCTTTCGAAAGATCAGTTGATTTGATGAAATTCATTCGAACAGTCATCGCTTTTTCTCTTCCATCTGATCAAGTTTCTTTTAGCTTTTAGTAGATCGTTTCCTCGATGTTTCCACAGCTTTTTACTCCACGCACACAGTGCTTGCTTTCCAGTTTCATGCTCTCTTCGTAACCCTGGGTTCCCTTCCGCATTGTGCAATTCGTGCTCCCTGCAGAATCAGCAACAGCAGCAGCACCGTAGTAGACTGCCGCTGCCATCTTTTTCTTCCGATTCGCCCTGTACACGGAGAAAACGTGAAGCTTTTGTCAATATTTGCGCCCTTTCCGTGAGATTTAGAGACTGAGCCGACCTTGAGAGAATCAGGGAAAAAGAGAAAACCAGGGAGGGCATGCGCGGAAATCTTTATTCCGCGCGGACGTGTTTGCCACCTCTGGGTGCTGTGCGACGTGAGACTGGAATTTTCGAAGAGGATCACACGGAATAGAAAGAAGGCAAACTTTGAAGAGAAAGATGAGTTGTAGTGTTCGCAGCCAAGAGGGTGTGCCGAGAAACATAGAGAGAAAGTTTTGTGTGCATTCAACATGACATTTGTAGTTGGGAATGAAATGAAAAGAAGGTGGAGTTAATTGCCCTCTGGGTGTCAAGGAGGTTAGAGCACACGACCTGGCAATGCTTTTCCGGCATAGAAACGTACATAGACTCATTCACCAGTTGAACTCCGGAAGCTTCTTCTCCAAAGAGCTTAGTGCAGTATTTCGTGGCATATTTTGAATGATGAGAGCAGTCTCGCTCTCTGTTCTCTGTTCGAACTTCCAAATCGACCACTTGAGTTTTGTCTCCCCATAAGAACGAGTATCAGATGATTCCCTCTGTAATGTAGAACGTGACCTTCTGTTTTGAAATCGACCGTTGGTCGTGCACTGTCTCACTCGTCTGTCATTTGTCGAAAGAAATTCAAAAAAGAATCACAGGACTTACCCACCATCTCACCTGGATTCCCACAATTTATGACCTCGAATTCTAATTTCTCTTTATTCTTCTTCCCGTCAGTCAGTCAGCCAGAGAGATTCATTTCGATCAGGAATTCATTTCACAATCCTGACATCATGATCAAAATAACTGTGTATGTCGGTTCAAGTTTATTGTGGTTGTCAAACATTTCAACTGAATGTGAGATGACTACGAGTACCCTCTCGTGTCTCTTCCGACGTTTTTTCCACAACCGAAACGACCCATCACATAACAATAATAATAGTTTTCGTTCGTTTCTCGAGCCGACTAAACCTAACCGTTGACCTTATTTTGATTCATTTTCTCGTTTCTCCGTTTAGTTTTTCAACTCCTGTGTCATCATTAGATACTCATTTTTTTAACCGACATCATTAAGAACGTTTCCCAAAAGGAGCTCTCATGAATAAAATTATGTTAGAATGGAGATAGATGAGGTGCCGGAGACAAATTATTCATAGTAGAAAAAAGAGTCTTCTTTTCTTTTTTCTTTTCTTTGTTTGTGCTTGTCCGGAGAGCACTAGTCTTCTCTGCTTTTTTCTATTCGTTTGGTCCTCATCTCACTCATTCTCAGAATTGTTACTACAGTTTTTTTAAATTCCTTCTATCAATACCAGTATATTGTTAAACGATTTAAGAAATTTCTTCAAAATTTTTATATATTTAGAACTAGAAATAAATGCTTTCCGTCATAAAATTTCTTCTCGATTGACTTCTTTTCATAATTTTGCTCTCTCCCTCCTTCTCAAATATATATTGTTTTGTTCCAGTCAACCAAATCTTTTCTTTTTTCTCCCAAATTTTTTTCCTTCTCGTTTTCACCTCACATAGTCAATTTCGGGATAATCCTCTCGATGACGTTCTCAATGGCTTAAACATGCTTCTCTTCTCACTATTTATATTTGATCCTCTTCTCAGTCTATCTGCACGATCATCATCATTTTCGAAAAATTGTCATTTTTATCGTTCTTTTTTTTCCAGCACTGACTTATTCTACGCGGCATTCGGTTGCCTTTACTCGCCGACTAGCACAATGGATGTGATGGGAACGGCCAAAAGAAAAACACCGGTCAGGCTCAATGTCTATGATATGTATTGGCTCAATGACTATGCATCCAATATTGGTGTCGGTATCTTTCATTCTGGAATCGAGATTTTTGGAGTTGGTGAGTATTCATTTTGTATTCCAGTTAGCGAATCTTTATGTTCTTCAGAGTATGCATACGGAGGTCACCCATATCAATTCACTGGAGTTTTCGAAAACTCTCCACAAGACGCCGAAGAGCTCGGAGAAACATTCAAATTCAAAGAGTCAATTGTAGTCGGAGAAACAGAACACTCGAGTGGTGATGTTCGACGATTGATCAAAGCACTCGGAGATGAATTCCGTGGAGATCGTTACCATCTGATATCTCGTAATTGCAATCACTTCAGTGCAGTTCTTGCTCGTGCTTTGACTGGAAAAGAGATTCCTGGATGGATTAATCGATTGGCTAACTTAAGTGGAAGTATTCCATTCCTTGAGAAATGTATTCCACAAGAATGGCTTACTCCAATCGTTCTGCAAGCATCCGTCGATGAGAAGAAGAGAGGATCAGTCGATTCGGCAGAGGAAGCTACAGAGAAACTTGTGGTTCGATCGTTGAATGGTTGGTTTTGAATTATGTATTGTTTCCAATATTCCCACGTTGCAGACTCTCGTACTACAATAATTGATAATCGAACTGCAAACGGGAACATCATCATGTCCGCCTCCTCATCAAACTCCGACCGTATTTGTATGTCTCCATCTTCATCGTCCTCTGCCTCATCTTGTGATACTCTTGATTATGATGACGTCATTCGAACGTCTTCATCATATTCGAGTGAGAAGAAATCTCGCAGCAACTCTCCACCTATTTTCCGTTTCTGGAATACCCTCAAAGCGACAATCAACGGTACTCAACAGACAGCACCATCAGGAACTGCAACTGTGATTCCGGCTTCTGCTGCATCGAATATCGGAAAGACGAGCAACACAAACGGGCCGACGACTAACGGACTCGGAAAACCGACGTATTCTGAATGCTGAAAAGGTTTGTACGATGTTTTTCAATGATTTATAAATCTCTATTCCTTTCAGATTCATCGTCGAGAAGTCGTTCTTTCAGTGATTATTTGCTGAAATCGTCCTCCTCGTCGTTTCTTTTTCTTGATAAATCTTATTTTTTCCTCAATTTGCCTTAAATATTCATCCGAGGTATCAAATTAGTGTATAAAATTTCATTGTTTATTCCCCTTTCTTCCCTCCTCTTCCCAGCCAACTCAAATGGTTTTTCTTGTGTAACATCGGATAGTGTTATAGCGTTTTCTTGCCTTACTTGCAAAACGGCTTCTCTAGATCATTTTATGACTTATCCGTTTTGTTCCGAATTATCACTGTATGTGTATTTACGAACCCCTTCATCATTTTCTTGTTTCTTTTTCCTTCTTCCCCAATCCGCTCATCTCCCCTCATCACCTCTCTGCCTTAAGTTTCCCCAAAATGCATTTTCAGTCAATTGTTCTATCCTCATGCCACGAAATTGTTGTTCTTATTTATATGTATCTATTTCCGAATGTATATCAAAATGTGATACTTTCTAAAATGTTTTCATCAGATGAAATCACAAGAGACAGAAAAAGAGAATAGAAGAGAAGTAAATCAATCGCGTTTTTCCGGAATCTGCTTCTTCTCATCTGTAATAAGGACAATGGAGATGATTTTATAATTTGAATCTCACTATCAGGAAGGACTTCCGAATTGATCAAATCGATTGGTTTCTCCATTTTATCCAGCATTTTCTCACAAAAAACAGCCAAAAGAGTGAAATCTCGAATCAAAATATTCACTTCTTCTTTCAGTTTTTCGTTCGAAGTATTCGAAATCTGGAATCATTGTTTTGCTCGGAAGAATTATGAAACAATGGAAGTTTTCCCAGATTTCAAAGAAACGAAAGAGAGAAAGAGGGAAAGAGAGAGAAAATACCTTATTCAATGTCTCAATTGCAGGAATTAATTGGAAGTGAAGATTCATAACAGTCTCTCGAATATCATTTGATCCATACAATTTTCCAATCGGATTCATCCATTCCGATAATTTCTCTTTATCGATTGTCTTTGAATCTGAAATTCTCTTTGTTTCTTGTTTTGTACTTTTCTCTTATTAAAATAGAGGGTGTGGTCGATGAAATGCCACGTCATCGAGAAGAGTTCGTATAGTCATTTTGTGACTCAATTAACACTAGAAATCGAAAAAAAAAAGATTCTGTCGACCCATAAAACACTCATTTCGTCCCACTTACCACCAATGGGTTGAATGGTTTTCTTGTGTCCAACTGGACCGACTGGCGGAAGAATTACTTTTTCGGCTGAATCAGATGTGGAATCCGATGGATTCGATGAGTTAGGCATTCTGAATTTTATTCTTTTTTCTTCTGAACGAACGAAAAGAATCATTTGGAAAGAAACCTCGCAATTTCTCATTTTCAGCGTGTATTTATTATTTTTCTTTACACTTTTTTTTTCTCTGTTTCTTAAAGATTTATCCACTTTTTTTTGGAAGACCAAAATAATTTTTTCGAAGGTTATTATTAGAGATTTTTGGTGTTGAAAACTTCCCGTTTATCATAATTATCAGGTATTAAAAGTTTAAAATTTGAGAACTTTTTTCTATTTTGAGTGTGAGAAACGGTCGATTTCTCGATTGAAATAAAGAGAATTTGGAAGACTTTTCTAGATCCAATTCTCCAATTTTTAAAAATTTCAACCGATTTCATTACGAAAAAATCGGTTTTTTGAAGTACGAAGTGATTTATAAAAATAACTTTAATACTGATTTCCTACTAATCTTCTCTGTATCTTTATCAGAATCTCTAAAAATAATAATAACTACCCACTGGAAAAATGAAAAACAAGGTGTACACCAACTGGAAAAAGATAAATAACTCGTTGTTTTCCTTCTTCATTTCACCAAAAAAATCTTCCAATTTTGACTACTTTTATCCTCCCAATTCATTCATTCCCCCACTCACCCAATGAAGATTCTCTAATCGTACACACGACGCAGTTTGCAAAAATATTGAAATATGAATTTGAAATTTTCCTTTTTTTGGTCATTCCTTCTTAATAAATTCTGAATTTTTAGAAAGTGTTCACGTTTTTATTTTCGTTGAGTTCTTTGAATTTATAAGTTAGAATAAGAAAGAAAAAAGAAGGATAGGTGTAGGAGAAAGAATCAGAAAAGAATGGAAAAAAGAGAGAAAAGAAGGCCAATTTTTTCTGGATTCGTGTAAATTTTTATATCGGAAATTGAGAGTCAAAGCTCTTTAAACGCACTTCAGCAGACATTCTTATTGCGTATTTCCGTCATCGAAAAGTAGAAAAAAAAGAAATGAAATATATGAATGAAACTACAAAACATTTTGTGTTTTTACTGTTTTCTATTTCCAACTTTTCACAATAGAAAACTGTTGATTACTGTATCTTCTTGTTAGTGGTTCAACATCGGTTTCAAACTAAAAATTTTTCGTTTGTTTTAATTATTCATACTCTTGACCCTTGAGAAAATGAAACATTTGAAACTTGAACATCAATTTTATCGAAATTCACTCCAAAAGTTTTCATTAAACTCTCCAAAAACTGCTAACAGAAGCAATAGAAGAACTTGTAGTTTTTTCAGGAATCCCTTTGGAATTCTCTTCCGATTGAATGCGGAAAAGCTTTCCGTTCTACTTTTATTCTCATTTTCTGGTACCTTTTCCGTTAAAAATTGTATAATGAAATTGAAAAATCTTAGTTTTTCTATGGGTCAAAACTAGAATGGAATATGAAAACTTGAAATCAGAAATTATGAAATCCTAAAAAAATATGTGTAAACTACTATTTTGTTGCTCTTTTTGTCCATATTGAAACAACCGATTCCCTTGTTCTTCTAATTCTCATTACATATTCTTCCGATTCTTCCCTCAATTTCCTTTTCTCATGATCCAGTCTCTTTCTTCTTCCTTCCCGAATCAAAAATCAGATGCTCTTTCCCCTTTTATAAGAAGAAAAAAGAAGCTCATTTGAAATCAACCTCCGTTAATCTATGCAAATGACCTATCTGTTTTCTTCTCCAATTATCCATTTCATGTTGCCTTTTTTCTTTGTTTTATCCACCACAGAAGCATCCAAATCTTCTAGCCTTTTCCTTCATTTTCCTCCATTTCTTCTCTTTTTCTTCATGAATCTCAGTTCGTGTCGCTAAGTGCATTTTGTGAAAAAAAGGGAAGGAAGATGCTCATTTTCGTTTAATTGTATTCTAGGAAACGAAGATGAAATGGGCTAAAATGAGATGAGAACGATTATGAGAAATGGAATTGCATGAATTTATGAAGTGTATACTGTCCATTCTTTGATTCAGAAAATTCCAGATTATCTAAATTCATAGAAAACAACTCTTCAAGAAGGTTCTTTCTATTCCCTATTAAATGGACCGATTCCATTTTATCTGTTTCGAACACTCTTATCTTCAGAATCCCCTTCCAGATCGTTCATTTATCTTCTTCTCAGTCTTCCCCTTCCCTTGTTATAATTGAATGAGTTTGTCAGATCGCCCGAGGCATCTCGTCTGTCATCACAAGATTCTGAAATCGTCGACATCTTTCCACTGCTTCATCGGTTTCTCTTCTCTTATCCACCTCTTCATTCTCTTCGTCGTCATTGATCATCACATATCTGAAAATGGCGGCGATAGAGACAATTCTGACAAATATCAGTCTGCAGGAGGTGAGTTGTATGGAAAAAGGGAAAATCACTTGAAAACCTCATCTTCAAAACGTTTTCTATTTCCTCTTTTTCTTCTTTTTTCGTTTGTCTCATCATGACGATTTGACGTGGTACGGGGGTGGAAAGAAGAGTGAAAGAAGAAGAAAAAGGTTCATCTTTCTCTCTCTCTCTCTCTCTCTTCCTTTAAAGTGAGAAATACAGAAAGAGAGTGGTTCGATTGCAATTCCGACAAAAGATAATCAGATTGTAAGATTTGCTCCGAAAAAAGACTCATCGACACTCATTCAGGCGGTCACAGATCCACGTATCGTCTCAATGCTCCACGAAGAGCACAACGAGACGTTCCAGTTGAGAGAATACGAAGAAAATGTACTCAATTCAACGGTGAGTATTCTTTTTCTTTTTCCCTTTCGGAGAAATGTGTTTTTTGTTCTGAAAAACTATAAAGTTCCCACTTGATGAATCACCATTTTCGTTTCGAGCTCGGACTAAATTAACTTTTTATCCGTTTGCTTTGCAGAGTGGAATACGGAAATTCCATTTATAATTCTGAACAATAGTTTGATCTTTTAGAGGCTGCAAAACTGAACTTTTAGCTTTTTCATTTTATTGAAACTCGTATGAGGTTGGAATATTATTTATCAAATTGATTCCTCACCTAGAACCCAGTTCAACTTCTGAATGCACAGAGAGACGCGGAACCCGTGAGGTTTATACACCGTACATGACTTTCCAACTGATATCCTTCTAATCAAATAACTCAGATTCCTTTCCAATTAACCGAAAATCGATTGTCTTCTACTAAAGATTTTCGTTCAAAGGTGCAAACTTTGAGTATCAATTTTTGGAGTCCCCTCGAAAGAGTGGGATGGAAGAAAATGAATTTCCGATGGAACGTTTATTACCGGAAATCGGTGTTTGTGGTTCTCCAATCTCGCTAGAATGCTCTCTCACATATATTTCTATTGCTCATTGAGCTTTGAATATACTCAAAACTCAGAAGGTCCGTATGGAAAGACCAACACAATAATAAGATTCCTGGAACATTAAAAACTGCCTATTTCCAATTAATAATTGCAAAAAAAGAGGTTTCATTTGACGAAAAACTCTGATCATTTCGTGTCATTTGACAAATGAAATATTGGTAAAAACCGACAGAAAATTTTGAGAAAAGGGCGTGAAATAATGGAAAACAGTTGTAATTTGAACCGAACATTTTGCAAGAAATCATGAATTATTGATGAATTTTCATAGTACAAGTAGAGTTGGAAACAGAATTTGACGTCATATAAGACAGGCTAAATTTGAAAATTTTTTTTTGCGATATAAAAATCGTGAAACCAGTGATTTTCTTGTAAATTTCTCACGTGGAGAGCTTTTTTGAAGAGAAATTACAGAAGCGGAGTAGCTTTTTTTCTGTAAATTACAAGAAAAACTATGTTTTGAAGATTTCACGTCGCGAAAAAAAAATTTTCAAATTAGGCCTGTCTTATATTTCTAAGGTCTTTATCTGTTTTTCAGTGTCTTTGAGAATGAAATCGTGCTCTATGGCACAGGTAGATCATATGATATTCAGTGATGATAGATGAGACAATTTCAGAATTACACGAATTCATTCGACAATGTCAGTATGCATAACCAATTCTATGAAAACTACAACCAAGAAACGGTGAGTACTCTATTCAGTTTTCATATTTTTTGGAGATCCAGGATGCGATTATACTCTTTCAAATACTTTTTTTGAGTCTAGATTCACGTTCAATTTCTGTTTTTACTCGGGGTTTCGAACGTTTTGTCACACCATTTCAATCTGATTCCAAACCGGTTTTCTTTAAAATTAAGTTTTTAAACGAATTGATTAGATTTCAAATATTATCATTTTCTTGATAAAAATATTTTTAAATGTTTTCATTTCCAATCATTTTCTTCATCTCTTATTCTATTATAGTTTCTGCGGGTAATTGTTTTCAGTTGGTGGAGTACTGTAGAGTCATTGATTATTAATATCATTTCGGATTCGAATCCATCGCGACAGAGTTTCTTTTTTTTGAAACATCAAAGCTGAAAATATTAATTTAAATAAACGAATGAAGTACTAATTTGAGACACGGAAAAGCAAAGAATACATACTCCGAAAGAAAAGCAACTTACACAATAGAGACGGAAACAGAATAGATGAAAGGCAGAAGCGTCAAAGTTCGAAATTGAAGTGCCTCGATCCTTCTTACTTTGTTGATAGGTTTCTTCTTTTATATATATTTCTCTTTTCAAAGGTTCTTCTTCCCTTCAAACCGTGTGTTTTGACTGGAATTCTGAAGATGAGCGTTCTGTCTCTTGCAGGACGAAATGCTTACTCATGCCTGTTTTTGGGTTCACACTTTTCGGTTTTTCATAGTTTTCTCCATGGGTTCAATCCGTTTTGTTAATTTTCCTATATTAGAATGTCTTTATTCCGTTAAAGTTCATAAGAAACTAGAACTCAGTTCAGATGATCTTTCACAACAAAAAGAACGAACGTCTGATCATTGGAACAGTATTCAATCGACGTCTCAACAGTAGTTTTACGTAATTTCCTGTTCTTTTTTGTTTCTAATTTCCTAAAAACCAGACATATGTCTGTGAAAACAGATGTCCGGGTTCAACTGTCCTCCCCCTCAGTAACAGTATATAAATTGAATGGAGGTGCTCATTTCTCCCTACGTCAGAACATTATTCTGCAAAAGCTACCGTATCCCATTAGAAGGATGCTCTCTTCCATTAGTTCCTTATTCGTTTTCCCCATTTCTTCCCCGAATAAAACTTCCGTATAGTCATAGAAATGTCAAATGACCCTTTTTAATGGACTCGATTTCTTTGCGGATTCTCTATTTGTCGTGACGTGGCAACCACTTTTTCTGCAAAAGATTCAAATGTCAACAGGGTGTTTTACACCCACATAAGCTCATTTTCGAAACGGTTTCTCTTTCGTCATTCCATTAGTGTGGTCCTCTTGACTTTTAAGATGACTCCGCCCATTTCATTCTTCACTTTCGTCGTGTTTCACACATTTTTTGGAGGATTACCCGAATATGACGATGAGTTCAACTTAATCCTTTTTTCTTTTCTCTTTCCGGGTTTCCCTGTCTTTTGTCTTTCTTTTTGCTCATTCTAATAGGAAGTCTGACGACATTTCGTCAGAACTTTCAGTTCAATTTCTATCACGGTTCTCGGTGGATAGCTACCGTAATACTTTCTTTAACCTGTAGAAGAATAGGAACTTTTCATGAATATCAATAAAGATACTTTAATATACAGAGAACCAATTATAAATAGATTCTGCAAAATAAACATTTTTCAATTTCCGGTTTCTCGTATATAACTTTAAAAGAAGTCATAGGATATTCTATGTTTATCTCTTTTATACTTTTATTTTGGAAATCGAAGAGAAAAGACAGACAGACTGGAGTTTGAAATAGAATTCTGAACTCAATGTAGAAGGAAAATCTAGCAGTTCAAGGGTGCAATCAGTCTCCACGTGTTCTCTTCCTTTTTCCCATCGATGCGGATCAAAATCTATGAGAACGCAGTCTTATCATTACTCATTTTCACACAGTTTCACACAGTTCAATCATCAAATCAAAGGGAAAAAAGTGAAGTTAGGGGGAAGTTTTCTCACGAATTGGTTACCCAATCTTCGAAACATTCACTCTTTTTATATTATTCGTTTTCCATATGTATCAACAACTTACTCTTCGTCATTTGCTCTCTCTTTTATTTTCTTTCTTTTTTTCGTCTTTGCTCTAAATCTTGTTTGCTCACAGATCGTCGTGGTGCTCATCCCTCCCGCCTCTTTTTTCCTGGATCTCGAAAGAACATCATCATCGTCTTCGGAAGGAAAAGGAGTAGGAGAAGACAAGTAAAGATGTCTTCGGTTAGTTGTGCGTTGCCACGTCACGTTCTCTCTCTCTCTCTCTCTCTCTCTCTCTCTCTCTCTCTCTCTCTCTTTCTCTCTCAATCGGGTTAAGTGCAGTGCATCAGGTTGTTCTCGTGTCTTCAAAAAAACCGAAATTCGATTGTTTCAATTTCTTTTTTTCCGGGCAACCAACATCTGAAATCTTCTTTGTCCTTCTACTTATTCCGTTACATTCATCCAAGGGACCAACCACATTCATTGAAGCGAACGGCCGGTTTTTTGACGAAAAGAAAAGAAAAACGTCTCGTTTTTTCCTTGATTTTTGACTATTCATTTCTATTATTCTCATCAGTAATTCATCTGATTATAATGACGACAACGACAGAAAACAGAGTTGGAAGAAGTATTCTGATCTTGGAAATGGAAAAAAAAACGGAGAACGAATATTTCATTTTTTGACGAACGTATTGCTTTTTGGTCTCAGAAAAAGAGTGCATTTACGTCTGAAATGTTCAAAAATCTTGAATTTTCAATTTTTCCATTTGAGACATCAGAAGAAGATCATCAGTGTCAACTGGAATTGCATAGAAAGAGAAGAGGTTCGAATTAAATGAATCATCGGTCATTTATTCGACGATCCTTGCACAATTCTCTTCTTATACTATTCTGAAAATGTCTTGTTCGTGTCGAGTACTCTCCATCTCAATCCGTTCTTTTCTTAAATCTCTTCTCCATTCTCTCCTGTTTTCTTTCCACATTTCCGTTGTCACGTCTTCTTTTTTCTACATCTTCTACTTCTACATTTGACAGAAAATATGTGTCTACAAATGTGATATATCACTTTCTTTGCCCTCCGGCGATTGTTTCTCATCACCTCATCCCATTTTTACTCATTCAGAAGCGAATCATTTCCATCTACGTCGACACTTTCATTGCCTCTGTCCCCCTTATCTCTCTCACCTTTTCTCTCTCTTCAAAGCGCACCTGAATCTATGTGGTTTCAACGCCTCATTGGCTCAGCACAGGTAAACTGCGGTATGCATATTATACATGGAACACCCAAAGTAGGCATATAATACATGAATCGCGAACGAAACGGTGTACAAAACATGAATCGCAAGGAGAGCAAGTATAATACTTGTATCGCGATCGAGCAAGGAGTTCCTTCTCGGGATATACAAATTATACACATATTGCATGCGTATCGGCGAAAAGAGTTTCGAAAAACTTATGTTTTTCATTTTTTTAATTTAATTTCTCCTACTCTGCATATTTTTTTGCTTTTTTATCCTCGTTTTTCTCACAAAAGTACAGATTTGTGATTATATTTCTATGTTGACTTGTATTTTAGTCGATTTACTTTTCTTTCTCACGAAAAATTATTCAAACCTCACGTTTACAGAAACCTGAAGGCTTTTTGCCTACGCTTTGGATTTTCGACGCCGGACGTTCATTGAACCGAAATCTTGGGTAAGTTTTTGATAAAGAATGAAATTTAATTCATCTCGAAACTTTTAGATTTGAGAATCGTCGATTCAAACCCATCCTGACCACGACCGAACAGCCAATCTCCACCAAAACCGTCCCAGTTAAGTCACACGTTTGGAATGGAATAAGTGAGAAAATCTTCATGAAATCTTAGTTTTATAACTGTTTTTTACAGATCGAAAGTGCTGAACGGCGACGAAACGGGACACCCGAAAAATTTCCAGGCCCAATTATTATAAGATGTCAGTGAAAAGAGGGTCCTATTAAAGCGGCAAACAAGTGATCGCTTTGATCGGTAAGTGAATAAAATTTAAAGAAGTCAGAAAATTATGAACTCCTTTTTTCAGCTCATCAGCACATCTCGCTGTTTCCCGTATCAACAGTTCTCTCTTCGTACAACTTCTCTTCAAAAAACTACTCTTCAGAGGCCTGTGCCGACATGCAAAGGATAACTTCTCTTCGCCTCAACGTCATCCACGCGCCCATAATCGATCAAAAAACAAGGAAAACGGATATTTCGATTCGAATTTAATTAAGTTTTTAATTTTTAATTTTATTTTAATAAATTTATAATTTTAAACAAGTCTTTGAGAAATAAATAACACATATAATATATGAATCCCGAAACCACACATATAAGTCTTCGCGATACGCAAATTGTACCCGTTTCATCAAGCCATTTACTCTTCGCGATACGTGTACAATATACATATTGTTACTCGACTTTTTGTACGCAATCCACACAGCCGCGAACAATATTTTATGTATAATATGCATACCGCAGTTCACCTGTGAGTGGCAGAGCGTCTGTCTAGTAAACAGAAGGTCGCTGGTTCGATTCCAGCATGAGGCACCGAAACTTTTTGCATCTTTTTTTCGGAACGGAGTTGGTTTCACACGCTAAAATCAGGATATGGGAAGTACAGCACATTTTCACGCCTTGTTGACTCCTAAATTCAATCTGTGAGGTAACAGAAATTGAGCATAAAGAACATTTCAAAAATATTTTTCGTGGTTCCCGTAATCTTTGGCCCGTGTTCCAGAATTTCAAAGTTCTTTTCATACGATACAAAGTAGGTTTTGTTGACAAAAGGGTGTTTTTGGTTATGAAGAATCTATAAAAGTTCAAAATTCATTTTTATTTTTGGTTCGCTGGATCAAAACGATCATCATAAACCATTTCCATCAATTATTCTTATTTGAAAGTCCTTTTTCGTCTGATTTAATGAACAAGTTGTGGATATCAAATGACAATATCTCTGGGAGTACGTCTTTTTCTTTCATTCATTCATTCATACTTCATTTCTTATACGTGCAAATTCTCTTTTTCTTCTGTTTACATTCCACGTACTTCCAGACAAAGTACTCAAAGTTTTAATTATTTCTTCGAGAGAAAACAGTTATTTGTTCCAAAAGAGATGAAAGAATCTGTGTGTTCTCTCTCGGATAAAAACTGAAAAGTTCGCTTTTTCTGAAAATTTATTTGGTTCTGAGAAGTAAGAGGATCAAATAAAGTCTTGTTGGAACTGGAAGAGATTCGAGAAGAAGGACATATTTGGATGGAAAAGTAAATATTCTGAAATGAGGAATATGATTCTGAATTCATTCGTTGATAGGATCTCTCTGAATTCAGAAATCGAAACCTCTAACATCTTGATTCATTCATTGAGTGAGCTCTGAAGACGTTGTGGTTTCCGGAACAACTCAAGCCCGAAATCCAATTTCTTCGACACTTTCCATCTTTCTCTCTGTTTTTCCATTCATCACTTTCTTCATTTTCAGATGGCAACAACGGCAGTTTTTCTGTGTGGACACCTTGGAGCACTCTCCGTTATTCTCAATCTATTCGTCATTATTGCCCTATTGAGACATCGTCGACGAGTACTTTCCAACGTTTTCTATGTGATTGTTCTTCATTGCGCAGTTCTCGACGTGGCAAGAGGAATATGTCTTATTGTGAGATCAAATCATTGAAATATTCTTTTGAAGCTAAGTTTCAGGTATACGGTCTACCGTACTTTGCCAACACGTTCTTCTCAAATGTCACAATGGACATCGAAACACGAATTACACTTTTCCAAGTGAGTTCTCTCTCTCTCTCTCTCATTCTTAAATTCTTTACAGGCTCAGAGATTTGCTCTTGTCATTCTACGTGTCTGCAATCTTTTGACCATCTTCAATCTGCTAGTTTTCACTACAAATGAGTACATTGTCATCCGTTATCCACTTCATTATCGTCGTTATTTCCGACGCAAATTCGTTTTGATCATCCTCGCCGCCTGGTAAAAATCCGACTGAAATCATAAAAGTTTTCCCTATTTTTCACTTATTTCAGTTGGATTGTAAGCATTCTGATGGCAGTTGGAATGTTGTATTCCTCATCGAAAAGTCAACAAGATTGGCTTCCACCAGAGGAAAGAGGAATCGATTTAGCAACAATCACAATGGTTCTCATCTCTTCTCTTTGCTTTGTCACTTTGGGAATTGTTGTGGTAA
This sequence comes from Caenorhabditis tropicalis, assembly GCA_016735795.1. Taxonomy (NCBI): domain Eukaryota; kingdom Metazoa; phylum Nematoda; class Chromadorea; order Rhabditida; family Rhabditidae; genus Caenorhabditis; species Caenorhabditis tropicalis. Next base: position 9,806,674 of record CM028618.1, on the reverse strand, counting down.
GTGATTGAGAGGAGAACTTCTGAACTTCTGAAGTCTCAGGTGTGTTATCTATCAATTCTTCGAACAATTCGTAAATTCAAAGATGAAGGATGCTTGAATAATGACGAATCTCATCGAATTCATAACAGATCTCTTCATAGGCCAATCAACGGTCAAGGATCAAATTGTTCGAATGGAAGCAGGTGAGTCCCTTTATTCCTTATTTTGTAGAAATCGATTTCTCAACGATTTCCAGTCTCAGGGGTTCAAAATGGAGAAGTGTTCAAGCAATGTCTCGTCACAAATACATTTATGTGATCGGTTCCGTTCTCATTGTGGATCTTCTGTTCTTGTGTCCATATTCTGGAATCCAAATGGTTTCATTTCTTCATATCAACAATTTCATTCAAATATCTCATGGAAGTACTCTCATTCGATGGTGGTTACAAGTTCTTATCGGAGTTCATTCCGTCTGTCAGCCCCTTTGTTACTTCCGAATGACTGAATTCCGTCGATTGGCTTGTTGTAATCCACGTCGTCCATGGAATCGAACGAAGAGTTTCTCACAGATTAATAAAAGTTTTGGTGAGTATTCTGAAATCTCATTCTGAATATGATTTTTTTTCATTTTCAGCCAATACTCGATCGAATATCAGAGAAGACGAAAACGGCGTAAACGTCGGAGAAACGGAAGGAAAACCGAGTGATCCACTCATTCGAAACGAATCAGGAACACCTGTCAGTTCTTTGTTTTCATTCTACAATTCCACTAAAATTCTGAATTTTCAGTCTCGTCGCTCTCCGACAATCGCCTGGACACGCGGAGAATCCGTTCGATTCCGAACATACGGAAATGAAATTTCTCATGTAAGAAAATAGTTTTGACAGCTATATTTTCTCTTTTATTTTAATTTGAAACTGAAGGGGTACGGTAGTTATACAGAATAATGAAACTCGATTAAACGGAAACTTGTATTTTTACTAAATTACAGTATCGATTTCAACTAAAATTTAGAAACTGTTCTAAAATTATATCGAGATGATTCTGCTTTCAGCACATTCCAACAAAATTGAACGAGAAAAACAAACAAGAATCGGCGATTGAAATGATGCCGATTTCGACTGGATCCGCCAGTCCTTCAGATGATTCTGGAATTCCCGTTTCCAATGATAAAACTTTTCTCGTTTGAAAATATTTGCATTTTTCCTTCCGCTTTTTCCATTTTTCCATTTTCTCTCTGCTTGTCTCTTAAAACTGATCTCGCTTTCCGCACGTCGATGTGATTGATTTCTGTCTTAAAACATTCCCGATTCTCTGTTTTTCTTCCTCGTATCATTAAATTTCATGCTTGTCAAACTTTGATAAATGCTTTTCATGAAAAGATAAAACAACTTATTTCTTTTTTTTGTAAAATACATGGCTTATAAAACATGAATAAATAGAATGGACCCGAATCTTTTGTTCAAAATATATATTATCACAGTCTAAAAAGTTACAGCTCCATTACTCTTCTCAGCCTTTTCCAAAAGAGTTTTGATTGCTTCATCGAATTTCTGTGCTCGAATTGGCATATCAATCGAGTAAAATGGATTCTTCAAAGCGAAGTCACTGTACAACTCGTACATTTTCGACAGAAGAGAATCAGCAGCAATGTTCGATGCGGCCGAAGTGATTACCACAAATTTGACACCTGCATGAATGATTGTTTAGAGGTTTCGTTCATTTTGATTACCCGTCCGACTTTGTAAACAGAATAATTTGAATTGTGTCGTTTCGAGAACTTCTACTCCAGAACTCTTCGGACATGGAGACAATTGAACAGCTATTGTGAATAAAGAATGGAACATCGATGATAATATAATCTTCTCATTCGTCGATACTGTTGGAGCTGCGAATCGTACGGTCACCTGAGAAACGTTTTTGTTTAGTTTAGAACTTGGAAAACTTTTCCTATTTGAAATTGTATATTTTGTAAAAGTGAATCAATTTCTTAACTAATATAAATGAACTTACTGGATAGTTATCCTCTTCTTGTAGATATTCGAGTACATTTAATTGTTGAGCTCCGATTTGAAACCTCGTCCCGCTTACAGGTTCTCCGTTTATTGATTTCACATAATACCTCAAAATGAATACTTTTTCGTATTGTTCTTAAGATTTATTTACAAACCTAAGTTTGATTCCATCTTTTTCACCGAACACTACAACAGCCTTCTGATCGACTTCTTCCAAATGTACATCGATTGGCCATTCGTACGTTTTCTCGACTTCTGGCTGAAAATGAGACAGAACTCAGTATATAAATACTAAAAATGAATGTACAAACCGTTTCAAGTCTAGCTTCCCAACTATAGATTAAACTTCCAGCACGATTGATGATAAACAAGTGTTGAATGTGATTTGTCATATGGATTTTACTGAAAATTGATATCTGATTTTTCGAATATGAAAAAAATCCACACTTAATTTAAAAAAATCGTTTTCTAAAAGTTGAAGCCAAAACTGTTTTAGCACGATGCAGTGTCCGATAGAGCGCACTTGCTACATTTCGATTTCGGCGAATTTCGGTTGGTAGTTTTCAACTGATTTTGTGACAGAAAGAAGAAAATGTGAAGAGAATGAGAAGATAAATTGTTTTATTTCAGCACAGAATGAAATGATAGAATCATATGATGTTCATCTTTGAAACGAGTACGTGTGGAAGCAATAAATAAATAATAAGTGGGGGAAAAGGGGGGGTGCAATACAAGTATTTTCAGAGTGTTGTCAGTATCTCGCGAATAAAAGTGAAACTATATATGCACAAGAGAAGCAGTGAAAATGAATAGATTATTTTAAAACCGACTAGATCAGTACTCAATTATGATACAGAGGAAGGAATTGAAAATGATGAAACAAAGAGAGAAAGGGGGAGAGAGACCGGTAATTAGTAAGAGGAAATTCAATGGGATGAGAATATTATACAAGTCTACAGACGCTTTGCATATGAAGGCAACTTGGAAGACTGAGAGTCTCAAGTGGAAAATCAGAATATGAGAATGGTTGAGTGTTGAATGGTGGAAGATATGTTCCCATCATGATAAGTGTGTCCTGAAACTTTAAATTCATTAGAAACAGTTGGATCACTCCCAGAAACATGCCTTATCCTCAATTGGATCTCCATTCGCAATCGCCCGTTCATTGAGTTTCTTTTGAATTTGCACAAGGAATTCGGGTGATAATCCATCTTCCATTTCATCTGATGGATCATAATGTTGAAGAATAGCAACTACTTGACGTGGTTTCAGACGACTTGTCATTTCTCCACACAGTGTATCGAGATTAGAAGAATCTTTTCGACTTTGAAGAAGATGACATGCTTGCACTAGAGGCTCCAGATGATCTCGACATTCTGGAAGTCCTTTTGCATTCAGCCAATTTTGAATTTCTGTCACATTGTGTCTGTAAGAATATATTGATTTTCGGGAGAATTGTCTAGAATACTCACTTAATCTGAATAGCTTTCTCAAAATTGCACAACTCTCGTCGGAACATCATATGATTCAATGCAAGACAACACATCCAATTGGCCATTTGGCCAATGACTTGCTTCACGACCACATCGTCTCCTCCGTACGTTTTCAGTTTAGTGTGAACTACATCCATAAATTGTAAAAGATCTTCTAAACTCTTCCTCTGGGCTTCAATTCCACCAGAATTACGATCTCTTCTGTCTTGTCCGGCTGTCATCAGATCACTACTACTCTCGTGTTGCAATATACCAGGAACGATTTTTGGAGAGAATACATGTTCGATTGCTTTCTTCATTAGACTTGAATAACATTCTTCGATGCGCAATTTGAGTTGATCACGAATCGGTGCCACGTCATACGCTTTGAAACGATACGAACTTTGAGCTTCGGTGTTTGCCACGTGCCACTCTGGATGTTTGTCTTCACCAGAATATTGACGAAGAAGATTAAAAAGGCGCCAAAGGTTTACAAGCCATAACGACAGAAGGTCGAGATCGTGCGAACGCGAGATCGTATCCTTGAGCACAAGATGGACCGAAGAAAAGAGACCGGTGAGTGCCGTTTCGTCTCTCTTCTCATCATGATTACGGAACGCAGCGAGAAGAAGATAGGCCGGAAGATTCTTTGTCAGAAGACGAGCCAGACTTGGTTTCAGTTCTGAAACAAGGAAATGTGATTCAAGGTGGAAAGATGCATTCCATCTAAGTGCATTGCTACTCTTGTTGACCTATCTTATCATGACTTTCAGAAAACTCAAAATAGGTAAATTGAAGAATTTTTGCAGAAAAGAACTAACCACAAATGATGATTCTTGCGAACTCTGGAACGTTGTAGACCTCCAGGAATCCGTTGTGAGTGACAGATCCTTTTTCGAATGCTTCGAGTCGAATGATTTCTTCGTCCGAAGTGTTTTCTGTAATAGAGAAATAGAAATAAAATGATTGAATCGTCTATTCTGACATCTGTTTAGTGGATGCCTCGTACACTTTGATGACTCTATACAGAAAGAAATGAAAGAGAGAGAGATTGTGGTCGTGTTAAACAAGCTGGCTTCAGTTCAGCTGTACAATACAAACACTCCAATCGGTTACTTTCAACTGAATACAAAAGACGTTTGTTGCCATAAAGGGAGGGAGATAAAGAGAGTGAGTGAGAGAGAGAGAGAGAGATCTCCTCCTCTTCTTCTTCCGAATCAATCCGCCCGATTAACCGAATGACCGTTCTATACTCCTTTCTGGTTATTCAACCACGGACTAATACGATTATTTATTTCCATTTTCGACGCGTTTTACCATTTTATCACGTTTCGACTGTTTTTAGAAACAAATGTTTTCAGAATCTTTGGTCTAATCTTACATTAGAGAAAGGCGCTAATTGGAGATAAAAAAGAAAATAACAGGGCGTGCAGCAAGCATCAAAACCACCATCACCACCACACGACCGATCAAAATGAGCTAAAACTTTATATCCAGAGAAACGAAAAATACACGCACAGACAAACCCGACACGTTGAAAAAAGGGTGAAAAGAAGGGATGTGATAGGAAAAATGAAATGTGTAAACTGAGGAACATGAAATACGTAGTTAGGATTAACGTATGAGAAACAAAGTGGAAAACATGATAGAAGAATACGGTTTACAACAGAAAACGAAATGGTGGAAGGGATAGAAAACGAAAAAAAAAGAAGCGAGATCAAAAGGAGGATAGGAGGAAAACGGTGTTGGAAGAACTAAGAACACGGTGCTGACAGGCGGAACATGTGATATAACAGAAAGGGAAAAAAAGAAACTAAAGATAAGTGGCTAGAGGAGGACTGTAACCACGTGCACACAGGCGGGTAAAAATAGGTCGGAATGGTGGTTTTGAAACTTGTTAACACGTATTGATTATTAATAGAATTTTGATATTATCTTGATTGTAGGCGCGAATTTTAATTTTATTATTTGAGAAATGATGTTTTCTGGCTCTCAGATTGCTTTCTGCGGAGCAATCAAAACCACCAAACCGGCGGACATATGAGTTATGGGGTTGGAGTTACTGCTTTGAGGCCTAAAGTTCGCGCTAGTTGTGATAACAAATTGCCCATTGCATCACGTAAACTGTAGAAAGTATTCACGTTTGGCGGATAAACAAACTGGCTCGTCGTGGAAGGAGTTGAAACTTTTCCAGTAGGAGTAGAAGCATGAGACCAATGCCATTGCGAAGTCAACGACGTGTTCAAAGAGTGATAAACACTACTTTGACCCGACGTGCTCGCTGATGACGAACTTGGTGGTTCAATTTCACTTGGAAGTGCACGGCGGCGACGATAATAATCGCCTCTGCCACCTATTCCGTCAACAGCATCAGAATCAGTTGTGGTTATGGACGAGAGCATCGATTTGGCTGGCGAAAAACCACGACAAACTTCTTGCTCACCTAATCCCAATGGTCCACTGTATCCACGAAGTTGAGCACGAGCCTCTGCCAATTCTTCTGATTGGCGAGTGAGCTTATCGTTGAGATCCTATAATTTTTATTATAATTGGTAACTCTCAAAATCGAATTACCATGTTTTGTTGGGCCAACAGCTGAGTCTGTTTATGAGCTCCTCGAACAGCTTCATCCAAAGAGCAGTCGGATGGCCTCTGAAAAAATTTGATTAGAATTATGAAATGATTATAATCATATGAATATCTATATCTTTTCAATCTGATTATCATCTTGCCTTGCTGGTAGCTGAGCTACTCAAAGTGACATCATCCATCTCTTCTGGTTCATCAAAAGTCATACAATAATAATCAGAGGAAGCGGCAGATGCCATCCTACTTTGAAGACTAGGTTGGGGAGTTGAAGTTCCAACTTCGTCAAACTCCAGCATTGCTATTTATTATGCAAAAAGTCTTTCTGAAAAGTGGAGAGAACTACTGAGAAAAGCGAAAAAGAAAGACAAAGACATCGTAGTAATTCATGAATAGAGGGGAAAAAAGAAATAGAGATGAAGAGAGGCCCAGTTTTTTTGAGAATAGAATCGATGACGAGAAACAAAGTAGCGGCTCCAGAAAAAAATTTCGAGGGGAATATTGAGCTGGTTCAGTAAAAGAGTGGAAGAGAGAAAGAGAGAGACTCGCTCATTCATCATTCGAAAAACCGACTCGAAATGCACATTTTTGGAGGCCTATGTCCCAAAATGTCAGTGCAAAAGTGAGAAAATGGAAGAGACGAACCGGAAACTTGTTGACGGACACGAAAACAAAGCCAAGAAGAAGAAGAATGGAAAAGATCAAGAAAAACAGAAAAATTAGAATTCAAGGAAACCTATTTTCTCTGTTTTGCCTAATATATGGAACAATATGAAAAGAAACAACGCACATTCAGTTGATTCAAATGGAAATTTCACTGAATACAATTTTATAAAATTAGCAATTCGAATGATTCGGAAGCCACTCGTTCCACTGCTCTAATTTGAAAAATGAACCAAAAGGTAAATTTTAGAAATAGGATGTCATAAAAATTGAGAGCAATGTTGCAAGAACAAAAGCAATTGGCAAAAAAGGAAAAAGAGCAGCCCTCTAGAGAAGAGAATCCCATAAAAACGTCATTTCAGTATGTTCCTTGCCTCTTCTCTTAATGACGTTTCTGCGTGTTTTTTATTATTTCTCGATTGAAAAGAAAAAATAAAAAAACGAATGATACAATTGATTTTCATTAAAATGGTGTTTAACAGAAGGTGTAAAATAGAGCTAGCGTAATGATAGAGCTCGTATTTTGAACAGTTACGCTTATAGCAAGGAATATAATAGATTTTCATGGGCACCTATCGAAAATGAATGGAAAATGGGAAGATGGAAATCTTATGAAAGGGGGCTTTTGCACACGAGGAACAAGCTTTACTCCTTTCAATGTCTATGCTTCACTCGACCCAGCACTCTTTCCTTTTTCAAATGTATAAATAACGAGGCTTCCCTTCAATGCCACGCAAGATTATCTCCATGGAGATTCAGAGAACGGAAGTTCAGCAATATGTGAAAGAATGGAAAGAAGAGAAGAGCTAAAAGATTCAAGAAATCTGACAGATTGAGGAAAAAGAACTTCGTCGAACTAATAACGATAATTACAATTCACGCTAATCGGCTGGTTGAAGGTGCGCAGTGCGGCAAAAGCGGACGAAAATGATGGCGGGAAAGAGGAGATGAAAGAGAAAAGACTAGGTGAGAAAGAGACGCAGTTGAGAAACGATTTGCTTTAACTGGTTGGTTGTGTTCACCTTCATTCTCACTTTTGGTCAATATTCATCCAAAGTGGAAGATGGAAGAGAGAGAGAGGTCAATCAAGTAACGAAGAACCGTGAAGGGAAAAGAAAAGAATACACAAAATAGTCGACGAGAGAAGGGCGAAATGAAAAAAGGTGTTCAAACATTCACACAGTAAATAGTGTGATTCAGTAGATGACTGTAATATCGAATCGATTCATGATCGGAATGAAAAAGAATTCGAAAAATAAATTTTTCAGAAAAACACATTAAAATTTCGAAATAAATCTGGTTGAATAGCGACTATGGATGAAATAATGATTGTAGAAAAGTAGGTCTCTAGTACAAATTATTGTATAATCTGCAACACGCTTTGACCATCCGTCACACCTACATCGCATTCGGACTCCGACAGAAAAAAATCCTCGCGTAATCCGAATCAACACTGACAGACGGATGATAGTCAGCCGGACAAGAAAGAAACGAACACTAGTATACAAACATCGAAAATACATCTCTATTGACGACATATCGACTAGTATCACATTTCTTTGAAGGGAATGATGTGACACAACTGAGGCCACGAACCGAATTTTGCAATGAGGAAGAAGGAATGAAGAATTGAATGAGAATACTGACTCGAATTTCGGAAAAGGAGATGACACAAAACAGTGAGTAAATAAACAAGACGAGGGTGGAGAACAGATTCCAAATGGTTTGTCGAGAAATCGGTTTTGAACAAAATTGTCGGCTTACGAGCATAATTGTGACCTGAATTGGATCGGAATAAAACTTTGGAATAAAGAAAACGAGAAGGTAGAGGAAAAGGAAAAAGCACACGTGTCTTCAGACGTATGTCATTTGTAGAAGTAGCGAAAGTATCTTTTGACTGCGCGTCTGGTGTCACTTTCAATCCGATCTGAAGACCAGCCCGCAATAAAAAACCGGACCTGATATCATCTATGAGTAACAGTACATTGATAATTAAGTAAATCAGAGGAGATAGACGCTGTCACTATAAGAATGACTTATTTTCAGAGAACAACTATTCGGCTTATATCTTCAAAAATTTGACTTACAAATGAAGATTGTGATTCACTAAAACGAAGTTGCTGCTGTAGCCGTTCAATTTCCAAATTCTGATTTGTCAACATCCTTGTCAGATTTCTGAAAAGCACGCTAATATAGTGTCTGTTGACTCAACCCTTCACTCACTCTGCTAAATTTTTAAGATGTCTACACTGTCTTTCAATGCATAAATCTTCTTCCAAATCAGCTCCACTGCTACCATCTTCAGAATCAGCTCCAGAACAATGACCAGAATCTGGTCGCGGAGATCTTCTGTATCCACTGCTTCCAGCAACCGATTGCCGTTCAAAATGACTCGAGAGCATGGACCGTAATTCAACAGCCTCATCGCGAAGTCTCTCATTCTCTTCCATAATTCGTTCAAAGACAGAATGAGTCGCACCATTTTGTCCCGAGACAATTCGTTCCATATCATTTTTCAGTCGATTATAAGCTCCTTCCAGCTCTCCAACACGTATTGATTCGAATGCTTTCAGCGATGTCTTCTTGTCTAGAGTTTCAATCAGTGTCGAAGCTTCCAGAATGGCTTTCATCCGTTCCGTTTCTCGTTGACAGTGTTCATTACGTTGCCGTAAGTCATTGATCATTCTCAGTTGTTCGAAGGTGATTGCCATATTATCCAGAAGTGCTTCTGGTGATCCTCGGGAAGTTGCAGTTGGAGGTATTCCGTTCATAGTTTCCGCAGTGAACGATCCAGTGAGTTGAGAAAGATTCGATGTTGTTCTTGAAGAGGCTGAAAAGAAGTCACAGTATAATCGGGCTGAATGCGAATTTCTACTTACAATCATCATCTTTATTTCTCTTTGGGCTTGGCTTTTTCTGGAACGTACTCGATTCGAAAAGATCCACATTCTTCATGAGTTGTTCTCTCATAGCGGTCACTTCTGAGTCGAGAGCATGTCTCGCAGATCGTTCCGTGTTCAATTCTGCTTCCATTTTTGAACGTTCTGACTCCCATGACACTTGACTAGCTCTTGCTTGCTCAAGCTGCTCTTTTAGTTCAGCAATAGCTTGTCCGGATTCAGATTGCATCTGAAACTTAGGAAAAAATAAAATAGTTCAAAAAGGGAACGAGATGCAGCAAAAATAAAATGTCTGGTTGACTCTCTAACATGATGGCTGGCAATTGAGCTAGCTAGAATTGAAAATAGAAATGGAGGAAGAATAGCAGTAGCAGTTCTAGTTTTTATTTTCTTTTCTTCTCCTATGTTTTCAGCTGGTGTCATTAATTGTTTGAGGCTTTCACTGCAGAAGTTAAAGAAGTATACCGCTAGTTCTGAAATTACTCGAATTTTATATGAATCGATTCAGCTCGCTCAGATTAAGATTTTCTTTTAAGCCATTTCATCTTTTAAGCTATCACGTTTTAGAAAATCCAAATGTCATGTTTGACAGGTATAATTTGATAAAGATCCATCTATCTGGACAATGGCTCTAAACAGAAGACTTATTAAAGAAAACTCCACACTCATCTGTTTTATGATACACCTGCCATCTACACCTATAAACGTTAATAGGGAAGATGTCACAAGTTGCCAGATAAAAAGATGCCGATTAACAGATATAATAAGTTTATGATGAGCAGGTGGTCTCAGTAGGGGGCGTGGCTACTATATTGACTCCGCCCCCATGGTGTATGAGCAGAGCAAAATGCTCATTCATTCAACGTACTGGTGAGCGATTCGCTATACGCGGTCAGGTCTCCCGCCCCGGTTCGCATACGGCCTTCTACCGTGTCGCTGTGGGTTTGTACGTTTGGCGCTGTGAGTTCGCTCCCTCCCCTACTGGCTTGGCCTAATGCAGCCGCCCCGGTTCGCATACGGCCTTCTACCGTATCGCTGTGGGTTTAGTAGGAGGCGCCAGGAGTTCGTATACGGCCTTCTACCGTATCGCTCCGAACTATTTCCGTACTGGTGAGCGATTCGCTATACGCGGTCAAGTCTCCCGCCACGGTTCGCATACGGCCTTCTACCGTGTCGCTGTGGGTTTGTACGAGTGGCGCTGTGAGTTCGCTCCCTCCCCTACTGGCTTTGCAGCCGCCCCGGTTCGTATACGGCCTTCTACCGTATCGCTGTGGGTTTAGTAGGAGGCGCCAGGAGTTCGTATACGGCCTTCTACCGTATCGCTCCAAACCGTTTCCGTATTGGCTTCTATAAGCCACCCCGGTTCGCATACGGCTTTCTACCGTGTCGCTGTGGGTTTAGTAGGAGGCGCCAGGAGTTCGTATACGGCCTTCTACCGTATCGCTCCAAACCGTTTCCGTACTGGCTTCTATAAGCCACCCCGGTTCGCATACGGCTTTCTACCGTGTCGCTGTGGGTTTAGTAGGAGGCGCCAGGAGTTCGTATACGGCCTTCTACCGTATCGCTCCAAATTTCGACTCTCCGAGTGGGCAAGTCGTCGTCTCTACACGCAAGCGTTAGCGGTCGGCTTAAACCGTGAGGTGTCGGCTGCTGCAGTTTATTAGGTTCCCTGCATCTGCTTGTGCACGCGGGTTCAAAATTGAATATTAAAAAAAAAGATGTTTAGTGGGATGTTAAAATAGTTCAGTTCGGTATTTTTGAAGGAATGCTACATGTTTGAACCGATTTGAATACGAAAAACTTAACATCTAGCATGGTAGCCAAAGCGATTGATTCACGCATTTGTTCAATTTTTACGTGCAGAACAAGGGAATCATCGGTATAAATACCTCTTTAAAAAAAGTGATACAAATGAAAATTAGTTTTCACTGAATTCATTTGAAATTTCAATTTGAAACCGAGATTTTTGTTCAGAAAAGAAACAGAAACCAAGAATGACAAACAAAAATATGAAAAATTGATGAAAGTTTTTAGGAAACAGTGGACAGCGCACGTATTGTGTATTGTGTACGTGGCATCTAATCCTTGCTGCTGCTCATCATTTATGTATTTACTCGTTGCGCAGAAAAATGATTCGAGTACAACTCGCTAGTCACAAGAAAACATTGAAAATACTGAGGGTTTCGTGATGGTGAAGACTCGTGGAGCACAAAGAGAGAAACAACACCACTGAATCCGCCTAATGAGAAACTTTATGGGATACTTTTTATGACCGAAGTGGGAATTCTTGAAGCCGATGAAGCCTATTCACTTCTGTTTCTTTTTTGAACATGTTCAGGGGTTTTCTTCTATCATTAAATTACATACCTGTTCTAGACGACTTTGCAAATCAACCATTTTTGTTTCCATGCCACCTCGTTGGGCTTCTTTCAGATCACATTCTGTTTCTAGCCTTTCTACTTCTTCTTGAAGCACTTCTACGCGATGTCGTGCTTCCAGAAGCGTGAGTCTGTAAAGTGAAGTTTAGGTTAGTGGTAATAATGCAGACTAATTTGTCAGTTTGTTTTTTTTTAATCTGCTAAAGAAATTATTTATTCGAGTAATTCTCTCACCTTTCATCTTCCATCATGGCCAATGTGGCCTTTGTCTTCTCGAGATCCTTGCTCGTTGAGTTCAGCTTTTCGGTTTCTTCTTTTGTTCTGGCGTTCTGTAAGCAACAAGATTGTGATTTGCGTAACGGTCAGAGTGGCGCAGGTGATCGAATTAAAATGTAATCAAGAAACAAGTTTACTACGCCGATCACCTAGTTCCCCAAATTGGACAATTGAAAACAATTATATTTGAACACATTTGAAAGTGATGAGTGCGAACTTTTTCATTTCACAAGTCTACTTGCATAAAAAACCGAGCCAAAGGGAACATGTTCCGAAATCCCATGACTATCAATCTTAAAGAAAAGTGAGGGAGGTGTATCTCTCAATGGCATGTTAGTCAGTGAAAAAAAGGACGAGATGGATAAGGAGTGCGTGTGTTCGGGCTATGAAGGAAGAAGAGAAACGAGATTTCAGGGGAGAAAAAGAATGAGAAGTCAAACAATGAAGAACATTAGTAGAAGAGGAGAAAACGTATTCTAGGGAGAAAAACGACAATGTTCACATTATCAGCTTCACTTGATGAAGATGATAATAATGAAGTGAGGGCAGAAAGTGGTTTAGCAGAAACTATTAAAAGTTCAATCTCCAACTGTATAATGAGTATACAAATGTTCGCCAATTGTTTTTTGAACTAACGAGATTTATGAAATCTCATATTGAAATCTTGATAAGGTTGAAAATGAATGATGTTTGCGTGCATGAATTTAAGCCGAACGACCCCCAAATAACATCTAAATCCATTTTCGCATGAAAAAGATGAAATCACCCTTCCCTTCTAATTCATTTTCCGGACATGACATCTCATTTGGAGGTCAATTATACTGATACGTGAGAAGACAATTTCGAGAATGAACTTCTAGAAGATGTGGGAAAGATGTCGTTCACACCAGCAAAAGCATGTCGCCATCGACCCCTTGGGAAGAATATTCAAGTTGGGGCAAAAGAAGAAAAAGAACGACTATAACCGAGTCAAGAGAATTCTGTGCAAAACTGTGGGAAACACAGAAATGAAGAAGAGGGGGGAATGGAGAAATGAAAAAGATAGAAATGACTGTTGGCCACACGCAGTGGGTAATCGTCTCGTTTCTCACCCAATTTTTTAATCAAATAAACTGTCAGCTAGAGATTTGCCAGAGGGCGCGCGTTGATCAACCTGCTCCTCTACAGCATATCCGTTTTTTTCGCACTGATTTCCGGCCCCGACCGATCGACTCTTCACATTTGAACGCTCACGTGTAAATGATTGGCGTCCACGTGGGAGGTAGAACGAAATGGATACGTCACAGAAGAAATGATCAAGCAGATCAAAATGAAAGAATGTAGATATATAGAAATCTAGAATATTTCGTTTTTTCGTTCTTTCAGTTTTCAGTAACATTTTCAGAAACATTCGAAAATGTTGTGTGTCAAGAAGAAAAGAGCAAAAATCATGGATATCTTGAAGTGCAGAAGAAACTCTCTAAACATCCACTCGCAAAATATCATCATATTCGGATGGATAAAAAATTGACATCGGGGTCTCGCTTTCTAAAATGAGAATAACGAGTCAACTCTCGACCCCATAAAGAAGCATTGAGTGAGCACTTAGAGAGTGAGAACGAAAGAACATCTTATTTGCAAAACGACTGACGTTTGGCACCCAAATAATACTTTCTTTTTGTGTTCTAACTTGTTTTAAAACAATTTGAAACTAAGAGATTAGGATTGTTTCAAATCACCAAAGTAGAACGTTTTGGCCGAGTTGTGTGGTGATGGCAGTGACAAACAAGAAGAAGAAAAAAAACGTCACGGCAATCACTGGAAGAAGAAAATAGTTGATGATAAATGGGATAATCTTGGAAACTTTGTGTAGCAAGTGGTGGTCAAGTGAGAGTTGACATGGAACATTTTCAAGTGTTTGACATCGAAAGCGACACCCTGTTGTTAGAAATATTCACACGAATTTCGGGGGTGAGGACGGCGAAAGAAGAAAGAATAGGGGCCCATTGGGAGTTCACACAACTAAATATTCACAAAAATACTCGAGTTGCCAATTGACATTTTAGAAAAACAAAAATGGTTTTGAAAAAATAAGAAGTTATGAAGTAATAGTTAGAATATCTACCCAATATGATCATCTCGGCTTTTTGCAAAAGCTATTTCTCTTTTCACACGATCAGGTGAGCAACCGAAAAGCTAAATGAGGAAAATGAGCAACCCACAAACCATTGTTGCACATGCAGAGTAAAATCCATCAAATATTCCGAAAAGAGCAAATAAAACAGATCGTAAAAGGATGGGGGTCATGGCTCAGTCAAATGTTGCCATTTTCGAATGGCCGATACAACAACTTCGTTCTTAATTCTTTCTCTCAAGCTTTTTTGATTGAGATAAAAGCACAAAATGTTTCATTTGTTTGCATATTTTCCCTAGCAAAAACACAAAGCGCATTTTTGCGTAAGCTGATTGCGAATACAAACACTGCACACTTTCTCATTTATAATCTACTTTTCCGGTAACTTACAGCAATATCCAATCGCATTTGCAACTCAATAATTTTGTTCTCCAGGCCAGTGTTCAATTTCTGAAGGTGTCCAACGGATCGTGCTTCTATCTGAAAATGAATATATTTACGACACGAAACAATAAAAAAAGTCACAGATTAAACTGACCTTTAGCTCCCGGAGACGGCGTTTTGCAAGCCATTTACGGACAGCACATTGAACCATGACCACCTTCTTTCTCTTTGCAATTTGTTCTCGACGGACTGCATATCCACGCCATGCCGACTGAATAGCGATTGCTGACTTCTCATACCGAAGCTGAAAAATTGGAAAGTATAAGTGAAGCCGTTTTTGATTTAATCACTTTTTCAACATATCGTCGTACTCGTTGAGCCTTGAATGCTGCTTGAATCCCAATAACTGCCTTTCTAATCTTCTCGTATTTTCGACGTTCGAGGAATCCGCGGACAGCAGATTGCATCACAATCACAGCACGATGCATCTGGAGATATTTGATGCGACGGAAAGCGAGGAATGCTTTCAACGACGCTTGAACGATAAGGAGAGACTTTCGCATGGTTTCATACTTTTTGCGAGCAACGATGCCTTTCCATGTCTTCTGAACCATTGTAGCGGCAGCAGCAAGTGTGTCCAGCCGAACTCTTTCCAAAACGGCAACTTGTCCAGTACGCAGGAATATTTTCGTCTTTCCAACTGCGTACTTTCCTTCTTCCAGACATCGTTGACATACCACCTCTGCAAACTGTTTCGGTTTGTCTCTCCACAGCGCAGCTTCTTTTGTGTAGAGTACTCGGTAACGTCTAGCGAACTCGTCGTACGGATATCTAGACGGAAAACCAGCTGCGGAAATTCGAACTGTTTCTAGAACACCACAAGCGCGCAGTTGTTGTATGGCTCGCTTTGGTTCGAAATCGAAACTAATCTTGCTATCATTTGGTTTGATGCATCGAACATAATGTGGACGAGTAGAACAGAGTACTTGCATCAGTTCTTTCAATGAATCTCGGAATTGACTAGCCACCGTTTTCTTTGTTGTACGTTTTCCAGGTGTTGATCCTGGTGCTGGATTTGACACTGCTGCAGGACCAATTACAGTACGAATGAATTGGAATTTACTGGCAACAACCACATCAAGAAGCTGTTCACCAATAGCATCTCTATTTTTCTCCACAAAACCTTCTGTACTGTATGTGACGTCAGCAGCAAAATGTCGAACAATAAAATCATTGGAAAGTACACGTGGAAACGCCAATTGAGGGTTTTTCTTCAATTCGACACTGTTTCTGAGTTGACTTAACCAATCCGCATCTGATCCATTAAGCCGTTTACATTGCTCATCTAGCAGATTAATCATTCCAACAGGGCCTTCGATCAAATCGATAGCCGGTTGATTATCATGAAAATCGACACGAACCCATTCAATTTCTTCTCGAATGTATTCTTCTTGTTCCAGTTTGAATACGTGTTGATTAAACTGCTGCTGAAGTTTCTCATTGGCGTAGTTGATGGAAAATTGTTCGAACGAATTCACATCGAATGTCTCGAATCCGTAGATATCAAGAACTCCAATAAACCTATCCGGACGTCTTCTTCGGTTTGCTCCTTCAGACTGATCTTTTTCATTCAGCGCCTCATTAATTTTATCCACGAGCCAACCGAATAAATGAGCGTAGAGCATTTTCGTGAGTGCATCTCTCGATCTAACTGCTTCATTTTTCGTCAGTGGTTTTGTTACGACTTCGTTGACAGCTCGAATTTCTCTCCTCGTCAGCCACACACGAAGATCTGCTTCATTTATCTCCCACATTTCACTGCATAACCTTGAAATTTCTTGAGAACTTCCAGAAGACACCGCAGAAGATGATTCGCCATTCTCAAAGTGGACGTTTCCCAAAAGAAGTAAACCAGCAAGCAGGCGGAATACATTCGATATCTGCTTTTCATCAAATCCGAGCAACTGAAGTGCTTTCAATAGTTCTTCAAAATCAGCTTTGTCATCTACTCCTGGGATTCGGCTGTCTCCTCCTTGTGTGAGATATGCGTATGATTCACATGGACCCAGATGAAGTTCCTTCAGAGCTGGATGATTACGAGCAGCACACAACTGATAAAAGATGTGATAGTTTCGTTCACCGGGTGCTTGGAAGACAAGTCGACTCTTTTCGAGGAGATACGTCTTCATTTCGGCTCCCACAATTCTCCTTCCTTGTTCACAGAAGTTAATTTGTATGAACTTTCCGAACCGAGAAGAGTTATCGTTTCTGAAAACAAAGAGTACGGTTTGATGAGACTGATTGATATTTGGTGTACCTGATAGTTTTACCATTACCAATAGATTCCATGATAGGATTACTGGCCAACACTCGAGCTTCGATACTTGTTCGCCCTCCATTTTTCGATTTGCTTGCGGCTACTGATGCCAAATATCTCATCACGAATTTAGCCGATACTGTTTTACCGGCGCCCGATTCTCCACTAACAATGATAGACTGAGATTTCCCAAATGCTCCCATATCGAAATGAGCTTCTTCAGCGACTGCAAAAATGTGGGGATCCATTTCACGTGCTGATTTTCCGGCTCCTCGATACACTTGAATTATCTCTTCTCTGTAGATGTGAGAACAATCAGCATATGGATTGATAGCAACCAAAACGATTCCACAATACGTGTATATTGAATTGCTATTAACAAATCTGACTTGTAAATTGTGAAGAACAGCTGGTTCGTGGAGGTATGATAGTAGCGTGAGGTCATCTTTCCCCACAAGAAAAGCAGGATTTCGTAGGAACGGTAGTTGCTCTAATGATGTGATATCGTACTCATCCGTCTGGAAAAATCATCACTTTGCTTGTATTTTAACAAATTTCGTTTTTCTAGCACTTTCATTACTCAAAGAGGTGTGAAATTGATAACACTTACAGTATCATCCTCCAATCGTATCCTAACCCGACGTGTTTGGAAGCTTATATCTTCTTCGAGAACGCCGCCAATCCATACTAACTGTGGATGCCTGTGCCAAATCCGTGCTCCTTTCTGAAACAAACAGTGATTAGTTTTCAATTAAAAATATAAAGAAACCTTATAATTTTGGACCGGAAACACGTGGCCTCTGCCGAGAGTGGCCCCTCCATCCATTGGTGGTTTGTCTCACTCTGATAGAGATTTTTGGGTCTTTTTTGATGTAGACCTGCGAAATCAGAAATTGAACATTAAGACGAGAGTTTAAAGCGATAAGAGGTTGAAACGGTAAGTGGGGGCTATACAGAAAAAACGTGAATATTTACATGTGCATATCACAATCACTAGATTTATTTGTCCTTCGTTTCGCCCCTCACATATATTTTCCGGTTATCATGTTCGCAAACGCAAAAATAAACATTTCGGCAATGAAACACTTTTCCACACACGGCACACACTTTTCTCAACGTGAAAAAGAGTATTACGGAGAGGATCTTTGCGGTTTCTTTGGCGCCTCGTAAAAATTTATTATCCCCTCGGTGGTGCCGAAATATACATTCCTCAAATATCCATCTCTACCACTCAACGTTTATGAAAAACAAAAGTGAGGAGGTGTGTAGGATTAAACGAAGAGAAGTGAAGGGTGTAAGGATAGCAATTTGAATTGGCGCCCATTCTCTTCGAAAGCATGTGCAACTTGTCAAAGACACTTATCGGCTAGTGTTCCTTCTCTCTTAGACATCGAAAAAGAAAAAGCTTGTTTCTGTTCTTTTTCCTATTCTTCTCCGAGGACAGTCTCATTTGGAAACTTGTGATTTATCACCTTTTTAGCACTACTTTGTGTGTCGTCAATGCATCGAAAAGACTAGTTTGGCTATTATGACTGTTGTATATATTAAAATACTGGAGTATCATAATCATGTGAATTTAAAAAAAAACTGTAAATCACAACTTGCTTTTTAATTCCGTACAAAAATAATAAGAGTGTCAGAAACAGAGAAACAAAGAGACGGCTATTTGAAAGTGTGAAAAGTTCATGGTCGGACAGGCCTCATTCAAATTCGAAATAGGCGCCCTTCGAAAGATTTACCGACAGAGCAGACATGCATGCGCTTAACGAAGACATGCCGACGAAGATATAAAATTGCAAAGCTTATAATTTATAATGAAAAAGAAGTGATTGAAGATGAAGCTGTTAGTCATGTTGGCGACGATAAGTAGTAGCCAATAAACCTGTATTTACCACTCTGTTTCACTCTTCAAATGACATAAAGAGGAGGAAATAAGGCAAATTTAGGATAGGGAATTCGGTAGAAAGAAAGATGAATCGTAAAAATAAAAGGAAGAGAGAAGGAAGAACATTAAAGTTGTATCTCTATTCTCGATTCAAGCCGACAAAATCCGAAAAGCGAAACGAAAGATTTGAATTCAAAAAGCGAAAATTGGGACGGTATACTACTAAACGCTGCTGCTGTTGATGAAAGAAGATTAAATCGAACATTTGCGTAAGCGCAACTGAGTCTCTTCACTTTCAGTGCTTCCGACAACTGATGACGAGCTGTTCACGGTCATCATAAAATGGCGCCGAAAATGGAAAATGGCCGGAATTGGTAAGGCGATTCGAATTGGAATAAGACGACTTTTTTGTCTTTTTAAACGTTTTTTCGAGCAGAAGGACACCATATAATTTTACGAAAATTCGGGAAACGCATGCGTTCGCCATTCGGGAAAAATAGAGCGTAGAATATTCAAACGTTATTAAGAAAAGTTAATTAGAAAAATCAGATTCATAGGATTATCCAAACGATTAAAAAGCTCAAAGATCACAGACTTCTTGAAGAAACTACGAAAGAAACAAAAATTGTTTTCAGAAGTTTCCCGGACGTTCTTTCGGTGCGGCAGAGCGCGTTTGCTCTCGATCGAGAATTTTTGAAAAAATATACTTACGGGCTTGATTGAAAATTAGAAATGAATTGTAAAAAACGATAAATCATACGAAAACATTTCCCGAAATTATTTAGAACATTTTAAGTTACTACTTTTCCGTGAAAACTGAATAATCTTGATTTATACTTAAAACTTGAAAAACTTCAATAGTTTGGATTACTGTAGGTGAATGAAAACTTTTATTTGAAGAAGAATTTCCATGGGAAAAGTGTAAGAGATCAAGATAATGAATGGAACTGATGATCAATCACTGACTGACATCACACAGTGCAGAAACACAGTCAATGGCAAAATAAACACGGATGACAAGCGACGGAAAATGTTTTTATCCCAAAGGCGTATACTTACGCACTTGCGCAAATTCCAGATCGAACAGTTCTAACAAGAGGACATTAAAGAGAAAAAGAAGGAGGAATCAAACGATTAAAGAAGTTCTGAATGAGGTTAGATTCGTTGATATCAATAGAAAAAGATGAAGGAACTAATGTAATAAAAACGGGGGTAATCGTCTTGTTTTGTGATTTATTTATGAACAGTTTGGAGAGAGAGAAGGTGAATTGAATGGAATCAGTTTGAAGTTATAAAAAAAACAAACTATTGTCGAAAATAGAAATGTAGAAAAGAAAAACGGTTCGGAAACCGAAAAAGAAGGGGTCGAATAGACCCCCCGCAGATGAATAAAACCGGAGTGAGAGCGGGTGGAAGATCAAAAAAAGAAAATACGCCTCATGGAGAGTGAACGTAAAAAAAAGCACAAGAGAACCGGTAGAAACAGTTCATGAACTGAAGAGAACACAGAGTTCTTCGGAAGGTGGAACGGGAAAAGGGATGAGCTTGTGTTGTTTGTAAACCGAATAAGGAGAACGGCTCAGAAATAGGAGGAGAACGAGAGAGCAAGCGAGAGGAGAAGGCACCGATGTTTGCCTCAAGAGCCGGTATTCTCGACCGTTTCTGTGTACGCTCCGACGATTTTGAATGAATGAATGAATGAATGACGATGAGTCTGCGTCTCTATTTCTTTCGTTTTCTTTATTTCACAGGTAACTGTGCAGTTTATGGGAATACGAGAAGACCAGAAGAGCCAGTTTCATAGTCTACAAAGCTGTGAATCACAATCTATGGGAAAGGGTAATTGTATGTCTAAGTTGTGAGGAGGAAAGTAAATACATTCATTAGAACAAGAGTAATCAAGAAGTTTGAGACTTACATTAAAAAATGACTTTTGTGATGGTGATGTCAATTTAATTATAGTATGTTAAACATTTGGTATAAATAACCATTTCTATAAAAACACATTTTTAAAAATAAAAAAGAAGGAGAGCTAAGTTTTCAAATAGAACTGAAAACATTCAGTTCAATTCAATAATTAAAAGAGAAAAGACCATGAAAAACGAGAAACCACGTAAGAAACTCGTATGTTCTGAAACGAACAAGCGCACATTTTCCATCTATTTACCTATTGACATTGTTATAATCAATTCGGGTGAATCATCATTTTTCCATATGCTCTTCACGAGAAATCACACTGTGTTGACTGTTGGAACGTGACTAAGTGGTTTGGAAGAGCCGAATACTTTTGGAAGAAAACTCAAACTCAAAAAGAGAAACTATGTGAAATGCTTCCAAATCTATACGATTGAATTTGAAGAAATGTCAATTTTTTGAGATGTTTGTGTCATCTGGCGACATAAGAGAAGCCTGTTCAAACACGAACTCATTCCTTTCTCTTTTCAAAAAGACTTTGTCTTTCTCAAAAGAGTCAAATGACCCGAATACTCGAAGAGGTCAACCAACCGATTACGGACGGTTCACAGAAAAAGAGAGGCGGAAAGGCAGCCACCTGTCATTTAGAAACAATTATGCAGATGTCATTTCGGCAGAAAAATAAGAGCTCAACAGGTAGGGCGGTTACCTTCTACGGAGTATTTCGCAACACACACTTTTGACTTCCTCTCCTCCCTCTCCCATTTTGAAATACGAAGAAGGGCGAAAGTGGAAATGACACACATATTATTCATCTTTCAACAATTACTCCTGTACCTGTCGATGACTTTTCCCTACTTTTTCTTCTTCCATCGCATCGTTTTCTAATGGCCAATTGTAATTACTTTTGAAATGATCTATGAATCGGGAGATGTTCTTGTATTCAAAACAATTGAATGAAAAATAGTTCCCAATAGAATGTATTTGGAAGTGAGGATTTAATTTTTATTCAACCTAGTAAATAATACTTATATAAATTATATAATATAATGAAGAACGCACTAACTCACTAGTATGAGCACTTATGAAATTTTGTTTTTGGGTGTATCAATTTCTCTCGACTGAATTCATTGAACCATGAGTATTCCAGTCCGTGTTTCCTGTAAAAATTTGAATACAGAATACTTTACTGGAATTCGGATAGAATTGTTTTTTTCGAAAGTACAAAAAATATTTCATCTAAAACATTTTTTGTAGTAAGCATGTGGGGCCGTGAGATGTATGTCCACTGGGCTTGTGATGATTATAGGTTTATTAGGCAAACAGAACATAATCATCATATAATTAGTGTATTGATGATTTTAAGAAGTAAGGTTCCTGAAAGAAATGATACTACATTTGACTCCGTCCCCACACTCAAAACTCTGACCGCTGTTTTGTGTTTGAAAGCCGACTGCAAGGCCCATACAATTGTCTTCATTGACTAACACTGAATGGTCTCACAACGACATTCACAGATGATCGCAGTATTGACGTATCTTGGTGCACCCGTTCATTCCGACCATTTCATTCAACAATGCAACAATTCAACGTTCTGAATTTACCATCAGTGGCTCTTAGAGAAGTATGGAGATGTTTAAATCCATTTGAATTGTAAGTTCTTCTTCTTCTTTTTGTAAGAAAAATAAAATTTAAGACACGTTCTCTGAGAAACTGGAGAAATCCAGGAGAAAATTTGACAATTTAACTTAGGTAGTAATCGGTTATTGAATAAATGTGCTCCAACAATTGTTGTGTAAACACAACTTTTTCAGATTTGAAATCTCGCAATGTTCGAAACGGTGTTTAGAGACAATTGCCCTAGCGGGAACAAGAAAATTCAAATTTGAACTAGACATCAATCAATTTATTGTATCAATCAACAATTCGTGGAATTTTATTGTAAAAGATCATCGGAATATACAGGAACATACAGTTGAGGGAAACAGAAAATTTGGAAGCCATAGTTTTGCAGTTTCTATTGAGCAACCAACAAAAATTCGATTCTTCTCTGGAAATCTAGAGAGTGATTTTTTGGCCGTTTTCCTACATTTGTCAGGTCTTTTCAAATGCCCAACTCATTCAGTTTTTGCGTGCTTTCCCCGTGATATTTACATGTCGGCTATCAAATATGTCTGCTCTCAACAAAAAACTATTTCCAATCTTGATATTATGATTGGGAGTGACAAAGATGTGGACTTCATTTTGAATAATTTGGAAGTTACTGAATCCCTACGTATCGCAGTCG
The DNA here is from genome assembly GCA_016735795.1 of Caenorhabditis tropicalis. Classification (NCBI taxonomy): domain Eukaryota; kingdom Metazoa; phylum Nematoda; class Chromadorea; order Rhabditida; family Rhabditidae; genus Caenorhabditis; species Caenorhabditis tropicalis. Next base: position 9,783,504 of record CM028618.1, on the reverse strand, counting down.
ACAAATTGCCTGTGAACTATGTACTTCCTTGCCAAATTGTTTGCAAGTCTTTCCGAACGTTCTTTTCATTCTTTATCACTTTGGATGACATTCTGAGTATGAAAGAGTCAGTTGACATTCAAATTCACAGTTCATCGCTCACTAACCAAGATATAGAAGTATTGTTTCAACATTGGATTTCTGGTAATCTTCCGAAACTCGAATATCTACATATCGATGGTGAGAAGTTTACCAAAAATATGAAAATTGGAGATTTGAAGACGCTCTGGGGTCCATCGAGAAGAGTAATTGTTAGAAAAATGTTAGTTTTTTTCCATGAATTTCATTTTCATAATATTTATTTCAGTATCTGCGGAGAAAATCGAGCGGTTTATGCAGCTGTTCCACTTCAGAGAAACGATGGGATCGTCGCAATGTTCCATTTTGAACCCGCGCAAGACGATTCTCCTGCTTTCATAAGTCTGTTGCTTCCATAAGTCTGCTCGTTTAACTTTGTTTCAAAGATTCTGTTGAAGGATAATTAATTCTAAAAATCCGTTTATAAGCATTTTTCAAGAATCAGATATTATCAATAAAATGGTTTTTTCTTTCAAAGATTTTCTTTTGTCGATAAATGAACACTGAGATAATCGAAACATTTGAAAATGATTAGATATACCGGAATGGGTCCGTTTACCAATGAAAAAAGTAAGGAGAAGTCTTCTGTAGATGTTTGATAATATCTGTTGGAATCATGTGTCTCCGATTATTCATGTCAGCCTTTTCAAATTAGGTTGTGGATGTGCTCTAACATACGATTGATGAATACTACTCAAAGATAAGTCAATTAAATTCCAATCCAGTAACAGCGTTGGACATCCAAAAAGCATATGGAACGAGAAATGCTGATTTTGGGTAGCTGACAATAGTGGAAATAACGAAAAATGAGAATGTCTTTGGAAATGAGGATTTCATTTTTATTCATGAGCACTTCATAAATTTCATTGAATGTAATTTCTCTCAACTAAATCAATTGATCCATGAACATTCCAGCCCGTGTATCCTGTAAAAATTGGTCAATTAACAAAAGTTTTTGTTTTCAATATTGTTAGATAACACCTCATGGTAGTCTGCCACATTCTAGTTGTTCATAGATAAAAGAGACAGTTTGATTGAATCATAACTGAAAATGATTGCAGAAAACAGAATCCTTGAATGGAATACGGATGGAATTGTCGTTTCGAAAGAACAAAAACAGTTTTATCTGAAAAATGGATATGTCGTTCTTCCGAAACTCATTGATCAGCGAAGTATCGACGTCTACACTCAGAGATTCCAGGTGAGTTTTTAATTTTTCCTTTTGATCCTGGAGAATCTGAAATTCCAGGATATTTGTTCAGGGAAATGTCCAAAGTCTTCTCAAATGGTTCTCATGAGAGATATCGTAGTGGCAAAGAAAGGAGAAACAACCATCACTGAAAACAATTTGAATAAAATTACAAATTTCATGGAAGACGATGTTCTGTGGGATTACTGTCAACAACCAAAAGTAAGCATTTTCTCTCTAAATATAATTCAATCGTTCATCCAGATAATAAATGGAGTCAAAGATCTAATTGGTCGTCCGGATTCCTGTATTCTCGCAATGAACACAATGGTTATAAATAAACCGCCCGACTTTGGAAAACTGAGTTCCCGTCATCCTCTTCATCAAGATCTTCATTATTTCCCATTTCGTCCATCTGATTTCATTTGTTGTGCATGGACAGCAATGGAGAGAATAACACGTTCAAATGGATGTCTTGTCGTCGTTCCTGGAAGTCATTTGGGTCCACTTTTGGAGCATGGATACCCTGAATGGGATGGTAATGTGAACTCAGCTTATCATGGAATCAAAGATTATTCTCCTGATTTGAATATGGTTCATTTGGAAATGGATACTGGAGATACTGTGTTTTTCAGTCCTCTTCTCATTCATGGATCCGGTGCAAACCGCACTAAAGGCATTTCATCTCTCATAAATTTTATCAGTGAATACTCATTTCAGGATATCGGAAAGCGATTACTGCTCATTTCGCTAACGACGATTACTGTAGATATTTACCAAAAGACAATCCAGAAATGAAATTCGTAATGGAAGATTTCGATAAAATAATTGAGAAATTTATGAAAAAGAAAGGATTCGATGGATCTGAACTCTCGTTTCACGACTTCTGGGCAGTCCGAGCAAAAGAAATTTGTGGAGTTCGATCTAATTTGTAAATATGTTTTATATAAATAAAATATTTTAAATTCTGTTCGCACCAAAAAAGGGAAATGGACATTGATTTGAAAAAAAATTCGATCTGAAGGAAGCCAGTCAAATGTGATTTCATTGGCGACAGAAAAAAGAGAAAAAGTACAAACATCACTGAAAATAGTCATTTTCCTTATCATCAAAATGTGAAATTAAAATGAAACATTGTACTTTCCGCTTTCGGAGTGAAACTTGTGCTTTTTTGTGTGAATTAACTCTAAAACGTGTTCAAAATCTACATTATCAGTCTCCGGGCACAGATTGAAAACAATGGTTTGTGACTGAAAATAATGAATAAAATGCAAGAATTCTGTATTCGATTTGTCGAGTTCCAAAAATGTCGCTTTACGAAGCAGCAGACGGTATTTTGGAAACTCATGTCACTTGGGAAGATGTTGAAAAACAAATGCAAACGACATTTGGAACGAAAGCGACATTTGGAGAAAAGAAGAAAACAACGAATATTAGTGATTTGAAAGTGAGTGAATTCGGTATATACTTGAAATGATAATAGTTGATTTCCAGGGATTCATGTCGAAAATTGCAATGGTTGAACCAGATTGGCAAAATGTAGAAGAAGGAAAAACTCTGCCCGACAAATTCGTTGTGAAAGTGAGTTGTTATTGGAAGTGGGAACAATAAACGAATGAAATTCTAGATTTCTTCTCAACTCGCCTTTGCTGCTCTCTCTAAAGTTATGAAATTTGATGGAGAAGATGGATTTAGTGAAGAGAAATTAAAGAAACTTGGTGTTTTGACGAGAGATGTTCATAATAGAGAAGTGGAAGTTTACAAACTTCTTGTCCGATTCAATCATAATGATATTCCTTATACCAAAGTGAGTTGGAACATATATTTGGTTCCTAACATAACAAAAAGTATTCAGGTGTATGGATTGAAATCATTCGAAGACGAGAACGATTTAAAAGGATACATGATCCTTGATTTTGTCCCCAATATTCATTCTTTGTCTATGCATGATTCGATTCCAGTTGATACACTCGAACATCTGATTCGAGGAGTTTCTACTTTTTCAGCACTTGCAGAAACTCTTTCTCCTGAAGAAAAGGCTTTTGCTGGTGGACCAGAATACTTGGAACTCTTCTTCCATGAAATTTTTAATGATGAGCAACTCGAAAGACAATTCAATACTTTGAGAAGTTCATTCAATGGAGAACATTCGAATCTTGTGGAAGAATCTATTAAAATTCTTCAACATTACAAGAGTTTAGTCAGGAAATACACGAAGATATCCGAATTATTGGGATTCAAATTAGTAATGAATCATGGAGATTTATGGCAGACTAATATGCTTCTGACAAATAACAAAGAGGGAAAACTGAAATTGGAAGCAATAATTGACTGGCAAGCTGTTGCCACACTTTCTCCAGGACTCGATTTATCTCGTCTTTTGATGGGTTGTCTGAATGCAGAGGATCGTCGAAACAGGGGAAATGAACTGTTGAAGTTGTATCATGAAACATTCACAAATGTTCTCGGAAAAGAACTTTTCTCTTTCCAAGAGGTTTGTTTTTCTCGATCAGTGTTGTCTCTTTCAAATATCTTTTTCTTTCCAGCTACAAGATTCATACAATCTCTATTTCCCAATGATGGCAATTGCTCTTCTTCCGATGGCCATCACATTTTTAGAGAATTCAGGAACAATTCCAGATGAAGAGAAAGCGAATGTTCGGGAGAAAACTCTTTCAAAAATGGTGGCAATGATGGAAGATCTCATTGAAGTTCATGAATATAATTTGAAAAATTATCCTGAATTTTTGAGAATTTGAATCAGTTTTTCAATAAAATGAGAGTCTAAAACAGTTACTTCTTGAATTTTAAATCTTTATATTAAATCAGAAAGTGAAGTATTCGTTAAATAAAGAAAAAAGTCGCTATTTTTCTTCGATCAAATAGTTTCAAAGTCAAACAGTCTGTTCGTTCACATTTTCAAACTACGAATACCTTCGATTGCACAACACATCGCAATTGAGACCAATGTTAGGTAGACACGATTATCGGAGTGACAGAAATGAAACACGTGAAATGGTTAACCGGTGAACCGAAAAAAAAACCCTTATCTACACTGAAGTCAGAAACTTGAAAACGAGGTCTGTGCTTCGAGAAACTATAAATTCACCGACTTTCAAACTTCATTAACTACTTTTCATATTCATTTAAAATGTCTCTTTATGAACCTGCTGATGGTATTTTGGAAACCCATGTGACATGGGAAGATGTGGAAGCAGATCTTCAGAAGAAATTTGGAACGAAAGCATCTTTCGGAGAAAATAAAAAGGCAACTAATATCAGTGATCTCAAAGTGAGTTTAACTTCAAATGAATAGAAGAGATTGTATGTTTTAATAGGGTTTTATGTCAAGAATTGCTCTAGTTGAACCCGATTGGCAGAATGTGGAAGAGGGAAAGCAACTTCCAGAAAAATTTGCATTGAAGGTAAGAACTCAATTCTTCGAATTATATCAAGTTTTCAATCAGATCTCATCTCAATTGGCTCTCCACGCACTATCAAAAATAATGAATTTCGAAGGAGGAGCTGGATTCAGTGAAGAGAAAATGAAGCATTTTGCTAAATTGACAAAAGAATGTCATAATCGTGAAGTGGAAGTTTATAAACTTCTAATGAGATTTAATCATCCAAATATTCCGTATACAAAGGTATTCACTTCCATTTATTTCATTTTATAATCTGTTTATTTCAGGTGTATTCATTGAAATCTTTCGATGACGATGATGATTTAAAAGGATATTTGATCGTTGATTTTGTATCGAATATCCATGAAATCGAAATGTTTCAAAATATTCCAGCTGATGATTTATTTCCACTTGTACGTGGAATCGCAACATTCTCAGCTCTCACACAGTCTTTGTCTCTCGAAGAGACTAGTTTTGCATTGGGACAAAATTACTTGGAAATGCTCTTCGGAGAATTTTTGAACGAAGCAGAACTCAACAAAAAATTTGATCGTCTCGAGTCGCAATTCGAAGAAAAGGATAAGGAAAATGTTGAGGAATTGGTTAAAGTGTTCAATCATTATAAATCATTAGTCAAAAAGTATACTACTATTTCGGAGACTTTGAACATGGCATTGGTTTTGAATCACGGAGATTTGTGGCAATCGAATGTAATTCATAGTTTAAATGAAGATGGAACATTGAAATTAGAAGCAATGATCGATTGGCAAGGTGTATCTAGAATGCCACCAGGATTAGATCTTTCAAGACTTTTATTAGGATGTCTTTCTTTAGAAGTGAGTCTTTTTTCAATGGAGAATGAAAGGAACCTATTGATTATTTTAGGATCGACGAACAAGAGGAACTGAAATTCTGAATTGTTACTATGAAACATTCACAAAAGTACATGGGAAAGAGCTTTTTACTTTTCAAGAGGTATGTATCACCTTCTCATTATTTGCATCTTCTATTCATATTTCAGTTACAAGATTGTTATAATCTCTTTGCTCCAATGATGGCAATGTTGCTTCTGCCAGATATGCATTCATTCATTGACAACAATACGAGAGTCTCCGAAGAAATGAAAGTGATTGCTCGAAAGGATACAACAAAGAAAATGAGAGCAATCATGGATGACATTCTGGAAATTCATGAGTACAATCTGGAACATTACCCTGATTTTATGAGAATAGACTGACTCATTTTTAAAAATAGTTTTATGACATTACAATACAATTTCAATTGCTTTCATAATTAATTTCTGATTCTTTGACTACAAAACGTATGGATTTCTGAAACTGATTTCCCATTCTGCAGTGAGACTTGCTAATGAATTCACCTGCTTTCAGATTTTTGATTTTATTGTTTTCAGAATCGAAATGTCACTTTCACTAGAAATCACACTTCAGTTCTTTGTCATGACAAACAATGAATTGGTGTTGTGAAATTTATGAAACGAGTTCACAAATGGATTTTTTCGAACAAAAACTTCCATCAATACAAGTGTTATGTTCTCCTGAATTCTTCGATTTCCCCCGTTTTCTTCTCATATCAACGTTTGTTTTTCGTCACAGAAAAACTATGTTTTGAGCACTCTATGTCATAGTAGACAACGTCTTCTGTTCTGATTCTTCTCACCAAAAAATGTATTTTTCTGTTTCAGAAGATAGAAAAATTCTGACAAGGTGAATATAATATTCTACAGTTAATCGTATTTTTCTGACAGATTTTATATTCAGTCCTTGATTCATTATTTGCTTCAAATTTCACGTACTGGGCAGAAAAGCATCAAAATAGTTTCAGTAAATCAAAAAACAAAGTCAGATAAATCAGCAACCGATTGATTGAATTGATTATTCATTTTCTACTTATTCTCTTGGTTCAACTCATTTTCTCATTCGCCCATCAGCTTTTCGTTCTCTGAATTGTTTATTGTTTTCACTTTTCAGAAGTTCGTTTTGAAAATCAGCAAATACTACGTAGTAGAAAAATAACTTGATCCCGGTGTCGAAATAAAATATCCCATTCAAAAGTTAAATGTGAGTTCATAGGCATGCCTCGATAACAAAAATAAATATACTCGAGTTGTCGAAAAACCTAATTTATCGCCGATTTTCAATTATTTTTCTCCTTTTCTCTCAACACGCTCAGCTCTCGGACGGATAAATATAAAGTTTAAAAAACAGCTAAAATCATATCAAGTTGCCTGAATTTCTTGTTTGTCACCCACGTACGCCTTCTTTTTCTTCTCAATTTTCTCCTTGTTAGCTCCGTCATTTCTTTCTGATTTTCGAGAAAATAACCGGAAATTTAGTTGAAAAGACCTTTTTCGCTAATTGTATATTTCATTTCGAAAAGAGAAATCATGTGATTTTCTGTCTAGAAAACAGTAAAACATTTCTCCTTTTGTGACTGTGAGCATATCGAAATGTACTTTTTAAGAAATGTAGTCTATGTAATTATTCAGTTAGACTAACACTCGCCGTGGGTGGAACTACAAGAACTTGGTGCAGACTGCTAATGAACAAGAACAGAAAGTAAATGAGTTCATGAGAACTTCAGAGCCTTCAGACGAAGGTTTCATTTGTATTCTACGTATGTTTTGAGATGTTTCTTCTATTGGTGTTCTTACTGTACATTTTCTACTTTATTATTCTCTAATACAGTAACAAATCTATTTGATTTCATCATCATTTCTCTTGGAACCTCTGTATAATTGAATATGGACTCTGTGAGTCTTGAAGGTCTCTTCTCTTCTGATCATTTGGTTTCGTTTCACTTCCTTTTACTTCCAGTTGACATATTTCAGAAATCACACGATACAGGTCTACGTTTTTCTTATTTTATCATCGTTTCACCGAGTTCAATTCCAAAATGATTCATCATTCCGAGCATTGTTCCATCCTTTTTCCTTCCAAGGACTAAAGCACGTGGAAAGAACCTGTCAATGACATATTTCTTCTATTCCGATTTGTGATCATTCAAAACACATCTCGAGAGAATCCGTTCATCGAATTTCCGTGTCTATCTGAAACTTTTTCTGATTTTCTCACCAAGTACTTTTTGTTTTTTGACGAATGTATCCGAATGATCTTTTGAGCATAACTAATCATTATTCGCTTTTTCTCACACAGGTGGTGCCTTAGTTCTTGGATATCAAAAGCTTATTTCGATGGAAGAAGGAGGGAAAAGAGTTAGAAAGCATGCCAAAGCATTCGAGAAGTTACCATGACGACTGTTATGATTTTACCTGCTTTTTTCTTTTTTTTTGAGTCGTCCTCCTTCTTTTTCATCTTTTCCAGCCTGAAAGGAGAGAGAGAGAGAGAGAGAGAGAGAGAGAGAGAGAGAGAGAGAGAGAGAGAGAGAGAGAGAGAGAGAGAGAAAGAGTGAGCTACCACTGTTTGGTGCCCACCTCGTCGTCGCTCAAATCTAATAAGCTTCTGGTTCATGAACTTTTTTTCTTGTTATTATCTGTGATCTTGTTATAAAAAAAGCACTCGACGTCAGCAGTTCAAATACGTCGTTTAGCTGATATTCCAATTCCATCTATAGAAGTTTAATCTAGGCACCATCATCTGAAAAAGTTCAGAATTCGTGAGACTAGATAGTCTGAAGTCGAAATTCCAGTCGGAACGGTAAGGAAAGAGATGTTTTTCAAATGACGGAATACGTGTAGACATGACGAATTCGAGTTGAGAAATAATAATTGTGAATTACAGAAATGAGATGCTCCGTTTGAAAAATAATAACAAGTGAAGGGGAATGGGATTTCGTTTTGAACATTCAAAATCAGTCTTTTTCTCAGATTTTCCTATTTTTTTTCTGCTGATCTTTTTCTGCTTTTCCCAGTCGAATGTTTCGATTGGGAACACGATATTCTCTTTCCATCCAGGGATACCTAGTAGTTTCTCGGAATGATAATACATTATTGTTTTTCTCCTAATTACTGTTTCAGAGTCTAGATATTTCAGAATTTCCGTTTTCTTGGAATTCAATACTTCCTGATACCCATTTCCCTCTTCTGCCGAGATAGTCGGTTTTTCAAAACATTAATCTCTATTATCGTCATTTTTAATCTCATTTCTCACTTTCCTCATCCTCGGTTTTTTGTGTTTTGCAGACTGTCTCAACAGAAATTATAGAGCATAAATCAAGAAGTAATGAATCGGAAAGTACTGAGAATTGATTCTCAGAACAAATGAATAATGTGTCTGGTTCCTGAAAGAGAAAAATAACTTCTTTGAAAGACTGAACACCATTCAGTACAAAAGTTTAGACGAAAAAGAGAGAGCTTCCAAAATCTTTTATTTGAAACACATTTTCACAAATGAAATGTTTCAGAAACCGTTCTCTTGCACTTTCATGTTCTCAGCATCAAAGTTCAAAGTGATTATTCAGAATGCACCTTCTGGAATTCCTAATAAAAGTAATTCTAAACTGAATATGATTATTATATGTTAGCAGCTCTCTCTCTCTCTCTCTCTCTCTCTCTCTCTCTCTCTCTCTCTTTCTTCTTCTTCTGAATACAAATCTTCTTCCTCTTTTTCTTTCCTCCTCCCACTTCTTTTTTTTCATCTGACTCATTTCATTTCAGACATATTCTCTCAGACTTCGATCTCATTGTTTTCTTTTTCATTACCATTCCTCATCTCATTAAAAAAAGTGTATGATCATAATGAAAACTGTGTCGTCAGAGACCATCTGAGAGTTTTTTTTTGAAGCGACACAGTGAGATTAAATCCTCTTCAATCTAATTTTTCGTATTTTCATTTTGTCGATTGAAGCTTGATCCCCTCTCGAATCATTCTTTTTTTCTACTTTTGTTCGGAAAATGCACGTAGCTGATTTCATGTTTCTCATGGGAATAGAACTCATAAAACGACAAGATTTATTACATTTTCTTGGAAATAATATAAAAATAAAAACACGAATCAATCATCTTTTTTTCTTTTATTTCTACTGTATTCGACCGCAATAAACCGAATTTCAAGAACAATAAATTATAAAAATTTATTGAGTACTCATGAAAAATCAGAATTCTTAGAAAGCGGAAAAAGAAAAGAAATGAATGGTTATTAGGAATCAACAAATTCTATGAGTATATATGTATTTAGTCAGGTGAGATTACTCAAAGATCATTCAAAAAGGTTCTCATGATTTCATTTTATTCGGTTTCTTTTGCTTCACTTCTTCTTCTTCTTCTCTTTTTTCTTCTTTGAAACTCTGATTTCTAAGATTGTACTTCTCAGAAAGGTGTATGAGATACTAGGAGAAACTGAAAGGATCGTTTGTTTCTGAATGTAGATCTAGATGATTAGGAATAAGATATGCAAGGAAATAGAGTAAAAACTGAGAATGTTCAATCACTAGATTCCATTCGATCAGTACAATCACTCAAAAAACTAATCATGAAACGTCAACTTTGAACTTTCAACATTAGACCAAAAAACCTCCCTCCTCCGGTAATAACTTCATTCTTTTCTCATTTGCTAAACTTTTCTGATCTTTGATCCCTCATCCATTCATTTATCTTCTTATTATTTCCTTCATTTGATCATCTACTTCTTCTAGAAGTTTCTCTTCAAAAAACCCACGTATCTCTCAACATATGCTCTGTCAGTTTCTATTCATTCAAGCGAATTAATCTGGAAACTAATGAAACTGTTTTTCTCATTTCTCTTCTTTTTCTTGATCAAGTGCGTCATCGGTTTTCTCACTTTTTCTCTGTTTTCGTATACATTTTCACACGAGTTTCCAGATTTCTAATCAGTTAATCTCTCAAGATACTTGAAGTTCCCCCAAAATTTCAGTCGTCAATTCAATTATCTCTCTTGTTTTCTAGATCACCACTGGATTCAGCGAGTTTTCTTCATCTAACACCATATTAACAATCATTTTTATTTTTCAGTGAAAAACCTTTTCATTCGAATATTCGAATAGGGAAATCTTCGAAGGCATTAAGATTACCGAGATGTAGTTAGTGTCAATTGTTCAATAGAAATTCCTCTTTTTTATCTCTTTAGAAGAAGCTGACGATGTGAAAATTTATTGAATCATTCAGTGAGACATCTTGTGGCTTTGGAATTAAAGTACAACCTTTTAAGGTCATTCAGACCAAAAAAACCTTTGTCCGAAGAGTATGAGAAGGAGTTCCTTCAAGCATTCGATCCTCTTTCTATCGTATTCTGAGAGACAACAGACACGCTTCTCGACTTATCTGAATGAGGCGTTTTTGCGTAATTCTGATGCAAAATTTCATTTCTTTCGTGTTTTTAAAATGAGAAATTACATAAGATTTACGCAAAGAGATCTCCGACTCCTCCCAGTTTTTTTCTGATTGAGGTGTCTCGACAAACCCCCAATTTCCTTCTCATATTGAAAACTTCACTTCTTCCTCCATCAGTTATCACATCCCTTCTTTCGAAAATTTATCTCTGTTGGTTCTGAAAATTTCTTCCAGTACGTATTGAAAGATTTGATTACATGCTCATGATATCACCTGTTTCTCTCTCTCTCTCTCTTTCTTATTCTCAAACTCATTCCCTTTTGCTCCTTATTCACTCCATTCCAACCTCATTCCGCCATTTCTCTTGTTTTCCTTATTCATTTGACTTTAAATTAAAAAACAATGCAATGCGGAAACAAAATGAGACAGAAACTTCGCCCCGCCCGTCATCTACCAACTCGACTTTTCAAAAATAAGAAAGCTCACGAGGCTAGAGATGGAGAGCTTGGTATATTGATAAATCTGTTACTTCCACCTCAGCTGAGAGCCGCGACTCGTTGCCATTAGAGATATGCGTAAAACTTATTATTATTATCACTGAAACCTTATTATCAAGGGGTTTTTTCTCTTTTCGAAACATTCCCCCGCTTTCTGTCTCGCTCCGACGAATAACAAACGGAACTGAGAAATCAGAATAACTCATCTTGAAGAAAAAAGTATCTTTGAACCGAGATGAAGATTCCATTACAGTTCCTGAACCAATCTTCATCCAGTAAGCTTGAACCATTTCATTTCACTAGAACTCTTCTATAGAATATTTCTGTTCATTTTTCAATCTTCAACTTTCAATCATGAACCATTGTCAGTAGTGGGTCCAACTGATCTTACAAGAATCTTATGTTCGCAGACTCTGATTGTTGATTCAGCAGATAGTGATCATTCAGCTAATCTATCAGAAATTGAATTCTATTTAAAATTCTATGACTATGCAAAAAAAAACTGAAAAATATATTCGAGCCTGAATTGTATTTGTGTTTCATATTCATATAATCCTTTCCATTGTATTCAAAATATGTTGTATTGTGTGTGACGTAAAGAGAGAGAGCTCAACTTTCTCTCTCTCTCTCTCTCTCTCTCTCTCTCTCTCTCTCTCTCTCTCTCTCTCTCTCTCTCTCTCTCTCTCTCTCTCTCTCTCTCTCTTTCTATCTCCCTCAACACCACTTCTTCATTCTTCTTCTTTCCTTTGATTTGCACCTGTTATTTTTCAACGCTCAACGGGTTAGGCGCCTTCAAGATTTCAAGAATTGTGCACACAGTGTGTGGAGACTCATGCCTTTTTGATCATGTTTTCCTTTTTTCAGAGTATCACGTGATTAACTTGTTATCTAGCTATTGTTAGAAGATACGTAATTATAATTGTCTGTGGACAGAAAGAATTGTCATCTTTCTCCCTAGAGTGTTCATTAAAGAAATCTGATCAAACGAAACGGCTAACGAAGGTGATTTTGAAGACATCAAGAGATCAACTTTAAACTTCGAGCTAAATTCTAGTTTGATACAAATGAAATGGGAACAGACTTCCACAAATAATGACTCTTGGCATTTTCTAAATGAAAAATAGTCATTGGCCTCAAGACTTTCAGCCAAGTTCCACCTGCACTGAGTGTTTCAGTTGGAGAGAGTTTAATAATTAAAATCAATTTTGATTATTCTCAATCAATCCATCCTTTTCCTACTTCCTCATTTCCTCTTCTTTAGTTTCATTTCATAAACCTGATCACAAGATTCAACCCAAAGTTTCAATAGTCTAGACTCTCTCAGAACATCTTTCCGTTCTTTGACTAATACATCGATTCCATTTGAATCAGAAGACGCTAATGATATATTTTCAACTTCTATGATCAAACTAGATTGTCTGAATCTCCAGTCAGATCTATCGACAGCACCTGAAATATTTGCAGTTTCAGATAATTGAAAAAATCAATGTTCATGAGTTAATTTTGATTTGTGACGTTTGATCCTGATGATATTTGAATAGTGTTTTCTGATTTATTTTTTGATTCACTGTTAATTGTTTTCATCGATCAGACAACTTGCAGTAGATTTAGTTTTGAACATGAAGTTTTGGTCCGATGTTACGTCAGATGTCAAATTTTTTTTGAAACGTCTCGTTAATTCTGAAACAGAAAACCGAAGATATCAACAAGATGGAGAAAAAGAAAAAAGAATCTTCTGTCTTTTTGGCTCCACCTCATTTTCTCATTTTCTCATTTACCCCCAAAAACAGCCGCCGACCCCTTCGTCTACATTTCTCCCCTCATTTCGTCTTTCTCTTTTCTTCTAATTTTCATTTTTCTTTCGCTTCACGGTTCCGATTCAATCCTCTCATTTTTTGAACTTTTGCTTTCTTGATTTTTCAAAAAATATTCTTCTCTGAAATTTCAGAATATTTATAGAAGCAGCATGGGATTATGCCAATCCGCAGAAGATAAAGAACTGACGATGAAGTCGAAAGCAATCGACAAAGAAATGATGCAGAATCATATGTCACAAGCAAAAGTTGTCAAACTTCTTCTTCTCGGTTCGTTTTTTTTGTTGTTTTTTCTACTTCCTTTCATATTCGATTTCCACGAACTTATTACTCATTTTTGAGGAAAAGTTCATGAGAAATATGAAGTATAATGGTTGTTTTCCTCGAGTTGGAAATGTGATTCAAGAAAGAGTCTTTTGGTGTCAGATCATAGATTTTGATAGATGAGGTGCTTTTCTGAAAGAGGTTCTTCTCACTGTTCTGTTTAGATACTTCATGTCTTTCTTCGTAATATCTCTGTCATTACTACGTCATTTCAGTCATGCGTAGTTGAAATTTCGTGACCTCCTTCTCGGTTTTCAGCTGTTTTCATAAGAGATTGATACGACTTTCTTGAGAAAACTCAGAAAACTTTCTAGAAAGCCAATATTATTTCGAATTGTTCTAGGTGCCGGAGAATGTGGAAAAAGTACAGTTCTGAAACAAATGAGAATTCTTCATGATCACGGATTCACTGCCGAAGAATCAGAACAACAGAAAAGTGTTGTATTCAATAACACACTTCAAGCAATGATTTCAATATTAAAAGGAATGGAAGCACTTCGAATGACATTTGATAAACCACAAAGAGAAAGTGATGCTAAATTTGTGATGGAAGCACACAAAATGCTCCAAGAAGCGAAAACGTTTCCAGCAGAATTGGCAAATGCTCTTCAGGCATTGTATGATGATAAAGCAGTTCAACAAGTGTTGGCAAAAGGAAATGAATTCCAAATGCCGGAAAGTGCTCCACAGTAAGACAACCTTGTTGAAGTATTCTAGTCTTCTAATTCAAGTTGTTTTCAGTTTTCTCAGCAGTCTTGATAGGATTAAAATGCCGGATTATACTCCGACAGAACAAGATATTCTGTTATCAAGAATCAAAACGACTGGAATTGTTGAAGTGAAATTTCAGATGAAAAGTGTCGATTTCAGGTGAACTAAGAAGTCATTTGGAAAAGTATTCAGTCTTGAGATTTTAGAGTTTTCGATGTCGGAGGTCAACGATCAGAACGAAAGAAATGGATTCATTGTTTCGAAGACGTCAATGCCATCATTTTCATCGCCGCAATTTCAGAATACGATCAAGTTTTGTTCGAAGACGAGACTACGGTAATTAAAGAGAAATATATAATTCGAATCATTTTCCATTTTACAGAATCGAATGATCGAATCGATGCGTTTATTTGAATCAATTTGTAATTCTCGATGGTTCATCAATACTTCCATGATCTTATTCTTAAATAAAAAAGATCTTTTTGCTGAAAAAATCAAAAGAACTTCCATCAAATCTGCATTCCCTGATTACAAAGGTACCAAAAGCATGATCCATTTTGAGTTTATTCACATTCACTTCAATTGAACTTTTCATCAATTGAACACGTGTTTTCTCTTTTCAGGAGCCCAAACTTACGATGAATCATGTCGATACATTGAGGAGAAGTTTGACGGATTGAATGCGAATCCCGAGAAGACGATATACATGCATCAGACGTGTGCAACAGACACGGATCAAGTTCAAATGATTCTCGACTCTGTGATTGATATGATTATCCAATCCAACTTGCAAGGATGCGGTTTGTACTGAAATGTTTGTGCCTTCCTCTCTACCCTCTTTCACTCTCTCTCTCTCTCTCTCTCTCTCTCTCTTTCTATTCTATCGCCAAAAGATGAGAAATGTCCACACCATCTTTGCTCCTGCTACAGCTGTTCACCGATATCTTATTTTTTGTTCAACATTTTCCCATAATTTCTGCTTTTCTATCTTCACTTCTTCTAATTTTCACCGCATTTCTGCTTTCAGGCCTCTAAATATGCGATTGCTGATCTTCTATGTGTATCTTCTATTATTTTTCCCCGGCACATCTTCTCTCCTCAACTTCTTCACCACGAAATCTTGCACCACGGGTATGCAAATTCCGATTTGATTTATTCCTCTCAGCTCCTTTCTTTTTATTTGAATATTGTGAACTTGTGTGTAACTGATTATTCATTTCATTCTAATACTTTTATATATCAACACAATAGAATCTGTATTAGAAGAGCACTAAAAGCAAGAGAATATAGAAAAGAATGCACTTCGAATGCAGAAAAACCTCATGATTTTTCTCCCATTCCATATTTTATTACCGGCATCTCTTGAATCTAAAATAACTGTGACATGATTTAGTTTTTCTTTTTTTTTCATCTCGATTGATCTCATTCCCATTTTTTATCTATTTGTCTCATTATTCCCATTTATAAACTCATGTGTTTATGTAAAACAATTATAATAAAACCCCGAAAACCAAACAATAAAAATTTGAAATAAACCTCGATTACTGATAAAAACAAAAGATAAGAAGAGAATCATTTGGAGGAGAAAATGAGTGAAAACTCAATGTTATCGATTGTTTATTTATTCATTTCATTTCTATTTCTGACAGCTGATTCTCATATTTTAAATGTCAAAGGACATCTGCAATGTGCTGAATATCCTGCATCAGCAGTCATAGTCAAATTATGGAAAAACTCTGAAAGTTCGTTCGCCAACTAGGGAATTCCATCTCTCTTTTCAATTACAGAGTCAGTAGTGAATGAAACTCATTCTGACAAACAAGGGAATTTCATTCTTTCTGCCAATACGATTGAACAAGTCTACACTCCATTCATCGTCGTCTATCATGACTGTGATGATGGAGTTAAACCCGGACAAAGAAAACTGAAATTCCAAGTTCCGAAGTATTATGTTGGATCAGGACTCGTATTCGATTTGGGTTCATTCAATCTGGAAACACGAGTAAAACACAATGAGGAGAGACAGAAAACAGTAGATAAAATGAGAAGACGTCGAGCACATTTGAAGAAAGTCAGAAGGGAAATTGACCTAATTGAGAAGAGAACAACTCGAAACGTGTTCAAAGGGCGAGACATCGAACCAGATGAAAGAAACGATCCCTGGTGAACTTTTTCTATAAAATAAACATTTTTTCTTGATATGGTTTTTCGTTTGAAAAGTGCATGTTTTAATTACAAGTAATGAGCTTATCGAAACGAACACAAAGGTGAAAAACAATCATGTTTTCTGGCGTTTTTAGTGAAAAATATGATGTTTGGATATGTACTCGTAATAGCTATTATTGGAAGTACAGAGGCATTTCGTCTTCAAGGCGTCGCCGTCAAGGGGAAATTAACATGTGGAGGGAAACCATGGAAGAATGCAAAAGTGAAATTATTTGATATTGATACTAGTGAGTTTTCTTCTCTTAAAGAATCGTTTATATTGTGTCCTTTTTGTAGATCCTGGTGATCCAGATGACCTTTTGGATGAGAAGTACACTGATAAAGATGGAGAATTCCGTGTTGACGGAACAACTCGTGAAATGACTCCAATCGATCCTGTTCTCTATATTTATCATGATTGTGATGATTCTATAAAAGTAGGAATGATCTTTGAGTTGTTTACATCTCACGAGAATTTTTCAGCCGTGCCAAAAGAAAATAACAATGATGATACCGAAAAAGTTCATTCATTTTGGGACAGCAACACATTGGATGGATATAGGAGAATTGAATTTAGAAATGGGTTATCCGGAACAAGACAGAAGTTGTTATCATTAAAACTTGAATTAGATAGCATTTTTGGAATTTTGAATGAAATTGGTTAATATCTCATAATATCTCATAATAGTCAATATCTCATTGCTGATTCATTTCTTGTTTTCTGTCCGAGAGTTGTTGTCTCTACTCTTGATCCATAAACATTTGAATCATTATGTGGACGAATTTTTCTGATTGAAGATCGATAAAAAAACTTTCTGAAGTCAGAGTTACAGGCAATACTGATTGCTCTGAAAGAAATCGCATAACCCATCAATTCTTCCTTCAAATCTTACCCATCACAGGCATGAATAGTGGAAAAAGCGCAGGTAGTCATGAAGAAACGAACCCATTTGTCATCAACTTTTGGAGAAATAATGAAGTACAAAATGAGTTCGATACTAAAAAGAACTCCTTGTAGACACGTCTGAAAATGAAATGAATATAGTACTTTCTAATGACGTCATTACCTGAATGAGAAAACATATTTCTTTTGAATTCATCTGTCTGCTCGTTGAATCGGTTCGTGATTTCTGGTACATAATCCTCGCTTTACAGATAACAAATACGTCAATCAACACAATTATAAAAATTATAGTTATGTATTTACAGAAAATTGCGTAGAATGAAAAGTTGACGCATTGATTTGAAACATGATAGAGGAACATCCACATTTCAGGACTCCAACTGTATTTACAATCACTCAAATAGAATATTATAATTGATGCGAATGCATAGATATTCACAGCAATTATCATTGTGAGAGTTAGTTTCTCACTGAAAAGGATTACGATTTTGCGGTTGAAAAATACATTTTTGATTCCTACTTATAAAGTTGAAATTTCAAAGGACTTGCCACCACACAAAGACGATTTAGAGCAAGAAGAAGATGAGAAAGAACGGAAATATCGTATCCGAGAAGCATCGAAAGAGAAATGTAATTTGAGTTGATTTTTAAGAATTCAAAATCACTG
This sequence comes from Caenorhabditis tropicalis, assembly GCA_016735795.1. Taxonomy (NCBI): domain Eukaryota; kingdom Metazoa; phylum Nematoda; class Chromadorea; order Rhabditida; family Rhabditidae; genus Caenorhabditis; species Caenorhabditis tropicalis. Next base: position 9,765,407 of record CM028618.1, on the reverse strand, counting down.
AAAGGTAGACAATGAGAGAGATAATTAGTGAATTGGCTTACAAAAAGACCATTGGAACGACTAAAACGAATACAGTAGTCGATTGAATAGCATCTCCGAATGCTTGATTCCAAGTGATATATCCAAATGATTTATTGAAAGACGCAACTTTTGGAAGGAATAAAAGGACTGTCCAATTGGAGATCACACCGAACAATGAGATCTAAATGAACAGATAGGATCTCATTGAGGAATTGAAACTTACATAGAACAAAATGAGTCCAACAATGAGACTATCGGACATTCTTTCTAACGGTCTTCCTGAAAAGTACTCATTTGATCTTTTTATATGACGAAGATGCGGAAGTCTACGATTAAAGTGGAAACAAAAGTTCGTTGAACTGAGAAGAGATTATTGATATCAAAAAGAGAACTCTCATTATGATACTATTCAAAACGACATATCCGAAGTGGTCTTGTTTTTCTGTTCAATCGTTTTCCATGGTAATTCGGTTGACACCTTTGATTGTGTTATTAAACGGGACAACAGACTGATTGGCTGTTCAAGCTGACTATGAGAGAAATAAATTGAATTGATCGTTAAAATCTGTCTAGGATATCACATGAAAAAACCTCTATAAGCCAATATATTTGGGTTTCTTGTTTTATACCAATAGAATTGTTTTCTGTCTAACTTCCTGGAAAAACGAATGATATTGCTAATTTATAGTGTACAATTGAGCACAATCCGGAACAATTCGAACAAAAATAATAAAGATTCATGCAAAAAAGTTGAAGAACTGGTCATGAAAAGCAAAAAAACAGAAGGCATTTCATCTGAATATCAAATACTAAAAATGACAATTAACGTATCGAAATTCCAATTTTTCAATTGTGAAAGCATTCAGAGATTCGACGAAATTCCGACTGAACTTTAACGAACTCAATTGAGTTGCAATGATCAGACGTCACTTGAGCATTGATTCGATATTCATTTATAATCTCCTACTACACCCTATTATTTAGAAGTTTCAGAAGTACAGAAGTGGGTGGAATGAGATGATACATGAGAATTCACCTCCACGAAGAAAAGATTTATAGAAGAATCATGTGAAGTTACAGTAGAAAACACATGAGTGATCATGAATTCTAAAAATGGAAAACCGACCAAAAAGATCAAAATCTCACAATTATTTTCAGATTTGGAAATTTTCTGAACTCTTGCAAAACTTATAATTTTTGAACTTAAACTTTCTTGAACTTAGAAAAACATTTCATAAAAAGAGAGAGGCCGATCTCCAGAAAAACTGAGATACAAGAGGTTCATGGTTCTATAAATTATATATTCTCCATTTGATTAAACAGGAAAAAACGCCTTCATGCAATCCAGCGGTACCCGGAAAGAGAAATCAAATCATGACAAATTTTAGTGAGAAAGAGCGATTGGAATCGATAGATCAGAAATCTCTGTATTCTTTATTTAATTGAGCAGGTGAACATTTTTCAGAAGAAACAGCTTTATTTAAATTAGGGAACCCGGAACAGTGATTAGAATGAAAATATTTTTCATAATTCAAAAACGAGACTCTGTGTCACTTCTTGGAGGAATTGTACTAGATGGAACCGGACGAAATGGTTTCTTGAAAATCAGATTTCGAAAATCCTTGTTGCACAAAATACTTATTGCTCTGAAAAGATCTGCGATTCGTTTTCCAAAACTTCTCGTGTATCCCACCCGTCACATGCATGAATTATGGAAAAAGCAAACGTTGTGAGAAAGAATTGAATCCATTTATTTTCGACATGAGGAGATATTATGAAGTAACAAACAAGTTCAATGCTGAACAACATTCCCTGAAGGCACGTCTGAAATTTGACAAATTGAATTGAATTGTGGAATTATTTTGAGAATACAGTAACCTGAACAAGAAGACCAACTTCTTTTTCATTCACTTGTTTATTGACATTTTCGCTTTGAATTTCCCGGAATAACATTCTGGCTTTATAAATACTAAATAGATCCATTAGAAGAATAATGATGATTATCATCAAATATTTACAGAAGATTCCGTAAAAAGAATAATTGACGCAAGGATTCGAGACATGATACATAAATATATGGAGATCACTACTCCAATAATATTTGCAACCGCTTGCAAACAATGTCAGAATTGTTGCTAAAGCATATAAATTTGTTATAATTATCATAATAATTGTTAGTTTTCGACTGAAAAATAATTCATTGAATGAGAAAGATAAAATATGATTTCACCTGTATAATAGATGATATTTCAATGGATTGGAGACGGAACAGAGACGATTAAAAGAGAGTAAAAGATGAGAAAGAACTGAAACTTCATATCCGAAAAGCATTATGAAAGATACTATATTCGAATGTTCTTTGAGTTTTGAAATGTCACTGAAATGAGCAATAATCTTTTAAATCTTACTGTATTCTCCGAAGACTTACAATAAGACCATGGGAACAACGAGGAAAAGTACTGTAGTTACTTGAACTGCATCCCCGAATGCTTGATTCCGTGTCAGTATTCCAAAGGATTTGTGAATTGATGGAACTTTCGAGAGAAACAATAAGACAGTCCAATTACAGACAACTCCGAAAAATGAAATCTGCAAGACGTTCTTGGATGCATAGCAACGGGAAACTTACGTGGAGAAGGATAATTCCGACGAGCAGGTCACTTGACATGTCCACTGAATGAAGAATAGAGAACCATATCTGTTATCAAAACAATATACAGCTCCTTTGAGACGTTACGTAGGGTTATGTTTCCTCGAAAAGAATCACGAATGTCTGCTAGAACTTCGGCTTCAGAGATCGTTCGAAACTTGCAAAAAAAATAAAAACTTTCTGAGAGATCAAATGTTCATTTTCCCAAGGAACATTGTCAAAATCCACTCACATGTATTTACGCCGTCGAATCATCAGAAACATTTACTTTTTTTTCTAAAAATATAGTTCTTTAGTTCGAAACGTTTTTTGGATTTGAAAGGAATGATCAATGATGTGTCTGGGGTGTTTCTTGGAGTTTTCTTCTGTTTTCCTAGAATTTAGAAATTCTGATAAGTCTGGGGGATAAATATGGAGCACTTTCAAGTAAGACTCCACATATCTGTAATGTTCTTTCAGTTCAACTTTTGAATGTAAATAAATAAGAGAACATCGGAGTCTGCATATAATATAATAAGATATTCGAAGTTCAAGAGTTCGCTCTTTTTTTTTGAAAATGATGAATCATCAGTTTATTGGAACTTTGTCAAAACCAAATCAAGAGTCGTTAATGAAATCCATAATGAACTTCTGATGTTTTCGAACGTCTGTGTTGACTTGGGATCTTGGTTGAGATCCACCGATGAGTTGCACGCAGTCAGATCCATAGGAGACGATTGCAATGATGAATTCACGAGATGCTTCGGATTGATGGAATGTCAAACCACCTCCGCTGTCACCCTGAAATAAGAGATCTTCTGATGGAAATAAGTGAAAGAGATCTTACAGAACAGACGTTTTTATCTTCCTCTTCGGCAGTACAAAAAGAATCGGATGGAATCGATGAACCCCAGTTCTCTTCGCAAGTTTCAGTTGTTTCCGGAGCTAAAACGTGAATTCACTTTCAATTACACGTCCAAAATCATTCAAACTCACTCAATGAAAGTACTTGAATCATTGGGAACGAACTGTCATCGAAACCTTTTCCTGGATCAGATCCCCATCCAAAAGAGGTCACAGATGTTCCTGATGAAAAATCAGTGTTCGGTAGGAATGGAAGACACACATAATTGGCCCCTTCGACGTTTTCTACAGTACTCTCCAATTCCAGAATCACAATATCATTTCCTTTCTCGCAGTGTTGCTTGAAAAAGTCTCCAATGGCAAATCTACAGTAATCTGTGAATGTAAATGACAAGGAAAACATGAATAATACCTTTTGACTTTGATGGTTTTTCCATTTTGTTTTTCATTCACACACCCATATTTCTCAGATTTACGAGTACACATTGCCCCAACTGTAACAACTGTTCGAGAAAGAAGCTCAGAATCAGTGAATCTTTGATTTCTGAATGTTTGAGTAAATAGAAACTATTGATGAGAGACTGAACATACGATTCACAATATCTTCCAATCATACCACTTTCATCTTCTTCTTCTTTTTCTTTCTTAGCTCCGAACTTCTTTTGGAAGCAATGAGCAGCAGTTAGAACGTGTTTCTCTGTGATAAGAGTTCCACCACAGATGATTTCGTAGTCTCCGTTGCGAGCTCTCACACGAATCTGTGCTGCCCACGGAGCCAGATGAGTTGGATTTCCAGTATTACCATTTTCATCCGTCAACATGAAACTGGTATATGTAGACAGACGACCACATAGTTCTGGGTCTAAATATAAATATGTATACTAAAGATTTCTGGTTTTACTCTTCACTGTAATGTTTCAATGTTAGGTTAGTTGCAGTTGTGGAAGACCACAAGAATACCAACCAAATGACACCCAACTGCATTTTAATTTGAACACCCGCTGAAAGAAATGTCATGTGAATTTACGATAAACAAGGAGCAGGGCGGGATTGTGGAGTATTGTTGCCGCTATATTATTTCAATGAAATCAATTAAACATTCCAAACTTCAAATTTAACTGCTATGAATCGTTCTAGAACAAATAAAGATATATTAGACAGGTTTCTGGCAAAATCGAAGAACAAGGAAGATGCAGAAGCAAAACAAAACGAAGAAGTGAGTAGTTGTAAGTTGTGAAATTCTCAATGAATATCGTTCTCATCAGTGATCTAATGCTTTCAGATAGTTATGCGATCTTGAGAAACATTCCGAAGGAACTGCATTCGAAAGATCTACGGAAATACTTTAAAAGGTTCATAGAAGCTGAAAAATTTGCATGTTTCCACTACCGCCATCGTCCGGAGTTACAAACAACTACAGTAAGTTGGATTATTAATCAAAGAGAAATTGTTTTTATTTATTTAGAAAGGAGAAGAAAGCTCCGAAAGTAAAACATGCTGCTGTCTGATTTCATTGAAAACAAAAGAGGATCGAGAAGAATTCATCGGAGAATTTCACAAAAGAAATTGGATAAATTCCTCTGGATCTGAGATTTCGCGAAGATGTTTTGTGGATCGGTTAAAAGTACATCAATCAGATGGAGCTGGTACTTCAAATTCAATTTCGATGGATGATTTGAACGAGATGATTGAACTGAAACCGCCAGCAGTCATGCCGAATGGTAACATTGGAACACCGAGTCAATATTTTTTGGAACAAATTCCTCAATGTCGTTTGCCAGCTAGTGTCATTGCAAAACTGGGAATCGAGACTCAAAAAAAGAAGAAAAAGTTCGGTGAAGTTCCATTTGAATATGAAGGTTCAGAAGGAATAGACGAATCATCATTATCCACTCCAAAACTAAATTACAAAACTATTGAAGACGTTGCAAATGAAAAAGAAGATCCGACTGAAACAGTTCGAAAGAATCAAAATCCTGAAGATAATGATGAAGGAAAGGATGATGATGATGATCAGTGTGAAGAATGGGAAAGACATGAAGCATTGCATGAAGATGTTACCGAACAGGATAGAGCTAAACCGAGAAAATATGAAGAAGAAATGGAAGTTACGTGGGAAAAAGGAGGACCTGGACTTGTTTGGTATACCGATAAAAACTATTGGGATGAAAGAGAAAAAGGTAAAGAGGTAAAAGGATATCATCGAATGATTTCTCTGATTTCAGGAACGGATTGTGATTGGGCATGGGCAGACGATTGGGACGTCGACTATTCCGTGTATTACGAAGGAAAATCAGCAGGTGATATGGACGCGAGAGCTGCAATCGAGATGAAAAACGACGAATTGATGCGGTTTGGGAATTCCCATTGTCGGCACTTTTCATCTTACTTTTTCTTTTTTCAGTTCTGGGAAACTCGATCAATCAGTATTCACGAAAAGGAAACCGCCTCATTGTGGAGTGGGAAATATAAGAAAAAGGAGAAATAGTGATGGAGGCGGCCCCGCTGAAAAAGCATCTGAAAATCTCCACAAAGGAGTCGGAGGAAAAATGCTTACAAAGTGAAATACTCTATAACGATTAACATAAATGTTCTAATTCAGGATGGGTTGGAAACCTGGAAGTGGGCTTGGAAAGAATGAGCAGGGGAAGATTGTTCCAGTTGCAGTTTACGTAGAAGAAGACGGGCAGAGCAGTCGAGAGAAAACTGGCTTTGGGTATCGTGGAGAAAAACTGTCAAGGCTTGTTCAGAAACAGCCTGTTCGACATGTTATAGCTTCTGTGTAGGTGTCATATTATTTACTGCTGATGATTCATTCCCATATTTTTTCAGATTCGATGAAAAAACCGATCTAATACAGTCGGATTCGAAGGAAATAGATGACTCATCAGTTAAAGAATTACTTTTTAGAAGTTTAGACGCCACAACGATGAAATATAGAAACTAGTTTTTTTTTCCCCAACTTGCAATTTTTGTTCATATTATGAATGAATAAATGATTATTTTAATCGTTAACGATCAATCCACATCAATGGCAGAAATTTTTTTAAAGCTGTCGTTTTATGCAACAAAAACATTCTTCAGCCGACTTTCTCTTTTTAGAATCAGTTGAAAACTCCGATGACGCAGACGCCCACTAGTCTAACCCTCATATGAAGCCTCGTGACTACGAAAACATTCGTCACTTCGTATATATCGATCGAATTTCTCTGACTGTCTGTGTCTCGTCCAGCCGCGACGCGTCCGAAGACATTCGAAACATCTCGAATGTCACGTGAAAATCTGTTATCATGCTTGCTGAGCAAACTGAAACGAAATTAACATATTCAAATTTCCCGTATTTGATTCCATATGTGCCAATGAAAACATAACTTAACAATGTGTATTGAGTGAGATCTAGATATCTGAACAATGGTGCGCGCTCTCTGCGGAGGGGTCGCTGCGTACGCGTCGCGGGTCGTATAAAAGAAGGGCGGTCTCGCACGCGCGGTCATTCTGCTTTCTTTCGTCATTGTCATCGCACGTCGTTGTCTTTGCTGCAGTATTTTCGTTTACTTCGTTTTCGAGACTCAAAAATTTAAAGATGTTCTACGGATTCGAACCTTCATCGTCTTCCTCCTCCTCTGATGACGAGTTCATCCCAACAATGGAGATCCGACCAACCGAGCTACTGAGTTTGGCAATGAAAAAGCGTCGAGAACTTTACCAAAGAAAAGAACGTAACATGCGGTGTGAGGTTTTGCAAACCTCTTTCATTACATGTTTGTGTAAGCATATGGGGGAAAGTCGGAAACGCCTTAGGCGTGGGGGAAAGAAACGCTCGAGGAGCTCCGGTTCTAGAGTTTCTAAGACCTATTCTGACCTGTCGCCCTTAGTGGTGGAACCCAATAACAACGAGGCTTTGGTTCAGAATAAACAAGAAGAGCTGAATGTCTGCGAACCGGATTTGAAGAGGACCAAAGTGAGCAACTGCATGGATCCTTTCGGTCTCGAGGAGTTTTTCAAGAACATATCGTCACGCGTTATTAAAGGTGAGTGGGTTTCGAAATAGTAAGGGTTCGAACGTCAGGTTTGGTTTCATTGGGGACTCTAGGTGTTGCAATCAATAATTTGGTTCTCTCAAGGTTCCCTACGGTAACGCCGCACCAATTCAACCACGACTTGGACATTCCGCCCAGGATCAGTTTGAGTACTGTTTTTTTTTACCTTGGAGGTCTAGTTAATTGCAAGTACAATAATGCATATAGCTGGGCTCAATCGCCTTTTCAATTAACACTATCTAGTTTTTTCTTTCAGATGCACCTGTCGAGACGCTCACCAGGAATGATGTATGAGGACTTCGATGCACAGAACTCGAAAGACGGTTATCGATAATTACAAACAAATACGGGAAACATCAAGAATTCAATAAAACGGTTTTAAAACTTATTTCGGTTTCAATGTTCATTGTAGAGCCTCTTCCTCGAACAACAACAACAACAAATCAATCGCGCGGGTTTGGGTCTCGGTATTTATGTGTTTTAGTTTTCCCAGTATAAAAGAACCGGTTCACTATCGGTTTGCAGATCACCGGTGATTACCACTCCGGAGAACCTCAGAAATACGTGTTTCAAAACAAAAACAAAACAAGCGGCTTAATGCGAAGCGAGTAAAACAAGAAACAGACAAGGCGCTGAATTGGTGATCGGTATTTACGTGCCTCTAATTTGCTTCTCCTTCGAACTTTGGCACCAATGTCAATTTACAGACCATGTTAAAATCTCATCCAGTCGGAACATCATAAAATCCCTCCCCCCGTTTCAAATGACGAAGTCAATGTCCAGTACAACCAAAACCTCTGTTACAATTGAATAAACTGGTGGGGATGTTAAGTGTCATTTAGAAGTGTCCTGGAACATCCACGGCTTCCCATTTCATCAAACTGTAGCTGAAGGTGGTAATTTAATGGGTTCATACTGGGGGGTTCCTTTAAATCCCCGACCTGTTTAGCTCTTCATTCTCGTATGGAGTCTGGCTATCGGTCAAAAACGGAACAGAAATCAAGTTCTATCAATCGTCACCTCTTCTTTGGCTTTGGTCTTCTCGGTATTAGGATGAAGCGTTAACTGGCTTGCTGCTCGCTCCAACTTGGATCGACTTGATGTCAACGACTCGTTGTGACAACGGACTCTTCGAAAGCTGATTAGAACTTCGAGATCTCCGTCGCCTGAAACAAAACATTTCAATTCTTATTTTGCTTTGAACGTATAATTTCATTGTCCGCATCACAACACCTTTTTTGGCAACCACTCTGAACATGCAACAGCTCTTCCGATAGAATTTGAATGGAAAAACAACTGCGCGCTTGAAGGAATTCATTCGAGTGATTGATCGGATGATAAAACCGCGATGATAATTGAATTTCGGGGTTCGGATGCTTTCGCAATACAGATATGATATTAGATGAAATGGAGGATGGAAAACCTTATGAGTGAGCATTCGAAATCGATTTGGATATCGGAAAAAACTGACGAATGGGAATTGTTGAATCTGGTAGCGAGCAGTGCGAAATGTTCGAATGACTCTTAGAAAAATGTTTTTGTCGCTTTGTTTATGCGCACAATCATCAATAGGATTTGGGGTTTCACATTAATAGGTGAGTAAGAAACTGATTCAGATTTTGAAGAGGAACTTGTGAGAAATCGAAGGGAATAGGGAGCACGAAAAACGTGAATTCGGGACTCATAATAATTGAAGTGAACAGAATATCGTGATGAGTAGATTAGCGAAACAATTGTTTTATTGCGATGGGGTATGATCGAAAACGGTCGAAATGAATCGAATAGAGGGGCGAAGACAGTGATCGAAAGTTGTTATGGATTGGGAACAAAATAGAAGACGCGAATGAACTCTGGGATGAACAGGTAAGTACGTAGACTGGAATTCAGATGAATGTTGGTCGAGAAGAAGAATAGTAACGATATTGTGGAGTTGAAGACTCGAATAGACAAGCACGCGATTTTAGATGGATGGAATTATATGATGATACTGATCATGAGGGAATAGGGATCATGGGATTAAGATGTCTCAGGATCGATTTACGAAATCGGATGTGATCAACGAAAATTCGATTGCGCCTAGGACGGCTCGGGATGGAAGGATGGAACGACGGAAAAAGAGTTGGAATGGAGATCAAAGACAGCGGCAATTAGAGTTCGGATGGGTGGACATCAACAACAACGACGAATGGATTTAGTATGGCTCGGGAAGGATGGATGAAGATCAACGACAACAACGAATGGATTTAGGATGGCTCGGGATGGAGAACAACGACAACGACGAATGGATTTAGGACGGTTCGGGATGGATGGATGGATGGAATCGGGATGGAGAACAACGACAACGACGAATGGATTTAGGATGGCTCGGGATGGATGTATGGAATCGGGATGGAGAACAACGACAACGGCGAATGGATTTCGGATGGCTCGGGATGGATGGATGGAGATCAACGACAACAACGAATGGATTTAGGATGGTTCGGGATGGATGGATGGATGGATGGAATCGGGATGGAGAACAACGACAACGACGAATAGATTTAGGATGGCTCGGGATGGATGTATGGAATCGGGATGGAGAACAACGACAACATCGATTGAAATTCGGATGGCTCGGGATGGATGGAGATCAACGACAACGACGAATGGATTTAGGATGGCTCGGGATGGATGGATGGAATCGGGATGGAGAACAACGACAACATCGATTGAAATTCGGATGGCTCGGGATGGATGGATGGAGATCAACGACAACAACGAATGGATGTAGGATGGCTCGGGATGGATGGATGGAGATCAACGACAACAACGAATGGATTTAGGATGGTTCGGGATGGATGGATGGATGGAATCGGGATGGAGAACAACGACAATGACGAATGGATTTCGGATGGCTCGGGATGGATGGATGGAGAACAACGACAACAACGAATGGATTCCGGATGGCTCGGGATGGATGGATGGATGGAATCGGGATGGAGAACAACGACAACGACGAATAGATTTAGGATGGCTCGGGATGGATGTATGGAATCGGGATGGAGAACAACGACAACATCGATTGAAATTCGGATGGCTCGGGATGGATGGATGGAGATCAACGACAACAACGAATGGATTTAGGATGGTTCGGGATGGATGGATGGAATCGGGATGGAGAACAACGACAACGACGAATGGATTTAGGATGGTTCGGGATGGATGGATGGATGGAATCGGGATGGAGAACAACGACAACGACGAATGGATTTCGGATGGCTCGGGATGGATGGATGGAGATCAACGACAACAACGAATGGATTTAGGACGGTTCGGGATGGATGGATGGATGGAATCGGGATGGAGAACAACGACAACATCGATTGAAATTCGGATGGCTCGGGATGGATGGATGGAGATCAACGACAACATCGATTGAAATTTGGATGGCTCGGGATGGATGGATGGAGAACAACGACAACAACGAATGGATTCCGGATGGCTCGGGATGGATGGATGGAGATCAACGACAACATCGATTGAAATTTGGATGGCTCGGGATGGATGGAATCGGGATGGAGAACAACGACAACAACGAATGGATTTCGGATGGCTCGGGATGGATGGATGGAGAACAACGACAACAACGAATGGATTCCGGATGGCTCGGGATGGATGGATGGAGATCAACGACAACATCGATTGAAATTTGGATGGCTCGGGATGGATGGAATCGGGATGGAGAACAACGACAACAACGAATGGATTTAGGACGGTTCGGGATGGATGGATGGATGGAATCGGGATGGAGAACAACGACAACGACGAATGGATTTCGGATGGCTCGGGATGGATGGATGGAGATCAACGACAACAACGAATGGATTTAGGACGGTTCGGGATGGATGGATGGATGGAATCGGGATGGAGAACAACGACAACATCGATTGAAATTCGGATGGCTCGGGATGGATGGATGGAGATCAACGACAACAACGAATGGATTTAGGATGGTTCGGGATGGATGGATGGAATCGGGATGGAGAACAACGACAACGACGAATGGATTTAGGATGGTTCGGGATGGATGGATGGATGGAATCGGGATGGAGAACAACGACAACGACGAATGGATTTAGGATGGCTCGGGATGGATGGATGGAGATCAACGACAACAACGAATGGATTTAGGATGGTTCGGGATGGATGGATGGAATCGGGATGGAGAACAACGACAACGACGAATGGATTTAGGATGGCTCGGGATGGATGGATGGAATCGGGATGGAGAACAACGACAACATCGATTGAAATTCGGATGGCTCGGGATGGATGGATGGAGATCAACGACAACAACGAATGGATGTAGGATGGTTCGGGATGGATGGATGGAGATCAACGACAACAACGAATGGATTTAGGATGGTTCGGGATGGATGGATGGATTTCAACGACAACATCGATTGAAATTTGGATGGCTCGGGATGGATGGATAGAGATCAACGACAACAACGAATGGATTCCGGATGGCTCGGGATGGATGGATGGATTTCAACGACAACATCGATTGAAATTTGGATGGCTCGGGATGGATGGAATCGGGATGGAGAACAACGACAACGACGAATGGATTTCGGATGGCTCGGGATGGATGGATGGAGAACAACGACAACAACGAATGGATTCCGGATGGCTCGGGATGGATGGATGGAGATCAACGACAACATCGATTGAAATTTGGATGGCTCGGGATGGATGGATAGAGATCAACGACAACAACGAATGGATTCCGGATGGCTCGGGATGGATGGATAGAGATCAACGACAACGACGAATGGATTTCGGATGGCTCGGGATGGATGGATGGAGAACAACGACAACAACGAATGGATTCCGGATGGCTCGGGATGGATGGATGGAGATCAACGACAACATCGATTGAAATTTGGATGGCTCGGGATGGATGGATAGAGATCAACGACAACAACGAATGGATTCCGGATGGCTCGGGATGGATGGATAGAGATCAACGACAACAACGAATGGATTCCGGATGGCTCGGGATGGATGGATGGATTTCAACGACAACATCGATTGAAATTTGGATGGCTCGGGATGGATGGATAGAGATCAACGACAACGACGAATGGCTTTAGGATGGCCCGTTGATACTAACATTTTTTCACTTTATTGATTTACCTTGCCTAATAAAAAATAAATATTTTGAGATGATTCGGTTCTTTACTGATTCAGAAATTTCCGCTTACTAGCTAGCGTATTGAGAAACAAAAGAAAAAGTATATGATGCATAGACTAGATTTATTACTATCCAACAGAACAATAGATTCAAAGAAAGTTACCGATGAGCAGACAAGTAGTTCATGAGGAAATTCTTAATTGGGCCTAATGAATTGAATGCGTTAAGCCCAAAAGCTCTCGCAGCAACAATAGCTGGTGCATCAGTACGGTAGAGACGATTGAGTAAATCGACAGAGACCATCACAGGTAGATTGTGCTTCTGAGCGGCTGAATCATATTCCCGAAGATATGTGATACTTCCGATGTCAGCACCTTCACGAACTGCATCACCGAGAACTTTATCAAGAAATTGAACGTCGCTCCAGCCAAGATTCACCCCTTGTCCTGAAAAAGAAACTTTTTAAAAGGCTTAATTCAATGTTGTGTCTAACCCGCAAGTGGATGCATTCTGTGAGCAGCATCTCCAATTAGAGCGCATCGTGTTGTGATATAACTGAAATTACGGAATAATTAGGTTCACGATTACAGTTTTCCCACCTATGGGCGTTCCCAAATCCAAGTGGAAATGAAGCTCGACTCTTTTCTTGTACATTGATAACATGCGGAGGAGTTGTTCCTTCTGCTTTTCGTCCGAATGTCTCTCTTCGGAAAGGATTCATCCGATTCAATGCGAAGATTGCTTGGTTCACATAGGGCAACTGATCTTCTTGAGAAAACTGAAAGTTGACTTAGAAGTGCCTATATATGGGGTCGTGGGTTAAATACCAAAGCGTTATTGAGTTCATCGACAAATTGATCAGCAGGAAGTTGTTTCAAACGTTGAGCTTCTTCTGGACTTGTCGACCATGTCAAACCAGAAACCGAATCAGAAAGTGGTAGAAGAGCCACTGGACCTAAAGTTGTAAACCGTTGCCATGCCGTTTCATTTTTGCCGTTTGATGTCTGAAGATAGATTTCGAAAAAAGAAAAGAGATATTTTCTCACCTCGATATTCAGAATAGCGACAAGTCCATGTTGATTATAATTGAATGTGGTATAATCGAGATTAGATGCTTGTCGTACTTTTGAATTTACTCCGTCGGCACCAATCTTTAAAAACATATTTTAGTCTGAGAAACACGAATGTAGAATACCAATAGACTAGTTTCAATTATATCTCCATTTTCTAATTTAATTGTTGCCATATTCTCTAATCCATTTGGAATCGAGCAATCTTCTACTTTCACTTCAGTTTTCACATCAACATTTTTGTATTCGGAAAGCTTTTCGTAAAGAGATCCGACGATCAAATCGTTTTCGATTATGTATGCAACTTCCTCTTGCTCCCCTCTTTCGAATTCAATTTCTGATGTTGAGCAGCTGTCAAAAACGAATAACCGATTGACTTTCTTGGCGCGATGAGAATTGATTCGATCCCACACTCCTAATTCTGAAAACAGTTTCCGATTGCAAGATAGCAATTGCATACATGTTGTTACTTTTGAAAGTGTCGATGGATGTGGGGCTGATGGCGACAACACGATTGTTGAATGGGGCTCCAGATTCGAAAGAATTTAAAACTGGAGAACGACCAGCATCGAGAAGCAGAACACTTTTCGAGTTAAAAGACTTATTGGCTCCTGTAATCAAAACATACAGGTAGTTCACGGGAACTCGAATACTTTTTTCCATGTTCAAGAGCAAAATAGTTAAATTCAAACATGTCAGCTAACAAATTACCTAATGAACAAGCCATCGCATTTCCAACCATTCCACCTCCTACGATTACCGTATCATAATACGAAGAAGCATTTCTGGCACAAATAATAGTTCCACCCGCTAATCTCATCTGAAAATTCATTGATACTCTATTCCAGAATTGTGTCGTCACAATAGATGCAATGCGGTAATCACCATGATATTCAAGAAATGAAAAAATAAAAACATGATATCAATTTTTTTAAATTCTAATGTAATAACAACATAATGCAAAAAATACACCGAAAAAATTGAGCAAACAGGAGAAAAGAAATGGCACAGAGAAAATAAAGACATGGGATGAAGAGAAATTGCAATATCAAACCTATTCGCCTAGAAAACATAGGCTAAAACCCGTAGGTCTAAACTAGAATTCGTGAGAGAAACTGAGGAAAACTGAATCTAGAAACATAAGAAACTTGAGTAGAAAATGCTAAATTAGAAACTTGAAGCACCAGTCCATTTTCGTATTTCTTCGTAGGAAACCCAGAAGGTTAGTGACCATGGTGCCATTCGGATGTATGATGGAAGAAATCCTTTATAAAGTGAAAAGAATCCTTCGTTTTTGATGATTTTGATGTAACAATCAACGACTCCTTTATATAAATCCACGTGGGTGTTCTTTTTGTGCATCCTAAATAGAAAATGAAAGATTGTATAATTTTCAGAATTAAATAATTAACAAACATTTTTGCATCCAGTTCATGTCGAATTTGATCCATCATACGGGTTTTAACGACATCAGAAGGTAATGAAACAATGGCTGCAGCAAGTCCAGCACAAGCACTGGCTACAGCGTGAGTAAGCCAATTATCCTAAAAATGAAAATTATTAAATTTCGGTATGTTCATTTAAAGGGGTGTACCGCTAATGAAATAACTAGCGTTTTATTTGAATCGATTCAGCTCGCAGAGCCTAATCGAATTCTAGTACTCTACTTTTTCCGGAAATTCCTGTGAGCCGAGATATAAACGCTCAAGGTGCCGAACAGCTGTGGAAAAGGGAATTTCGTTGTGCAAAATTTAACGAAAAAAATTTTCTCGTTGTGAGCGCGAACATTCAAAAACTTGCGAATTTTTATTTGAATTGGGCCGTAACTGAAGAATCAAAAGCGGAACATAAAACCTTTAAGAGACAAAAATTCTTAGCTTATGCTTTTCTTTCGAGCTATACAAAATGTACCACGTTGTATCAACTATTTTATTTGAACATTTAGACTAATTTTATTAATTTGAATAACATTTTTGACAGTTATGATCTGATAAAGATCTATCTATCTGGACAGAGGCTTTAAAAGGAAGACCTATCAATGAAAACTCCACGTTCATCTGTTTTATGACACACTTGTTAATAAACGAATAGATGATAGGGTAATGAGCAGGTGGTCTATTACCCCAACTCAGTAGGCCCACACAGTAGGGGCGTGGCTAATATTAGGACTCCGCCCCCATGGTATAGGAGTAGAGAAAACTGTTCATTCATTCAACGTACTGGTGAGCGATTCGCTATACGCCGTCAAGTCTCCCGCCCCGGTTCGCATGCGGCCTTCTACCGTGTCGCTGTGGGTTTGTACGTTTGGCGCTGTGAGTTCGCTCCCTCCCCTACTGGCTTGGCTTAAGGCAGCCGCCCCGGTTCGTATACGGCCTTCTACCGTATCACTGTGGGTTTAGTAGGAGGCGCCAGGAGTTCGTATACGGCCTTCTACCGTATCGCTCCGAACCTTTTCCGTACTGGTGAGCGATCTGCTTTACGCGGTCAAGTCTCCCGCCCCGGTTCGTATACGGCCTTCTACCGTGTCGCTGTGGGTTTGTACGAGTGGCGCTGTGAGTTCGCTCCCTCCCCTACTGGCTTTGCAGCCGCCCCGGTTCGCATACGGCCTTCTACCGTATCACTGTGGGTTTAGTAGGAGGCGCCAGGAGTTCGTATACGGCCTTCTACCGTATCGCTCCGAACCTTTTCCGTACTGGTGAGCGATCTGCTTTACGCGGTCAAGTCTCCCGCCCCGGTTCGTATACGGCGTTCTACCGTGTCGCTGTGGGTTTGTACGAGTGGCGCTGTGAGTTCGCTCCTTCCCCTACTGGCTTGGCTTGAGGCAGCCGCCCCGGTTCGCATACGGCCTTCTACCGTATCGCTGTGGGTTTAGTAGGAGGCGCCAGGAGTTCGCATACGGCCTTCTACCGTATCGCTCCAAACCTTTTCCGTACTGGTGAGCGATCTGCTTTACGCGGTCAAGTCTCCCGCCCCGGTTCGCATACGGCCTTCTACCGTGTCGCTGTGGGTTTGTACGAGTGGCGCTGTGAGTTCGCTCCCTCCCCTACTGGCTTGGCTTAAGGCAGCCGCCCCGGTTCGCATACGGCCTTCTACCGTATCGCTGTGGGTTTAGTAGGAGGCGCCAGGAGTTCGCATACGGCCTTCTACCGTATCGCTCCGAACCTTTCCGTACTGGTGAGCGATCTGCTTCACGCGGTCAAGTCTCCCGCCCCGGTTCGCATACGGCCTTCTACCGTATCGCTGTGGGTATGTACGTTTGGCGCTGTGAGTTCGCTCCCTCCCCTACTGGCTTGGCTTAAGGCAGCCGCCCCGGTTCGCATACGGCCTTCTACCGTATCGCTGTGGGTTTAGTAGGAGGCGCCAGGAGTTCGCATACGGCCTTCTACCGTATCGCTCCGAACCTTTCCGTACTGGTGAGCGATCTGCTTCACGCGGTCAAGTCTCCCGCCCCGGTTCGCATACGGCCTTCTACCGTATCGCTGTGGGTATGTACGTTTGGCGCTGTGAGTTCGCTCCCTCCCCTACTGGCTTGGCTTAAGGCAGCCGCCCCGGTTCGCATACGGCCTTCTACCGTATCGCTGTGGGTTTAGTAGGAGGCGCCAGGAGTTCGCATACGGCCTTCTACCGTATCGCTCCGAACCTTTCCGTACTGGTGAGCGATCTGCTTCACGCGGTCAAGTCTCCCGCCCCGGTTCGCAAACGGCCTTCTACCGTTTCGCTGTGGGTATGTACGTTTGGCGCTGTGAGTTCGCTCCCTCCCCTACTGGCTTTGCAGCCGCCCCGGTTCGTATACGGCCTTCTACCGTATCGCCGTTGGTTTAGTAGGAGGCGCCAGGAGTTCGCATACGGCCTTCTACCGTATCGATCCAAACCTTTTCCGTACTGGTGAGCGATCTGCTTTACGCGGTCAAGTCTCCCGCCCCGGTTCGTATACGGCCTTCTACCGTATCGCTGTGGGTATGTACGTTTGGCGCTGTGAGTTCGCTCCCTCCCCTACTGGCTTTGCAGCCGCCCCGGTTCGCATACGGCCTTCTACCGTATCGCTGTGGGTTTAGTAGGAGGCGCCAGGAGTTCGTATACGGCCTTCTACCGTATCGCTCCAAACCTTTTCCGTACTGGTGAGCGATCTGCTTTACGCGGTCAAGTCTCCCGCCCCGGTTCGCATACGGCCTTCTACCGTGTCGCTGTGGGTTTGTACGAGTGGCGCTGTGAGTTCGCTCCCTCCCCTACTGGCTTGGCTTAAGGCAGCCGCCCCGGTTCGCATACGGCCTTCTACCGTATCGCTGTGGGTTTAGTAGGAGGCGCCAGGAGTTCGCATACGGCCTTCTACCGTATCGCTCCGAACCTTTCCGTACTGGTGAGCGATCTGCTTTACGCGGTCAAGTCTCCCGCCCCGGTTCGTATACGGCCTTCTACCGTATCGCTGTGGGTATGTACGTTTGGCGCTGTGAGTTCGCTCCCTCCCCTACTGGCTTTGCAGCCGCCCCGGTTCGCATACGGCCTTCTACCGTATCGCTGTGGGTTTAGTAGGAGGCGCCAGGAGTTCGTATACGGCCTTCTACCGTATCGCTCCAAACCTTTTCCGTACTGGTGAGCGATCTGCTTTACGCGGTCAAGTCTCCCGCCCCGGTTCGCATACGGCCTTCTACCGTATCGCTGTGGGTTTAGTAGGAGGCGCCAGGAGTTCGTATACGGCCTTCTACCGTATCGCTCCGAACCTTTTCCGTACTGGTGAGCGATTTGCTTTACGCGGTCAAGTCTCCCGCCCCGGTTCGCATACGGCTTTCTACCGTGTCGCTCCGAACCTTATCCGTACTGGCTTCTATAAGCCACCCCGGTTCGCATGCGGCCTTCTACCGTATCGCTGCGGGTTTAGTAGGAGGCGTCAGGAGTTCGTATACGGCCTTCTACCGTATCGCTCCGAACCTTTCCGTACTGGTGAGCGATCTGCTTCACGCGGTCAAGTCTCCCGCCCCGGTTCGCATACGGCCTTCTACCGTATCGCTGTGGGTATGTACGTTTGGCGCTGTGAGTTCGCTCCCTCCCCTACTGGCTTGGCTTAAGGCAGCCGCCCCGGTTCGCATACGGCCTTCTACCGTATCGCTGTGGGTTTAGTAGGAGGCGCCAGGAGTTCGCATACGGCCTTCTACCGTATCGCTCCGAACCTTTCCGTACTGGTGAGCGATCTGCTTCACGCGGTCAAGTCTCCCGCCCCGGTTCGCATACTGCCTTCTACCGTATCGCTGTGGGTATGTACGTTTGGCGCTGTGAGTTCGCTCCCTCCCCTACTGGCTTTGCAGCCGCCCCGGTTCGTATACGGCCTTCTACCGTATCGCTGTGGGTTTAGTAGGAGGCGCCAGGAGTTCGCATACGGCCTTCTACCGTATCGCTCCGAACCTTTCCGTACTGGTGAGCGATCTGCTTTACGCGGTCAAGTCTCCCGCCCCGGTTCGTATACGGCCTTCTACCGTATCGCTGTGGGTATGTACGTTTGGCGCTGTGAGTTCGCTCCCTCCCCTACTGGCTTTGCAGCCGCCCCGGTTCGCATACGGCCTTCTACCGTATCGCTGTGGGTTTAGTAGGAGGCGCCAGGAGTTCGTATACGGCCTTCTACCGTATCGCTCCAAACCTTTTCCGTACTGGTGAGCGATCTGCTTTACGCGGTCAAGTCTCCCGCCCCGGTTCGTATACGGCCTTCTACCGTATCGCTGCGGGTTTAGTAGGAGGCGCCAGGAGTTCGTATACGGCCTTCTACCGTATCGCTCCAAACCTTTTCCGTACTGGTGAGCGATCTGCTTTACGCGGTCAAGTCTCCCGCCCCGGTTCGTATACGGCCTTCTACCGTATCGCTGCGGGTTTAGTAGGAGGCGTCAGGAGTTCGTATACGGCCTTCTACCGTATCGCTCCGAACCTTTTCCGTACTGGTGAGCGATTTGCTTTACGCGGTCAAGTCTCCCGCCCCGGTTCGCATACGGCTTTCTACCGTGTCGCTCCAAACCTTATCCGTACTGGCTTCTATAAGCCACCCCGGTTCGCATACGGCCTTCTACCGTGTCGCTGTGGGTTTGTACGAGTGGCGCTGTGAGTTCGCTCCCTCCCCTACTGGCTTGGCTTAAGGCAGCCGCCCCGGTTCGTATACGGCCTTCTACCGTATCGCTGTGGGTTTAGTAGGAGGCGCCAGGAGTTCGCATACGGCCTTCTACCGTATCGCTCCGAACCTTTCCGTACTGGTGAGCAATCTGCTCTACGCGGCCAAGTCTCCCGCCCCGGTTCGCATGTGGCCATTCGCGACGGGGCCCACCCTTTATACAGTACCATTCTCTATTCGGGCGCCTAGACAGACTTAGACTGTACCGTACACCTAATTGATCATTTTTTAACGCACTTCCTCAATTTTTTTTGTTCAATTTTTTTTGCGTGCCCAACACGGGAATTACCGGTGAATCTTTTTAAATGAAAACTTACTTTAAGTTGGAAATTATCTATAAGCCCGTGTTTCACATTATCATAAGTAGCAATATCAGCCATATTGAGCAATGCAGCTCTCTGACAATTAGGCATCCATCCAATCCACAGTCCAAAAAAGCCTTGTGTTCTATAAAGTGATCTGAAGCAATCGATTGCGCCTGTGTATCGTAGAGGTTGATTCTGAAGTCGCCGGAGTCCTTCCATTTGCATCTGTACTTTAACCAAGTCTGTTGGACTAGCAGCAAATTGAGCAATGAGTCCGGAAAACGCTCCGCATAACATGGATTTCCACAATGGAAATGATTTTTCTTTCTGTAAAAAATAAAAATGCGACTGTGACCGATTATCAATCATTGTCTTACTTCTTTGTCAAATGTGAGTATACGAATTTGTTCATATGCACCCATTCGAGTTCCTGTATAAATATAATGTCTTGTGATAGCTGGTGCGACCCCAGTCCACAAAGCCATTGCTCCTTCTCTTCTAATGATATCATATGTAACTTGAACCATTCCTGAAACGAAATGATGTTTAGATCAGCTCAAAAACGCTAACACAAACCTCCTCTTGTGAACTTGTTCTGAGCAATTTGTAGTCTTGTTTTAGTGATATCCAGTGGATACGTTACTGTTTCAGCTACTAATGCAGCATTACATGATAAAAAGTACT
Organism: Caenorhabditis tropicalis; assembly: GCA_016735795.1. Classification (NCBI taxonomy): domain Eukaryota; kingdom Metazoa; phylum Nematoda; class Chromadorea; order Rhabditida; family Rhabditidae; genus Caenorhabditis; species Caenorhabditis tropicalis. Next base: position 9,744,470 of record CM028618.1, on the reverse strand, counting down.
GCAAATAGAGGCATGATATCTAAAAACGTTTGAAGTGAATGCTCACTTTCGTAGCTATTCTTTTAAATGTTTGACTATGATTCGTTTCTGTTTGATTTGAAGTGCTTGTGGCTGGGGATGGCATCTGAAAATTGAATTGTTTGAGAAAAGCTGAATTTTAGGGTATATGAGCAAAAAAATTAATTAGGTTTTTAAAATTAATAATAAAGTTTGACAGGTTTTCATTACTTATGATATGAAACTTTTGATTCGAAAAATAGACAAAGAAGAACAAAGTTTCATCATTTCCGATGCAAAAATGAAAAATGAAACAAAACAACGATACTCCGAAATCCCGCAATGTGACGACTTTACCGTAAATCCACACAAGCAGTTTTCGTACTCCTTTTTTCAAAAACGACTTTTCTTCCACAAAAATAATTGATGAAATAATGAAGGAAAATATAATGCATTTTAATGTTATTTGAAAAAATCGAAAAGTTGTGTTTTTGAAAGTTAAACGATGAAAATTTGTTAGTGAAAGGGCAACACTGACATCTGTCCCCGTGTGTCTCAAGCAAGTAGTTTAATTGATATATCCCTTCCTCCCACTGCTTCTGATTGTTTTTTGTGTGATCTGTTGTCTTAGTTTTTGTTCCTGCCACTTTCAAAATATATTCGTTCTGTTTTATTTTCGTCCCGTCCATTGCTGTGTATCAAAAAGCGGACTGCAAGTAGTGAAAAGTGGATGCGCAACGAATAAAAAAAACGTGCGGTTTCCTCTCTGCGCCCTCTTCATTCCTCATATTGTTTCAATCTTTCTCTCCTGAACTCTCTTAGCTTTTCGTTTGTCGGAAGCAAAACGTGGATTTTGATTAACGATCCTTCTCCTCATTTAGCAGCTTCAATATTATTATTATAAAATAAAATGTGTTCTCACAAAAGAAACACAAACAATAGGAAGAGGTAGGAAGAGGAAATAGAAACATTTTCTACATTACTCTATCTGTTGTTATATACAGTAACAAAAAAGTTTCCTCATTTATTTCCCAATTTTTAGTTTCGCAATAGCTATCTTTGAAACTATTTCCTGTTAGAAATTAGCAATCAGCTGTTTTCTCCCACATGATTCTTTGCGATTGATAACTAAACAATTGCCCTTTTCTTCTCTTTTTTCTTCTACCGACCCATAGTTGTCATGTTTCTCATTCTTTTCACTTTTTTTCAAATATTTTCTTCCTTCTGGGTAATTGGTTAATGTCCGTGTTTGTCCTTCAATTTGACTCTGTGTCCCTCCATAAAGCAAACATACTTGTTCTAAAGTTCTACTACGCCACGTCTCACTACAATTGTGTATGATGAAACTTTGCACTGCAAAATCAGCAAGAAACTGCATTCAAAAATGTTTGTGTTCTCATAGCCAGACCCTATTTTCTCACTGTACGATTTCCTTCATAAAATGATTCACTTTTGGTCGATGAAAAATAAGAAATAAACGTGTGTTTGCCGATATAATTTACCGAAATGTTTCTAGTCTAGTGTATTCTCATCTTCGAATTTCTCATTTTCGCTTCTTCCAATGCATATCAAATTACTATCTTCTTCTTGCTCTTGGAGCCTTTCCATTTCTCACATCCTCACCTGACTTACTTTCTCATCCTACGTCTACCCGTGGCACCACTCTCTTTTTCTCAATAACCACTCAAAAAACGTCAACTTTTCAGTTCAAAATAAAATCAACAACATACAAAACGAGAACCGATGTGCGACGAGCAAACGCAAAAATTGCTCGATTTGGCCAATGGCCAGCGGTAAGTCTTTGAATAATGTAGTGAATATATACACAGTTTCTAATAGTTTCAGACCACCTGGCAGCCGCCTTGTCATTGAACAAGGCAGCTTCGGAAGTCGGCTATGGTGGGTCGTGAAAGCTCCATTCAGAACACTCATGTGTCTTTCTCTGGTCACTGTATTTTTTGCTACATATTTCGGTTTCATGCTTCCAGTTATGTGGGCAAGGACGATATGGTAACTCGTTTGTTTTAAAAGTAATGTACAAACTTCATCTTCAGGCCCCGTTTATATTGGTTTGTTGAAGGAAAACTGTACAGATGGTTACAATCGTTTATCGCATATTGGGGGTATACTGCCGGATATGATGTTTATGAATATGGAGATGATGTGACTACATACTACAGAGATGAAAGAGTATTGATGATGTGTAATCATCAAAGTACCGCCGATGTTCCTACTCTGATGACCGTTCTCCAGAATAAAGGAGTTGCAAGTAGAAAGACCCTCTGGTTGATGGACGTTATGTTCCGTTGGACTCCATTCGGAATCATTGGAAACAATCACGGTGATTATTTCATTCAACAAGGAAAAGCCACTCGCGATAAAGAACTCGTCAGACTGAAGAAACACTTGCACGACGTCTTCTGGGACCGTGATCGCCGATGGGTTATTCTTTTCCCAGAAGGCGGATTCTATTATAAACGAGTAGAAAGCAGCCAAAGGTGTGTTACTTCGATAACCGGCTTGCCTATATTGATTTCTATTTCAGTTACGGAAAAAAGAATGGATTTCCTCATCTGTTGTATACAACTCTGCCACGTATGGGGGCAGTGAAAGCGATTCTCGAAGAAGTTGGACCAAGAACCGAAGATGATGATGAGCCAAGAGAGCGTAGTAACAGTAAACTAAAGCTTCTGAAAGATACAGTTGGAGCGATTCGTGAGAAGAAATATGTCAAAGGTGAGTCGATTATAATCTAAGATTTACTCGGTGGTACAAAAAAGTATAGAGATCGGAGAAAATAGCTGAACTAGCAAGGATGAGGAGGATATTTAACATGAATTGGAAGACTCGTAATATGGGAATCTGATAGAAAATATGAAAAAGTAACAAAAGTGATTATATGGATGATGCAACTAATTAATAACGAGTTGAGTGGTCGGCGAGACATCGTATTTCGTTTTGTGCTGTTCGAAAAGCTCACGTAGACTGTTCATATATGTCTCGTGCAAGCTGTCGATCTCTTCTTGAGTTGGATTCACAGTTTTCTTGACAGGAATCGGAGCCCCGAGTACAGTGTTGATTGGTTTCCTGTAATTACTGTTGAAGTTAGGAAACTCAAATAATTCTCACCTAAATGGTAGAAGACCAAATGTATAGTTGAAGACACCTCTTCCATAGAATGCCGGAGGAGAGAATCCCAAAATTCTTTTCATTATCGTTTGGAACTGTCTAATTGTTGATCCCTTTGGATTATCGGCTTGATTAAAAATGTCATTTTCACCGAATGAATAACATGGAACAAGATGAGCTCCTGTTTGAAGAGCAATCTTCACGAATCCCTTTCGCTTCTTCAATGTCAAAATATGGCATCCCGGATGGGCATCAAGGGCTTCTTCAGCTCCACCGACCACCAAAACAACAGCTTTTCCCTTTTCTTCGTGCTCCAAAACGTGTTTGATACTCTCACGACTACAATCGATCATTCCATGTAACAATCCCCATTCTCGTCTCCATGGAGTCCAGAATTGACCAACAAGTGTGCACAGATGGAAACGAATACGTGGCAAAGTGTCGAGAATTCCAGTTCCATTCGTTGCGAAATTGATAAACGCAGCCATTGAAATGATTCCATGTGGATGGTAACCGATCAGATAACTGTGCTCCTCTGGCATCTCAGATGTTGTGTGCATTTGGACAGGGAAGTAGTTGGCATACCAAGAATGAATTCGTTGCCTTTGGAACCACTCACTTCTATAGGCACCCTTCTTTGGTGAATTCCAATCATAGATCATCCAGACAACATACAGAAGTATCAGTGGCCATAGAATTGTATTGAGCATGTAGAATGGTACAGTAAGCACAAGTACCGGTGTAAACAAAGTAATGAAGAAGAAGTGAAGAGCCCCAAGAGTTTGAAGACGTCTTGTCAATGGAATATTCATGGGTGCCCATTCCACTCCGAATAGATGTGGCATCTGGAAAAAGTTTGTGTAAAACTAAAATTCAGTAGTAAAATCATCATATTTTATAAAAAAGTAACCGTGTTTGAGGGAAGAAAATGTGAAAAGATCTAGTTGGCGCGAAGCAAACAAAAGAGAGAACGAGTAGAAAATAAATATTGAGAGAGAGAGTAGAACTCAATTCATCAAGCCTGTGATCGGAGGGGCTACTTTCTTCAGCCGCCCACTGATGTAACAATTTCCGTGCTCATCTCAAAAACTCAAAAACAGAAATCATGCCATTGTGAGTATTTGTTGAGAACAAGCAGACATGTCACGAAAGGTAATATAGATGAAATCGAAATGAAGAGAACACCGTCCAATGCCTCGGAATATCCTATCTCGAGTACGGAAATACGGTGTGGTTTTCTCTCTTCATCGCAAATCATTTACATTATCAACAACTGATCTGTCCGCTCGACAACTTCAGTCATATTGTTTTCGTTTTGTTGGGAAATGTCGAGGGCGGAGATTCTAATTTGGAGTAAACAGAGATGATAAAAAGTATTTGGAAACTTCTACAAACAAGGTTCAGAAACAAGCGAACAAATATTGAAAAGCTGCTGACACAGCAGAGGCCTTTTGTTCACATGCATTGAGAAAGGAACTAGAAACATGGAAATACACGTTTCAGAACTGTCGAACAAGGAAAGTAGAGAGAGAAAGACAGAAAGAGTGAAACAATCCTCGCCGAACACATAAAATTTGCATTTCATTGTTTATTGCGAAACAGGGAAAAATTACTGTTCCTGGTTATTTTTTCTTTTTTTACCAAAAAGGGAAAGCTCTTATAGAAGACAAAAGTAAAGTATCTCGTTTCAACTTGAAATGGAAAAAGATTTGCTCGTCTAGAAGGAGCACCTGCTCCACTTCGTTGCAGAGGCTGATAAAGGAAAACTATAGAGTATGACAATCATGGTTGATGTTCTATCAAATCAGCTGTTCAACTAGTCTCTTCACTTTTTTAAAACTATCAGACCACCTCTGTGTTTTTAAAAACGAGAGCGAACTCTGTCCCGATTATCACAAAAAGATTGAACTTTTTTCAGACACTCGCCCTCCAATCAAGTACGTTTTGGACGTTACAATCGCCTATCCAAATGGAATCCCACTTTCGTTGGCAACTTTCGGATTGGGAACTCGTGAAAAATGTGACATTGCAGTGAATTATAAAATTTATGACGCAGCTGAGGTAAGGAAGAGTTCAAGAAATTATTTGATATTTAGTGTTCCTTGTTTATCGAAAACTAAAAAAGATTCGATAACAAAATGCTGATTCGGGCAAACTTTTGTATGATTACTTACCGATTCCTCACTTTCCGACCGGTCTAACATTTCTGATATTTTGAAAAAGTGGAGGAGAATCTGAAATGAAAATTGAATTAATTGATTGCAGGTTCCGTTCGAAGACGAAGAGAAATTACGAGATTGGATGTATGAAGTGTACAAAGAGAAGGACGAAATGTTAGGTAAGTGAGAAGAAAAGAGGGAGGAAGACACAGGAATTATTCAACCAATCATCATTGGTTTTTCTACGATTCAGCAGAATTTCTCGTAGAGTTGTTTGCTTCATTTTTCTGCGGAACGGTATCTGATAAGGGATAGTAGAAAATGGGGAGAGGAAGAGGCATCAGAAACCGCTCTCGGTATCCAACGACTTTTGATTGATAAAACTGAGAAGGTTAACATTCGAAAACTTTCGAAAATTAGTTTTGAATGAGGTTAAAAGTCGGAAATGAACTAGCAAAATCGACAAATGTTTTTTTCATTATTTCATTCTATTTGACCTCGAAATATGGAGGTGGATCAGGTAGATCAAAATAAGAGATAATCGATTCTATTCTAATGGTTATCAAAGAAATGTTTTTTTTTCAAGAATTTGAAATTTAAAATAGCCAAATTGTTGTTTGTGAATAAAAGCGAAACGTCGAGAACTTTGGTAGGCCGAACTGATTGGTGTAAAACGAGATGATAAAAGCGCGGAGATAGAAAAATGGCATTCGACCTTCGCACCTTCCATGATTTTCTTCTCTTTTCTTTATCTTTTTTTCGGAGAAAATGTTGCATTAAATCGAGATTGAAACATGAAGAAATTTGAGGAGAAAGAGCAACTGATAGTGGTGTTTGAAGAAAGAACAAGATAGAGAGAGATGCAAGAAATGATTGGAGAAGGGGAATTCCCTTTTCTTGATGATAGATTACGTCAGATATCGAAAGATGGACAAAGGTCGCGATTAGCAAGTTTTGGGTGGACAACGTCAGTTGTTGAAACCATTGTCGGGTGCAGAACAGGGAATGTTCACGTGAAATCAGTACGAAAGGAGTTTCCTCTCTCGGCTGATTTGAAAACAATGATTCACCCAGTTATAGATTGTTCATGCGTATCGAATACTCTCATTCATTCAACTGTTATCTCCATCTTTATCTAGAAGATACGATAAAATAACAATAGAGAACACAAAGTTCACAGATCCACAACGTTTATGATTCTTTCAGCTCGTTACTACGCCACCGGAGAGTTCAATCCAGGAGAAAAAGGAACACGAATCGCCTTCTCATGGGCCAAAATCATTGGAATGTATGGTTTCTGGTTTGGATCATTCTATGCTCAATACAATGTTTATTCATATCTCATTTCATCAATTGCCAAGTATCTTCTCTATCCGTTCTCTTCATAATTTCTTAATTCTCATCCCTGTTTCCCTCCCGCTCCAGATGATAATAATTCAAAAATTCTGATCTCCCCTGCCTCTTTTTCTCCTATCCTGTTCAATTTAATACTTTTTCTATTGCTTTACAAGTTGATATTTTATTTTTCCCCCTTATATACGGCTAGATTGTTCTATCCATTTATTATATTTCCGCTGGTAAACCTGGTTGTTTTTAAACATTCAATTTTTGAAATTTCAAAATCAAATATTATAGATTTGTGGGAAAAAGATATTTATAAATAGAGAACCTGCTGTATTTTGAATCATGAAGAAAATGATATAGGAAAATTTAAGGCTCCTATTGATATAATAAACATTAGGTTGGGATGTAAAAACGGGTGCGATGGGGGGTGGAATGATAGAAACTACCAATTTAAATAGGGGGAATAAAGAGGAGTCATTCGTACACATATCAAGTGAGATCCCTGTCTGTGAGAGGCAATAGATGAAACACTCTGGAAGTAAACTTTTAGAAGAATACAACCCGAGAAAATGGAAAATCTAGAAGATTCTAATGAGGGAAACATGATAATTTTGGGTGTGTAGGTGGAATTCAAATTAAATATAAATGGCTAGGGGAATATGAGAATTCTGAAGCACATGGTGATTCTTATTCTAACAACGGGAAATGAAATATCTATGAACACAAGACAGTGGATCATTACAGTAGTGCAAAATATCACGGATAGAAACTTCCAGGAACTGAGCAACTTAATTTCCAGGGAAATTAGATCCAGGGAAAGAAGAAGAAGCTCTTGGTTGACTTGAAGAGGCTTCTTGCTGTTCTTGTTGATGGAGTTGTTGTTGTTGTTGCTGGTGCATTTGCATCTTCTGCATAATCATAACATACAACTGTTGACGACCGATTTCCTGGGCGGCTGTAGTCGGTGGCAAAGTTCCGAACGGATTTTCGAAGTTTGAGCTGACATCTGGAGAGTCGATGAAGCTGAGAAGACGACGCTGCTCCGAAGACTGTTGAGGTGTCGGTATAGAAAGATTGTTGAGCCTGTTTAATGAAAATTTTAATAAGCAGTGTGTGAAATCATGGTTCCTACTTATTATTTCTTCCGTTGAAATTCGGGAGCACTCCAGATATCCCCTGAATCATACTGAAATTCTTACGATCCTCACGAGGTCCCCATAACATTTCTTTCGGGAAAACACTGGCTACCATCTTTTGATAGCTATCTGGCGTTTTTTGCTCCCACGCGGGAATTTCGAAATCAGAACGACGAAGCGACAACTCAGCGGAACACTGAAAATGTCTTTTTCAATAGCATGACTGGTTGCTTTGTGACTTACAATCCGAGCTTTCTCTGCATCATAAATTTCGAAATTGCCAACCATCAAGTCTTCTTGATTCGGTCCAGGCTGAGTGAAAGGATTCTGAGGTGCAGAAATCGATGCATTGTCTTAACGAACAGCTAAATAAAACCGTTTAAAAGTGTTTCAAACTAACAATTGTCCGATTCGTTGTGCTTTGGTAGCATCTTGAGAACCCATAATCTCTCTTTGATATTATAGCGCCAACCACGATACTGCCTGCAAAAATGATAGTTTAAATAAAGACCTAACAGTAAATGAATTACAATTCACGGGCCGCATTCAACTGCCAAATCTCTTTTGGGAGATTGTAGAAAATATAAAACAGTTCGTGGAGACCAAACTTCTCTGGGATATTGGTTAGCATATCGAAACTAGATTGAAGAGTGCGAGCAGTGTAATAAACACTCGGAACCTGATTATGCTAAAAGCTCATTTTATTTGATGGATTAATTGTGAAACTTACGGATAGACCCATACTGGGTGGTAACAATGGTAAATTACCATATGGTCCGGCAAAAGTCTCCCAAACAGGCTTCGTGCTGAAATGAACACATATGATCAATACAGAACAAATGATTTACCTTGGATCGTGAGTTTTCATCGGAACACTCAATTCATTCAAATCAAAACCGATCGCAATCATTTCAATATGTTCGTTCTCACTCTTCTCGCGCAACTGTTCCTTAGTGAGGCTATCCGTATCGACTTGAACAGATCTATTTTTCACGATATCGAGAATCGGAAGCATTGCTGCTAATCCAAATTGATCTGTGAGCATAGTCGGCGGGATATTGCTCATCTCGCCTTTTTTACCGAGCTCGATTTTCGGAACATCTGCTGGATGAAAGATACTGCGCGAACTTGGAATAGCGTTCGGAAATTCCGATGTTTCGTACGTTTTTTGTTGGAATAGCTCCGACAAAACACTTGTACCTTTCGGATCCTCATTCACCGGTTTTTCGGCAATATCTACATTGAGTTCCGGGCTTATCAGGATTCCGGATGGGATCTCTTTCTTCGGTGTGTTCTCTTTGTCATCACTAGTAGGCGATCCTGAGCTTGCTGACTGAGGTGAGTGATTATTCAAACGTTGTCCTCCACGTCTTTCAGGGATCTTCTGGCCGACTTTCGAAAGTTTCATAAACGACGGAGCTGTCGTTGCCGCATTGGCATTGATCGTCTTCTGGAAATTTAGTGATAACATTTGAAATTGTATGTGTGTATCTCATCAAAAACTTACTGGACGAATTCTCATCACTATTGAAAAAGCCTCCAAACTTTCAATACGTCATTTTTGTTTCGATTGAAAAGGAAGATAGAAATATCAGTGAGCAGAGGAATACAATAATAAAAAACACAGGAGAAGGAAATGAAAATAAAAATGTGATTTCGATTCAATCAATACTAGCCTCGTTTTCTTCTTTCTACATTCACGATAAATTTATTTGCTTTTTATGCTTTGTGAGACGATTCGAATTCAAAAGCCTTGGAACTAGAAACGGATTTCAAACGACTAAATATGCAAAGATAACAATGGGAAGTCAGCTTTTGTTAACGTTTTGAAACGAGTAAGAAATAAAAAACGTCTGGACTTGTGATAGAAAGAAAAGACAGTTTTATTTTCTCCCTCTTCTCGCAGGTCTGTGTGTTTCTGTTGAAAAATGACAGTTTCAAGGTCATGGACTGAGAGAAATAGAGAAAGAGCGAAGAGAGTAAGACGTATTGATTTTACTGTGTACATTGCACAAAACTTGTTAAGTCAAAATTTACCTTTTTAGGTGTCGAATTGTTTCCAATTACTTGTTGAACAGTGATTCGACTCGATTTGACATTTCCGCGTGGAGGCCGTTCTTTCACCGGTGAACCGTTCTTTCTTTTATGATCGGCGGCCATCAGGGGCGCGGCTACTGGTTTCTTTTCATCGAGAACCTTTTTGTCTGCTTTCGAGGAAGAATTCGACTCCCGATTGGAAGTACGTTCCGTCAGTTCGGCAGGAGAATGTCCTCGGCTCGTTGAGGATACGCCACTATCGTCAGTTGTTGGACAATCAGTCTGAAATATTCAAACCATTCTCATTTTTGGGAAAAAATATGTTTTTACGTTAATATGTTTTCCACTGTCTTTTTCTTTTTTCACGTTTTTTGACGGTGTGGATTGTGAATTTCCTCCTTTTTCACCACGAACTCCTGGAAGGGCGGGGAAATCCTCGCTAGTAATAATGAACTTCGAGTCGATCACCATGTTTTGCCCACTTCCACCGCCACGCGTACGCCAGTTGCTGCTTGAACGAGCAGTTTTGCCGGAACCTTTCTTTCCGTTCGACGGGCTTGTCTAGAAACATAATAACTCAGAAAGGTTCGAATCTCAAAAGACTAACACTCAGGCCTGAACCAGGGCTACTGTTCGCACTATCACAACTCTTTGCGCTTTTAGCTAAACTAGTGTCGGCACTGCTCGACTGCGCACGCAATGGTTTCCATTGGTTCTCATGTGAACCAGATGATGATGATGTGTTGTTGGACAGTGGCCCTGTTCCTCTTCTTCCACGCCGGACCATTATCGAGTGCGCCGCTCGTTCCGGTTGGATTCGGTTGAGTTTCTGTCTGTTATTCTCTGTATCCGAAATAAAACTTTAGCCGAAACAAACCTCTTCACAAGAAAACGTGACAAGTAAAACTATACAAGAAAAAACTGAGCGAAGCGATTTGATTAGTTTTTATGATGATCTGAAATGAAATATCTTTCGAATGAGGAACGAAACAAATTTACATTGAAAGCGAGTGAGAAAAAACAAAAACAGTTTCAGGAAAAAAACAATTTCGCGCGAGAAATCCTAAATTGGAGAGCGAAACGAAACTGCTTGAATGGACGCAAGTTTTCGTCGATTACTGTATTATTCGATTTCCGCAACACACCGTTCATCACAAATCCAGGTTTATGGAGAGAACTCTCTTTTAAAAACTTTGAAATCTTTTTGAAAAATAATGGATTTCTAAAAATTATGAGTATCTTCATCAAAAAATTAGAATGTTAGAAAAAATCAAACTGATTTTTCAATTAAAAAACACGCTGAATTTCGAAAAAAAAGAAGAGATTCTGGGACAGAAATGAAGAGGAAAATCACCCAAAAGTACCTAACCAAAACAGTGGAAGTCTACGAGTGCAAATACTAAAGGAAATCAACAAGTCAGTTTTTGAATGTTAACTAACTGAAAAATATGCAAAAATTGAATGAAAATAGAGATTCTACTGGAGAAAAACTGGGAGAAAAGTTGAACCCGTTCGATTATTTACATACAGTGCAGGAAATTAAAAAGGAAAATGTTAAAAAGAAATTAGAATCCGACGTATCTTTTGCTCTTCTTTTTGACCGGTTGTGCAGCTGTTCCTCCATTCAATGGATGAACAGTTCGATGCATCATCATCTGATGACCCATTTCTTCATCTCCATCTCCTCCACTCCAACCACCAGTTGATTCAGCGAACTTGTCGATAATCATTGAAATTGGGAATGCAAGAACAATGATTCCACAAACGGAAGCCAATGCAGCAACCACTTTTCCACCGGCAGTTATCGGAACTAAATCCCCGTAACCAACAGTTGTCATTGTGATAACACCTGAAAGAGAAACATTCTGTATTCAATAATATAAATACCGTATTTATTCTAATAGACCGGCACCCCCCCCCCGTCACTCGACTTTAGCTGCATTTATCAATTCCCAATGAAGATATTGAAAAGTGATCAACTAACAAAATATACCTTATGTTAATAACATCATTTTATTAGTTGACCACTTTTCAATATCTCCATTACGAACCTAGATGAATGCAGCTAAAGTCGCGTGAAGGGGGTGCCGGTCTATTAGAATAAATACGGTAATAAACATACACCACCAACAAGCAGCCGGTATACTGTAGAATTTGGAATTTGGTTCGTCTCGTTCGAAGAAATAAATAGCCGTTGAGAAGAGCATAATTCCTATAAAAAATCAAAATCCCAATCCTGTTTCTTCCTTTTTTCAGTTCACAATTCATTTTCGTCAGCATGTTTTTGTGTAGTTTTAGCAGTTTCAAAGCAAAAACAAACGTCAAAATAGTCTCCCAAAGGGATCAAATAACACAATATTTTTCATTTTTCACTTCTCGTAAACGAGATAAACTGTATAATTTTAAAGGGAATACGGTCTCACGAGATAGAAATAAATGCTGACCTGTAACCAAAAACATTCCAAGCATACTGAGTTCAGCTGCACTCTTCTTCATTGTTTCTCCAAATGCTCTGAGACCAGTACTGTATCGAGCCAATTTGAATATACGGGCGACACGGGCAAGTCTCATAACTCGAACAACGAGCATTGCACCTGAAAATCAGAGAATCATTTAAGAAAAGAAAGAGAAATGAGATGACCTCTGAACTCTTTCATCCATTGTAATTCATTGAATGCTTCAATCATAAACGGAAGAATTGTCAACAAATCGATGACATTCAACGGACTTCTGATGAATTCTGCCTTCTTCGGATTAACGAGAAGACGTGCGAGATACTCCAATGTGAAATAGACCATACATCTGAATTCATTGAATGGTTTTTGTGTTCCTTTCGTTTTACTCACAATCTTTCCATCCATTGAAGAAGATAATGTGGCTCTTTATGCTCATCTTGTAGTTCTGGCATTGATCCCAAAATGAGTCCAAGAAGGGAAAGAAGAACGAAAACAGCTGATCCAACTGAAAATACTTTTGCACCGGAAGATGATCTCGGATTCTCCATTAGCCGATATAATTTGAATCTTTGTGGACCAAGAACAACTTTATCGAAACATGACGAAGGTAAAGAGGAATCCACAAATGCCTATAAATACATTTCCTATTCCTTTTTCAATCAGATTGAACTTACTTTTTCAGTTGACATCTTTCCAGCAATATTGTTATTCTCTTCTAGAATACAACACGGTGACATGAATGGAGTTGGAATCCTCCAATAATCTAATTCATATCTCAGACGAATCGGACAAATATCCATTGGACGATGAAGTTTTCCAGTTATATAAAAGTCGATTACGTATTCAAAAATGATTGGGGACCGTTCGAAATAGTATTCTGATGTAGTCTCAAAGTAGGCGTCACAGTCTGTGAGACGTTCCACATGTGATTTCTCACAAAATACTGCTAATCGTGACGTGGCAAGCCTTCTTGTGATGATTTCAGAATTAAGACGAGCTTTCCGTCCACCAACATTCACGAAAACGATATCAGGAAGTCTAGAAGCACTTCCATTTGGAAGATTTTCAGTCACTGGTGACTCTATGAGTGGTACCTCCTCATTCATGCCTGAAATTTGGAAAAATTGGAAAAAGGAATTTGGAGGTATGGGGAATTGAACCCCAGACTTCTCCCATGCGAAGGGAGCGCTCTACCCCCACAGGTGAACTGCGGTATGCATATTATACATAAAATATTGTTCGCGGCTGTGTGGATTGCGTACAAAAAGTCGAGTAACAATATGTATATTGTACACGTATCGCGAAGAGTAAATGGCTTGATGAAACGGGTACAATTTGCGTATCGCGAAGACTTATATGTGTGGTTTCGGGATTCATATATTATATGTGTTATTTATTTCTCAAAGACTTGTTTAAAATTATAAATTTATTAAAATAAAATTAAAAATTAAAAACTTAATTAAATTCGAATCGAAATATCCGTTTTCCTTGTTTTTTGATCGATTATGGGCGCGTGGATGACGTTGAGGCGAAGAGAAGTTATCCTTTGCATGTCGGCACAGGCCTCTGAAGAGTAGTTTTTTGAAGAGAAGTTGTACGAAGAGAGAACTGTTGATACGGGAAACAGCGAGATGTGCTGATGAGCTGAAAAAAGGAGTTCATAATTTTCTGACTTCTTTAAATTTTATTCACTTACCGATCAAAGCGATCACTTGTTTGCCGCTTTAATAGGACCCTCTTTTCACTGACATCTTATAATAATTGGGCCTGGAAATTTTTCGGGTGTCCCGTTTCGTCGCCGTTCAGCACTTTCGATCTGTAAAAACAGTTATAAAACTAAGATTTCATGAAGATTTTCTCACTTATTCCATTCCAAACGTGTGACTTAACTGGGACGGTTTTGGTGGAGATTGGCTGTTCGGTCGTGGTCAGGATGGGTTTGAATCGACGATTCTCAAATCTAAAAGTTTCGAGATGAATTAAATTTCATTCTTTATCAAAAACTTACCCAAGATTTCGGTTCAATGAACGTCCGGCGTCGAAAATCCAAAGCGTAGGCAAAAAGCCTTCAGGTTTCTGTAAACGTGAGGTTTGAATAATTTTTCGTGAGAAAGAAAAGTAAATCGACTAAAATACAAGTCAACATAGAAATATAATCACAAATCTGTACTTTTGTGAGAAAAACGAGGATAAAAAAGCAAAAAAATATGCAGAGTAGGAGAAATTAAATTTAAAAAATGAAAAACATAAGTTTTTCGAAACTCTTTTCGCCGATACGCATGCAATATGTGTATAATTTGTATATCCCGAGAAGGAACTCCTTGCTCGATCGCGATACAAGTATTATACTTGCTCTCCTTGCGATTCATGTTTTGTACACCGTTTCGTTCGCGATTCATGTATTATATGCCTGTTTTGGGTGTCCCATGTATAATATGCATACCGCAGTTTACCTGTGTATAGAAACTCTTCTGTCCCGAGTGGGATCCGAACTCTGGCCCTGTGGGCGACTGAACAAGCGTCTTACCCACTAGGCTATCCGGCCAGAGCGGTCGCCAGACTCGATGGTCCCTATGAACGTAAGCTTTCCGAGAATGTCCAATGATTTCTTGTTTCTTGCGAAATTGCAAACTTACTTATAATTATGTCTAATCACTACTCTAAACTTTTCATTTTGATTTCATGAAATTCATGAAATTCATGAATTTCTTTTCCATAATTGAACCCTTATTTTCATTCGAAAAGGACATATTTTTCTCCTTCCATCACATCACCAATTTTTAATTTCCCCATGTCCTTCTCTTCTTTTCCATTCCCATTTTTCTTTCAGGTCATTGAAATAATGAAAATGTCGATCATTTTGAATGATGATTAAACAACTTTTTTCCTCTCTTTTTAATACTTTTTTGGGGAAAGAAGGAGGTCCTTTTGACAAATTCAGAAGGAGAAAAAGAGAAAAATGCCAATAAAACGAGAGAAAAAAGGAGGATTTTCTCATTTCAATTGACATTTTTCCTGTATTTTTAATCTAAATTTATGTCGATTTCTCAAAAAAATTCATTCGAAAATCAATTTAAATTTATTGGAAAAACGACGTTATGATCGTATAAAACGTATAAAAGGGGCGGGGTTTCAGAGAAAAAATCTGTGAGAAAACTGGTTTTAAAAGGAAAATTTTTCTTCAGTTTTCATTCCTTTTTTCTTCTTCTTCTTATTCGAGTCGAAGGCGAAAATTGAGTTTTGAAGAATTCTGAGTGAAACGAGTAGAAGAATCAGAAAAAGAAGCAGGTGAAGAGAATAAGAAGAAGAAGATTTGAAGACTTCTCGAAAATAGAATTTGAAAATAAAAGAGAGAAAAGGGAATTTCTTTTTTGGAACACAAGATGAGAGAATTCCCTCATGACACTACACAAATCATTTGCTGTTATTCATTTTGAAAGGCGACGAGACAATGAGAAAAGGATTATCAAAAGATATTCAGAATATCATTTTTTGAATATGAACGGAGAAACTGCGGATAAGGGATAGATGAGAGAACATCATGAGGTGAAACGAGTAGAGATAGTCGTCTTTTTATAGAAAATTCAAGAATTCAAATCGCAACATTTTCAATTCGAAACCAATTCGACATCGAATTTGACATTCAATTTTCATCCAGAAATCTGGATATTAGAGAGGATATCCGAATACGTAAAGATGTACTTACAAGTCGATAACAAAAGTAATTCTGATTCAGATTAATCGTAGTTAAGAGTTTTGTAGTTTCTGTAGTCTATTTTTCGAAAATTCGATGGATCACTCAAAATATTATTCAAGAAGACAGAATGAGCAATTCTTTTTGATGTCAAAATGATTTCGGAATGAAAACAATTAGAAGACGTAAATGAAGAGGGTCTTCTTGTTTCATTCGAAAGGTTATCAGTTTTTTGATGTTTGAGGAATTTTTCATTCTCATACCCAGAAGTATAATATGATTTCATTCGAAATCGAGTTATTTCTTCTACAATGTCAACATATTTATCAAAAGAAGGGTCCGACTGTGATTTCTGAGCTTTTTGAAGGTGACTAATTGGAATAAAAAGGAAATTGGAAGAGAGTTCCTCTCTTTTTGTTATCCAATAATTAGCCAAAAACAAAGATCTAATTTTATTTAATTGGAATGTTTTTCTTCGAAAAAACTCAACGTCATCTGAAGAATCGAGAGACTACTGTAGGTGTTCAGTTTGGAAAGAAACCTAATAAAGTGAGGTTTCAAACGGAGTCAAATGCAGTAAAATATGAAATGAGATGAATGAGTTCACATCACTTTTATGGCTGCAAATGCTCCCAAAATGTGTGACACATCCTGACCCATCCTTTCTTCTTCTTCTTCTTCATCCCAATTTTCAATTTCTCATTCATTGCAGAAGACAAAAGAGAGGAAGAAGAGCTAGACTGGGAAGTAGATGTTGACAAGATGGAACAACAACAAAGGAAGTAGGTAATGAGCGAAGAACAGTTTTGATAAAAGATTCTTAGAAACGGAAACAAAATATCAAAAACAAGAAAATGTCATCTCGAGACACGGAAGAATTAATAAGAAAATAAGATCATAACACATAATAATTGTACTGTTAAAAGAGAATAACGAACCAGTTTTCATTGAGATTTTTGGTGTCGTCACAAGGAAAAAGCACTTATTACAGAAAACATTCCAATTAAAATTCTGAGATTCTCACACAGAATTTCAGATTTAGATTAAAAATTCATCTGGGAAACATCTTCATATTTTATCATTCTCTTCGATCACAACGTTTTTATTCAGAGACTTTGAAACTATCAAATCTTTAGACTTGATGCATTTTCTATTAGATCGAGATCCCATAAATTCCAAGTTTACAGAATTTTCAAAATTATGAATTCTTCGAAAAGATTGAGTAAGAGCTTTGATCCTTTTTGCTTTTCAATTCATGAATTCTGCAAAAATTATTCGGAAAAGAGAAAACATAATTATCCGAGTTCTCAGAAATGCTGTCCTATTGTTTTCGATTAGAGGATACTGATCGAATGATCGAAAAACGAGACAAGTTGAATTATGAGACGTGCCGAATCTCAAGAACAACCACCTTATGCTTCTCCTCCTTTTTCTCCACCTTCATCTTATTTTTGAGAGATAGAAAGCACCTAGAGATGTCAAGCGATCATTGAATATTCAATGCGACGATGTTCTCTCATCTCGTTTTTTCACTTACTTTTCTCTCGGGACCAACCACTTTTCAGAAGTACTGTGAGCTTTTGGAATTGAAAAGTATTGAAGAGTAAAACATAAAGTAGAGAACAAATGAATTGGAAACAAAAGTTTCCAAAAAAAGTGATTTTGTGGAAGTGCACGTTCTCAAACAGCCCCAGGCAGGGAAAAAAGGAATGAAGTGTTCTCGGAAGTCACACGGAGATGGGGATAAGTACAGAAGGATGTAAAGAAGAGAATAACACGTAATCAAATGAATTCTCAATACGTACGTCAGAGATTTCAATGGAATAGGTCAGAGTATCTAAAGAAACGAATCTAGACGTTCTGGACAATAGAAGACTGTATCCGTTGGTTTTGAGATCTTGAATGGAAAAAAGAAATGAGGTTTTCAAAACATCTTCTTGAAAAATATTCTGAATTTTGTTGTTCGTGAGGCATATCCAATTATTTTTTATTTTCAAAAATTTTGTCACGAAGAACGAAAACAGAAGAATATTGAAAATTGGTTTCGGATGTCTCTTATTAAGGAAAAATATGACATTTCTGATCTTTAATTTGGAAGAAACGAATTGATCGAAATGAACTGATGGATTCAGTTTTTGTGATGATTGGTTTGAAAGAATATAAAACGGAAGAGACATCTCTTCCAGAAACTCAATCCAAGAAATAAAATGGGAATGATCGTCGAGAAGAGCATTGAAAATGCGAGAAGCGTGTGAATCTTGACACTCTATTCTTTCCAAAAATGAAAAAGATTATGACGTGGCAAAATCTAATAAAGAAGAAGAAGAAGAAGAGGACGAAGATGATTAAGAAAAGAAGAAGAAGAAGAGAAATGGGCTTCTTCCTGAAAAATGAAAAGAATATTTCCCCTTTTTTCTTGGTTGCCAATGGAGATGTTCTTCTGATAAGTGAGAGAAAATAAGAAGAAAACAGATTTTTGGCATTTCTTTTTTTTTTCTTTTTTTGGGGAGGAAGTATCAATGATTGTTGTCGTGTCTTTTTCTTTTCGCAACGAAGATAATCATGAGTTGACAGTGAGTTTTCTCTTGAATATCATTCATTTTAAAGGAAACCAACAGATAAAAAATAAGAAATCACTGAAAACAATAGAAAACGGGAGAATGACATTGAAAACTCTTCAGTTTTCTTTCGAGTAAAACAAAATAGATCAATTAAATGTGGAAGAAAAGAATGAGTAAAAATGGAAGAAAACGGAGGAGAAGAGGATTAAGTTTCGACCTACAACACTTCTTCTCAGAACATTTGGTTTTATCACGAGAATCAGGAATGAGCAACAAAAAAGTTGTGGAAGAAATGGGGAAGAGGGAGGAGGAGAAAGATGGGGGAATGGACAAAGTAATGTGTGATAAATGTGAAGAAGAAGAAACAACACATCTGAATCTATGAGAAGACGTTGATCGAGAAAGCGAAGAAGAAGACGTCTATGATGGAAGCGAAATAGGAAAAGACGTAGAAGATATGAGGTAGTTCGGAATTAATGAATCAAATCGCAGGAAATTCGGATTATTTTGGATCAAGAGGGAAAACGATCAAAGTTAAAATGAAATATGGAAAATGATTAAAATTTCAAAGAAGACCTTTATAAACATGAATTTGGTCGTGCATAATTTGAATTTAAGTTCTGTTAAAAACAGAAATTTCTGAATAACATAGATCTCTAGAAACACGTCATTTCTCCCCAAAAATCAGTGAATGATCAGAAAAGAAGTAGAAGGAAGCCATCTGAAGAAGCAAAGAAAGATGAAAAAAGAAATCAAAGATTGTCGAAAAAAGAGGTCTGAACCCGTATGTCTCGAGGTGCTCTCAGAGCAGTCCAATCAGGTTTTCGTCGGCTTCTTCTTCTTCTTCATCTCATCTTCATCGTAGAGACCTTCTCAAATCCCAAATCTACTTATGACACGAAAAAAATAGAGATTGAGATGAAAAGAGACAAAGATTCGAGAGAAGACCCTCTCTCCTTTTTTGTGTAATTCAATGCCCGACCTTTGACACCCTTAAAGAGAAAAAAACAGTGAGAGGAAGAAAAGAGATCAGATGAATCTTTGGAATAAAAATCGTGATTTCCGGATGAACCAATGCACAAAACTTCCGAGAAAATGAAGAGGATTATAATGAGAAAAATAGAAGAATCGGAGAAAAGATAGAGAGGAATACTTGAAAGTTTATCCCCTTCGGGCACTTTTCCACTTCTATTTCTGTCCGTTTCTGTTCAGAGTATTCAGATATTCAATTTCTTAGAATAAACTATGGTTGTATTAGGTTGGCTAATAAGTTTCCGAAAATTATTGTCAATTTTTTCGAGATAAATTCCTCGTGTCAAAAGACTTTGATCCATTCAAGTGGGTGCTAAAAAGGATTGATAGTTCTCCCACAATACTTCAATAATTTTGTGATTTTTTTCCTTGAACCGCTCGAGTACTGGAACGCAAAGTCTCCATGTACTCCTTTTTTGGGTTACGTTTTGAAATGAAGTTCTGACCATGAAGGAGTTGTTGGTTGGTTCCAGAAAATTAATAATTAGATTGACCATAGTCCTAAATGTACAAAAAGTTTAAAAGAGTAGCCCTGTCGATCGACAGCAATGTGGAATTTGTCCTTCAAAAAACTTAAAGCTTGCCATTGTTGGGATAAAAACCAATTCTCACTGTACTCCGTCACTTCAGAGGATATTCATTTTTAATCAATGTAATTAAAAAGTACAAGCAGTAGTTGTTTTTGTCACAAAATATTTGAAAAGCTCCTGCTGTTCAACTACTCACGGGAGAGCATTACATAATGCACACCGATTTTGGCTTGAAATTCACTTTTGGAGACATTTTTCGCCAATTTACTCCGATCAATTTATTAGAAATTTTGACCATGGTTGTAGTAGTGTATTAACTTTCCATCAAGCATGAAAAAATTATCAGGTTCTCGCTTCATTTCAGAGTAAACATGAAGAAAAGATTCCATTATCAAATCATCAGAATCTCAGGAAAGGTCATTTAAGAAACGACCATGTTTTCTCATATTTAGAAAAGGTTTTTAATTGTTTTTGATTACCAAATAGGTGCGTCTTATTAGTGTTAACAAACCACGAGTAGTTAGAAATGGTTCCATCGCCCAATAGAACAGTACCAAACATAAATACCCCACATACAAGATGCCTGATTTCACGAAGTCAGCTCTTCGACATCAATTCAGCCAATCTTTTCTTTGAATTTATCAACACACTAGGCGTGTCTTTCACCAATATCAATGATTTCCTCTTGAATGTCAAAACTTTCGGGTTGAAAACGGTGAAACAAAAATGGATAGCTCATTTTCAAAGGAAGAGGCTTTGCGACAGACGGCTTTTATTCGGAGCTGGAGTAGGAGATAATAAGAGCTATAAGGCACAAACAGTGTATGCAAAGGGCTTTCAGATAAGCATAAAAGGGAATCGAAAACTAAGTTCATGGTCGAGAAATCGACCACCAAACACGAACCACCGAAATTTTCGGAAACTTTTTAGCCAACCTAATAGTTTTCTCTTTATTCTCAATGATAATACCGAAACATCTAGAGTTATTGACAGTGATGTACAGCTAGAAGAAATACGGTAGTTTGTCTCACAGCTCTGTCTTCTGCTTTTTATAGTATTCAGTTAACCCAACCCAACTATAACACCAGAGATCTATCTGATTGTATGTCTTATTCTTAAGGACTCATTTCTTTTTCACTAGACAATTTGTATTCCCACACACTACCGTCTGGAATTGTTTTCCAATATTTTCGTCGGATTCATAATTCCAAGAAATAGATGAGTAATTGAGACAAAATATAAAATTCAAACGAAAATAAGAATTGAAAGGAAAAAACGTGTCATAATCTGGGAACATGGCTTGCGTTCTTATTACTTTGGGATCAAATCTGGATAAGCTGTAGCAGATTTCTTTTGGATTAGCAGAGAATCAAAAAGATATCAACCCATGGGATCACTAACTTTAGATTTTTTTTGAATGAACATATCTTCATTCCAGAAAAAAGACTTAGTTCTAGAATCTGATACTTTATATGTAATGAACAGAAAATGTGGTCGACGAAGAAAAGAAAAGAGAATGAGTTGATCACGAAACACAATTGTAATGAGATATTCGATATCTCTATCCAAAGTCCAAGAAACCAACATACAATGTGCTCGATTGAACCAATATGAAAAACGAGTGGACTAATAGGGTATTCATACTCAATTCATCAACAACTGCAGGATTGGCTGCATTTCTTTCCGTTTTTTCGGTATTTTGCGGGGGAGTAACGCTTTCTTGTTTATAACGCATTATTTGGAAACATTTTTGGTAAATAATTTTAGATTCATAGCAACTTTCGAACGTTGCCAGTTTCTTCATTTGAAGTGAGCCCACTGAATAAAGATTCAAATGAGTTACTCACGATGATATCACTTAACGTCATAACTATTCTGACGATTGTTTAAATGATTCAGGGATTGTAGCATCGTATAACATCATTTCACACATTCTTCTCCAGAATTCATTCTATTTTTGAATAATCATTTTCTCGACATCATTCCGTTTTCTATTTTTATTCTGTTTGTTGGTGTCGTCGAAA
This sequence comes from Caenorhabditis tropicalis, assembly GCA_016735795.1. Taxonomy (NCBI): domain Eukaryota; kingdom Metazoa; phylum Nematoda; class Chromadorea; order Rhabditida; family Rhabditidae; genus Caenorhabditis; species Caenorhabditis tropicalis. The sequence goes on along the minus strand of CM028618.1, from coordinate 9,722,371 downwards.
TTCGATACAATTGTCACTTTGAATTCTCATTTTCGTCTTCAATCGTAGATCTATTTCTGATTTCAAATAACAATATTTATTTTTCGAAGAAAAAAACGTTCCACATGAATGGCAAACGAACAGGGAGAAATACTATGAGCAATGAATTGAGATGGAATTCTAACTGTATTAAATACCCGTTTTTGTTAAATGAAAACCCATTTTCTAGATATTATGTTTTAAAAGAGCTGAATCTTATGCTGTTTTTCTAGTTTTCCTGGCGGAATAAAGAGTTCTGTAGAGATCAACGTCTGCTTGGAGAAGAAGTGCATTTGGAAGAAGAGATACTTCTGGATGGAATAGACGAAGTGGTGAACTGAAATTATATGAATTACTCATGTTTTCCTATTCTCAGAAAATGCTTCAAACTGATCATCAAAACAAAAAAAGAATATCTCGAAACTGGAAATTCGTACTTTTCTCTTTATTCTTATGATGATTTCTTGAAATGGACACAATACTAATAATCAGTGGAACCGTTTTGATTTCGTTTGAAATGATAGAAAACTTACTGCATTGAAGCTGTCGAAAGTGTGAAACCATCAGCAGTTGCAGAACTCACAAAGTTCTGAAGTGCTGCTTTCGTCGTTCTTCTCAATCCATCCAAATCAGAAGTCGTCATTCCGAGGAAATCAACTCCCTGGATGAAATCAAGTGATTGGATTGTGACTGTTCCTAAAAATGAGAGACAATATAAGAGAAGATAGAAATTACTTCAGAAACCTGTAAGTTTTCCTCCAATCGTTTTCATATTGATCTGAACTACTGTGTTGAATGGAACAACTCCGACTTTTTGACGTGTTCCTTCTAAAAAGAAAATGCATCTTCCATTCATTGAAACTGTCATTACATCTGAAAATACAAAGTATTATATCAAAAAACAGTATTCAGCATTTACCATTGTTGATTGTAACAGTTGGAGGTGCAGCTGAACGAATAATAAGTTCAAGTCGTCTATTCGGATATGCTGTTTTGATCTAAAAAATACAATGTAGAATTGAAATTCAAATGAATCGAACCTTTGGAATTTCATCAGAAATACAGACTTCATCCAAAGTACATGATGTTTTAAGTAGACTTCCGATTCCTGGAGTTTTGGAATCCACGTGGAAAATAAGAGAATTAGTTCTGAATGTTAAAGAATTATTTGATGCTTTTTGTCTCCAGTAAACCTGTGTGCTTGGAACAATAAACTATTCAACGAGTATTGAGAAACGATTACTTCAACCATTCTTCTGTTTGTATTCTGAGGAATTCTGAATGGATACGGAGCAACATAAGGGGAAGATCCTTCTGTAAAAGATTGTTTTTGAAAAAGAAAGAATTCACGAATGACATACGAGATCTGGAGCTGAAGACGTTTCCAGAAATTCCCAATGAAAAATCAGAAGACGTCGAAGCTGCATCCAAAAGAGTCAAATCGATGAGAATATGGGATAGTCGTTCCTGAATATAGAAGTTTCAGATCTCGAAAGAAGAATTAAGAACTTACAATATTAAAGAAATTGATGACATCTTCGCGAGATAAACTGATCTTACGGATGTTCACTACAAAATGAAACATTTCAGTACTAGTCAAAGCAAAGAAACTCACCATTCGGAATAGGTTTCGCAGGTTTTCCTTCTGCTTTCTCAATATCATCATAGTAGTCATCTGATGTAGTTGATGCTCTCTTTTGACGAACTAACGTGGCAAAGTTAGTAGCAGAGGATGTTGAATTCTTTTTCACATTGTTCTGAAATCATCTATAAATTTGAAACTTTCTAAACGAAACCAACCGAAATAATGATTTCGAGTAATTCTTTTGCTGAGAGAGATCTCGGAATTCTCGCGAGTCTCGTTGAAAAATGTTGTTGAGTGAGTCGATTCATATGCTCACAAATAGCTTCTTCCAATTGAATTCTTGATTGTCCTGATAGAACATTTCCGAATTTCTGGTTAATTGTATCGGTGAGTAATCCCATATTAGCAACTCTTGTCGATACAATTCCATTTTCAATTTTACATTCATTGAATCTCAGATATGGTTGATCGTTGACTGTTTTTTGTAGATCCAAAAGTGCACTGACCCCAATACTTCTACCTATAAAAAAGGAAGAATATCAATTGCAACTTTTCCCTCTTTGCCCTCAAATTGTCCTATTACTACAGAAAGGAAACGAGTTCTTTTAATGAAAACAAACCTGTAACCACAACGTTACCAGTGATGGGAATGTTCAGAATCACTGTGATTGTTCCACTGAGTTGTCCTGTTACTCTGAAAAAAGGAGAAAAGAGTTTTATGAATACCATAAAATTGAGATTGTTGATCCGTCATAAAAATCAAACTTTGGCCTTCAAGGGCATTTCAATCTGACCATAAATCTTGGCTTCTTTTTACAGAAATGAGTCATAAACAGTTTCACTTTCTACATATTTTCTGTTGTAAGCATGAAAAAAGTATCAAATTTTATGGCGATCATTTCAGAGGATTACTGTAGAACTTTAGTTGACTTTGCTAAAGTTTTACCTCTGTCTCAAGAACCGAATTCCTCTGTTTTCTAATTCTTTTTTCAAATCACTAAACATATAGTTTAAAGAGATAAAAAGAAACTCACACAAAGTCAAAATCGGTGACCCGGATCCGGAATTTATTCGGAAAGTGCGGTTCGAACGCAACGAAACTGGGTTGCCGGAACGAAGACATTCGGAAGGAGTGCGCCTATTCATACTCAATCGTTTTTCACTCATTTTCACACTCACTTTCAACACTTACGTCTACACATCCTTCTTGGAAACATTGACGTGTTGATGGTATATTGACACGTGGCACTTCGTATTCAACGAGTCCTTCTGCAATAAAGAAATTAGATGAGAGACATAGTTTTTGTGATTTGAAGTATGACTAAAAGAACTGTAGTCACGATCAGCTGATGACCAAAAAACGTACGAACGATTGAAGAAGCCTGATCGAAAACTGGACGATTGAGACGAACTCTGATAGCCGGACGAAACGATTGACATGTTATCTGAAGAAAGAAACACTCAATTGACCACATTTCAAGAAGCTTTCTCTTCTTTATTTCTTCTTCTTTTTACTTGTTTTCTGTTGTGTCATTTCCTTTTTTCCCGCATTTTATTTGAATGAAAGAATCGAATTCCTTCGTTTTCATTGAAAAATCCTGTGTTCAAGGTCTTCTTAACCTCCCTGACACTTCTCATCTGAATCTACATATTTGATAGTCAAAAACCAATCAGAAGAATTAAAAATAAATCAACCACACACCTGATTTCTATCAAAAAAGTTCAGGTCAATTTGACAATTCAGGTTATAGTTTGGCGAAATAACCACAGGAAATTGTTGAGAAAAGAGAGGGGGAAATTTGTATCCAAATCTCTTTTTTTTTGTGTAGACTACATTTCTCTTCTTATTTGCAAGAGGTCACAAGAGAAAAATAAAGAATCACAAGTTGATTCACATATCAGTTTATATCTGTTACTTTGATGCAATTTTCTGTTTTTTAATGAACCACCATCACTTTAATCACTGAAAAATCTTTTGAAATCGACCGCACCTAGTACCAAAAAAGAAAGCTAATTTCCTCATTAAAAATGAACTTTTTTATGGTTTTACGATGAAAATTACACTTATTACACAGAAATGAATGTTTCCGAACCTTGACAAATTGAGAATGACCATCAGAAATTCGTGTCTTTTGGAGAAAAGGAATGATGGAAAATGGTCAGTTTTCAGAGGAAAAAAACGAGAAAAGGATAGAAAGAAGATTCGAGTTTAATCCGATTTAAACGAAAAAGTCTAATGTACCTGACGATCAAGAATCGATAGATTAGTTCATTGAACGAGTGTCTGGATGTTTAGTGAGGTGAAATGTCATTGACTGATCCATTAGATTCGGATGTTTGAAGTAAGCAAGGTGAGCTTCTGAAGCTCATTGTTTTAGAGAATTCAAAATGAGGAATGAGGATCGAAACTATCGCAATTGATGGTCACACAGTTATAATGGAAGAAGTTTCAAATTCATGAGTACCTAGATTTAGGAGTAAACTCCATGCAAAGCTCATCCAGTAGGAAGTTCCGAAAATAGATGAAACATTTCGTAGTGAAAATTCTACAGGAAAAAAAGAAAGAAAGAAGAAGAAGATAACAGTATTAACTTACCAATTGAACAAAAACCAACAAAACAAACAAAAAGTTAGAGAATATTGGCATTGAGATGATCATAGTTTCAAACGTAAAAAGAGAATTGTAATTGCATGCAGCTTCCTCTTCTTCTTCTACGTATTCTTCCTCTTCCTTCCTCCTCCTTCTTCTTCTTCTTATTCAGACTTTAGACGGTAAACGAGAGACGGTAAACCAAAAATGTCGAGAAAAATTACGCGTTTTCGTTTGTCATTCTGCGTTTCCTTCCCACTTTTCCTTCTTCCCTCCTTCTCCTTTTTTTTGGTGATGATGATGACGGTGACCCCAGAAAACAGCCCGAGAATGGGCAGATGACACGCCTCCTTCTGCCGTCAGAAGACGTCGTCGTGTATCAAAGACGACCACTATGCAACAATAACAAGTCGTTCGGAAGAAGAAGAAAAAAAGAAGAACGATAGTCGAGAAGAACAGTCTTTTTCTCATTTTCGACTGCTGACAATGGACACTTTTTCGGGATTATACTGTAATCCGATTGGAATCGAAAGAGGAAGAGACACTGAAAGCATGCTAAAGCTAATGGAACAAATTGAGAGAAAAGATAAGAGAGGAAGAGATACAAAAGAGACAGTGCTTCTTTTACTATCTTCATCAATCTTATTTCTACGAGGACACGTACAGCTTTCTAACTGACCACTCGCATCAATTTCTTTTTTCAAAGGAATTTTTGAACTTTGTTGATTGACTCAAAATGAAAAATGGTTTTCAGTTCTTTTTGATAGTTCTTTTTCGATTTTATTAATAGAAAATGATATTGTGAAGGTATCTAATGGGAATTGAGAATGAAAATGTTTGAATCATTTTCAAAAGTGTGAAAAAGATGCAAGTCTAGTGACTGAATGTTTTTTCCGGATAGATTCATTTGAGATCGTGCAAGAAACATTCCTTGATAACATAAATTGAAATATTATTTCTTTATTTCATGTCAAATAGAAATTGAAATGTGATCGCTCAAATTGATCATTGAAATCAACATTTTCTGTTATTTCTAGGTTATTCTGAGAAGACTACAAACACGAAAAAGACACGTCATTTCTATTTTCACTCGGGAAAAATCACTCATTTAATCATTGATTTTTCATTAGAAATTCAGTTCATTTTGTTGTTTTTTGTGATCGATCGCTCGGTTTTTTGATTGTTTCTTCCTCGTCCATAAGCGATTGTCCGGGTGGTGACAAACAAATCTGAAAATGATCTTTTCTCATAGTAAACAATAGTGGAAATGATCTCACTTTTCTTTCATTTTGACGATCAGAAAGATTCGGAAGGGGTTCGTCTTTTCGATTCTGGAAGATAGAGTTTCGAATTGCCTTCTGATTACTGTATCTCAGAAGATCGCTTGTTTGAAAGGTTCTTTCCTAACTCACATTATATTTAGTTTTAAGAACTTGTCTTCGAACGATACACATTTCAAAAGTTTCTTCATTCAAGATTCAATTGCACATGATAAAATAGAAATGAAGGGAACAAGAAACAAAAAAGAGAAAAAAGCAAAAGGTCAAGTTAAAAAAGAAACTGATGAGGTTGGAAAACTGATAGAAAAGCCCAAGGGAAGTGAAGTGAAAAAGGAAAGGAAACGAAGAAAAACGGAGCAGAGAGTCTAAAATAAAAAGAGAACTAAACTAGAAATTGATGAAGAAAAGAGAAGAGAAACCGGTAGGAAAGGTTAGACAGAAATATGTTTTAGAAGTGGAAGAGGATGTGTTAATGTCTTGGAAAAGGATAATAATGTGATCAACTACGGAATAAATATATACAAATATGAATTTTGAGAGAAAGAAAAGACAAAAAAAATGAGACAGAAAGAGGAATTACGTTGCAGTTTCATTGAAATAGTATTCATTTGCATCGGTCGGAAGTTTCCAACTCGATGCACCGAGTTCCAGAAGAAGGAGGATCATTTTACGGGCCCATGGTTCAGAGACGTCAATGAATGCATCTCTGAAAGATAATGAAGAGAGTATTCGAAAGGATTCTTCCACAGAAAGAAATGCTCTTACCTGATCAAATCTTTAAGCAAAGCCAATCGATCGGGACATTCTCTTTCCAAATCATATCCTCCCTTGATGAGAATTGAAATGAGACATTCCAACTCTTGAATCTTCACATGTTCCAGAATTGGAGGACGGAGAAGATAATTGAAGACGTCGAATACAATTGTCGCCAATTCTCCCTTTGAATCAGATCCCAAATTAGAATAGAGTTCAGTGAGGAATTGAATGAACGAGATCCACATTCGGAAGTGATCCTCACGGATTTTATGACGACACTCGAGATATTGGGAAAGAGCGATGATGAGGCCCTGAAAACGGAAATGGCTCATTCATTGAGCATGTGGAAATAAAAATACCTTTACAAAGGATCCAATAGATGGGGCGTATTTGAAGTTAGCACAGAGTTTTCCAACTCCACTTCCACCTCCTCCTTCAATTGCATGACGACATAAAGCGGATCCAATGCACTCGGCGAGTTCCTCATCACAAAATGCTCCTCCAATCCATTGTTCGATTTGTGATGCATGTGAATGTAATTGAAGAGCTCTCAACTCAGTGATCGCTTTTTCAATTTCATGTTCACTCATCACTTTCTTCTAAAATAACAGAATGTGAATGAAAGAATGGGGGAAGGTGAGAAAAAGAAGAATGGAACAAACCTTCTGATTTTCCTTCTTCGTACTGTTAATTCTCTTGTTGTATTGCTGATGGGCGCCTCCGCCGACGTGTTGGCCATTCAGCTTATTCGAGTTAGAACCATACGATTTCTAAAATGTTTTATTTGTCTCATATGTAGGTGCCAACAAGCTTTTTTTCGTTTTCCTACCTGCGACGAAGGGGTCGATTCAGAGCTCAACGAACTTTCTGTTCGTTTTAAACTTCCGTTCGTGTGCCTATCGTCTGACGATACATTATTGGAAGCGCGCGAGCTGGCACGTGAACTCGTCGACTCGCCGCAATCTTTCTTGTTGTTATTTTCTGAAAAATAGAAACTAGTTTCAGTTTTTGAAGTTACTGTAGTTACTATTTCTCTAGAGGAAATAAAAAATAAGATTTTGAAATGATCGGAGGATTTAGGAAATGATCCTTTCCAAAGTATCTAAATGTTGAACTCTCAACAAACAGACATCTGCCGACACTTTGATCCACAAGACATAAAAATGAAAAGGCTAACCTTCTTTCAAAATCTGTGAAGTGACATTGGTGTCACAATCGCTGGAGGACAGCTTTTGACCGGCTGCCGGCTTCGGTTTCGTTGACGATGATGTCGTGGCGGCTGGCGTTGTGGACGAGCCGTCGGATCGAAGTCCTAGAAAATCAAATTGAAACAATGAATAAATCAAAGATCAACATACCAGGAGGACGGTAAATTTGCATGGCGGGTCGGTTGGTGGGCTTTTTTGTGATGGCTGGTGCCTTCAAATCTTCAATGACTTTGTTTTCAGTCTGAAATATCAGAATATTGAAATAAGAGAAATCTATTGAAAATCACGTAAAAATAGTGAGAATTTTGGATGGTAGTGTGTCCATTGAAATGCGACTACTGACACTGGTTTATGCTAATTTAGTGAATCGAGAGAATTGTGTTTCCGAAAAGAGCGAAATGAACTTTTGAATATAATAAAATCAGAAAACGAAAAACAATAAACGAGTAGTTTTCCAAGGGGACACTAAAGCTAACCGCTCCGGGAGCATTCGGTTTCTTCTCTTTCTCTTCGGAATCTCTTTGTAGACTACACTACCTCTCACAATGCGGTTATCAGATACGCGGTGCCGAGAGAATCGAAATGATCGATAGAGTTTTTTGTGGATCAAGAGACAAGAGAATGTTGTGAAAAGAATGAAGAAAAAGCGCGGATTTGAGTGATTAAGTGATTGGGAGTGGCACACAAAAAGAGTAAAAAAGAGAGTTGTAGTTAGTAGATTAAGTGGTGAAACACAAGAAAACGACGGTGTTTGGTTTGTTTAACTGCCAGAATTAGCACTTCTAAGGGCTCGTAAGAGTAAGTACGCGGTCATCTCAAAGAACGAAAAAGTGTGGTCTGTCTTGTTTCTTCTCTGATTGAATAAATACTTTTCGTTCCTTTGAGATCTTGGAATTTGCACTCTTCAGAGAACTTTAAATACATTTCAGTTGGAATTTATGAGATTTCATAAAGCCTCTGGGGCAGTCTCTCAAAATTTTTTGACAACTCCATGTCGAAATAGGCTTCAGAAATTACGACTCTAGTGATTTCGATGAACGGATCTTATAAGAAAAAAACTACTTAAAAGTTATATTTCAACTGAAAAAGCTCTTTGAAAATTAAAAAACCATTCAATCAATAATTCCCATTTATACTATTGACATCTTTCAGATTTTCTTCCAAATTTAACTTTTCATTGAAAGCAGATTTGAATTTTTTTTTTGAAACTATTCTATCGGATGTCGACTGTTTGCAACTGTTTCTTTTCATTCAACTCTCGATGCGAAACTTCCAGAAAATGTATTTTTAGAACTGAATTTGTTTTCCATTTCATAATTCCACCTGACAAGTCTATTGACTATCTTTTATCTTTTTCTTCAAACTGATGAGAGTTGAACAGGTGTGAGAATGATTTGAAAGAAAGAGAAAAAGAACTAACCTGAAGAGTGTCCATATTGTTTTTCTTTTTGTTGTCAAAGTTCTTGTTCAGAGTTCCACTGATCGATAAAAAATGTTCTTCTGCACTTGATGCGGCAGAATGAAACGGAGAAAAAGAAGAAGAATTGGGTCGTTTGTTTGGAATAATCGATAGAAAGTCTCGATCAAGAACTGACGTTTTGTTTCGTGTGCACTGTTCGTCACACTGTATTATTGGGGAACACAAAAAAGTCGCCTCGCCTGAAAAAAGAAACTGAATTGATTTGATAGTTGTTTGGATGAAAAGAGAAAAGAGAACGGGTGGAAAATTGGGAAAAAGATATCAGAAAGAGAGATAGATTCGTGGATGAACAATATAAATAAAACAAATGTAAAATAATTGAAAAGGGATGAGATGAATAAAGGAGAAATAGGAAAACAGAGAAAGAGCAGAGACTAAATAAAGATAGAATGGGGAGGATACTGTAAGAGGATTTCATGTGACGAGAAGATCTCCAATAAACTTTGTTCTCCTCACCCAAGTGCCTCTTTTTTACACCTTTTCTCTTTTTTTTTCCGAATTCCCAGACTAAAATGGTTCGAAAAGTGCACGCGAGCGCCGACAGAATTTCGTCATACCGTCTCGAATCGTCGGTGGCCACAGTCACTCGGAAACCACTTGATAATCCGTGTACAAAACAATGTTAAGTCGTTGTCAGTGCGTCGCGCGAGCAAAAGGGAATTGGAAGAGAGAGAGAGAGAGCACTTAAGGGAAAGAGAATCAGAGGTGATAGGGAAGAGGATGGGAAGGAAATGAGGAGTTTTGAAACGGGAACGAAACAAGAAAACCGATTGAACAGTAGTGGAAGAGAATGTTTGAAACGAAAAGATAAAGGTGGAGGAGGCAGTTTTTCATGAATCACTCGGATGTCATATGATAGGAAAAGGACGAGAATTTGAAGAGCATGTGATGGGAAAACAGTTGATACTGTAACAGAATGTTCTAGAAACAGAAGTGATGTTCTGAATGAATGAAACATTTGGAAATCTCTTTGATAATGAGAAAGGCACTTTTGGGATGATAAGAAAACAGTGCAGAATAAGGTGAGCAACGAAGCAATACAACGCGTGGGACTGCTCACCGAGAAAAGAAAAAAGAAAAACATCATTTGTTCATCGTCATTATTTGCGAACGGATCTCTCTCTCTCTCTCTCGTCTTTTTCTTCTGGAAACTGGGCAGGTGTCTGATCGTTTATCTTCGAGTTTTTGTCGAGAGACTGCGGAGGTGTCACAATAAAAAAGAAATAAAACTAAAAGGTGTTCAGAATGAAAAATGGAATGAGATCTGAAAAAAGAAGGAAAAAGAGAATTCTTTCAGTTCAAGTGGCTTGTCAGATCAGTCTGCTCGTTGAATGTGAATTGTCGGATGTTTCCAATCTATTAGAGATCACTGATTTATGAGATACGCAGACACTTCTTTTCGGTGTACAACACATTGAAATATATGTGCTCGTAGCTGTGTTTGTGTGTGGCAAAGATGATGATGATGATTTGATGATTTGATGAGAGAAATTAGAGACTTCGGATGGATTTCTGCAGATGAATCTCCGTCTCTCAAATCTCCATTCTATCTCATTTTGAAAAGTTCGATGGTCAGCAATTGGGTCCAGATTTATGAATCAACTTGTGGTTTTCGAGGATTACACTCATTTCTTTCCGATAATTACACATAATTCTCCGTTTGAAGTTTGTCGAAAAGATTATGGACTCGTTCTCAGCTCTTTTTGTGTTTTATTTCAAGGAGAATGATTTTCTGTTCAAATGAGCTCATTTGTTCTCCTCGTTGCTCAAGAATCACAACTAGACCAAGTTGCAGGCATGTAGGGGGCGATCTGTTGGCAAATGCGCTCTAGAGACAACGAAGAGAAACATCGCAATGAGGAGACTCCCTGGAGGGGCATAAGGCTGTGCAACACTAGGGAAAAGAGAGAACAGAGAGAAGAGAGACCACCGCATTCGCCGCGTAGAACACGCAAAAGAATATACGTCTTTCTCTCGTTCTAAACCACCGGGCGTCGTGGCGGGCGTCTGTGAGCCAGCTTCTTGGCGGTAGATAAGTGTGGATGGAGTGAAGGGAGGAGTCCTGTGGGTGTTGCTGGCAACGGCGACCGAGCGTCCGTGCCAAGCGCTGCGTCGCTAGGGGTCATCCGGCGGAAGCTGGAAGGTCCCGGGCGCATAAGGAGAGGTGTACGGCTCAGGGCGGAAACGCAGCAGGCAAAAGCCTCCGCGCGGTGCAGTGGCCGGATAGCGCTTGTGAGTTGTCGCTCGCCCACAGCCTCTCTGATACCTTCAGACCACTTATCACTTTTGCAATTTTCAGTCAAATCACCTATTGTTGCCAGGTTAGCTTTTTAATCAAGAATAAACGATAAGGAAATGTGGTCACATTGAAAAATCAAGTCCAAGAGTGCTTAATAAAAATATAACACTTTCAATTTTTCAGGTTTCAGATGTATGTGTCGAAGATCCACTGGTCTGATAATACTTATAAAATATTTTTAAATTGTCGTAATAAATAATCAAATATCAATTTTACATTCCTCACTATTGGCATACATTCCAATACAAAGGACATTCAAATAAATGTTGAATATGAAAAGCTTAATCTCAAGAAAGAGACATTCTCTATCATCCAATACTTTCATTTGGATTCCCTACAATGAATTATATATTTAGTAAAGCGGTCAACCACTTGCTACGGCGACATCTTAATCCCATTCGTTCTAACAACACTTGATACGAAAACGCGATTTATTAGTTGGACCTCCGCACTTGTCGTCATGGTAACTCCCCAGGGACTTGGAGTCTCTCTCTCTCTCTCTCTCTCTCTCTCTCTCTCTCTCTCTCTCTCTCTTTTCTCTTCCAACTCCCCCGTGTCTACTATGTTTCAACTAATTTGAAGCGCTCTCCAGGGGGAATTCTCTCCATTTCTCTCTTTTTTCTCATGGGAAAAATAACTTCTCACACTCGTTTTTTTTTCAATTTCCGTTTGGAAAGCGACCCATTTTCGAATAGCTTCCACTCACTGCTAGTCACTCTATCTTTATTCCCATTTTCAATCTCTTTTTCCATTTGACTTTCGGAAAAGAGTATTCCAGATGCGAGCGTCAAAAAACCAATGGGCAATTTCACCGGAGACAATTATGTCACATCACTTTCGTTTAGCTAAAGGAATACCACATGTTGTGGATACAACTCCCCCATATTCAATGTTTAATAGTCCTATCAGTAAGTTTTTCCTCCGTTCGAAAAGTTCCTCCGCACTTTTATTTTTTGTCTTTTTAAAACCATGAATTTTCTTTTTTGATAATTATACGTTCAGGTCTACTGATAACAGGGTTTGTTGTCTGAATATGCTCATGAAGCATGTCTTTTTCCAACTGAACCCTATAGTTATGACTAGAGAATTCTTTTGAAAACAGAAAAAGAAACGAATTTATTTCTGAAATGTACTTTCGTTCGAAAAGTGCAATGTCAAAACGAATAAGAAGAAAATGAATGAGTTGCAGGTGTGCATTACTTACCGAAACGAGCTTCTTCTGCTGATCCATTTAAACGAAAAGCATTAAGTAAATCACAAAGAGAACTAAATGATTTTGTAAATGGAAGACACGGAGATCCACATGGATTACGACTTCCTTTGCCGATAAGATCCAGTTTAACTGATTTAGTTAAACCGAAATTACTGGAAAATAGGAATTATCAACCGCCGAGGAGGAGACCGGTGAGATTTTTAAATTCAAAAAATGTGTAAGAAAAAAGTGATTCAGGCACCCAAAAAAGCAACAGAAAATGAGAGAGAAGAAGCGAGACAAAGGGAAAGAATGGAACGAATGAATCGATTCGAAGATATTGTTTTGAGTGATTTGGTGCATAACGCAGATTGGTCAGATCAAATGATTGTGGCATCAATCAAAAATCATATGGAGAGACAAGCAGGAATTATTAAATGGGTAGCAAATATTAGAGTTTAGTGGAAGATTAACTTCTCTTTTCAGAATGATTTGGAAGAGGCCGCTGATCGATTGATAGAAAAAATAGGAATTGATATGAGCGTTTTGAATTTAAAAAATGGAAGAAGGAGATCGAGAAGCAGAAAACATGAGCGAAGACATCAGAAACCACCACCAATGCCGTTTAGAGTTGAACCAATTGGAAGTAGAAATAGTCTTGAATCATTATCATCTCCGTCTTCTAGTTCTGCAAAGTGAATACAATTATATTGTTTTATATCTAAAATGATTCAATTTCAGAACATCATCTTCTTCGAATTCATCATCTTCATCTTCATTTCCGGAGACGAATTCGGCGGCAAGCTCTTAGAATAAATCAGTTAAATTCCGTTTTTTTCATTAGATCTGTGATCTCAATCTAGAACAACTCTTTCTCTCATTTGTCTTTCTGTAATGCTCAATGAATGAATATAGTTCTTCTCTTCATTCCAATTCAATAATAGCTCAGAGAGTTTCTTTGCATCCAGAAAAAACCGCTCAAGTTCGAAAAGTGTGTCTCAAAAAATCAAGTAATCCCGTACGTTTTACCGCCTTGTTCTCTTTGTTTTAGCCCTAATCCTCCGATTTCGCTTACCGACGAAGAAACCAAACGCATGCATTCCGTTGCCTTCTTTCCGCGACTCCTCAAGAGTATGTTTCGTTTCTTATCGAGAGAGAGAGAGAGAGAGAGAGAGAGAGAGAGAGATTGAAGAACTCTGCGTGATCTGATTGAAGAGCGTGTGCTCCCCTCTTACATGCTCATGCGCAGATGAGGAGGAGCAAAAGAGACTACTCTAAATGCGAACGATATGACTATATGCAACCACCAGAGGAGCATCAACAGAAGAAGAAGAAGAAGCATAACTTGCCCCCAACTTTCTTCGCGTGAAGTGGGGTGAAGCGGAAAGATTGCGCAAGAGCTCTCCGACCGTTCCATGCTATTTTCCATATCTAAAACAGTTAGTTGACATACACGCGGAGCCGGTTTCAACCGCGCGGCGGGCGGCGCCGACCCCGCAGATTGCCACTGAGGCAGCAGGCGGTACAAACAGAAAATGCAATGTGGCATACGATGCTAACTCTACATTGTCTTATCTTGTTAGTTGCGAGGTCGTCGAGTCTCGGGTTGCATCTTTTTGCTCATCTTCTACTTTTCGCACATTCCTTCATTCATTCATTACTTTTACTTTGCTCGGTTGGCAGTTTATTTCTTCCAGTTTCTGGTATTTCCTTTGGTTAACTTAGTTGGAAAACGTTCTAAAGCCTTTTTGATTTTATCCATACATATCCTACCTAATCTTAGTGTATAATTGTAATTATGAAATATCCAGAATACAGTTTATTTTCTGAACAACAGTTGATGACATTGATTACGGTAAGTCGAAGGTCGATCAGAAATCGAAAAACCGAAAAAAAACCGGAGAGATCATGAGAACCATTCAACCACCTCTTCTCCTTCTTCTTTCGTTTTTTTTTCGTTCGACATGAGTAGGCTTAGTCTGAGTCGAAATATAAATAAAAACAAGTGAATGGGTTCAAAAGTATTATACCTCACTTGTGAAAACTGCACCTTTTGATTCATTCTTTTGTCTAAATTTGGAATGGACAGTTGAATTCCGAATAGAATTCCCTCTTCCTCTCTCTTTTCGTTCAGACCCTCCCTATTTCGATTCGAATCCCAGCTGAGTCAATAGGAATGATGTGCAGTTCGTTGTGTTCTTCTCACTCCATCTCGGACTCTTGTTTTGTTCCGCCCCGACAGTCTCATCACTCATTGGAGGAGGAACGTCATTCTTCCTTTTATCACTTCCTTTTACGTCTCTTTCTCCTTTCGAAATGAAAAACGACAAGTTATCCGTTTTGCGAGTTCAGTGTGAGCCGCGTGTGTTTGTTCTCGTGAATTCTCTTATTCGCACTATTGTATTAATATCAGTTGTCACAGTTTTTATTTACCTTGTCACATAAATGGTCAGTCGAGAGCCGCTTTCTGACTCTCGAGAAGGTCAAAAGGAAACAATACCCCTAATCGAATGACTTCATAGTGATGCGAGAGAGAATGTAGAATTAACAAAATGGATACTATCGTTTTTCAACTTTTCCTTCACATTCAAAATGTTTCGTTTTGTTTCAGAATTTATATATTGAAAATTTGTTTTTCATTGTTTTTATTATTTAATTCTTCATTTTTTTTGGTATCCGATTCAATTTTCTCATCGTAGAACGGTTTGAACTCGGATAGGATTAGTGAATCAACCAGAATGAATACCAAGCTTCTCCCCTTTTCAGTCAATCATGGAAGTGTCTTTGTGTCGTTCATGATAAGGTGCATTATGTTTCAGTAGTTGTACTTTTCTGAAAAATCTGACCGAGTTTCTTCAAACAGTGATTACGGTCAATGGAATTTCACCTATGAATTTGAATCTTTTTTTTCGGGATCATCAATTCACTTTTCGAAAGAAAGAATTATGAATAACAGTTGAACTCGGATTGTTGAGAAATCATTGTTTTGGTCTATTCCAGTATCATTTCATTCTCATTTCCAATATTAGAGTCTCTATTTTATCTAATAACCTATATGTATTGAGACTCGTTTTCTTCTTTTCAAATCTTTCCCAATAGAAAGCGGTGCTTTTCTTCAAAAGAAAACTTCCCAAAAGAAGTGTAGCCTTCGGAACCGGAATGTTTCCCAATTGGTGACGAAACATTTTCCTGAGTCATTACGTGGTAGTCTGGGTCACCATGAACAGGTTTCCAGTTTTCCTATCAGGTCAAAAAGTTGATAATCAGCTTGTCGGAGCACTTGTCGCAACGAAAAAGAAGTGGGCGGAGCTAAAATGCTTCTGATCTCTCTCTCTCTCTCTCTCTCTCTCTCTCTCTCTCTCTCTCCTGAATTTTCGAAACACCAAAAGACGACCTACTTTCTATTGTTCTTCATCTAAATTCCGCCTCCGCGGCTTGCCTTAACACGTACTTTCCGCTTTGATTATCACTGATTTTGCGTGTTCAGTTTCTCATTTTTTCCGGTTGGCGCCCTCTTCCAAGCGTCGCTCTCGCGCGTCTCGGCTGCTAATCCTTCCGTACACAACTTTCTGTCCGCATCTCTTCCCGTTGCCGCCCTTCTTGTGAGCCTTTCTGACAAAATAGCAGGCGACAGTGCGGAGAGTAGACTCTCATAACACATACCGCGCCTCTTGGAGCTCTCCAAGAAAAGAAGGAGGAAAGGCCGGTCTGCCAGCTCTACCTTTTTCCCATCCCCCCTCCCCAACTTTCGAATTGATCCGAACCCCTTTTTACAATTTCGAACTCTTTTTGAACTTTCTTCATTTGATTACAGTATCCCTTATTCCATTGTCTCATTTTTCAGTTCCATGGGTCTAAAAGCCATTATTTTGGCCGCACTGGTGGTGACGGTCTACGGACAATGTCCAGCACTATCCGGATCATGTAGATGTGTTCCTTCTGTTTATGAACCAGTTGCTATTATCTGCCAGAATGCAGGAAGTTTGCAGAATGCAATTCAAGCGATTCAGGCAGCAAGAGATATTCCGGTTTGTCGTTTTTAGAGTTTAGACTCAACTAAAAACTAAATGAATTCAGATTGATTCTCTCACAATTCTTGATACTGCAATTCCAACGATTCCAGCCAATGCCTTCCAAAGCTTCACGATTCTTCGTCTTGTACTCAACAGAAATACTCTTCAGAACATTGACGATCAGGCTTTCAACGGTCCACTTCTTGATTCTTTGATTGAACTTGACTTGAATGATAACAATCTTGGTCAAATTCCACAGACTGCCATTCCACGTCTTCGTAATCTTCGTAAATTGTATCTCAATCGAAACCGTATTACTCAACTGTCTTCGACTGCTTTCAATGCTTTCGAATCAAAGGATTTGTTGTTGAAATTGGAATTGGCAGGAAACAGATTGACTGATTCTACTCTCGGAGATGCCACCGTTTTTAGACCATTGACTCTTCTTCAGGTACGAACCTTCAGTTTTTTATTTGAACAAACGAAAGATGAAGAAATTATTCTGATATTTGCATTTTAACAATTTAAAAGGTTTTTGTATTGTACTTTTCGAAATCAAAGTTTATATTTGATTTTACTGGTGTTTCTTGCTGTCATCAACTGAAACGTTAATTAATTCCAGGAACTATCGCTCGAAACCAACTCTTTAACTGCGATTCCATCGTCAGCTCTTGTCAACCAAAGAAATACATTGACCAATTTGAATCTCGGACTCAATTCCATCAACGAAGTGCCAGTCGGAGCTCTCGATTTTCCAGTTCTCTCATCTTTGTCTCTTGAATTCAACGGGATTACTGTCATTCCACCACAAGCATTCCAAGGTGTTCCAAATCTTCAATTCCTATACATGACTGGAAACAAATTCCCATCATGGGCTCCAGAAATGTTCCGTTATATCACTCAATTGAAGACTCTTGGTATTGGAGAAACTCCAATCTCTGTTATCCCAAATAATGCTTTTATGGTTAGTTTCTTGTTTAGTTGACACCAAAAAAACACATAAATTTCAGCATATTCCAAATCTGATTCGTCTGGAAATGTCGGAAGCTGCAGTTGATACAATCGAGAGAGGAGCATTCCAAAGAACTCCACAGATTCAAGCAATCGTTCTCAACAAAAACAGACTTTCCCAGTTAGTTTAAACTCCGAATCTTCGTCTTTTTAATCTGAATTTTCAGAGTGCGAGCTGACTTTTTCGAAGGCCTCAACGACCTTTATTCGATCGATTTGCAAGGAAACCGAATTGATAATGTTCAACCACTCGGATTCGCAAACTTGCCAGCTATTTCTCATTTGGATATCAGGTATTCTATATTTAAAAGAAATGAGGGAAGACTATCGGATTGAAACATTTCTAATGTTATTTTCTCTATTTTCTTGTTTGTTTATAACGGTGCAGACGGCACATCCTATTCCTCTTTTTCTCTATTTCTTTCACATACTTATTCCTAAATCGTCATATCAAACAAATTAGAAACGTCTCTCTCTCTCTCTCTCTCTCTCTCTCCTTCTCCTCCGGAATGAGAGTGGAAACACCTTTATGTACTGTGCGGTAGAAATGAGTCATGGAGAGAGAGAGAAAGAGACAGAAGGGCATGAAATGAATCAGAGAGTATATAGAGATGAGATCGAGTGGTTTACAGTTACAACCTTCTGCAAACGATGCCATCAGATGTTTTCCTTAACTCATTCCTTCCGCAACCAAACGACAGAAGAGTTATCTATGCCTGTGGTGAGTGATTTTTGATTTTGAGGGACTTTCAATACGATACAGTAATCAGATTAAATCAGATTAAAAAAGAGATCTGTTTGACTTATTCGTGCAGACTTGACATCCTTCGTTTAATTTTCAACTTTTGAGGAAACCCATGGTACTGTAACAGTGAATTGGAATGGTTCCGTACTCTGCTCCGTGATAATCTCGATATTGATGTCGAGAAGCCAGGATGCACAGCCGTATGCGCCTCATCGCCAAATGGATGTCCAGTTGAGGGAACACCACTCAGGTATCAAACAGTCTTCTAGTTGACTATTGTACCAGAAAACTGTAAAGTTAATGCAAAAACTTTTGAAAAAGCAAAAGTTTATTTGTTTCCACTTGGTTTTCACCATGAGCCAGTTCTGTGTTGGAACAACCAAGTGGCAAACATCATGTGTCAAACATAACTCTTTTTACTTTCACACAACTTACAAATTTCTGTTCTTCCAATTGTTTTAAGTTGAATCTAACCGACTTCTCAACTTTCCAATTTCCCTTTTTCTCGTTTTCAGATCTGTCGATTTCTGTCAAAACAACGAAGAAGCACAACCACTTGTGGGAAGAGCACTCTCAATGGTCGGATGGATTATTCTTGGTTTGAATTAGATACATAGAAACAAGTTGAAAAAGAAACTGTTTCAGCTGTCATCATGACAATCTTGCTCATCTCAATTTGTCTTCTGGCAATGGTCCGTTATGGAATGAGTCATCAGAGAAAGAAGCAGAAGGATGCTGAAGTGGCTCATGAGGAATTCCATGCTCAGACGACAGCCAGTAAGTCTCTTCAGAGATAACAGACTTTCCATGAATACATTTTCAGCTTCTATCTACAATGCACCAATTTCTGTAGTTGATCGACCCTATTCGACAGTTCCACCAGTGAATCTTGATCTTCCGGCAGCTTATACTCTTGACGATCGGCCGAATAACTATCTCTACTAATCAATTCGCCTTCTGCTTCTTCTTCTCTTTTTTATCATTTTTCATTTCGCCGATCTTGTCTTCGTCGGTAGTCCACGGGCCTCCACAGACACGTTGCTCCGCTTTTCCTCTCCAAAAAACAAAAAATGTGTTTCCAAATTGTCTGTATATGAAATCCCTCCTCCCTTCCAAAAAAAAAGAAAAAATTCTGTTGTTTGTACATGTGAATTCGTTATTTTATGAGTGCTCTATTCTCATCTCATCCCGCTGATTTTCTATTTTCATAATATCATTTATTTCAATATATTCCTAATTATAAACTATATGTGCCTTCTTCTGATGCCCAATTGCTTTGATTCTGAAATCTTCTTTTTCAACAAATCTGTGTTTGTTTTGTATGAATAGGTTAATGAATAATTCTAATTTCAATTTATTTTTTTCCAATTGAAAATATTTCAAAAAAACAATTCGTTTAGTTTCATAAAATCCTCTCGGGGGTTTCCATTTCACATAATTCTCGAAGCCATAATTGGATAGAAAGGTGTAAAAGGACCATGTTGAGACATAATCCTCCCAATGTAATCCGTCATTCCTTCTCTTTCTCACCTCATTATGCTTCCCTCTCTTCTCTTTACATTCATCCTGACATGTCGGTACAACTTTTGTAGTCATCTTTCAGATTTAACCGATCAGAGCAACAAGTGTCAATCTATTTGTTGTCATCTGAGAAACAGTTCCCGAAAGAACGCCTCTCTCTCTTCTCTTTCATTAGATTCTGATCGATAGAGAAAGAATGTTACGTGGCTGCGATCTTATCCTAATTGCCACGTAACACCACAGTCGGTGAAGAGCACAGTTGTCTCGGAGGGTACCACCTGTTTCACCTGCTGCCCTCTCACCACCTATATCGATTTTGCATTCATTTCTAATCTCAGCACATGTTTTTAAGGTGTTGATTGTCTTTTTTCCCCATTTAGTACCTGCATGTGTGCTTGTTAATTTCACTGTTATTTGTGTTGCGCTTCACAAATTTTCTCATGAAACCCGAAAGTCTGAACCACTGATTTCGAAAAAACAAACCCTCATTTCGTTTTTTATTATTTGTTTGTCTAAGCGACTGAATATTTTTAATTTGAAGAGACTCTTTTCTCTCAGCCGGAGACCAGATTTCTTCTTTCCTTGATTCCGTAAATTAAACAAACAGGGGGCAAAAAGTTGTAGGTACGGGGTGGTGTGCGGCAACAGGCATAAGAGAGAGAGAGACTCATTCTGATATAATCAGGAAGAAGTAAAAGGGTCTGCTTCATCATCATCGGCGTCGTCTTCATCATCAATGTGACAGGCGCAGATGATTTCAAAAAAAGAGAGAAAAGAAAGAGAGTCAGGGGGACTATGGGTGCCGGAGCACAAGCTGTGCTCGTGGTTTGGAGCACATCTGTGTCTAATCGGTAGAGAATGCGCATGTTGTTTCCATATACCCAGCTGCTACTCCTCTTCCTCACATCGCCTTTGCACATCACTTACTTTTACTTTTCAGGATCTTCTTTTCCGAATCTTCTGAACACTTTTCACTGTCCTTCATTTCATCCTTTTAGTATATAAATTATCAAGAGAGAAGAGGTTACTATGCGACAATTCAAAAAAGAAAACGTCGACTTCGAAGAAGTGTCAATCTTTGTCAAACCACAGCTGTGAACTTTTGGACGGACGGAGGTCTGGAGACGAAGTAGAGCTTCATTGTGCATTGGCATCTGTCCGTCCATCCGTTTGTCTAATGTTTAACCCCAACCAGATTTCCGATTCACGGAAGTCTTGCGCAACTTTTAAAAACAAACTGAAAAATGGATTAGTTCAGTATTCCGAATCCATGAACGATGAGGATAGACAACTGAGTTCTTCATAGGATTACGGTAGGCTTTTCTCACATTGCGTTGGTTTTCGAATAGTTTTTGCATTGAGAAAAAACATCTATTTTTGATTAGTTTGAGAATGATCTGAACTTTTTCAATGTGTCTCTTATCCGCTTTATTACCCGAAATAATTTATGATCTGTCCTTATAAGATGAAAATCTGAACGACATTTCTATCAAAAGCCTACGAAATCTTACTCACTTGGGGGGTGGCTTATATATTAATTCCAAAAGAAAAAGTCAATATCTATGCTCTTTTCTCTTTCAATTCATATATTAGGTAATCCCTTTCTACGGCTATATCCAGAACGATTTCCGTTTTTCTTCTTCTTCTTCATCTTCTCCCTCCTCCTCATTTCTTTTCTTTTCTTTCATCCAAGCTTTTCCGACCGCTCTCCGACAAAAAGTATACATATTATGGGGCCATCTGACCTTTTTGACTTGACATCCTTTTGCTGTCTAATAAACTCACATCCATCAAGATGGGCGACTAATATTGCCCAATATTGGATAAAAAGAGATATAAAAGAAGTCGAAATGAAAGTGCCCATACATGTGTTCATTCATTCAATTTAGTTGTATTAAAAGAAAAGAAAAGATTTGAGAAGTGTTCAATGGATTTTATAGAAGTTTTAGACTTCAGAGCTCATTGTGTTCATTCTGCAACTATACTAGTTCCTGGTAATATTTTTACAGTTTCGGGCGAAAAAATCATAAAAACTTATATTTATTCGTTGAAATTTTGAAACTCGCTTTGAAAAAATGAAAATGTCAATGATCTTTTACTAGATTTTTACTCGCTTTGATTCCAATTAAAAACACGAAGAATTCGAAAACCTCAAATAAAATATACGCGATTCTCGCAATGCTTTTCCCTATAATTAGACTTCCGAGGAATCTGAATATCTTCTTCCTTCTTATTCCTTCTTCTCCTCCAGAGCCACCAACACCGTCGTGTCTCTTTCACAACCACTTGCATTACTCCATGGCTTTCTTCACAGCCGGCGACACCGTCTGTCTCTGAAAGAAAAGGAGAATCACCTGTCAAATTCAGGTGTTCACATCCACTCAAATACACAACGTCTTCTCTTTTCCCTTCTTTATATTATTATATCCCTTCATTCTTATTCTTCTTCTTCTCCTGGAGGTCTCATTTCAATTAACATCTTCAGATATGGAATCATCTACTGCATCAACAACTCACCAAGATGAACCATTGGATTTGTCTGTTGTTAACCATGAAATCCAGTGAGTTCATTATCTTTCCACTATTATTTACATTGAATTTCCAACTTTCCATTTCATAAAATTAATCTTTTCAGAGAAGTGCCTGAAGATCCACAACAAATGCTCCAAACGTTCGCAACGAATTTCGCCATGATGCAAAGTAATCTTTTTACGATGCTTTTACAAAATATGTTGGCATTACAAGAAGTTCAACCGTTTGGAATATCTGAAGAACCTCCGGAAAATGACACGAAAGAGAATTTGATTTTACCTAAAAAAGAATTGATGAACGATGAGAATGACTCAATTCCAAGTCCTACGAGAAGAAGAACTTCAACGGGGAAAATTGATCGACGGATGATTGGAAAAGTTTGTTCGAGAAGGTAAGAATTTATTGGAATTCAGAATAAACAAATCTGAGAATAATTTCAGAGTGGAAGCAAATGCAAGAGAACGGAACAGAGTCCAGACACTATCGAAAACATTCGAACAATTGAAAGTTTGTCTTCCGATTGAAGATGACATCAAAATATCGAAATTAGCAACATTGAAGGTAAAATTTCCATAAAGAGACTGTTTCTCAATTACTAATTTCAGGTCGCCTGTGCTTACATTGGTTTTCTTGGTGCATTTCTAGCGAATAATTCAGAAGAAGAAGAGGAATATTGGAAGAAACTTCAATTTGAAATGGAAAGTGCAAAAGCATTGCGAAAGTGAATATTCGAAAAGAAATAATCTTTTTTTTCTCATTTTTCGATCTCTGTGATTCCATCATCCCAATGTCATTTTAAATTATTTCAGATTTTATTCTTAGTGTTTGTTCTGTTTTAATAAAATTTCAGTTTCAAAAGTTCAAACAATCAAAAAGAATCAAACAATCAGCAAGAAGTCAAATTATCCATCTTACTCATAGGATATTATAATAATTGCTCCAAAGAAAACATTTTTGATGACTACCGTAATCTTTAAAACTTTGTAACATCATGTATTTTGTTTCGTTGCTCATATCAGAATTTCTGAGAAATCATCAGACAAAGTTGAAATTCACAATTCATAATTATGATTTCTAAACTTGTTTTTGGTTTTACTTATCAAATTCCATTTTCTTTGAAAATATCATTTTCGACTGAACTTAAGAGTCATTCTAGAATGAGTAATATTCGATGTTTTATTCTCAAAAGAATTCCCCTAAATGTTTCCAATTATTTGATCATTCGACGAAAGTTTCCAAAAATGTATCAATCCGATCGAAAGGCGATTCGACAGAACAAATTCCGATATAATCGTAGTTTGAAGTATTTGATCGGAAAGAAGAAGAAGAAAAATCGTTTGTAACATCAAGGAACATATAAAAAGAGATGTGATCCGTTAGCGTAAATTCCTAAAGCCATCGTAAACTAATCAAATTAACCTATATCGGTGTCACATCTCTATTCGTTTATCTGTACTTTCTTATTCTCACGTCTTTGATTTCTTGTTTTTCAAAAAAAGCTCCTCTTCTCTTGTTTCTTTCATATTTTGCACTTCGATTCTTCCAAAAATTACACATATTCATATGAATAGTCCATCGACGAAATCAAACATCGACTTCTTCTTCTTTCTCTTTTTTCCACTAAATACCAAATACAAGTACACTGTATTTGCTTCCGTCCCGTCGTTCTGTGCAAACGATGGATGATAACCAGTCCATTTTTCTCCTGTTTGGCTGCTTACTACCTCTGGAAAACATCAAAAATCGGAAATGAGAGAGAGAGAGAGCTGAATCCAACCTCCTTCTTCTTCTTCTTTTTCCGACATCATCGCTCCGAAATTCTGCATCATTTTTTCTGTTTATTTCTGAAGAGGTAACCATTGATCGTTGATGTCCCCGATTCTGGAAAATAAGCTCATTTCATACAAAAAGCTCACCCGTTTTTTTTCTTTTTGAGAGAGAATTCAGTTGATTGTTGATTTCTAGACTCAAAAGGAAAGACAAGAAGACGTGAAAAACCGAAGAAGACCCTTCACACTGAGAAGTTTTTTAATTCGATTTCCCTTCGAAAAAACTCGTCACGAATTTTGAAAAAGTTCTCACTCACGTCTTCTATTTCTTCTTTTCCGCTTTATTAGAATTCTCAAATAAAAAAACGGAGAAAAAGATATGGAAGTGACGTAGATTTTCAGAAGATGTTTCAATGCGTACGTAGAAAATTTGAATTCAATTTATCAGTAAATTGTATTTCCTTGTAGACAAACGTGGCGGAACTTCATTATCAAACAGCTGTAATTCACTCTTTTATTTCTATATACATAGAGAAAAGTTTTAGAAAATCAGTTATTCTTTCCGGAAGTTAGCACTGATTTCTTATTTCATTGAATGATCTCGGAGCAGTTTCAGTCCAGAATCAGGTAACGACTTGGTTGAAAATTTATCTCTTTTTCTTCCCAGTTTTATGTTTTGTTTTCATTTTGCAAGCAATCAACTCGAAGTTTATTGTTCCTGAGTGAATCACTTCCAACATGTGTCATCTGATTCTTCGAGTTAACCTGGATCATTGGATCTCACGTGTAGGATGAATTATATGACTAAACTGTTTGTGGGAAGATTTTTCAGAGATTTGAGTATTGTTTTAAACCTAAAAATGAGGAAATTAGAAAGAATAAAAGATCAGATGATAGGATCAAAAAGATGAGAGCTCCGACAATATTGGATGAGATAAGAACGTTTTTGAAATCAGTTTTCTAAATTCTTTTCATTTTCACTTCTATCTGAGTCATTTGGAAATACAGAATAAGCAAACTTCTTTGTGTTTCAGCCATTTTCGAAACTCACACAGTTCAGGTAGATCAAAACACATTTCAAGAATTACCATCAAATCCTATTATTTCAATTCTTTCCAAAATCATGATCTGTATCATGCCTTTTGTGTGTTTGTAAAAGACCATTCATCCTCAAAACGTCATTGTTATTTGCATAATCTGTAATCCAATGTCATCCTCTCTTCACTTATTTTTCTTCCATTTCTTTTCTTCCAATTCTGAATACACATGCACCCACTCAAATTCATTTTATTTTTTGTTTTGTTTGTTTATCGTCCACCCCCCTAAACGTCTCTATTTCCCTTTTGACATTTCCTTTCATTTTTCGATTCATTTGGACTTCTCTCTTCTAAATTTCCAGACAGAATGTTCCATCTTTTCTCTTTCATATAAATATAGTTTGAGTAAGAAGATGAGGATGTCGATTCCTCATTTCATCATCAAAAATAGCCTCGTTTGGTGGCTCATTGATCAACGAAAACACATGATGAGAGAAAGGAAAAAAGGGGGAAAAGGGCTGGTTCAAAGACCTTCTCCACCATCAAAAAATCTACAACTTTTGCAGATTATATTACATTTTTCTTTCTCTCATCGAGAACTTTGTTTGTTTCGACTGTGTCGACGTGTGTTTTCTTGATGTCTTCTTTCAAAAAGTCGTTGATATCTTTGCATAAATATCATCGCCCAAGTATGGAATTCAATGGTGTTTGATTATCAAAAAACGTCGTTTTATTCAGAAAGAGAATCATAGAATCATTCATCGAATCTCTAGTTTTATCCGAATCTGTTGTTGAACATTTCACGATTCTTAGAAGATTGATTAAGGTCTTCGTGATTTATGAGACATGGCATTCGCAAAAAATGGTTTGTTGATCATGATACAGACTTCGATTAGGAACACATTCAGTACGATCCCAGATATTATGAACCCTTCGACGCTCGATGATTGTTTCCTCTGTCATCAATTATTCTGCTTCAAACAAACATCATTCACACTTTTAAGGCCATCTAAGCCTTCAGCAGGTAATGGTTCCAAGACGAAATGGCCTTCGTTTCCCCAGATGTTGTCATTCTTCAAAGATCTCACCATTAATCAAAAAACTGTTCGTTTCATTTCGATGAAACAACCGAATGACATCACAATGACAATGATCTGTTAAACCAATCGAGTGCCAGAGTTGAGAGAACTGTTGATCCATTTTCTCATCATCATCGGTCTTTAAAGACTAGACAAACACTTGAAACTTTTAGACTTTTGGTCTACGACCGTTTCTCTCTCTCTCTCTCTCTCTCTCTCTCTCTCTCTCTCTCTCTCTCTTTCTGAGTTAAAAAAGAACTTGTCACTCATCATGAACCGCTACTTTTCTGTCAAAAAGCAAAGCTGTCCCAAGAGAAAACAAAACTTTGTTTCCACTTTTCAAAAATAATTGTGTGTTTTGATCCGTGTGTTCTCTTTTCTTCGCCTTCTCTTCCTCTTCTCATATCAGAAATTGTCCTCATATCGGCGTCCGACAGTCGGGAAAAAAAGAAGGCGTAACCGCATTGAAACCATAAAACTAAGATCAATAATCTCTGATTATCGAAAAGAATCTGATATAATCTGAGATGTTCGTAAATCATTGAGCATTAAAAAGAGATGAATAGCATACGAAAAGATGAGAAAAGTCCAATCTTTGAGAATTAGTAAAAGTGAAGAAAAAGCACTCGGAGATGGGAGGGATTCTCTTCTGTTTTGATGTGCTCTTTCGGAGAGCATTGAACCAACCAAAACATAATCGACAATTGAGATCTGAAGAAGCAATGAAGCAAAGAGGGAGGGTAACTGAGAGAGAGAGAGATGCCCTCACTAATCTTCTTTTCTCTTCTGAAATGTGCGTTCAAATGCTCAAAGAGCACATTGTGTCAAAATACTTTATGGAAATAAAGGGTCAGTATTGAAAAGAGAAAAAAAGAGAAAAAGAAACGATAGAAATATTAAAGAGGGGAGGACGAGAAAAGAAAGAAGAGATGGAACCGTCGAACAAGTTGAAACGACCACAAATCTAGTGTTCTGTGATGCGTTGTCGTTGCGTGTATGTCTCTAAAGACCTCAATACTTCTTCTGGCTCACTCTCGTCTCTTTTCTGCCTCCCATGACGAGAATGATTTCTCACTACGAAATGAGATAGAACTTGAAGAAAAGAGACGACAGACACAGAGACCAACCATCCTTTCTTTCTGTTATACTACGACGTTTTTGAGGGTGTTTCTGTGTCTCCATACACTCTTTCGAGGTCCCTTTTCCACTGTTACTTTTGTCTTTTTTTCTTTTTTCTTCCTCCTTTTCCTCCCATTTTCTTCGTTTCTTTCCCATTTCCTACCCTCTTTCCAAACCAACACACATTCGTTTTTTGGTCCTTTCCTTCTTTTCCTTTTTCTCTTCTTCTTCTACTTCATCTTCAGATTTTTGCTCCTCCGTACTCTCGTGAGTCCATCGACGCCTTCATCTTCTTCTTCTTCTTGTTCTTTTTCTCCTTTTTATTTTGCAGAAGAGGTCACATTTTAAATCTCTTTTCATCCCCCATTTTCACTTTTTTATACCTTTTCTCACATCCATTTGAACTGAAAAATGAGTTCAACCTACATTCATCGTTTCCTTTTTTATTACACTTTTCGAATAGCTTTCGATATTCTTCGATAAAACAAAGTTTACTGTGCTTTTTGAACACAAGAAACATTTTGTTTGAAGAACATTTGGAGTCTAGAAAAAGAGGAACCGAACCTGAAAAAAAAACGAAATGTTGTGACTGAAGTTTGAACTTTTAGAGTGGAAAAGAGGGCAGAAATACCACATGATATTTCGAAAAAAACTTGAAAGATCAGTCGAAAAACCAAGTGATGAGGACCTTATTTCAAATGACAAATCACATTTTTCTAAATAACTTCCAAGAAGTTATTAAAATGAAGCTCTGGCATATGATATTTTGAAGTTTTAACCCCTATTTAATTCTGTTTTTTTTGATTATTGAATCAGCCTTCAGAAAAGTTTATTTTTTCAGTCCAACTCATGATTTCTCTTGAAACACATGAGTCAACGTATGATCACACCTTCTTCTTTTTTCAGATGATGATACATATAACAATGTATTCGTCAGAACAAGGAAGAAGTGAGCTCTCTCTCTCAAAAAGATAGAGAGAGAGAGAGGAAGTTCATTCCTATTCCCAAATTCTAGTCTATTCATGTCTACATTTTTCTAATTTTTAATCCTCTCAAAAGGCGGCTAAACATTTCAAAGATCTACATAATCGTCTAATCCTCTTCATCTTTTTTCATCTGATTCCATGTCTATTTTGGTCAAAAAACGTTCCGTTTCGTTGCGTTTTTTCACAAATTTCTCGTTTTTTTTTCGGTTTTTAGAACAAAAATAATCTGAAAATCGGAAATAATTGGTGTTGTTTTTCTGTTTTGAACCTTTCTATTTTTTTCTTCATTTCCATTTATCAGCTGTCTTCTTTTCCTTCGTTTCTTTCTTTTTTCCTTCTTCTTTCCGTTTTGCCTTTTTGATGTTTGAACATTCGTCCGCCCTCCCGATTTGTCTGTCCTTCTTCTCTCTTTCTTTTAATTCTCCACTCATCAAATAATAAAGGGTTCAATGGCACCCAACAACCAGATAAATAACTTGTCTCTTCTATGATATAAATGTTTATTTCTCCCTCCCATTGCTTCATTTTCCTTCGTGGAGTTCGCAGAGAATGATTTCTGAAATTTCGTTAAACGCGACGCCTCCTGCAAAATAAATTCATCTGAATTCTGTCTGACTAACTGATTTTCTCCAGATTATCTGGATTCAATTTACTGAATATTCTGTGTAGTTGACGTTCTCCAGATGGATACAATTTGAGATCAGAAGATCAGAAACTTGACATTTTCCAAGTACAAAATGAGTTCAGATGTAAATAGAAAATCAAGAAACTCTTTATGAAATTATCATTGCAAAATGAATCCCAAACAATTCTAAGAAATCGGGTGTTCGCAGTTATCTGACAGTAACCAACCAGTTTCGTTTTCTTCAAACATTCGATTATAAATGATCGAATGACAAAGATATTCTGGGTCAAGATCAATCCATTTTCTATATAAAGCCAGTATCATTACAGTATCCAAAACATTCTTTTTTCCAACTTTGATCCCTTTGGAAAAACATTTTTAAAACTTGATCCTTGCAACACAAGTTCATTCTCTTTTCGAACAATACGAACGTCACTCAACTAAAAAACAGTCATGGCGCTTTGCAAAGAGTTTTGGTCCAATGTAAACACTTGTTGCCTCTTATATTCAAACAATTCTTTCGATCAGTGGTCTTGAGCAAAGACCTCTTCTTCTTCTCTTTTCTTGTATGTACTGTATACGCAATGACCTCTGGGCTCTTCTTCTTCTTTTTCTTCTTGACCAAAGGCTATTTTTCTTTTCATTCGCACGTTTTCTGGGATTCGCAACATACAGTCTTTTTCAATCTTCGCACCCCATTCTCTTTCTCTTATCTCACCCCTTTTCTCATCTTTTGTCGTTTTGATCTTTGCTACTTTTTCAAGTTGACGCAATGCTCCTGAAAGTATATCTAGCGTGGTCTCTCTCTCTCTCTCTCTCTCTCTCTCTCTCTCTCATTCTCTAGTAACTTCAAGTCCATATTCCAACGACATTTTCCTTTTCTTTTGGTCCTTCTCTTCCCAAAAAAGGAGTCTTTTGAGAGCTTCTGCCGCGGTTTTTCCCCTGGTTTCTTCCGTTTTTTTCCTCCTACTACACCCCCATTTTTGGCTGAAAGCCAATTGAGTCGTCGTTAAGATTTATGTTTCGAAGGAACATGTGATCCTATAAATTATACACCGCTTCCTCTAGCTCTTTTCTTAATTTATGGATGAGTTAGTTGAAGTGAGAAGACGAGAAAAGAGGAAAAATAAGAGGGCGAAAGAGACGGATCAAACAGAAAAAAGTGTGTTACATTTCCTGTTTCCGATGATTCTTGGCTCTGTGAACTTTTGCGTGACTTGTCAGACGCAGGTGTTCTTCAACATTCTTCCCGTGTATCTTTTTTCTTCTTCTTCCCGTCCGTCACAGGCTCTCTAATTTCCTTCTTCTTTTCTTTCTTCTTCTTTTTTCCTTTTTTTCCACTTCCAAACTACTACTTCCAAAGCATCAAGAAAGGGGAAGAACGGAGAAAGGAAATTACTCAAACTTGTACGTGTTTTTCTTCTTTTCTCTTGATCCATTGCATCTGTCAACCTCTCGTTTTTCTTTGTTTCCAGATCTCTGGCGCCTTAAAATTCTCCTCTTTTTGCCCCGTGTGCATGTGCCATTGTGTGGTCATTGATCTGCGAATCGTTGGGAAAAAACTGAGAGGTCCTTCTTCTTCGCCTTCTCTCTTTCTCTCTTTCTCTTTTTCTCTTCCACTCCATATCTCTCTCTCTCTCTCTCTTTCGTTTACCCCCTTGTTGTTCTGTTCGTCTGATCATTGAGCGCCGTGTCAGTAAAGAGTTTGAATTCAACTGAATAGTGATTCCCAATGTATCATTTCGTTAGTTTCTGAGTCATTGACCTAAGTCTACGAACCTTTCTCTTCTCTCTTTTAGTTCTTCTCTTTTCTCTAAAGCCGTTCTTCTCCTTTTCGACCACTAGGCTCCAAACATTGAAAAATATTTTTCTGTTTCCTTAGAATGTTTTTTTGTTTATTTGTCAGGATAAAAGATTCTGGTTTTTGAGGCTTAGGGACTACTGTATGTAGCTCAACACCCCTCCGAATCATTTGTCTTCTCCGATATATTCTGGAGAAGAAACCAAAGTACTGCATCAACTTTTGGTTGTGCATCACTGCACTGTTTCTTGAACTTAACCTTTCTGTTGTCCTTCTTCTCTGATCTTCGAGTTGTTTTTCCTATTTTTGGATGAATTGTTCATCTAATTTCATTTTCACTTCACTACGTTCTTCCGTATTCCTAATTATACTTTTCCTCTTCTTTGTCTTCTATTCTTCCATCCATTCCTTTCTGATTATCTGTCTTACTCGATTCCTTCCTACGTTCGTCCAAACGAGGTCCGTATTCAGTTTATTACATCACTGAAATCCCTTCCCTCTCTCTTCATTTTCTTATTCCAAAACAAGAGAGAAGAACTGAACCCTGAATAATAATCTATTTGTGCGTTCATATTTTTCCGAATGAACTTCGTCATGTGCGGCAAAATATTTTCGAATAATAATGATCATATATTCTTTTAGTTTGTCTGGAACGTCTTATTCTGGACGCCTACTCTTTCAATCTAAGTCTTCCTGTTTTTAGATTATGGTTTTCATTCTGTTTTCAAATTCACTGAAAGAAAAGAAAGAGAGAGAGAGAGAGAGAGAGAGAGAGAGTTCACACATGTAACAATGGTTAGTCTAAAACCTTCCTTCTTTTTCTTTTTCTTTCTTTTCCTTCAAAAAAGATCAAAATCACACTCAACAAGTGTACTTTTTGTTCCTTTTCCCAAAAAACTTGCCGTCTACTTCTTTATTCTTCTCTTCTCAGACATCATTCAACTTTTCTTCCATTCATAGAAATTCTATTCTCTACAGTATCATTTCTTGAATATTTTCCTAATGAGTGTCTGAAATTATTCTCAAAAGTTCAATCCGTTCAGAATATTCCATTGGTTTCTTTCCGTTTTCAAAGTTTCAAACTTTCTGTTTTCGGATTCAAACAGAATTAAAAATGAGTCAGAATACGGAGAGAAATGAGACGAGGAACACATTTCTTTCTGATCTTTGTGTTTGGTTTCACTCATAAATAATAATAATTATTTTTCCTTTTCCAACCATTTCAGCTCAGTTATACTCAAGAATGGGTGCTATAATTCTCAAAAAAATTTCTGTTCATAAAATAATTTTTGATCAGAAATGGAAATGTAGTTGAATCAGTTTTCGAATGATCACATACCATTTTTGAAACTATAATATATTTTCTCAAAAGTTTGTATGACATTAGTCTGAAAATTATTTGTATTTCGGAGAATATATTTGGAATTCTGAGATATGAGATCTTTAGTTTTCTGATGGATTGTGTCCCTTTAAACTGTCCAGAATCAGAACTATTCGGCTTTTTGAAAGAAGAATTCGAGGGTTTATAATTCTCCAATATAGAATAAATATTCTATTTTCCATTGCCTTTATTGAATTCGGATGATCAGTGTTCATTCTGTTAACCAAAACAACAAAAACAACAACAAAAGTGATCCGAACAATGGATTCTCTCTTCCATCTCCACCTCCTCCTCCTCCTACTCCTCTCTCCCAGTACCTTCAGCATTTTTCTCTTTCCAGAACCTTCTACACACTCTTTCTATATATGGAAAGGATTTGTTGTCAAAACAACCGCAAAAAGCCATCCTTTTCAATTTTATCCAGAATCAAAAATCAAAAATTTGATTATTTCTGGTCAACGGATCCTAATCGGATATACTATTCAGATTATCCGATTTCGTTGAACAACACGAACTTACGGCGATGTCTAGTACGGAATAAGTACTTCAAAAAGAGCACGTAATGTTATTTTGTTCAGAATATGACTGTTGATGTAAACAAGTCCAGATGGTATAGATGTATATATATAATGAAAGAATTCATAATGAGAAAGCTACCAAAGAGAGAACCTGAAGTCTCTTAGAATTCTGAAAGTCTTGAGACTTTAACTTTTTGGTTTCATTTAAACCTACATTCATTCTTTATCGTCTTCGTTGAATGAATTCACCATCACGTGGATGTTTTTTTATCGTTTTGAGATCCTCATTGAAATACTTTTTCAGACTTTAGTTGTGCTCATTTTTCATTAATTATTCATGAGTTCTCCGTTTCTCAATTTGCATCAACGAACTTGTTTCCTCTCTTATTTTTTATTGAAATGAGGAACTAGAAAATATGGAGAAAGCCTCTCGTGGACTCCCTTCGACCATATTTTAGTTCTTATTTCTTCTAGAGGAGACACTTCACACTTCAACAGATTACGACCTTTGTTTTCTATGATTAATTGAATCAAAAACTTCTCGTCGTTGACTAATATAATTCATGATAGATTGGCGGAAAAAAGAAACAAGGAAATGACTGAAATAGATTCAGAAGTAGGTGACCAAAGGCAGAAGCCGTCGGTCGGTCGGTCGACCAATTCTTGATCGCTTCTTCTTCTTCTTCTGCTCTCTTTTGAATGTCTCCCTCTCCTCCCACCTTACTTTATTTTAAGATTCAAGCACTTTCATTCTCACGTTTTACATGTCGTTTACAAATCATACATCTACTCGTTTTCTTCCTCTTTTTCTTCTTCTTTTTCTTCCGTTTAATTATGAATTCTTCTATTCCTATTCTTGACGGGACTCTCTCTCTTCTCCCACCCTCACTCAAGTATTTTGCAGAATCATGATCATTCCGAGTATCGTAATGTAGTAAATGCAAAGGAGCAGATGTTTGGTTCATCAGAATCTCTCACACATCGATGATCGGAAATAGAGAGAATTGAGAAAGAGACTGACTAAGAAAGGCAATAGTAATTGGGGGGAGAAGGAGGGCTTCTTCTTCTTCTTCTCCTCCTTCTTCCAAATGGTTTGGTATGGGTCGTCTTCTGATGAGTGAGCTTTGGAACGTGAGCTTTGACTATTCATTTAACTGATCAACCTAGATAATCATTAACCTTTTTGGCCTAATTGAATAGTTCACCTGGTCATTTTCTAAGATTTACTAATGAATACCTGACAAAAAGAGAGACATATGATTTCGAGTATGAACAGATTATTTTAATGCTTTCCATGCAACAACTGCTCATAGAGGTGATCTCCAGATTATGATCTCTTATTCTGTATCCTATAATTTCGCGAAATGACATTTTTAAATTTCAAATTACTGCAGATCTTTGAGCAATTATTTAGAGGTAATCAGAGATCAGAATACGGTAACCGAGAGATGAGAATCCATGAAGTATAACAGATCTTCAGTTTTTTGAAAAGCTTTGATCCTGTTAGGGAATACTGTAGCATAGAATTCTCTTGATACTCTAATTCTCAGAATATTTATTTGTAGAATGCAGAAGTCTACATTAACTTATTATGCACCATAGAGTAAAAAACATTGGTTGTTTCAATGATTTTTGTACTGACAGTCCATTGTTTCGCTCACTGTTTCCACAGAATTTGCATAGATTGATCATTGAAAACAGACGATCTGTTGATTGAAACTGACTTTTCCTCCACCTACGATTTCTCAGAAATCTATTTCAGAAGTACCTGAATCAGTTTTCACCTGGACTTGTCCTGTTTTTAAATGATTGAAATCAAATGAATTCGGATTCTCTGTATTATTTCTTCTGAGTCTTGGATAGTCTAAAAATTTCAACGTCATGAATAATAAACAGATTTTCTACTATGTCATAAGAAGTCTCTCCCCCAGTCCACTCTTTGTTCTTCCGGATCGAAACGTCACTATTTCCAAAAAACTCTCGAATTATTCGTCGACGTAACCATTTTTGTTTTTCGTTATTCGTGTTTTGCATGTATAAATGGTTCCCCGGAATCCGTCCTAATTCTATTTAGTTCTTGAACTCTCGATTTACTTTTCGATCTGCACGTCCATTTCTTCGTCCAAACATATTCTATTATTTTCTGTTTTTGCTCCATCCGTACTTCGAAAACAGAAAATAAACTGAGAAAACCAAAAACTCATTCGTTCTATGTTTGTCTCTCTTCCTTTTTCCTTATAATCATAAATAATTTCGACCACCACCACCCGACACCATCAGACGCATCAGCAGAAGAAGAAGAAGATGAAACAACTTTTATTCTTGACATTCTTTTTGAAAAAAAGAGTCCAAACACCATAGCTTATCAAACCGTCAATCTGTGGGATAGTGCCTTTTTGAAAACAAAAATCCATTTGGAGGTTATAATTAAGTGAATGTCTCTTTGCTTTCTGTCGATCATGATCGCTTTTCTGAAGAGCATTTTCCGTCCTCATTCCCTACAATTTGGTTTTGAACATGTTCGAAAACATCAAACATCTTCTTCTTCTTCTTCTTTCTCCTCCTATTCGTTCCCATCTCTACCCGCCCACTTTTCGCGGCTCCTATAAATTGGGCCGTCCCTCTCTCCCGTCAGTTCGATCCGTGAATCGCCCCAGATTCTTTTCTCACTTCATCATTCTTTTCTTTTCATTTCTCAATTCATTCCAGACTCTTCTCCTTCTTCTTCTTATTTCTTCATCTTCTACTTCAATTCACATCTCTTCTTCTTCAGCCGACACCATCGCCGGCTCCGTCACACTCGTGGCTCATGAGCACTTCTTGCGATTTGTGGTCGGTGCGAAGTGTGCGATTGCGGGTAGCAGTCGCCATCGCACTGGCCCTTACCATCGAAGGACTTATGAGGTCAAATCTTAATATGGTAAGTTTCTTTTGACTTTCAGAACATCAATTTTAGTAATGACAGTCTTGTTTTCATTGAGCTTCAGTTTCTTCAAACTGTCTAATTTTTACTTTTGAGAAAATTTATTCTGAGATTTTTTACTGATTTGATTTGATCTGCAATCCACTCGGAAAGAAAAAACTTATTTTACTCTTCGATCCGTGTTTTCTTCAGTCACGAATTCAGAGAACTTCTGAATTCTAAATAATCCATCTGAACCTGTCCTTCGATTCCTTTTTGGGTGACAATTCCGAAAATATTCTAGACATCAAAAAGCAACGTTTTCGTAGTTTCAAACACCAACTTTTCTTCTGTTTTGTAGGCAATCGTTTGTATGCTAAACAGTACAGCATTGACGGATGGAAAGCCGATCATCTCCTCATTGAATACGTCATTCGACCGGTCGACACCTTCATGTCCCATGTTGCAATTTGGACAAATAAAAAGTGTTGAACACGTGAGTTTTTCTTCTGAAATTGAGGGGGGTTTCGAAATGGAGCATCAATCATGAGATATTGAGAGAAAAAGATAATTGACAGTTTGAAATTCTGAAAAGAAACCACATGT
Organism: Caenorhabditis tropicalis; assembly: GCA_016735795.1. NCBI lineage: Eukaryota > Metazoa > Nematoda > Chromadorea > Rhabditida > Rhabditidae > Caenorhabditis > Caenorhabditis tropicalis. Next base: position 9,686,318 of record CM028618.1, on the reverse strand, counting down.
CTTTCAGAAAGGAACAATATTTTGGACATCACAAGACAGAGCAATCATTTTCGCTTCTTTCTACGCTGGAGGATTGGCTGCAACACTTGCATCCGAAGTTCTGAATCGATATATTGGAGCAAAGAGAGTAGTTCTCTATGGAGGAGTCGCCAATGTCGTCGGTACATTCTTGACTCCTTTCGTTGCATCACAGACGAACTTTGGAACATTACCGATAATCTTACTACGATTTGTGATGGGATTCGGACAGGTATATCCCAAATGATCCTTTCTGATTCTATTCTTATCCTATTTATACTTCAGGGTGTTCTTTGGCCTTGTATGTTGGTTCTCATTGGTCAATGGTTCCCTGCAACTGAAAAATCAACAGCACTTGCAATTGCAACCACTGGAAACCAACTATCCGTGATCATTGCAATGTTTGCAACTGCAGAATTATGTCAACTTCCATGGGGTTGGCCAATGGCATTCCACGTGTATGGAGTCTGTGGAATTGTGATGTGTATGATTTGGTATGTGCTGGTTTACGATTCTCCATGTCACGCTGACAACAAACTGTCGAAAGAGGAACTTCATTACATCACAACAGAAAGACAAAGACAGAAAGCACATGATCCAAACTGGAGGGATATTCTGAAATCTCCAGCAGTTTGGGCTATTGCTGCTTCTTCATTTGCACACAATTACGTGACGGTTGGAACTATCACTTATCTTCCACTCTACTATAAAACCGTTTTGAATATGAGTTTGACTTCGGTAAGAAGAAGAATAATAAGGGGCTGACTCTGATTGTTTTATTCCAGAATGGTATTCTGTCTACAATTCCATTTGTTCTCCAACTGATTTCAAAAGTTTTCTATGCTGGAATTGCTGATAATGCAAAGAAGAAGGATTGGATGTCTTTTGATACTGTCACAAGATGGTCGAATTCCAGTGGTAAGTAGTCATTGAAACTTTATGTTGTTGAATCTTCAATGAATACATTTTCAGCTTCATTCGGAATCGCCTTCTCCTTCATCATTCTTTCTTTCTGTGATTGTTCTCAACGTGCTCTTGCCATCTTCCTTATCTGTGCATCCATGTCTTTTGTCTCTGGATACATTCCCGGATACAATACAAGTGCAGTTTCAATTGCTCCTGGTCAAACCGCCGCCATCGCAGCATTCTCCAGATTCTGGGGTCAAATCGCTTCATCTGTGGCACCGTATCACATCGGAGCATACACGAAACAAGGAACTTATGAAGAATGGCAACTCGTGTGGGGAGTCATCGCCCTAATCTGTGTAGTAACAGGAGTATTCTTCCATTGTTGTGGAACTGCAAGCATACAAGATTGGGATTCGAATCATTCGAAAGCTCCAATTGAAGTTGCTCGAGAAGAATTAATAGACAGTTCGAAACTTGATGATTCTCTTCGAGTGACGACTGTTGACTGAAAGAAGAGAGAGAAAGACTAAATGGTCTTCTACACATATCACATTTTAATCATCTCATACTGGTTCTACTCTTGATTTATCGATCTGTCCACAATAATTCTTGTTTGCTCATTCTGTGATACCACACCTTTCCAATTATTTTTCTGTATCGGAGTCAAATCGATAGACGCGTGTGTCTCTCTTTTTGATTCAATTCGAAATTTCTTGTCTTCTACGGGTCACTTTCAACATTCCTTTAATAGAAACCGACTAGTGATGTTCATCTCTTTTCTGTTTCTTTTCGTTTTCCATAACACAAAAATAAATATTTTATTTTTTTTCAATGCTCCATCACATATTAAAATGAAGCGAGCACAGGATTGATAAGCTTTTTAATATCGAAATAATTCGAAATTCATTGTTTATGATGTGTTGCCTTGAAGATTAAATGCTAGAATGATGTCTGATTTGAACACTTTGTTTGATAAGAAGTGATTACGTATCAGAACGACTAGTGAGAAAAGCGTCAGATTCTGAAGTTCGGAGTCCATCCAGACTATTTCCGATCACTGGGTTCAATCCGGACGACGAAGATGCTCTCCTTGAAAGTAGTTCTAATACAAACATGAGCTGAATTCTTAAAGTTTGAAAAGGTCTCATACAAAAACTGCTTCGATAGCGGAACTTGGTTCTGGAATCATATAAAATGGTCATCTCCCTTTCCAATTCGTTGTATAACGTCTTCAACTTGATGTCAAGTACACATTTGTCTTTAGAAACTCTTGAGACTTTCAAATTTATTATTGATACGATTTTCAAGAGATTTCTGAAATGATTTCATTCTTCTCTTGAGACAGAATCAACCTTCTTTCGATTAGAAGAAGAAGAAAAGAAGAGGGAATTCATTAAAACTATACAACATAAATCAAGAAACACTCATGAAGAGATCTCTTCTTTTCTCGAATCCCCACAGCTTTTCCAGATATTTCTATTCTTGTCTTTCGTTACAGATGTATCACTTTGTGTCTGATTCATGATTGGAATAAACACCTGCTTAGAAACAAAAACAGAGAGAGAGAGAGAGAGAGAGATCATCTGGATGTAGCCAGGCACTGACAAGCTGCTTTTGTGATAGAAAGTTACAGATCATTCTCGTTTTGCCGCACTAACTTTTTTGATTTTTTAAACTCCATTATCACAAGTTCGTAAAGAAATAATCTCGAATCAATACACTTCCGAGTACACTTCTCAGTTCATTTCTTATCATTTTCTCGTGTTGACTGACGGTGTTTTCTCTTCTTTTTCTTCTTTTAAAGTGTATTGATTTCTCCAAAAACTTTGCAACTTCTCTTAATTTCTTTGTTTTTTGGTTGTCAACACATCATTGATTTCATGTAAATTCTCACCGAAACACACATTTAATTCAATTTTTTCGTCTCTCAGAATTCAATAATTTCTCCATTTTTCTCTCATTTCTTGTTCTCTTACGTAGCATTTTTCTCAGGTGCAAACCCAATTTTTCCGATATTCCAAATCAGGAACTGACTTATTTTTCTTCTTTTCTGACTTTATTTTCAGAATATCCTCCGTCAGATATATATGATATTTGCTAACAGGAAGATGTTGTCCGTGAGATTTAATTCATAATCTTTGCTGGTCGTGTGATTTACTTTTCGGTTCAAGATTGATGTATGAAAGAAGAATATTTTCAAAAGAATATACATTGACGCCCTCGAGGTGGATTAGAAAACATTGTTTCCGCATTTATTTTTCTATTTTCTTCAATGTAAAACTCCTATTCGTTCGATCATTTTCGATTTAATTTTTAGTCAGTTTACTCGTAACAGATGTCTGATTCATATTCTCGGTACAGCTCTGCCTATCTTATCAAGTCTGAAAGTTTACTTCCTCAACTTCAGAATTTCGGTATCTTTCGCTTGAATAAACTCAGAACAAAACCGATTCGGCAGCTGGTTTCTTCAACTTCATAACAAATTTTCACTGAATCCTTTCTATCAAATGAGCCAACTGATCTTGTTATAACGAAATCTCCAAATCAACGTATCCGTTTCATTGCTCATTTCCATTTCAAAAGAGAAGGAGTAGGAGGGTCTTCGTTCGAATTTTGATCTATCACTTCTTCATCATTTCGAGTTCTTCATCTTTAGGTCTATACTGACGGCTCACTTCTAACAGCATGCTCTTATCTTGGCCTTTTCTTCACTCGTTTCTCACTTATTCTCCTAATCTTATGCTTATCTAGTTCGTTTTTCAAATAACTTTCCTTTTCTTCATTTACTTCCTCGTTCATATCCCTCATCTCATTATTTTTGATAACACGGTTTCTTCTAATGAAATAAAAACTCAAGAGACCCAAAACTCAAACGTTTTATTTGCCCATCATGTCTATGCCATTTCAATTCATTCAATCTACTTTCTATTTTCATTCGAAAGCGTTCTAGATACGTCTTCATTCGAGATACAGACAGTTTTTCTGTTTTGTGCTCAACTTGCTCCTCCCCCTTTTCTTTAATCGTGTCCGTATTCATCTAATCCGTTGAGTCTGGTTTATTTTATTTTGGCGTACATCTCTCACGGAGTCTCATTTCTCATGCATTGTCATAAATCATCTATGTTCAGCTCATCTTCAATCGGAACAATGAGTATATCAGAAGGAGAAGACGATCCTTGTTCCAGTCCGTCGATGTATGACGTAAGTTGTAGACTTATTGTCACTTGTTGACACAATTCCCGACTGAAATAAATACCCATTCTCGGTATATTCATTTCATTTCAGATGTCTCTTATCGGTAATCAATCGGCTCAAAAGGCAGAAGTTTCTGTTGAAATCTGTAGAGTTTGTGGAAAGAATGCAGCTGGTAAACATTATTCTGTAAGTTCTTATTCATACAGAAACATAACAAAACTCGTCTTTGTTTTTCATGACTTTTGTGTCCTTTTTTCTGAATCATTCTCTGTGTAGACAGGTTTATCAGTTTTCTAACTAAGTTTATGCCAATTTCAGCTGTTTTTCTGGTCTTTAAGCTTCGGTATTAGTCAGAATGAACTGCATGAAAAGCAAGTGAGACGAAAAAACGACAGATTAAAAAACTAGAAATCAAAAAACATTTCACCAACTTTCAGTTTATGTAACTCATAATTAACATCTTCTGCTTCGTTTCTCACATATTTATTCATTCCCAAATAAGTATGTTTGAAGTGCGAAAAATGGCAAAACGTCTATAGGTTTATGATCATCTCGATAATCACACGGACTAGATTTTATCTTCTCTATTCGTTCGATCTCTTAAACTGAAATTGTTTGCAGGTTCCTGCTTGTCACGGATGTAAGTCGTTCTTCCGTCGTGCCATTCTCCAAAAAACCATTTATCCTGAGTGTAAATACGATAATCTATGTTTCTCAAAAGCCTCTCGATCCGTCCGTCCTCGTAAATGTCGCTTCTGTCGTCTTCAAAAATGTTATTCCGTCGGAATGGTTGCTATGGTTTCAATTCATCGAAAACACGAAGACAGTCCACTTCGAAGCTCAGATAGTGAACTTCCAGATTTGGTATTTACTTGAATGTACTCATAAGAAGCACTTCATTCCATTTTAGGCTTTGCATAGTCCAATCGCCACTCGTGAGACTTATGTGTCAGGAATCATTGACAAACTTCATAACTTAGACATTCAAACGGATAAGTTCCGGAAATCTGCATACAATCCACTTATGCTTCCAAGTCTCGAAGGAATTCTTTCGTCGTCTGGAAAACTTAATATGGCTGATAAATACGGGGTATGTACCGAAATTCGATAAAAGAGTCATTGATAACTCTTTGATTTTCTATGAAGAGGTTTGATTTCTTTCCTTTAGGCTATGACCGGTTGGCCTATAACTCAAGAGAGCTTCAACGAGCAACAAGTACTTATCAATCAGATAAAAAGTGATTCGTTGACCGATAATATGTCTCTTATGCCAGTTGGACTTCCAGCAGCTGCTGATTTGGGGATAAATACGTGAGTCATTGAGAAGATTAAATCCCGAAGAGTACAGAGTTCAGTTCAAAGTTTAATTCTAATTTCAGAAAAGAGTGGCTTAGTTTTGATATGTTAACAGCCATCGAATATGCAAAAACATTTCCTTTCTTTCAACAGTTACAATCTAATGATAAGGTACAATCTGAAAGAGAAACAAGCTGTCAAAAAAATATTCTGTAGATACTTCTCACAAAAGCGACTACTTTCATGAATCTGGCTCTGACTTCGTCATACGCATCGTTTGAATCAAAAAAAGGAATTCTACAAATGCCCGATGGAATATGTATATCTGGACCAGCAGGACAGTATGGATCTTCTTTTTTCGTGTCGTCCTATATCTAATTTCCATAAGTTTCCGAACGAAATTTCGAGAATAAGTTAATCGGTTTTGTTCTTAGTTCTCAAATTCAATTTCTCTAAGTGAATCAGTTTATGTTGTTGATCGGACAAACACAGATCTCGAACGTTTCCTATTTTAGGAATCCACATGAAATCCGATCCTTTGAACGACGCCTCAGCCTACGGATTATGGCTCCCCTCATCCGAAACCTCTTTGATAAAACAGAATACGTTCTTCTAAAAGCGATTATACTGTGCAATAGTGGTATGCTTATCGAAAATCCGATATTACGCTAATACTATATTTCAGCTGTGGTCGACTTATCTCCTGCTGCTCAGAATATTTTATCTCGAGAAAGGCATAATTATACAGGGGCTCTCCTATTATATTGTTTGACTAAATATGGTTCGAATGATGGACCAGCTAGATATTACACTATATTGAATATGTTTGATGTTCTAGAACATCATCAAAGGGATTTTCGAGACTTTATGCTTCTTTTGGACATTACTGTACCGAAGAGATTTGCAGATCATCGGAAAAATCTTCAACGAGAGATTTTGAATTTCTGAAGTCATTTCGAATACTGTACTTATTTTTCAGCCACCTCCTCACCTCATAATATGATCTGTTTTTGTAAATATGGTCTCGAATAAATATTATTTTTATAGCTCAAAGGAAACTTTTGATCTTTGAAATCTGTCGACTGGAGAGATTCCTAATCAATCAAAACAAAAAGCGTTCATCAAAGCAATGGAGATTACTTTAGTTTTTAATGAAATTTCAGACTTGAAAAGAAACACTTTTTTTAGTTTGTTTTTAAAATTAATAATGAAAAAAATGATTTCATTTTCATTAAAACAAAAAACAAGAATCAACAAGTTTTCAAAAAAGAAAACATCTCAAATGAAAATTACGAAATCATTTTCTTTTCTTCGTTGAATTTTCATATTTCAAAGTATTCAGAAACAGAATCGAAAGTTAAAAGAACAGCTGCATAATCGATCAACATCATTCACCTGCACAATCAATGTTTATTTTCTTGTCTTTTATTCAACTTGTTTCATTAATTTTACAACTCTTTCGTGACCTTATTCATCTTAAACTTTAGAATTTGACTCAAAGTACTCCTAATCCCCTCTAATTGTTCGAACACATAATTCGATTTCCACAGGAGGCGAGAAAAAATCGAAAAGTATTTTTATCAATGTTTGAAAATGTCTCAAACTATGACCAAATATGCAATATCCCTCAATATTTGGAAATCGGATTCAAAATATTTCAAGTCTCTTCGTTTATTGTCAGTCCCATTTATTCAATTGCAATCTATCTTTTGGTTTATCATTCTGGTATTCATGCAAAACGTATTCGGATCATTTATCTGCGGAATCTATCTTTGTAAGAATTGAAATAGTTTTGAATAAAAAGTGTATTCTTTTTCAGAAATGTGTTATCTATGGTTACAATATCCATCATTCTCTGTCCAATTTTTCATCTACCAATGATCGGATATCAGTCGAATGGACTGATTCGTTTCATTCCTTTCAACATGGCATTCCCAGCCATCTTAACGGTTTATTGTCTATTAGGTGAGCATTTTTTGAATTGAGTTTTCATTCTTCTACAGTATTCTTCTTCTTTAGGTGTCGTTATATCAATAATGGATCTATTTCATTATCGATTAAAAGCAATATCTTCAATGAATATCAGCCATCGAAATGCTCAAATTCGTCGATTTCTTCAACGACTCGTTTATCTGACCTATTTCGTTTTGGTATTCACTGCCATTTCTTATTTGGGTCTTTTGACTGTTCAAAGCTCACAACCGTCGATCAAACCAATGATTTATGAGGTTTCTTTTCTCATTTACTACCTGAAACTTCATTAATTTATTCTCAAAGTTCTTTCAGAAATACCACATGTCAGAAGTCTGGTGTCCGAAGTTTATAGTTTCTGATCCTTACTCTTGGCCAATTATTTTTGCTATCTGCACTACATTCATATTCATTGTCTGTGTTTCTTCGGTTGTTTTACTATGTGGAGCATTTACTCTGGTGATTCTATTAGCTTCGCGAAAAGATTTGTCAGAATATACGTTGAAAGTTCAGAAAAGGTTTACAAGTATTCTGATTGTACAGGTGATAAATTCAAAGTTATATTTTGACGAAATCACGTTTTCAGGCAGCAGTCCACGTTGTTTTTATTCTCGGACCAATCATCACAATCGTAGTTTCAGTTTACTTTGATGTTTATTTTAATGGTCAGAAATCTCCGCTTTCATTTGATTTTTCATTCAGAAATCCTTATTTCAGACGGCGGTCTTATATTCTTTTTCGTTGAAGCCCATCAGGGAACTGCTTCTACATTTGTCTTTATTTTCACACATTCAGTTGCAAAGAAAAGCTTCAATTATGTATCAAACCGTGGTAATTCAGATTCGAATCCCTTCTTGAGAAATAAGATTCTTGTTTTCAGTTCGTAGATTGTTTGGACTTCAAGCGTCAAACAGTATTTGGAGTATGTCGAAAGTGGAATCAAGAAGCAAAAGCGTAGTGTAGTTGTATCGTCTCTTATCATTTCTTTTTTGTTGATTATTCATTTTTATCTGGTTTAACTCATTTGATATGAAATATTCTTCTCGAAGTGTTTTATTTCTTTCTTTTCTTCTCCTTCGATAACCTCAATCTCTCTTCTAAAGTAAACAGTAAGTGACTGTGAAGGAAGAGCAATGTCTCTTGTCTACGTGCCCTCCATACGGTTCTTTTCTTTATTCTCTTTCTTCATCTTTTCTCTCTCTCTCTCTCTCTCTCTCTCTCTCTTTTCTTTTCTCTCCTTTTTGTTATTCGCATTCTTAGTTTTGACGGCATCCCAATCAGAGGTTTCCTGGCAGAAAAAAAACGACGAAATGCTGGTTTCTTCGTTTAGTTTTTGAAATTTCGGGAAGAGTCGAGAAGCGAGAATTTGACTACTTTTCCTCATCTTTTTCTTTCTTTTTGTTCGTTGTCAAGGAGAATATATATGAAGAGGATGAAGAATAAGAATGAGAAAAAGAAAAGAAGAGACGAAGAAGTGTTTCAAGTTTTCTCGTTTCTTCTTCCGAATATAAACATCCTTTTCTTCTTCCTCTTACGAAATCAAAATCTTCAAAGTTTCATAATAAAAGGACATTCAATCGCTTTTTGTCATTGATCAATCTACATATTTCTAGAATTTCGAGTTTTTTTGTTTTTCCGTAGCAGTAAATTATTCTCAAACTGGGATCCAAACTACAATAAAAAACCAAAATAGCTGGAGAGATCGTTGATCTATATTTAGTTTCACGTTGAGATAATGTCACGTAAAACCGGTTAACAGTAAACAATTGTTGACTTCCCAATTGAAAATATTTTTGATTTTGTTATCATTTTTTGATTCTTTCTTCGACAAAAACTGATTCCCATATTTCATTTTTCATTCAGTATTTTCTGAATATTGCTTCATTTTTGGTTATCTGCAACGTTGTGAAAATTTCTCAGAATCAGCTCTTTCGCATTCTGGATTCGTCTCTTGATTCAATTCGTTTTTCAGAAAATGCCAAGAGTCCGTCGCACATCGGAAATCATTGGACACAATGCGGATCGTCTCATCAAAAAATATGAGCATGTTCCAACAATTATTTCTGTTGTCACCCTTGTCCTCGGAGTCCTTGTGTAAGTACAGAATGCTCTCTTCTTATCAGCTAAACTGTGTTTCTGATTGTTCGGTCATATGAATTTTAATTTTATAGTTTTCTTGATAACTCTTCTCCAATTTATGTTTTCAGTTTTGCCATTCCCGTCATAATGGATCACGTTAAACGGATGCAATACTAACAAGGAAACAGGAATATCTTTGTACATTTATATATAAATAAAACTCATTCGATTTCAGTCAGTAATAAATAAAGTTGTTTCATAACTTTGTTGATTGTCTATGATCGCATGAGAATGACATAACGAAAGAGGGAAGAACTATCGAAGCACCAAGAAGTGACGTCATTCCGAGTACAACGAGCATTGTGCCAATCTGAATGAGTGCATAAAACACGGTTTTAGTAGTAAAATCAGGAAGAAAACACAAAACGAGAATACCTGATAGAAAGATGCAGTTTGAGTGAAAAGTAGAGGAAAACCAGCAAGAAATAGAGTAAGAGAACCGAAAGAGCATGCAATACCGGCAGTTGAATGAGCAGATGACACTTTTTCAGATGAAGAAACGAGTTGAGTGTCTCTTATGGCAACTACATAGTGTAAAGTATAATCAAAACTCAATCCAATTGTGATTATGAGTATTGTAGATTCAACAACAGATAGTTTCCATCCTGAAATGTATGTCTAGCAAATTTAGAATCACACAAATCATACCTAACAAAATGAGACTAGCAACAGTCCAAAGAATCACAAAGAAAATGACAATTGAAGAGAAAACAGAGAGTTTGATGACTCTTGTGCAAACGATGATTACAATGAGACATATTCCAAGAGAAATTGCGACAGAAGTGAAACTGGATGAACTGAAAATTTTAAAGAATTAAATTAGAATAAATGAAAAATTTCAACCGTAGTTGGGATACAATATCATGGAAACGAGTGATTTCAGATGATGAAAGACAAAGAACTGGATTATTTGTCTGTTTTCGAATGTAATCACAAGACACATCTATTTCATTGAAGAAATTCTCAATTGCCACAGTATCAACTCTTAGTTTCTGATCAGATGGAATCGAGATAAAATATCTGAAATCTTGAGTTTTGTAGAATGATTTCTTTATCTGAGTCATACCCAACAACTTTCAAATCATGATCTATAAATGGGCCGTCTCCCGGAATAACGGCAAAATCGTCGGGAAACTGATGAATTAAATTCTTGTTCCGAACACTTGCACTCAGAACACATTCATTTGGAATCAACTGAAAACTTACAATAAAAATGGGAAATTTAAATTCTTTTTGCTTACTTTTGTGTCAGAAAGACATGATTCATTTGCTTGGAGCATTCTATCCGCCCATGAAACATGAGAATAATTCGAGAGATGATAGTTTTCATTCTCTGAATTCACAAGTCTCCGATAGAAATCCAACTTCTCTACATCCAATTCAAATTTTGTTCCAGAAAAGGTTTTCGATGGTTTCTCATATGGACTTAGTGTTGATGGCTCCCTGAAAATCTTATTTTGCCCACGCATTATTTTCCATCTCTCCAACTTTATATTTTCAATTCCAAAAAGGAAGTTCTTCACTAATCTCGCTGATCTTTTCCATTCAAAATTGAAATGATGCACATGATTATCGAAATATTCATGGATATTTGAGTCGACGAGTAACTGAAATAACAACAACATCCTAGTATTTCTTTCATTTTTTCACTAACTTTGGTCGGATTAGTTTGTGGAATTGTCAATCCTGGATTTTGAAAAATGACGAAAAGAGACAATCCAGTGATGATGAAGCTTAGAATAACTATTCCAAAACGAAAATAAAAAGTGAACTCTGTGATCTTTGTAGCGAAATTCGAAATTTTTTCAATAGTTTCAACTGATTCGGGTATCTCTGATGGAGACTGTTTCGTTCGAATCGGACGCGTGAGAATTATTGTTCCAGGTAAAATGAGAATGACTAGAATATAGTTTATGAAGACAGTAATGGCAGCATAGATTCCGAAACATCTGAAATTAATTAACATCTTTGTTCTAGAATCATGAAAATACCGTAAGACAATGACTGGACTTGTCAGATTTGTCAGAAAAGTGGTCGCAGTTGTGAGAGAAGTTACGAACATTGAGACGAGAGAGTGATGCAAAGAGAGACGCAGACTACGTGATAAAAGATCAGATTCTCGATACAAAGGAATATAGATTGATCCTATTTTGTATTCCAAATTTGACATTTTCTTTGAAAAATCATTTGGATCAATCTATTATCTCATATAATACCTCAACTTCTCTTCTGTAATAGACTAAAAGAAGAAAAGAATCATCTGCTCCGATTGAAATTAAAATGACGACAACGAGAAGATTGACGAATGGAAAGAAGTCAATTCCAAGAATGGTCTGCAAAGAGAAAAGATGCTATCGAAGGAATCCGTGCCGAGATACCGTATAGACGAAGAAAGCGACTCCGGCTGAAAAAGAGACGACGAAGAGAATCACGAGAGTGAAAACTAAACTTCTCGAGTAAATCAAGAAACATGTGAACACAAGAAGAGCTAGAAAGATTGATTTCTCTGTTTCATAATCTAAATACTAGTTTGTTTACCAGAGAATCCAGCAATGAGACTATCTGAATAAATCGTCTCTTGAAACACTCTATTCTTCATATTCAATGAGATTCCAACCATACGAGTAAAAGGATTTTTCTCTAAATGCTTCTGCAGTGTATCTATCAAATTATCATAAACTTCTCGATCATCTACTCCATTCCACATTGTCATCTGAAACTTCTTGATTTTCTTTCGAAATTCCGTCTATCGTACCTTCAAGACAATGGAAATCATGGGCTCTGAAGACGTATTGTCTGATATCAACCAATTGTTAACTTGATTTATTGAGAATGCAGAACATACATTCAACTTCGAATCGTTTTTACATTTCTCCAGCAATATTCGAAATTTTGTTATACTGCAATGAGTTAGCTTCATTATTCTTTTTAAAAGTTCTACACTTACTCGTTCTGATTCAAATAATCACAAGAATTTGCTGTACTTATATTGGGACATGTCGTATATAAAGGAATGTTCAAAGAGTGTTTCAATGCTTGTGCGGAATTTGTGAAATTGAATTCAGCTATTAAATCTTCAATAATTTCATCCACGTGACACAAGTGTTTCATAACATCTACTGTGAACAGCTAAAGAATATTGTTTCGTTTATTTTATGATTGGAGAACTTACATCATCATAACTGGACACCCGTATCATAACTTTCCCCAAATACTCTATCATTTCATATGGAAGAGATTTTCCAATCGAAGCAAACATCTCACATGGATCCTCTAAATCTTCTGCATTCGGATCAGAATCTACTCCATAATCATCATAATTTACAGTTATTGGTTCTAGTGTACTCGTTGTTTCATTAGAAATATCTCGTTTTCGACGAGCAGTTTCCTGTCTGAATATATGAATTATCAATTGATTTATGCATATATTAACTGACTCGTAATACCAACGAAGCATTTTTTCGTTGCTGGTTTGAAGAGGTTTTATTGCGTCTAGGGTTAGCCTTGCAGATGATAAAGGAGTTCCTCTTGTTTCGAATCCCTTAAATCAATTATTCAAAATATCTTTCAATCCCTATTCGACAGTTTTTATTCGTTTGAATGTTCAATGATTTGATGAAGTGCTCCAAATATAATAATGAGAAAGCACTCTTACTTTTGTCGGATCCAAATCGATAACTCCAAAATGAAAATATAATGACCAGAAAGTGAGAAAAACCGAGAATGTCCCTGTCAAAACAATAACAAGAATAGGGTGTTCAATTACAATTTGGGCATATCTGAAATGAAAAATCAGTTTGATTTCTTAGAAATGTGAACAAACTTCATGAAAATTCGTTCTGTGAGCCGTGAAACAGTAGTCATTTCACAATCAGACTGTTCTCGGAAAAAGCGACGACCACCAACCAAAAAAAGAACGATTTTGATAGTAGATGGGCAATCGGAATGTTTGCGCTTCCTACTATTTCGTTTTCTCTTCTTCCTCTTCTTGAACGATTCGAGAAGAATTCAGAATACAAATGTACATGCACATTTACAACGAAACAACTGTTTGTTCTACGAACCATTTCTTCTTCTTCTTCCTACAATCTCTATTTTCTTCTTCAGATGACTCAACAATTCAGTAGAAGAGCGTTGAAAGATAAAGAAGGAAATAGATATGATGTGTGAAATGGATTAATGATTCACTTCTGTTTTCATTTTGCAATTCAAACAATTTGTATTGAAAGGAAAAAATGGAAATGGACCTATTCTTGACGGTGTTATATCGAAAAGGATATGCTCTGATGATAGAGGAATGCTTGTGGAGTGAAAATAGGTTTTTGGGTACCGTAGTCTGAACACTCGAGTCTTTTACAAAAATTTCCATCATCTAAAATGTCGAAATGTGTCATCCGAGTCCTTGTGTCTTGATGTTTGACGTTAAGAAGTCTGATCGGTAAAAGTTCTAAGAAAGCATTTGTTTCTGATTTCTTTAATCTTTTTCCTATTCTTTGTTAGGTTCTAAACATGCGGGAAATCATGGATTAGACTTCATTCTGAGTGTGCGTCATTTGATTCCGTGGTAACAAGAAGTACCGACAGACAGGCTCCGCCCATTCAAAATTCTATAAAAGTGATTTTTGCTCGGTTACTGGATTAATGATGATGTTCTTATTTGGTTGATTTCTAGACAATCATAACTATATTTTTCAAAAACCGTAGTCTAAGATCTTGAACTCAATATTTTACAGTGACATTTTCTATATAAGCTCACCATTTTCAGATGAAAATTCCGATTGTTACCTACTTGGCCGAGTATATCGGATTCTTCGTCGCCTTCTTTGCGAATATGACTTTGATTCATTTGATACTGACAAGAACTCGTAGCAATTTTGGTTCTTACAAGTATTTAATGCTTTGGTTTGCCGCTTTCTCTCTCTGGTACTCGATAATTGATATTCTGACACAACCTGCAATGCATTCATATCTGAACAGTTATATTGTCTTCTGTGCAAGTTGGTTCAAATATGATCCTGTTTTGGCACCAATCATTATCAGTTCGTCTACCGTATTCTTCTGATAAAATATGAATTGTTTTCAGCCAGTTATTGTACTTCTTACGGTCTCACTTTGGTTCTTCTCGCAATTCATTTCGTCTACAGATACATCGCAATGATACATCCAAATCAAATTCATTATTTCAAATATCCAAAAGCACTGATTTGGCCTTTTCTTTTTATTGTCGTCGCAGTCTTCTGGTGGTGTAATGTATATTTTCTTTTGGGTAGTAATGCAACATTCAATTCTTATTTGAATGAAACCATTTATGAAAACTATCAAGAGAGAATCGAACGTCTCTCCTACATTGGTCCACTTTATTTTGTAAGACTGATCTGTTATATATTAAAGAGACTCATAAACTTCAGATAATCGGAAGTAAAGGACAGATTCAACTTCAATGGAAAAGTTGTTTGGGAATGATTAATGTCTACTGTATTGCTGTAAGATTATCAGAAGTTGAAAATGTTGAATGACGTTTCTTCAGATAACAACACTGGTTACTATAATGTCTTTGGGTTTCGCCATTTATAAAAAGATGCAATCAGTTAACGACATGGTGGCTGAGAAGACGAGAGCTCTTCAGAAACAACTGTTCCATGCACTTGTACTTCAGGTACTCAATTGAAACAGAAACAAAGAAAGTTGGTTATTTCAGACAATTGTTCCTATTATATTCATGTACACACCAACTACAGTACTATTTATTTGTCCGATAATAGGCGTGGAATTAGGAATGATAGCCAATATGACATCAATATGTTTGGCTCTTTATCCTGCTTTGGATCCACTTGTCGTAATGTATTTTATTCGAGACTACCGTACCCATTTGTTAAGTGAGTTGATCCCAGACAAACGAAAACTCAACTTTGTAAACTATTCAGAAAAGTTGAATTTGAAAAGAAATGTATCATCAACTACTCGAATCACATCAATCACGAAGAATGAGACAGAGATTATTTGAACGAAACGTCCCAATTGCCCTTGTCGTTTTTCGATTCGTAGTATTCAATAAATTATGTTTTTATTCGATCTTCTCCTCCTCCTACGCCAAATTTACTTCCTTTTTTATAGTATCTCTACTAAGAATAAGATCATTTGGCCTTTGTACCTAACTAAGAAAGCCGCTAAAAACAAACATCAAGCCACAAAAAGAGGAAGCCGTACAGTAAAAATTTGTTGCGATTTTCATGAAAGTGCAATTTTTTGGGCAAACAAAAGCTTCCATTGCTCGTTTCAAAAAACGTTTGTTTATTCTGGAACCTAACTCTTTTTGCAACGATCAATCTGGCAGTTTGCCAACTTGGATCGACCCAAGGGCGACGCTTTTGGCAGCCGGTGTATTCCCTGTTTCCTCCTCTTCTTCTGTCACTCTGCATGTCTGCGTTTCTTATGGTCCCATTTACTCTAAGAGATGTCCGTGCCTCGTGTAGGAAAGGCCCTGTGTGCACCCATCGCCATTACACTTCGAATTGACTCACCACCAGCTGGAGGAAAGGAAAGAAGGAAGAAGCAAATGATGAAAAAGAACTAACTCCTTCTCCTTTCTTTTCCGTTTACCCAGACGTCTCTTTTCTCATTTTTTTTCGCCCTGTTTTTTATTTGTCACCTAGTATCAAGTTTTTAGAAAGAAACAGAAAATAGAAATGGAAACGAACAGCTGAGCATTCTGAGGTTGCGTTCGTTCTGTGAAGAATTTCTCGAAGAATTCACGAGTAATGTGTTTTTCGGTTCAAAACTATTTTTTATGAACAAGTATGAAGCAGCGCAGTTGAATAAGTATACTTGGTATTTTTCTGAATGGAAAGACAAAAAAAACCAGGTGAAATCTTTATTTATCCTGGAAATCAGAGAAAACTTGTGTTGATGACTCGTATTCAGTAGATAAATTACCATGAAAACTTCTTATAATAAATGAATACTAACATCAAATTCCAAACCATTTCAATTTCACGAATACTGTTTTGAGAAACTTTGTTCTTTGGTAAAAAAGAAAAAACTATCAAGAATGAGAAGAATTGTTTAATATCAGTTCCAAGGTTATCCGTGCGCGTATTTGCCCTTTTGTATCAAATTAAAATTCTTACTGGTATTGGAATTAGGCTCGTTGTTTCTTCACTTGCAACACGCTCTCACAAAAGAAATCAGATGACTACAGTTTTGTTTTTTCCTTATCTAAAGATGAGCGTTCTAAAGCTCACCACGAAAGCATCCGTTTCCTTCCTTCCGTTCCAGTTTTCCATTTTTCGAGTGTTCAATGTCAAAAACTTCCATGTTCCTCTAATCTCTTCCTTTTATCTCTTTACTTCGCACTTATGAAAGTTATGATGATCACATGTCTCTCATAGCTCATCTCTATCTCTATTTCTCTCGTTTGGCAGTTTATCTGTTAGAAGTGCTCATATTTCGTCACTTTCGGGTGGTCATTCGATGTTCTGTGTTCTGTGTGTTCTCCCTTCTCTTACCATCTCTGCAGTTTTTTATTACCTTTCTTTCGTCCTTTTCCGATTCATTCATTCTGCATTTTCATTCTTGTAGACACTCAAAATGGATGAAAAAGAAGAGCGATCGTCTCTGAATCAAATCAAATTGAAACCACGTATTTCCCTTTTCAATGGCTGCACAATCATCATTGGAGTTATCATTGGATCTGGAATTTTCGTTTCACCAAAAGGAGTTCTTCTTGAAGCTGGAAGTGCTGGAATGTCTCTACTCATCTGGTTGCTCAGTGGTGCTTTTGCTATGATTGGAGCTATTTGCTATTCAGAGCTAGGCACTTTGATCCCAAAGTCTGGAGGAGATTACGCTTACATATATGAGGTAAAATGATTCTCGTCGAGATCCTAAACACACAAATATTCAGGCATTCGGTCCTTTACCATCTTTTCTCTTTCTTTGGGTTGCTCTTGTAATTATCAATCCAACATCACTTGCTATTATCGCAATCACATGTGCAACTTACGCTCTCCAACCATTCTACTCTTGCCCAGTTCCTGATGTCGTTGTCAATCTCTTCGCCGGATGTATCATTGCTGTTCTCACATTTATTAACTGCTGGGATGTTCGAATGGCGACAAGAACGAATGATTTCTTCACAATTACCAAACTACTTGCTCTTTCTCTCATTATTGTTTGTGGTGGATACTGGCTGTCTCTAGGACATATCGATAATCTGATTATGCCTGATGTGACAGAAGGAAGTCAGACAAAAGTAGCAGCTATCGCAATGGCATTTTATTCTGGAGTATTCTCATTCTCCGGATTCTCTTACCTGAACTTTGTTACTGAAGAACTGAAAAATCCATTCAGGTAAAAGTTAAACAATCATTCCTCTTCAACTCCAAATTTTTAGGAACTTGCCACGTGCCATTTACATTTCAATTCCAATTGTCACAATTGTCTACATGTTGGTCAATATTGCTTATTTCGCAGTTCTAACTGTTGATGAGGTAACAACTAGGCGAAAGCGGATACTTCTCTTCATTTACACATACTTTTTTAAATCTTTACTCACTTTTTTTTTCAGATTCTTGACTCCGATGCAGTAGCCATCACATTCGCAGATAAAATTCTTGGTTCTTTCGGAAGTAAAATACTTATGCCACTGTTTGTTTCATTTTCCTGCGTGGGATCACTCAATGGAATTCTCATCACATGCTCCAGAATGTTTTTCTCTGGAGCTCGAAACAATCAGCTGCCCGAACTGTTCGCAATGATCTCGATCAAACAATTGACACCGATCCCATCTTTGATCTTTCTCGGTGGAACTTCTATCATTATGCTTTTCATCGGAAACGTCTTCCAATTGATCAACTATCTCTCATTTGCCGAATCTCTCGTTGTTTTCGCATCCGTGGCTGGCCTTCTGAAATTGAGATACACGATGCCAAAACATGTATTAGGCAGTCGTCCCATCAAAATCAGTATTATCTGGCCTATTCTGTTCTTCCTAATGTGCTTATTCCTATTGATTCTTCCATTCTTCCACAGTGATCCATGGGAACTCATCTATGGAGTTTTCCTTGTGCTATCTGGAATTCCCATTTATGCACTCTTCGTCTACAACAAATGGCGTCCAGGATTCATTCAATCAGTATGGGTTGGGTTTACACATTTCATACAGAAACTTTTCTATTGTGTACCAGAGCTTTCCGGTTCTTCTTGAATATATATTTATCTCTGTTTTCATCTTCCAATCCCGTGTTTCTTTCCGTTGTTCGTTTTGGTTTTTCCGTGCATTATCTTGTTTTCTGTTTCGTTTTGTTTTGCTCTCAGATCTTTTTTCGATTCCGTTTCCACACGGACATATCCTAAACTGACAAAAGCTTTCTGCCGTTTTATTCACCCCCATATCTCAAATTTCACTCTTTGTCATTCTCATTGAGCCAGTTTTTGATTCTAACGCTTGATAACTTATTGTTCTTGACGAGAAATAAAAATTTTGTTTTCTTTTTTTGTATTTGTATTTGTATAGACTTGGGAACACGTCTCCGAACGCCACAAACATCCAAACGAGTCTTAACGTCTGAACATTTTCAAAATTAAACGGAACACTTAAAGAATTGTATACTTGTCAAATTTCAGAACTAGTCTGTCTCCCAATTTTTGAGAGCACTTAAATGTAGATCAAAAATTACCTGAGAGAACGCATGATCTGCGCACAGCGTTCAGCGTTGCACAGACTGTACCAGATGGGTCCATCGTCTATCCGTTTGGGTGGTGCAGAGAATGGAAAGGAAAGAGTGGACATGGTCCAGTGAGAGGTGAGAGACGGTTTCTCTCTCTCTCTCTCTCTCTGTCTCATATTGATTTCTTCTTTCTCTTTTCTCTTGTATTTCTTTTTTTAGTATACCTATTTTCTGTTTTTGTTATTTGTTGCTGCTTCTTTCAATTTCTGAATTCTGATATTTATTTAATTAAAAACTTTACTAAAGCAAAAAATTAGACTTGATACAACCTTCCCAACGGACGCGCTCTCCTTGTTTAGTGCATAGACACATTCCCCTTTTCCGAGGAAACACTGAGGGGTGGTCGTTTTCTTAAACCAACCCTGCTTTGGGTTTTTTTGCATTTCAAAGTTAAACACTCTTCTATTATTCAAGAAACTCAATTTTCGGAAAAATCAGAAAACATATTCTCTATTCATTTAGTTTTCATCTTTCTCTTTTTGCGAAACACACTTTCTTTCCATTACGAAAAATAATTCTTCTGCTATCAAAACTGATAACTGGGTCATATGACTGATGGAAAAGTAAGTCATTGTGATCACAGATCATCTTTTCATTTCCTTTTCTCTTAAAAAATTGAAACAAAACTCAAAAGTGCACTAGACATGATATATACCAATTGTTCTTCTTTTCTCTCAACACCTTATCTCTTTTGAATGTCATGTCAATCACTTCAAACATGATTTCGTTGGTTTTTTGAAAATCACACCCCCATTCACTCTCAACTAAATGGGTGATTTATCTTTGTGAAGCATGTGTTTGGCACCGGCGGTAGGGGGTGGGTCCAAATTCTCAGTTGTCACAGACACTATCAGTAGGAGATTCGTTTGGCCAGCTGAGCACACATTTCGCTAATATGTTCTTCAAACGAATCACTAGTTCTCGAAAAACTTCAACTAATTCAATTTCTGACGCGTCTTCAACTTCTTCAGAATCCACATCACTACCATTACTCAAAAATCAAAAAGCTGGAGTGGTCACGCGAAAAGGAACAATCCATCGAAGGAGTGGCAAAAACGGTTTGTCTTTTTGAATTTTCACGTGGTGAACGTTCTCAAATATGAAATTGTTCCACGCTTTTTCTGGTTTAAAAAAGTTATTTTATTCATTTCTCTTCAGCACGACGGAAAATGATGGACAATCCATACGTGTGTACCTCGGAACTCGATGAACTTTCCGCTGAGGATTCAATCATCGACTACTCAGTGTTCAGTGATGATTCGTTTCTTCTCATTCTGTTGCTCACTTCAAAAGGAGATGTTCAAGCTTATTTGGAAACAAGTCGAGATACAAAACCACGTAAAAATGTTCTGAATATAAAAACGGCGTGCTCCATCAATGTCAATCCGGTCACTGTGTGTATTGGTGAGTGGACGAGAGAGAAAAAGTTGAAAACAAAACTGAAATTCTATATTTTTCTACTGATTCGTAACTATTTCCAACTGTTAAGTATGAAGTCAAAAAAACAAAAAATGTCTCATTTGTGGAGATTCTCTTGATGCAAAAAATAATTCATTGCAGGAAGTCAAGCTGCATTTGTTATCTTTGGACTCGCAGATGGCAATCTTCTTGTAACTCCTATCCGACTTTTGATTGTGAGTTTTGAAATGCGACCAGATCAAAACTCATTGTCGCCGCTGCCTTTGTCCAGATAATATCAGATTACATGTGTCATTTGTTCGAAAACACAAAAAAACAAAAGAAAACAAAAATGTGTCATGTGTTCGTTTTCATCTTCCTCTTTTACCACGACTTCTTCCAGACTCTTCTTCCTGCATTACTTTGATATATTACATCTAATAATGACACCAATATCTCTCTGAAAACGTGTGTTTTTCTAACTTTTCAATTGTTCCAGGACGTGACGTGGGGTGGTTCCTCATGGGCAACAACAATTGTCATCGACCTAACACTTCCATCAGTGGATCCATGTTTAGCCACGCCCACTTGCACCAAATGTTTCGTCTCCAACTTTCCCCCGTGCACTATGGCTGTGGTCGCGAACAAAGTGAGTTTCATTTGATGGTGATGATACGCTCAGCAATAGAAAGAGCTCATCAGTCTTCTCGCACCCAATCATTATCAATGTGATGTCCACTCTCTAAAGCAGTGAGATATCAAATGTTGTGATTTGCGGCAGCAATTGAGACGAAGGAATGCGTCTTCTTGAATGCTCTTTGTCGGCGAGAGGAACGTTTTCAAAAAGTAAATGCCAGCTGACGGCTCACACTTTAGTAGTTTATACGATAGAAAAACAATGAAAACATAGAGTGGGCAACAAAAAACTAACAAACATATCATTTGACAAAATATATTGCAGGCAGGGAACATTCTTCTTGTTGATTTGCACCTTAGAAAATGTGTATCAGAGTTGAAAGCACCGCAAAGCTTACACCAGATCGACATTCTTCTTGATGAAAACTCTATCGAACTTCTTGTCACGGGGTTTACTGGCGCACAATGGATAATTCCGATTGAAAGAGGGGGTAAAGGATTTCGAGAAGTACTGACAACATGCATACCGTCAGATCTTACTGTGGTACGTTGACTGTGTAATATGACTTTATATTTAGTGAGAAAATACCATTGAATTATTCTGGTATTGTTGAGTGAAATAGGTTGAAATTTTGTTCTGAACTCCTGTGTGACACACCATTTTATACTGACCAAGTGCACTCATTTGAACTCTGGTTTCCACTTTTCTTCTAGAATTCCCCCCATTCAGATGTTTTCCGAGATGGAATGTTCCGTTTTCTGGCAGGTTTGTTAGAAGCCTATTTCCTTCTAATCCTCAATGCGTCGTGTTAAATTTTTGTGTGTGCTTCCCTGTGAAATGGCTTTGATAACCATTATTATGGCTGATATGGTTCCAAGCATGAACTTATTTTCTTTGTCATATAACTTTTTCGTTCAGCTTGAACCTGCCACAATGCAATTCTTCGCAGCTGAAACATGTGGAGTGATTGCATTGGATACTGCTAGTTCTGTCGTAGAAGTTTACAATACTTTCCATTCACTGGCACACTCGTCGAAACGAACATTCAAAGTTCCACCAGAAACATGGATGGTACATGCTGGAGATAATGTTTTATTCACAGTTTCGAATGAGAATGAAATAAGAAGTGCCCTTCACTTTGGAGTAAGACTTTTGTATCAGTAAACCAAACTAATTCATCTTTCTACAGTTTATGTCAACTCGTCTCGAATATACAATAGTCAGAACTTCGACAAATTGGCGTCCACTTGGAATCGTCGCAATGCCATCTCGACAACACAAATTAGCTGGAATATTCGTCGTCAATGAGCGTGGTCTCATTCGTGTAGAACAGTCGAGCGCTTTGTAAGTTGTTTTTCTTCCATTCTATTCTTTTCCCATTCTTCCTATATAGTCTATCATAGCTATGAAACTCATCAAAAATCAACAAGAATTATTGAGTCGAGATTCCTTTGGGAATTGTTATCCCTCAAAAGTTCTATATGTATCTTGCGACTGGCGATTCAACCGATAATGTGTTCTTGCCTATCCTTTCTGTTTTTTATTTTCTCTTCTCACTGAATCTGTGAAGCGTAACTGATGGGTAAGCGATTACCGCCTTGGATTTTGTATTTGCACAGTTGCAAAACAGAGGGAATTCCTCATCTCCAATGGACATCTGCCACGTCGTCTGTCACTTTCTTCGGATTCGTTTTGTTTAAAAACGAGAAGGGCAACAGAGAATATAAGCAGTTCCTGTTGTTATTTCTCGTCTTTGTGTCTATTCGAAAAATTCTTTGAGCCACTCAAGTTTCACAGTGATTTCTGGTGACCTGAAGAGTGCGGGACCTTTTCCTCGTCGCTTTGACTCATTTCTCCGTCTCTATCAATCTAGTATTCTATCATTCGAGATCATTTAAATCACTCGTGCTTGCTTGGCGGTTCTCCAGACTTTGGATGTAAACTTGTAAACTCTGTCTTCTAAACAACGTGGTTCGTATGGTATTCGTTGTTATTATCTCAAGTGTTTTGACACTCTCTTTCAATGACTGTGTGATATGTTGGAACCATTGAATGAGGAAACGAAAACGATGAGACCTCTTTGGAAACAGCTGTGTTCGGCTGCCTCACTCTCTCTTTCTTTTCACTCTCGATCCCTGACTCTCCTCTTCTTCTCCTTCTTCACTGTGAGCGATTGTGAAAAGAAGAGACGTAATCATTCCTTCTTTTGAGAGATTCCAACTTTTCCTTCATGCTTGTTTGAGAGTTTGATTGTTTTAGTTTCAATTTTATACAATTCAGCGTCTTCTTAACATGACACGGAAACGCATCACAAACTAAGTTTTAGTTACAGTAGGTCATGATCTCCTAATAATATACAGCTGTTTCCCACCACATTCAAATTTGATTTTATTTTCCCTCTCCTCCCGGTTCTCCGTTTTATTTCTCTTATATCTCCAATAGTTCGCAGTATCTTGCGTTTCTCATAAACTTATGAAGTGTCCAGCTGCAACTCATTTGTTGTGAAAGTATAAGATCGCTTCTTCCACGTATTCTGGTATCCAATCCTTCTTTTCAGAACCCTCATCAAAATCGCTTCGGAGTTCTTCTTCCGACTGTCACCGCTGCAAATTAGTTCAAAGTCTGTCGTACAGGTCGCAAATGCATGTAGAATCGATACAGCCGAGTTTCAATCCGCATTGATTCCAAATCTGCTCAGCACTCGAAAGAATCGACAACTGACCCACAAAGAGCTGGTGCAGATTTATGCCATTGCGAAGGTGATAAATGTGAGTTTTATTTTGTTCCCAGATTACTAAACTTTTTAAAATTTAAGCTCTCTATGTCGGATTTGCTCAAAACATTCGAAAATGAATCGATTGGTGAACAACTGCTTCCCGAGGTAACTGGGGTTTCATTTCTTTTCTTTTCCTCTTTTCCAGCGCCATCTGGTTGCTTTGTATCCATTTCTATCTCTCTTTCTTCTTTCCATCCCTTCAATCCAAAGAGAATAAAAAACAAATAATTGATTTCTCAGGTGTTGAACACAATTCAAACGAATCCAGCAAAACATGATAATTTGATGCAACGAGTTGTTGAAATGTTTGTGAAAAGAGCAATTTCAGCAGAAGGAAACATGGAAAAGATTCGAGAATATGATGCAGAACTATCGTGAGTTTAGAGCTTACAAAACTCTCCATAATTGAGTTTTTTTCAGTAATTTTCTCGCTCGCCATGAACATCTTCACAAAGGTGCCCTCGAATGTGCAAAGACTGGAATGTGGAAATGTACACAGACTCTTGTTCGACGAGATGTTAATGAGACCAAATCAATTGACACATCTACTGAAGTCTTGTCGTTTATTGTCAAAAATGGAATTCAAATTTGGAAAAATTTGAATTCCACTGATCGACTACAAGTAATGTCTCTTCTCTGTCATTTGGATTGGTCGAAACTATCCGAAACGGACGGTGCTAGAGTTTGTGCACTTCTCTCCGCGTGGCAACGTGACATAAAACTTCCTTCCTATCATGAAATGTGTCTTCGAGTATCAATCACCAACTCTGACCGTTTCCCTCGTCCATGTCAAATTCTTTCCCTTGTCTCATCCGTTCACATTCTGGCTGAAAAGAAGGCTCTGAATCCATCGCTTGTTCCTGATTTTCTGCCACTGTCCGGTGGAAATAACTGTGGTGCTGCAATAACCGAAGATGATCGAATCATGATTTGGGGAAATTTCACAAATGCACAACAACGAATGGAAATTCCACGTAAGCAAGATAACTGGTTTCATTCTAATCAATACTAACGTTCTAGAAATGAATGCAAAAACGAAGCGATCAGATTCGGCTGCAAATGGAACACCAGCAGTACCGCCAGTAAAACCTGAACAAGTAAGTAATCAATGACAGATCGTCTGTATCTTCTTCCCTTTATTCACTATTGAAGAATCTTCCCCGTGTGCTCGAATATCCCGGTGGACGACCGAGAGCCATCGCTTGTGGAGCAGAACATATACTTGTTCTTTCTTCATCTGGACAATTGTCGGCATGGGGAGGAAATCGATTCGGACAGTGTGGAGTTGGACATTCTTTTCGTTTGGCAAACCTTCAGGTTAGATTATTCAAAACGGTTGTTATTCAATACAGGGTTAATTTTTCAGCAAGTTGATGGAGACTGGCCTGCAATTGAAAAGATCGCATGCGGACAGTTTCATTCTGCATTCATATGCTCTGATGGATCTCTTTGGACATTCGGATGGGGTGTATGGGGTCAACTCGGCCAAGGAGGTCGTTTCAACTCAAATCTTCTAATTCCCAAAAAAGTAAATGGATTGATCTCGAAAGTTATTCAAGTGGCTTGCGGAAGAGCTCACACTGTCGTATTAACAGACAACGGAAGAGTTCTTGTGTGCGGTTCCGGAAGTTATGGACAGATGGGAGTTGATGATGACATCAAAAAGACATTTTCATTTACGCCTCTTCCACTTGGACCTCTTCGAGTAAAATTTATTGCAACCCATTATTATCATTCGATTTGTGTTACCGATGAAAATAGGATTTTTGAATGGGGACGAAACCCGCAGGAGTTGAAAATGCGAATGTTCGTAATGAAAAAGATACGAAGTGCTCAACTGAAGAACTCGGATGATCCAAGTTCACCATTGCCTTCGAATGGGACTAACGGAACGACTCCACGTATCAATCTTAACTTGCCAGCTGAAATTCCACGAGATGATCTCGGACTTCGGGAAATCAAACATTTTCTCGATGGAACTATCAGTTCTGTGGCTTGTGGTCTGTCCCATTCAGCACTCATAACATCTGAAGGTTCTCTGTACACGTGGGGAAAAGGACTTGATTATCAATTAGGTCACGGAAATAAGAATGAACGAATGGAACCACACCAGGTTTTCGAGCCGAATGGAGTTAAATGGATGAATGTTTCTCTTGGTCAGTTTTGAATGAAAACAGTAAGCAAATTCATGTTTTAGGTAACACCCACACGATTGGATCGACAACAGAAGGATCGGTCTATGCTTGGGGCAAAAATGACTTTGGTCAATGTGGAGTTGTGACTAAAAAGAATGGAACGACTTCTGATGCTACCAAAAAGTTCTTTTTCCAAGCAAGAGATGGCCGTCGATTCATGCCCAATGTGGATGAAAGTCAATTCATTCAGAAGCCGGGATCTATTCCAGATGTCCGTGTAAGAACTTCAATCACAGAAGGAGCCGAAGGAGTTGATAAAAAAGAGATTGTCGACAAGCTGAAAGCATCTGATATCACTGTTGTACAAGCTGTTTCGAAACATTTGTGCCAGCCGAATGATTTGAAAATCAATGGAAGTATCATCGAAGAGGAACAAGAAATTCAGAAACCGCAAGGCGGCTATAATGGAGAAGATGGTCCACTTTGTACCACGACAGCTCTTGTTCATCTGATTGCTGGAGACGTTAAACGGGCCATTCGAATGGTTGAATGGCTGAAAACAGATAGCGGAACGAATCAAAAATCACTTTTGGCATTGTCTTCTCTTGTATGGGATGTAGTTGCAAATCATGAAGATGTTCAATCAAGAGAAGCTCTATCAGCTGCATTCCGCCACGTTCCAATGTCAGATTCAATGCGAAAAGGAAAGCAGATTGCCCAGTTGTGGCCGGCAGTTTGGAATGATGAACGAGTTCAAAGCACACTGAGCATTGATGAGAAGATTGCTATGCTAGACTCATTCACCAGTGCTTCGAACCCTGTTAGCTGTCCAACAGTATGATTGATCTTATATTTTATCTGCCCTAAAAACGAATATTTTAGATTCCTTCATCGTCTCTGGAAGTTTCTTCTAAAATCCGTGTATATGCACAATGCTCTCATGCTGAACCTGCTGTCGTTGGTTCCCCTCCAGAATGCTCAACTTGTCTTGATGAATGGACTGAAAAAGTTCGTCATACTCTAGGAACCCCTTTGTAATATGTCATATTATTATTATGTTTCTTCTCTAATCCTATTAACTTTTTCGAATAGGAACAATCATATTTGATCATCTAGTTTCTTTTTCCTTTTCTATCCCATCTCTTGATAATGTTATCCACTTTTATTGGTGATCCTTACGGGTTTCAAAAGTTTCTGTCACCTCATAACCTTTATTTCTTTCTATGCTCTTTTCGCTCAACCAGTGATCTATACCTGTTTTATCCTCTTTCTCAGTATGCTCAATTCAACTTACTTTCGCCTTTATGACTTCTCAGTTCTCGGTTTAAAACGTGGTAAATGTGTAAATTTATGTGTCCAATAGTCTCTTCATCGTTCTCCTTTTCCTAACAATTGTAAATGACCGGTGTATGACCAATGAAGTTTGTGAAGAACAGTGTAAAACAATAGTAAAACGGAACGAACATCTCAAGAAAAGAAGGAAATTTCTCAAGCACAGAAGACTAGAAATCTGACTTCATCTGAACATGAAACCGACGGTTTGAAGAGACCAAGTCGATCGGAATGGGCGGTACTAAAACAAACATTTCCTGTTTTTACAGCTGTTCCCGGAATGGTAATTCTCTGAACATCACGAAGAAATTGAAGAGAACATCAACGGATTTCCATTTCTTTTTCTGATTATTAAACTATATAATTTATTCAAATTCAATTGTTATCGAAAGAATCAATTACAAGTGTTTCAACAAACTGTTCTGTTGCAATGAACGTGAAGATTACATTACATTGTCTGGACTTCTGTCACACGTAAACGGAAAAAGATTACGGTAGATACATGAGATGAACCAAAAACTTACTGTGAGGATCGGTAGACAGCTCTTTTCAAAGTGCAAACATTCTTGAATTTGTATTTTCGAATTCCCAAAATATGTGAAGAGTTTGCCCTTTTTCCTAAACATTTCAGGAAAACAACACTTCTTTATTTCTTTGAATATCCATGCCCCGAATGTTTTTCAGAAAACAATCTTCAAAAAAATGACGTTCCAGCTCTTTTGAAACTTAAGTTCGAGGTCAAAAAGTAGAGAGGGAAACCCCATCAAACATCAATTTCTTCCTCGTTTTTCTTTTTGCAAAACACAGAAAAAGTGTACATTGGTAGTGTTCTTTTCGCCTATCCAACTTTTAAAAATGTTCATCGGAGAACTATAAAAACGGAGAGATGTATGAAAAAGAAATACGGTTCAAGCAGCAGAGACTTTCTTTTTCTTCCTGAACTTCTGATCAGTTTCAAAGAGATCAATTCCATGTTTTAATCATTTCCGCTAATGGATTCATTTCCATCCAAAGAAGTTTCATTTTGAGGGAATTCTAATCATTCAAAATTGGGAATGATTTGGGAATATTTGAATATCAATGTGCCTCATAAAAATGAAATTTCGCCGTCTTTCTGAAAAAACATTCCTTTATTCTATCATTTTATTTTCTTCAAAATCTCTTTTTCTTATTCTTTCACTCATTTCACAGCACCATCATTTTCTTATAATTCTCCTAAATTTATTCATAAATCAAAATAGAAACTTCCTTTTATAAACTTCCAGTGAACCAATCCTGGGAACCGATGGAAAATCCGTATAGAAGAATGGAAGAAAGGTTAGAAAACATAGTGATGTTCAATCTTTGTCATGCATATCTAACCAACTTTTTCCCATTGTCCACCCTCATTGTAATGAATAAGACATTGAGTATGGCATCACTTGTATCATTTTTGTAATCGAACTTCCGATTTGTTTCCAATTTGAACAGTTGCTCTCATTTCCCCTCTTTTCCTTTCCCATTTTCAAAACGATCGAGATCTTTTAAACTCGGAGATCTGTCTCAAAAACGTTGAATATGACAGTTTCACAGATCGGTTCCAAAAGTCGAGACATGTCAATTTTATATGTTTCTTCTGAGATTTTTGACATTTACTATGTTCTTCCGTCTTTTTCGTTTTGTTCTACAAAGATTCAACCAATTTCGAGTGATTTGCAGACAGTTTGTCCAGCTTTTCAGAGTTTTGCAAACTACAAACGTTGACTGCCAAAGAGAGAAAGAAAATCGGAAGAGCTCTTGACAATTCATTTCATTTTCATTTGCTAACGATCAGCACTTGCAAAAATGATCATGTGGTTTCGGAATGCGAAAAGGAAAGTTCATCCTTTTCGATTTTTTATGGTAAGTATTGGAAGCGTTCTATAAGAAAAGAAATTTTATCATACCAGATAATTTCTTTTTTTATTACTTTCTTACTATTGGAATCTTTTTCCTGATTTTCTCTTTAAATTCAGATTGGATTTGCATTTCTTGCTGCTTTTCTGTTTACTGCAAACATTCGATCAACAAATCAATTTATTCTTCCAATTCAGAATATTCACAGAGGATCAAGGCATTCCTCACCGAATTCAGAGTTTGTTCCATAGCTTTTTTCAGTTCTAAATGTTCTATTTTAAGTGAATCAACAATAGATAAACTGTTCAGTATGAATGTATTCGGGGAAGAAGAAAAGAAGTCTGAAATGGAATTGAATCCACTTCTAACCTATCATCCATTCAACAATACTTGTAAATTCCCGGTTCCTAACATTTATGCAGAAGACATCATGCCATTTCATTTATCAGAAAGAATGAGACAATTGAAATGCGAAATAAAACAAAAAGATTATGCTTCAATGGATTCGGAAGGCTACATTTATGCTCATCCTCACTTTGTCGATTGGCCGAGAATCGAAAGAGAAATTGAATGTAAAGTGGATATAATTGAAGGAGGATTGAGACAGGAAAGTAAGAATAGAACAAAGAATTCGATAATTGTCAAGAAGACTATTGATGTGAGTTTCTTCAAAGAATTCTCTGCATCCAAAAATAGTGATTTCAGATTCCATCAAATGAACGATTATTTGTGAATGCAGATGCTTTCATTGTTCATTGTTATAATGTTTCAAAAAAAGCAGTGAATCCAGAAATTGCCATTTGGAAGAAACCGTTTCCCGGAATGAAAGATAAAAATCTACCGGAAGACGAGGTGATTTTCTGGTCTGGACTCTGTTGTTTGTAGTTTATTGTTTATCCAGCTGTTTTCTGCTCTTTTAGTTTTTTGAATTCAGTTGAACACACATGGAATACGCTTGCAACTTTTGAAACTTTTCAGGTACTTCGAGTAAAAGATTTGTATTCATATGGAGATTACGGTAACAAGTTAAGAGATGCAGTGGCTAAATCTGTTGGAAGATACTCAATTGATATTTTAGGGTACTGTTATCTTGTATTTCAAATACAATATACAATCTTTCAGTTTTGATTCGACTGCTCGTACCATGTTTATGAGACATATGCCTCGAACTGTTGAAGTGATGGCTAAATTAAACTATCATTATCTTTATGGATATACGAAAGTAGCTGATAATTCAATGGTAAATCTGGCACCGATTCTAGTCGGTGATATGGAAGAAGCACTGAAAAAACCAAAGTTTGACTCATCTGGAGATATAAATATCAATTGGATTCTACCGACAGAAGATCGAATGGATCCAACGAAACTACAATTTTTGTGGAAAATAATGAAAGAGAGTGAGTTCTAATCCCATTCATGACAATAGTTGAAATAATCCATTTAATGATTCAGAATATGGATGTGAAAGTCTTTTCAACGAAGATATCTCAGGAAAATCATTGGGATTATTCAATTATCCGGCAGCCGAATTCCAACCAGGTTTTGGGGATTATCGTATTGAAATAAAAATAATAGATTCTTCAGGATTCACCGAAAATCCAGCTGATCATTATTATCGTGTTTATTATCTGGCAGTTTATGAGAAATGGAAGTACGAGGCATGTCGAGATGGAGAACAAATACAAAATGAATTCATCAGTATTTGGAGACGATTTGCCCATCGATACAGAGATATTTGTCATTTTGGATTTACTTTTGTGACGACGTATGCATATTTCAATTGAAATAACACTGATGATTCAATTTCAGATTGACCCATGAAGCTGGTTTAGTAATTGAAATTCTTGATGAGAAGATGGCTGCTCACTTGAGTCAAATGCATTTGGACGGAGATTTGAATAATACATTTTCAGTTATAATGGGAGATCATGGAAATCGAATTGGAGCAGTTCAAAGAAGATATCACGGAAGAATTGAAGAGAGAATGCCACTTATGGCTGTCAGATTCCCCAATGATTTCTCACAGAAATATCCAGAAGAATATAAGAATTTTCTGGAAAACAAGTATAAACTGACGAGGTTTGTTGTCATAAATCTCTCTGATCTTATAATCCCTTCTTTTCAGTAACTTTGATGTTCACAAGACATTACATGATATTGTTCATATGAGATTGGGTGAAAATAAAGAAAAGGCAGATGAAGGAAGAGGAATTAGTCTCTTTGATATTATTCCAAACACAAGAATGTGTCCGGATGTCACAGTAGCTGAAAACTTTTGCATGTGTATGATTGATGTATCAAACGTCACAACTCCATTACCAAAAATTACAAAGAAGAGCGTTGCAGACCAGAAAAAGGTGAGAAAACACAAAATATTTGACCCAGGCAGGGCTCGAACCTGCAATCTTCTGATTAGAAGTCAGACGCCTTATCCATTAGGCCACAAGGCCACGATTTTCCGCCTGTTCATGAAACTATTATAAAGGAAAAGTGGAGACATAGAGAAAAGAATGAAAATGAAACGGAAAGACGGAAAAGTAATGTTTCAGGATCAATTCGATACACTGAAAACGTGGTTGAAAACAGAGAAATTAGATGATTGTGTAGATGTAAAAAGTCTGGAAACAGGAAGTGACTTCAAGGAGATGGCTATCAATCCGTACAGTAGATTTGGTCTTCGAACGAAAAAGAACTCAACGGCGGTGGAGATGATGAAGGATCGGCATAAGAAAAATGCGGAATTGAACGTGAGTTAAACTCGAATGAAAAATTGTCAGAAATACAAAAAATGTACGTGAAATTTCAACTTCCGGCGTGAGGTCATCTTATGACGTTGATTACTGAAACCACCGAGTTCACTTTTTGTTATATAACTCTCCGAAAAAAATTTGTGTGTCATGAACGATTAACTTATGATAAATTGAATTTCCATTTCAGTATCTGAATTTCGAATTCACAGTCACTGGATCCTTCAAGAGCTCCGATGCATTGAGTATGCTCGTTCGAACGGAACTAGTTGTTGAAAAGAATACAAGTCAACTAATCTTCGAGCCGATGATCCAGGAAATGCCCGCTTCTTGTCGTTTTGTATCCATTTTTGATGTTTGCCAATGTCTTCGTCTCCGACTTTCATCTTAGAATTCCCTGAAGACAAGTGATGTTTTCTTCCGTTTTTCTAATTTCTCTACGGGTTATTTCTCCTTTTCCCCATTTCTCTTCGTTCTTTTTTTCCTTTTTCTCAAAGTGATTGTTCTTTTTGTTGTTGGCTCCTAACGTAATCGGGTTGAATTTATTGAAAAATTTATTTGAAAACTGAATGATAAAAATAAAAAACTAATAAAATTATTAATGAGAGAACATACAATAAAATGAAGGCAAAATAGGAGAAGGAATGGAATATTTAATAAAGTAGAATTTGTTTCATGGAAACTGAACGAAGACATGCTTGACTTAACAAACGGACCGATTTGTACTGCGGTACTGGAAGATTAAATGAAAAAGAAGAAAAAAAGAAAAAAGGAATAAAAGAATAAATGAATATAAGGAATAGAAGAATAAAGGCAGTGAGCACGAATTCCTAGTGAAAAAAGAAAAAGTTGAAGTAAACTATGGGTTATCTGATGATCATGACAGCCAAAACTGCGGAGAAGAATGAAGCGAAAAGGCTGACACGAGACGTTTCGTTACAGAAATCTTTTCCAGTGCAGAAGAAGGATTCACCTGAAAAAAGAGTTTGTGAGAACGGATTATTCCACGTATTATTTGATAGCTCTTTAAGTATAATCCTTCCATCAAAATAATCTTTTTTCGCGTTTCGTACTAATACTCAAAAGAATTTCTCTCAACTTCTTCAATTCACTAGATTTCTCATTTCTTGTGACTTTCGATGTTTTCACTCTGGATTGAAAAAAACACGTTTTTCTCTATCTCTCTCTCACCTTTGACTTTCTCCTTGTTGGCCCAATAGAGTGGCACATTGAGCTCTCGCACCTTCATCGAAGCGTCCTCTTCTCTGTTATTCACACATCCTTTCACGATAACATTATGTTCTGGAAGAAGAAATATTAATGTGAATGAAGAGATGATGGTGAGAGGAACTCACTAATGTCTTCAAGTTTGAAGCATGCTCCTTTGCAGCAAGTTAATCCCGATTGGCAATTTTCCATGTCACGACCCATGCAAGAGTAACATGAAATCTCGCCTTTCGTTGAGCAATTTGTGGCGGCCATTGCTTCTTAAAATATGAAAACTTAAAATATTTCCAATTGGAAATCCGAATATTAAAAAATGTTATCGAGCTTACCTGAAATACAAAAAGCTGCCACGAAGGACAGCAAGATGTAAAATCTCATGACTCCGGACCCTCCACACTGAAATATAGAAAACACTTGTTAAAAATAAAAGAAGAGAGTGCAAACGAAATCATAAACGAAAAGAGGCCATTAGATGGGAAAAGAGGACAAAACGAAAAAGACATGACGACGTATGCGATCGATGATGAAGTGTGTGCTCCTCTCTTCTCAGCTTGTGCGGCCGAGTGAAGAAGGGAGCTCTCTTCCCTCTACTGCCAAAGCTTTTCGGGAAAAAGAGCATGTTGTGTCCAAACGGGCTCCGCCCCAATACTTCTTCTTCTTCTTCGTCGTCGTCGTCTTCTTCTTCTTTCTACTCTTCGTCTACTACTTCTTCTTCTACTGCTTCTTCTTTTCTTCCGTTTTCTTCGTCTTCGTCAACCGAGTTCGAGTTCATTACCCGATTTCTGGGGGACCAATGAAGTTTTGGAGGAAGAAAAGAAAAAAGTTGGTTTTTGTTGAAAGTAGTCGACACCAGATTTCGGGATTTTCCTCCAGTGAAGGTACAAAGAAGGAAAAGAAAGAGAAAGAAGGGAAGGGAGACGAATGGAAACATTTTTTTCGGTGAAACTCAATCCGGGGTTTCGGTTACACTAGAGTTGTTTTCTCATCGAAAAACCCTCAAAAATATCAAATGAAGAATGAGAAGAAATAATAATTGATGAGCTGGAAAAACATGCGGAAAAACTTTATTTTTCTTATCGGAAATCGTTTTATGAACTTTTTAGGAATCTCAAACAATCCTTTAGATACATCGATTCCACGTTCATCATATTCCCTACAAATGAAGTGTTTTTCACCGATTTGTTCCTGCATTAGTTCCGAAATCTGAAAACTATACAACATCATTCCAAAAACTTCAACTTCAATTGAAGAGGGGTCAGTTTTCTGAGATGTATTCTCTCGCAGTTTCAGATTTTTATCTTTCATACCTATTCCGTCACAGAAACAAATTCATTGTTTATTCTGTTCCGAACTGAAAAAAAACCTTGTAAGCTTATCTCAAATCCAAATGTGTAACAACCTTTCTTTTCTTTCCTCAAGTACTTTCACTCATCGCAAGTCTCTCATTGGCATTTCAGTGTCACCTCATTACTCTCTTCCGTCTGCTTGAATCATTTTTATTTGTATCTGATGTTATCAGCATTTTCTGATGGAAATGGGAATATTCGTGAAAAAAGAAGAAGCGAAAGGTTTACAGTTCAAAATACAAACGAACGGAAGCAGCTATATCAAGTTTCTCTTTTCCGGAGGTTTTTAGTTGTAATTATCTATTATATGTTTTGTGTTTATGACTACTATCATTATTACATTGATTGATAAGTGTAAGAAACATCTCGAACTCTGATCTCATCAAAGTCATTAAAAAGGAAACTAATGGGTTAATTGCCAATCCAGTTTATTCGATTGCAGACACGCATTTTATTATGTTGAAGGAGGCACTGATCCGAAAAAAGCTTGAAGTGAAATCTAAGAGAAAATAATTCAGTGATGTCACAAAAATGATTAAATTGGTCGAAAAAAAAGGGAAACCGTGCTTATATAAAAACTGTAGTTGAAAAAGTTCGTGAAAACCGGATACTACAGAGTTGATCAAAGAAACTACCGTCCCAGACTTTTTTAGTAAGCGGAGCTTTTTCTTGAAGTTCTCTGTTCATTGCTGGAGCTACTCTTATGTTGAATGAATTATTGATAAAACTCGAAGATACAAATAAGAAGAAAAATAAACTTTATTTACACATACGCTTTTCGATGAATATACAAAAATTCGCTTCAAACACTAATTTAAAGTTCTCTTTCAATTTGACGGATTTTAGTCTTGACTTCCTCCTTCAGAATGAACGAATCTTTTTGAATTTCTTTCGATGGAACAGTCGGAATGATCTTCTCTTGTTCGACGTCTTCTGGAGTTGCGTACGCAAGAATGAATCTGTCAAGAGTTTTTCATTTATAAATTATTAACGAGAACGCGATCTTACCTTCCTTCAATCTCCACTTTGCAAACTAAATCCTTTTTGAAATGGATTTTTTGAGAGAAATCTTGATATGAAACAATTGTTTCGAAGTTGGTATCGAAGATTTTCTCCGAATGCTTTTGCAATTTGATGGCAAATCGATGAACGTTGCACAGATTGGTAGCTACTTTAACTTCTTCGAAAGAAGTTGTCATGAGCTCATTGAGCATAAGATTACAGCACACATAGCCAGATGGATTGTAGAAGCAAGACGGAAGTGGGAATGTGTTGTTACCTCCTTCTCCTTTGCGACCGTAGTAATATTGTCCAACAAATGTCTCGTCGTATTGCTGAAAACATGATATATGATTGTTTTTATGAGAAGAACATACTGGAGTCTCAACTGCTTCCTCGTAGGATGGAGTCGTAGTTGGTTCCTCGGTAGTAGTGGTTGGAGCAGCCGTTGTGGTTGTTGGTCTGAAATTTATAGTCACAAATAAAAATATAGAAAGTACAATTCAAAGTATTACCGTGGAGTAGTTGTTGTTCTTGGAGTAGTCCTTGGTGTAGTTCTTGGAGTTGTTGTGGTTGGTCTTGGTGTAGTCGTTGGCCTTGGAGTAGTTGTAGCCTGTGTTGTTGTGGTTCTTCTAGTGGTTCTAGGTGGTGGAGAAGGTGGTAGAGGTGCGCGGGTGGTGGCAAGTGGTGTAGTCGTTCGTGGAGTGGTGGTTGTTCTTGGTGTTGTGGTTGTTCGTGGAGTGGTAGTTGGAGCAGGAGTGGTAGTGGTTATTCTTTTAGTCTAAACGTGCAAAACATAAACCTACGGGTGGATCAGAAAGTCTGCTTACTGTGGCTCTTCTTGTCGTTGGTCTTGGGGTAGTGGTTGTTGGTTCGATGTACGCTTCTGTGGTAGTTGTTGGTCTTCTTGTGGTTGGTCTTGGTGCAGGACGTCTAGTAGTTGGGACAACATATGGACGAGTTCTTGGTGGTTGTGGTCTTGGTTGAGGTCTGGCAGTGGTTGGCTCAATATATGGAGCTGGGCGAACCGGCTCTGGCTTTTCAATATATGGAGCTGGACGAACTGGTTCAGGTTTCTCAATGTAAGGAGCTGGACGTGCTGGTTGTGGTTTCTCGATGTAGGGAGCTGGTCTAGCGGGTTCTGGTCTTTCGAGGTATGGAGCTGGACGAGCTGGAGTCGGTTCGATATAAGGAGCTGGACGAGCTGGCACTGGTTTTTCAAGATATGGTTGTGGGGTAGCTGGTACTGGTTGTCTCTCGGAATATCCTTGTGTTACTGGTGGTCTTTCGTTATAAATTGGAGCAACTGGTGCTGGAGTAAGACGACCCTGAAAATGATAAATTAAGACAAAATCAATAATGTTTAGTGATAAGACATGCATACATTCAAATAGTTGGTGTCTTGGATTTCATCTCCATATGCTGCTTGTGGTCTCTCAGTGTAAAATGTTTGGGAAGGACGAGGTGCTGGGGTGGACTGAAAGGACACGAGTGAGTGAATGCTATTGTTTATAAAGAAGTGGTCATACCGCAATATAAACTGGACGAACTGGGCGCACTGGTTGAGGACGGAGGTCGAATCTTGGATATTGGATATATTGTTGTTGAGGTGCCTGAGGTCTAAACTGTTGTTGAGATATGTATTGTGGCTGAGCTTGTTGTTGGAATTGTGGTCTGAATTGTTGTTGTGGTTGTTGGGGAATCACATATTGACGAAAAACTGGAGCCGGGCGGAATGGATATTGACTCACAACGGTTGGATTCGGCTGAAACAGTAGTCATAAGAAAGATCGGAATACACTTTTACCTGTGCAATATAAACATTTCCAGCTGGTCGGAACTGTTGAATTGGCTGTTGTGGTACTTGGAATGTCGGATGACGGATGTATCCTGCATGATTATTATTTCTTTTCGGTCGATCTTCTCTCAATGGATCATAGATATTTGGAAGTTCGATTTGAAACTGATTCGGTTTTATAGCGCGCACTGGCTCTCCTGACCCAAACCGAATAATTTCGGGATTATGTTGGACTGGAGAAGTTTGTGGTTGGACTTGAGCATTTTCTGAAAGTAATGGAAGAATAAAGGGAAGAGGAGATTAAAAAAATTTTAAAAATGATATGTTATTCGAAACCTTCTTCCATGAATAATTCTATGTGAGCCAAAATTTGATTATATCAAGATGAAAGTCGTAGTATAAAAAGAGAATTTATTGACATAATTATGACTTAAGTCAAATCGAGGACGAAAGATGAAATAAAATATTTTGTATGGTTTACGTCATTTCTTAACTGAAATGCGTTATAGTAGAGGAGTATGGTCAGACTGGAAATCATAGAAACTTTATTACCTTGTTGTCCATATACTGATGCAGTAAGTACGACTAAAGCCACAAGACAATACCGAATCGACGGCATCGTGATCCGAGTTGTGACTGACTGATGACTTCGTCGATTACCTATGTCGTTGCGTCGTATTCCCCCCCCCCCCCCCCTTCGAAAAGCGTAAAAGAAGAAGAAGAAAAAGAAGAAGCTGATCCCGCCCAGTCGAACTTGAATAGAGATTGAAGAGATAGCGTCGGGGTACAGGGACATTGCGCAACACATATCAGTTGGAAGCGAATTAGAGAGAAAGGTAGCAAAAAGGGCGGGTGATGATGACGATGATGACGAGAACATTTGAGTGAACCTTGAGAAACATTAAGAAGTGTTCAGTTGGAAGAAAAAGGGAAAAGAGATAAAAAAGTTAGAAGCTGTATCAGACAATCACTCTCACACAGACAATAAATGTTTCCTGATCTATGGACACACGCTCGTTTTTTATTTACGATGAGAATGTAGTCTTTCGAGGAAAAAAGACTGTTTCGTCGTACTTTCCTTCCAGTTGTAACTTTTGTCCTTGGTGCAGTTTAATGTACTCTACAGTATTCCTAGAACCGAGAAGTGAATTCAAGTCGTTTTCATTTGAACTCTTTTTACTTAAAAACAGAACAATCAATCTAGAAGGTTTTATTCTGAAAGACAGAAAGACGTCACAAGAAGTTCCGTGTCTGTAGGTGTCACCCGATGATGCAAAAACCAATGTTCGAGAGATGATGGATGACATTGCCGTGTTAGAAACACATTGCAACAGCCGGGGGACGATGAAGTTGAAGTCTCTGAAAAGTGACAAACAAAGACAAGAAAAAAGGCATTGCTTGAAACGGTAATAAGAGAACAGGAGAATACCACGAGCAAAAAATAATCAAGACCTTTACCAGTTAAATAACTTTCATTACTCTGCATAACTTCATGAAATTGTGTAAAACGTAGCCTAAATATGACATGAATGCTAATATTTATTCAAAACCGCAGATAAACGACAATGCAACCATTTCCTTTCTGATCAGTCTAGACCCGAAAACCGTCGAAAAACCTCCTTTTTTTTCTTTTTTAAACTCCCGCTCATTTTCCCCAGTAGCAATCCTTGCAAATGCGCCCTAGAGAACTAATTTTCTCTGCGTCTCAGGTCACGACTTGCACTTTTCAGGGAATTTTCAGATTTCGCTTGTGCTTCCTCATTCTTTTTTATTTTTCTGTTTTGTTTTCGAAGCCGACCCGAAATGACCTTTATTCTTTTCTTCTCAGAAAGCGTTAGTGATGAGTGAAATGTTGTCGACGACGAAAACATAAATTAATTTCGCGCAATGCATGTGCTGCTCTTCAATATATTCACAGACATGAATTATTTGAGATTCCCTTAGCTTGAATGGTTCTTCTTTCAGACAGAATCTTTAATTATTGCCAAAATCGAAAAACAAACCCTTCATTCTTCTCATTTCCTCTGAAATAAGCGTCTCTTCTGTCTCTTTGTTTCCTTCACAACAGAAACTTAACTTTTTCCTCTCAAATTCCCACGAGTTTCACGAAAAACAATTTTTTCGCAAGAAACATTTCCGCCATTTGGTTTTCGATTTGCATGCTCATTTCCTTCATTTCTCCCACAATATCCGGTTAAAATCGGTCGCAGGTTAGATCACAAACGAGAGCCTCATATTTTTCTATTTTTCATCTAAACTCAAATTCCATATCCAAATATAGCGATAAACGGATAGCACGTGTCCTCAAGGACCTCCGAAAATGACATCTTTGCGGTGAGCACACCAAAAACCGATAGAACTAGCGACGAAACTTGAGAAAAAAACATTCTTCCAGTTTGAATGTTTCTCCTAGTTCTGTGCCCAGAAAATTCAATTTAGTCATTTTGTTTTCGCCCGCAAAAATAA
Source organism: Caenorhabditis tropicalis (assembly GCA_016735795.1). Taxonomy (NCBI): domain Eukaryota; kingdom Metazoa; phylum Nematoda; class Chromadorea; order Rhabditida; family Rhabditidae; genus Caenorhabditis; species Caenorhabditis tropicalis. Next base: position 9,646,326 of record CM028618.1, on the reverse strand, counting down.
AATATCAGTGATTCGTTTTGTTTTGCGTTCGTTTATTTTCACAATTCCGTATAGTTTCCATGCTATTCTTATTTGTTTCCGGTCGAAACCAACCTCGTGCCCACCGTCTCTTCTTTCATTCGTTAGTAGTTTACACCTCATGGCATTCGTGAGCTTTTGTTATCATTTTACGCGACTGGACCAGCAATAAAAGCACTCTTCTCTCATATACTCAGCTGATCTTTTCTTAAGTTCGTTTTGTGTCATTTGCAGAAAAATATCCCGCTGGGTCGTTTTGCTTGCCGGAACCATCCAGCTAATGATATTTCGTCGTTTGTATGTTAGAGGGTCACCGAGAGAAGTGAAAAGAGACCCAACTGCCTTTGGCACTGCATGGCGGCTAATCCTTCAAACACATTGGAGAATACTGGGGGCACGCCTTCTGGGCGACGCGTTCGACAACTCATTGTATGTCCCTGTTGCGAGTATCCGGGAGTCTCGCAAAGAGCACTGCCCTTATTCTGCGTCTCGTTTTCTGTTTTCTATGACATAGTCAAGTCCCTATTCTATTGCCTCTCTTTTTCGCGCCTCCCTCGTCCTCATCGTGTCACAGCTATGTCATTATCGTCATGCTCCCGAGTAGGTCGTCTGTCATCTTCTGAAGCTGTCAAGACAATCGTCCATTTATTGCTTCTGATGAGTGGAAGGAGAGGCGCTTCTTGTTTTCCAATGCGTTTACTTCTTTAACTATATCTTTTTTCTTTGCATTCGAAGCATGTCATGTTCTTTGGATGAACAAAGTAATTCTTGTAGTTTTTACTTTTCTGAAAAACTAGCTCGAAGTGATCACAGTTCGTGTCTAGAAACTTGTACTACAAACAGTCTACCTGAATGTACTTCCTTGTCTACAAAATCCCCAGACAACGAATAGGCTAATAAGATACTACTGTTTTCGCGAAATTTTCGTTTGTATATCACACAACACATAATATCTTTCAAGCAAAAACCTAGATTTCGCAAACGATTTCATAAGCCTATGCTTGCAGCCCTCATTAGTTCTGTCTGCCTTTAACGCCTGAAATCTGTTATTATGAAGAATGTTCCTCTATTCAGTTTAAGATTATTTGAAAATATAATGCATGTGTCACTCTTCCTGCTCAACGCTATTTTCTCATTCATTCTGTATGATAATTTTGAAATTCAAAAACGGAATATTTCAAAAATTGGGTTTTTTAAGAGTCTCAAAAATAAAACGTAATTATCTTCTCGCTAGCTTGCTTCCAGCTATTCCCCTGTCTTCTAACTAGGCCATTTGCCACCGAGTGCAAACAGAACGTTCCGTTCTTTTGTCCTGTTTCTCTTATCGACGTGCATTTCCTTGTTTCTCGTCTTGTTATCGATAATGCTCACAATGGCGATTCGGTCTCCATCGTAACGGAGCGGTCGTCGTTCTCTCTGGTTTGTAGTGTCGCTGGTTTTCATAATAGCTAGAATCTGAAATCTCAACCACTTCTTTTGTTGACAAGAATGAACACGATTCACGTCATTTCTTTCCTTTATTCATTCCGATTCCGTCTCAAAACGAGCTCTGAGACATCTAATTAAACAGAATGAGAGGCTCGACCAACGTCATTTACTGAAAAAGCTCCCAGAAAAGACGAAGAAGGTATCCAATTTTAATCTCAACAAAAAAGAGATTCTATCTGCTCTCCATCAACGATATTCTGCCAGTGTTTTGTGTCTTTAGAAGCGACGGAAACCCTCACATTTCCGGGTCCTATTCTTTTTTGGCATCTAGTAGCATACAAAAGGAGTTTTTTTGCTAATGCCTCACCCAATCAGATTCAACTATTCTGTCGGTTGATATATATATCAGCAAGTTCGATCTTCCGAATTGAAGATGATTGATGCGTCTTCCTGTCAGTTCGAATTCCCTAGATGCGTTTGACGGAACATTGGACGCCGACACGCACATATCTCACGTATTTTCTGAGCTCCGTTGGCACGCGTCCCATGTGTCTACCTGAAATATGATATTGGCCATTGGCTCCTTCGCTCATCCGTCCACACGAGTTGTAAGTTTCATTGAGAACTTGCAACTATTTTGAATGCATGTTTGCAAAAAAAACAAGCGATTCTGAAGTGTTCTATCATCTTATAAGGAGGAAGCCGGAAAACAGAAAAGAAAAGAATGAGCTCGCCTACGTGACAAAATCGCATCCAGCTCAGAATTTTTGAGAGCGAAATTTGTTTTGTTTCATTCTCACAAAATTTAGAATCGAATTCGGTACGGTTGGGCAGGTCTATTATCTCGGTGTCATTATTCCCATGGTCTCCGTTTCCGCTACTCTATTTTGTCTGTTAGAGACTCAGACACATATTGCGCGCAAGTGTCTTGGGATCGTGAACACCTTTTCATCACAAATTTAATTTCGCGACCTTTTGTCGACGCCACATTCAATAGAGGTTCTCAACCACTTTCTCCTCTCTGCTGCCACGAAATGTAATGCCCACTCCTCGAAAATACATTGTTCAATGCAGCTCTTCTTTTTGTTTGGAATGAAGATAAGCTTTCTATTTCATCCCATCATAAATCTCATTCAATTATTTTCTATTTTCCTACCCACGCATTCCGTATTTATAAACTAAAATCATATCATTTTCGCTGCTCTTTCTGCTAATGATTGAAATGTTGTTTTGATTCTGCTGAATGTTTCGAGATCATTTATATTCTGTTTCTTCGATAGTTAACATAACGTATAGACAATTCCAGATGTTCTAGAGAAGAACGAACTCATAAATTCTCCCCATTCAGTTCTCCTTGTCACATATTCTTCTGAACTTTTGTTTCGCACTCCTCCGATAGTTTTTTCACACAAAAATCTCATAATCCATTTGTATACCGAAACCCAGTTTTCACACATACAAACGATTCCAGTTTTCGATTTGAGCCACCCACGGCAACGATAACATATTCGAATGGGCTGTTCTCTAAACAAAAAGTGCACTGGAAACATGATATTTTCGCATTGATTCTCTTTCACTTCTCTTCTTTATCAAATGTTCTTCTCTTCTCTTTTTTCTTTCTTTCGAAAAAAATTGTATATGAATTCCAATCCTTTTAGTATCATTTTTACCGTTTGATCAAGTGATGACAGTTCACTGAACAACTGGGACAGCAACCAAAATGGATAAAGAGAGCAGTTCGATGGCTATGCGGCTTTATGCCACATGGGATGTAGACAGAGCAACACCTTCGACTGTTCCAAGGTTTGTCAGGAAAAAATCCGAAATTGATACAGAACGATCGTTAATCTTTAATAATTCAAACACTCAAAATCATAGTCCGCTTGTTTTTCTTCCTGGTCTTCATGCCTTATTAGTAATCTGTCAAAATAACAGATGTTCGAAAATATTATTTACAGCTACCACTTGAAAACCAGATTCATTTTGTTTTCACAATCCTGTTCTTCAAAGAAAAATCTGATTTTTTTAGAATCTTCAATGTGTCGATCAATCGGATTCTTCTAGACTGTGTGTCACCGGAAGTCAATTCAATCATTGTTACAGCTAAGCTTCCAGTATGTGCAACAGTAATCACGTGTATGAGAACATCAACGTTTTCAGCTCTCAAAACGCAATAGATATTTGCGAAGTAACGAGATAAAAGTGACACCTAATCATGGACGAATCGATTTGGACTGTGATATCTCGTTTTGCATTCAATATCCACACTTCTTGAAACGGAAGTCAAATGTTCTTCAAATATTGATTCAACGCAGAAAAAAGTACAAAAACCGTCTCCCTGGTGGCCTTCGTGATCTCGCAGTCGGAAACATTAACCTAACCTATGTATGTGATTCCGTTTAACTAATCGGATTATCCAATTAATTTTTTCTATTTTTCAGGTAATGCAACAAGGTGGTTTACGTGAAATACAATTGAACCCATCATCGGAAAATGAAGTAGAATTGAAAGGAGGTTCGTACGATAAATACACAGGTTGATTCGAAATTGAACAATTTCAGTTGGTGCATGTGCAGGAAAAATCTTTCTCGCTTCTTGTTATTCTCAAGCACCCGAAGTTGTGGATGATAGGGATAAACAAAAGAAAACTGTGGAAGACTCTGAAGAGGAAACTGAAACAGATTATGATGATGTTGGTGATGATCTGAATGAGATGCCAAGTGGAAGAAGTGGACGACACAAGCCATCTACCGAAATTGAGGCGCGTACTGGTCGAACAAAAGGGAAAAATCTAAAGTATCAAATGAATAAGCTGCTCAATATGTTCCGCCCAGAAGAAGTAAGTTTTAAAAGGGTAAATATACCGGTAATTCCCTCGTTGTGCACTCAAAAAATTGAATAGATGCGTGAATCTTTTTTGAGGAATTTAAAAGGAACAGTAGGAATAGCATGACCGCCATCACTCGCTACTCATTCCGCGTGTTGAGCTATTCGTATTCCAATCAATTTAATTAGGAATCAATCTTCCAAAAATACAGATACGAAGAGTTTTCCACATCCTACTAAGCCTCTCATTCGTATTATCGCTTTCGCCTCCCGAGGTACTTGCCCACAGCGATACGGTAGAAGGCCGTATGCGAACCGGGGTGGCTGATAGAAGCCAGTACGGAAAGGTTTGGAGCGATACGGTAGCAGGCCGTATGCGAACTCCTGGCGCCTCCTACTAAACCCACAGCGATACGGTAGAAGGCCGTATGCGAACCGGGGCGGCTGCCTCAAGCCAAGCCAGTAGGGGAGGGAGCGAACTCACAGCGCCACTCCCTCACAACTCACAGCGCCACTCGTACAAACCCACAGCGATACGGTAGAAGGCCGTATGCGAACCGGGGTGGCTGATAGAAGCCAGTACGGAAAGGTTTGGAGCGATACGGTAGCAGGCCGTATGCGAACTCCTGGCGCCTCCTACTAAACCCACAGCGATACGGTAGAAGGCCGTATGCGAACCGGGGTGGCTGCCTTAAGCCAAGCCAGTAGGGGAGGGAGCGAACTCACAGCGCCACTCGTACAAACCCACAGCGACACGGTAGAAGGCCGTATGCGAACCGGGGCGGAGACTTGACCGCGTATAGCGAATCGCTCACCAGTACGGAAAGGTTTGGAGCGATACGGTAGAAGGCCGTATGCGAACTCCTGGCGCCTCCTACTAAACCCACAGCGATACGGTAGAAAGCCGTATGCGAACCGGGGCGGCTGCCTTAAGCCAAGCCAGTAGGGGAGGGAGCGAACTCACAGCGCCACTCGTACAAACCCACAGCGACACGGTAGAAGGCCGTATGCGAACCGGGGCGGGAGACTTGACCGCGTATAGCGAATCGCTCACCAGTACGTTGAATGAATGAGCAGTTTGCTCTACTTATATACCTCTACTGAGTGGGTGGAGCTGAACAGACCACCTGCTCATCATATACTAATTATATCTGTTAATCGGCATCTTTTTATCTGGCAACTTGTGACATCTTCCCTATTATCTATTTGTTTATTAACAAGAGGTGTTGATGGCAGTTTGTGTCATAAAACAGATGAATGTGAAGTTCTCATTGATAGGTCTTCCTTTTAATGCCATTGTCCAGATAGATAGATCTTTATCAGATCATAATTGTCAAACATGTTATTTAAATTAATTAGATTAGGCGAAAAGTTCAAATGAAATAGCTTATAAAACGTGATAGATTTTGTAGAGCCTAAAAGAAAATCTTAAGCTGACAGTGAGTATTTTTTCTCTCAAAAAATTGGTTCTTCAGTTACGGCCCAATCAAAATAAAAATTCACAAATTTTTTGAATATTCGCGTTCACAACGAGGACATTTTTTGTTGAAATTTGCACAACGAAATTCCCTGTTCCACTGTTTTTGGCACTTTTTGCTATATATACTATATACTCGGCTCGCAGGGATATTTGAAAAAAGTAAAGTACTAAAGTTCGATTAGGCTCCGCGAGCTGAATCGATTCATATGAACTTCGAGTTATTTCAGAATCAGCAAAACACCCCTTCAATTAACATTTTTAACATTCCAAGTAATAAACGTTATATCTTTTCAGCAAGGAAGACGTGAAGTTGTGAAGGAAATGCCATGGGAAGATGATGACCTTGATTCTCCATATGATTCTGGACCAGAATTATTCAATGATGACGCTTCAATAAGAAGCAACCGACGACCACAACTAGCTCCATTTTTTGATCCAAAAGAGAAAATAGATCACTTGGCAGCTATGTATGAAGTGTCTGATGCAGAAGGAGAGCAAGGAGAAGGAGGATGGAATTCCGATCAAGACAACACAAAAGAAAATGCTGGAAGAGGAAGACTCATTCAGAAAGATTCAGTTGGCTCGGGACATCCAGATAATTCTGCTCATACACCGGTCAGAACATCAGGAATGCGTGTAATGACATCATCATTTGAGTCTCATTCAATTCCGCATTCATCGACTTTCAACTCAATCAAAAACGATCATGGTGTGCATCGGGGAGTTAGTCTTTCAGAGCAGTTATGCTCAATTCTTGGACAAGAAATGTCTCCGAAAGGCTGTGAAGCTATTTGGTTGTGTAATCTCTCGGAATGGCCTGCATATGCATCTTTAGGCGGACCCGTGCCTATTGTTAACTGCCCATCATTTTCCCAAGTTCGTCAAACTTTGAGTCATGTCATAAATCGTATACAGAATTTGTGAGTTACGATTTCCATATTATGAAAAAAATTCATGATCTGTTTTCAGCTGTCATTCCAATTCATCAAATCCACCATTGTCTATTGTCGGAATTATTGGAACAGACAAGCTATTCTCTCATGTCGTCAAAGCGTACGTTGAGTGCCTAGCTCACAAATCTCTCGCCAATCTCATCAATCATCTCCGATTCGTTGCTATTCCGTCGACAAGCTCGCTCTTCTATAAACTGATCGAGGGTAATTTCACATTTCCGGTTTTGTTATTAAAACAATATTTTCTTTAGGAATTGATGCTCAGCTGGATAACTTGTGTCGGGATTTATGGGATCGGTATGGAGACATGAATCAAGCAGAAAAAACAGCATTAGCTTTGAAAATCGCCGCCTGGCCGAACACTGTTGTTTCGTCAAAATTGAATATGCCGATCGGAGAAGCTATGCTTCAATTGACTACAGAACGTGATCCAGAAGGAGGACGTGTATTCTTACCTTTCCTAAGCGAAGTCCGCGTTGGAAGTCAACAATGCGAAGTTGAAAATGACGATGATTCGAATGGTTTAAATGGTTTTGCACAGACAATAGTGTCGCCAAGAGAGGAATCGGCCGTCTCGAAAGGTGAAGGATCCTCACCTCCTCATTCTCCTCAACTTCGCAACGTTGATGGACAAGAACTTAATTTGGATTTCTGGCCAAGCACTGCAGTTCAACCAACTGGCTACTCTTATACGGAATTCCCTCCAACTGCTTCCAATACTACTCCAAATTCAAAGAAGGATACCACAAAAGTTACCATCAAAGCACATTTTAAAACACTCCTTGTTTCAAGATCTCCAAGTTCTGGTTCCCTGAGCTTGACCTATTTAAAAGAGAAACGCAAAGACAAAATGCTACAAAAGCTTGGAATGAAGAAAGGACAGAAGCAAAAACCAGAAGACGGTCCAATCCCATCACAAGTTTCATCGATAGGAAGAATGCTCTGTAGCGCTTCGGGAAAACACAATGAGTTGACCAGTTCGTTTCTTTTTTAAATAGAAACTGAAATCTAATTGTTTAATTTTCAGTAATAATCGATGGAAACGCCTACAATGGTATCAGATACTTCCAGGCGTCTCCACAATGGCAAACGCATATCAAATATTTCCCAATCGCTTTCTTCACTCCAAACGTCTGCACAGCATGATTCTCTTCAAATTTCTCTCGAGTTAGAACTCCAAATCTCTTCTCTTTTGTCCAATCGTAATATAATATATACTCCAATCACTTTTCTTTTTCTTCTGCAATCCCATTTGCCTGTATAATATGTAATTGTTCAAAAATGTCGAATGCATCGTCAAAATCTCTTTTCTGTTATGATATTTGTCCCCTCTTCTGCACGGTTCCATTTTCCTCTCATTTTCTTGTCCGATGATGCCCTTGAAATATATGCTTTTCCACCAAATTTTCACCTTGAAATATGTGTGCATCCCCCCGCCAACCGCTTTATTTTTTTGTTTTCCACATTCCGAATTTTATCATTTTGAACAATTCTCAATAAATGCTTACTATTTTTATTAATTGATCAAAAAAGAGCCGCTCAGGTTTCTTTTTGTTCCTTCGGGCCAAGTTGTTATTTTATGAAAAGAAAATTTAAGGAAAAAGAAAGAAAGAGTTTATTCAGAAAATGAACGATCGACGAAATAAAACGAATCGAGAAAATATAAATTCGGTAATCTGAACTTTATTCTCTTAATTCAATTCCCGGAGGAATTTGAGAGCACAGCTTCAGTTAAAGTTGATTCTTTCGTTCTTAACTAACTATTAGAACTTTGATGTGGCTCAATTACTATTGAATAGTTCGATGAGGAATCAGAGTATCAGAAAGCTTTTGCGACTATTAGTCAATAATTACAAGTTTAAAGAACATTTTGAAGTCTTTTATTATAGCATCCATAATTAGACAAACCCCTAATTGAAGAGCACTGTTCACAAAATGACATATTCTTAAAGAAGGCGTATGATTATGAAATATGCTCCAATTACAGAATGGAAATGGAAAAATTACGGAAACACCGTTTGTACGACGACCTCCAATTGTCAGTAAGGTAAGGGTTTTCTTCCAAAACTAAAAATACAAAATGGCAAGAAATGTATTGGCAATCAGGCACGCTTTCGAATATACAAAATGTGTCAGAAAAAGAGAATGCAGTGAAATAATCAGACAAATATTTTATCCAAGTTTCTATGACATTCTAAAAATGACACATATGTACCCCCACTAAAAATGACACATATGTACCCCCACTAGTTGGTTAACTAAATCCAATAGCATCAATCGCGCTCCATTGATAATAAACGTATAGTGCAAACGTTGTTAGTATGAGCGAACAGTTGGTACATTTTTCAATAAAAAGAAGACATAAATAATCTATTATTCATATTTCCACAGGAAACGGAAAAGCAATTATCGATTAGCCAGGATTTTTTGAGTTGATAGTTTATTCAAAAAGATGTTATATAGTTCACAGGAAATTCATTTTCTTATCCACCTATTCTATCTTTTTGTCATATAATATATTATATTCCTGAATTTATTCTCAAATACATCATCCGTTGTTCATAATTATTTAAAAAAAATTAAATAGTATATATTTTCTATCAAACTAATGAATTGGATGAATAAAAAGCCATTACATAGATGAATAATTGATTCATTTCTGTCAAACATGCTTTCTAACTTCTCCAAATAATCTTACTCGTAAATCGATTAAAAAAAGGACGAACTGACAGTAGATTCATAATCTATCTTCAGATTGACGGTCGTGCTCGAATTTTACGTCCCCTCCGTCAAAACGATATGATATCGAATCAACAGCCGACGACATCTTCCAATACTGGAGGCAATATTGGACGAAACAGTTCTTCTGGAAACATGCATCATTCCCAATCAATGCCTGTTCTTCAATCTGGAAACACGGGAAGTCGATCGAATCCGCAATCATCAAGCAGACCTACTTTAACATTTCCATCCAATACAACGGAAAAGAATGTGGTTCCGTTACTGCAGTGGGCAGAAGCAATGAAATTCAAATTGGACAAACTGAAACAGAAATCAAAAAAATGCCTTGATCTCTCTCTTCAGGTTGATTTATCATTAGAGGATTTGGAAAAAGCAAAAGCTGATTTGACGGAATTAGCGAATTTATATTACGACATGAACAGAGCATCTGTGGTCAAATGTCGATATAATGCAGTTTTCGACAAGAAAACCATCTATAAATCAGTGGAATCTGCGATTCAAGTGAGTTTTCTTCCTGCTGAGTTTCGAAATAATTCATTTCCCGTGGGAAAATTCTTATATGTATTATCCATTCTTCAGGACCTCAAAATTAAAGATGTATCATCATATTCATTATTCGATCAATTGCAACAGTCGATGGATGAAAAATCTTTGATTGAAGTGAGTTTTTATTTTTCCAAGTGTCTACTTACAAAAATCTCTTTAGAGAAATATTCTGGCAGTAGCGGAAACGTTTCGTCAGAATGCAGTATTCCCACCGCATAGATCACGACTCTCCGCTCCACCGCCAATCACTTTCTCGAAACACGTGGAAGAAGCTAATAAGGGATTTGCGACGGCAATGGATGCAGTTGTAAACAGAACAAGAGGAGACACAATGTCATGGAGATTCAAAAGAATCAGTCATCAGTGTTTCCGGAATTCAAAAAGTCTTGTTGAGGCGAGTCTTTCGAACTTTTATTCAGAAACCCATCTTGATGAAGAATGGCTAATTGAATGGAATCTTTTTCAGGTTCTATACAGTGTTCGTCGACCCAGTAGTGATAAAGAATTCGTGACGTGTATGAAAGCTCTTCTCATTCTGAAGTATGGTATTCTCGAAGACTTAATTATTGGAGGAGAAGACGAATCATTATACGACACAGAGAAAATCTATCATTCAAAACGAAAAGTTTATCAAGAGTTCACAAAATCAGCCAGAGAAATTATTCTGTGCTCGTCTGTCACTAAATTCACGTGAGTTTTCTATTCTCGCTCAAGTCTGAGAAAATGTTTTTAAAAACCGAAAACAAAACTCGTGGTAGCAATAAAAACCCCTTTTCATGACGGTATGATACTCCAGCTGTTATACACATAAAGAAATAGCGAGTTTAGGTAATTCTAATGCTTTTCGCCACAACAATCAGAAAAATATAAAACAACTAACAAGTAAACTACACTTTTTCTAAAGTTCTAAAGGCCAGAGCGCACGTTTTCAAGTCTGAAACAAAAGATTGCAATTAGTGGATTACATTAAAAAAGGCCTTATAAATGTATTGATCTGGTTGAAAAGCATTCGCGAGAAGAGCCAGAAGACAAATGAAAATTATCCCTAACTAACATACGTAGCCCACATAACAACAACCGAAGTTAATTCAGATTTTTGTCTCTAGAGACATGTCGCGGGTTATTGAGAAAACGTGCTTAGAAAACGTGCTCATAATTGAACATTTTTCAGAACTCCAAACAACGTAGTCGCCTGCAACAACTACATTCAATCATACGTGAACTGTTTTTCGAACAAGTGTTATTATTGCAAGTGAGTTCATCCCCTCTAATAGCATCCATATTCTCTTTTCTTCCAGAAAACTTCTTCGTCAAATGATGCCACCTACTATGGTAACGAGAGAATCTTCTCCAATAATCTGTCATAAATTATGTCTCATGTCACAGGCTCTCTAAGGTTAATAATGTATTTCTTCTGAAAAGTTTCCTCCACTTTTTTGAAGTTAGAACTGTTTTCTTAGCTCTTTTATACCATTTTTGATCATAGCTTTATCAATTTTTATTCTAATTATTTGTTGTTAATTTAATTCTTCATCCCCCACCCCTCTCACGTGAGTATTCCGAGTTCTTTCCTTGCCAGATCATCATCATCCTCTTCTTGTTTCTTTCAATTTTCACAAATAAATTACACATATCTTTCTCATGTTCATTAGGTTTGCAACACAGAAGAAGCATGTTTGTTTTCTGCTCCCCCTTTTGTTTCAATCTGTTGCGTCCACCCACAGGGACTGTTGTATGTCCAACACATGTTTCATTCCGTTTTTTCATTTCATTCCTGCTATTCTTGTTAGTTTTCAAATATTGAAAAAAGTCTCGAATGACGTTATTCATTCAAATCGAGCCCTTCCTTTTCTTATATTTGCTTGGTTATTATCAACGAAGTTGACAAGAAAATACGGAAAAAGGAATCGGCGAAGAAGGTCGAAGACGTCGTTTTATTCCAAATAATGTACGTCTATCTTCTCTTTCTCTCCCTCTCTCTCTCTCTGCTCCCTCATTCCTCGTTCTGTCTTAGACAGATCAATGCATTGGAGGAGAGACGACGAACATGCTGCTGCGTCTCGTTCGAATTAACACTATTTCAATGGTCCGTGAGGCTCTGGTTACTTTGAAAGCTTCTCGTGGTCCAAAAGCATTTCGGAACATTTCTTTTTGATTTATTTCATCAATTTTCACTTGGTTTTTTTTCCAGCAGTGACACTAATAACCACTTTCTGAATAAGTTAATGATAGGGTTTCCATGAGCGAATATGAGAAGCATTGTTCGAGAAGAACATCTTCCAGAAACTTCTGAACGGAACACGTGCCATTCGGATATGAAAAAGCAGAAGAAGTGTCTAATAGAAGAGCCTTTTCCTATAAAGTATAGTCGAATCACCAAGTAACTTCTCACTTTTCCATTGTTTATTGGTGAGAAAAAGTTCAACTCTTCTTTTCTTTTTCTCACACTTTTCTCTTGATTTTGTCATCTTCGATGCCTCAATTCTCGGCTCTCAAATCGATGAAATTCGGGTCACCAGGTTAACTATTTTGGTTTAGATTCGCACGGATCCAAAAAACACAGATATTATTATTGGAAGATTAAGAGGTTCGTTATATGAGAAGATCCTGACTAGATAAGAGGCCTTTTTCATATGACCAGAAAAAAGTATTCAACAGATATCTTTTTGTACAATCTTATCTGAATGCGTAAAAGATAGATATCGAAATGAGTTCCAATACAGATAGATGTTTTTGTTTGTTCCGATTCGTGTCCATTGATAGAAACATTCGGAGTAAATATGAGATGAGTCATCAATATATACAGTTGTTCTCTTCGTAAATTATGGACACATTCCATTATTTCTTCCAGTACATCTCCTTCTCTCTTCACTTCCAAAACCGATACAATTTTGAATGAAAGTGACCTGTTTCATGTAATCCTTCACTTTCTTTGAAACGTGTTAATCTTGTTTTCTCTTTTCTTTACTTACTGTTCTTCTCTCGGCTTTTTCTTCTTTTACCTTTTCTCTCATTTCCTTTTGTTTGCCGCCAACGGCTCTTTCGCTTCGACCATTTCACCCGCCGAGACTTCTTTTACCTTCTTCTCCGACCAAAAATACAAATCCGCTTCCCTTTCCGTCTGACTCATCAATTTTTATAATTTTTATTTTATATAGGTTATGCCGTTCAAATTCACTGGAACTTAATTGAAACTTTGATTTTTAAAAAAGAAGAAAATAAATAAATCAAGATGGTGTTGGCCGCCGTTCTTTCGATGCTACGGTATGTGGCCGGAAGCGACGATCGAGATTTTGTGGATCGTCTTCATTCTTATTTCACATGTAATCTACTCATTGGTCTTGCAGTTTTAGTCTCTTTTAAAGTAAGGTTTTCCCTGTTTGTATGCTTAAAAAATAGTTTAATTTTCAGCAATTTGGTGGTAAACCGGTAGAATGTTTGGTTCCAGACATATTCAGTAGTAGTTGGGAACAGTACGCAGAAAACTATTGTTGGGCAAGTGATACATATTATGTTCCAACAAATGAACCAGTTGCTGGATTACATTCTGATGAAAAAAGACAAAGAAAAATCAGTTATTATCAATGGGTTCCGTTTTTCTTATTACTCGAGGCTGCCTGTTTCCGATTGCCGAGTCTTCTATGGAAATACCTGGCTGGACATTCTGGTGAGTCTTTTTTCATAAATGATTCAGAAAGAAACTGATGTTTCAAAGATCAGACGTTGTTTACACAGGGAAAACCTTGTTAGAAGCTTGAAAATATTTATTTATTGGAAGTTTCCAGACAAAAAAAAATGAAAAAATAACTTGAAGTATGAACGCATAAAAATAAATTTCTCAAAAAATGTTATTTCAGGAATAAAAATCAATGAAATTGTGAAACTGTCATCGGATCCGAATAATATTAAACCAGATATCAAAAAAGCGAATATCCGATCTCTTACTGTACATCTACAAGGAGCACTTCGATTTCATCGACGTCTTCAGAAGAAACAAATCCGACCTCATCGTTTTCTGTGGATCTTCAACCTACCGTACTCTGCATTCTTTGTCACTTCAATGTATCTTTGCACAAAGTTCTTCTATCTTACAAATGTCTGTCTACAACTTGCATTTATGAATCAATTTCTGGAGACAGACAAATATAAATGGTATGGATTTGGAGCACTTATCGATTTATTAAATGGAACAACTTGGGAACAATCTGGAATGTTTCCGAGAGTTTCTCTTTGTGATTTTGATGTTCGAGTAATGGGAAATATGCAAGAACACACGATTCAATGTGTATTGGTTATCAATATTTTCAACGAAAAGATATTTATTCTTCTCTGGTTCTGGTATTTGGCTCTTCTTGTCTTCACATTGGGATCGTTTTTGTATTGGCTTATTGTATCATTATGGGGTCATTTAAATAGAAGATTCATCATTCGGCACTTGGAAATGAGTGATATCGCATTCGATTCATCAGGTAATTATTGAATTGAAGCAGTCTTTCTCATCGAATAATTTTAGTTTCGGAGAAAGAAGAATATGAAAAAGTTCGTCGATTCATTGATAATTATTTAAAAAGTGATGGAGTATTCGTGATTCGAATGATGACTTTACAGTCTGGAGTCATATTCGGAACAGATCTTGTTCAAGAACTCTGGAATAATTTCCATGGAGCACAACCACAACTGAATAGAAGTAATTCAGCTCCAAGAATTGAAGGAAGAGAACATTTCTATCCTGTTCCGGTTCCTCTTGTCAATCCATATTCATCTAATTATGGGGATGAGAACAAGTGGAATGAGTTAAGAAGAAGAAGAGCTCTTGGAGCAAACATCGATAATACGATAGCAACTCAAGATTTAATGGAGAAGTTGTTGCCAGAAAATGCATACAGGAGACCCACCGACGACGAATTATTGTGAGTTTTTTCTATTAACGGTTTTCAAAAAATGGTATACTTATTCACAGTTTGAATGACATTTTTTCGTAATTATATTCTCAATGGCAGTTATAGATTTCTGTGGAAATACCGTTGAAAATTTAAAAAATTTCAGAAGATTGAGTATAAATGCGTTTTCTCATGAAAATGAGCATAATCGAGATAATCATTGTAAGAAATGAATGCATTTTTGAGTTTTTGAATATCGAATGTTTTCTGTTGTGATGTGTTCGTCGTATCGTTTCAATAGTTGATGTCATTCTTTTTGAATGTATTTTGTGATCTAGTTTCTGCTAAACTGATAGTTCTTTAGTGAAACATGACTAAACTGAAACCTTTTGTTCTCTTAACATTCATTCATAATCAAAAATTTGTTGGAATTCACTGAGTTTTTTAGTTGTTTTAGAACAACTGTCACTGCAAGAATCATGAATGTTGGAATGTAAATTTGTATAGCATGCATTGAAATCAGGCACCCCGGCTAACTGTTTTTTTTCCAGAAGACGTTACCCAATTGCTGTGAAAGCTTCTTTCATCGACGACGAACCAGATGACAAAAAAGAAGATCCGAAGACACAAAATGAACAGAATTATCAACAGAATCAAGCACATTCAATCCAATATCAAGTTCAACCTCCTCCACAGAGTTATCCAAATTTCTATTCAAAACGTTCGTCGAGTCTTTCACGAGGCCCGGACAGTAGACCAGTTTCAACTGCTACTGACACAGATCCTCACAAAATAAAACCACCGATGAGCACATTCAAATGATTCACTTTCAGTTTTAATTTTCTTCCCATGACCCAGTTTTATTTTTCTTCGATCTATCAAAAATTTCTGCACTAAAGCAGTCTAAACTCTACCTCTTTCATTTCGTTTTCTTTTCGTTGCAGTGCCTTTTTTCTTGTATTCAATACCTCCCGTAAATCCGGTTACTGTACATAATCCCATTTTCTATAAACTGCATATCTATTTTGATTCACTTGTTATTTATGAAACCAAATTTATGCAATGAAACATAAAGTGTTCTGATGTTAATTTACTTTGATTGAAGGGATCTGGCAAATCCAACACGTTGGGATCCAACGTCATAAATGTTACAATATTGACGAATGAATGGATCTCCGAGAATCCAAGATGGTCCGAAACCTCCACTGCTGAATGGGAAGATAGCGAAGATACAGTTGTTGCTTCCGTCTCCGAGTGGAATGACAGTGTTGGATGAATCAATGTTATAAACTTGGCTTCCGATAGTGATATCGACGGTTCCAATTTTAGCATTACATGGAAGAATGTATACTCCATAGTCGTCACGCCACGTGGCTCCGACGGCATCAGCAATAGCAGAGACGTAGGCTTTTGGTCCTCCGATGAGAGAAGTTCCAGTGTCAGAGATGACTTGCCATCCCTTAGAAGAGTGATAACTTCCAGTTCCGATGGCACTCATCTTGAATTGATAATAAGTGGCAGATGAAAGTGGTTGATAGGCGATGACTGGTCCACAGTTGGTTGAATCGATTCCTCCGTAAGTGTAAACTCCTCCTTTAACTCCATTTACATCTCCTTCGTGCTCAAGAAAAACAGTGAAAACTGGAAGATCGACGAGATTCTGGTTGATGGCATTGATGAATGGGGGAGTGACTTGATCAACAGCGATCGATTTGAATGCAAGACCGAGAATTCCATCGAGTGGTTGTCCCTCGAAGAAGGCAGCAAGAGAGGTTGCTTGTCCGAAAACAGTGTTTGGAACGGCAAGTTGTGGTTCTCCGATTCCTCCAAAAGTGATGGTATCTTGCCCAAGGAATCCTCTGGCTGATCCGGTTCCGTATTCGATGATGAAGTTTCTTCCATTGGATTGGTAACTCGAAGACTTTGAAGAATCGAATTTGGATTGGTAGAAGCAGGAGTCAGTGTAATTTGGTCCAGCTCCACAGCATGCTTGATCGTCGCATTCGAATTGGCAGAGAACTGAAAACGAAATGATTAAAAAGAAATGCAAACAGAAGGGCGAAATGAAAATTGATAAATTAAGAGATAGTTCGTCAGAAGCTATTTTCAGCCAGGACAGATATGACGTAATTAGTAGATGCTTCAGCGAGCTCTTGGTTTAGTTTATGCAATTAAAATAAATGTCTGCTCTCTAATCAATTAACATCCGGGAAACTACTTTTATCGTCCTATTTTATTAGTTTTCAGCCCGGTTTACCTACAATCTTTTGTTCAATGAACTTTGAAAAATGAAAAAAGTCCCTTTCTTCAGTGAAAAAGAACGAGAGATTCGACAAGCTTTTTTATCCTTATAAATGAAAACGCGTATCTAGATAATGTCACTATTTTTTCTTGAATTCATCGAATTTCAAAACGTACTTCCGTGACAAGTTGGGACAGCAGAGCAGTTTTCTGGTTTAGTTCCGCAAGTGATATCCGGAATCCAGAGATTCGATGATCCAGTATCAAGGATCACCTTGAATTGCTGCTGCGGAGTTCCAATGGTGATGTTTCCAACGTATGCTTCATCTTCATAATCATTGACGTATTGTCCAACAGCAGCATCAACTTGTTGTTTTCCCATCATGAAGCGGCGGAGCTCACGTTCCTTACGGTATTGAACCCATCTTCCCTCTCGGATCAAACGATTTCTGTATGGCTCAATCTTTATAAGAGGAACTTGAACGACTGCCGAAAAGGCAGATGCCACGAGGGCAAACAACAAGATGAGGTTCTTCATCCCTGAAATTGAGAATGAAATAAACAAAAAGAAGAAGAGTAAGAAACCGGAACACATGAAAAAAGGAGAAGAAATGAAAGTGAGTTGATGCTGAACTGAAATTAAATTGCATAACGAAACTGTGGTTATCTGAATTAGGAGGCATTGACGCGAAGAAATGACCGATAAGAGATTGTAAAGTGTACGATAAGTGACGATTCCGGTGTCTTACAAAGTACAACAAGGCAAAGAATCAGCCTGAAACTATAATTTTTCATTATGATATCAGTTTTGGAGTAGCATTTTCATTTTGACTCAATCAATTTGAATTCAAAGTTAATGAAAAATATGTTTATTCGGGCTCAATGTAAATTAGCAGAGAATCCCATTCTTTGATTTCCCATATCGTATAATGCACAATACTGTCGATGAAATGGATCTCCCAAAACCCATGATGGTCCGAATCCATTATTCGAAAGAGGCAAGAGGGCAAAGATACAAACATATCCAGTTCTATTGGCTGAAATTGATTCCAGATTAAAACTGATGGTGTTTTCATCAACTCACGATATGGGACGATGAGGTTTTCAGCTAACACCGGATAGATGGTTCCACCGATTGTGAAGTTTACCATTGCAACTTTTGGTTCACATGGAACCCAGTAGTTTCCATTGTATGAATCCCACTGGAAGTTCGTTTATCAGTTTTTTTTTGTAAAGAATTCCTAACTTTAGCTCCAACTGCATTTGCAATTCCAGCCACGACTCCAGCTGGTCCGGTAATGAAAGAGTTTGCTGTATCTGCCAATGCAGTCCATCCTTTATTTGCATAATAGTTTCCCGCAGAAACCAATGTTAACTGAAATTGATCTTTCAGTTTCAAATAAAGTTTAGTTGAATTGAGTCTCACATAAAATTGATAAGAAGAGTATGTTGTAAGTGGATGATACTCGTTTACTACTTCACAATTTGTCGTATCACGTCCTCCGTAAGTGATCTGTCCGACTCCATTTGGACCTCTTTGAAGATAAACATGGAAGAGAGGATCAACAAGATTCTGAATATGATTTGAATAGTTATTGAAAATTTGAGAATCCAACATTTCTGAAAGCGTTCACAAAAGGAGGGGTTATTCCTTGTTGAGCAATCGCTTCGAATCCTAATCCCATTATTCCATCAATATTAGTCTGGAATGATTTTATTTTTGTACAAAACTTGGAAGAATTCAAACCTGTTCGAAAAAAGTTGGGAAACAAACAGCCTGTGCTACAACTGTTCCTGGAACTACAAGTTGATTATCCGACTTCCCGCCGAAACGAACGGTATCTTGACCAAGAAGACCATTGACATTATCGACGCCGTACTGAAATTTTCCATCTTATATAAAAATAGATGTTTTCTTACATCAAAACGAAAAGCTCTTCCATTTTTAACATAAGAAGTTGATTTAGAAGAATCGAATTTTTGTTGAGTAGTGCAGGAAGCTGTCGTATTTGGTCCTCCAGGAACACAATAACCTGAATTAGTTCTAAAATGATGAATGATTGATAGAAAACTAACTTCCATAACAAACAGAAGATTCGGAAACTGGTCTTCCACATGAAAGAGGTTCCATTCCACAAGTTGAATCAGGAATCCAGAAGTTGGAAGATCCAGTATCCATAATGACTCGGAACTCTTGTTGTGGAGTTCCAACTGTGATTCTTCCAACGTATCCAACAGTCTCGTAATCGATTAAACCTCCAGAATATGAATCAGATAAACTTCTGATTCTGTCATGAAATCCATTGTAATCCTTCCATTTTCCTTCTCTCATAAGTTTGAATCTCAATGATTCAACTCTTTCAAGAGGTACTTGAACCAAGCAATTGACCACAAGAATACAACAAGATACAATCAGAATTTGATAATAAATCATTTCAATGATCTCTATTTTCCATTCTAGTTAATCGAACTTTTATATGCATTTTGGTCATTACCGATAGAAAGATAACACTTAAAAATGACGACAAATACAATAGAACAAGTCACATAAAGTGACTAAAAAGACTGACTAGAGTGTTATTAATTCAACAAGAGAAAAGTATTATAGTTAGAGAAGTTCGAAAAATTCCGGTGTGAATAGGCGTTTTCCGGATTCCGGGTACAGAATACTGTGAAGAAATATCATCTTTCGAGGTGAAACACGATGAAGTGAAACAAACTTTTCTGATATCAGAGAGCCATTCTGTAAATGATTCAATTGTTGATTATGACTATTCTCTAAGATATCTGCAAGAGTATTCCAACTCACATTCAATGGATAATAGTGATAACCTGCAGGTATTTCTGATAACTCATTTGGTAGAAATGGAATGAATCGATGTTTTCCTTTTTCATCTCTTGTATCAGCTGGAAGTATTCCCATTGAAGCAAGACATCTTCCCATTCCTCTATCTTCTGCCCAATCATACGGACATAATTCCTCATCGCTATACAAATGTTCAACGAAAATTCGAAGAGCTGCATTCGAGAGAATATATCCTGGACCACCGGAATTGTATCCATCTTTCTGGTAATTACTCGTGTTCCGATGAGTTTTGAAATTCTACAATTACCAGAAAAGGTTTCATTCGGTATCCTAAATATAATGGTTCTGATGGATCGAGAGTACTCAAATACTCTTTTAAATGATCCATTACAAAATAATTATCATCGTCTGCTTTCAAATACCAATCGAAATCCCTTGAAATATAAGCATACGAATAATAGAAACCGAGAAATGTTTTTCGAAAAAGATCGTAATAAGAGTCTTCAAGATTTCTGAAAACAGTTGAAAACGATAAAGTTCCATTTGGAAGAGGAGTTTTTGTGAAGAATCGTCCATTGTCACATTTCGGAAGCCACGTAGATGCTATCGAAGGAACACGATCATCATAATGTTTCTCAGAAGTTTCAACAAAACAGAATAGTTGACCAGATGAAGGCAAAGTGTACGTGGAAGCAGAATTCTCAATGCCACGTGTCAGTTTGTTTAGGTTTCGGGATCTAAAATCAATACATACTCGGGAATTTCTTTTGAAAAGAATAACTTACTTAGGGAAATGTTCCCAAAATGGATGAATGACAGTCGGAAAATGAGAATAAAGTTCAGAAGGAATTCTGGAAAAAATAACGGGTCTTGTTGAAATGATCAATTAAAACTTACAAAAAGTTTTTGTGATATGGGAATATAATCAAATTCATTAATGCGGTAGTCAAAAGTGTATATAAAGCACAACGATCCAATCGATCAATTTCATATCTTCTCATTTTTGCTTATAAATTTTGGAAAAAGGTGTGCCTTTTTGAATGAAAATATGTTTTTGCCAATAAAGGAGGAACTGGGTGTAACCCAAGAATATCGAGTTGAATTAAACAAGAAATGAGTGAAGGCGGATATTATGAATAAAAGATCTTCGAACGGTTTCGATAGGTTCTCTCGAGTACATTAAATTTGATGAATGGAAGGATTTATCGCATCGAAGTCAAAAAAGTTATTGTCTTTCATATAGGTTATAGATTGAGAATAGAGATATATTGTATTCTCTGAAGTTTGAATTCTCTGTTATGGAATGTTTAACTGGAATTTACCACACATATTAAGAGAACTAAGAAGTTTGAATTCCCCAGGTATCTCTGTGTCTCGTGTGTTTCTAGGTTCATTTCAAGAATTACAGTCTACAATTCAATTCGAAGAAACAGAAATCTCTCTTCAGGCTAAGTCTTCATAGATCAGAATACTTGAATATATTCTTAACGATAACAATATTTTCCATGTGATTCTCTTAATGAAAAGAGCATACGTATGGTCTCTTGAGATTCGAATGTTATATAATCGAATGAAAACTAGACTGAATGCATTTATTATCACAATCATTTCTTCTGATTCCAAATGGATCTCTCCGTTTTCTCTTCTTTTTTAAAGACAACTCAATACGTGGGAACATGCATTGCAAATCCTCTAAACATCTTTTTAATCTACTTAATTTGTGCAAAATCGCCGAAGAAAATTGGAAACTACAAGTATCTGATGGTCTATGTTTCTGTTTATGAAATCGTGTTCTCTTTCATTGCATTCATCTCTGAACCGGTAATTGTCTTCAGATAAATTTGAAGATCCGAGCCTTCTGTTTCCAGTTACTTCATAGTTTCACCACTCGCGTCATCGTCATTGTCAAAGTTAAAGGCTCCCTTTTCAACAGGGAATTGTGCTCAATTCTTGATTGTAAGTATGAAATATGATGTCATATTCCGTTATTTTCCCTTCTATAGGTTTGATGTGTGCAATGTACGGAAGTTCGATGAATGTGTTCGCATTACATTTTCTGTACCGATATATTTATTTGTTTCCGTAAGTTTTCCTGTTACTCATCCTTGAACCATGTTTAAAATTAAGAAAAGCGAGAAGAGTATTTAATGGAATACGAATGATATTCTGGTTGATGGTTCCCCAATTTTACGGTATCATTTGGATGGTCACTTATTATTTGGTTTTTCGTGAAACTCCAGAATACACTGAGTTCATACGGAAAGATATTCTCGAGAATTTCGATATGAATGTAGATGACGTGGTGTATGTTGGTCCTTATTATTATATGGAAGACAAAAATGGAATCCATGACTTAGATTGGGTTGCTTTTTGGTCGATGGGAATTGTTTGGTTTCTGATTGTGAGTAATTGAAACTTAATTAGGTTGAATGATGTTTACAGATGTCATCAGCTATAACTGTTTTCGTTTGTGGGTACGGATGTTACATGAAAATAACGAAAGGACTTGCCACCGCTTCAAACTCAAAACAAACCAAATCAATCCAAAAACAACTTTTTTATGCATTGGTCGTTCAGTCTGCAATTCCGTTTCTCTTGATGTATATCCCAAGTTCTGTGGTCCTTTTCTGTACTTTGATTCAACAAAATGTTGGAAGTGCCAGTCTTTTCATCAGTTATTCAATTGCTATTTATCCAGTTGTCGACCCTCTTCCCTCTCTTTTCATAGTTCGAAATTACCGGAAAGCGATCATAGGTGAATTGTTGTTTTGAGAAAATGGGAATAATTGTTGATGTTCTTTCAGAAATGCTCTATTGGATATGTACTTGTGGAAAGAAAAAACAATCGACGAAAGAGACGACAATCCAAATTGCAACTATTAAACCAAATAAAACACCAATTCAGAGTTGAAATCATTTGCGGAGTGTCAATTGTTTTTTGGCACCCTCTCACTTTAAAAAAATTTTCCTTCTAAAAATTTATTTTTTTTTTCGAGATAATCATCATTCTCCCGTTTCTTCCCTTATTCTTTCTCTCAGCCGTTCCCATTTTCTCTCTCTCTCTCTCTTTCTCCTCTCTCTCTCTCTCTCTCTCTCTCTCTCTCTCTCATCAAACATCTCTTCCTTATCTTTTTTGTTTTCACGTCAATTGTCCACTTTCTGTCCATTCATTGTTTATCATTTATATTTTGTATCGATTTCGCTGTTCGAATAAGAATAAATAATGCCAGATTGTTCTGAGAAGTTGTCTACAGTAATTGAAAACCATGTACCTAGTTTAGAAGAACTCAAAGAGGTATTTACAATAAGAATCAATTTAATTGACTTGAAGACGACAAGAAACGTTTCAGGTATTCCAAACTGCTTTGGACAACAATTTCGAAGCTGTTCAAGTGGATATTGTTGAATGTCCAGGTGAGAATTATCAATTGGATTAACTTCAAGTATTTAATTTTTTAGATCTATCAAAACCTCCATTCAATCAGAAATCTTCTGGATTCGGACAGAATCTCAAAATTGCTGAAGTTGGTGGTCCTGGAAACTTGTATCCAGGTTTTCATATCGACCATCAATTTGACATTTCAACAATCGGAAAAGTATGTGAACATCCAGAAGCTTCTATTTTTGGTCCAGGAGCCGGTCCTTGGCCTGTTGTGGGACAGAATTGTGAAATGGTTGCTGATGTGAATTTGAAAACTGGAAAAGTTGGAACACGAATTGCTGAAATTGATGTGAACAGTGAAAAAGTTTATGTTCAACGAAGTATTGATGTACCAAAGTTCAGTTTGATGGCTAATTTGGCTTTATCAGATGCTGATAAATCATCGAAAGTTGGTATGTAAAATGACAGTGTTCTTTGTTTTATTGATCACCGTTTCAGTTCATTTCAAAGTTTCCACGAGAAAAGGAGAGAAGAATTTGACAAACTGCATCAGAGATGAACTACAAAAACATTTTGGAGAAAAGTAAATTCATAATTCAATTTAAATATAGAATTGACGATAGTGATTAGATAGTATTGCCAGAAAAAGAGAACTCATGTCTCCAAAAAGTTCAAATGTTCCGAAATCATTTTAGAGTCGTCTCACTTGCTGGTCAGTTCATAATCCACAGTGGACAAGCAAAGCTTCACGTAATGCCCCATTTTCCGGGTTGCCCATTTGAAAACAACGCGGAAGTTGACAAATGGCTCAACTATTTCACTATGAATGCTCCACTGATCTGCACAACTGTCATGCATTCTCATGATCCAGGTCACAATTTGAGATTAGAACATACACATTGTTATAGTGATCATGGAGATGCTGGACATTATCATTATGATGTCACACCTGAAACTGTCTCTTATGAAGGATGGTTTGCTCCATCCAATAAGATTTATAGAATTGATGAAGTTCCGAATCGTTAATCTTGTTTTCACAATCTTTTTTCTCACTTTTCCTACTAAATAAGACATGATTTCATTTCAACTCATCACTTTATTATTGATAGATTTGATAAAAACACCAAATAAATAAAGACACGTTTAAAAATATCATTGAAGACAAATTGAGATTTCTGGGAATTAAGTATGATCAGTATAATCACCGGGTGGTTTAAAACAATAACATTCGAGTAATTTCATTGCTGTTGGCTTCAGACGGCGTTTCATTTGTGGAGAATAAAATATGTAAAGATAGAAGAGGAATGCGTGATGAGTATACAGGAACACGTGAGCTCCAAGTGAGATTGCTGTCATTAATGATGACTGAAAAACGAATAGTTGAAAATGGAAATTTGGAGAAAAAGGGCTTGTTTACCTGCTCGGGGACACCGAATAAAATACTGGCAATTCTGTATCCATAATTTGGAATATTAAGTAGAATGAATGCCCAAGTGACAACAAGAAGTGATCTTGTCAATTGAATATCTGTATACCGTATTCCCTTCTTCTTCTTTTTCGGAGTTTTCTCAACATCAATCGAGAATCTACTGGATATTCTCGTATAACTTTTGAGTGTATTACTTGGAGCAGACGTTTGTGTTGTCAAAACAACATCTGCAGTATTAAAAGAGACAGCTGGAGATCCTGGGTTCTTTCTGCAAATATTTCTATAAATAGACGTGAAAGATCTGAAAAACACTTACTTAATGTGGCTGTTGAGTTTGCTTACAACAAGACAATTGCATGCAATGATGAGAACAGATGGAACAAGCATACAGACAATTGTTTCCACAATTGTCATTGTTTGATACATTCCAACATATTCCATTTTAATATCACATTGTCCTTCTTGATCCATATCTGCCACAAAAAGAATCCAACCATTGAAAACCATTGCGAATCCAAGAAGAATGAATACTTGTGCTCGAGCTCTGAAAACAAAGTAATTGATTTCCCCGATTCATTGGAAGATCAATCTCACTTCTCAACAGTCAATCCACGTGTCTTTCTGTATAGAAGTAGGAGTCGTTCCAATCCCACTAAAACGATCAACCAAACTGACGAAAAATCACAAACATGTGCCAAAAAAGTGTTGAAAATACAACTGTAGTAGGAGTTTCGCAAGAGAGAATCTTGGAATATATCCTGAAAAGTCTTCTTTCAGTTGATTCAAAAAACAGAAGTTAGAGGTATGATTAGGTGAATTAAAAAGAGAGAAGGGGTAGAGTTATTCATGCCAGACTGTACAAGAGGGGAGGAATCAGAATCGAGAAAATCCGTGCTTTCGAATGCAAATATTAGATAATAAACATGTATTGACAGTTCCCCAATGCCCTTATTATAGAGTTCAAATGTTCAGTTGTCTCTCTTTTTTGTTCTGTGTGTTGGTCCAAAAGAATCAAAAATTGTGTGGAAATGTGTGTCATCTATACTCCCAAATCTTCTGCTTTTCTGCCTTCAAAATCTGGTCGAAGAAAGAGAAAGACAAGAGGAAATCCGATTTGATTCTCTCTTCTCTAATGCTCTTTTTTCTTTCTTGGAAGAAGGATCTTCCTTTTGAACTAACTTGTCTGATATTTATTCCAATTTACTACCACCCACACCCTTTTCCTCCCGTGTAATTCTCAATTGAAAAGAAATGGAAGACTAAAAATGGAGAGATCTAGAATAGATTCAGGGTGAAAAAGGGAAGAAAAATGGAAACGAGTGAAGTTGTTTTTGTCTTTTTGTGGACAAACATGCACGTACATAGAAGTAGATATATGCGACCTCTTCTATCCAAAAAACGAGTAACGAGAGTAAGAAGATCGATGACATTGCTGCCAGACATAACAGATATACGTTCGTTGGCAATTTATTGAGCATCCGGTTACTTCTGAAAACAACATTTTAATGATGATGTGTCTGATTTTTTCCTGATTATGATGTGTTCGAAAGACATCTGATTTCATTTGAATAATTCATCGGAAATCCGCCGTCATTCCTCAGAATTCAAATGATTCCTCCCTCTTTTCTTTTTAAGAATTCATATGGAACATTTCGACAAAAAAGTGAAAAGTTTCTCGCAACTTATTATGGAAATTTAAGGTTAACAAAACTCCGATAAATTCAATTTTGAAGTTCAAAGAAACGTCACTATTCGAATGAAGGTGACACAAGGAAAGAAGCTTTGTGAAGACTTTCTGATCTAAATCCAGATTTTTACTTCATTCACCTTCTCTGCCTTAAGAAGTTCTGTAATTCCATGTTTTCCTATTCTTATAAGGTCATGGATTGACATGTTATTCAGCTACGTGATACATGGAAATTACCAATGAAAAGTACAAAATGAAAAGTTTTCCTAGAATTTAATTCAAGAATATATTCTTTTCTCTTTCTATCTGTATTATTTTTCATTCCGCATGAAAAGCTCCAGGAAGAGAAAAACGGCCAGGAAATGGACTTCTCCTCTCTGCTGTCCTAACTAATTAAAATTTTCCACGCATCTTTCGTTTTGTTGCGTGCCAACTAGTAACTGGCAGAGCTTCAAAGTGTATATAGACTCTGTTGTGTGCCAATAAACAAATAATGAAATGAGGAAACAGAAACAAACCTGATCAGAATCCAAACCATCGTATTTCCAGTCAATCCGACGAAAACACAAAATGGCATGTAGAAATAATAGAGATTTTGAATGAGCGATCTGCAGAAAAAAGAAACATTTTGAACCATTTTCGCCGTAAATTATGCCCTTTCTTTTGTTTTTTCTTCCAGTTTTTCTCGCTGTTGATTTATGTTTTTTCCTCTTTTTGGATTCATCTTTTTACCAATTTCTGGCTGTTTCTGTTTCAAAAGACAAAAAAGGGAAAGATGAAAAACATCCCTTTTCCATTTTCATCGTTTCCTATTTTTCATTTGGCGGTACTAACCTTATTCTTCAAATTCTAAGAATAATTAAATAATGGAACATGGGAAAAATGGTTTCCTTGTTGATTAACAAGAAAACCTGGATCATCTGTATCAGAGAAAGAGGCTTTTAACTCCTAAACTAATTGGAGAATGTACCAATAGAACAAGAACAAAAGAGAGAAAAAGAAGTGTTAATCTCCGGAATTCTCTCTCATTTTTTCCAGTTCACAAACCAAAGTCATCTCGAGTTCTTTGTTTGGCTTCTGACGATTTTCTCTACTTTTCGCCTCTTTTCTCGTAACTTCTGATAGAAGAGAAATGTCGAAAACAGTCAGAAAATGAGAAATCTAGAACGGAAGTCAGCAAAGAAAAATAATTAGAAATCTGAGACACGGTGAGAAGAACGCTGATTTGTGAACACTATTCAGAACGAATATACGTCTAGAGGTTTTTAACAAGACTTCGACCAATTTAAAAAATGCATTTTTCAATAATTGTAGGAATCTCAAAAACAGAAATTTAGATGAAAAGTCGGAATCGTAATTCTTATCAATTAGCCGAGTTATTGTAGACTGTATCGCTGAACTTTCCCAGAAAACAAGTCTACTCTGGAAAAGAATCTCATTCTTTGAGTTTTATGGAAAACTAGTAAATGGAATGTTTCTCAAGAGAAGAATACAGTACCTTCCAGGTGTAGACTCCATTGCTCCACCAGGTCCAAAGAAAGTGTCGTTGAATAGACTATGAGTTTGAACTTCAGTAAGAATATCCCTCACAGTAGTATTGAGTCCATCCTTTGCCGCTTCAAGAAGACTGGCATTCAGATGATGATAAAGCTGGAGCGGATCGTCGTCGTCTCGCACCGCCGAATCCAGTAGCAGTTGAGCCTGCGACGACATGTTGTCGAAAAGTGGGCGGAGCCGGCAGAAGACCGGCACGCTGCGTACTCCGCTGATAAAGCGCTCTTTCTGAAAACAAGCGAAAATAGTGGGTAAGACAGAGAGACGGAGAGAAAAGATGAAGAAGAAGAGCCGCGCCTGACATACGGGGCGGGAAAAAGGGGGGAAAGGAAGACACGAAAAAGGAGACAGGGACGGCATTCCTTTAGAGGATTGGAAGGCAAAAACTAAGAGATTTCTGTTGGGTGACTTTGGGAATTGGGATTGAGAGACCTCTCGTTTTTTCATTTTGTTTCGTCATTTGGGGACTTCGATAGGGGACCTGACAGCTGAGAAGTTTAGACGATAACATGTCAAAATTTTGAAGAGTAGGTCCAAAACATGTACTTCTCATTAAGCTTTTTTTCCGAATAGATCTCTGCATTTTGAATGAATGGAACACTCGATAAGAAGAAAGGCAGGATGTATCAGATTATACAAGAAGTTACAGTAATATCAAAGGACACCAGTGGAACAGTGTTTTTATGATCTTCAGAACCTTTGGATAATAATAAAAAATTAGAATTGCAAAGCGCAGAGTCGGATGAAAACAAAAATGGAGATGCTGCGTCATTTCCATTTACTCTCAAAGAATAATGATAACAACGTCAAGAAATCCTTTTGTCAAAGTCAGAAAACAAAGATGATAGATCAAAGGTAATCAAGACAATGAAAAAGTTCCAATCATTCTCAGAATTTCATTTTTTTTCAGATAGGTTTTTTAGTTTTAGTTTTTTCTGAAAACCCACGCTTCGTTTTAAATCCGAAAATCGTTGGAATAAGACAACGGCTGAGATTTTAGTGATGAGAATATCCGGAATTTATGTTCTACTCAGGAAGGATTTGCTTCAATCAGATTATACTCAATGTAGAGACAACTAATTCTCGTGATAGCTGGAAACTCATGATCCTCCACACAGAATCTCTTCAGAATATCTTCAGAGATACTGAAAGTGAACAAGAGGAGAGTTATTTTATAAGCTGAGAACTTTCAAATAAATGAAACTGGATGTCCTTTTTGAAGTTGTCTCAAACATCCATTTTCCGTCTGAATGCCTATTAAAACTTTATGATCATCATGTTTCAA
Source organism: Caenorhabditis tropicalis (assembly GCA_016735795.1). Lineage (NCBI taxonomy): Eukaryota > Metazoa > Nematoda > Chromadorea > Rhabditida > Rhabditidae > Caenorhabditis > Caenorhabditis tropicalis. The sequence goes on along the minus strand of CM028618.1, from coordinate 9,617,069 downwards.
ACGTCAGAAAGCGAACAAAAATTTCTCGTTTTTCCATCATTTCCGTTCGTCTCCAATTCCCTTGCCACGTCATAAATTCTTTGTTCACCGGCGAGTTTTTTGGAGTTTTTTATGCAGAAACCATTAGGAATGTATGGGTTTCGCACACGAATTTTCTGAATAGGAAGGCACACGTTTCACTTCTTATTCAGTCAACTGAAACGAAGAAGCCACGTGGGATGAATTAGAAGAGTCTGGAGCACCGAAAGGTTACTTCTTTTCAGAGGGAAAACAACAATAAGATTCTCTATATTTTCCTCTCGACTCGTGCCTTCCAAGTTCAAGTTTCAATTGTTATTTTAATTCGTTTCGTTCGGTTTTTATCTTGAACTTTTTGTTTTTTCTTCTTCTTGCAGTCAATTCGATGTTTTCTGTTTTCCTATTCTACTTAGCCTACTACTACTACTTCTGCTAAGAATTGAGTTTAGAAGGTGATCCATTTGACATTCGGAAAGAAACGGATATGAACTCTCTTCTACATCCGGAAATAGATTGAAGGCGGATATGTTCAGAAAGTGACGAAATTGCTTATGTCTTTTGAATTTAGATGGTCTGTTAGATGAAAGAAAATGGAACAAATAGGTTCAGAAGTGGGTAATTTCTGAAGAGAGGAGGTCCAAAAACACTTGAAGACACCGGAAGTAGAAAAAAAGAAAGAGAGAGGGAGTGAGTAAAGGTTTTCGTGAATATTTCCTGCAAAAAAGTCACGTTTTGAGTCACAGAAACTGGAATTTACTAATGATTTTCAGTTGAAAGACTTTGACAAATTATTACGTCAAAGGGTACATGGACTTGTTTTTGAAGTCATTCTTCACTGATTCCTATTTTCGAATATGACATCGAAACATTTGGAATTTTGGAAAATGATAGGGAAGGGAATGGAAAAGATTAGAAACCTTCAATAATGTCACTGGGTACGAATAGACTGAAGAGTAGAATTCCCATTTCAATGCGAGAATATATAAGATTCATACAGTAAGATCTTAAAACGATTAAACCTACAGTAATCCTTGATGAATGTTCATTTACAGATTGGAGTGGTAGTTCCCTTATTTTCAACTTTATGTAAAAACCGAGAATTGCTTTTTAAGAACTTACTTAGAAAATGTTTGACTAGTTCTAATTTAGAAACTGAAAACAAAAAGTTCGTGTTTCGATGTTTTCGTTGAAAAGTTCTAATCATTTCCGTTGTTCCAAAAGACTGAAGAGAGGCTTCTTCTCCTGTTAATAAAAAACAAATTTGAATTTGTTTGTTGAAATTCTTCTTTTCCACTGAATCTAAAGTATTGTACTACTTGTGAACGTTCTCATTTCATTCGAATAACAATCGTGACGTTTTGAGTGTTCTCTTGTTATGAAAACTGATCGAGAAGTCAGAATCAGAAGAAAAAATTATGGAATTGACATGGAAAACAATTAGTTGAAGACAGGAAAAAATAATTAAAAAAGACAAGCTGTGTAAATGACAGTTCCATGCATAACAAGTATTTCTTCATTTTCTGCTTCCCACTCAATTTTATCCGGAAAACCGCTTTTAGTAATTCATCAGTACTCTCTGATAATTAAGTTACTTATTGAAACCCAAAATGTCAGTGTTTGGGTCAAAATGGAGCATTTAAAAGAACGAAAACAAGTCTTCAAAACAGAATAGAAAAGTCATTTTAATGTTTTGATCTTCGTTCAAATTCCAGAAAAACGACGTCGACGGCAACTAATAAAATGTGAAAATTGGTCGTTTTGAACACCGAGTTGAAAATAAGAAAAATGTATTTTTCTGTCGGAACAGAAATACGAAATTGAGTTGTTCCAAAATAGAAACAAATTCAAGTGGAGGACAACGGTTTCGATCAAAACGAATATGGTTATGAATACAGAATTAACTGAAATTGAGAAGTAAATGTACGTTTAGTGACCAGATGATGATGTCAGAATACTAAAGGAAACAGAAGAAAAAAAATAATATTGAGTAGGAGAGACTGAGCTAAACGTAATCAGGTCAATTAGCACAAGAAAGTAAAAACATTTCCGGGGAAAAAGAGAAAGAGAAAGAGAGAAGTTGCAACAAATGTGTCTGCTTGTTTCTCTATTTTAAGAGATCTATGTCACTCAAAAATTCATGTATTCAGTCTGAGTAAATAGTTTTATTGTAGTGGTAGAGTCATTCATTCGAATTCTGATTTCAAAGAGTCGAGAGGTGACGTATTATTACAGAATTCTTTGGCAGAAAGAGAGTTCACGAAAGAATTGCATGCAACTGAAAACAAGTCAATTCCGGTGTTCTCGTTTAAAAATAAATTGACTGAAGCTCTCAATTAGCTGAAAATCAACATGAAGAGTAGTCTTTGAACAGTAGATTAATGGCCCTCTCCTAATCAGATTTTTCAAAATTGAATCATTTGAAGTTATCATTTCTTTCTGTTTTCTATCATTAATTACAAAGGGCTTCTATTCTCTATCGTTAGATTTATTAATTTTATGAGATTATCAAGACAAAGATCTAGTTACAAAGTCAACGATATCAACACTTCTAGACAAGTCAAGAGTCAAAAAGAGAAATGAGATTTATAATAAAAGAATGACGACAAAAAAAAGAAAGGAAAAGCCTCATTGAGAGAAATCAAAACACATGAATGAAGACATCATAAAAAAAGCAAAAAAGGAAGGGGAGCAAGTGATTTTTCATTCGAGAATGCAGGTGTTCGAATGAATACAACCGGTGGTCTTGGAGGAAAACAATGTATGAAAGTGATGATTGGTAATCAGTCGATTGGAAGATGACAACTGCTCAGGAAAAGAGTTTTTGATTCTCTGCGTCTTACTTGTCACAATCAATTCAAGTGCATTTAACAGCTGATATGTCTAGGATCAAAATGAAAAATGAGATTATATAGAAGGGCATGAATCCTTTGGAACATGTTCTTATCGAAAAAGAAACTGGAGAACTTTCTGCTAATGAACACTTCTTCAACTTTTTGGAAAAGGTGCAAACCTATCCAAAGGGAGAAGGATAATCTCATGATGAAACTCTTTGAGTCACGTGTCGGATAAATAAAATGTGATTATGGCAGTCCTTGTTGCTGCTGGAAAAGTAGAAAAACGAGGAAATAGGGGATTATAAGGGGCGGAAACTCCTGAGAATGGAATAGGGGCGTGGTTTAGGAAATATGGAGAATGGATTCCAACAAATGAGAGAACAATTGGACTTTGTTTGTAGCTTACGAAGAAATATTGTAGTGCTTAGATCCTAACGGATAAAATTTCTACAAATCCGTGCGGAATCCTACAAAAAATCACATGTATTTTGTGTTAAAAGAGATTTAAGAATACAAAATAATTTGCTGAGAAAATATTTGAGTTTCGAAGAAAACAATAAAAAATTCTGGTGGAAGCCAAGAGAACATCAGAAAACGTTTGACGAATAATTAAAGACCGAGTTCACACGCGTTTCAAAAACTGATGTTTACTGTTGAAGAGAACAACAACTTGAAGGGCGAAGGACCATTGTTTGAGCTATGAGTTTTCTGTTAAATAATATAAGAGCACTTTGAATATGTCAAGAAACTCCGTTTATGAAATTCAGTTCGAAGATTTATGGATAACTGAATCGAAATTTCACAAGTTTTAAAAGTTGCAAAAGACAATTAGAAAATGAACAATAAACACCTCATAGAGCAGAGTTCATTCAAATGGAAATGAAAATTTGAGTAACATATTTCATTAATTTTTCGCAGCCTTTCGCAGCAATAAATTGTTTTATAATCGAAAGTGGGGAAACGAAATTCAGTTAAGATATGAAACAGAAGGAATTTGTTGCACTGCTCTCAATTCGAAAAGCTCTCTCTCTCTCTCTCTCTCTCTCTCTCTCTCTCTCTCTCTCTCTCTCTCTTTCAACAATTATATGTATTCCCGCGCACGCGAGTCTCCAGAGAATGTCAAAAACTTTTATTCTTCTTGAGTTGTTGTTCAGAGATTATCCACTTCATTTCGTACCCTTACCCTGCCGATTTCCTTTGTACTTCTTCATGAAAAACAATTCCGTTCGATCATTTGAGTTTTAGCTGAGAAATCGGATGAATGACATTATTTTGTATGATGATGAGATGTGATCCTCTTTGTAAATAAGAATATCTCATGTTTCAAAACACGTCAACGAGAGGTTCATTACATGTTTTTAATGAGAAAATGGGTTGATAAAAGAAATGAAAAAACAGTAGGAAATAAGAGCATTGAAATGATGTTTTGATGAATAAGGTGACAATGGAACAAGATGGAATAAAAAATGGAAAATGTGAAAGAACACAGGCTTTGCCTTTTGAATTATTTAACAGCAATTTCAAGAATATTCAAATTTTTTGAACAAAAGGCGTAAGCGAAAACATGAAGTACGTCTTACTGTAGATGTATAAATTCCAAAGAATACACAAAGAATGAAAAAAGAAAAAAAGGAAGAAAAAAAGAAGGTCAGTGAGCACTTTAGAATAGAAATAGAAATATGGACCACAAAGTGGGGCGATGAAAGCCGTCTGACAACGGATGCGGAAAACGAGGGGATAACTGAACAAGTGGAAATAGTATCAAATTGATCGGAGACGCAGAGAAATTGTTAATTCACTTTCGATGAGTGGGAGGGACCTTTCATGATGATTTGTAGTGGTCAATGTGTGCCGGAATTCTCAATGCGGAACGTGCAAAACTTCAAATGTTTCTTCTTCATTCTTTCCGTTTTTTCTCCTCTAATCCAAAAACAATAGAAACTAGAAACTTGTCAAAAGTGTGTCGTCAGAGATTACAGAACTCAATAAAAGATTAACCTTATCAATATAATCTCACCATATGGCTTCCAACTTCCAAATATACTCAAACCGAAAATCACGTTTCTTATTTCTACGCTTTCAGGATGAGAAGGGGGAAACGAATAAATTCTACATGGACTAGACTAGAAAGTTTTAGAAATGAATGTATCTAGACTGAATGAATCTGTGTGGGTTGGTGAACAATAGAAGAGTTTCGAATGGTGTGCATGTCTCGTTTTGGTAGAAATAATTCACTTTAATACGAATATTTTCTAGAAATAAACAATTAATATAAACACGATTATGAAAAAACTAGAAAGCGTTCAACGGTATGTCCTTTAATCGAATAACGATTTCTGAGAATATACAAATAATAATGTCAATGATTCCGGTAAAAAACAAGAATGACGTGAACTTGAATGGTTTTCCTGATTTTTCGGCTGATTTGAAAAAAGACTGCCTTTTTAATTAGACGAACATTTTGATTCAGAACAGAAAAAAAAGAAAAATAAATATGAGAAAAGTCTAAATAATATGAATATCACACTTCAGAAAAGAGCATGTTTGTACGATTATGAGAGGCTTCTTCAATAGTATTAGGTTTCATTTTGAAAAGAAAATGGAGAAAATGAAGAAGGAATGAGCAATAAGGAAGAAGGGAAAAAGTAAAGTTTCAGAAGACACATCGACTGACGAATTCTTAAAAAGTGTGAGAATAAGTTGATAGACTGACGGGAGGAAAACTGTGGGAATGAATTCTGAATTGCCTCGGGCCCCCGTCAAATCCTTCTTTTGTTTTCGTCTAACTCACGAGGTATTCTCTTTTGTGTGCCGTAATCCTGCGTATGTAATGGAATAGATGTATTTCAGCGTTCTTCATGCTCATTCAATTTACAAATGTTTTTCAGAATGTATACGCAATAGAACGAGTTCACGAAGGAATCCGATGATTCGAAGACAAAGATCTTGTGTTTTTTGTAGCCTTGAGAATATTTTATGACATCTGGAGATGCACTTTCCGATGAGCAGCAGTCTCGAAAAAAACAAAACACATCTGTTAAATTATACACAAGTACATATTTATTTTCTTCAAAAGATACATTTATTTGATTTTCTCCGACTATTTATTTTCTTTGACATATCCATTACAAACGATTCAGTCGGATGTTTTCTGATCATTCGATGTGCTACTTTGTTTCAATTTTGATTCGGATCGAAATGAGAGAACTCATGGATGGAATAACGAAACAATAAGAGGTTTGGGAACCTATGCTCCAGAGAACTATAGAATATGTTGATTTTCGTGAATTTGATTGAAGAATTATTTCAGAAAAACCCAAGAAGAAAAATTTCTCATTGCAGCAATCATCCGAAATCCATACTTCAAAACAGTTCCAGTTTCTCAATAAAACAATACATTCATTTATTACTCATTAATCCAATAAATGTTTCATTTTACGTAATGAGTCTCTATTTCTCCCTTATCACCGAACAACGATTCAACAAGCCCGCCCGCATTCTCTATCCGCTCAACGAACCGTCTTCTACATCAAACTGGTCTCTTCTCCATTCAGAAAATGTCCGCGCGGCGTTGTCGTTGTGTCATCGCGTCACTCGTAATCCGTACTTCTTCTTCTTCTTCTTATTCTCATTTTCCTTTTCCTCCGACAGTCTTTCCTCGGTCATCTCAGTCTCTCTGATTCTCCGAAATCTCGACAAAACATTATCCTAAATCTCTTTCCGAACATTTTGACACTCTCAAATCGATTTCCAAACTTCATGCATCTTATTAGGTTATTGTAATTACTTTTCAAACTGTTTTTGTTTGTGATTCGACGTCATCTAATGACTCATCTTCAGCTTTTCCAACTTTCCCTTTTAGAAAAAATGTCGTCATTCTGTATTTGAAACAATGCGATCTTTCCTAACGAATATCGTATAAAACAGACAAAAAATAGTTTCAGATTCTCGAATTCATCCGATGAGTTGAAACAAAATGAGTTGGTTCGACGACAAAATCCACGAAATTTTCTATAAAGTTGGAGTCAAAGTACATCAGGTAAATTACTTTTCAAAAGTTTTCTAATTCTTGGAATTCATTTAATTCATTCAAATTTCAGTACCGTTTATACTTTCTTCTTCTTTCATTTGCCATTCTCACCTTCGCTTCGTTTGGATTCATTTGGTTTGAGAAACAGGTATTTGTAGTCGGATGTAGTCTCCAACACCGTGTTCCTTTCTCTTTTACTAATTGATGTGTTTCCAGACGACACGTGATCCACAATACGTATTCTCTCCTGCAAATGCACCATGGAGATACGAAAGAGCAGTATTAACAGAGCATTGGCCTTTGGATGAAGAGAAGTTTTGGCCTGGAAAGAGTTATGATCTTCATGGATACGTGGATGTAATTGCATCTGGAATAGTACATCCAGATTACGGTAGACCAAATATTTTGAATATTCGATATTTGGATGAAGTGGCAAGAATCAATGATTACATTATTCATAATCTGACAGTTCCAGTTGACATTAACGGGAAACATTATGATGTAAGTTATGAAGCTGGAGGTATCCGGACCATTCTGTCGTTTCTAGATTGCTTACACTGACCTATGTATGAGATACGATTGGGCTTGTTTCCTGAACGATCACATCACAATGTTAATGCCCAAAACACGATGGGGAAACTTCTCGGGACCATTCGCAGAGTTTGCAAGTGACATTATTAACACTCAAGTCAATATAACTTATCCGATTGGATGGCGTGGAACTGAACCAATTTACTTCGGAGCACTTGTTGGTGCTCCAAATTTGGTCGATGAAGAAGGTCATTTTGATTTTGCCACTGCAATCAGATTGACATATAATACACGAGAAGGAAAAGTTGATGAGTATGGAATTGAATGGAGAAGAAAACTTGCGAAGTGGTTGACAGATAAAGAGAATCCAGTATCAGAATTACTTGAATTTGGAGTGAATCATAACATGACACTTCCTGAAGGATTACAAGATGTTGCTGATACTCTGGCACCGAAATTCGTTGGAACATGTGCAATCCTCTTCACATTCTCTTTTCTCGTTTCAGTCGTTTTGAGAAGACACAGTGAAGGACAAGTAATGATTGATTGGGTGAGAAGTAAACCATTGGTTGCTGCTGCTGGACTTATGACTCCTGTCATGGCAACAGTCACTTCATTCGGATTGATTCTTTGGTGTGGACAACTTTATAATGCAATTGTAAATGTATCTCCATTTTTGATTCTTTGTATTGGAATCGATGATTTGTTCATTATGTCTGCTGAATGGCATCGAACGAATCCAAAACATTCGGCTGAAAAACGAATTGGTCAGACACTTTCAGAAGCCGCAGTTGCCATTTCAATCACATCGATTACTGATATTGTGAGTGATCTCATCCATTCCTATCACAAATTAATCAATTTGTAGACGACATTTGCTGTCGGATGTTACACAACACTTCCAGGAGTTCAAATGTTTTGTATGTACACGTGTGTTCAATGCTTCTTCTGCTACGTTTATCAGGTAAATTGTCTTCTATTTCTCCAGATTAAACCATGAATATTTTCAGATAATTTTCCTCGGACCAGTTCTTGCATATGCAGCTGAAATGGAGCAAAATGACCAGCATGCTCTGCTTTTTCGGAAAGCGGTGGATCCAGAGAAAACAGAGAGCAAAGTGAAATTATGGTTGCTTTCTGGATCAGTCAATCGTCAAAATCAAGAAGTTCATAGAAGAAAAAGTAAGAAAGTGACTCCAGTTGAAGACGACGTCGAGAAGAAATCGAAATTAGGAGAAATGGTAGCAAAGTTGGAACATACTTTGGAAAAGCACGATGAGGTTTGTCAAGATTATTGAATTTTTGAAACGTTTTAGAATTCAGGAGCCCGGTCATAATTCAGAAGAGACACTCGTCAGTAAAATCTTCAGAGAGATTATTGGACCATTCATTTTACAGAAGAGTACACAGGTAAACAGAACACTTTCTTAAATATCTTAAGACGAGCAGTTTCCAGATATGTGCTTTTCTTTTGTATCTTGTCTACATTTCGTTGGCAATTGGTGGTTGTTTGAATATCAAAGAGGGTTTGGATCCAAAACTTCTCGTTCGAGAGAGTTTCTATCTGTCAAAATTCTATCAGATAATTGATGAAACATTCTGGAGAGAAGGACTCCAGATGCAAGTTGTTGTCAATAATCCTCCAGACCTTTTCGAAATTGAATCTCGGAAAGGATTCGATGAAATGATGGCTGGTTAGTTTGAATTTATCAGATGGATTCCAATTAAATGATTTTCAGATTTCGAAGGAACTCAATACACAATGAATGCCAACGCGACAATGATCTGGCTCCGTGCCTACGAGAAACATTTGGAAACAGAAGTTCTTGAATTGAATATTCAAAAACCGAATACTACATCTGAATGGTATAAAAGATGCCGTGATTGGTTGATCGTCGCCGGTGGAAGACGTCTATGGCAAATGGATATGGTTTGGGCGAATACTTCATTCGAAGAGACTCCACGTATTACTGCATTCCGTTTCCAATTGGGACTTCGAAACTACCGTACTCCGACTGATCACACTCATAGTTGTAAACTAATGAGATCAATTGCTGAAAAGTATTCAAAGTTCAATGTGACAACATTCCATGAATACTATCCATTTGCTGATCAATATTTGGAATTAACTCCTTCTCTTTTCCAGAATATGTTCTTAGATTTAGGAACAATTCTCTTAGTTTCAATGATAATGATTCCCGAATGGAGATGTGCCGTTGCAATTGTTCTCTCAATTGCAAGTATTAATGTCGGCGTCCTTGGATTCATGTCTTATTGGGGAGTCAATTTGGATAGTGTTTCCATTATCACCGTCATTATGTGTATTGGATTCGCAGTTGATCTAAGTGCTCACATCGCCTATGCATTCTCTCAAAGCTACGGAAACTCTCATACGAGAGCAGTAGCTGCATTGGAGACTCTCGGATGGCCTGTTTTCCTCGGCGCTTCATCTACAGTACTCGGAATTCTTCTCCTCACCCTCGTCGATTCTTACATTGTTCAAATTTTCTTCAAAACTGTTTTCCTTGTAATCAACTTTTCAATTCTTCATGGTCTCATCTTCTTGCCGATTCTGCTGATGAAGTTTGTCAGTGGAGTGAGAGTAAGTGAATTGAAGTGACGACTCCTTCCAAAATCTTCTTCCAGACTCGAGATGGACAGCCGGCGGAAAATGAGAAACCGAAAATACAAATTGAATTGGAATCATCCCAAGATGTTGCGTAAAACGATCCTCCTATCATAGAAACTCTTTCCTACAAATTGCGGGTTGATGCTTCGTTTTTCATAATTTTTTAAATTTATTGAATTCTCATAAAATTTGACAGTGATCTGGCTGCGTAAAGGTCTTGAAGAATGTCTTCCGACTAGAGATCAAAAATAAGGAACGGGTGATGATATAAAAAGGCAGTTTGTACAAAATAAATGTTAAGCGTTGTGAGATGATACTCGTGAAAAATGAGCAACCTGTTAACAACCAAAATTACGAGAGAAATCTGAAAGTTTCGACATGATTTTCTCTGATGTTGAAGGCCTAATCGTGCGGAGAGCTGAGTCGAAATCCGATGCCTGAAAAGAAATTGTTATTATTTTGAAAAGTAAAACATATAGCTTACTCTAATCCTGCGTAGTTTGTTTCCATCAGTCATAGAAAGCTTTGACCGATCTATTTCCCGAACTGGCACCATCGCTGCTTCTTTGCAGAGTGCCACTAAATCGGAGTTCGAAAATCCACTAGTATTTGATGCAATATATCTGAAAATACTTTTTCCATACATGAGTTTGTTCAATATACTCACCTAATATCGCTACTGTTCAATCCATCCATCATGTTGTGCTTCTTCAATGTTTTCGTTATAAGCTCTTTTCTTGCTTCTGTATCTGGCAAATTGAGCATAATCCGTTTGGGGAACCGTCTCAACACAGCGTCATCCAATTCATGTGGTCTGTTCGTCGCTCCGATTACAAGAATTCGATCGTCCGGAGAAGACGTGGCTCCATCGAATTGGATAAGAAATTCGGTTTTCATTCTTCTTGACACCTCTGCATCTTTCTCGGATCTTTCACAAAGGATTGAATCAATTTCGTCTGTAAGGTTAGAAACGTTGAAGATATATGAGATCCTGCTATAATACCGATGAAAATAATCGAAGGTTGTCCATTACGAGCAATTTGAAACAATCCGCGGATAGTTTTTTCACTATCACCGACCCATTTTGAAGTAAGCGACGAAGCGCTGATGTTGAAAAACATTTGTTTAGATTCTCCTGCAACTGCTTTCGCCAGAAGTGTTTTTCCGTTTCCGGGTGGTCCGAATAGAAGGATTCCTTTGACCGGCTGACGAAGACCGCTGAATAGATTCGGATTGAGAGCAGGGAGGATTACAGCTTCTTCGAGAGCTGCCTTTGCCGATTGACACCCGGCCACGTCATCCATACGAACACCTGTGTTATCGAGAATCTGAAAATCTTCATGAAAAATCTCTAAACTGTTGCGAGTTCACCTCGTCCAGTAATCTCTCGCCGATCACTTTGTCCACTCCTTTCAACAGCGAAGCTCGATTGACAGTGTTCACTTGACTTGATAATGACGCCTGAAACTTACTCATTTAACTATGCAAAAGGGAAAACGATACACGTAATTAAGGGACGTCGACAGCTTTTACTCATGCAGCAACTTTAAATAAAACTAAACACCTTATGTACATCGACTTGTTTCATATTCTCCTTAACTCGAGATGGAGCTTGATTGACTGGCTTCAGTGGTACAGATTTCTTCGCTGGCGGATGGTGTGCTCCGCACCGGTTACCGCGCGAGCACACATGATGGTTTTGGTTGTTTTCTTTTGCAATCGAGGCTTTTTTCTCACCCTACACAACACAAATTACAAGAATTAATGTCTAGCGAGTTATTTAAAACTATAGGGAAAGAAGAATTCTAAATTTGAAAAATCTAACCGGGACGGTAGACCTAGTTGCCCGTGGAGTCACTCTGGCAGCCGACAGCGGACGTGATGGCTCTGTTGCTGTCCTTCTCATCGTCGGGTCTACTTCATTGCCTTAACGTTCCAAGTTTTAACATTGGAGGTCAATTCTAAAAACTTACAAATTGCAATTAATCTATCTTGGGCACTCTTATCAAATTTCATCATTTTTTCTCGCTTCTCTCGAATTTCACTTCGTTTTGTTTCTGGAATGTCCATAATATTGAACTCATTCGCCTCTTTCAACAGAGTTCTTGCTTGTTTGTAGAGTTCCGCTGTTTGCAGTTTTTCGTTTGTTGTACCATCTGCAAACTGGGAAGTAAGGAAAATGTTATAAAAATTGACAAACTTCGCTTCGTCAGCTCATCCATTTCTATCGCTGCTCTCAATTTGTTAGAACCTTCCTGATACTTCTGCGAAACTTTGTCATAGATGGAAACACTAGAAGCGCCTTTCGAAAAGGCGAACATTTCGGAGCTGAAAATTATTGTGATAAACTGGAAAAGCTATTGACAAAGTAAGAGTGATAAGAGCAGAATTCCGTTACAAAATGTCTAATTATTCCAGATGACGAGTTTTTGTATTGCGAAACGTTTCTATTACATTTTTGTACTTTTTCAAACAAAAGCTTCGAATTACTATTCGGAAGATAAACAACATTTTTCAGGTGGCAAATCACAATTTCAGGCATCATTCAGTACACAACTTCGTTTTCAAACAGCTTTTTTGCATTAAACTTTTTCAAATTTTGTGAATCTATTTTGCAAATGAATGAAAGACATCATATGAAAGACTGTTTTAACCATAGAGAGAAGACCGAAGAATGTTTTCTTGCACGAGGAGAAAACGCGAAATGCGCAAAAGGAATGCTGACGCACACTAAAACGACCCCACTTGCTTTGCGCGGCGGTTTGATTTCGGAAATGCAATATAACGTATTCGCTTGTGAAAAAAAACCTAAATATTGATGAAATGTGTGAAAAAAGATTATAAATAAATATACAAAAGCTATATTTAGCCGCTATTTAGCGGCGGAGCGGGAAAAAGAGAAAGGTACCAACCGTAATACAGCAACTCTGTGAACGTCAGGCCGTTGCGAGACCCGACTAAAACTTTTTGATATGAAATTAATCAGTCTGTACCGGCCCTTTTCATGTTTGTAAGGAGGGTTGGAGTCTCAATCATTATCAACCTGAGTTTATATTAAAAATGCTCAAAGTTTCAATATCTCACTCGAAAAATCGATACAATCATACAAAAAAAAAAGAAAAAAATCTTCATTCGTTTCTTAATACACTGATAGTGAGATTGAGATTTTTTCATTGATGGCAATGCTTATCTAAACAGTTGAGGTCGCTGAAGTCGTTGATCTGCTGATATTGGTTACAACTGTTGTCCATTAATGTTCACACTTTCGACAGTTTTCTGAATTCATCTGAGAGCATCGAAAAGCACATACATTAAGAGGCAGATTGAGAAAATACAATGTGAATTCATTTCAAGTGTTCTAAAGAGGAACTTCGACAGTACATTAGGACTACCTACTCATAAAATCCCAGCTGTCTCTGTTGATCCCTTCTAATTACTCGAACAGTAACCGTCTGTTCACTCTCGATATACATTCTCGCAGTCTGTCTCAATGAGTCCTTTAGTGGCACAGTTGTTTTCTATTTTATATCGATTTCTTAAATTCCTATTTCTTCAAATCCTAGTTCAAATTGAACAAGAACGGCCTCCACTCCCACTCCTTCGTCTACCACAATTGGCTTACAAGAACGTTATCGACATGATGACGGCATGCGAACAGTAAGCTTTCGTTTTTTTGAATGTCATAAACTTCCCAATTTCAGAGTTACACTGTCTTTATGCTCTCGAAAGACTTACGCAATTGTGAAAAACACTAGACATAGACCGAAATCATTAGAACTTTGGCTCAATGAGTATAACTTGTTGGATGTTGCAACGGGACCTTATAAGACTACAAACAGCAAAAGAAATTTTTCTGCTTTAATTGGAGTTACAAAGAAATGGCGATGTTTCAATCCTGAAGAAACTGTAATGATTAAAGGAAACAGAGTTCATGTTAGATTGATAACTGACAGTGATGGAAAACAATTTCTAGGGACATTCTGGGAAGACGAGAACACGGGTTTGAGGACGATTGCAGACTACGTGTGTGACTTATTCCGTGTCGATCTATTCTGTGTGATGCTTGAGAATGACCATCGTAGAATGTTCGACTGGCTACGTAATCGGCAGTCGTTTGTGAACATATTCGGTATAGGAGACAGAAATCAAATCAGCGATGAAGACTATTGTTACGGCCGTCGCCGTATAAATGCAATAAGTTTATTATAATTAATTATTATTGTTATTTGTTCTCTAACGCTCTCTCCTACCAGCGCACTCTCTCATGTGTCACCCTTTCTCTCCCTGCGTCTCTTCACCCTCAATAATGACACAGCTAATTTATGTGTAACAGTAATCCCGCGAGATACCGCCTGCACATCTTACTCTCTATATAAGCGCGCCTTGGCCTAAATTATATTCATTCCATATTATTCCTAGCTTCCATTCGTTCTACTCATTCCACCCTATTCTTGCACCCGTCCCCTGACTCTACAACGTCACGTCCCGTTTCCCCTATTCTCTATTATTCTGTACTTCACGAGGGGTTCGGCACGGGGACTGTCCCAACGAGCTGGCCTGTCGTGGAGCACCTTTACTATTATTCCAATACCGTTTGTCAACTAATAAAGCTGTGCTAAAAAGAACTCTGTGTTCATCGTAAAACACAACAACTGGCGATCAGGATTGTGAAGCACAGCACCGAAGCAATCACCCGGTTCACTCAACAACTGGCGTTCAAGAATTGCGAAAGCTGATCATCGATACAGTCACCTGGTTCACACAACAACCAGCGTTCAAGAATTGTTCGATTAAATACTGACAAATTGGAATAAGAAGAAACGGTAAACGATGGGTTCAGAACAACTTGCAGCTATCAAATTGCTCGCCGACTCAACAGCACAGGCACAACAGCAAATGATGCAAATGTTCATGAAGTTCATGCAAGATCAGCAGTCAACACCGAAAACTGCAAACAAAGTCGATATCGTCAATATGCTCAACGGCAGGATCCCTACGTTTTCGCACAACCCAGAAGACGGAATGACGTTTGACAATTGGTACGGACGATACGCTATCATCATCGACAAAGAAGGTGGAGATATGGAAGAGGAGGAGAAAGCCAGATTCATCGTGTCAAAGCTTGGCAACAAGGAATCAGAATTGTTTCGCAACCACATTCTACCAGATGTCCCGGAGAAAGTTGCACTCAAGGAAACAATCGAAATGCTTTCGAAACTATTCGACGAAACCAAATCGCTCTCACTACGACGGTACGAGTTTCTAACGATTAAAACAGATGGACCTCCAAATAAGGAATACACTGCTCTCGTCAAAAGCATGTTCAACAGGACTAAATGGGATCAAGTCACCAACGATTCGATACAATGTCTCGTCTACATTTGCGGACTCAACATCGAATACAGGTTACGCGCTATGCGTGAACTTGAAAACAAACCAGGAATGAAAGTGGCAGAACTGGCAGACACTCTGGAAGCAGCTTTCAAAATCCGCTCAGAAGGTGCTCTCATTGGATCATCTCCATTGGCAGTACAAGCAGTCAACAAATCTCAACAAAAGTCATCTCCAAATCACAGCAAAGGCAAGAAGACATTCAGCTCTTCAACAAAGCCGGGATCAACATCGCCGTCAGCCGCATGTTATCTTTGTGGAGGAATGCACTGGAGGAAGGACTGTACGCTACCGAAGACAACTGTATGCAATAAGTGCAAAAAGACAGGACACTTAGCAAAGGCATGCAAGAGCAAAAAGGAGACTCAAACCAACAACGTTGTCTACATTGGCCATTCTTCAACTGGAAACGGAGATAAAATATACGTGACCGTCAACATCAACGACATTCCGATCAAGATGATCGTGGACACTGGTGCAGAAGCAACTCTAATCAGCTACAACGACTACGAGAAGCTAAACCGTCCAAAACTCGTCACACCATCCATCAATCTCCGAGCTGCAAATCATTCGTCCATCCCAATCAAAGGACAATTAAATTGCAACTTCAGCATCAACGATCGAAAAGGATTCGGACATTGCTACGTCACCGACACACCATCACTCCTAGGAATGGATTGGATGGGAAAGGATCCACTGATCTGCGATCAAATTCGTCAGAGCTTCATCAACGCAGTTTCTCAGGACTTAACAGCTCCAAGGAGGACTCTAGAAGCCAAACTACACGCCTCATTTCCAGACGTCTTCAAGGATGGTCTCGGATTGTGCAACAAAGCCAAAGCAGCCATTCATCTCAAGCCGGAATCAAAGCCGATCTTCCGCAAGGCTCGACCAGTAGCTTACGCCGCTCTTCCAAAGGTAACAACAGAACTGGATCGATTGGTAGCACGAGGTATCATCACCCCAACAGAATATTCGGACTTCGCAACACCCATAGTCGTGGTGGATAAGAAGGATGGATCAATCAGGATGTGCGCCGACTTCTCAACAGGCCTCAATGATGCAATAGAAACGCATCACTATCCTCTTCCAACTGCCGAAGCCATATTCTCAACACTCAACGGAGGAAAGTTCTTCACTCAAATTGATCTCGCTGAAGCCTACCTGCAGATCGAAGTCGAAGAAGAATCGAAGAAAATGCTCACCATCAACACTCATCTTGGCCTATTCTACTACAACAGGATGCCATTCGGAGTCAAGACTGCCCCAGCCATTTTTCAGCAAGTCGTCGATACGATGATCGCCGGACTTCAAGGCGTCGCAGCATACATGGACGATTTCATCATCTGCGGATCAACCATCGAAGAGCACAATCAACGACTCCACGAGTTATTCAACAGAATTGAAGACTACGGATTCCGTGTCAAAGCAGCGAAGTGTGCATTCTTGCAACCCGAAATCAAGTTCCTTGGTTTCATCATCAATCAACATGGTCGACGTCCAGATCCAAAGAAGGTCGCCGCCATCAACGAGATGCCTCATCCAACAGACGTCTCACAACTTCGTTCGTTCCTCGGAATGGTTCAATTCTACGGATCATTTGTCAAAGATCTACACAACTACCGTGCACCACTGGATGCACTCACAAAGAAAGATGCCGAATTCAACTGGAGTAAGACATGTCAAAAGTCTTTCGAGAAGATCAAGCTCGTACTTCAATCGGATCTTTTGCTCACTCATTACGATCCAACACTACCAATCATCGTAGCCGCGGATGCATCAAATTATGGAATTGGCGCCGTCATCACTCATCGCTTCCCAGATGGTTCAGAAAAAGCTATCTATCATGCAAGTCGCTCCCTCACCACAGCTCAAAAGGGATACAGTCAGATCGAAAAAGAAGCATTGGGATTGATCGTTGCCATCGAGAAGTTCCACAAGTACATTCATGGAAGAAAGTTCACCTTACGGACGGACCATAAGCCTCTTCTTGCAATCTTCGGATCAAAGAAAGGAATTCCAGTGTACAGCTCCAATCGTCTTCAACGTTGGGCAATCCTACTTCTCAACTATGATTTCCAAATCGAGTACGTCAATACAAATTCTTTCGGACAAGCCGATGCATTATCCCGTCTCATCGCGGAGAACATCGACAACTTGGAGAAAGAAGACCGTCTCGTAGCATCAGTCGAAGCAGACATCATCGCCGAATACAATGGTGTCATCAGCAACCTACCGGTTACAGCCAAGGACATATCCAAGGCAGCATCAAAGGACTCGGATCTCGTCAAGGTCAAGCAGTTCGTTAAAAATGGATCATGGTACAAGATAGAGAAAACATCATCACTCTATCCATACTACATTCGTCGTGAATCGCTATCGATCACACAAGAAGCGCTTACTTTCGGACATCGCATCATCATTCCAAAGGCACTCAGAAGCAGAGTTCTCAAGACGTTACATCAAGCACATCAAGGGATGGAACGTATGAAGAAGATAGCACGCAGCTACGTCTTCTGGCCTTCAATCGACAAGGACATTGAGACACTCGCCAGGAATTGCAACGACTGTCAAGCAGCAGCCAAAAACCCGATCAAAACCACGTTGGAACCATGGCCAAAGACCACAGCAGCTTTTGAACGTGTACACATCGACTACGCAGGACCGATCAACAGCATCTACTACCTCGTCATAGTCGACTCGTTCTCAAAATGGCCGGAGATTCTTCAGACAAAAGTAATCTCATCAGCAGCAACTATCCAAATGCTCACTCATATCTTCGCAAGATACGGTAACCCAACTACATTGGTCTCGGACAACGGCACACAATTCACATCAGATGAATTTGCAAAATTCTGCAGAATACGTGGGATCAAACATCTTCGATCACCACCATTTCATCCGCAAAGCAACGGACAAGCTGAACGATTTGTGGACACTTTCAAGCGAGCACTACAAAAATCAAAAGGGGAGGGGACGACCCAGGAAGCTCTTCAGACATTCCTAATGTCATACCGCTCAACTCCCTGCTCCAGTTCACACAATCAATTGTCACCTGCAGAAAACTTCCTTGGTCGAAAAATGCGAACTATCATGGATCTCCTGACAACTACATCCAAAAGTTATGAAGAAGAATCCGAAGCATCATCCAACATGCGAGATCAGTTCAATCGTCACCATGGAGCCAAATACAAACAGTTCTCTCCCGGAGAAGCTGTCTACATCAAAGATCATCGATCTACGAAGACTACTTGGACCCCAGGATTCGTCATCAAGAAGCTTGGAAAAGTCAAGTACAGCGTCGATTGTGATGGCAAGAAGTGGGATCGTCACGCTAATCAACTACGTCGACGAGATCAACAACAAGGCCAGCAGTATCAGCAGCATCTACTGGACGCTTTCGATCTTCCCAACCCCATTCTTCCAGTCAACGACTCGATCAGATCATCAGTCTTCATCCCAGCACCAACGTCACCAGTTCAACAACTCGGAACAAGTTCCAGTCAGACAACTACACCCAGAACAACAACAACTACAGTCAACCCAGCAAGTACAGCAACTTCAGGAATGGCAGCATCGTCATCGACTCGTGGTTCCGTTCGTGGATCATCTACATCCAATCGTGGTGGTACCAGTGGCGTGGGACAACAACGAAGTGATCGACCGACCCGGACCAGAATGCCGACTAATCGTCTGAATATGGATCCGACGAAGAAGACGTATCACTAGGACTTCATCGCCCTTGGGGGAGGTGTTACGGCCGTCGCCGTATAAATGCAATAAGTTTATTATAATTAATTATTATTGTTATTTGTTCTCTAACGCTCTCTCCTACCAGCGCACTCTCTCATGTGTCACCCTTTCTCTCCCTGCGTCTCTTCACCCTCAATAATGACACAGCTAATTTATGTGTAACAGTAATCCCGCGAGATACCGCCTGCACATCTTACTCTCTATATAAGCGCGCCTTGGCCTAAATTATATTCATTCCATATTATTCCTAGCTTCCATTCGTTCTACTCATTCCACCCTATTCTTGCACCCGTCCCCTGACTCTACAACGTCACGTCCCGTTTCCCCTATTCTCTATTATTCTGTACTTCACGAGGGGTTCGGCACGGGGACTGTCCCAACGAGCTGGCCTGTCGTGGAGCACCTTTACTATTATTCCAATACCGTTTGTCAACTAATAAAGCTGTGCTAAAAAGAACTCTGTGTTCATCGTAAAACACAACAACTATAAATATGTTTTCTTGAATAGTAACTCCGAAATATTCCAGAGTATTGCAATTCTGCCGAGAAATTTTCTGATGGATAACTGTAATAATAAAGTGGAAGTTGCTTCATTCAAAAACTGCCACTGGATGACAATCGAAAATTTGATGACAGTGGATGCTCTCCGTATTCAGATTGACAATGGCAAAATGTATAACAATAATGAAGTGAACAGATTTCTGAGGCATTGGATTAACGGCGGAAGTCCACGACTCAAACAAATAAAAATGGAACTGGCAGCAGATTGGGATGAAGAACTTTTTCTCAATGGTCTGAATGTCCGAGAAGGAACTCAACTGGAACGGGTCTACACAGGGTAGTACATTATTTATGCGCATTTCGTGATTGAAAATTTCTAATTTCAGAGTATACGGGCAATCCATCACCTTCTGGCGAAGTCAACCAATTGTACGAAGAGATGGAACAAAAGCTTCGTTTGGAGTGATCGATTCCAACAAATTTCACTTAGTTGTCTGGCCAGATTCCACTGGTAGAACTTACGAATCATTCGATTGAACATTGTGTTTCTTCTCATATTTTTTCTAATCCTTGTATTTTTAAAATTTGAAAAGATTATATAGTTGTTTGCGTGCCTTCTGGTTCAATCCTTAAAAGTTTCTTCTATGTCTGTTGATCATTCCGACAAAAAACAAAAAAAATCTTCATTTGTTTCGAAATATACAGAAAATAATGTTTTTCAATTGAAGAACAGATCACTTTTATCTCCGGCAACACTGATTACCGCATTGAGAATAGTTAGGTTGGCACTGGCACGTGTTCGAACTGGCAGGCATGCATGCTACAGTTGATGGCTGACATTGAACAACACAACTTGTCTGACAAGCTTGAGCACATTGTTGCTGACTTTGCTGCTGAGCTTGACATTGATTCTGACAAGTTTGTTCACACTGTGGTTCACATTGGGATCCACTATTGAGAACATTTGAGTTGAGAACAATCTGGAATACATAGTTGGGAGACTAATTATCGGACGCTGTCTATATGAATACTTACCTGAACAGTTGGGGTAGCTGAAGTTGTGGTCATTGTTTGTTGATATTGATTACAACTGTTATTCTGACATTGTTGTTCACATTGTTGAATGTTTCCTGAATTCATTTGAGAGCATTGTGAAGCACATTGGGAGGCGCATTGAGAGTATGAAGAAGTCTGTGATGACGGAGAACAGGCATTCGAACATTGAGAATTACATTCATTTGCACATTGATTCGACTGCTGATTTTGAGAAACACACTGTTGATTACACTGCTGATTACATTGAGGAGCACATTGGCTGTTGGATGATCCAGATGTTATATCAAGACGAACGATGACTGGTGCATTGGTTGAGCTAGTGTACATCTGTTGATATCCATTGTTGTTTCCACATTGTGCTTGACATTTTGCTTGACACTGGGAGATACAATTGGCGATTGCATTCGTGGCTATCTTCTGATATGCTTGAAGTTCACATTGTTGAGAACAAGATTGTTCACATGCCGGAGCACATTGTTTTGATGAAACTTGGATTGTAACTGGAGAACTTTGAGACTTTTGATTGCAATTACAGTTATTTGACGAAGAAGAAGAGTAAGATGGAGTATTTTGACAAGTGCATGTCTGAGATTGACTTGCTGAATTACAGGAACAGGAGGTGGATGAAGATGTCGGTACACAGTTGCATTGTTGGCGTCTCTTTCGAATTGTAGATGCCTCAAATTGTATGATTCTGTTTTCAGTTAATCTACAATTCTCACCGTCGACAAAGCTACCGCCGCAAAAAGAAGAACAACCAATGTGTTGATTTTCATGGTGAAATATAGGAAATTTCAGCTGAATTGTGATATTCCTAAATCATTTTTCGTCTTTTTATACTCCCTTTTCATTACTTTTCTCTGTGATTGACCAACCGGTTAGAGCAGCCGGCAACTCAGGAGCTCTATACAATAAGAAAATGTTTTTGTTCATTACATACAATTTGAATAATGAGAGCAAATATCGGAAAGAACTTCTTTCAAACAAGTAAGTTTTCTTCTCTTCCCGAACATTTTGTCAACAAAAACTTTTGAATAACAAAAGAGAGACAGAAAGACATGATTCTGACAGTAATTTGATATCAACTGATAACACGGTCACGAATAAGAGTTTATCGATGAATGAAGACAGGGTTTCCTACAAGAAAACCGTAGTTTTCATTTGGAAACTACACATTTTTAGATGTTTTCGTATTTTCGGAGGTATTCACGTTCCTATTTTTTGTTTGCGTTGCAGTTTCAAATCATTATTTGAAGGTGAGCAGTATTATTGCCAGTTCATTTTGTTCACCTGTTCTCTCAAAACTACAATATTTCAGAGAAGAATTCAAAAATCGGAACTTTGATTTTCAACCGAAGCGCAACTAAATTGTTTGTTGGATGGACATAATCCGAAAATTGTCTCATGATCTGTTTCTGAATTTCATCGTTTTCGTCTTCTTCAACTGATCTCCATTCATCTGTGAAATCGAATATATTTGGTCATAAAATTTTGTGATTTTCCTCTGACCCTGCCTCTTATCGTCTCTTTTTCTCTCTCCCATTACTGTCTTATCTCCTATTATTTTGACCATTTGAACGAAGAGTTGTTGTCTATTGAACTCTCGTTTTTTCCATTCAACTTCATTCATTTTCTCGTCTTTTTCCACAAATATTTGCTCTGTTTCTCACTTTTATTGTCCAACCAGAACTGACCCGTCTTCTGGTAAAATTTATTTGTATTGGACTCTCCGATATATTTTTCAGTCAATCTGATTTACATTCAGAAATGCCGACAACTGGTATATTTTTCAATGTGAATGGAAAAGATGTTAAAGAAGAGAACGTGGATCCAGAACTCACACTGGCATATTATCTAAGAAATAAGCGTAAGCTTGCTTGGCTATTCCAATGAAAAATGAACATTTTAGTTGGCCTTCGAGGAACAAAACTAGGTTGTGAAGAAGGTGTTTGTGGATCATGTACAGTAGTTATCGGAACATGGGATGAAGATCAGAATAAAGCAGTATACAGAGCAGTCAATGCATGTCTTGTTCCCTTGTTTCATGTTCATCGGACATTTGTGATTACTGTAGAAGGAGTTGGAAGCAGAGATAAGATTCATCCAATTCAAGATAGAATGGCAAGGGGCCATGCTCTGCAATGTGAGTGAAACTTCAGAACTCGGTTCACAAGAATTCTCAATTCAGGTGGATTCTGCTCTCCGGGATTCGTTATGTCTGCCTACGCTCTTCTTCGAAATCATCCGAATCCTTCGATCAAACAGATAAATGCAGCCATTCGTTCGAATCTCTGTCGGTGTACTGGATATCGTCCAATCTTAGAGGCTTTGTACAGTTTTTCATCTGAAAGTGGCGGTTGTTGCGGTGGAAAAAAGAACGGAGGAGGATGTTGCAAAGACAAAAATTCAAGTGATGAAGACGAAGGATTCGATGAGAAGTTACTTAATTTCGGTGATTTTCCAAAATACGATTCAACTCAGGAAATCATTTTCCCTCCGTCTCTTAGAGTTAGTTTCTAAATCGCCTTTCATTCAATTTTCTGATCTATTCAGACATTTGTAGACACAGAGAAACAATTAATTCTAAGTGGAAGTAGAATTGAATTAACTCTTCCGAAAACTTTGGAACAGTTCAAATTAGAAAGAAACGATAGAAATGTTATTTCATCTGGACTCATCACTAGATTTGGTTTGTTCTATCACTGAACGCCTTTTATTATTCCAAATGTTTCCAGTGACTTCTCGTAATCCAAAAGAATTTTCTCAAAAATGGATTTCAACGAAATACGTGAAAGAATTCAATGAGGTGAAAGTGGAATCAGATACAATCACTATAGGATCAGCAGTTACAATTCAGAGTTAGTTCATTTCAGGAATACTCATTTTCTTTTTTCTCTCAGAATTGTCTGAAGCACTCTCGGCATCTTTACAAGAGAACATTGCTTCTGAAATTGGAAGATTCATTCAGAAGTTCTCCTCTCAACAAGTTGCAAATTTCGCTGTAATTCTCATTCATCAGTTCTTATCAAAACATTCTCTCTTCTAGACATGGACCGGAGCAATCGTTTCTGCTGCAAAGTCCTCCGTTTCCGTCAGTGATTTGCTACTTCTTCTCAATGTTTTAGATGCAAAACTTACATTATTAACTGAGAACGGCGACTTAGTACAGACTGAAATTGGACGATTCGTCGAAGAGAAACAATTCGAAAATACAGTTGTCAACGCCGTTTTTTCGAGAAATGATGTAAGTATGAAAGATTTTACAGAATCTTTACAAGAATTAAGAACTCGAATTTTCAATTTTCAGAATCGTCGTCTTTTCTGTTTGAAATTAGGAGAAACCAGTGAACAAGACTCGACAAATTTCAACTTTGCAGCACTAATTGGGAATAGATCAAACAGAATTTTCGTTGGATTAGGAGGACAACCAAAGAGATTGAATTCATTGGAAAGTTATATTGACTCTGGAAAAAGCATGGATTTGGAGGAATTGTATAAAGAATCTCAAGTGGAGAAAAACTATAATTTCACAATCGCACTGACTCGATTTATTGAATTTTTGAATCACAAAGAGCATGGAAAATCAAGTGAAGCTGTTAATTATATTCAGTATTTTAAGGTAAAACTTCTGTTTAAATCAGTATCAAACTAAGAATTATCAGCCAACACATAATGAATCAGTCGGTCGTCCAATCGCAAATTATTTCAACGAGAGAGCAATTACTGGAGAGGCGCTTTATGTGAATGATATTCAAACACACAGTATGAGTTTATTGGTATTCGATCAACTGATTTCATTTGTTACTTCAGATGCGGTCCATCTTGGATTCGTTCTTTCAACTGTTCCACACGCCGAAATCATCAATGTTGATCCTTCGGAAGCTCTGAAACTAAAAGGAGTTTGTGGATATTTCGGAGTGACGGATATACCAGGGAACAACGTTCCAGGCTTGCAATTAGCCAATATGAACTTTCCCGACAATACAACTATTTTTGCTGACAAAAAGGTTAGTTCAGAATGCTTTCACAAATAGAATACAAGTTATATGCAGGTGGAATCAGTTGGTCAAGTGATTGGAGTCATTGCTGCAAACGACGTTGTTCTGGCAAGAAGAGCTGCAAGACTAGTGAAAATAGATTATAAAGGGCTGAAGTCTTTAGTAGATTTCAAAGAAGCAAGAGAAGCAGAATCACTTCTTGGAGACGTTCAAAACTATGGAAAAGACGAGAAAATAATGAACGAGTGCCTGGAAAAATCATCGAAAGTCCTAGAAGGAGAAGTAGAGATTGGTGGACAAGAGCATTATTATTTGGAAACACAAAGCAGTTTAGTGATTCCCGGAGAAGGCGACGAATTGTAAGTCTCAAGATCTTATAATATGAATTGTCAATGAAATAGTTCAGAGTTGTTCACTGTGCAACACAAGGAACCAGTTTCACTCAACTGATGGTGGCAGAAGCTATGAAAATTCCTGCTCACAAAGTGATTGTAAAGGTTAGTAATTAAGTTGCTAAGTTCTCTTGGAGAACAAAGTTTCAGACTAAACGTCTCGGTGGTGGATTCGGTGGAAAAGTGAATAATGCTTCTTGGATTGCTTGTATGTGTGCTGTTGTTGCTCGTAAACTCAATCGTCCTGCATATGGATTTCTTTCGAGAGCTGATGATTTGGCAATTACAGGAAAACGACACGGCGTCTACGCAAAATACAGGTTAACGGTTCTGATAAAAACTAAGCAAACCGTCTGATTTTTCAGAGTTGGAATTGACTCAGAAGGTAAAATAGAAGGAATTTATTATAAGGCGTGGTTGAATGGTGGATGGTCGAAAGATCATACTGAAGGAGTAACAATGGTTATGGGTGTTCTTGTGGATGAAGTATACAACATGGGAACTGTTCGTTTTGAAGGATATCCTGTTAAAACTAATTCAAATAGTAATACTGCATTGAGAGGATATGGAAACCCTCAATCGAAACTTTTGAATGAGGGAGTGATGAGAAGAATTGCAAGAGAAGTCAAAAAAGATGTGGAAGAAGTTAAAAAACTCAATTTCTCGTTCGAAGGTCATCATCGCTTTTTGGGAACAAAAATCCATAATGATTCTCTTGGGGAATGTTGGGAATGCTGCACGAATTGGAGTGAATTTGAAAAGAGAAAAAGAAAAATTGAAGAGTTTAATAGGAACTCAAAGACGGTTAAGAGAGGAATCGCAATGTCTTCTGTGAGATTTGGACTTCCGCATGCGGGTCCAAGTGGTCATGGTATTGCAAGTATTTTGATCAACCTGGATGGATCAATTCAACTGTCAATTGGTGGAACTGAAATGGGTCAAGGGCTGAATCAGAAGATGCTGCAGGTGTGCAGTGAAGCACTGAAGGTATTCAAAAAACCTTACTTAAGAAAAAAGTATAATGTTTCAGAGACCAATTGACACAATCACAATTGTGGATACAAGTACAGATAAAATAACAAATGCTCCAGAGACAGGAGGAAGTCAAAATGCAGATACAAATGGACTGGCAGTCTTGGCATGTTGCAACAGAATAATGTCGAAATTGCAGCCGATTCTTAATAAAAACGAGGGCGAATGGGAGAAATCAATACGAGAAGCATATGCAGCATATATTCCACTTCAGTGTACTGAATACGGAACGTATGTTTTCTTTTAGATAAATTCTAATCTATTTGATTTTTCAGTGTCAAAAGAGAGGAATTTGGTGTGGGAGAAATGGAATCTCCGTATAATACGACGGGAGCATGTGCAGTTGAAATTGAAATAGACATTCTGAGTGGATACAATCATGTGATTCGTGTTGATATGGTTATGGATGTCGGAGAAAGTCTGAATCCAGCCATTGATATTGGACAAATCGAAGGAGCATTCATGCAAGGATATGGATTAGTTACCTGTGAAAAGATAACATTCAACAGAGAAACTGGATATCTTGATCAGAATTCTGCTGGAAAATACAAGATTCCGAAAGCGAGTGATGTTCCGAAAGACTTCCGAGTCAAGCTACTCGGGATAAATAAAGCGAACGGAGCACAAGTTTATTCTTCGAAAGGAATCGGAGAACCACCACTCATGATGTCTTGTGGAGCAGTTCACTCTGCAATTATGTATTGCATCGATGTTTGGAGAAAAGAAAATGGAATCGAGGAATTCGTCGATACTATTTCACCATTGAGCGCCGAAAGAATTCAGAAATTATGCTCGAAATAATCATTTTTCTATCTTTCCTGTACATAAACTTAATCGGAATAAATGAATTTTAAATAGTTTATATCTGAACTTTTAAAAGAAAAAAGTCAAAAACGATTCGCTTTTTGATTTTTTGAACATGCCACTTCGAACACTTTTGTAACCATTCCATTCCAATTTCAAATTAAAATGAAACCAATGTGTTTATATTTTAATCAAGAGGCGTTTAGTTTCATAAACGAGTGGCGACGGATTAGTTATGTCCCCCATTCGACTCATTTCATTTTTTAGGCGACAGAGTGTCCCTCTTCCATCTCAACACTTTTTTTTGCTTTTATCCTTTTCCCCCACATTTATCCGCACAAAGTTCATTTTCGTTGGGTGTTGATTTCGTTCATTTATCGTTTGGTGTCAACTCAAGAAGTGGACGGAGAGCAGTTGGTTGGAACGAAATGCTTCAATGAGTCGACGGATTGCGTCGAATCTTATTCTTTTTCTATTCACTTTTTGTTTCGGAACTCAGAAATATGATATGCCAAGAAAGATTGATTTATTCAATGATATCATCTCTCAAACTACAACTCCAGCAGCTCCAAAGGTCAGTCAGGTTAAAATGAAGAATAGTCGAACGGTTTCCTTACTGTGAGCAGTGAAACTCTCATTTTTGAAACTTGAATATTTTTCTGAAAACTCCAGATATACGAAAAAATGAACTCAAATATATGAATTTCATAAAATGTAATAAACCATGACTGACCTGCGAAATCCAACAAGTATTGAATGTTTGATCTCTAAATCCCTTCTCGTTGAGTGTCTGTTTTCACAAATACCATTTTCAGTGTCAATGTCTTCCACCGACAACTCCGACAACTCCACCCAATTGCATTCCATATGATTCGAGACTTCAAGCAGCAAGTCTCGAAGAGGCAATAGTCGCATTTCCAGATCTCACAATTACTCGACAAGAGAAGGCATCTCAATCGGTATCATTCTCTGACCACTTCTCACTCTGTTTCTTCAATATTCCAGACTGGAACATTGAACAATTGCAAAACAAAACAATGCCGTGATTGCTATAAAGATCTTCGGAGTCAACTTCGAAAAGTGAGATTATAGATCCCCTTTTTTTCTCAATTTATGAATGTCTTACAGGTTGGATTACTTCCCGGTACAATTGATCAAGTGTTTCACAATCAAAGAAACTTCACAACTTGTCAAAAGTACAGATTCGCGAGACAGGATAAAGGAGTTTATGAGAAAAAGAAGAAAGCTAAACAACATTATGAATGGGATTATGTAGATTGTGAGAGTACATTCAGTGTTCTTTTTGCAAATGAAAGGTTTCAGATGATGAAGGATCTGCTGAAGAAGATTTCTGGAGTGAACTTATGGGGAAACCTAATCGTTTGAGGAACAGAATCAAAAGAGACGTGGAGGCTACAACTGCAATTTCACAACCACCAAATACAATAGCACTGAACTCAACTGGAATTATAGGTGTGTAGGTTCACAATCATTGATTTCCGGAAGGCATGCACACCATCTTTTGCTTCTTTAACACGTTCTTTTGAGAAATCTCCCTTATTTTCTGATCTGCCGATTTTTCGAATTCCCTCTCAACTGAACTGAAAGAATTGATTTCCGGGTTCTGAAAAGAAGAAATCTTTCGATTCCGTTTTGGGAGGTCATCATCATCTCAAATTCCAATCTTCTTTTCCTTTTCTTTTACCGAATCAAACAATTTAGAAATTACTAGAAACCTACACACCAATGTTCGATAACGGCATGCAACCTTGAAAGAGTCACTGTGTGTAACCTTCATTAAACCCATGTATCTAACACAAGTCACGGCGACAGGCAAACCAGATCTGCCGTCAGATTTCTCAACTGAATGCAAAAAGTGCAACGTTTTAGGCATTCGATTTCCGATCTCTTGCACAACTCGAGGAATCACTCCAGATGGGTTGGGAACTGTCTCATTATGCAGTACATGTTGGGTGTGGCGACGTCTTCCGAGTACTTACTATCCTGCATATCTTAACGAAGTCGTATGCGATTATGCGGATACGTCTTGTCTGAGTGGTAGTGAAACGAATCAGAAAGAAGGAAGTATGGAGAGAAACTTTCTTTCAGGATACGCTTCATGTCAAACTGGAACCCAGCAACTGAATGTGTTGCGTAATGATAGTGGGAAATTAGTGCCTGTATCGGTATCAGCTGGAATCAATTGTGAATGTAGAATATCAGTTGGATCAACACTCGAATCACTTGTCCTTGGAAAAGGAACATCATCAGCAATGCCTCCAATCGGAACAACAAGTACAAAACAATCGGCAACAAGTACAACAAGCCATCCTTAATTAAATTTGGGTAATAACACTGAAACTATTATTGTTGGCATATTGTCAAAATAAACATTTGATCAATTTATATTTTTTGACATACTTTCTCAAATTTGTATTGTCAGCTGTAGACGGAATTCAATGAAATGCGTTTGTGTACCCGAATTTGTTTGTATTTCCTCCGGAAGTTTTCAAATCATTACGTAATTATTTCTCATCGAACTGTCCTTTTTTAACCGATTCCATCACCAAAACGCCGTTATTCAAGGTGAGATTATGGCGATAAATGAATGCCATTCACAAAAATTGAAATAGTTCACTAGAAGAAGAGATTTAGAAATTCGTACCGATCAAAAGACTTTCTATAGCTTCTGCTGAGAAAGCGACCTTGGCGGCAGTACTTGAACAGAGAGAAACACTATTTTTTATCGGCGAAGACGATGTCTTGCCACCCACCTTGCCCGTTGTTTTTTGCTTATCAACATCTGAATTTTGTTGCGGTGCGCACCGCCTACTTTTACTATGGAATTCAATGAGAGACTGTGAAAAGAGAAGAGAGTTTGCTACTGGAGGAGGTAGCGTCACAGAAATGAACAAGGCGGTATAAAAGGGAAGGCTAACAACAGAGAAGGTACCTGGCTTTCAGTCATGGAGAAATTCCTCGTTACCCTCTCTACCGGAGCTGCCTCCATTGCCGTTCTCGCGGTTCTCTTCACCGTTCCATCCCTCTACAACACCATCAATGAGGTTCACGATCAGGTAAAATAAATCAACTTCTCCTGTTCATTACTTATTCTTTTATTTACAGGTTCTCGATGGAGTCTCTGTCTTCCGTGTTGAGACTGACTCTGCCTGGACCGAGATGATGGACATCCAAATCACCGTTACCCCACCAACCAAGCCACGTGTCAACCCATTCAACTCCATCTTCCGTCAAAAGCGTCAAACCTTCTCTGGACTCCCAGCCTGGTGCCAATGCGAGCCAACTAAGCCAACCTGCCCACCAGGACCACCAGGACCACCAGGACAGCCAGGAGCCCCAGGAACCCCAGGAGCCCCAGGACCAAAGGGAGAGGACAACACCTCCACCTACGCTCCAATCACCTGTGCCCCAGTCTCCCAAGACTGCGTCAAGTGCCCACAAGGACCAGCCGGACCAGAAGGACCAGCCGGACCAGCTGGACCAGCTGGACCAGACGGACAACCAGGAGCCCCAGGAAACGCTGGAAACCCAGGATCCGATGGACAACCAGGAGCCCCAGGAGACGATGGACAACCAGGAGCCCCAGGACAAGACGGACAACCAGGAGCCCCAGGACAAGACGGACAACGCGGATCCGGAGCCCCAGGAGCCCCAGGAGCCCCAGGAAACGCTGGACCAGCTGGACCAGCCGGACAAGACGGAGCCCCAGGACAAGACGGACAACCAGGACCAGCTGGACCAGCTGGACAAGATGGAGCCCCAGGAAACGCTGGATCCGATGGACAACCAGGAGCTCCAGGAGGACCAGGACTCCCAGGAAACGATGCCGCTTATTGCGCTTGCCCACCAAGATCCGCTGTCTTCGTCTCCCGTCATTAGATCGGTTCAAGACAAGCAACGTCTTCTTTCTTTTCTTAAAAATAAATTCATTTGCATTCAAAATTATCTTCTATTTTACAACTGAAATCATAATGATAGTCACAATGGAAAAGTCAACAGAAGTGTCCTTGAGAAGTAAATAGAAATAGTTATTGTAGGGCATGTTTTCTACAACAATGGCATTACGTTTTTCGGCATTTTGTGATTATAGTGTAATTTTGAAGATGACACAACGGAAAGAATCTCGTTTGTAAGGTTTAAATTTTCAGATTTCAGTGAAGATTATATTTATATGAAAAACGATTGAACGAATCCAAATTGGATACCAGGTTGTCCACACAAAACGTCTTGCGAAACCACATCAAAACTGGAAAAAACCTGAAGAATATGTCGAAAATTTTCATATAGAATTGATATACATATTTCATTTACTTTTTTTTTAGAAAAACGCATCGTCTGAGTATTTTGACACTCTACTTTCCAGAGACTTGTTTCCGGTTGTTTTAGACAGGAAGGAGAACATTTTTCATCATTGCCATCATAATAAAATGAACTTGAAAATAAGTATTTGTGTGTGGAACTATTTCATTTAAAAACATATTGAGGGACGAGGGTGAAACCTGTGAGGAGCTGAGGATAAATTTCGACAATGACAGAATGTCCACGCAGACTGTGAAGTAGTGTTTATCAAAGTTTCGTTTGTGGCTTCCTCTCTCGTTGAGTTCTCTTTTTGTCTTCGTTGGAGTTATGCACATAACAGAACTTTCATCAAACAGTTACACGCCAATCTGGAGACTCAGTATTCTTTGCAATGCACACTGAATATGAAAATTTACAGACTGCAAGTGCTCATCTTGACAATAGTTTTTTTGAGCGATGTAAAGGAAACTAGATAATTTCCAGTTCAATGTAAAAAAATTTATTCATGAACAGACTACAGAGAAAACTTCTTGTTTATCATATTCAAATGGCAAGTTATCACGTAATGAGAAGTTTCGAGAGAGAGAAAGCTGCCCTCGAATGACATGTTTCTCTCACCTACAAATGCCCAATTCATCTTTGTCCGCTTACGACGACCAGCCCACTTTACTATCTTCCTCGTTTGTGGCTTCTTCTGAATGAGGAAGTGAGGGAGGAAGAGAATAGAAAAAAGCAAGTTCATGGAGACAAATGGAATATTGCATTACACATCACAATGCAAAAAAGTGAATGAGTAATGCAAAAAGATGGGTATAAAAGGATGACTACTTCCCAGGAAAAGACACCAAGGCTTACAGTCATGGAGAAGATTCTTGTAACTATCTCTACCGGAGCTGCCTCCATCGCTATTCTTGCTGTTCTTTTCACCGTTCCATCCCTCTACAACACTATCAATGAGGTTCACGATCAGGTAAAAATTGAATTTTCAAATTATCAAACTGATTCTATTGAATAATTCTTCCAGGTTCTTGATGGAGTCTCCGTATTCCGAGTGGAGACCGATTCCGCCTGGACCGAGATGATGGACATCCAAATCACCGTTACCCCACCAACCAAGCCACGTGTCAACCCATTCAACTCTGTTTTCCGTCAAAAGCGTCAAACCTTCTCTGGACTCCCAGCCTGGTGCCAATGCGAGCCAACTAAGCCAACCTGCCCACCAGGACCACCAGGACCACCAGGACAGCCAGGAGCCCCAGGAACCCCAGGAGCCCCAGGACCAAAGGGAGAGGACAACACCTCCACCAACGCTCCAATCACCTGTGCCCCAGTCTCTCAAGACTGCGTCAAGTGCCCACAAGGACCAGCCGGACCAGAAGGACCAGCCGGACCAGCTGGACCAGCTGGACCAGACGGACAACCAGGAGCCCCAGGAAACGCTGGAAACGACGGATTCCCAGGAGCCCCAGGAGCCCCAGGAGACAACGGACAACCAGGAGCACCAGGACAAGACGGATTCCCAGGACAACCAGGAGCCGATGGACAACGCGGATCCGGAGCCCCAGGAGCCCCAGGAGCCCCAGGAAACGCTGGACCAGCTGGACCAGCCGGACAAGACGGATTCCCAGGACAAGACGGAGCCCCAGGACCAGCTGGACCAGCAGGACAAGATGGATTCCCAGGAAACGCTGGATCCGATGGACAACCAGGAGCCCCAGGAGGACCAGGACTCCCAGGAAACGATGCTGCTTATTGCGCTTGCCCACCAAGATCCGCTGTTTTCCTTTCTCGCAGTTAAACTGTATTTTCTGTCCATTTCGAAATAAATATATTCCACACAAGCAATTATTTTTTAATTCAACATTTAGAATCGCCATCGGTGTAAAGTGTTATCTTCCATTTGACAACAGGAAACAACAAAGAAAACAACAGATAAGAATCAACGGTCATTCTGGTCAAAAGTTGAAGGGACAGGGCCAAAAACATGGAAACCCACAAAATCACTATATTGCTTGTTTTCTAATTTCAGTTATTGTGAAAAACAAAAACAGAATTTCTGCTACATTAGCAAAATAAAATGTTTTTTAACTACAAGTACACCTTCCGTGGATATCCTGTCTCTTCACAGAAAATGCGTTCAAATTAGAGTCAGTTGATCAGCCATCAAATCCAGTTTCGAACACTGCATGAGGCAAATGGATATATCTGACAATGTTGCGAGAAATCGGAGAAAAGAGAGAATGATGGAATGAAAGTTCGAAAAAACTTGGAGAAACCAGGGAGATGTTGCAAGTTTGATGTGAAGGAAATGAAAAAAAAACATTTACTTAAAAAAACTAAAAACCAGATAAACTGACAATTGTCAAACGACGATAGATTACTTTCATTCATAAAGTGCATTTTCAAAGATGAAGTAAATATCATTCCTAATTTCGAAGTACAATCGATCGCTGTGTTTAAGAAATAACATTTGTATACTCATTACAAATTCACTATTGTCTGAATAATAACATTTGGAAAATGATGGAAGATCATTTGCATGTCTTTTTAGTAGACTGAAAGACACTTCGATAGGTAAAACAATGGTCTACACTCGAATTGGATGGGCACTCGAGAATCACTTTCACTGTCGTTCATCCTTCGATGACGTAATCTTCGAATTTCATTCATTCTGTTCGTTGTTTTTCAATCTTCTTTGCCTGGATTGAATAATACTTTGATCAGGTTCAAATTCATATCTTTCGTGTCCTTTTCAATCAACTATTATCCAATTTTTGAGTGTTTCCTCTCTTTTTTCTCCCATCGCATGTCCTTCTATCATCGTTTTTTTGGTTTGCCTTACAAGCAGATACCGCCCATCTTACTAGCTGTGAGGTGAGGGAACATACGAAATTAAGTAGACGCATACGAAACGTTACAATCGTTGGCACGTCTGAAGAATGTGACAATGTGAAGAGAAGAGACGCAGAATGACCTTACTCAAAAGAATCTGTTGATGGGCGGTCTGGGTGGTTCTATGAGAAAGAGTATAAAAGGAATGAGTGAAGAAGAAAAAGACACCTTGGCTAACAGTCATGGAGAAGCTTCTCGTTACTGCATCTGCTACCGCAGCTACTTTCGCTGTCTTCGCAGTTCTCTTCACCGTTCCATCCCTCTACAACACCATCAATGAGGTTCACGATCAGGTAAAATAAATCACCTTCTCCTTTTCATTACTTATTCTTTTATTTACAGGTTCTCGATGGAGTCTCTGTCTTCCGTGTTGAGACTGACTCTGCCTGGACCGAGATGATGGACATCCAAATCACCGTTACCCCACCAACCAAGCCACGTGTCAACCCATTCAACTCCATCTTCCGTCAAAAGCGTCAAACCTTCTCTGGACTCCCAGCCTGGTGCCAATGCGAGCCAACTAAGCCAACCTGCCCACCAGGACCACCAGGACCACCAGGACAGCCAGGAGCCCCAGGAACCCCAGGAGCCCCAGGACCAAAGGGAGAGGACAACACCTCCACCTACGCTCCAATCACCTGTGCCCCAGTCTCCCAAGACTGCGTCAAGTGCCCACAAGGACCAGCCGGACCAGAAGGACCAGCCGGACCAGCTGGACCAGCTGGACCAGACGGACAACCAGGAGCCCCAGGAAACGCTGGAAACCCAGGATCCGATGGACAACCAGGAGCCCCAGGAGACGATGGACAACCAGGAGCCCCAGGACAAGACGGACAACCAGGAGCCCCAGGACAAGACGGACAACGCGGATCCGGAGCCCCAGGAGCCCCAGGAGCCCCAGGAAACGCTGGACCAGCTGGACCAGCCGGACAAGACGGAGCCCCAGGACAAGACGGACAACCAGGACCAGCTGGACCAGCTGGACAAGATGGAGCCCCAGGAAACGCTGGATCCGATGGACAACCAGGAGCTCCAGGAGGACCAGGACTCCCAGGAAACGATGCCGCTTATTGCGCTTGCCCACCAAGATCCGCTGTCTTCGTCTCCCGTCATTAGATCGGTTCAAGACAAGCAACGTCTTCTTTCTTTTCTTAAAAATAAATTCATTTGCATTCAAAATTTTTCTGATTCATCTATTCGCCAAATTAAACAAAAACATAAGAAGAAAACAGATAAAGAAAGGAAACCATGAAATATTAGATGATGAATTGCACAACTGAGAATTGCAGCAACACGTTTGACCACCCAATTGATTGGAAGAACATCCAATGCTCTGAAAACACATAATATTGCAATAGTTTTCATTAGAAAAAACTCACAATGCAGTATTCAGTCGTATCACAATCAACCGTCTCAACCCCTTTTTCGTCAATTATTCTGTTCTCGTAGTTTCAGATTTAGTATTAGATAAATAGAAAATGACTTACTTGACACAATGTTGATTTCCACATTCCCGTTTCCATAAGAGTTTGTCTTTTATTTTGTTCACTCCTGGAAGCTTCAGAAGTAATGAATTTACTTTATACTGTTTATTTACTTTCCATGTTCTCTCAAAAGTGAATCCTCATTATTGAAGTTTTTAACTTGTTTACAATTGAAATCATTTCTAGACTTACCCCAATAGCATTCTTTAGCATTTCCAAAGGAGAATAAACTGGAGAAAAAGAAAAGAAATACAACCAAATTCATTATTCGAAATGACATCAGACCTCCTTGCATTTTTTTCCTTTTTCTGCTTATCAAATTCTACATTCTAGTCTGTTGTTTTCAAAGCAAGTGCATCTTTTTATTTATTTATTCAACTCTTCACTCAAAACTCAATTTCAAAAATGTGCATTTCGAATTGAATTGAGAGAATAAAAGTATCGAAACTTTTTCTTTCCAGATGATTGTCCACTTCAGATGGAAATCTTTTCCACTATCCTTCATCTCCATTCCATTCCATGTCTTATTACAGACAGAAAACCAAGTTATTCTATCTAATTAGACGATTAATTTGCATATTGCTCACGTTGAAGAGGATGTGAAGACACGCAGACTGAAAGAGAAGAGAAAAGAGGGCGGAGAACGGAAGACGAGACTCCATAGTGTTTTGGCACCCACCACAACGTTTTTGGAAGAGCCAACAGGAGAGATCGAAACAAAACATCTCGGACCCTTTTCCACTTTTTTTCACTTCAATCTCTTGTTGCAAACAGAGTTTCACCTAGTTTTCTTTTTTTTGTTCTGGAAGACTGGGAGTCGTCTCGTTTTCTAATCCATTATTCACGTTATTTTCAGTTCAATGAATTCATTACAGAGTACAATCCGAGGAGAAAAAAGAAAAAAAGAGAAGAGGTGTTGGCATTCTTTTCTCTATTCCTGGGTTCTCCTTTCCACTGTTTCTTTCAAATTTCTAGGTTTTCAAAGAACATTTCTGATAATAGTTGAAGCCGAAAAACTGAAAAAGCAAAACAATTTAGAAGCATGTCATTTGCGTATTCAATTCATTAATTTACAATAAAATTGAGTTATTTTGAAGAAATAGGTTAGTAAACTTCTTCTAATGAAATTAAATGTTCGTCAAATCGTTCCATTTCAATCAGTTCATTTACTTCTTTCGAGACTTTTCCCTTCAACGTACTCTCCTTCATTTTCATGGATTTGACACATTTGAAAAGTTCATTTTCAGCAGAACTCCATTAACCAAAGCGAAGAAAAAGGAAGCAATTATGACTCGAAAAGCGTATCCTGTCATTATTTTCCTCTCTATTGTCTTTTTCATTTTACCGCCCTCCGTAGATTCAACTGTGAAGTGTTTTAAAGGTATGTGACCAAAGATGAAGAGTTCTGAAGAGTTGTTAATGTGCGTGACATTCAAGTGAAATCTTCTTTTTTAAAGGATTCTCTGGTGATGGAAGGCCGTTCAAACAACGACTTTGTCAGACGGAATATTGCATAAAGTGAGTTGACGAAGTGAAACGACGGCTCTGAGAATATATTAAATGTCGTTTTTGCAGAACGACTGAACCAACTGGCGGAGCTACTTACGGATGTGATGACTTCACGCCTTTTTGCAAAGTGGGTTGAAGAAAAGAAAAGAAAAGAAAAGAGGAATGAACATTCATTCCAATTGAGATGTTCCAATAGAGAATTGATATTAAAAGCAAGGGAATTGCTACCAAGAGTTTTTGATAGTTGTTATGAACAACTGGTCAAATACTACAATGGGTCTTAAAGTTCAAAAGGCAAATTCTTATTGTTAGTCGTTGAAGCTCACTCACTTCCCAACCAATTCAATAGATTCCCTGTATCAAAAACATTCAAACTAATTTATTTTTCTATCATCTCATAAAATAATGTGTAGTCCTTTATGTAGTCAAATACTCTATCAACACATTCTCTAGTCTGACCTACATAATTTCAATTCTGAATTGATCTTTTGGATTCATTGTTATCTATATTCTTTCGAATACATATTTCTCAAAATAGTTCGGAAAAATTTTCAAATTAAAATCTCAAAACCAGAAAATATTATTCTCGATGAAACTTCCTTCTTTATTTGTTTGCGCAGTGTCAATAATCTCATACTCATCCACATGTTTTTCAACAAACAAATACGTCATAACCATTATAGAAAATCTGATAATTGGTGTTTTTTCTGTTTACTGTCTATTTAATTGATTTTTTTGCAGAGCGACGAATGCGTGGTCACTTCGAAACAAAGCAAAGTTTGTTGCTGTAACACTGATTTGTGTAACTCTTCGCCCATTCAATTCTCCATTCTTCTCATTCTGTTTTTCATTTGTTTCTCTTTACTTTTCTGTAGTTGTTAATATTAATAACAGTTATGATATACTTCT
The DNA here is from genome assembly GCA_016735795.1 of Caenorhabditis tropicalis. Taxonomy (NCBI): domain Eukaryota; kingdom Metazoa; phylum Nematoda; class Chromadorea; order Rhabditida; family Rhabditidae; genus Caenorhabditis; species Caenorhabditis tropicalis. The sequence continues at coordinate 9,578,986 of CM028618.1, read as the reverse complement.
ATCCAGACGGGTTTTCTTGAAATGATGATTCACTTCTTTCCTCAAATAAACTTCTGAAGTTCTTCAATTCATTTGATTTGTTAGCCGAACCGAAATGACCGGTGTAAAAGTGAATCAAAGAAGAAAAAGAAAAAGAAAAAGAGAGAAGTTTTACCAGTTTTCATCGATTGATTAATACACTCTACTAGTTGATAATGCGATCGAACAGGAAATAAACTTCGCTTTTTCGTCGAACAAAGATTCCTTTTCTCGCCTTTTATTTCACATTTCTGTTCTTAGTTTGCACTCAAAACTGTTCGGTTTCCAATTGAAGTTCCCTTTTTCGCTAGTCTCTCAACTTGAATTTCTCAATCATCTTTCTGAAAAAAGTCAATCGTTTCGCTCGAAATTCAAGTTTATTCCGTGATCATGCTCTTTTTTCTGAAAGACCAAATGAATGTTTGTGAGACTAACCAGTTGTATATTTACTTTTCTTCCTCCTCATTTTTGCCTTCATTCTCTCTTTGAAAAACAGTTTTCTCATTTTCCGGCATGCACCGAACACTACTCGTACTATTGGTTCTTGGAGTTCACCACGTGGATTCTCTTTTTGGCGATAGACTACTCAGAGCGAGGTAAGATTCAGATGAAGTTTCTAAGTGACTAAAAGTTTGTACAGTCATTTTTTATTCTATCAAGAAGTTTGAAAAGACGAAAAAAGTGTTTGAAATAACTTCAAAAACATAATTTGAATAGCTTCTGATTCCAGAAATCCAGCTACTGGACCATGCACTTTGAATGACGATGGATTGAAATGCAATGAGAACGGTAAATTGGAATCCATTATAGTTACTTTCAATTGAACTCTCTTCCAGGATACTACGAAACAGTTCAATGCAACAGAGAATCATGTTATTGTGTCACTCCACATACTGCTCTCGTTGCTTATGACACAAGAACAAATAGCCCAAAAACAGCTCCAAAATGTGGAAGTAAGTGATCTTTCGCTATCCTCAAACTCTCTTTTTCTCTTCCAGCGTGCCTTGTTTATCTTCAAAAACTTTTCGCAAACGGAGATCCTCCAGAAAACAGTTTCGTGCCGAAGTGTGATGTTGGAAAAGGTTAGTAAGTGATGAATTTAGAAAATAATATATTTCTTTCAGGAGATTTCGAACCAGTTCAATGTGATAGTTCTAAGAATCAATGTTATTGTGTTGATACAAATACTGGAAGAGAAGTTCCTGGATCCAGAAAACCATTGAATAACACCACGAATATGAATTGCATGAAAATCGGTAAAATTAGAAACTTTTAAATAAGGCGAGAGTGGATTATTTACAGATTTCTCAATTGATTCCTCTTCGTTTCCAACATTCGAGAAAACAGATGTTGCTAAACCAAAACAAGATCTAACGATCGGAAGACCGTGGTGTGCAAATAATAGAGATGCTGGATACAGATGTAGTCAAAATAAAACTTCTATCAGAGTTAGTTTTTGATTGTTTTCTTTAAAAAACCATTGTTTAGTATTGGTTTGACGTCGAATCATTCCAATGTTTCCCATTTGAACATAAAGGATGCGGAGGAAATCAGAATTCATACAGAACCAGTAGCGAATGTTATTTCGATTGTGTTTTACGTATGTTTGGCTCTAATTTGCTTGTCAATTATAGTTTTCTATGAGTTCAGAAGACTACTTCAGTTGTGCCATGCAATCTCAGCCTGCTAGAAAATCGAATGGACAATGGTATACGTGTCCAGAAGGAGGTCCACTTCCACCAGGTATAGTTCCTATTAGGTTATACACTTTCTTTTTCGAAGAACCATCAAATCTAATATGATTGAGCCATCTATTTTTTTAATTACAGGAATGACAACAACTACAACTCCAGGTCCAAAACTGACATCTGACGGCTGTCCAAAAGGATTCACTTGCCAAATGGGAGCGTTTTTCGGAATATGTTGTGAAGAGAGCCTGACAAGTACATGATCATCAATCATAAACTCTTTCATTTCGGAACTTTCAGATAGATACTATGCTGCATTCAAACCTATTTGCAAAAACAACAAAAAAGCATTTGAAACGAAACACGACGATTGGTCGAGTGCAATGATTGGAAAGTCATGTTCAGATAATTTCTGTCCGAGTAGTCACACTTGTGAACGGAACGAATTCTTTGCTTTCTGTTGTCCGAAGTGATCTTTTTTCATCTCTTGCCTTCTCATATTCAGGTTGTAATTAATTAAACCCTTGCGTTCAAATTTCTTCCGTTACATAAAATTGAAATTTGCTAAAAATGTTCATAATTCATGTTTTCAAAAACGGTTATTCAAAAAGTTTCTAGAAGAATAATGAGTAGATAAATATGAATTGATATTTCATTGAAAGAAATATCCGACTTATCATTTTTTTACAATTCAATTAGGAACAACATGGATGTGAATAAACGGAAAACCGATAATCTTATGATCTCGGAACCAAACCTTGAACCCCTTTCCATTATCAGTTTACGATAGATATTCAGAAAAAAACAAGTCTTCGGTCGTCCTTTTTTCACCCTTTTGTTTCTTCTTTCACCGTTTTTTTCTTCCTGTTGTTGATATCGTTGACATCCTCTGAATTCTGTTGTCTGATGACCTATGTACTTCTTTTGACAAATTGGGTTTTTGTTCCATTTTGTCACTTTTTCTCTAACCAGACAAATCGACGGCGATATGATTTTCTTTTCTTTCTCCGAAGTGGTTATTGATGTTTATGATATCAATTCAATTCATTTCTCGCTATCGAAATGAAACATTTTCTCAAGAAGTTGCAAAGAAACATAGTTCATTATCACACTAGAAACGTTTTGTTGGTAGTTTGAAAGGGGTATTTTGTTGATTAGAACGGAAGTTTCTGTGTAGTCCAGAAGGTAGTTCCTTATTCCTCAATTATCGAAAGAAGAAACAATTATTTCAAAATGATCACAGATCGCGAAGAAAATGCGATATTCATGTGAATAGATGAAACAAGAATCTTGTGATGATCTGACCTGTTTCATTCCTATTTTCGAAAGAAAGGACTACTGTAGATACCTGGGTTGACTTGATTGGAAGGTCAGAAATTAAATAATGAGAAGATCGATGAGAAGAGAATGATTCGATTCTTCGACGAATGTACCAACTATCTGTAGTCTCAACCTCAAATTAGTTGATTAGTTGAAATCAAACTATACACAAGGCATTGTATACTCAAACTAGATACATTTATAATTTGAAATTGGAACTTCTATGTCACGTAATCATTTGATTGGTATCAAAGAAACATTGATATACGTAAATTGCACATGAATTAATATTGTCTACAAGTAATAATCTATCTTATGACTTCTATGACTGAATCCAAAAGACATTATGGATTTGTAATAAGAAACGACGGAATAAACAGCTAACGAGGCAGAATCTTCTCATAAATTTCAAATTTGAGTTTCTTATAAAGCAAATGGAGTTTTAAAAACAGAATCAAAATTCCAAAACTATGTTGATTGTATTTTTCATCGTAAAATAAAGAAACCAGGGAAGCTTAAGAAGAAAAGGCAAAAGGTTGCTGCAGTTTCATTGAGAATTTTCAGACAATCAAAACATACCAAAACTGAATAACAAGACCGGGAAGTCTGAAAAAAATGCATTAATTAACTCACATTAACATTACGATCAATCTTCAAAGTTCTGGAATTCCCCATAACGAAATACTTTCGAAGATTCCAAAAAGAGAACATAGCTGAACTAATGGGTTTGCTGATTGGTTGGGAGGACGATTCAATACCGTATGCCCAACAGATCAATCATCCAGAAGATCTCAATGATCTGATCAATATTGTGCTATTTTGTTTCTCGAAAACTGTCACTTTAATCAAAGTAAACTTTAAATAAATACATTGTTTATGAAAAGAACGCGTTTTTCAGGAAGTGTTTCGTGGCATGGAAACAGTTGACGGTAAGTAAATTTCGGAAGCTTAGAATGAAACATTCCCTGCATTGAGCTCATTCAAATAGTCATGCTTCACAAATAACTTGAATATGGAAGTTTTAAAAATGAAGAGAAGAAGTTGAACTCGCAGGAGCTAGAATCTTTTGAATGTAAACGGGTACGGTAGGCAATTGCATTTTGAGTAGTACGATGTACGAAATTTCGAATAGAAAAAGAGAAACACTTTATGAATACTGTCAAAATGTACGAATGAGAGTGGTACTTGATGTTTAGAGAAATAGAATAGTTCTTAGTTTTACTCTTTCTTGACTCATTTACTACTTCTTTTAGTTTCAGCAATTATTGTTGTATTAGTCTGGTTAATGGAAAACTTGTTGAATCTCCCCAAATCTACAATGATCTTACTTCCTACAGTACCTTCTTGAAAAACAACACAAACACAGGTGGTTCGCAAAACAATCCGTACGGATGAAATAGGAACTTGAAACCGTGCGCATAACGGATCCGTAACGCATCGTTTGCGAAAAAATTGCTGGAAAATTGATGAAAGTACCCGTTTCGCACACATATTTCACCAATTTGCGAAATTTCGAACAGAAAAGTGTTCCGCAAAAATTTATTTTTCGCAAATAACCCGAAACGGATCCGTTATGCGTCGGATATAGGGTCCATCCATTATGCGTAGTTTCGCGACCGACCTGTGAAAGTTAAAAGTGCATTCGGCGTATCAACAATACCGCGAGATCATTAGATCCAAAACGAAACACAGATAGAAACTTGTTAATCGTTTAAAACTACGTCAAAGCTGCAAAAAGATGCAAAATTGTCATTGATTTTAACGTAGTTCGATTTTCAAAACTGTACGTAGTGTTGCCAATTCATTTCGTGCATTTTCAAAGTTTTCCGATTGACTTCTCTGACGTATTTTATTGCTCGACGACTAAGTTCATACTAGATACACTTCTTTTTTGCTCTTTTCGAGAACTTTGACTGCTGCTGCTGATCACCATCTCACGGAAAAGTTGTTGATTACTTCTTAATGATTACTGTCTAAAATACACACAAATCAGTTTGCAAAACCTCAATCGGGACAGATTGTAGTGTTTTCTCTTTCTCGTTTGGTACCACGACGTGATACAGCCGAACAACACAGTCATATGTGTGTATGAAAACAGAATCGTGAAGTTACGATGGAATGCTCTCGATCATTGCTTTCGGAATTTGTATTTAGTTTGATGTTTCGATTCTGTCCGGTTTTTCAAAAGGATCTCCATCGCCTAAAAGTGCCTCGATTTGTTGATATACGTGATTCGCATTGACATGCCTTCATGATAAAAAAGACAACGTCTCTCCGCGAAGCAACCCAAAAAATCCACAAAGTCGGTTTTTGGAGTCGGTCTTGTTTCGTTGCTTTTTATACCTTCACACTGATAAGTGTTTCTAGTGTGATTCGCAAAGAAAATGCTGATGAACAATGCCATTTGCATGTGGCAATTGATCGAATCTTATCACTTTTCCGGGTTAGATAAAGAAATGAATGAATACGAAAAGAAATGGAAAAAGATGCATATGAAGATGCAAATTTAATGTTCTTCTATTCGAATGAATCGCGAAAAGGAGAGAAACGTGGTGGAGTGATATCTCTTGACCATCGATACAAACAATCCATAACAGCATTTTGACGGACAAAATGTCGTCTTTTGATACTTTGGAATACGAGAATGAGATAAGATTCATCTGATCTTAGTTTTTGATTACTCCTGGTACTGAACATTTGAAAGATGAATAGTATGTCAGTTACGATTAAAGTTTTTCCCTTCAATGATGTCACCTTCACTCTAAATTTGGAAATAATTGCAAAAGAGAAGGAGTACGGTGGTTTCAGTATCTCGTCTATTAACCATTCGAAGTGTCAAAAAATCAAAGAGGCGTTCGCGATGTCCGGTTTCAATTATAAATAAGTTGTTTCGATGGTTATGATGATCGCTGTTCTCGTTTCTGTTCATTAATTTGCAAATTGACATATGACAGTCTGTGATCAAAAACTAGTCGTTTATACTCAAGTAACAAACTATAAACTCATTCGGATTAGTGAAGAAGTTTCGTGTTAAGACTGAAAACTGCAGCGCATTTCCGGAAAAGACAGATCAGTGAAAAGCGTGAGCGGTTACGAAAGAAAGTGCACACAAGTGACATCGGAGAACGAATCGAATGTGATCAGCATCAAAATCAAAAGATTACGGTGTTTTATGACTTTTAAAAATTACTTCGAGTGAAAGGAATGCTGGCTCTTTTCTTCAGAAAAAGGGATTGAATTACAGTAATCGAGAGAGTCAGATCGATATAGTCAATCACTGCATTATTCTTCCTTACGACTCAGTTTAATTATAACGTTAACTGTTCCAAGAATATCTTCAATAAGTTGGGTGTTGGGTTTCGGGATGCATTGGAACAGTTTGGACCTCTAGACGGTTTCTGTTCTCTAACTACAGTATGGAGGACAATGAATTAAGAAAAAAGGGAAAAGCAATAAAACTACTGTAGTAGTAATTGATTTCATTAGTTTCTAAATGAGTCGAGAGGAACAAAACACAATCTAAAGTAACTTGTGTGAGACAAAAAAGAAAAGGTAACTAGAGAATGAAGTATCTACAACAGACGATCTATGTCACCAGACAGTCGCTGTCTGGTCGAAAGTGCTTGACATTTGCAACTTGAACAGACAATCAAATAATACAAATGGTGTTATCTCTGCAAGCATCTGCAAGTATTTCTTCCCTTCACTTCATCTTATTCGTATTCGTCTCCGGAATAGATTATCATCACATTTTCTCTGACGTAGACAATCCTCTCTTGTCTCTTATTTCAATTCACGCGCGCATACATAAGTCACCTCAGTGTCCTCTTAGATTCAGAGGGATATCCGAATCAGAAGTGATGGTGAGTACCTGGTTGGTGTTGAACATTGAACCGATTCTTCAGAAGATGAATGACGTGCGCAACCGGGCTTCGCATCAACCTTCCTACAGTACCCCACGGAAAAAGAAGATAAAAAAGTGGGCGGAGTTTCGCCACTGATCAGACTATATACATATTTGGCCACAAAATATGGTATGGCGCGACAAAACACTCTTCTTTAAACACACTATTTTTAAGTGGCCGAATGGTGATTAGTGAAGTGGTGATAAGAATAGAAGGAGAAAGAAAAAGGGGGAGGAGAAGGAGGAGAGTCGAGGATGCTATCATCTGAAACACATACGCGTTAAATTGGATTCCGCCTCTTCGAGTAAGAAGCTATATAATGGGCCTCCATATCAATATTTTCTTCAATTTTTCATTTTCACTCCTTCTCTTGATTAATAAATCATCTACTAACCTCTTCTAAATCATTCTCTCATACATTCAAAGTTCTCCATTTCCAGATGGAAGTCATAATGGAAAATGTGTATCAATTGAAGGATTCACTTGTCCATGAACTTCAAAAATACAATCCAATCGCCCTGGTGGCCTCAACGTTCATTATCACTTATCTGTTCACGAATTTGAGACATATGCATCTCGATGATATGGGTGAGTAAATAGAATCTAACATCAATTCTAGATATAATAATCACAAAAGTGTCACAAATGTAGCCTTATCTAATATAGTTTGTGTCCTATGCAACAGTATCAGACGAGCTGAATGGTTACTGTAGAAAAGAAACGTTTTCTTGCATGAGATGTAGTCAATGTAGTCTTATCCTTTAATGGATAAATAACCAAACATAGAAAATAACTTCCGAACCAAAAAAGGTCATTTCATGTGTTGATTTACTTTTTTCGGGTCATCATTTGATCAGACTGAACTTTCTTCTTTTCTATTCATTTCACTCTCTCATTTCTCGAAAGCCGATTAGAAACGTGCCTCAAGTGTATGTAGTCTAACCAGACAGCCTCAATGATCAGTCTCACTGATAACCTGATAGACATTGTTCCCATTTTCAGGCATCCGTAAACGTCTAAGTACTTGGTTCTTCACAACTGTCAAAAGAGTGCCTTTCATCAGAAAAATGATTGACGTGAGTGATAAGAAGAAGAGACTGGGCGACACTAAATATTGATAAATAAAATGAAACCTTTCCTATTTTTAGAAGCAGCTGAATGTGGTGAAAGGAGAATTGGAAAACGGATTAAGAATTCCGGATCACAACAATGAATACTTCCGAACGATTCCAACTAGATCAGTTGGAAGAGATGAAGTTCTTCGTCTTGCTTCAATTTATGATGGATTAGAAGGTCCAGCATACTTGGAAGGAAGAGTTTCCGGAGCAGTCTTCAACAGAGAAGACGATAAAGATGAACGTGAAATGTACGAAGAAATCTTCGGAAGATTCGCTTGGTCCAATCCATTATGGCCAAAACTTTTCCCAGGAGTCAGAATTATGGAAGCAGAAGTTGTCAGAATGTGTTGTAATATGATGAATGGTGATAGTGAGACATGCGGAACAATGTCGACCGGAGGATCAATGTCTATCCTTTTCGCTTGTCTTGCACATAGAAACCGTTTGTTGAAAAGAGGACAAATTTACACTGAAATGTAAATTTATTTTCGAAGTCATCACATAATTTCTAATATTTTAGGATTGTCCCATCATCCGTTCATGCTGCCTTCTTCAAAGCAGCAGAGACATTCAAAATCAAAGTTCGTAAAATTCCAGTCGATCCGGTCACTTTCAAGGTTGACTTGTCAAAAATGAGAGCAGCAATCAACAGTAGAACGTGCATGCTTGTTGGATCCGCTCCAAATTTCCCATTCGGAACCGTCGATGACATCGAAGCAATCGGTCAGCTTGGTCTTGAATACGACATTCCAGTTCACGTTGATGCCTGCCTTGGAGGATTCCTGTTGCCATTTCTCGAAGAAGATAGCATTCGATATGATTTCCGAGTACCTGGAGTGTCATCAATCTCTGCCGACAGTCATAAATATGGACTTGCACCAAAAGGATCATCTGTTGTTTTATACAGAAACAAAGAGCTTCTTCATAATCAATACTTCTGTGATGCTGACTGGCAAGGAGGTATTTATGCATCTGCAACTATGGAAGGATCTCGTGCTGGACATAATATTGCCCTATGCTGGGCTGCAATGCTCTATCACGCTCAAGATGGATACAAGGCAAATGCTCAGAAAATAGTTTCTACTACCAGAAAGATCAGAGATGGACTTTCAAAGATCAAAGGAATCAAATTGCAAGGACCAAGTGACGTGTGCATTGTCAGTTGGACAACAAATGACGGAATTGAACTGTACAGATTCCATAATTATATGAAAGAGAGACATTGGCAATTGAATGGACTTCAATTCCCAGCTGGGTATGTGGCTTTTCGTTCCCATTCTTTTCATGATTTTCTCATTTTCAGAGTACATATTATGGTGACAATGAATCATACTCGTCCAGGACATGCTGAGAATTTCATTGCTGATTGTCAAGCAGCTGTTGATTTCGTCAGAGGATCCACTGCATCCGAATCGGATAAAAACAGTGAAGCAGCAATCTACGGACTCGCTCAAAGCATCCCAGATCGTTCTCTCGTCCACGAATTCGCTCACAGTTATCTAGATGCTGTCTACAAACTTCCAGAGTAAAAATTCAAAAAAAAAACATAATTTTTTCCCTTTGCCTACCTCTTCCATCTGGTTTTCTAACGGGTAATTTAACTGTGTGACATTCATTTCCTTTCCGAACGAAATGTATTATTCTTCGATTTTCTGTGAAAATAAAGACTTTTTTCAATATTTTTTTCTTATTGAAACTTTTGAGACTTCTTTTGGAAAAATCAGATATCAGAGTCTACTGAACAAGATATTCAGCAGTGTTTCATATTGTCTTCCTCAAATGTGAACTAAAAGTTCTGGAAGGCGAACTTCTAGACTATGAAGTATATAAGCCTTTGAGAAGTCATATCAGGCTTCATTTTGCTCCTAAGAATTCTTTCCTGTCATGTTTTCGAACAAAGCTTCTAGATGGATTGTTTGAAAATTAGTTTCAAGGAGATTAATTTTATTTTGACATGAAAATTGTTCTAGTATTGAAATTAAGATTTGTATATGAATTTTCAATGAAATAAAATTGTACTCAATATCAACTCCATTGTTTGAAGACCGTCAATTCAATTCAAACACATCACTACGCGTTTATTTTCTCATCTTCAGACCGATTCCTCTTCGATTTCTTTTCGGTCTAAACAGATCAACCAAACAAATAATACCGTAGAACAAAGTCTTTATAAATCACGTTATCCAGAAGAAGAAGATTGAATGAGATATGTCGGGGAGAAGGAAGTAGGCTAACAAGTGGACAATGAACACGAATTGAACCGTTTAGTCCTCTAATTATTCGCCCGAAACAAAGAAACACGGAATCGCAAGTGGAAAAGATCAACGTCATGAATCGGTTTTCCATTAGTCCTTCATTCTTTCATCTGTTTTCACCAAGGGAAAAGAAAAAAGAACCGTGTATTTATTCTTGAGATTACATTCTATTTGTATGTACCATCATTTCCTCATCGTCATTTTGGAGATCAGTTGATACTCATTGGTCATAAACTGACCGTTAACAATCGAAATGAGATAGAGAGTGACCACAAAAGCAGTTGAACATCGAGACAATGTTCAAGTGGTTTCATCGGCAGACAATGTTTGTGTTACCGAACACGAAAACTGAACAGGAAACGGAGGGCGGAGCAGATGTTGAATTCGAAAGAGAAATCATTTCTTTGAGTCATCATTCGTGTCTTTCGTGTTCTGCAGTGGATAACAATACGAACAATACATTCCAATGTCATCATAAATACTGTTAGGAGTTCTTTAGAATCAGACACTGACGTCTTCTTTTCTTACTTGTTTTCTCTCTTTTCTGATAACGAAGGATCTCCCAATGGAATCGAGCCATAGGCCGAAAACACTTGTTTTCAGCTTCTTCGCTTCATTTTTATTTCATAGTTAGAGGTTATATCTGATTTGTGTTCGTTTATTCCAGATTTCTTTTCTGTTTGGGGCAGTTCCTTTTTTTGAGAAAAGTCACGAAACATAGATTTCCGGAGAAAGATTGAAAGTTTATTTTGGATTGAGACATCACTGGAGAAGGGTTGTTCTTTGTGTATCGAAATGCTTTTTCGTTTGCAAAAAGGAAATTTTGTTTTGGAGCTTTCATTCTGTCAATTGTGAAAAATTCTTCTTTCTGCTCATTCAATAGGTCCCAACCAATAGTTTTTGAAAAAAACACACACTTTTAGAACACCCAGAATCAGTTTTAATTCTTTGTCGAGCAGAATCTCGGTTTTTAATTTTGTGATCTGAAGTTAGTTATGACGTCGAAGAGTAGACAGACTTACTTTTGTCTTCACCAAGTATTAAATGTAAGTATAAAGAAACTCTACAATTCAATGTATTAGAAGGATCTCAAGAGGATTTCGTTAATTGGATGAACACCGAATCCAAAACACAACTCATAACCATATTATCCGCTTACCCACTCAGTCTCTCAAGAAAAAAAAAAAAAAAATTTGAATTCAAGATGTTTTTCTACTATTTTTCTAGTTGAATTATCCGCATTTCCGTATCCTATGCCAGTTTTTATCCATCTGCCCCCCAAAAAAAAAGCATTCACCCCAGAGATTTTCTAATTTTTCACCCTCTTCCGATCCCCCTTTTAGCATGTTCCTCCACAATCTTCTTGCTCTTTTTCAGTCAAATAGAACACGAAAACAAAGTGGAACAAGAATAAATCTCGAATGTTTGTTTGTATTGCCTTTTAAAAGTTCTCTCTCTCTCTTTCTCTCTCTCACTTATCAGTCGCCCACCCACACAAACTATGATTTTACATATAATTCTAGTCATTGATGATCTATGTCTATCTATTTTGATTCGATTAAACAAACAATAATTAGATGGAAACGATGATACTGAAAATGTTTACGATTTAAGAAAACAAGTCAGAAACACATTCGAAATAGAAATGTTATCAACATAATCTAATATTTTGAGTGTGAGCTCTATCAGTTTCGACTACTCATTATTTGAAAACTTAGGACACCCCCCTCTTTTGGCAGTCCGACTCGAACCGAAAAAGTTTGAAAAAAACTGTAAATGAAGTTCGCTTCAAAAAAGATAACTATAAGGGGCAAATTTTTATCCTAATCTGACATTCCTACCGCCGGTAGCACCACGAAAACCGCAAAAAGGCCGTGTCATCAACTTAGGACACCCCCAGGATTTTCGACTATTTCTCTGGATTCACGAAAATCTTTATGTTTAATGATTTTTTGTTGTGAATTTTTCGGTCCTCCTCTCATAAGAGATTTCTCAACTCAACATTAGTGACGAACTGATGTGAATGTTATCAGGATTAATTCAAACAGTTAGAAGTTTGACTCTCTCTCTCTCTCTCTCTCTCTCTCTCTCTTTTCTGTGATCCTCGAGGAATATTCTGAACTGCTAAGTAAGCAACCGTTCTATGCATACAAAATAAATAATCTTTTGTAATTTTTATACATTACTCATCTAGTGTGAGCTTTTGGGAACATTCCAATTGTTCCGACTACCGGAACATCAATCAGTTTCAATCCTTCGTTCCACTTGTAGGAGGGATGAAACTAATCGTATTTTTACCAACAAGTCTCTAGTAAACTTTTTAAAAAACGATCAACTGTGATTTCTCCATTGACCCGAACCAACTTCATTTTTATTCTCAGTGAAACTGGTTTCCACAAACTTCTGATCTCTTTCGTTTTTCTCAAAGACACTTAACATTGTATCAAAATATGGTTTTTCCAATGATCGCTCTTCTGTATTTTTGTTACTACGCCATGTGAAGAACTTGAAAGAATCTATAATTACTCCTCCCCCATCCTTCTCTCAATTCGGAAGGCGGTCTTCTCTTAGACTATCAAAAATCGGCTTATCACTGTCTTGTTGTCTCATATTTGTCTTGCTCCTCTCGTCACGTATTCTATGACAGAAGGAGGGGTCCTTCCGAATAAAACCATTCGGCGACCGATTCAATTCGATATAAATGACACAGAGAACTTCCCATTTCTACGCATTTTTTTGTGATGATCTGTCTGTTTTCAGTCATGAAAAATATGTTTTCTTTTTGATCTTTGAGAATCATAAGTTCATTTTATGTGTTTTTGAAATTGTTTTATTTTCAGTCATGGACACAACAAATGCTATATTGTCTGACATCACTACAACTATAAGCGGAGTCGTAGGTGATTTCGATCAGGTAATGCTTGATTAACAGAAGGAACTGATCTATTTCTCTATTTTCAGAGTTCAGTACTATGGGCTCTTATCGTCGGAATCATCTTGGCGTTCCTTCTTGGAGCTGGAATGGGAGCAAATGATGTTTCAAATGCATTTGGAACATCTGTTGGTATGAATTCATTTGAAAAATCAGAGTTTCATTTGATTATTCCAGGTTCGGGAGTCGTTACTATTATTCAGGCCTACATAATGGCCTCAATATTCGAAACGTTGGGATCAGTACTAGTTGGTGAGTCATTCTGAAACAGTCCAATGATTTTTATGGTTGTTGTTCGGTTACAGGATGGAGTGTGACGGATACAATGAGAAAAGGAGTAGTCGACACAACACAATATGCGGATAATCCAAAAGAATTACTTTTGGGTCAAGTTGCAATTCTCGGAGGTACGGTCACACAAACTGATATCATTAAGGGCTAATAGTAATATTAAAAGATTCACTTCTGAGAAGTCATTATATTTATGAATCATTTTCTAGGATGCGCTTCTTGGCTTTTGATTGCCACGGCACTCCACATGCCAGTATCCACAACTCATTCATTGGTCGGTGCGACTGTCGGTTTCTCAATAGTTCTTCGTGGTTTTGATGGTATTCAATGGATGGCAATTGTTAAAATTGGTAATACAAAACCATCCATTTCATCTTCTAATCATTGAACATTCAGTCTGTTCGTGGTTCATTTCTCCAATTCTCTCTGGAACAATCTCTTCAATTCTGTATCTGATCGTTGATCATGCTGTATTGAGAACTGTCAATCCAGTGAAAAGTGGCCTCCGTGCTCTGCCAGTTTTCTATTTCGTTTGTCTTGCCTTCAACGCTTTGATGGTCTTTTGGGATGGTTCAAAACGTATGTTCCTTCGAAATAATTGAATAATTGCCACTGAAATGAAATTTCAGTTCTTAAATTCGATCAAATTCCTTCATGGGGTATTGTAATTATTGTTCTTGGAGTCGGATGTTTTGCTGCCGCTTTTGCCCATTTCATTATGAAACCACGAATTCAAGCTAAGATTCAAGGTATTGGAAACCATAATTCAATAGAGATTCATTGTTAAATTTCAGATTCCGAAGTGCCACCAACTCCACCAATTTTCTCTGATCTTGAATCTGCTCGTGGACAATCTGAACTCAAAGCTTTCACAGAAAATGGAGGACAGATCCAACCAAAACCAAAAGAAGAGCCAGGAAAAACCAGAAAATTCTTCATCTGGCTTCTTCCGGATAGACAACGTGTCGATGCTCGTAGCACTACTCAACTCTTCTCTACAATTCAAGTTTTCACTGCTTGTTTTGCCGGATTTGCTCACGGAGCACAAGATGTCAGCAATGCCGTCGCTCCTCTGGCTGCTCTCATCTCCATTTATCGGTATAAATCAACAGAACAAAAGGAAGTTGTAAGTTGTATTCTGTTGAAGTTTTATGTTTACAATCATTGAAATTCAGGTTCCAATTTACGTTCTCCTTTACGGAGTTCTTGCAATTTGTGTTGGTCTTTGGACTCTCGGTCATCGAGTTATCAAAACTGTCGGCCAGAAAATGTCTGAAATCAACCCAGCGAGTGGGTTCACTATTGAATTTGGAGCTGCTATGACGTCACTTCTTGCAAGTAAAATCGGTCTTCCGATCAGTACGACACATTGTTTGGTGAGTTCAGAAATACAAAAAAGCGATGATTGAAGGTATGTGTTCAGGTTGGAAGTGTTGTTGCTGTTGGATCAATACGTTCTGGAGAGGGAATCAAATGGTCAATATTTAGAAATATTGTCATTTCTTGGGTCGTTACTCTTCCCGTTGCCGGTGAGTTTATTATCTTCGAAATGCTTCTTTTTTTCAATTTCAAATCGAATATTGTTTCCAGGTCTGATATCAGCGGGAATCATGTTGCTTATCAAATGGATTGCTCTCTAATTCTTCTTCCGGTTTTCTTTCTCATTTTGATCTCAAAACTCTACTTCAACACATTTTTTCTGATAAATAGCATTCTGCATAATAATTTTGATTCTCTTGTTTCGGAACCCAAATGAATTTATTTTCCTCTCTTCGTGTTATATTCATGCTCTTCAAACAGTACGGAAACAAACTTTCGACTTCTGAAGGTACTTCCATTGACGGTCTCTTTGAATGCCGAAAAAGTAATTGTTTTTTGGGTGGTACTCGTATACGTGTATAAAAAATGATATCAGTCGAAAGAAAACTCTAATGTGAACACATTCTCTCATTTGAATTCAAATATTGCACTTTCCCTTCTTTTTGAAAAACGAATGTTTGCTTTGCTGTTCACTCGCTGAGTGAATGACATTTGTAATTTTCATTTATGTCACTTCAAAGTAACACTTTTCTCACCGCCATGCATAATCATCAAAAAGATGAAACATTGCTTTCCGCCTTTTATAATCATGAAAAAGTGCCGATTTTTCCATTATTCGTACATCACAAAAACCGAACCTTTTACCCTTTTCCCCTTTCAAACTTTGTATTAAAATACGTTTTAGAAGGATAAATTTGTTTAACTGGAACTGAAAAAAAGCATCCCCGACTAAAATTGAATTCTGTCACAGATCGATTAGCAAAATGACGAGCCGAGGATGGTTTTCCTTATATTCAATGGATCCGTCGCGGATTCATTACGGAATACTTTTTGCTCAAATTTCGTGAATAAGTTAAACATTTATAATCGGTCAGCAAGTTTTTTTACTAACATTTTTGCAAGCGATGTGTTACGAATTCATTGCGGATACGTACGGTTTCAAACTTTTTCAAATTTTTTCTTCCAATGAAAAGTGTAGTTCTTGAACAAACCTTAATGATAAAGTAAAATAACAGGTAGTTTTTTAATCAAAGCATTAGTAGGATTACATGAATTGTGGCCCTAAAGAGGGCCGTTGGGTTCGGTGATTGTTTGATTCAAACGAGCTTAAATTTAAGAACGCTCTCCTCGGATACGTCTGGCGAGTTGGATATCCTTTGGCAAGATGGTGACTCGTTTAGCATGACGGGCACACAAGTTGGTGTCTTCGAAGAGTCCGACAAGGTAAGCCTCAGCAGCTTCTTGAAGAGCCATGACGGCGGAAGATTGGAAACGAAGATCGGTCTTGAAGTCTTGAGCAATCTCACGAACAAGTCGCTGGAATGGCAACTTGCGGATGAGAAGGTCGCTCGACTGTTGGTAACGTCTGATCTCACGAAGAGCGACGGTTCCCGGACGATAACGATGCGGCTTTATAACGTCTCCCGGCGCTGTCCCACACGTTTTTCGAGCAACTTTTTTAGGCAGTGTTCTCTGTAGGGGTGGGTTGAAGCATTGTGGGCGAAGTTGTTTGAATCGCGACATCAGGAGTTTTGGTTCAACTGTGATGTTTTGTGAAAGCCAAAGGATTTATATAGGTCCCTGGGGTGACTGGGCGGAGCTTAATAGATTCTGGAGAATGAAGAGACTCAGACGAACTGTTAAAAGAGGAGGAGACATCCACATCAGACAGAGAGTGAAGCACCGCCCTCTGTCCGTTTGGTTTTGTTTTTGATTCTCTGTTAAACTCCGCCCAGTCACTCCGCTGCGGAAGGAAATCTGATGAATTTCAAGAAAATGTTATGATGAATGGTTTTTTTCTCAGAAATTTCGAAAATGTTTGAAATAGTTTATCAGGTGTTCGTTTGCGGATTAATGAGCAATGATCACAATCAAATTAAACCTTTTTGGTTGTTCATGTTACATTTATGCTTTTCAATAAGTATACGGAGAAGAAATTCGAATCTTACATAATGTGTTTCCCATACAAGTACGAAAGGATTTTCTGAAAGGATTTTTAGGTTTTTATTTATTAATCAGAACATTAGTAGGATTACATGAATTGTGGCCCTAAAGAGGGCCGTTGGGTTCGGTGATTGTTTGATTCAAACGATCTTAAATTTAAGAACGCTCTCCTCGAATACGTCTGGCGAGTTGGATGTCCTTTGGCAAGATGGTGACTCGTTTAGCATGACGGGCACACAAGTTGGTGTCTTCGAAGAGTCCAACGAGGTACGCCTCAGCACCCTCTTGAAGAGCCATGACGGCGGAAGATTGGAATCGAAGATCAGTCTTGAAGTCTTGAGCAATCTCACGAACAAGTCGCTGGAATGGCAACTTGCGGATGAGAAGGTCGGTCGACTGTTGGTAACGTCTGATCTCACGAAGAGCGACGGTTCCCGGACGATAACGATGAGGCTTCATAACTCCTCCGGCCGCTGGGGCTGACTTGCGGGCGGCCAATTTAGGGAGCTTTTTTTGTGGGAAGATACCCCGATAGCGAGGAATCTGTTTGGTTCGAGACATAGCGTCTTTTGGTATGATGTTTTGTGAAAGCCAAAGGATTTATATGGTAACTGGGCGGAGCTTAATAGATTCTGGAGAATGAAGAGACTTAGACGAACTGTTAGAAGAGGAGGAGACATCCACATCTGACAAAGAGTGAAGCACCGCCCCCTGTCTGTTTGGTTCCGTTTTTGATTCTCTGTTAAACTCCGCCCAGCCACTCGGATGAGCAAGTAAATCTGAAATCTCAAGAAAAAAAATATATAAAAAAAATCTTTAAAAAAAGTTATGATGACTGGTTTTTTCGAAACTTTGAAAACGTTAAATATAGTTTATCGAGTGTTCGCTGGATAATTAATGGGCAATGACCACAAGCAAATCAAACATTTTTGGTTTGTTCATTAATGCAAAACAATTGGAATTTATATGAATAGAGAGGAGAAATCAGAGATCATTGTTTGTAAGATGTCAAAATTTGACCTGAACTGATCGGTCTTCCTCCATATGGAGAATTCTGTTCAAAGTTGTTATATGCTGGAGGAGCAGCGAAAACTGGTGCAGATGGTGGAGGACCGTACTGTTGGAATCCGTTGAATCCTGGTGGTGGAGGTGGACCACTATGAGTAGTGAATGTTTGTGTAGTTGTTGTAGTTGCAATCACTGGTACTCCGGTATTAACAACTGATTCATTCTGACAGTATCCTTTCTTATTGCACCATGAGCAACCCATAATGAGGAGAACAATTCCAACGATTAGCAATCTGAAAAAGATGAAATAAGAAGTTTGTTGTGATTAAACTGATATCATACACTATAGTTATCAAAGTGGACGAATTAGAACAACACTCGAGTCCACAACATGATTCTGAACTTTTGCATCCGAATGAGAGAGTTGTTGGTTTAGTGCCATTTGAAAATGTCACCTGAAATTATGAATTTGTTTGACATTTAATGACGAATTTTTGAGAAAACTGACATTTCTCAACTCTTGATCGTCTTCTGTAATTGAGTATTCACACATCTGTGGTCTATCAACACTATGCACATAGTGACCTCCCCAATAGTAATGATAACTGCCGAAACTGAAGAAAGCAGGTGTTTTACAATGTGTAAAGGGTCTCTTACTAGATTGGAGTTATGGGTGAAATGATGACGTTTGTATGTGTCATTGGAGAAGACATGAATATAGTTGATGTCGATGTGGAATGGAACACATTTTGACGGAAATTCGAATTGTATTGAGTATTACCAGACCTATAAAATTGTATTCTAGTGTTATGAGAATCAAAAGAAAAGACATTTCCTACCTGTAACTGCTCGTTCCAGTACTAGGTCTTGAATAAGAAGAGGAGGAAGAAGAAAATGAAGATCCAGAGCTCCGAGAACCGGAACTAAATGAGCTACTGCTCCGAGCTCCACTGGATCCACGACCTCCTCCAGAACTTCCTTTTGCATCAGATAAATTCTGATTTAATAGGGAGAAAAGGAGCAAAATGCTCCAAAGAAGGCGGCTCATTCGATAAATGCGCCGAGCGGAAATGAAACTGAAAATGAATTTTATCAGAGAGAGAAAGCGGCTGCTGACAAAAAACGGCGTGACTGTTGCCTTGGAAACCGAAGGGAGGAGTTGGTTTCTTCTCACGTCTGAAAAAAGAGACACAGAGAAATGGATAAAAGATCATTTGATTAAGAAAACGCTAGAGAAAAGCGAAAAAAACATAGTTTGAACAGAGAAAAGACAGAGCCGGAGACCGAATTGCGTAAGCAGAAACTCAGGGGAAAAAGTGAAAATACGTATCTTGAATTGCGTAAGTCGGTTCAATTTTGGTTTGAAATCTATTTTTGAACTGGGAAAAACGATTAAAGATCAGAGGGATAGAATGAATAAATCGACAAACAGGAAATGAAAAACGCTACGATGAGTAACTATTCGAACCGATGTGTAAAAACAGAAGAATTAATTCCAATCTATTGATGTTTTTATTGCTTGGAAAGCCTTAATAATTTCCTTGTTAATTTCATCATTAAATGCTTATCCTTCTAAGTGTTTTATCTTCTGTCATACTTCAAATCTCTTTTGTTTCACTTTTTCTCAGAAGTTTTTCTCTTGTTACTATTTTCTTTGAAAACAAATGTGTTTTTAATCTCTTATTGCTTATATTGACTGTTGTTTGTTCGAAATGATCTTCTCATTCACTGTCACTTATTCATTCAGTATTTTTTCAAAAAGACAGCCGCTCCAGCACCTCTTCTGAGTCTCTCTCTCTCTCTCTCTCTCTCTCTCTCTCTCTCTCTCTCTCTCTCCCTCTCTTTCACACATTGTGTATCGTATCTAATGTATTCACCTGTGCACA
This sequence comes from Caenorhabditis tropicalis, assembly GCA_016735795.1. Lineage (NCBI taxonomy): Eukaryota > Metazoa > Nematoda > Chromadorea > Rhabditida > Rhabditidae > Caenorhabditis > Caenorhabditis tropicalis. Next base: position 9,559,082 of record CM028618.1, on the reverse strand, counting down.
GCACCTCTCATTTCAATACAGTTATTTAGTATCGTGAATGAACTGGAACAGAATTTTGGAATTCTTGCAGATGAAACACAGTTACTGTTATCATACTATGAGCGTTATGTTGAATCAGGAATAGGAAAATTGAAATACCTCTATTCCTTTTATTAACCGTGTCAGTTTCATTTAAGATATTTCTTTGATTGAACCAACACATTGAACATGAAATTTCTTCTTATTTCTGATTCCAGATCCAGTGGATCTCTACAACGTGAGAAAAGAGCTCATTGCGCATGTATCCATTGCGAGAAAGTTATGACGATATTTGATACTATATCCGTTGCGCAACAGGGGTAATCGAACATGTCTGGGGGCCTCGTTAGGAGATGAGCAACAGATGACCACGCGGATTACGTCATACATATCTATGAACACCAAGATACTCTAGTCAGAAGATGAGCATTTGATATAATACTGTGAGGGGGTAAAAAGACAAGATGAGTTCAGTTTGTAGGTTCTTTTTTAAAAATGAACAAATTAATTGGAAAAGTTACAGAAAAATTAAAGTTGATGAGAGATAAAAATGAATGTCTTCAAACTTTTGATTGCATTACGGATACATTTGCAGCTGTTCCTTGTGGTTTCATGTTCGTATCTTCTTCATTCACGCAATACTTACATAAAATACTGACAATGCAAACAAATAATACAATGAAAACTCTGAAAATAGTGATAAGTTGAATCAACTTTTCGTTTTCTTACAATATTAAAAATGTCTGCAGCCAGCTGCTACTAGAACCAGAACCAGATCCATAATAAGTATAAGAGGAGGAATATCCGGAGCTACCAGAACTGGAAGATGAACTACTGCTACGTGATCCACTTGATCCACGACTAGATCCCGAACTGCTCTTCGCATTGATTTGATGACAAATAGAAATAATGAAGATCAAAGAGCACCATTTCAAAAGTTTCATCTAAAATCAGTGAAAAGAATCGAGATTCTTATTAAAAGTATCGGAGCAAACTCGACAGACGTTTGCGCGTGATTGTTGTCAAGACGACATGCTAGGTGACATATTATTGAACTTTTGATTCTAGTAAAAAGTGATCTGCAATGATTCAAGGAACACAAAAAATCAGAGACGATTGAATTGTTAAGATTGGAATCCTAGTCATCTTTTATTCTAGAATACTCGTTTGTCTAATTTTTGAAGAGTATCAATTACACTCGTGTTTTTGTTTTAAAAAACTGAAAATAACTTTATTCATTGGAATCCCGATACAAAATCATACTTTATAGATGTCTCCATCGCTTTTCATTTGTTCTTTTTTGTCTGTGCAGCAGCTGCAATTGCGGTGTTCAGGAGTCGGTTTTTTGCCGAACTCCAAATCTTCGAGATAAAGAAAGTAGATCAATACTGCGAAGACAAGCGCATAAACGATAAACATGGTGCTGAAAAGCGTCAGTTTCTATGAAACATCACATCATTTATTTATGATTCTTACACGACTCCCTTGTTACATATAGCATCACGGGAAGTTGATGATTGTATTGGAGAATCAATATCTTCACGGGAAGTGGAAGATTGTATTGGGGAATCAATATCTTCACGGGAAGTGGAAGATTGTATTGGAGAATCAATATCTCCAGTGATATTGACGTCGGTAGCGTCAGTTTGAGAGAGAATGAGAAATAAGAATAAAACAGTGTAATTCATGATCAAACGAACGTCTGTTGAGTTGAAGACGAAGTATGTTGGGTAGAAGAAAAAAAAGGAGCGAAAACTCTAATGAATACCTCAAGGAGAAGAGTGTTGTCATGGACACGGAACCGAAGCTCTCGAGATGATGTTTACCGTCAAATATGAGCGACGAACATAATTAAATGTCTATGACGCAAACGATCTTTTTATAAAAGTTTTGATTTGATTCCTGAATGAATGTCACTTCAGCACCATCTCTGAATTTCTTTCTTATGGTTTTTGCCAAGTGATGTCTCCATCTGGTTAGTATACAACACTACCAATCCTTTAATAAAATGTTAAAGCATGGCAGTTTTCGTATGAAATGAGGGCTGACTAGATAAGGGAAAGCAAAACAATCAGATGATAAAATGTACTTATGCAGATATTATAACTCAACATGATGTGTTGAAGTCTGAGAAAAATATCCTGCAATTGTTTCTTGAATTCCGTTCCAGTTCCTATGAAAGATCTCCAGCTGTGCAGAAACTTATTAGAATATGACGTTTTACGTGTGATACTGTATCCGTTACGCAACAGACGAAACTGTGCGTATCTGGGGGCCACGTTTGAGGATGAGCAACAGAACACCGTAAGGATTACGTCATATGTACATCGAGTCAAAAGATGAGCAGTTAGCAGAATACTGTTATGAGAAGAAGAAGCAAACAGCAAACGATCGGATTGAAATATTTCTGTTCGGAAGTAGAAAATTTATTGAAAAGGAGACAAAAATTGATATTTTCGTGATAAAGTTTTCATACCCTATTCTACTCTCTATTTCTTTCAATTTATTTTAAATTGGATAAATTTTCCAATATAAGAGACAATGTCCGAGAGTGTCGACCAGAGGACTGAAGGCCTGGTTACACTAATTTTCAAACTGCTTAGAATGTTCTAATTTTCAGTTTGAAGGTACCCTAGGGTGTCCTCATTACAAATCCGTTTTATTTATCCGGATTCATTCCTCCTCCCTAAAGTTAACGTCATCTGAAGTGAAAAAGTCAAAATCGTTAGTTTTGAAGATAGAGATCTAAACTCTTCAGAAATGAATTTCTGACAAATAAAAGAGTATTTTCATAATAGATCATCAACTTCCATCTCTTCCCGTTCGTCCGGAATTTTCACTTTTTCAACTCATTTTTCAGTTTTTTGAGAATTCTGAAAAATTTTAGTATATTTGTCCGGCTCCAATTGTCGAAATTATGAAACTTCATGTTCATTTACATATAGATCACAAAAAATTAGATTCACCTAGGGGTGCCCAAGACCACTTTTTGGTCATCTTTCTCATATACCAGGAATCGTGTAAGTAGCAAAAAATTTTTCCACTGTGCAAAGGGAATATTTGTCATAATTAGGGTGTTTCTATCATGTTTTCACTATATCGCCCATTTTACCAAAAATTTTTCATTTTAGATTCAATTTCATTAGGCGGTTCTGAGACTTATGGCAACATACTGTCATGAAAATTTGTGAAGGTTAGAAGCATTTCTCGGTAGTAGGGAGGTTTATTCGTCATTTTTATACATGAATACGTGTATTACGATCATTTTGAAATTTTGAAATTTTTCGATTTTTTCGAATTTTTCATGGGATCCCCACATGAAAACTTCAAAAAAATTTTGTTCGAAAAATTTTCTGAAGTTGTTTATTTCAGTGTGAAAAGCACCAAAAGTACATAAAACGTTTCAAATCCCACCTCAAGCATAGTTGTCTTCATAAATTTGTAAAAATGTAATGTTGAAAATTGATAGCGTAAACTTAACAGCAAATTTTTTTTTGAAGATAAAATACTGGATGAAAAAATTAATAATAAGTGAGAATAGATTAGTTCTCAACTTTTAAAATTAATCCCCAAGTGATTCGGTTTGAAAAACAGACCATAACTTGATGTTGAAAAAATTTGATGGTATGTGAGAAAGATGACCAAAAAAGTGGTCTTGGGCACCCCTAGGTGAATCTAATTTTTTGTGATCTATATGTAAATGAACATGAAGTTTCATAATTTCGACAATTGGAGCCGGACAAATATACTAAAATTTTTCAGAATTCTCAAAAAACTGAAAAATGAGATGAAAAAGTGAAAATTCCGGACGAACGGGAAGAGATGGAAGTTGATGATCTATTATGAAAATACTCTTTTATTTGTCAGAAATTCATTTCTGAAGAGTTTAGATCTCTATCTTCAAAACTAACGATTTTGACTTTTTCACTTCAGATGACGTTAACTTTAGGGAGGAGGAATGAATCCGGATAAATAAAACGGATTTGTAATGAGGACACCCTAGGGTACCTTCAAACTGAAAATTAGAACATTCTAAGCAGTTTGAAATTAGTGTGGACACGGGTTCTCGATAATCTCAGACATCGTCTCATAAAAAGATGCAAATTCATATTTTATATTGGTCTCCATTGTTTTTATTGTTTCCTTTCTCGTCCTTACAGTTGTTCCTGTAGTTTTCAGCAGCTCTTCTTTTTCTCAGCGTCGAATCTTTTCTACAAGCAAAAAAAATCGAGACGATGGAGAGAATCACGAAAACAACAACGATTCCTCTGAAAATAATCAATTTCTATCAATTATGAGATCATTTCGTACTTACATCAAAGCCACGTTGTCGTAAGTTCCTTTAGGAGATGAGGAATGTATTGGAGGGAAAACATGCGCAGTGAAAGCAACAGCAGTAGACTCAATTTGAGCGAATATAAAAAATAAACAAAAATAAATAAAAATCATATTTAATCGATCGATTGAACGAGGGTGAACAATCAAAAACGATTAGGAATACATGACGGAGCAGATTGTTGTCATGGATACCAGAACTAACATTTCCACCTGACTTTTCCCTTCTATTTCAATGACGCAAATGACGAATGGTCATGAAAAAAATTGTGCCTTTGTGTAGTTTATCCTTATGTCACGAAATATAATATGAGATGATTTCTTGAATTCCATTTCAGTTTCTGTTGACCCGTCATACTTGAAGTCAACATTTTCATTTTCATTTTTCATAAAGTGTTCAGCTGTACAAAACTTGTTATGATGAGGTTATGACGTTGTACGAACGATACTATACCCGTTGCGCAATTGCACATATCTAGTGACCTCGTCCAGAGATGAGCAACAGAAAACCGTAAAGATTACGTCATACATGGAATCAAAAGATGAGTTAGCAAGATGCTGTTAAGAAAAGGGTGAGCATGAAGCAAAAAATTATTTGATTTATTCATTTTGTCAGAGAGTAGGAAAGTTTATTGAAAAGAAAGCAGGAAATCAATGAAGAGAATAATCAAAAAGTTTTGATGCCGTTACGATTACATTTGAAAGTGTGGTTTTTGTTACTTACAAATCTTAAAAAATACTTAGATAAGAAAGTTAAATAGATTTTTTTAAAAACTGAAGCTTTCCGTCAATCAGTCTTATGAATTGAGTACTCATATTTTATCTTGCTCTCCATTTTCTCCAATCATCTCTTTGATGTCGTCATCCTCGTCTTTGGGAGAACAGATTCTTCTAATCTCCATTCCTATTCTGTAGTAGATAATCGACAAAAAACCGAAGCAGGAAAAAAAATGAACCACTTGCTCCCTGCAAATATTTCAGAAATTGAAACCGATTTAATATGATATTCTTACAGTGTCATTGAAGATTCAAATCGAGAAAACGATGAGGACTTAACGTCCATTCCAGCAGAAGTATTGGCAGCAGCAGCATTGACATCAGAAGCATTGACACCAGAAGGATCGTCAGCAAAAGCATTGATAGCAGAGGCATTAACATCAGAAGCCTTGGACTCGGTAGCATTGGTAGCAGAAGCGTTGACATCAGAAGCATTCACAGCCGCATCTATGTCATAAGAAGCATTGACAACAGAAGCATTGGCTTCGGATTGGTGAAGAAAGAAGAAAAATGCAACGTAGAGAATAAAGAACTTCATTATCGTTAAGTTGAATGAAAGTGAAAAGAAGAGAAGTGAATGCGATATTAGAGTATCGCTATGGAAACGGCAGCAGACATCAACAGTAGTTATCATGGTTCTAATGACGCAAAGAGGCATTCGAGAGTAATTCGCGAAGGGATTGACTGAAGTTTATTAGTATGATAAATGACTCATGGAATAACTGCGGTTTAAACTCATTTTATTTATTTCACAGCAAAGAACAGTGAAAATTCTTTATGATGCACAGAAGTTGAAAAGGAGAAATTGGAATTGGAATGAGAGGGAAAATTTGATATTCATAGTTGAATGACGAGGTAAAGGGCATATAAATTTACCGGTTTTCACTGGTCCTGAGAGATATTTATATATACAAACAAAGCATAGTTATCATTTCTTTGGTTTTGGATTGTTATTTGTTTTCCGTTTTCGAAGAGGTTCTGAGTCTTTTGAAGGACGTTCTTGTTCTCGTTTCTTAGCATAATATGCAATGAAAATGATAAGAGATATGAATCCAAAAACGAAAAGTCTGAAAAGATAAAGAATTGAATTGAATGAATGCATGGAAGGTAACTTACAACTCGAACCATTGATCAAAGTCATGACAACAATACATTCCACAGCAAGCAACTTTTCCAGCACATCCGAAGAATATTGACTTAACTTCAGTTCCATTCAAGAAGGTCACCTGAAAAATATTCTTGATTTGACTCAACTGTTTTCTTCCATTCTTACATTTTGCAATTCTGCATCATCTTCTCCAAAAACGTATTCACAAACGACTCCTGGATGGGTGGAATTGCTTTCTGATTTGGCCAAACTATAACTCCAATAGTAGTTTCTATTGTCGTATCTGGAAGTTAAGAGATTCAAAAACAAAAATATTGAATAGAAACTGACAGCAAAGGAGCAGTTGCAAAGACAACAACAAACGGATGACCAGGAGATCCACGAAGACTTTGCGTGTGATAAAAATGACTTGTTCGGAAACCTTTTGAGCCGAAATCCGAAACGGACGATGTTTGTGACTGTCTGAATACAAAATCAATCAGATAATTCCTTTTTTTTTTAAATCTTACACTTTGTATCCATATGCTCCAGAACGAACACCTCCAGAATATGAACTACTTCCACGAATACCACTTCTCATTGATGATCTTCCATGAGCTCCTCCTCCACCTCCACGTGCTCCACTTCGTCCTCTTCCGCGTCCTCTTCCGCCTCTTCCACCGCCTCCTCTTGCCACGGTGTCATAGAAGAGAGAAAACAAGAGAACGTGGAGAAAAACAGAAGAAAATGTGACTTTCATTTGGATAAAAAGACAAAATTTGGCAGTCGAATTGGAAAGAACGAAGAGAAAATTGATCGAGAACTTATTATTTCAGCATAGAAAACGGCGTTATTTGAACATTCATCCGATGGAATAAAAGAAATGTATGAGGGAATTCTTCTGATAAGTGAGCATACACCGCTTCTGTTGAAGAGTGACGAATATCGAAAAACAAGAAAGACACGGAGCAAGAGAGACGCAGACAGACAGTGAGAGAGAGTTACGAGAGAGAAAACGAGAAAGCTCGTTGCGCGTTTAGATGAGAATATGTAATATTAGTGTGATGGGTCCGAAGAGAAACAGAAAAAGACAAAAGCATTTGAAAACGAATTCGTCGTGTGTTGCATTAATGAGAAGTAATTCTAAACTCTTTTGCTCCTTGGTTATCTAATCCAAAAAAAGAAAAAAAGAAACAAATTGGAATGACGTCACTTTCTTGCTTTCAAGAGGAGTTGCGAAATTAGTTTCAGGGGCAGAAAGATTATGAGAATTCGATTATTGTGTAATTTTAGAAACAAGTAACTATGATGTATATTGAATATATTGAATCTAGTTTATTTTAAAAGTTAGTCTGAAAATATAATTTCCAGATCTCTGATTTCCGAAAGGATAAATTAAATTTCTTATTTCAGTGAGAACGATTATTAAAATATAGAAAATGTTCATTAAAAACGAAATAAGTTCAAAGACCTGTTTCAGATTCAACCTTGTGTTTTTTCTTCTTATTTATACTTCATATTTCAACTGATTTATCCTCTACAACAACCATATATAATTGCGATTATGACAGCAAGAAGCCATAAAATACTGTAAAACTATCATCCCCCGATGAAGAAATACCGTAACTCACGATCCAATCAAATTAGCAATTGGTCCGCAACATCTCATATCACAACAAATATCATATCCACCACATCCGAATTGTATAATTTTTGGGCGGGTTCCATTCGCAAATGTCACATTAAACAGCTCTCCATCGTTTTCATCTATTGTATGTTCACATAATTTATTTTTGTCTGAAACGTTACGATAGTATCCAAACCAAAAGTAGTGATGATTATTGTGTCTGAATGAAAAAACAAATTTAGAAGTGTTTTTGCAAACTTACATTATTGGTAATTCTGGTTTATTGATTATAAATGTATTTGCAGTTGTTCCAACCGAAAAATGAGATTTGAACATAGATGGTTTGAATGCATCTCGATTGATATCAAGAGAGTCCCACATTTCCCGATTTGAACTAAATTAAACAATTTAACTGAATTTTCAATAACAGCAAATTTGCCTCCGAGCTCCACCAATACCTCCGGATGAACGTGATCCAGAAGACGATTTACTTGAACTTCGAGATCCACTGCTTCCCCTTCCTCCACCGCCTCGTCCACCTCCCCCTTTTGCACTTATTTCATAATAAAAGAAAATGAAAAACAATGAAATAAAGAAAAAAACGTTCATGAAACGGACGATTAGAAGACTGTCTCCAATTTTCATTTTAGATCAATCAACAACCTTCGAGAGAGAATTTTAGAATTGAAGAGACGCCGACAATAGAAAAAGGAAAGAAGTAATTCTGTATCTAGTTTCAATGTATTTTGAACTAGAAAAGCAATAATTAGAAATTAGTTCATGGTTGTTATTCATTAGAAGGATTCAGGAAATATAAAAATTATTCACTTGGCAAGAGGAATGATTTTATTTTCAAATCAAAAAAATGAAAATTATGAATTTAATTTCTTTGTCTTCTTCAAAACCTCGTTTGTTTCCTTGTACTTAACTCGATTCAACTTTTACAACAACCATATGTCATTGCGATTACAACGACCATAATCCATACAGTTCTGAAGAGTTTTAAGTTGAAAAACCAATCAAGATAGTCCAGTTAACTTACAATCCTAGCCAGTCTCCAATTGAACTGCAACACGACATTCCACAACATTTTTCATATCCACCACATCCGAATGTTATGAACTTTGGAGTGGTTCCATTCGCGAATGTAACATTGAACAGTTCTCCGTCTTCTTCACTTATCGCATATTCACAAGATGTTGTCTTTTCTGGTCGACTACGATAGTAACCATGCCAGTAATAATAGTGATTGTCGTATCTGAAAAAGAAGTTTGTATTCTGTGACGATCTACTGATAGATAATACATTATTGGTGTGGCTGGTTGACTGATTATATAAGTATTTCCTGTTGATCCCGTGGAGAAGTATGTCTTCGATGTCGACGGTTTGAATACATTCGAACGAAAAGCCAATGAATCATGGTTGATATAAGTGGAATGACTTGAGCTAAAAAACTATTGTTTAATTTCAAAATTTTTTCAATTTTAAACGTACCTTGAGTGAAATTTACCCCCACCGGATCCACCTGATCTGGAAAAAGCCCTACTTCGAGCTCCACTTCGTCCTCTGCCACCACCACCACCTCGTCCACCTCCGCCTCCTCTGCCTCCACTTTTTGCACTTATTTCATAGAAAACGAGTACAGAAAATAGAAAAACGAATAAGGAAATGTTCATGTAAAAGAAAATTAGACAACTGAACTGTCGCTCTTTTCGTTTCTTCTTTTAGATCGATTAGAAATCATCGAGAGAGAAATGGAAACGAAGAGACGCAGATTATAAGAGAAAGATCATGTTCTGTTTCCTGTTTGATTGCGTTTTGACCGTCGGAAACGATAGGAGTTAAATGTATGATTCATGTTTTTTATCAGGATTCGTTTCGAAATATGGAATGAGTCGTTTGAGAAAAGAAGTTCGGGAAATGGGATAAATTATTGGAAACCGGCTGTTTATAGCAAAGTTTTAAAATGAAAGGGACCAAAATGAGAAATGTTGCTAAAAGTATCAACAGAGCCTTCAATTGGAATAGAAGAAATAGAAAAAATATACTTGTGTGAATCAATCTAAATACAAACAAGAAACGGAAGTCGTTCCTACAAACGTTCGATGTTTGATCGGAATTTGCAGGAAAGTGACAATAGATCACTATCAATTCTTCCAAAGTGGATACAAGCAACCTGTAAAAGTTCGAGAAGAGAATCTGTAAAAACTCCGCAATGAATAATATAAAGATCAGTTACAATGGGTTACCGAAACTATAAACATACTCTCTCCATTTCCCGTTCTATTTCTTCGTCCGAAGAGATGAGCTTTTGATATATAAGGGAGGGAAGATCATTCTGAAAAATCACATTTCTCATTCTATTCTCTCTTCAATATCTTCACTTCTGATTTTCAGATGGCTCGCAACTTGATCTTCGTCGCATTCGCTCTTGTAGCTGTTGTCATGGCTGGACCAGGAGACGATGAGAAGAAGAAACCAGAACACAAGAGAGGAGGTCCAAGAGGATTCCATCATCCTCTTCCACCATTCTTCAGAAATGTCTCTGACGAAGGAAAGAAGGCTATCGGAGAGGTTTTCAAGAACGAAGCTTTGACAATTGCTCAAGCTGACACACAAATCGCTGCTCTTGCTGAGAAATACGGAGTTGCTGTAAGTGAAATGGGAGCCATTCTCTTATATTAAACGGAACATTCTTTACAGGCCGCTTACAAGGAACACAAGGAGAAGGAAGCCGCCAGACAAGCTGAGATCAAGAGCAAATCTCCTTCAGTTATCAGCAGCCTCTCTTCTGTAGCTGCTAAGCTCTCTGCTATCCATGAGAACAAGGATCAAACACGCAAAGCTCAACGCGAAGCAATCCAAGCTCTCCGCAAAGAAAACGGAGTTGCAGTTGATGCCATTGAATTCATCGGAAGAAAACTTGGAGGATTCGGAGGACGTCATGGAGGACACAATGGAGGACATAAGGGAGGACACGGTGGAAAGTTCGGAGGAAAGTTCGGAGGAAATCGTGGAGATAAGAGAGGACCACGTGGAGGAGAAGAGAAGAAGGATGAGAAGAAGGATGAGAAGAAGGCTGCTTCCAACTAAATTCCTTTTGGGTAATTGATAATTTCTAATGTTTAAATAAATCATTTTTCATTTATTTTTACTGAAAAAAAACAGAACTCAATTACTTATATATCCATAAGTAACAGCCACCACCACAAACACGACACACAGTAATCTGAATCAATAAGAAGTATTAGAAGAACAAGTAAGAATCAGAAGAAACTTACATAGCGATCCACGTGCCAAGTGTACTGCAACATGTCATTCCACAACATGTTTCAAAGCTTCCACAACCGAATGTCATCGATTTCGGAGTTGTTCCATTTGAGAATGTAACATTGAACAACTCTCCGTCTTCTTCAGTTATTGTATACTCACAAACGGTCTTCTTCTCTGGACGACTATGATAATATCCGTGCCAGTAATAATAATGATTGTCATATCTAAAAAGAATTTTTGTTTCCCAATAAGAATGGTCAAATTAACATAATTGGGGTTGCAGGTTGGCTGATAATATATGTATTTCCTGTTGTTCCAGTAGAAAAATATGAATTCGATGTAGAAGGTTTAAATAAAGTTGAACGAAGTCCCGAAGAATCATGATTTATGTACGAATGACTCGAACTGAAAAAGATTCAGGAAACCAATTGAAAAAGTCTTCAATCACATACCTGGAATGAAACTTTCCTCCTCCTCCAGATCTTGAATAAGATCTACCTCGTGAACCTCCTCTTCCACCACTTCTTCCGTTGCATTTCTCAAGAGAAAGAAGAAAAATAAGAGAAAAAACAGGAGAAATGTTCATGATAGAAAACAAAAAAGAAACAGTCTGTCTCTTCAAAATGCGTATTTTTTCTCCGCTAGGAATGTTCTGAAGTGAAATAAGACATGTTATTGAGAGACGAACACTTTCAGATGATTTCTGTTTGTTTTTTGATCTTTCATCAATTTACTTAACACAGTTTTATAAATATTCTCCCAATGAAAACAGTTTATTAAGAAATTAGAAAACAATCAAAGTTATACATACAAAAAACACTGACAGTTATTTATTTACAGTTTTTTCAACAATCAAAATAGAAGACTCCAGCTGCAATAGAGAAGAGGAAGAATAAACATCCCATTCTGAAAATTTAAAATCAAGAAGAAATCCTTTCTCTGAAATCTTACATTATTAAAAATCCTGAAATGTGATTACAGCATTTTGATCCACAACATTCGTCCCATTTTCCGCATTCAAAAATCAGTGAAAACGGATTTGTTCCATTTTGAAATCTGACTTTTGTGAGCTCATTATCAATTTCTGTGATATTGTAGATGCATATTCTTTCTGAATCTGAATGACTTTCATAATATCCATTCCAGTAATAGTTATGACTTTCGTATCTGAATATCCACCGTTTCAGATATACATAGTGGAACCTTTACTTACACAATAGGATTCGATGGTTCTTTTATAATAAAGATAGTTTTTGATGGATCGAAACTAAAATATGTTTCTAGAATAGAGGGAGATCCAAATAAGTAGGCGCGAAGATCCGAAGAATCGTAGACTGTTTTGTGTACCTTCCTATAACCGAAGCATCTGTCGAATGCAAAAAGAAAAAGAACGGCGACAGTCAGATGTAGGTTCATTTGAGAAGGAGACAACAAATTGTTCTTCTCTTTCTCTTTTTCCTTTTCAAGTTGTTTTTCTCTTCGAGACACTCGCTGTGATTGGAAGACGTCACTACTTGTACTTGACAGTTTCTTTTTCGTTTTCATATGACTTTAGTTAAGATGAAATGTTAACAGGAGATCTTTATTTGGTTTAAATTTGTTTGTCTCGGTTTGTTTAAATTTGTTCCACAGAAGAAGAAGAAGAAGAAGAAGGAGGGATGAAGAGAAAGAAGAGTGGAAGATAATGGGACGACTGGAAAAATGAAAAAATAATGGAGGTGAAGGAACATGGCTGAATAAGATAATGGGAAGACTGGAAACATGAAAACGAAGAAGGAAGAAGATTAGACGGCATGGATCTCCATGGTTGGGTCGTTGATGGCGCTGATAGTCATTGTGGTGGATCCCTTGCGTTCTCTTGAATACTTCGCGTACTTCTTGTATGCTTTGTAACCGAGAACACCGACGACGAAGATAACGCTGAAAACATGTTTTGTTTCCTGTTATACGTATCAATCGTATATTCTGTTCAATCGGAAGTTTAATTAAGCTTCTAGCGGTTCAATTTCCGTTCTCAGTATCTTGTGATTGTCTGTCTCTTACCAAACGACAACAGTAGAACTACGACTGTCTCCACAACACTCCAAACCACAGCAGTCTTGATAAGACAAACATCCGAATTGAAGAGATTGAGGCTTTGAACCATCCGAAAAAGAGACGTTTTCAAACTCCTTGTCAGTCTCGTCGATGTGATACTCGCACTTCTGGGGATGATCGCCGTCACGAACATAGTGTCCATACCAGTAGTAGTTGATTTCATTGTATCTTTTCATAACAAATCTATGATCTTTATCAAAAACTACAGTAATACCTGACTGGGAGAGACGGAGCAACTATGACTCGGTATCTTGTGGAATGATGGAAAACGTGGGACTTAGCCTCGAGAGTGTAGTTGGAATAACGATGCATGTTACTAAAGAGTTATCTAATCATCATCATCTCAATCATCTTCCCCTATACCTGATTCTTCCAACTGGTCTGCGATGATGCTTTTTGTGTTCCGGAGCATAGCTCAAGACTCCGAAGACAGAGACGAGAAGCAATATTGCGATGAACTTCATATCGCGTGTCTGAAAATGTGATGGATAAAAGGACGAAGAAGGGACGGGCGAATGAGGTTAAATTAGAAAATGAGGATTCAATCAAGACAAAATTGCCACACGAGCGAATAAGAAGAAGACGGGGACGTCGAATGAGACAAGAAGCACAAATATATGTGACGACACTGTGGGAGGTTTCTGCCACAGTTGCTTTTCCGTTTGTTTGGCCTCTTTTTTGTCTCTTCATCTTCTATTATATCTGAAACTAGCCAAGACTTGATTAGTTTCTCATTTCCGGAATGCCCATATCTTGGCAGAAAGGAAATTTACCCGATCGCTCAATTATAATATATCGTGCGTGGGTAAGACTCGTGATATCCGCTTTTCTCAATAACAGATACAGGAAAACTATACGAAAACATGTGAGCTCACATGATAAGGAAGAAGGAAGTAATAGAAACGTCACAGACTTGAGAAGAAGGAAGCAGAATGGTTATGATCGGACAGTATATGAAAGATCACCGGCTTAAGATTCCCTTGGAAGGACGTCCTCACGGCTCCACGGAGATCTGAAACAGTAACACGAAAATCCTTGCAAAGACCTGGATAAAAAATGAACGACAAAGAATGTGTAATTTATGCGTATTTCATACAAAAGACACGTATCATGCTGATGTTTAGAATGGAACGTTCGCTCGAGAGTTCCTTCATCTTTAACATCATTCAAATGTATTTTGAAATCTGTCAGTTTTCTCGAAAGTTTGAAGAATTTTTGTTTCAAGTGCATACATATATCTGCTTCAGAATAGAATTTCGAAGCTTCAATCTGGAACTGATAGTAATTCTCCAATTTAAGTTTCTCTCACATCGTACTAGTTCTCGGTTACCAAAATAATGTATCAATGATTCATAATTCGAAGTTCAATCAGATACCAACCCACGAATAAACTCTGACCGCGAACATTTGAATGGTGTTCCATAGGATAACCGTAGTATCTAAAATTCAGAAACAAAAGTTCCTCCACCAAGCTGTTCAAAACAAAATTGTCTGTTTCAAAATCGTTTTAATTGCCTTTGCTACCAGAAATTTCATAACACAAATTGAATTTTAATTGAAGAAGTTTTTTATGTGATTCATTTATTTTCAAGAATTGATAAAAGTCTTTTGATGACAATATTATTTAAGTTTCAATTTCGATTTGAGAACATCTTTCTTCACTCTTTTCACATCAGCCAGAGAAAGTTGCTCGTTGAACCAATAACAGTCATCACAGAGACAATCCAATTCAGATTCACAAAACCAAACATTACATCCCTGTAATTTGTCATTAGGTTTTGTGTTATATTTGATTAGATTTATAGTTTTTTCAAAACCGGAAAATTTATATTTGAAACCCGTTTCAACCTACAAACATAATTTGTTTCCGTTGTCCTAGAATTCATGAATTGAGATGAGACATTACGTCAATAAAGTCCCCTTGTGTTTTCTTTTTTAGAATATTCGGAATTGAACAACTTTGTCTATTGAAAGGTTGTGATTTTTTTCTTTTTTCAAGAAAAGCGGCCAATTTCAAAGTCATAATTTAGAATTCTCTGAAAAAGAAGTGTTCACTTACACTAACTGAGCATTCCTCGGGACAATATTCAAAACAAGCGGTGACGAATCCGATTGTGAAAAAGAAGAAGAGAATGGTTTTCGAATTCATCATATTCATCATGTTTCGAACATGTTGATCGGAATCGGGTTTTATATTCCAACTTTTTTATGACTGGTTATTAAAATTCAAACTCAAAATACATGAGAAACGATGTAAACACATCCGGTTAACATAAAATTTAAACGTGTGTGTAGAAGAGTATCAGAAGAAGAAGAAGAACGTGTCGTTTGAAAATAACTATGACACACATGAAATAAAACTGTTATTATCAATTCATTTGTTGATTTTGTGGTGAATTAAATGGCAAATCGTAGAAAATTTCAAGCATCCTCTTCTTCTTCATCAAACTCTTCTTCCTCTGGGTCTGGTCTTCTGTTTCCTCTGGATAGTATCTCTTCTTGGCGCAGGCGAAAGAATTCATTCTCTAAAATGAAATTCATGTTAATCTTTCAACTTCGTCAAAAACTGACCGTATTTCATTCTCTCTGCTTGATAGTAAACTCGAAGTGTTCTAAGCAGATCTCTGAACACGCGGTAGGCCAAATTGAAAAAGCCGATGATGCTGAAAAAAAGAAATTTTTTCGATTTGATGGTAGAGACAAATGGGTCTTACAATGCAGTAGCTGTCAGGTATTTGCAGTAAGTTGTGTAGGCTTCCTGTAATATCGAGAACATGTAGTGACTTTTTCTACGTATCAGCTAACATAAAGAATACTTCATTGGTCTTTTCTAAGTAAGACTCGGTTGAACTGAGTGATTCTATGTTCGAAACTTCTTTGAAGCAATCTCAAATATACCTTTCTTTCGTTTGCGTAGGCCGCCATGAGCAGACAGTTCGATCTCAGAATCTCTGATTCGTAGTTCTCCCCGTTGAATGGCTTTTTCACGTCAGACGCCCCTTGGCTGTAAAAGAAGTTCACTTTCAGAATTCCCTCTCTCGTTTTACTAACCGTTTGATTGACGCTTTCCACGATTGCACGCCTCCGCAGAGGAAGAGAAAACAGAAAAGAATCGGAAAGAACTTCATCGAGAAGAAGAAGAAAAAATAGCTGAATGCGAGAAGAAGCGAATTCGAAATGGAAGAATGAAGAAGGAATTTGAAATATGAAATAGAGAAGTAGAGAGAAAGACAAGTCCGTTGCTTGGTAGCAGCAGCTCCGTTTATCACTTTGGGATTTGAAAATTTTCTATCTGAAATCAGAAAACAACTCAAGACAAGTGAAAATTATTATTTATTACATGAAGAAAAAGGAGAAGAAGAAAAGAAAAATAAGTAGGAAAACGACTAATAATTACAAAATAAAGAGAAGAATAATAACAAAAAAGTATGGAAATATGTTTTTCTTTTTGATAAAAAATGATAAAATTAATTATTAATTCGAATTCACAACATTTCGCTTTGTCGTGGCGTTTCGATCGAAAATGCGCTCGTTTTTGTTGGTTCAGAACCTTTTGCCTGTAAATTGATTGTAGATTATTTACAGTAGTATCCACGTGTTTTTACCTGTTTCTCTTGAGTCACTTTTGTCACGTGGAAATAGTTGCCTGGAGTTGTTCCTGGTGGTCTTACTACTAAATCAGCAGTACTTCGAGCTTCTCCAGCAATGTTTTCAGCCAAACAAGTGAATTGACCACTGTCGGCGCCTTCTACTCGGACAATCACTAATGAATGATAACCATCTCCGTGCTGAAAATGAATATTTTAGTGCTGAAATGGATGTTGGAAGCCTCTTACATCAACAATTCTGACTTCTTCGCAGTCAGGAATTTCATATCCATCACGCATCCAAATGACTTTTGGCATTGGATCTCCAGTCACTCGAACTGTCCATTTCAATTGACTTCCTTCTTCAATTTCCTCACTTATCAGACGTTGAATGAAATCAGGAGCAATCGTTTTAGCTGAAATTTTAAACATATCAGAGTGTAAAACGGAGAGCATGTTTGACTCGAAAACTCACGTCTAACTACTAATTGTGCACTACTCGTTGCAACTCCACTATTATTTTTAGCCGTACACATGTATTTTCCGGCATGCGACAACTGGCAATTGAGGAAATTCAGAGAGACCCGTCCTCCAATATTCGAAACTCTGATATCATTCAAATCAAGAGGCCTTCCATCAATTGTCCATTCGACTGTTGGAGCAGGCCAACCGGTCACAATTCCCTCAAATGTTGTATTCTCTCCTTGAGCAACAACAGTTGAAACAAGAGTTTGAGTAAAATGTGGAGGATGTCCATTCGTTTTCTTTCCTTCCAAATCATACGTTTCCAAATGCTCTTCGTCTTTTTTATGCTCCAATTCTATTCTTTTAGCCGGTGGAGGAGTCGATAATTTCGATGTTTCGTGTTTCAATGGTCTCTTCTGTTCATATTCAAACATTGCGAACTCTTCTTCAACAGTCGTGTATTCAGTCGGTTGATTCTTTCTTGCTTGTTGTTGAAGTCGTGTCTCTTCTTGTCTCTTTTGTTGATAAGTTTGAAGAGATCTCGGTCGAACATGAAGAACAGTCAGAGATTCAGTCACTCCTCTCTTGTTTTCAGCAATCATTTTATAATATCCTGCGTGTTCGAGTCTTGCTGGACTAATGATAATCGAATACGTATCGTTGACATGGCAGATCTGAATAAGAATCATTATAGACTATTCTGAAGAAAATTAAAACTTACTTTCAAAAACTCTGATTTCTCAGTGACTTGTTTGTTATTGAAGAAGAATCTTGCAGCCGGTTTTGGATTTCCCACTAGAATACATTCGATTGCTATTCTTCCACCTTCTTCCACTGTATATTCTCTTTCGAATGCTTTTATGAATTCTGGCTCTGTCGTTGTTCTTGATAATCCTATTCTCTGCATATTATCTTCAGCGGTACTTCTATGAATCGGTTGTGGTGGAGGTGTTGGAGCTGAATCAGTATACGCACCGTCAGTCCAGAAACCTTCGACATCTGATGCTTGGATGAAACTATCTCGGTGTCTAACAGATGACTCTTCGTCCGTTTGTCGTCTAATTTCTGAACTAATTGGTCTAGCAGAAGTTTTCTTTGTCGTTTCCTCATCGATACCTAACCGTTTAACAGTCACAATTGAGCTATTTGGATGAGTTGCATCCATGTGTCTATTCTGAATCCATCCTTCTCCAGATGTCGTTTCAGTGACAGTCGTTGTTGTCTTTGGTTCTCTTCTAATTGGAATTCGTGATTCGTTCTTAATTCTCTGATCCTGTTCTTCTTCTTTCTTTGTTGTGATCAAATGCTGTTGATTTCCGGTCTGTTGAACGTCTTGATGTACATGTTCACCTCCTTCAATATCCAATCGTTTGACTGTTACCGTCGATTGTTCTGGTCTTCTCATATCCTGATGAACATTCTGAACCCATCCCTCTCCGGAAGTGGTCTCTGTCACTGTTGTGGTTGTTTTTGGTTCTCTCTTCACCGGAATCTTTGATTCATTTCTGATCCTTGATTCTTCTTCTTCTTCCTCTCTCGTCTTGACAGTTTTCTGTTGTTGTTGTGGAGTTGCTTGATAATTCTGAATATGAGTTCCTTCATCAATGTCCAATCTCTTCACAGTTGTAGTCGACAAATGTGGATTCTGGAAGTCTTGATGAGTATTCTGAACCCATCCTTCTCCAGAAGTCATTTCAGTTACAGTAGTCGTCGTCTGTGGTTCACGCTTAACTGGAATTCTAGATTCTCTGTGAACATCCTCCACAATCTTTTCAGTGACAATGTTTTTCTGTTCCGGCTGAGCAAACTGAAACACTGTTCTGTTTATATTTTTCAAAAATTCAGAAACAAACCCTCTGTTGATTGATATTCTGAGATTCTTCAATATCCAATTTCTTGACAGTGACAGTTGATTTATGCGGTTCCACAAAGTCTTGATGTTGATGTTGAACCCATCCTTCTCCAGAAGTTGTTTCAGTCACTGTGCTTGTGACTTGTTTCTCCTTCTGTTGTTGTTCTTCGTATTTCTTCTGAAAAGTATTCTCTCATTCAATTCCTAATTCTGTGAGACTCACATCAACATCACCAGTGATTTCTTCTGTTTGTTTTACTACCGTCGTAATTTTCTGTTCATGAGGAGTTGCCAGAATATCATCAATTCTGTCAATTTGTGGAGCTTCTTTGATAATTGCTTGTCGATCTGGTTGAGAGGGAACATGAACTCGCTGCAAAATTAATATTGTTATGAAAATATTAAAAACAAGGGATGCTCACAGCAATATTGGCAACTGGTTGTCCTCCCGTAGTCGTTGCTCTGTGGGCTTCTGGTTGTGCTGCGTTTTGATACTTTGCAATGTTCTCAACAGAAGGACTTCTTCTTGTCAATGTTGATCTGTGAGTTTCTGGCACTGGAGATTGACGAATCTTAGCAACATTCTCCAAAGAAGGTGCTTTGGAAATCGAAGACTGATGGGTCTCTCTAACTGGAGTCTTTCTGATAGTTGCCACGTGTTCTGAAGTGGGTCCAGGAGTAGTTCTTGCTTCATAAACTTCTCTTTGTGGTGATTGACGAATAGTTGCAATGTTCATTGTTTTAACAGTCTCATTTGATGACGTGGATCTTCCCATGACAGGTTGAATCGGTTCATGAGACTGTCCAATATGAGAGATATTTGTTGTCGTGGTAGTTGTATGGTATCCAACTGGACGAGGAGATGGTTCATGTACATTATGGGAACTGTATTGATCCAAACCAGATACTGTTCTTGTCTCTGTCACTTCAACTTCTCTCATTGGTGACCAAATTTCATCAATCGTATCAATCCATCTTTGTTGGGATTCTGTCTTTCGGACTTCTCTTACTTGAGGAACTGGAGAAATTGATCTCTGTGAGAGATGCTCTTCGAAATGTTGTTCTACCAATTCAACCCATCTCTTCTCATCAACAATCTTTTCTAATTCCTTCGGTTGATAATCTGATCTTTCTCGTGTTTCCATTTCTTGACTTTTTTTTGTAATGACAGTCTGTTGAATTGGTTGACCGATTTGTTCATTGAGATCTTCTTGAAGATGATGTTCAGTAGTGACGACTCGTTTCAATGATGGCTGAACATGAACAGTAGCTCCCGTCACAGCTTCTCCTATTTCATTTTCAGCCACAGCAGTGTACATTCCTGCGTTGACGGGTGAAATCTGTTGAATTGTGAGTCGAGACCATCCATCTTCTTGCTCGGAAATCTGAATTTGATTCGAAGTTTGAACAGGAGAATCATTGAATTTCCAATGAACTCTTGGCTTTGGCTCTCCATAAGAGAACACTTGAAGAGTTGCAGTTTCTCCCTCTTGCCACGTGGTATTTGTGAGTGGTGGCTGAATAACTGGAGGTCTCTGAATAGGAGTTCTTGGTTTTGGAGGTGTTTGTGGTGGTGCTTGTTTCTTTGGAAGTACTCTCAGTTGACAGAAATTAGCAACTTCTCCATGAACATTCTTCGCTCGAACTGTATACGTTCCAGTATCCAATGGAACAGTTTGATCAATTACCATTTGACAATGATCTCCAGAGAATGTCAAATGAACTCTTTGACTCTCTTTCACAGCTGTTTCTTCCTTGAACCAAGTCACTTCTGGCTCTGGTTTTCCAACGACAACACAGTCTAAACGAGCAGTTTCTCCTTCATTCACTTGAACACTCTGCATTTGTTTCACAAATCTTGGCTTATCTTCTTCAAGAATCGCAGATGACATGGCACTTCTCGCTGAAAAAAAAACGTTTTTGAAGTTTTTCATCAACTGAAACTGACATTTTACAATCAGATTGGCGCTGCTCGAAGCAGATCCTCCAACATTGGTTGCCTTCACAGTGTATTCTGCTGTGTCCTCAATGAAACTCTCTTCGATGACTAAAGTAGCAACTCCATTCACATATTCCTGACGATAATCCATATTACTCTTCACATCGATTCCATCTTTCAACCATGAAATTGTTGGTTCTGGTTCTCCATTAATTCTTGCTGAGAACTCGTAGCGACATCCTTCATCGATCTGAAATAATAGATTGGGTTGTTATTAATCTAAAATGATTGAAATAGTTACTTCATCATCTCTGAGTTGAGTCAAAATTTGTGGAGCTTGAACTCTTTGTCGTTCTTCTTCTTGTTTTCTGATGATAATGTTCTGGGATGCAGCCTAAAAGTTTAACTTCAACATCATTCTTCAGTCTAAAGATACTCACTCTTTCATGAAGTTCTTTTACAAGTTGCTGAACTTGTTGTTGTTTTGTCATTGTTTCTTGAACTGTTTTTGTGAATGTTTCGTCTTTTGTGAATCTCGATGCATCCTCCAATCTATGTGTCTGTGCTTCCACTGTTTGATGAATCTCATTAACCTTCTTCACAAGAGTTTCTGATTCTTGAACTGTTTTCGGAGTTTTGTCAACCAAACGAATGATTTCGATCGTTTCTTCTTGCCACATTTGAATCTCTTCTACTATTTTTTTAAGAATTTGAAGTTCTTGTTTCTCTTCTGGAGTCAATGTTATTTCAGTTTGTTCCAAACTTGTCAGTTCAATTGTTTTCGTTTCTTCAATTGTTTGTTGGGGCTTCGAGAGTTCAAAACTTGCAGAAATCGCCTTTCGTTCTAGATTTTCTGCCATTTCTCTGATCACTTTTTGCTTTTCAACTGCTCTTGCAATCTGAGTTTTAACTGAAATTTCTTTTGCCTTGGAGACGACTTCTTCGATTTTCGGCTGTTGAACTTCAATCGCCTCTTTCACAAGTTTGACTTTCTCTTGAAGTTCTTGGCTCTCCTAAAATGATTTTTTAGGAGAATAATTGAGAAATGAGTTCATACCTGAACAGTTTTCATCGGAGTACTATCAAACATTTTGATGATTTCAACCATTTCCTCTTGCCACATTTGAATGTGTTCAGTTACTTTCACTAGTTTCTGTTGTTCCAACTTCTCTTCCAATTCTACAGTAAGATGTTTCAACTGCTCTTGTACATGCTCTACTTCTTCCATTTTATGGACAAATTCAGGAACTGGAAAAATATATTTATATCGTTCATGTCTAAAATGGAAAATCACTACCTTGAGACATTTTCTTGACCTCTTGAATTCTTGCTGATTTGTGTTCAACTGTCTGTTGAAGATCATGAACTCTGTCGATGAGTTCATTTGCTTCTTGAATATTAGCTGGTTGAGTTCTATCCAACATTCGAATGATTTCGATCGCTTCTTCCTGCCACATTTGAATCTCCTGAACAACACGAATCAACTTCGAAATCTCCAATTTGTCTTGTAATTCGATAGTTGTTCGACGAATTTGTTCTTGATTTTCGATGGTTTTGTGAAGTTGAGTTTGGAATGTTTCATCTGAAAGAAATACTTGAAAAAGAAGAAAAAGAAGAGATACTTACTCTGTGAAAGAGTTTTACATGCTTCCAAATGTTCACTTTTCTTATCAACTTCCACTTTCAAATCTTCAATTTTCCTTCTAACTTGTTCGAATTGCTCTTGATTATTCGATTGCGTCGTCACAACTTGATTCATATTTCTGATGATTTCAACCATTTCTTCTTGCCATATTTGAACGTCTTCCACTATTTTCAAGAGAGAATTCAATTCAACTTTGTGACTCAACTGATCAAGACGAGTTTTTATGTATTCATTCTTGTCAATCAAAACGTTTATTCGACTGATCTGTTCTTCATTTTTATTCTCTTCTTTCAATGACTCAAGAGTCGTTTTATGCATGTCTGCTGCATTTTTGAACGATGAAATTCTTTTTTGAAGTTCCTCAACTTCCTGGAAATGGATGGAATCATATTGAAAGTAAAAAAAAATAATTTAACCTCTTTCTTTGTCACACTCGAATTGTCAACTTTTCCAATGAATTCTAAAACATCTGTCTGCCACATTTGGATTTCTTCAATCACAGTTTCAACTTTTGTGTTTGAGTTCTGAAATTCAGATGCTGGTCATCTCAAAATAATCCATTCAATTACCTTATCCATTTGCCATTCCGTCCATTTATGTTGAACGTATTTGAATCTGTTCTCATGGTCAGTTATCATATTTCTGACTGCTTCCTGGGCTCTTTGAATATTCAACCATTCATCTGATTTACCGATTTGCGTTGCGTTTGAAATGAATTTCTCTCCTAAACCACTTTCACTTTTAAAAATCAGATAACCTCAGTTCTTACCTTGATGTTTCTCTTGACTCAATGTTTCTAGAATCATCTGGAAAACGTTTGAAATCTGTGCAGCCACTTTCTCATTTGTGTATTCTTGATTGTTTTCTAAAAGAGTTTGAAGAGCATCGAAAGATCCTTCGAGATCCTTTCCAAACTTGTGCACTTGTTCATAAGTCGTTCCAATTTGAATACGATTCTCCAAAATATCTTTGATCTTTTCATAATTCCTAACGAAATCAGTTAATTGTTGTTCTTCTTCAGGTGACATTTGTGGTTTCTGTGTCAAAAGACTCATTACATCAGCATCTCTATTCACAACTTCAGTTGCAAATTGCTTATGAGCAACGACGAAATCTCGAGCATCATTCAGATTTCCACCCATATCTCCCTTTTGAGCCAAAAACGCAGATGCTTGACCATCGAGCCAAGATTTGATATTTGAGAACTGAAAAATATGCGTTTTCAGTGATTTTTTGATAAAAACTAACATGTGAAGTGGTCTTTCCAGATTCTTTTCGTTGTTTTGCAAGTGCTTCGATTTCCTTTAACTTCTCGGATAAATCTTCCACATATTGTCTAACCAGACGTTGTTCTTCATAACTTAATACTTCTTTTGCTGAAAAATAATAATTTCCGATAAAACTACAGAACATTATCATACAAGCAATATCTTTTCCTTCATGAATCAGAGGAGATGCCTTTTGTTTAGCAAGAGGGGCCAATTCTCCGGCCATCGCGGCATTCGCACTCTTCATGTCGTCTGCCATCATATTCAATTGAGATACCATCGTTTTAGCTGCTTGAAGGAAACCATGAATACGTTGAGAACGATTCATTCTGGTTTTCAAATAGTGAAGGAATTCCTCGATTCTTCCTGATAAATGAGAGATTCGACCACCATCCGACGATGGAGTTTGAGCCAGCTCACGAAGGCGAGCAACGTGTTTCTGTAGAGTCATAGAAGAACATCTAGTCTTTAGAAGATCTCACTTACATTTCCTTCCGTCAACACATTCTTTTGTCCTGTTTCGTTCAACGCCTTCACCTTCTTCTCAGCATATCCAAGCCATTGCTCAATAATAACAAGTTCATCTTCTGTGGTTGTTGTGGTCCTCTGTTGGGAAACTCCTGATTTCCTTTCTTGCCACAGATTTTCGGATCTTTCCCAATCGGAAGCAACTCTGACCACATTTTTAATGTATTTAATATTCAGTTCAATAGAAAATGAAAAAGTTACCGTAACATGATGCTTTCAATTTTGACAGAGGCTTCAAGAATTTCTTGTGGTCTGTCTGGATTGTCATCAAGTTGTCCCAATGTTCGTATTTGGGAAATCACAGATGAACCGAGGTCCACAACAGAAGCTGTTGTGTCAATGATATCTGAAAGTTCCAACGATTCAAAAATTCAAATAATATTGGGTTACCATTAATAAGTTTATCAATTGAAGACTGAAGTTGTTGAGAGTTTTGCTCATTTATCTGCTGAACGATTTCAATTGTCTTTGCAGATAACTGAAAGATTTCATCTACAGAGTCTTCCGTCACCTTCACAATTACCTTCTCATGGCTTTCAGCCAAAGAATAGAATTGAACAGTTTCTCTGAGCATATATCCACGTAGAAGAAGTTGTCGGTTCAAGGATCTCCACGTCTGAAGATGCGACATTTCAAGATCATAAGAAGACTAAAAACATGAAACCCATTTGTTTGAATTCGTACACTACGCAGATTAATGTGCTGATTTATGGTGCAGCTGGGTAGGAATAGTAAAAAAAATAAATGTATTCAAACCTCCCGCAAACTTCTCGCCATTTCGTCGTAAACAATCGCTTCGTTCGGATTCGATTTTTCTGCTCCAAGGCTGTCGGCACGATTCAAAAGAGCTACTACTTGATCATCTTTATCTTGAAGTCTTCTGATGAGATCATCATGGATATTCAATAAATCCTTTGCTTCTTGTGATGTATTTCCTATCGAAAGTAGTTTTGGTTGCATTTCATCAACTCGAAGTTGGATATATCCGGCACTCTGAAATCCAAGTATCAGAATTGTTCTCAGAATGTTTAGATCTCACTTTCAGAAGTGCAACTACAATGGAAGCATTGACACCAGCTTTTACGGCAATCGTTGAAAGAGTTGTCGTCGATTTATCACCCTCCTGGCTCTGTCCTCTTCGCGCCAATTCGCTGAGATTGGCGTCGTTTGGCGCCCCTCCCGGCGCCATTTTCAGATGTTGATGTTTCTGAAAATACGAGATTTCAGAGAGAAAATTGAAGTATTTCTCAAAGAAGATCATAGTAAGAACAGTTTCAATAAGTCATTTATGCAGAAAACATGAAAGGAAATGAAAACTTTGAACCAAGACATGGTATACTCAAGTAATCCGAAGTAAGTGCAAAAAATTAGTATAAAAAGTGCCGCCCACTCCTAAGGTTGTTTCTCGACTTTCTGTGGTGCTCTCCTACTATTACACACGTTCTGGCTTCGGATCTTCTCTTTTCCATCTCTTGCCTTCAGATAGAAGAGTGTAAAACATCGAGCCAAAGCACATCGAGAAGTGGGGACGGAAAAGAGAGATAGAGAGAACAACAACACAAAAATGCGGGCGGAGAGAGAAAGAAGAGGTGAAGAAGCTCCCGGGATGAATTGAAAGAGAAAAAGAGGGAAGAGGGAGGAGGAAGAAGAAAAAGGATCAACTATATGGGAACAGAACAAAAAGAGAGAATTGATGATCGTTTTTAATTTAATATAAAATTGTGGGAATTGATAAAGTATATTGGAAAATACGGATGGAAACTGTTCAAGAATTCATACGGTAGCTAAGAAAAAAGAATTGGCAGCAATGTTCCGATGTTATAAGACGGGAAACGATAAGATCGAAAAATTATTTTATATCTGTGGATTTATACATCTTTTTATTAAGAATTATAATAACACAATATTTAAAGAAATATCAAACTTAGAAGGTATTGAAGAAACCTTTTACGAAATCACAGAGTTTCAAACAAGTAGAACTCTTTCCTTTAGATGGACTCAAGATTTATGATATTTTTCAATTTTTAAATAAAATGATTCAAGTTCAAATGGAAATATAACTTGTTGTGTAATTAGATACTTGGGAACCTTTAAATGTGAAATAATAAACACACTGATCTAACGTTTAGGTGAACTGATAATTTATTTATTTTCAAAATTCTATACGTTCAATTTGAACACGAGCTTCAGCTGAGAACATAAAAAAGGAACAGATGTACTCTAGACAGATCGGAGGCGCCAATTGTTGGTGGTGGCGAAGGAAGAGATAGATGGTGTGTGGTCGAAAGGACTCTTCAGGGTTGTTTCTTATCCGCCCATTACAACGTATTGGAACACATCTCAACGGGTTAGCAGCCAAGCAGCTTCTTCTTCTTCTTCAGCATTTGTTTGGTGCCAAGTTTTCTTGACTGATGCTATTTCGATGACCAGGAAGATATATCGATACAACTGCCGATTTAATATGTAACTGGAACTAAAAAAGTTATATCTGCTTGACTGACATCTGGAGAAAGTGAGAGAAGAAAGAAAGTGTTTTCGGAAGAATAATCTATACTTTTACAAGTGTTTTTCTTCTTTTTTAATAAACTTTGAGCATTTGAATATCATACCTTTTAAATGAAAGTATTTATTTTAAAAGTACAGGCAAGAATATTTAAAACGGAACAATTTCAATTCGCGAAACATCAAAATTTACTTCTTTCTTCCGTAATATTGTTGTTGCTGTTGTGTCTGTTGAGCACTCATTTGTTGATTATTACTTTGCTGATTTCCAGATTGTGGTCCCATCGCTTGGTTGTTTGTTTGTTGATAATTTCCATTTTGGAATTGTTGATTATTCATTTGCTGATTGCTCGTTTGTTGATATTGAGAGTTCTGGTTCTGTCCATTCTGTTGTTGGAATTGGGTATTTTGGTATTGCCCATTTTGATTTTGATTCGATTGTTGGTATTGAGAGTTCGAGTTTATCTGATTTCCGTAAGCATCGAATTGTGGAGTAGTTCCAATTGTGTTGGCGTTTGTAGTGTTACCACAGTTCTGAGCGCTGCACAAACACGGAGCCTACAAAGATTAAAAGTTATGATTTGGGACGATAAGTGGTAGAGATGTATGTACCTGTGGCATTGTTGGCATCGTTGGGATATTTGGGAATGAACCATTGACAGATGGAAGAGTTTGGAAGACTGAGTTTATCCATTGTCCAACCTATAAATAAATTGATGAAAAATAGAATGAAATTCAAGTAAACTAACATATCCATTGACTTGGTTCATGTATTGATCAACACTGTCTCTGTACTGTTGGATCTGTTGAAGTTCCTGTTGATTTGCTTGTCTCGTCTGCCCGTTTTCAATGACTTGCCCATCTTTGTACTGACAATTTCCATTGTTGAATGAATAATCCATCAAAGAGACACTGCTACTTCCAGTACTGGCTTGACTCTGACTCATTTGAGAGTTCTGATTCGAATATCCGTTGTTTGAATATCCTTGAACTTGTCCTGATTGACCCATTTGATTCTGTCCAGCATCGTATTGAACTTGTCCTCCATAGTTTTGTTGTCCTTGTTGATTAGCTGAATACTGTTGATTCTGTTGTTGATTATAGGTGTTAGAAGTGGCTCCATATTGCTGATTTTGTCCATATTGAGAGGTAGTTCCATACTGATTTTGATTGTATTGAATTGGTTGAGAAGTGGCTCCATTGTTATATTGAAGTGTGCTTTGTCCACTCGGATCGTATTGATTCTGATTTCCAGTTTGATATTGATTCGTTGAATAAGCGGCTGCAAACTGATTAGTCGTCACTGTTTGGCCATTATTTGGATCTAAAATTAATCTATATTCTATGAGAATCTATGTTAGTTACTAAATCATTTCACACTGAAACTCACACTGTTGCTGAGCGCTGATCGAGAGAACACATAGAGATAAAATAGTTATAAACTGCATGATTCGATTGACGTTTTTGTGCTTTCTTTTCTCGACCTTTTCACTTAAATACTCAATGATCGGTTGCCAAAATGAATCAAAGCAAATAGACGGTGGACCCTCCGCCCTTTTATTTGACTTTCTTACTTTTTCTAACTAACTACTGAAAAGAGAGAGAAAAGGAAGATTTGAAAATCCAAACAATCTACACTCGGTGTTTACTAGGAAAAAAGAGAATGACAGTTTGCCACTTGATCGAAATAATAATGATGATGAAGTTAGGAAATGATTGAGAAATATCAGTATAAAAAATAAGGAAAGGAGATATCAATTCGTCATCAAATTTATATGTTTATGTTTTCACAGTATAATTGTTTCGTTGAGCTTTTTGCTACTTCTCACGGGTTCAGAGATGTCAGACAAATATTTGGAGAGAAAAAAAAACTATTTCGGCCATTTCGGTTGACAACATGAACATTGTAGTGAAGATAATCCTTTCATAAACAACTTTCAAAGAAAATACTATTTATTCAATTATTATTATTGTAAGGATTGTAGTAATCTGTGTTAAATATGTTCCAATTATATGAATAGTACGGATAATATGGATTGTATGGACTTTGATAACCAGAAGTAGAAGATGAAGATAGAACTCCTTGACCAATTTGATATGTTGGATTTGTGTTCCAGAGTTTAAAAGACTGATAATAAGGATCTGATGGATTGAGATAATTGAAAGAAGAATAAGAAGACGAAGGAACAACTCCTGATCCAATTTGATACGTTGGGTTTGTGTATTGTAACTGATCTGATCCAGTTGAATAGTATGGATCATAGGGATCTGTAAGAAAGAAAGAAATATTTTTATTTAAAAAAACATTAAACATGATCTCATTTTCATTTTCAAACTTACATGTTAAAGAACATTTCGTTGTATAAATCAGAAATACAAAAACAAGGAAATGCATGGTACGAGAGTGTGTTATTTGGAACTATCCACTAGTCTTCCTTATATGCAACTCTGATCAAACACTCCTTCTTCCCTTTTTTTCTACGCTCAGTTGTTATTTCCAGAATCAAAATGTTTGTAGAATGGATAAGAAAGCATGATGCACATAGTTTGAACCACTTGAAAAAGGACTCAATCGTGAAAAAATATTGGGTTTAGGTAGACTCATACAGGAAGAAAAAAAGAAAGTGACGCAGCGAATTGACCTCAAGAATGAGCATGAGTAGATGATGTCATCAGCAAAAGATAATTGTTTTTTAATGAGTATTCTTTGGACTTTGTTATGGTGTTCTGTTGTAATGAAAATTGGAAAAAGGTGGAATGTTTGAAAAAATTAGAGAAAACTCGGCATGAAGGAAAAAAAGTCTTTCCACAAAGAACTTTCTATTTTTGGACAAGAAACAAAGATTTGAAATTAATAGTTGGAAATGATAGCAGCTAATTAAATGAAATGATGAGCCAAAAATCATCTTGAAAGACACTTTTATTGTATTCTAAAGAACAACAGAACCTCAATGAAGTCACTTATTCTTCTACATTTCTCTCCCCATTTTATTCATTTTTCTGAAAATGTACTTTCCCGTTCTCTTCGTTCTGAGGCATCAATAGTCTCGTAATCCTGTCTCCTTGTCTGACGCGAAATTCATTTGTTTTCGTTTGAAATTTGAGGGATAGTTGTCACCTTTAAGGGTGATGAGAGAAATAGATTTAGTATTCGATAGTCATTAGAATAACCAAATTGGTACTCATTAGAATAACCAAATGGGTACTCATTAGAATAACCAAATTAGGTACTATATAAACTGGGGTCATGTTATTGTATTTATCTCTCTCATCTCATTATATCTCATATCTCTCTCATCTTATTCTCTTTTCTCTTTTATATATTATATATCTCTCACTTTCATTCTATTATATTGTAACTGTTCTATTATTATTCTACAATAAAGATTACAAGAAGATATTGTAAATCTTATATGGTGACCCAGTACCTGTAATCTTCTGATTGGGTGCTATTCTCTTCGACTGCTATATACTCAGCAGTGGAAAATGTCGAAGGGAAGCGGAAAGCTCCGAACACAAATCGGATGGTCGAGTCGGAGAATAAAGGATCTTCTCGAGGAAGAAGAAATTCGCGACTCATCGGATGTCGACGAACTAATTCATGTCATTGGAACGACAATACATCTGGGTGAGAAGTTGTCGATTGAAATCAAACGCATAAAGGAGTTGGAAAGACAATGGGAAGAAATAATTGTCAACGACTCAAAAGAATTAGAAAAGAAGCAGCAATACATCAATAAGTATGGTGATTTTACTACAACCACGAAAGAAGGTCAAGAATTCGTGGACAAGCTGCATAACCTATACCAAATCGCAATTGAAAAACTTCAAAAAATTTCGCCGGAAGATGCTACTCATGTCGAATCATGGGAGCAAATAATGCACTCGGATAGTGCCCCTCGCCCAATTATCACCAACTCTTCTCCACTTACTACTACTATTCCTACTACTATTCCTACTATTAATGCTTCTATTCCTATATCTACTTCTACATTGAATTCATTGAATTC
The DNA here is from genome assembly GCA_016735795.1 of Caenorhabditis tropicalis. Lineage (NCBI taxonomy): Eukaryota > Metazoa > Nematoda > Chromadorea > Rhabditida > Rhabditidae > Caenorhabditis > Caenorhabditis tropicalis. Next base: position 9,528,072 of record CM028618.1, on the reverse strand, counting down.
GTATCCCGTCCCTTCTATTACTGCTACTACTACTTATTCTCTACCAGCACCAATTGTTGAGCCGTCTCAAGTCTCTATGACAGGTATTCCGACCATGCAACAAAATTATGCAACCGTTCCCGTTGGACAAATGAGACTGGGCTTACCAACAATGCCACTTCCTACTTTTGATGGAAACATCACCAAATTTATGGAGTTCACCGAATCCTTTGATTCTATGATGAACATGATGCAATTGGATGATCTTTCACGATTCTATTATTTGAAAGGTTCATTGAAAGGATCAGCCTTGGAACTCGTAGAAGGAATTCCGACTCTATACAAGAATTATGCCGTTGCTCGTCAAGTACTTTCACAGGCGTATGGTGGATCTCTTCGATTGAAGAATACTCTTCTACAACAATTGAAAGATTTGCCGTCTATTCATCTCTCCAGATCACCGAAAGATCTTCAAAATTTCTGTAACAGTGCGTCGAAGGTATTCCATCAACTGACATCCCTCGATTGCCAAATGGACAATATGATGACAGCTGCCCTCTTAACCAGCAAACTACCCAAAAGAATTCTTGCCAAACTTTACGCTAATGATACGGATTCACCTCTCTCGGCTGGTCAACTCATCACTCAACTATCTTCTATTTCGACTCGAGAAAACGTGGTTGATGACATGTACGTCACAATCACAAAGATGAATTCGACAAGAACCGCAGTCTCACTACTATGTCTGCCGTCGCCAAACATAGATCGAACAATCATCATCAACACCAGGACATCTCCTATGGTTCACCGAAATTATGTGAGTATTGTGCATCTCCAAGAATGCATCATCGTTCCCACGATTGCCGTCAGTACAAGACCAAGAACGAGAGAAAACAAAGAGCTAATGAACTAAAGCTGTGCTACCGATGTCTGCAGTCTGGACACTCTGCCAAATTCTGTCGTCAACAATGCACTCAATGTCGAGGGGGACATCATTTGTCTCTATGTCACAAGATACTAGGTGCGTTCAACGATAGTACATTTGGAAACTCATCATCGGCTCCCGAACAACAAAGAGATTTTCTTCCAAATACTACCGGACGTGGGCACGGATTCCAGCCACAACAAGTAACAATTTGGAACAATCAACAGCAGCGGAGACCAAGTTATCAGCCAAATCAGCAGTTCCAATCAAACCAGAATCAACAACCGATCCAGCAAAATCAGCGTCAACAACATCAACAGCCGTTCCGAACACAAGGACAGAATGCGAACAATTTCCAACCAAGAGGAGGAAATAACTACCAACATAACCGTCAAGGAACTGGACAACCTGCAATGGTCACTCAAGCCGTGGACACGTCGGATGAAACAACTCAACTACCTACTTCCCAAGATGCAAGAAATCACTGGACTACTGAAACATATCAAGTCGATCAGTTAAGTACTTTGGAGATAGTGGACGACCAGGGTTCCGATTTGAAAGATATACCGGACAAAGAATCAGAAGCTCCACTTCCCGCTCCCGTTATCATGATGACTGCCGAAATCAACATTGTTGACTTAGAGGGAGTTGAAAAATTGGCTACTGTTTTCTTCGATTCTGGAAGCAATACGTCGTATATCTCGGAAAAATTCACCAAAGGACTTGCATTGGACACGATCGGGAAGAAGAAAATGACAGTGCACACCTTTGGCACAAAAGAAGCGACTCATATGAACAGCCGTGTTTTGAAAGCCGTATTGAAACTCAACAATGAACATCATGCAGTACACCTTTGTGAAGTGAGTCATATCGCCAGCAGTATAATGACAGCACCAATCAACACCGACATGGTGAAAGCACTTCTGGAAGGAAGAGAAGAAGTACTTGTGCGATCAAGGAAAGAGGTAGACATTCTGATCGGAATGGATCTACTGATGGAGGTACTCGGAGAAGTCAAAACTATCCATCTTCAAAATGGACTTCATCTTCACTTGACCAAATGTGGACCAATCGTATCCGGAAAAGAAAATCAAATCGTGCCAATAGAGGAGTCAATCACATTTTCTGTTCAACAAGAGGATACAGGACGGAATAGTCAACAAGCAGAACAACAGAAGCAAGTCGTAGAAGCCGATCGGACAAACGCAGTTTTGGAAACTTTTTGGAAGTTGGAACATTTCGGGATCACAGATCATCCAAAATCAAAAGAAGAAGAAGAAGCATGGGAGTTTTTCAAGAAAACCACAATTCGAGAGAAAGATGGACGCTACACCGTTCGACTACCGTTCCGCATTCAAGAAAACATTCCTGTCAACCGTCATTTGGCTTTTTTCCGTCTTCTTGGAACTATGAAACGACTTCAGAGAGATGAAAAACTTCTGGAACAATACAACAAGATTTTTGAAGAACAATTATCGCTTGGATTCATTGAGATCGTTTCGGATGAAAATCACTTGGATGGAAAAGTAGTACACTATTTGGCCCATCACCCTGTCATCAAAGAATCTTCTAAATCGACACAAGTTCGAATTGTCTTCGATGGATCTGCTCGAATCAAAAAGAATGAACGATCATTGAATGATGCATTGCATACTGGTGAATCACTTCTACCCGAGATTGCCGGAGTCATGCTTCGAAATCGGAAACCCGCCATTCTGATTTCGGCCGATATCAAGAAAGCTTTTCTACAACTAAATCTTCATGTGCAAGATAGAGACGCAACTCGATTTCTTTGGATCTCACCGGAAGGAGATATCATCTGTTACCGATACAAGAGAGTGCCGTTTGGATTGAAGTCCAGCCCATTTTGCTCAATTGCACGATCAAAGAACATCTTGCGCAATACGATTGTGAGTTCGCAAAGGAGATGCAACGATCCATTTATGTGGACAATGTATATGTTGGTGTCAATGATGAAATGGAAGCTCAGGAATTCTACAAAGTCAGCAAGAAAATCTTTCAAGACGCTCAAATGAACTTATGCCAATTCCACTCGAATTCAAGTGGCGCCAATGAATACTTCGAAAAATGGAAAAACGTCAGAGTCAAGTGAGCAGAAACTTCTCGGAACACCTTGGAATACTAACAGTGATGAACTGATGCTGCAATTACCCCGGAAGAGTTCAGGAATCACTTCAAAAGAACTGTTCTCAAGTTTATCGCCTCATGTTTCGATGTGTTGGGACTCCTTGCACCAGTCACTCTTTATGGCAAACTATTCTTTCAAGAACTTTGCAAGGTAACTCAATCGTGGGATACACCATTGTCCGAGGAATTGGATAAGCAATGGATTTCGATCGTTGAAGCGTGGAAAGGAGAACCCTGGAAATTCCCAAGACAATACTTCAAGAATGCTGAACTACAATGTGCGGATCGAGTGGAACTTCACATTTTACTGATGCCAGTGAAAAGGCTTTTGGAGCCGTTGGATATCTTCGGATCATTACCAAAACGTTAAAGGAAGATCATTCGTCAACAAGGTGATCAAATCATGTACACGATGCAAAAAACGAAACAACAAGCCGTACCTACAACCACCTTTTGCACCATTTCCCGTCAGTCGATACACCCCCTCAAGACCATTCGAAAATATTGGAACGGACTATGCAGGACCATTCAATGTTAAAGTTGGACAACAGATCACTCAATGTTGGTTCATTCTATTCACATGTCTCTACTCAAGATACACAGTAGTGGAAGTAGTGCTCAACATGAATGCAGAAACTTTTCTACATTGTCTTCGTCGTCTATCAGCTACCTTTGGAATTCCAAAGAACATAGTCAGTGATAATGGAACACAATTCGTTATGATGACAAAAGTCGTGGAGATTGTGAAGGAGCAACATCGCCAAATCCAGCTCAACTCAGTAAGATTACCAAAATTCCATCAAATCCCAGCCCACAGTCCATGGGCCGGAGGAGTTTACGAAAGAATCATCGGACTAATCAAGGAATCGTTGAAAAGAACCGGACTGACTCGCCAATTGCTCAGTTTAGAAGAATTTCAAACTACACTTGCGGAATGTGTATCGATCATCAACATGAGACCCATTTCTTACGTTGCCGAAGATGATGATATAAAGCCTCTGCGACCAATGGATTTCGTTTTTCCCGACTCCAATCTGAATCATCAATTGGATATTCAGCCAATCGACTTGGATAATGTCCCTAGAAATCGTTCGGAGCTGATCGAGAACTGGAGTCGTTCATCATCACTCACGGATCATTTTCGGAGAAGATGGAGCATCGAGTACCCTCAAATTCTTCAAGAAAGACGAGAATTTCTGCATCGTCAGAAACATGCCTCTCAGAAGAAGCCAAGTGTCGGAGATATCGTGCTTATCGAACAAAAGGACGTCGACAAAAATCGTTGGACAATGGCCAGAGTGATTGAAACAAAGGCCAGATCAGCTGTTATCAAAAATGGAGCAACCAAAAGAAAAGGGGAATACCCATTCAACAAGTTGTTCCCAGTGGAAACGGAAATTGCGGAAGAAATTAAAACAGATGAAGTACCGTCACCTACCAACAACGACTCGTCCACTAACCCACCACCAATGAGAAGATCGGCTAGACTAGCAGCACTTCCAAGTCTACTAGCCATTGCTCTACTACTACCAATTGCTTCTGCAGACCCCAACACAACGGAAGAGCACCAGTTCATTTCTCAGTTCGAAGAAACATACACCGCCGTCAATGCGATCGTTACCCCAATAACAATGATAATTTTTGGAATCCTTATGATTTTCGTCCTGGGAGCCGTAGTGAAGATATTGGAATTGGCCGCCAACATAATTCAACTATTCGTGTCAACAATTCTGTTTGGATGCTGGATTATATCGAAATTCGTCAAAATGCTACTGAAAATCCGGAGCAACAAACGATTGCGACAACACAATTTCATCATCGCTTTGATCAGTCTCACCGCCAGTCGTGCCGCTGGGAGGGTGCCTGTGGCAAACACTCTGAACATTAGCCACGAAGAAGCCACATTATTGGATCGGGATTTAACAACAGCGTAAGAGGGATCGGAAATATATCAATTTCTTTTTTTTTATCATTATTTCGTTGAGTGTTCTAGTTTTTCTTCATGTTCGGCCCTGTTGTCTGCGGGGAATGTCACCTTTAAGGGTGATGAGAGAAATAGATTTAGTATTCGATAGTCATTAGAATAACCAAATTGGTACTCATTAGAATAACCAAATGGGTACTCATTAGAATAACCAAATTAGGTACTATATAAACTGGGGTCATGTTATTGTATTTATCTCTCTCATCTCATTATATCTCATATCTCTCTCATCTTATTCTCTTTTCTCTTTTATATATTATATATCTCTCACTTTCATTCTATTATATTGTAACTGTTCTATTATTATTCTACAATAAATATTACAAGAAGATATTGTAAATCTTATAATAGTATTGAATATTCGAGAATTTGTTGATCGTTACTTCATCCGTGTTTATCGGAATTTTTATATTCATCTCAGACCAAAGTAAGAGTACAATTAATTATTTTGAGTTTTTTCAATTGAACTTTCTCGTCTGAATATTTCAAATGCCTCACGTTTTCTTGTATTTGGAATGATGAATGTCTGGAAAACACGGATCTGTTTTCATTCTTTGTTGTTTTTTATCTCGCTTTCAAATCCTCATCATTTGGTTTCAATTTATTCGTATTTGGTGCCGCCTTCTCTTAATTTCTCTTCTGTTTTTTGTCTAATAGTAGACGTCAGCTGGAATTGATGGATTTCATGGAATTCATAACTGAAACTCTATATTCCTGACGCACCCTATTCTATTCATTCAGTTACGATGAATTATAAATGTTTCCTATTTCTAGATTCGATACCAAAAAGTCCAAAGTAACACAAACATCTCTTTTTTCTTCTTCTGATATTTCCGTGTTGTCCTTTTTAATACTTGCTCATAAAGTTAGTTGTTTTGTCTGAAGTCCGAAAGGAAACTTCGTGACACAAAAAGAAAACGTTCACCAAAAAGTTTCCACATTTCGTTTTCGTTTCAATTCAATCAAGATTCTTTAGCACTAAGACGCCGTCTAAGGATTCTCAAAGATTCTTTTTTCGGTGAATTATTGTCGTTTTTCCCTTGGGATCCACTTACACTTTCTGTGGAATCTTGATGCTTTCTTGAGTGTGACAATGCTCAATTCTATTAGTAACTGTTCAAAAGTCAAGAATAAAATGAATTCTTTAGTTTTCTTGATTCGATCCTATTCAATTTTTGTTCTCTAATATTATAGAAAAAATCGAAGCACTTAATAAACCTAATTTTCCCAGTCTGAACTATAAATGAAAATACTTTAACTGTGAATAAAGCGATGACAAAAACCGAAAGCTTTGTATGAAACATTCAATGAGTCACATATTTTTATGTTTCATTCACATCTATCTACTGACAAAAACGCATTTAAAATATGTTAATTATGGCAATTTATATCATATTTTTCGTTCGTTTCATCACTATCCTTCGAACATTCGAAATTATTCATTTCTTTTTCCAGTTAATTATATACTTTTCCTTAATGTATCAGATTCGTTCTTTTATTTAAATTTGATTTTGTTTAATAGTAAATTTAAAAATCAAATAATAGAAGATTTTTCAAAAAATGGATTCTATTCAATTTTTCTGATCTATAAACCGCAAGAAAGACGATAGCTTCGACGTTTTGTTCGGTTACAAAAGTGAGATCAGATCACTTTAATTTTTTTAGAGCTCATTGAAATAAAAAACTGAGAAAAATATAAATTCTGTTTTGATCAGAACGTTTCTTTTCGTTTTGAGATTGAATGAATTCAAAGAATCGGTGGAACAAAAGGAACTACTAAAAGCTTAAGATGAGACTATGTTCTGACTCAGAGAACTCATTCTTGTTACTTCTTCTTCTTCTTCTTGATGAGAACCTTTTCTGACATCCAGACCTCCCCTTTCCCGTTCCAATTCGTTTTTCTGTTCTCTGCCTACTCTCTTCTTCTATTCGTAGTTTTCACACTTGTGCCCGGAAATCTTATATATCGTAGTCACATAGTTTATATAACAAAGATCTTGGATTACCTGATTCATGAAACATTTATTAATCTTCATTTTCATCTTCTTCTTCTTCCTTCTTACTCTACTTTTTTCTTCCTTCATTCAAATTCACACATCATAAGTAATCTGTGAAATGAAGTTTGTCGTTTCCTCGTTTTCTTCTGCAATCAAAAAAGAGTGAAAGGACAGGAAAAAGAAGAGAAAAGGGATGAGTTTTGGAAGAGAAGCTGCTAATCTGATGACTTCTAGCAGACAGAAAAACTGCGTCATAAAATCGAACCAATTTCGGAGAAAAAGATAAACAATGATTGTTTTTTATCCTTTTGATCATCCACATTTGCATCTCACTTTGATTCTTGGTCATTTTTTGTTTTTTTTTAAATAGATATCAGTTGTTTTTTGGCATTTTGTTAATAATATTTGCTCCAACTGTTTTACAAAGACGGTAGTCTCATTTCATTTTTTGGTTATTTTTTCGTTATTTTGAACATATTGTTTTTTTGTTTTTCTTAGCATTTTTCTGAAGAGTTTTCAAAGAATATTCTGCAAAAAGTGTAAACGAAGAAGAGGTTGTACTTGAAAACTCAGGCATATGACAGAAAGAAAAACACAGCGTTTTCGAACTTTTCTACTGAAAATAAGAGTTTTCCTGTTTTTTCCCTAATAATTTCATTGCTCAACAGCCTTTTCTCTCTCTTTTTATTTCAATTATTTTCAAAAGAAAAGTGTTCAAAAGCACTTTTTCTTGGGACACCGAGAGGCGAAGTAATTAAAAATGAAACTTCAGTCTAGCCTTTTCAATTAAAAGAACTCGGAGACAATGAGTTTTCTCTCCGTTCCATCTATTTCTAGAAAAGAAATGTCATTCTTTGAACGTATTCTCGAAATGGCAAACGTGTTTTAAGACACATTCTCCGAGAAACTCGAGAAATCCACTGTACTGTTTAAAGTCAAACCGATTTGTGTGACTTGGTATTTCATGTAGTGGTTACCTAAACACTTCTAAGAACTATGACACATATTTCATTAGGCTCCGCCCCCTGGTTGATGTAAAAAATTGAAAAAAGGTGAAAAAATAAAAATTTTTTCTGAAAGAGATATCAACAAAATCTCAACGGAAGTTTGTTGCTGGTATCATTTTGAGCATTATTTGTGTTCAGACAAAGTTTCTAACTCCTCTCCTTCATAGTGAAAAATTTCACTTTTTGAGAAAAATTCGGTTTTTTGCGAATTTTTGCGTATAACTGGAGATAGAAGCGGGGGAACGCTTAGCTGATATTAGGATCGTAATCTGCACGTTTTTTGACGTCGAACCTATATAGTGTGATCAAAAACGGCTGGGCACCATTTTTTGCTACGGACCAAAATATAATGGTATTCAAAAACTACCATTTTTCGAGTGCATAACTTATTTGTAATAGTGGAATTTAATATTGAAAACATTGGAAAAATGTTGAATTTTAACTACAATCTAGTTTGGAATTATAATTTCTGCTTAGAAAAAAAATTTGGTGGATTATGGAAAATGCAATATTTTGAGTGGTTCAGGTTGACTAAAAAATGAAAGCGAGGGAGCGCTTAGCTGACAGTGTATTATAATTCAGCACAAATTTTGACGTCTATTTGTCATAGTCCGAAGAGATTAGACTGGGCACCATTTTTTGCTAGAAGCCAAAATGTGTGAAATTTCGAAATTTTTTGATTTACCTAAGTTTCGAAGAAGCCGTAGTTTTAAATTGAGATTTCATTTGTTTTAGTAATAGTATTAGTCTTCAATAATTGATTCCCACAGTATCAGCCTTTCTCATTCCTTCTTTCTCTCATGGCACCTCTTCCAAAATTTTCAGTGTATGAATTCTTCGGACAACTATAACTTTGTTCATTATTTATCAATTTACTCAAACTTTTGTTTTATTGTTAGCTTTTACAATATACTATAAAAGTCCACTAGATCACATTTGTGTCATCAGTTCGAAAACGGATTACTACTCATGTTAGGTTGTTAAGTTTTCAGACACCACTATTAATTTACAATTTTATGATGCAAATGTGCTCTAGTTGACTTTTCTGTAGTATATTGTAAAAGCTAACAATAAAACAAAAGTTTGGGTAAATTGATAAAAATTGAAAAAAGTTATGGCCGTCCGAAGAATTCTTACACTGAAAATTTTGGAAGAGGTGCCAAGAGAGTAAGAAGCAATGAGAGAGGCTGATATTGTGGGAATCAGTTATTGAGGACTAGTACTACTTCTTATACAAATATAATCAAATTTCAAGACAATTACTTTTTTTGAACGTAGGGGGGTACGTGAAAAAATTCAAAAATTTCACATATTTTGGCTTCTAGCAAAAAATGGTGCCCAGTCGATTCACTCCGGACTATGACATGCCGGAGTCAAATTTTGCGCTGAATAATAATTTGTTATTAACTAAGCGTTCCCCCGCTTCTATCTCCAGTTAAACGCAAAAAACCGCAAAAGAACCGAAATTTTTTCAAAAAGTTAAAATTTTCAGTATGAAGGAGAGGAGTTAGAAACTTTGTCTGAACACAAAAATGCTCAAAATGATACCAGCAACAAACTTCCGTTGAGATTTAGTTGATATCTCTTTCAGGAAAAATTTTTATTTTTTCACCTATTTTCAATTTTTTACAGCAACCAGGGGGCGGAGCCTAATGAAATATGTGTCATAGTTCTTAGAAGTGTTGGGGCATCAACTACATGGAATACCAACTCCCACAAATCGGTTTGACTTGAAACTGTACAGTGGGTTTCACTGACTTCCTCGAGTCTCTCAGAGAACGTGTCTTAAACTCTAAAATATCTCCCTCCTTCTAGGCTTTACAGTTAGAAGTCTTCTTTCATATATCCCCTTCTGTTTATTCGAATACTTTCATGGAACTATTGACATCATAAAGATTCATAAAACGATTCCAAGAATTTATTTTATTCTGAGTCCTGGACGTGCCAAATGCAGGATCCTTCTCTTGAGCAAATATTCAAATAAACTCTTCAAGATTCAAACTTCTGACAGAATTATTCTGTTATAATCATAGAAAACTCGGATGATTCCAGAATTAGAGTTATATTTTGGTAAATCTCACTTCTGATCGTTTCCTATATTTTTTCCTAATTATCAATTTTCAGTCATTTTAGTTTTTTGTCGTTTCTGATGTATATAAGAGGTCGAGTATAAGATATTACTCATGCCTGTTCAGATTGAACCAATTAGTGTAACAAGTTTGAAAAATAGGAGAAAAAACGAAGAACGATTTGAGTAATCATGACGTTTTTCTAGCAAATAAATGACCTTAGGAGCATCTTTTCGATGGAATTGAGATGTCTGTCATAAGAACATAATCTTCCCAGGCGGAAGAATTGTTTTTGCAATTTTTGGAACAAGCTTTGCAAATTTTCAAATTTTCGTAGAAATATGTGTTCAGTGAAATGGAAGATTACTTCAGTCGATGATATATTTTAATCCACTGATAACCAGTGAGCGAAATTCTATAGATTGAAAGTATCCGATTTTAAATGATTATCTAAATATCAAAAAGTTTGAAACGTTGTGGTTTTGAGAAGAGATTTGAAGAAGGTCACTTGACTCGTAAACGTCTTCTTTTCCTTCTTCTTCTCCTCCTCCAACTACAAACAAAATTCCTAATCCGTCCTTTTCTTCGTCACTCAATAAAGCTCTATGGGAGCATCCAAAAACCATCGAACACGTCGGTGAGAAAATGATGAATCAGTGATGAAGAAAGAGAAAAGATTCCTTTTTGCCCTCATCTATCCCCAAAAATACATTTCTATCTGTATTCAGAACTATTTTTTCCCTTTTCATCGTCATCTTCTTCTCTTTTTGATTTTCTGAATCCTACTCCATGAAAATGATTTTGTTAGCTTTGATTCTTTTTGGCTCCGCCCCTTCAGCGATTTCTTTTCAACTTCTAATTACTTGCTCAATCTTCCTTCTGATTTCAATTTCATTTTAACACGCGATTCATTTTTTATTGCCACGTCATTGAAACTGAAACTGATGACTGGAGAGACCACTTGAGCATTAGATTCTTCTTCTTTTTCTGTGGATAATTAAATAATCTGTGCCCAACAATTTTTCTTCTTTTTTTCTCGTTTTCTGCGAGTTCAAAGCATACAGTTTTCATTGAGAAGTTATTTTTCTTCTCTTCGTTCTCTCTCTCTCTCTCTCTCATATTTTAATTGAATCCGTACAACTCGAATTTCTCTTTCAATTCCCATTTTGTTTATTTTTGAACTCCGCGTCTGAAAATGTGATAATCCATCGTTTTGTTTTCACTTTTCTTTTCATTTCCCTTTTCGAAAAACCGCATTCAATCGAACAGAACTCATCTCAACATTGCTCGTAAACACGTTATATCGTTTTGATAGAAATTCATCAGAAAGTATTCAAAATGAATACAATTTTTCTGTCTGAATCTTCGTAAACATCGTATAATGATGAATAGTTGTCTACACTTTTGTACTCGAATAGAAAACTTTTAAATTGTAGTCCTTCTTGTCAGAACTCTTCTTCTGACAATACATCACTATTTCTGATATTTTCTCCTTCCCTACCGTCCGCCCTCGACTACAAAAATGATACAATTCGCGTCATTTATTATTTATTATCTTGTCTGTTTTTCAACTTTCATTCTAAACTCATTTCATATTTATCTCGATAATTTATAATCAAATTCCATAAAAACCTATCATTAATCATGTCAAAGTTTAAGAAATTCATGTGATATTCGCAAACTGAAAAGAATGTTTTTGAAATCCATTTTTCATTTTTTTTTTCTTGGTTGAACTTCACGAACTTCCTTCTTAAAAGTTTTTCGCGAAATTTAAATTCATGAAAGTGTTCTTGCAAAGTTCCAGACACTTTTTTGATTCCACCCTCCTGAATACAATTTCCTTTCTCATTTCCACTTTATTTCCTGCCGTTTTGGGGTAAACGATGCACTTCCTTTTTGTCTTTTCTCATCTCTTCTATTCCTGGATTGAACCTATAAATTTTCAGAATTCAAAAATCCATTTCTACTGAAACTACCACTTCCTTTCTATTAATATTCTCTTAATAAGACGAATATCTGTTTCCCTTTTTCTCTTCCTTTTTCTTCTTCTTCCTCCTTTATACCTATCGTTTGCCAATCAGATTTCAATTTCTTTTCTGTTTGTGTTGAACTTTTGAAGTTCTCTGTAGTGCTCTTTCATTCTTTCCCTTACAAACTATTTTCCAGACAACGAACGTCAGTTTACCTTAATTGTCACTTTTTCATTTAATTATCCCTCTCCTTACATCTCCATTTTCAAATAGAACCTCTTCCCGGAAAGAAGATGTGTCGTGTTTTTGAGATATGCTTTCAAAAATTGTTGAAAAGCTAGGTGTTAGCCCACAAAAGAGAACAAAAGTTCCAAAACATTTACTCTTGGCTCTTCCTTTTTCTTCATTTTTCATCCACATGTTTCCTTGTTTTCAACTTCAAATTTTTCTTTTTTTCTTCTTTTTTTCAAAAATACATTTCATTTCTTCCACAAGTGCAGTTGACACTTGTTTAATTATTCTCATTTTTACTAGATATTCCCAATTTTCAGATTGTCGATTCCACGTTAGAATGCAGTTGACCGGTTGGCCAGAATACGTTTCCATCATCTACTTACCAATCATTTTGATTGGTTTGATCGGGAACGGACTATCTTTATATGTCTACACAACACCGAACATGAGAAAATCAACAGTCGCATTTCTATTATATTCACTTTCAATCTGTGATATTTTTGTTCTTTTATTCGCATTACCACTATACAGTATCTCCTATTTACCCATTTGGTTAGTTTTTTTTTCTGTTTTGAACACTTTGAAAAGTCCATTTTTCTTGATTAAAAACTTTGAGATTTCAGGGACAATGTGTACGGAGCATGGTCAAAACGTCGAATGTTTATCGCATTTTCGACCAAATTCTTCTATCCATTATGCATGACTGCAAAAACTGCAAGTCTTTATATCATGGTTGTGATCACTGTCGAACGATGGATTGCAGTTTGTAGACCACTACAGGTATTTGTTTTTCGAAAGGGAGAATTCAACATTTATTCGATTTCAGGTTCATATCTGGTGCACATTCAAGAACTCAGTGAGAATTGTCATTGCCATTATCACTTTCTCAATTATTCTGAATTTACCGAAATTCTTTGAATACCAAATCGGGTATTCCGATACACTTGGATATTGGCCAAAACGTGGAATACTGGATGCAGAAGAACATTGGTGGTATTATATTTCATATTTCATTATCATCTCAGTGATATTTGATTATCTTCTTCCATTTGTTATCATGTTTGTCGCTAATATGAAAGTCATCAATGAACTAAGAAAATCACGAAAAGAGAGGGCACTTTTGACAACTTCAGTGAGTTTTTCTATCATAATGATCGATGTTTTCATTACATTTTTCCAGCTTCAAAAGGAACAAAATACAACTGTTATGCTATTGGTTGTCACGATTCTCTTTGGTTTTTGTCATTTTTTCAGTATGGCTTTGAAGATATTCGAAAGCATTTTTAAAGATTTCTTGAATAGACATGTGAGTTTTGAAGGATGAAAATAGAAAATGAGAGTTTTCTTTATTCAGAATGAATACTTCGAAGTGATGATTGAAATATCAAATATTCTGATCATAATTCATATCGGGACAACTTTCTTCATCTATTACTTGTTCTCAGCTAGATTTCGGAACATTTTACTTTATTTATTCAAGTGAGAACCATCGATCAACGAACCACAATTTTAATTTGAAATAGTATTTCAGGAAACGTAGAGATCTTCCGGATAACAGTCTCACCGACTTGAATAAACGAAAACTTCTCCAGAAATCTGAATCAATCTGCACGTCTCTGGCTAAAACATCTCCGAAAACTTCAATGACATATGTAATGAATTCCAAACAAATATAGGAATCTCTTGGTCTCACTGTTTTTGATCTCATTTCATTTGATCTCTTTTTTCTTTCATGATCTTTTCTATTCTTACTTGCCATTCAACGTTTTATTCTATCGCATTTGTGTCCTCAATTATCATTCTGAAAGTTAATTATCAATTGTTCCAAACGGTTATTTGAGAAATTTATGAAATACGATGTTTCGTAGTTTGTGTTCCGTCTCAAAAATAACAATTATCTAGAAAAATTGATGGGTTTCAAAGATTTTCGAAACGACGACTGCGTCAAAACAAGCTCCGAGCATGTTGAGAGTGCTCACAAGAGGTCCGAATTTCTAAAAATCAATTCAAGTTTCAACGAAAAAGTTAATAGTTGACTCACGTTCGAACCAAAATCAGCTCCTCCAATTATAGTGACAGCAAATGGAATACAATCAAAAATCGTTGTATTAAACATGCAAAGAAGAAACCAATAATCAGTCTGAATCGGAAAATCTTCGAAGAATACATTATTGAAGAAGATGAGAAAAATAGAAAATGTAGACAGACCTCAACGATTCGTTTCTCACGAGTTTCCCGAACTTCGCAAAAACAAATCAAAATGGAATAGAGAAGAGCACAGATAAAAGTGAGAGAAAATAAAATCTGAATCAGTGAAACTCTGTAATTGTATCAGAAAAGTTTCAATACCGTTCGATGAATAGTGGAATAAAGGATGAAGCAAGGTCCAGCCATACAAGAAAGAGACATACATCCGGGATGGGCGGTGAATTGAACAGAACATCCGAGAAAAAAGACAAGAACGTCAGTGATACCTAAAATCTTTTTGTTGGATGGAAGTTCTTAATGTATTTGATATGATATACATTATCTCACCGATTGACAATGAAACTATCAGTACGGTTGAACAGATTATCTTCAAATTGGATGAATCAGTTAACTGTGGACGAGAAAGACACTGAAAAAATTCATCTGAAAACTGCTAAATCAAACATTCGGCAGTTTTTTGAGGCCTAAACTAGGTGTTTTTATTGAACGTCTCACAATAATTCTCCAAATGGAAATCAAAATCGACAAAAGGAATCGAGTTGGCCACAGAAACGCAGATGGGAGTGATGAGAAAACAACGAAATATGTCGTTGTTACATTTACTTTATTAGCGTCCAACGTCTTAAGTATTATGACAGCAATGTATATTATCACTGAAAAGTTTCTCTTCATGACTACTGAAGACTAATGAACAACCTGAAAATCCGACGAGAACATCCAGAATGCATCTTGAATAAATGAGAACCAAATCGATTCGTTTCTTGAAAGACGAACGATTTGTTCTCGTAGCTGTCAGAAAATTAATAGAAATCACAAGAACACATGAAGTTAAACCGACAAGAGAAACGAGAAGTGGGAGAGTCATTTTTTTCAGATTCGAGAGAACAATGAAAGATTCTACTTGTTTTTTCAGTTTTCTGCTTTTTTTTACTGTGAGAGTCATATTTCATGTAAACTAATCACGATAAAAGCCTTCGTCTGTAGATATCTGAAAACAAAAAGTTCTTAATGTATATCCGAATCAATTGGAACTGCATTTTGTAGTCACTGTATTTTGTGACCTTATCACCGAATCGACAAGGTTTTTATCAGATTCTTTATCATAATAAATGATATGATCTCCTTTATAAGGTTAATAGTGCCCGTATTTTCATAATTTCTTCTAGTAAATATTGAAAATGACTGCTGATTCTTTCGACATCATCGAAAATCCATCTCCAAACAGTCATCTATGGAAACAATGGAAACAGTTGGTTGATACCGAAGGATGGACCTCTGATGACAATTCAGTAACTGGTGAGATTCCGTCTCTCAAGACTACTCGAAGTGTTTGGGCGGTCACTAAAACACGTGAGTTTATTTTCTTTTTAAACGCCTGATAATGTTTCATTGCGAAGGAGGTCTGATAGAAAGATCAACCAGTTTTAAAAGTCTTCTTGATCTTGTAGAAATAGGCGATAGTTTCAGCAGAACAGAATCTAGTCGGAAGTGTTGTTTGGAATGAATACGATGATATTTGTTGGCTGGGATTCTATTTATTATCTCCCGAATACAGAGGAAAAGGAATCGGATCTGTTATCTGGGCTCAAGCAATGAGAAGAATCAGAAAAGATCTTGTTCTTGCCTTAAGAGGAGGTAGAAAAGTTTCTCAATAAACCTGCTACTTCAAAGTTTTCAGTTGTGAAAATGGCTCCAAAATATAAAGCACGAGATACTCCAGAAGACGGAGCATTGCTTGAAAACTATCGAATGAGTTCGAAAGAGTTTTGTGATGTCATGAAGAATTATGAAACTCTTGATTTGGTAAATTGAAATCATCTTCCCCATTTTCTCAAATCGAAGTTCAGAATCGTAAAGTCATCAGAGATTTGTCGGTGGAAGATTGGAAAAAGTT
Organism: Caenorhabditis tropicalis; assembly: GCA_016735795.1. Lineage (NCBI taxonomy): Eukaryota > Metazoa > Nematoda > Chromadorea > Rhabditida > Rhabditidae > Caenorhabditis > Caenorhabditis tropicalis. The sequence goes on along the minus strand of CM028618.1, from coordinate 9,511,657 downwards.
TTTGGAATATGATCGATCTGTGACTGGCAGAGATCGTCACGAATTCCTAGAAACTTATTACAAAAAACTAGATTACACATTTGGAATCGCTTTCTTTGATCATTCGAACAATATCGTTGGTGTGATTTCAGCAGTTCCGACTGGACATCGAGGTTTGTTAACACTTTGAAAATCAAGAAAGTTTCTTTCTTTCAGAGAACAACTTTTATAAAATTTCTCCTCTTTTTGCCGATTCGAATGAAATAGCATTTCATGCAATGAAAGTTTTCTCGGAGGAAATGTTCAAAAAACATCCATCAGCAACTCTCATTTTTCATTTAGTGGACACTCCAGAAGGATCTTTTAACGTCTTTCATGACTTCTTCAAAGGACTCGGATTGACTGCTGGAATCAGTGGAATAACTCTTTATAGTGATGAATATCCACCAAAAGGAAATCTCTCAAAAGTCTTCATTCCTCATAATAATTCCTGTCATTTTGATTATTGATTCAGTTTTCGATAGTTTGAATATGTAGAATAAACTCAAAAGCATCCCAGTTTATTACAAACAAATTGATCTACGAGAGATCTTAATTACATTTTGCATGTACATTTAAAGCATCGAAATGTCCAATTAAAAAAGCAAATATTGCTCTTTCGGCACAGATGGAGTGACTGGAGCAGTCAATGGATTCACAAGAATGGAGGCGAGTTTAGAAAGTGGAGATGACTTTTCAACTTGTTGCATATCCAATACAAGTCTGTCTGCCACCTGAGAGTCTTCCTCACTCAAAACAGTGAAACCCATTGAATCAAGAAGCTGATTGACTTCCTCAAGAGTCTTCTTTGAAACTTCTGAGTTAGCGAACATCTGAAACAAGAAATAGACGTATAATTGCTTTAATTTCTTCTATCTTCTTACCTTTGCTGTTTTTGTCTCACGAATTGGACTGTACATCTTCACAGACACGTGATTCGAGTGAATCGGAGACTTATCTCCATTCAATGAAATGATTGTGGCATTTGGAACTGCTTTGGCTGCATGAGTGAAAAGAGAAGTTTCATCGGCAGAGCACGCGTCGATGATTTGATCGGCTGCTTCGATTTTCGAAAAATCAGTTGTTACATTGATCTTTTTGAAGTTCTTCTCGGCAAGGTTTTGTTGTTGCTGCAAGTGAATTGATAAAACTGGATGTCTTCCCTAGGTATTCTACATACAAATAACCGATTTTTAAAGAGAAAAAAAACAACAGTTTTATATAAAAACTCTCGAACTCACTCTGAGATCATCAATGAACTCAAATGGAATCTTTTTCTCCGAATCCTCTTGAAGAATTGCTTTGATGACCATTGAATCAAACTTCTGGGCATTGACTTTTCCACTCGGAGCCACCAACGAAACACGTCTACCGGCAGCACATACTATAAACATTGAAAATGATCTTCACTGATCTCATAAGTTGATAACTTACAAAGTCCAACGACAGTCTCAGCAAGAGCTCCACTTCCAACAACAATTGACGACATTTTCTGAAACAAAACCAAAATAAAAATAGAGAGAAAGAATGACATGTGTGTGTAGAAAAGTGGTAGAAAAGCACTGAAGAAGAACCGAGAAATGGGTTAAAAAGAAAAAGAAGAGCTCTAGCTAATTGAGGGTGGGACATGGAATTCCATTCGAATAGATGAAAAACAATTCGGTCACATGTCCGAATGCAACAAACGAACTGATGTTGATTTGAAAAAGGTTAAAGATTCTCATTTGAGATTAGCAGAGGAAGCATTTTCTATAAAAAAAATAGAAGATGCCAGGATGAATTTAGGTAGTATGCAGAGTGTATTTATATACATATATCAGCTGTCCTCTCCTCCTCACCCCGCGGGAACCTCCCACCTCATCTCTTGACCATCTGTGTCTCTTAACTCTCTCATCTGTTGTCTTTTGTTCTCTGTTTCTCCTGGTTTGCAGTTCTTTGCACCCGCTTCTCGGAGAGGTTTCTCCGGAACACGTGAACATCATGATTCTCATCTAAACGCTGTGAATCCTCATTTTCCACACTATCTCTCCGCAGACACATTATTATTTTTTCTTTGTTTGCATCTTTCGATGCGTTTGGCTGTTGGCGTTGTGTATGATAAGGTACCAAGAAGGTTACAAATGGTACAAACATGTGCTTGATATTAATCGTGTCTACCGACAAAAAAATCAGAAAAAAAGAGAAAGGAGTGAAGAAATGGGTGATAAGATACAGAAATCAATCGGAATCAGCAGAAATCGACACTTTGAACAGTATACTTTACTCGTTTTATACTGAATATTGACAGGAATCCGAACAGGAAGTAGAATTTATAATTAAGTGACAGTTTTGGAACAAGGAAGTTAATTTGAATATTGAATGTTGCAAAGCGTTTTTCGGCTCAAAGAGTCACGTTGGTCTTCTGACTGTTCGTTCTGTGCTCCGGTGAGCCGATGATCGTTCTATGGAAAGCAGAAATGTGATCCACAACTCGTCAAAACGAATCTATTTGAGTGATCGGAAAGGTCAAAAAACACTTTTGATGTTTATTTCGTTTAGTGGAAAAAGCTTTCGATGAAAATTGTGAAGATTCCGTTCTCAATACATTCACTTCAATTCCTTTCGTTATTCTATTCATCACAATCATCTGTTTCAGTTGTTTTTTTAGAACTCAATTACAAGACAAAAACTTTTAGAACTGGATGTTTTGAAAAAGTTTTTCTTAGAAACTTGTCTTTGAACTTCTAAAAATAACTTGAGTCTCTCACTGAGGATGAACCCATCCCATTATTTTAAAACGTTGGTATATCTATTCTTTTAAACTGAGGAATGCTTTTCGTTTCTCTTTTTTTCTGATTTATGTCTCTTTTTTTCTGGGAGTGTGATGATCATTCTCATGAATCAGAGAGTGGTCTATTTTTACTTTTCTATGATATTAGAGAGAAGAGCTTCTGAAAACGGATTTAATAAGAGGACTAAATAAGGAAGTTTGATTTGATAGCATCAACGTTTTCAAATGAAGAAACAAGTTAGAAAAGTTTTTCGAAACCTGCAGAAGCAGAGAACATTTTCCTTGAATAAATATTTTTGAGTTCAGCCGGACGGACGTGTAAACATCTTTCTCCCCACTCGGCAACCACATTTTCAATCGTTCTTTGCGTCGACACCCCACAAAGAACACCCAGTCAGCTGGCTGACTTTGAGAGAAAAAAGAGTTTGAATGAATTCATTGACCACACATAATACGATCACAGTAACTTTTATGAGAATTAACCGGCACTTGGAGTTAGACGATGAACACGAGAGACTGTGGTCCGAAGAGATTTCAGCATCTGTTGGCATTGTCCCGAGTGGCGCATTGAAAGTGTCACCTGTCCGACGACAAGAGTCCTGGAACATTATTAATGGGTTGCAGATTTCTTTTCGATCAGAGAGTTCAAACACTCACTTGTCATCCACTTTTTGCATCACGTGAATCAGCACTTCTGCCTTCGGAACATACTTTCGATCCAAATCGAAAATAATTTTGTGAGTGAAATGCATTCCGTCGTCAGTGCAAGCATTCTCAGTGCGGATTCTGAAAAAAAAACAGTTTTCCATTCTGTAGAACAAAGAACTGATTTTACTTTGTCTCCGATTGATATCTTTCGAATTGTCTTCCTCCAACGAAAAGAACTCCACGCACAAATATTTCTGAAAAACAAACTTTACTTGAGTCGGTGATTATCTTTTTCTCAGAATCTGATATCGTATAATTTGTTTACAGATAAATGTTATTCTGAAAAACAACGTCTTTCCATGAGAAGCCGTGTTATTTCGTTCGCCAAATTGCATACCTGTACATTTGTCGTCTAATTTCAAATTGGTTACTGTAGAATAGTGAAAAATGAGCCGTTGTGAAACAGGAAGATATGCTGTATGAAGTTCAATTTCTCCGAGATCCGGTGTGAAAGGAGGAAACGGTAACTCGAATTGAGTGAACTGTGATATGATATGTGTGTTGATCCAGTAATCCATTTCTGCCACGACGACATTCCCGTCATACTCATCAATATCACAGATTTGAATGCGAAGAAGTGTATTTTTGAATTCTCGTGGAGTCACTTGACATGTGAAAAACTCGTTGTAAATGGTAGTTGGAGCACGAACAACATTCAATGTTTGATATGTGAATGGATCTTTTTCTTTGATATCCTACAATACAAATATTGTTTTAACCTCTCATTTTCCTGAATCGTTCATACCTGCCACGTAATGGTTCTAGCCCAACCCATAACTGATGTCTTTCTAGAAATTCCCTTGACCAAGTGCATGACAGCTCTCGATTCGGTTTTATGAAGAGTTTGTGTCATCGGATAGTTGGTCACCTGAGAAATAGTTCTTCTATTCTAATTGCTCATTCACGTCATAGTCTTGAATTAAAAGGGCAAGTCAAATATAGACTGCTTTCCCAATTACAATTACGTAATTTTTAATGACTATCAACTGATCACTTACATTTCTGATATAGAAATTGAACTCATTCTCAGACTCAATATACTCGAAAGCCACTGAGAGACTTGGTTGAACTCTTCTTGCTATCGGAACCTGCATATCAATTGTTTCTCAACACTGTATCATCTGACGGAATAATAAAAACAGACCTCCGCATCGTCGCTGAGCCTCTCCATCCAATTGTACATCATTCCGGCGGAGCGAGAAGAATTCCGAAAAAGTGAATCAGACAGTTAGACAAACCATTTTTGCCACGCATAACAATCGGATCGATGTGTGATTTGAAGCAAAAATGGAATGGAATACGGAGAGAAAAAGAGAGACAGAAACAATATTTTTTGGAAAGGAAGGAGTGAGGGAGAGGAATAGGAATAGGAAGAGGAAGAAGAGGATGAGCTAGTTAAGGGAAAAAAGGGAGGAGGAACAAAAGTTTGGAAGGAGAGTTGAGAGAAAAGATTGGAGCAATGTATGTAGTTGTAGTACGTATTATGTCCTTTGGGAGGAAGAAGGAAAGGGACGCTGAGTGAAGAAAAAGGAAAGAAGATGGCTACTTGTGACGAATGACACCCTTTAATCGACGGTTCTTGAGAGAGGTTTTGAACGAATGAAAGTGAATGAAGAGTCGAGAAGAAATACATTTTGGCGGGTTTTTGTTTTGAGTCAAAGTAGTAATAAGAAGAATAAGAAGAAGAAAAAGAGGAGGAGGAGGAGATTCTTGTGGAGGTGTGTATAGCGACGAAATCTCAAGGGAGCTAATTAGTGTTCCTAAAATCATGCTCAACTCAATAACAATTCCTCTGAATCTAAGAATATAGTGAAGCGTATTCTTGTGACGAAACCGGAAAATCGTTTGAAGGATTACGAGAAACGAGAGAAATTCATGAAAGTGCATTTGAAAACATATCCATTTCTCGTCTTTTACAAAGAATAATTGAATGAAATTCTTTTTTTGTATATTTAAAGAAAAATTACTTTCTCGAGAGGTATTCACTGTTGTTTTTTGTTGATGTTAAGAACATGGAAATACAGAACATTACATTTATTGAATAAATAATCGTTTACAGATCAAGATTGCTGAATTTGATGCTTACTGACAAAGTTAATCGGAATAGAACGAGAATTGTTACTTGTTCTCTTTGGCGCTTCAATCTGCAGCTTTCCGTCGTTCGAAATAGCTGATTTTAAAGCGGCGAGATCAACGTCTTCCGGGAGAAGGACCATTTTCGAGAAAGATCGTTTCGAGTATCCATGCTCCGATTTAGTCTCCTGAGATCCTTCGATTTTCAATTCTCTTCCGTTGATTTCTATTTTCAAATCTTCTGGTTTGAAATGAGAGACGTCAACTTGTATGGCATACTTGTTCTCATCATTGATAATCTGAATAAACATCAATTATATGACATTATAATTCAAAGAAACTCTTTACCTCTCCGATAGTATTCGAGAAATTGAATGAATTATGATCGGCATCTCTCCAATAAGGAAAAAGTGATCCATGTGTCATTTCATCGAAGAATTGATCCATTGAGCATCCATTTCTGGAGAATGGAGAGCGAAGTAGAAGCATTATTATAGTTGAAGTATTCAGAGGTCACTTGAAGAAAATAGGTTATTTTCATTTCATTCTCACTGGTTTATATACCCTTCCTCCCGGAAACCTCATGTCCTTCCAGAACCTTCTATTAGATACAACCGCACCCAACCCAAGAGAGACACAAAGAAAAAAGATCTCTGTGTCTCTTCGAAATGCGTACTCTCTCATTTTCTGCTGCCTTGTTGCCTGTTCGAAATGATGAAAGAGTTTCGAAAGGAAACAGCTGGAAGATTCTGGAAAATCATTGCAAAACATATAAATACCGAGATGTTCGGACCTTGCTCAACACTCATTCGGTTTAAAAAACGATTTCATCTTCAAATATGTCTCTGTATCCATTCTTCCGTCCACGAACATTCTCACTTATGGGTGAAATGATGAGAGATATGGCTAGAATGGAACGACAATTCGTTCCGACTATTGCTGCTTTTGATATTCCAACTGCCACTTCTGAGGTAAGTTTTCTTCGTTTCTCTGACATTTCGAAGGAATTCTTTTTTCAGATTACCAACAATGATCAGAAGTTTGCAATCAATCTGAATGTTTCTCAGTTCAAACCTGAAGATTTGAAGATCAATTTGGATGGAAGAACTCTGTCAATTCAAGGAGAAAATGAGGTGAAAGATGAGCATGGACACTCGAAGAAGTCATTTTCTCGTGTTATCATTCTACCAGAAGATGTTGATATCGGAGCAGTCGCTTCGAATCTCTCGGATGACGGAAGGCTTTCGATTGAAGCCCCGAAGAAGTTAGCAGTGCAAGGAAGATCAATCCCAATCACTCAGACAAGCATTGAGCAGAAACCAACTGAATAATTTATTCCATTTGTTTTTTAGTCAACCATGTAATTATTACTACTTGGCTTTGTATATTTCCATTTTCGTTCAATAAAAACTATATAACTGTTACATTCTGTTCAGTTGTTGATAATATTCGTCTTGAAAACAAAAAAGAATACTTCTCAATCTGGACCATACTGGTTCAATAAGAAACATTCAAGACAATCCAGGGCCGCGCGAACGCAGCCCCGTTACGCAAAAATTAAGCTGTTGGCTAATCTCAACTCGAGACTGCCACACAGGTCAGCCCATCCTAAAGTGCAATGGATAGGCCTCGCCATGAGGATTCCGCCTTCATGATCACGGAATGCCCCCAGCCAGGTAAGTTTATGAGGCGGCGAGCTGTGGGAGTAGTAGTGTAGTGTGTACGGACATCGTGCGGGTTCCGCCTGCCTCTATGTTTGGTGTGCAGTGGGCGGAGCCATGTGTCATCTTTGAACACGAGAGAAAAATGCAAGCCTTTCGAATATGACGAAAAATTAATATTTTTTGAAAATTTATTGAAAACCGGCAAGACTCACAACACAAGAAAAATCATAATAAAAGTACAAATAAAGTCCAGAAAAGAGAAACAATGGAATTTATTCATTCTTTTCCTCAGAAGCAGTCTGTTGAATAGGAATTGATCTTCCCTGAATTGATTCTTTCTTCGGAGCTTCGATCGAAAGTTTTCCGTCTTCTGAGAGATTGGAAGCAACTTTTGAGGCGTCGACGTCTTCTGGAAGGAGGATGACACGAGAGAACGATTTCTTCGAGTATCCATTTTCAGTTTTGACTTCTTGATCTCCTTGAATTGTCAGTGTTCTTCCATCCAAATTGATCTTCAAATCCTCTGGTTTGAACTGAGAAACATTTAAATTGATTCCGAATTTCTCGTCATTATTGACAATCTGAAAGAGATAATTATTGGGATTCGAATTTCGAAAAATAAAAGAACTAACCTCAGAAGACGTTGTTCTGTCTCTAGAATTCGAAATGAATTGTCGTTCGATCAGTCCGAGATCTCTCATCATTTCATTGAGAAGAGAACGTTGAGTTGGACGGTAGTAGTGGTAGAGAGACATGTTTCAATTGAATAGCTTTTACGATTTGAGTGAATGATAATCTATTTCATTTCACTCCTCTTTTATAAAAAATTCCCTTTTCTTCTCGAATATTCCAGAGCATTCGAATGAAATCACCGCCGTCTCTCGTTGAGAGAAAGAGAGAAATAGTGTGCAGAGAGGAGAGAGTACGACTCTTTTTCGTCTGCGTCTCTCTTCATCGGTACACCGCTTTCGTCGTTCGAGAAGCTGCTCGATTGTTCTAGAATGATTCGTAGAAAGGGTATATAAGGAGAGGCGATTCCAATGAAATCAACTCATTTCAAAAGCGAATATTCAATCAATTGAAATGCTTCTTCTTCGTTCTCCGTTCAACAATTCGACTTCTCTTGATCCGTTTCTGGATCAAATGACTGGAGCTGTCCAGTTGCCGTATTGGAGAGATGCCGATCACAATTCATTCAATTTCTCGGATACTATCGGAGAGGTAAGTATTAATTCTGATGAATTCTGAAATGTTTATGATAGTTTCTGTTTCAAATCCTAGTTTTTCCAATTTTCAGATTGTCAATGACGACTCCAAATTCTCTGTTCAATTCGACGTCTCTCACTTCAAACCAGAAAATCTGAAAATTCATTTGGATGGAAGAGAATTGAAAATCGAAGGAACACAGGAGACTAAATCGGAGCATGGATACTCGAAACGTTCCTTCTCCAAAATGATTCTTCTTCCGGAAGATGTCGATGTCTCTGCTATTCATTCTGCCATTTCGAATGACGGAAAACTTCAAATCGAGGCTCCGAAGACTGCAAAAACTTCTCGTTCCATTACAATCAACTTCGTTGCCAAGCATTAATTGTTCTCTTTCTCTATCGTAATTTTCATTCATTATTTGTAAAACATGGTCATACGGTCTCAAATAAAGTTTGATTTCCTTTATAAACTGTTATGTTTCATAATCAAAAACGAAGAGCCTTTGGAGTTAAAGTTAGATAATAGTTCAGGAAGCAGGTACCTCTTTTTCATATTTCATAAAAAGTTTTTCAGTTGGAAGGAGACAGTTCTATTTTATTCATATACTCATTCATTGATTCATTTTCTTCTCTCTATTCGATTCAATATTATCCAGGGCCGCGCGAACGCAGCCCCGTTACGCAAAAATTAAGCTGTTGGCTAATCTCAACTCGAGACTGCCACACAGGTCAGCCCATCCTAAAGTGCAATGGATAGGCCTCGCCATGAGGATTCCGCCTTCATGATCACGGAATACCCCCAGCCAGGTAAGTTTATGAGCCGCCGGGCAGTGGGAGTAGTCGTGTAGTGTGTACGGACATTGTGCGGGTTCCGCCTCCCTCTATGTTTGGTGTGCAGTGGGCGGAGCTCTAGCGGAGCGGAGTTAATGACTGAATGGTGTGCACCAAGAAAAGAGACATTTTCAAAGACATTTACCATCATAATACCCTGTCAGCGATAGTTACTCTGGTAAGTCCCCGAGGAATGTATATCTCGTTTTACTTTGTTCCAAATATAAGGGATCAGTCAATTATTCAGTGATGTGATTTGAATGATCAGTGGACACTTGTACACCCATTCCATGTTATTACAGTCTGTCGTAAACGTAGTCTCTTAGTCATTGACCAGAAAAAAGAGTGACTTGACTTTCGAAAACTAGTGATATGTGATATGATTCCGGTTTTACAGTCCCTGTTTTCCACTCATTCTCTGCAACAAAAATCATTTTTCAGTAACAAAATAATATCCCTTTTTCACAGAAATGTTCCAAATTCAGAGACTCGTGTTATTTTTTCCATGAATGTTGTTTGATCCGTCACGAAAGTTTGTCAAGTTGTTGATTCGATTTAAATAGGATTACTGTGGAAATCAGGGTCAGTGAAGAGTGACGATTCGAGTTTTTCGGTTTACGTTCGATGTTATAAATACATATTCGTTCAACGAAAAAGTTTGTGATATCACTCAAAACTTTTGATGATTCATACTGGTGATACCCTCTTCCCCTGATCATTTCTTTCAGGCGATCTTCACAGAATATCATGAACTACAATTGAAGATAACAGATAAGTCATTGTATGGCCGTCGATGAAAAAGGATTTGGGCTGGTAAGGAAAACACGTTTTTGGGTGTAGTCGACCTGTAAAGAACAGAGAAAAGAAGAAGAAGAAGAGGAGAAGAATGTTATCCGATGGATTGTACCGAAAGAAGAGAACGTTCTGAATAAGTCGCGTGCTTCTGACTGGATTGTTTCTCGTTTTTTAAAGCATTCATTGCGTCATCAGAAGAAGGGAATGGAGGAGAAAGCTTGATGATGAAGATGAGAATAAGGAAGGAATTTGGACTATTGAATCTGAGATTCTTATGATATAGGTTGTGTACTTCGGATAAAAAGTTGTATGTTGAAATTTTTGAGAGATCTGAAACGAGTAATCAAGAAGCTCATACCCAAGGAGGCGACATTCATAAATTCGAATGAATTGGAACCAATCTTCCCTGTTTTTAAAGCGAGCGTCTCGCTCCCCGAACAGTCAGAATACTTTCGAGACAGATAATTTGTGTCTTGTTCATTGGTCACTTCATATTCTTCTCGAAAAAAGACATTTTTTCCTCTTTCAGGTACAGATAATTAGAATGAATTATCCAATCGAACCTTCCCGACGTTTAATTCGACCAGAATTACCGTGTCGATCTCTTGATTTTTAATCAGACACAGAAAGACAAACAGAATGGAAAAAGGCATTCATCAAGGCAAGTGTGCGGTCAAAAAACAATGCGTGTCTTGATTTTTGATACCATTTCTTTCAGTAAAGACAGATCCCTTTTCTCCAACTCCATCGAACCAGCCGAGCATTTTGCCCCCTTCTCAAAGTCACAGACAGATAGTTCAACATATTTGTTATTGTAACTCTCAAATACAAACAATGATCAGCCGACAGAAAGAAACAGTGCATGTTTTGAAACTATGTTCATACAGTATTTCCTATTTGTTCAATCTATGACCAGACGATTCCGAGAAAAAATTCAATCAAATCGACAGAATTTTCTCTAGAAATCGAATTTTGTTATTTGAGTACAGGAGTCCCCGACGAAGAAAAATTAAGTGGAAAAAGAAAGATGAAGACGGTTTTCGATCATTTCCAATCCCTTCGTTCTCGTGTCTCCGTCCCCAATCTTCTATAACATTCCCATTTTTCTTATCGGCACGAAGACATGAGTGTTCAATGTTGAAGAGAAAATTGAGAAACAGAACCCAAAAAGTACTCATCATTGGTGATTTTAAACTGGTTTGACAGAAGTTGAAGTGGCACAAGATTTCACTGGAAAATGGATAAACAACTAAATATTTTTGAATTCAGGTTTCTTGGAGATTACTGTAGAGACGATTGAACACAAGATAACGGTTTGTGAACTGAACAAAAGTTTCTGAAATAATAAAAGTTGCCAACCGGATGAAATGTGTTTTGATTTCAATGAAACCTCCTGACTCAGACAAACAATTATATTTCTTGCAGCGTTGTTGTGTTCCAACAAATCAAAAAATAAGGATGGAATCTGATATCTGAATAGATGTATCTTATTGGGTATATCATTTGTTATACAGGATCTAACTCTTGTGGTTAGTAGCATTGTACCCAAAACAAATGAAATTGCCTACAAATTTTTGACGACAAAATTTTCGAAAAATAAACAAGAAGTCGTTGTCGTCGTTTTTTTTCGGAAAGTGTTGTCCCCAGATGATTTCTGATCTATAAGACTTTTGTGTTACACCCCCGCTTCTTCTGTCCCTCATCATAAAATACCCCAAGAGAGAATACAACACTTTCTACAAACCTTTTTTTTTAGCTTCACTTCATAATCTGTTCTTTTCATCCTTTCGTTCTTCTCCAACAATTTTTGATTCCCTTCGAAACTGTTTAGTTCCTGGTCACGATTTGCTACAGACCGCGGAAAAATGATTTTAGACCTAATCATCTTCTTTTTTTGTATCATCAATTTGAAGATGTTTTACATCTTGGGAGAAGATTTGAGTGATGACAAGGACAGAAAGAATCAAAAACTGAAAAGAAGAAGAAAAGGAATCAATCATTGAACGCTGTTTCTTTTCATCGCGTGCATTGATAATAAGAAAAAAAACGATACTCGTGATCTGTTTTTTTGTAATAAAAAATGAGGAAAAATGAGAAAAAGAGTGGGAAAAAGTTATCGAGTTTCATTATTTGAAAAGATGGAACTGCATATTCCATAAACGTGAGAAACCGGAAACAATTTTATGAAAAGGGGGAGCACGGGACTCTTAAAAATTCCAAAGTTCATATTTCTTTCCTCCTCCTCCTCATCTTTATTTTCTTGTTTCTGTCCAATCATTTGTCATTTCAAACTTCGACCAAAGCTCAGAAATAAGTCTCTTCAGTTTCTTTTTCCGTCGACTTCCATTTCCATCAAATGAGGTCCAAACCAAACACCAGTCATTTTTCACAGCCTAACATAATCTCTTGTTGTTTTTTTCAACCACCCTTTCTTTCACTTCCAGAAAATAACAAAAGAAAAGAAGAGAAAAATCTTTCTCGAAGTTTGATTCCTCCGAACTCTATTTTTGATCTACTGGAACTGGAACATCGACTTTATCGTGCTTTGATCGTTTGTCTCAATCACTTTCACAACTAAACTGACCCCAGAATAAAAGTAAAACCTATTATTCGAGGCTACAAGGCAAACCGCAAAAAAAGAATAAGAAGAAGAAGAAGAATAGTCAGTGTGGTTTCGCTCTCATCTTTTGTCTTCTTCTACCGGTCGACCTGTCGCCCTTTTTTCACTGACGCGCGGCCTTTTTTGACGAACACGTCTTCTCGAATCTGATAGCTTTTGGGTTCAACCTCTTTCAGTTATTGTTCTAGTTCCAGTCATTCACAAACAGAACAACTTCAATTTCACATTGTGTTTCTTAAAAGTTTATTCCGTTTTACACGCATAATCGAACCTCTTTTCTATAATACTAACCTCTCTGAAAAACGTTTTCATGATAGAAAATCGAAAAACGTCTTCAAGATCCCGACATATTCAATTCGTCCATTTTCTAGAAATTCTTCTTGTTTTTGTAAAAAACACTCCTCATTGGACACAATTTTTATGCCGGTACACTCTTGGGTACAGAATGTTCACGTGTGTTTTCTTATTCTACAGAAATCATAGAATCTCTGAATGAATCTTCTTCCTCTTTTCTCATGTTTTTCTCATTCTCTTATATTCCAATTTGCATTTATCGTGTAGACAGACAACATTTGAAATGATGTGAAGGATTGGACGAATCGGTCTCCCATCACTGATCGCTTTCAAATATCTCTTCTCTTTTTTTCTCTTTTTCACAGTACTTATCAGATTGTATAAACTTTGGCCTTCTTATCAGGTTTCTGCGGAAAACTGGAAAATATCGAAGAAAATTTGAAATTTTGCAAAAAATATATTCGATTATTTTCTGAACATTTTCCACTAATTAGCGTCTGAAAATTTAGAATTCCAGTCAGATTGTAGGAAAAGAATTCCGATGAATTGGTCGAAGAGGGGCAGTCAGCTTCTCCTTTTTTCTTTTGCTTCGAAAAGACATGACGTCCACTTTTACACCTCTTTACTCATAATTGTTTGCGAGAAGAGAGAGAGAGAGAGAGAGAGAGAGAGAGAGAGAGAGAAGGAGTGAGAGATGGGCACAGTTGATTGGTCACTCCTCTGTAAGACTAAAGTGACTCATTTTCATTTCATTTTCCTTCAACACTGTCCTTTGTTTGCTTCCGGACCGTGTGCCACCACATGACTCTCTCTCTCTCTCTCTCTCCCTCTCTCTTTCTCTCATAAAAGTTCGGCGCCAATATTATTGCCATCATATCTTGCTTATGAATTCTTCTATTTTTAGCTCAAGATTTTTCATCTTTTAGCTCAAGATTTTTCATCGGGAAAAATGTGAGATGAGGAAAAAGCGAGAAAACTATGGTAATAGATAGATATGAATCAACAACAAAGAAGGAAATTGAGAGAGACTCTCTTCCAATTCAAGATCGAAGGTTGCTCTTGGGAAATGAGCAAGAAAGAAAACTGAGACCCTTGGTCTCGTTTCCCCTTTGTTTTTTCCAAGAGTTACACACGTTGACCGGGTCTACGTCATCGAGTTCCCAATTTCCTTTTGCCAATCGGAAAGTGATAATTGAGTCGTTCTGAAGAGTATTATTATTAAAAAACAAGGAAGCCGTCCCTACGATTTCGTTATGTATTCCATAACTCATGCCATTTTTTCATGAAAACGTTGCTGTTGCACAATTAAAAATAGATCTCCCAATTATATTGATATTAATTGGTTTCATTTGAAAAACCTCTAGTTGCCCTCATTTCTTCTCAAAAAAAAAACTTCCTCTCGATAAATGTCACCTCAATAAAGTGTCACAGTCATGAATCTGAAAATTGGCTGCTCTCATTATTTACGACTTTTTGTGCATTTTCTCAGTAAACCCCCTACAATTTCCTTTTCTTCTTCATTTCCTTCTTTTCGTTTTGTATCTTATGACTTACACTCTAATTCCCATTCTCCCTATTCTCATGATAACAAGAATTTGCTCGAAAGAGAATTGAGAAAAGCGAGAGTACAGTCTGTGAAGATTCGAACAACAAAACCCACGCTTGCTCTTTCCTGATGCTCTCTACGTAATCATCGGTGTGCTATTGGAAAGAATTTAGTTCCGTTATCAGAAAGTTTGATAAAGAAGATTATAGACATACGACTAATTTATTCTGGAAAATGTCAAAAAAATTTTTGTTATGCTTACCCAGCTGGTCTTTAGACGCCGCTCCTTTCTTTTTCTTATCAGAAAGGCTCCCCACGTGGCCTCTTATGGAGCGGATCGCTAGAGCAAAACGAAACAAAACCGATTACCTGACTGGTGATAGGCAACTGATCATGAGTAAACAAATCATTGACTGTTTGACCCGAGCCGACTGCACGTAACGATTCGAAATGAAAGATTTGAGAGAGAAGTCAAATTCAAAGTGCAAGAGTTCATAAAGTGTAATTACTCAAAACAATGACTCTCTGGTTCAGTCCCATTGAATCCGAACAAAACAAATCTAAATTTTACAAAATACTAAATGGTTCCCCTGACTCAGCGGAAACAGAAAGATTCACATTCTTATCTAACAGTTCTATTTTTAAACTCATCATGAACTTTTAAAATGTCTTCCTGATGTTCTACTCGTCTAGAAATGACCATCAGAGTCATAAAACAAAAGAAGTGTAGGTCGTCAAACCCATTTCACTCTTTTGTAGTGTACACTGGATACAAATCAAGTCAATTCGTTCTGTCCAAATCAGATTGTGAACGATGATCTGATCTACATTCTTTGATTTAGTGAAGAAACGTGTGGGTCTTATTTTTCTTTTCTCTTCTCTTCCACTATTTTCCATCAATTCATCAGTCTCGTGACTCCTCTTTGCTACTGATCATTCTCCGGATGGCGTTGTTTCATTCCCTTCGTCTATCCATTGATCTGACTCAAGGTTCGTCAAACCTGCAGTCGATGATCTGGGATCACAATAACTTTCAGTCCCTTGACTGAAAGTGTCAGTTCCTTGTCTAACAATACAAACACCCAATGGAATTGTAGTCTTATCATTTAATAATTATCTTACTTCCTCTTTCTACGCAAATGCAAATGGACACTGCTAGGATAGAAATTGTCAGCGTGTCGTCCATTGTCGACAAGAAAGAGTTGCATCAGAATTACTTTCATCACTTTTCTAATGAATGATAACAAAAGGAGCCTGACCACCATCACCTCATATGTACTTTTTTTGGTAAATATGCACGTAGAGAATTGAATCCAGAGGAAAACATCAAAACGATTTGTCGGTCGAGCAAACAAATTGATTCTATATTCGAAGACGGGCTTCCTGTTTTGTGTTGGCTTTCGATGGAAGGAAAATAGTAAAGCAAAAAAAAACTTTATAATATTTGGCTAAACAGGAAAAGGGAGCAAACAATCAGTGAGTAAGACGTTTCAAGCAATACGAAGGTGGTTTATTGACATACTAATCACCTGATGATATCATTTCCTAATCATTATTTGGTCCTCGAACAATTATTGGATTTTTCTATCAGATGTCGATCTTCGATTGTATTTCCATTTGTATCACGTGAATTCGGGGGAAACCTGAACAACAATAGGTTTACCGTCGTCAGTCTAGCCATCGGATTTCAAACAACGGACAGTTTATGCCCTCTTGATCCACGTAAATATCTCATCTATAAACTAGAATGATGTCACGAGAACTTACACCTACTCGATTTAGTTCTCAACGGAATTTTAATTTTGTTTCTTATTATTTTTGTTTTCAAGACACAAGATGTTGTCACTGAAAACTTGGAATCGAGAGGCAAAGAAACACTGAAAACAGTGTCGGAATGACCACATCAACTACATCAGGTACACGAAGAACACATATTCTTCCTCAACTACATATCTTCTAATTTCGTAATTTTCCTCACCTTTCCATCCGTTAGTCACCTTTACGTCGTCTATCTCTCTTTTTCTATCTCTCTCTCGGCTTTTTTCTCACTAATGTCTCAATTGTCGTCCATTTTTTGTCGATTCCACATAGAGGCGAGAAAAGAAGAGGCATTTTGTGTCGAAATTGCCAATTTCCATACACATCCATTATTCATCGGCTAAATTTAAATGTAACTGGTCACGTCTTCTCACCAATATTGCTCAGTTTCTCTCACGAGGAAGGGTACGAAAAGGTGTCGTCACTTTCACGAATAGAAACTAAATTCATTGTAAATTCATAGTCTAAATCAGTGTTCGACTTCTATTCTTAGCCACCTTTCTTTCGTGGGCTGACAGAGACATTTCAAGAAACATGAGAACTTTTTCGTATGTTTTTGTTCTGATCTTTGTCTTGAGTGTTGAGGTTCAAGACTTCACACGACAATCAAATGCTTTACCAAGAAAAACATAGAACGAGGATTCTGAAAACGACGATAAGCAAAAGTCGTTCACATCGTCGGCTTATATTTATTGCAGTGCATTACTCAGCTTTTCAAGAGGAAGAAGTAAAAAAACGGGAAGTGGTTGGGTGTTTTGACGCGCTGTCAAGTGAATTCCTCTGAAGTCGTTTCTGAACTATTCGAAATCGTTCGTTCTTATGTTCAGAGCCAATGTGCTCATTGAGCAAAACCATAAATATCGATGAGCTGCAGAAGTTGGAAAAGTGATAAATTGGCTGTTGCGACGAACCAAATAGACTGAAAAAGAGCTTTGAACCTTTACTTGTTTTTGTTTTTTTATTTGATGATATGATGTTTGAAATCATCCAATTTTATGGACGAAGGGTGGAGAATTGCCTTCAGTTAACTATAAAAAATAATTCTGTTTTGTTGACCTCTCGGTGACTTTTGCTTCTTTTTGTGAGTCATTTTTCGGAACTTGAATGCTCTTTCTCTCACTTAAAAAGGTATTGCCTTTTTCCAAAAGATTGTGTTTTGTTCTTTCTTTTCTCCTTAACTCAAGTAGCTCGATCAGAATCCATCTGTTTTTCTGAAAGATTTGCATGGCTTCCTCCTTCGGTTGCAAGTAATGACTTATTTAGCGTCATTTGGAAAAATCATGCAGATTATAGCCTACTCTAAAAGCTCTCAACACCTTTCCTTATTTAGAATAAATCTTATCTCTTCTCTAATCCGATGTGAATCCAATTCCCCCACGCAACATATCTATTTTCATGTTCTAATCTTGTCACATAAACTAGAAGACATCCTTCAATTTCTCTCTTTTTTCCATGTAGTTTCAGTGAAACTACACCATGTTCGACGAACCATCTCAATTGTCTTCTACCCCTTTATTCCTATCATTATCAATAGATCAGTTGAACGTCTCCGTGTCTGTGTTGTGTCCATCTTCTCCTTTTTTTCTTGGTGCCGTGTTGTTGGCGCGTTGCCAACGACTCTCTTGTGGGCGGCGCCTACTCGCGCCGAGGCTCCGCCCTCTTTCGATTGGAGACGCCCCAGGCGATGGACGCCTGTGTTCATAAAGGATACATACCGAATATTGAGGCTGTTCCGACACAGTTTCCTAAGCCAGCTACTTACCGGAAACCTATTGACTCATCTTTGTTTTCTATTTAACTTTTTCCTCCTTTTTCATTCAATTACTTTTTTGTCTTTTCTCTTCCCCGCCATTTTCTTTCTGTCCAGCAGCCATCGTCCATCGACAAACCGCTTCCGGTTCATTGTCTGTGTTCTCCACCGTCATTTCCTGACTGCTCACTCAGCTCGAAACCTCATTTATTGTCTTTTTCTTCCATCGCATAGATCCATTTATCTTCAATGACGTCTAAAACCTTCCGTCGTATTGCTAAATAACCTAATTTTCAGTGCACGCACACACCAATCGCAACAAAATCCAAACCAATTCATTCAAAATGCTTGTCGCCAACAAAAAGAAAAGCTTCCTGATGAAACTTCTCAAATTCGTTGGAAGAGGAAGTGAGTATTCTTCTCTTGATTTCAAATATTCTGCTCGTGACACCTTCCGAGTAAGACCAAAAAGTGGCCTGCACCTATTTGCCCTTCTCTTTCTTCTTCTTTTTTTTCTCCCTAAACACTTTCCATTCGACCAAAATTTGATGTGTTGACTCTCGGTTTTTTGTCTTTTCCTCTTTCTCTACTCAAAAATTTGCACGTGACCTGACCTCAAACTGTTGCTCATCGACCCGAATTGACGCAAAATCATAGGTCAAAGGTGTTCGGAAACAAAGAGTCCATTGTTTTATTTCTATGAAAAATGCGAGTGTTTGAATTTCTATGAAATTCAAAAACTGAAAGGAGAGGAAAATTTTCATCAAAATGATCAACAGCCCTCGTAAATTATAGTGCAGACCACCTCTGTTACGACCACAAGATCATCTATTCTTCACTCTTTCAATCATATGACCAATTTTCAGATCAAGTTCAATCATCGAAATCATGCCTTGCACAGATCTATGAGCAACGAAAGAAACAAAGACAAAGGTTAGTGGGAAATTATGAGAAAACGTGCAAAAGATGGGTCTCGTGCCTTTGCAAAACGGGATGTACATATGTTTGCTTTTTCCGTTCTGTTTTGCTCAAGATTAGGATAGAGGAAAAAGTTCTTTTAATCTTCCAACCTTCCTCAAACCTCTCTTCCTTCATTCATTTAATTCAAAAAGCAGAAAACTTCTTTCTATTATGTTTTGATGTTAAACCAAATGACCTGTAGTTATAGACGGAATGGGCATACGTTTAAGACGACAAAACCAATTTACTAGTCTTGTCACTCACCCAGTTCCTTCAATAATAACCCCCAAAACATAACAATCAAATTCACGGTCCCAAATTGCAAAAAAAATGAAGAAAGAGAGGAGAGACAGTACAATCTGTACAATCTGTAAACAAGTAAAATAGAACAAGAATCAAAATTATTTAGAAGAATTGGAGACTTGAGATGATGTATGGTGTTATTTCAGATCGTCAATCAACTCGCAGTTCTCACACATCGAGCCGATGCCGACGATTATGGAAGAAGACGAGTTCTCAGTGGCCGCCGAGTGCCGTTGATCTCTCATTGCACCGATTTAATCGTACACCCGTATCTCATACAAAAACAAAATCAACAGGGTCCTTTCGTTTGACCCGAAAGCTCATTGTGTCTAGTCATAGGAGGACATACTTCCTCCGCACTTGAAACCATCATCTCTCTCGATCCACACGGGTGCTTGAATACGAAGTCGTCGCAACGGGATTCTTCTTTCATTTCTTTTTCTCTTTTTTCGTCCCTCCCTGTCATTTCCTCTTTCTCTCTCTTTTTCTTTTGCATAATACTTCTTCTGATTATTTGATTTGATGGACTGGAACTGTCAGAAAGAAAATGAATCATTCTAATTGATATATAAATGTTCTTTCCAAATGTGCACTTTTCATTCTCCAGAATCTACTTGACTGTAGGTAAATGTATTCTCAGAGACATTTCAGATGATGTTTTGAGTAGTTACTTCTAATATTCTCGAGTAAAACATCGTAAAATTTCAATGAGAAAACGTGATTCTTAATGTGGGAACATGTCTGAAAATGTTCTGCTAAAGAAAATGTTCTGCGAAAGATGTGATTGAAATCTTTCGACTGTTTCTAACAGTGATCTTCTCTACTACCTTCTATTGTTTCAATCAAGTCTCATAGTAAGTGTATGTGTTTATAATGAGCAATGTCCTGAACAAACAGAAACAAAGTGTTGAAATCATAATTGCTTATTGTCAAATGAAATGATTCACCGTTGAAGAATCAGAAATATTTCATAAAACTCTTTCATAACTTTAAGTGAGAATTCCAATTGAATTTCTGAATTCTTTTGATTGAAAAATTTCATAATCTGAGGATTAACTTCAGCAGTGTTTTTCCAACCGGAACACCTTGGAAAACTTCGAAAATAGCAAATCTCAAGCGTTTAGTCATGTGTATGTGCAATGCACTTGTTTCAAACTCTTTACCTCAAAACATCATATGTTTATACTTTCCTCCTACTTCCCTCATTTTTCCAAAATCATTTCTCGGATGTTTCAAGTGTCTTCCCTTCTCTCTCTCTCTCTCTCTCTCTCTCTCTCTCTCTCTCTCTCTCATTTTGAGAGTGGGAGATAGTTGTCACTGCAAAAACAGGTTACAGTAGTATCTAAGTATTTACACGACCCGCTTCCTCCTACTCTCGTACCCTCCGCATTCAGCGAAAACAAACCATCCTGTAGAGACTAAGAAAACGGGGAAAAACTCAACTTTTAAACAAAACTTTTCTTGTTACTTTACGTGAACTAGTATTAATTGCCAGCAAAAAAGATGAAGAAATATGAAAAAACAAGAAGAAACACGTGTAATGTTGATATTTCTTAAATATGTGTTTGATATTTTGTCGATTTGTTTTTCTTTATTGGATTCTATTGCAAATTGAAGGGGTTGATATTAACAATGATCCAAGAATTCAGGTGAAAAAGAGTATGAATGAAATGACGAACAGGACGAGAATTTGCAGGTGTTACTTAAGAATTCGTCATTTTCAGTTGATAAATTAGTCTATCGGAATAGGAATTCAATAGAGAAAGATGAAATTCCCACACCGGTGATATGTAAAAATCAGATGAAAAAGTGGTTTCATAATCTCAAATTACTCAAGAATGGGAAATGTGAAAAGAAAGACGAATGTGAAGACGCTTTGGATCGTAAGTTATCAGAACATGGAGCTGTCTTTAGGTTTTTGTGCTTTGGTTTTTCAAATGATTTGTCACTGTTCTAAAACAAAATTAACTTCCGCAAATTGATTTATTCTGAAAAAGTATTTGTTTTATGTTGTTTTTTGCTTGTCAACGCGCAGTACACAAGTCTTGAAAATCAAAATTTTCTATAAATAATTCATGAAAAAGGAGAAAATGACATGTGCCAGACATAAAAATAAAACTCGAATTTGTTTTTCTTGAATTTTCAGAATTGGATGCTTTTGCCAGATTTCCGTCTCCTGGAAAACCAAATATTTACGATGGTTCATTTGAAAAATGCAATGAGTTGAATGAGAAAGGAGATCATCGAAAGAAATATTGTTATGTGATTCAAGCTGACAAAGAACATGAAAACTGCAGATGGGATTATCATTCTGTTCTTTTTGAACCAAATAGAACTGCATTTGGAATTTGTGTTCCGGAAGTTTGTCACGGGAAGGATTATACAACAATGTTCGAGAATATGAGGAAACCATTCAATTTTATGATGGATCGACCCGTTTGTGCAGTATTTTGTACAGTTCGAGAAATTCCAAAAAAAGCAATGTCCTATGTTTATACGTTAGTTGTTCGAGAGAAGAACAAGTGATATTTTCGTTTTTTCTAGAAGCTTCTTGATAATGCTCGTGAGCATTGTTTTCTTCTCTTCGCTTTATGATTATATCAGATCAACGAGATATCGGTTAAGCTCTGAAGATGAAAAGATTTTCGGTGAGTGAGTTTTGAAAATGAAAACATGTAATTTCACTCTTCTGATAATATTTCTATTTTTGAGTTGTTTGTCGAAAAATTCTAGAATATTCTGAATAAACAATAACAGATGATCTGATATCTGAATTATGAGAAAAGGGGTTTCTTCGGTAATCGAAATATAATGTTGAGAACAACTGTAGCATAAAAGGTTTCGAGTTATTTAGGACAACGAGCCATTTTATCATGGTCACTGTGGTCGAATATTGAGTTTCTTTTCAAAGAAAATCATCCAGGATACATCAAAAGTCTCGATTGCCTTCGATCAATCACATTCACGTGGATTGTCGGACAGAATGTAGTTGGCCACTTGGCATTTTATGGTATGTAATATACATGAGTGACCGACAGTATAAGTAAATATTCAGATAGAAATGTCAGAGTCCCATCAAAAATTTCAATTGCGAGTTCAGCTCTTTCGAGTCTGATTCCGATATATACATATCTTTTTATTTCGGGGCTCACAGTTTCTTATACTTTCATACGGGTATTCAACAAGAAAAACTCAAGATTCTATCAAACGATCATTGTAATGTTTCAGGCTAACCCACCAATAGAAGTCTTGAAACGACCGGTCACTTGGATGATGTTTTATTTTCATCGGTGGATAAGGTACACAATATATTGCACTTTAACGTTTCTTGCAGAACAAGTTTTCTTTTTTTAATTACTGTTTTAGACTGACATCTGCACTTATGGTATTTATCGGGTTTTTCGATGCCTACGGAAAGTATATTCAAGGTCCTTACGATGCATTAACCGGGTGTAAGACAAAATTATTTTGAAAAGGGGATAGAGAATTAGTTTCAGATTCAATGGTAACTCAAACAGATCAATGCGATTATTGGAGTGATATACTTCATATTTCAAATTTCAAATCAGTCGACAAAATGTGTTATCTTCCTGCTTGGCATCTGGCTGTTGATCTTCAATTCACCTTGGTTGCTCCTATGTTTTTGATGTTTTTCTATTACTCAGCTCTGATAGGTTACAGAAAAGTGCGTGTACTCGACACAATCGTTCTGGAATTTAGGTACTACAATTGCGATAATTGCTTCTTTTGTTGGATCTGCTTTGACAATTTACTTTTATCTGCATAACGATATGCTCCATTCGGCATTCACTGGAAACCATGAGTATCATTTCATATTTCTTCTTTGCTTCACATTTGTTTTCAGAGTTGACGATAAACTGGTTGAAATCATTCTTTCGAAACCGTGGAATCAATTGGCACCCTATATGATCGGTATGATTGTTGGCTATTTTCTAGCAATTTACCACGGAAGTCGGAAGATAATGCATCCTGTCGCCTCTTCTGTTATCTGGATACTAGTAACGGTCATTGGAATCTCAGCTCTCCTATTTGGGAATTCAGGAACTAGGTGACTATTTCTGATCACTTTTGTTTTAGAATCAGTTTTCAGTCAGCTTACCAATGCATTGACAAATGTTTTGACTCGTGCTTCTTGGTGCCTCTGCCTTGTTTGGATCATCGTATCTTCTGAAATGAAATGGGCGGGGCCAATTGGTCATTTTCTGGAACATCCATTCTGGAGACCATTCGGAAAGTTATCTTATTGTGCTTTCATTGTTCATCACATGGCGTTGTATTTTCTGTTCAATATGGAAGAGAAAGCTCCTCGATATATTAGTTTTTGGCACGAGGTATATGATGAGAAATTTCTCATGAAACTATTTGATTCAGTACTTCCAATACACCATTCCGATAGTCGTCTACTCATACTTTGTTGCGTTCTTCTTGAGCATGTTTGTGGAAAAAAAGTTCCAATGATTAGGTTGAGTGAATTTCCTGTTACGAAAGTTTATTTATACCGTATTACAGACTTGATAAAATGATTCTCGACAGATGTTTACCAGCCTCAAAAATAAAAGAACACGAAGAATTGGATGACTACGATGACAGTGATATCGAAAAAGACGATAGAGAGAATTCGAATGATGATTCGGAAAGAGGCCAAAGCAAGAGTAGAAGTGAAGAAAGAAGTATCGAGGATCAAAACGAAGAAAAATCAGAAGAGGATAAGCCGATGCTTTTGAATTCACCAGAAGAACTTCTTCTCAATGATGAATATTATTGAATTTCGGACTTCTAAATTTGAATATACTAATTGATACTCGAATCTCATTTTCAGATAACAATATTCAACAAGACTAAACGAAAATTCTTGTGTAAAACGAATTCGTAGTGAAAAAAGATGCTTTTCTGGTGGAATGAAATTAGTTTACCAGAATTGATCTCCATGTAGAAAACTTTGGTTTTCGAATTCTGTTCTTTTTTTAAAATTTCGATTGCGCTTATCAAAAACCGTCTTTCTTCATTTTTTATCACCTCGTCGATGCTTTTTATTGTCCACTCGTGATATATAAGAGAGTCAAAATTCGAAATTTCATTTTTTGGAGTAACAAAAAACATAACGTTTGTCAGGGAACTCGAATGGGTCTTTTTCCAATTAAATTCCTTGAATTCGATTCCTTACTTCCTCATCTTTTTTATATTCCATCTCTCACGATCGAAACCATTTCTCTACTTCATTCAAAGCATTAGTCTGGTGAGAGTCACTCCTGCTGCACAGAGAAAAATCTTCCTCTGTCCGCGAGGTATAAAAGCGAGCACCGACATTACATTTCTGCCGTTTTTCTTCTTCGTTCAAAAACAAAAAAGAAAGAAAGAGACGAACGAATGTATACTTTCACTAAATTTTTCCTCAACACTTTGTCCACCTATTTATATTTATTTTTCCGTATATACTAAATAGTTTATCTCTTTTCATTTTTTGAATAAATAGTTCAATTTCCCAAGTTTGAATTTGTGATTTTTACTACGGAAGAATTCGTTGGAATCAGCAAACATATCTCAAAAATCCGTATCATTAATAAACAATTTTGAAACAGTACTATTTTGGTGACAATTCGTAAATTTCTGAATTCGTCGATTTTGAATGACACTGAGTTTATTTGAACACTCCATATTTGTAATGCGAAATTTCAAAAAAGAATGTCTTTGACAGAGATCAAAAAAATATAAAATCAACAAATGACATATTTTCCCGGGGCCGTTTGTGACCATCATAGTTCTTTGTTCGTCAGTTACCTATGTTAGTTGCTCAACAAAACGTTTTTTTTTTGCAACGATATCGATCATTCTTGAATTTTCCGTTTGAATTTTAAACAATTATTTCAATTTCAGTTGAAAATATGAACAAAAATTACGATCCAAGTGCAGGAAAAGCTTATGAAGTGATTCCGGATGTACGAGTATTGAATATGATTCAAAACAAAATAGGATCATTTGAGGATAAGTTTAATATTGATATAAACGTTTTGTCATGTGAGATGGCTACTGAGTTCACAAGAGTTCAACAGGTATTTATTTTTTTTACATGAAAGAAGCATTTGATATTTTCAGAAAGCTGTCGAATTCGATAGAAAAATGCTATTCTGTAAAATTCTGAAAGAAGTAATCAAAAAACACAATCCCACGTGGTTATTCGATGTGATTCCAACAGGAAGTTCAGTTAGTGGATTGGCAATTTCGAACAGTGATCTAGATGTGGCTATTTATATTCCACAAGCAGCCAGAGTAGTTGATAGAGAATGTGATGGAAAGTCGGTTTCCCCTGAAGAGAAAATGGTTATGTGGCGAGAGTTAGTTGATTTTCATTTGATACGAATCCCTGAATATCGCTGATTTTAAGAAAACAAATCAATATTCTTCAAATAGTTCGTCTTATTCTGAAAAATGAAGAACAAATAAAGCATCGAGTGAATTGGGAAAAAGGAATTCAACTCGTTCAAGCACAAATTCCAATTCTGAGAATTGAGACATCGGATGGAATTGAATGTGATATCAGTGTTGTGATGGATTGTTTTTTGTCTTCTATGCACAACTCTTTTTTCATCAGACAACTGGCTTCGTGAGTGCATAATTTATAGATGGTTAAATTGAAGTATTCTACAGTTGTGATTATCGATTTGCTCTTTTGTGCTTTATCGTCAAAAGATGGGCTGATAGTACAGGATTGAAGAATCCAAAAGAAGGTGGTTTCAATAGGTATCAGTTAGTTGAACAAAACGAATAATTCAATGATGAATTTCCAGTTATGCCCTTGTTCTTCTCGTAATTCATTTTCTTCAATGTGGTACTTATCCACCGGTTCTTCCAAATTTGATAAAAATTTATGAGAGTAAGTTTTAAAACTTAATGGATCAAGACGTTTCTCGGCTGTCGCCGGATACTTTTGTGCGGAGGTTCGTCAGCTTCTGGTCGAATCTTCGTCGTATTCTGGGAAAGACACAGGCTAAAGCCGACCAAGATTTGACCTGAAGCCGGCGAAGGTCTGACAAAGGTCCGACCAAAGTTTGACACGGAAATGCTGGGCGCTAGCATTTATCGATAATTATTGCAGGGATTTCTCCCATATATACAAAAGAATTCTGTTTTTTGTTATATTTACTTCTCCTGTTTCATTTTTCCTTCGATTCTTTTTTCTCAAGTTTCTTTCACTTTTGGGAAATTTCCTTTTCCCGACAGTGCAATTATTTTTTTTTAGAAAAACTGCAAATTACGATCGAATAATACTAATTTCAAAATCTGCTGATTTTTGAAGTTTTTTAAAAATGAAATTTGTTGAAGCCTAGAAAAAACATTGTCGGCGAAAGCCTACGCAAATTTGCGCGCAAGTTATAAATGTTCGCGAAAGCTCAACGCGTTGATTGTCGGAAAGCTCATAATTTTATTTTCTTTCGGAAAACATATAACTTACCAGCTTACCTCATTTTTTATCTGAAAAATTAATTGGGTAATCCGAAAGAAAATAAATTTATGTACAAATTTCCGTTTCGCGTTGAGCTTTCGCCCAAAATTCTAGTTTTCGCTGCAGATTTTGAAATACTGGAATTCAAAACACTTATGCTTATTTTTTCATTCGAACGTAATTTGTTTTTTGCAAAAAATGATGTCGGAAAAAGAGAAATCGCCGAAAAATGCAAGATAAATGCAAGAAAAGTGAGAAAACATGCGTTGCCGACATGAGATAAACGATGTGCAGTGGCGGAATATCGGAGCTTCGTCACTGATAAGGCGTTATCGCCCGCAACTTTTGAACGGAAGTTGGGGGGTCAACAGCTTTTGGTCGGATTTTGAGCAACTTTTGGGCGAATGTTAGGTATTGGCCTAGGCGACATCGCCGCCTACGTGTGGGTGAAAAATGGATCATTCGTATATATATATATATATATATATATATATATATATCTAATGTCAGTTGGAATATCGAAAAAGTTTCAAATGGTGGATAATCGTATAACACTAATCATTTCGTTAGTATATGAAGTTTTTGTAAATCTTCTGTGAACTGAGGTACACTGTAAGACAGTGATCAGAAGCAACGACTGACCGACTCTTATCTTTTGACTGTTTTCGAATATAAAATCGAAATTATCATATCCAGACATCAGAAAAGTGTGTCATGTTTAGGAAGTATAAGGGACAGTATAGAGGCTAGTAATGCACATAACCGTAGCTCAATCGCGGCGTCTATTTCATTCAGAGAAATATAAGTTCCGGTAGTATTCAAACCAACTTTTGACTTGAGCTGGAGGATAGAGAGAAGACCAGGAAAGTTGTTATTTGGATTTGTGATAAAAGTACTTTCAGATGAGCATATAATTATTAAATAATAAGGAAAAACCATGAAACAGAACTCGCGACGCTTCGATATGAGAATTCAAAGTCCCCTCACTGTCTATTAAATGTGACCAAAAGCTGACCAAGTTCTGATTAAATGCTGAAAACGACAATGAATTCCGACCAAGCAGTGACAAACATTCGGCAAAAGTCTGACCTACTTTTATCAAAGTCTGACAAACGTTTGCTAAAGTCCGACCAACTTTTGCTACATCTAACTTGCGTGCAGAATCTGACAAAGATCTGACGGTTAACCGACAGTCACTAAACATTCGCCCAAAAGTTGCTCAAAATCCGACCAAAAACTGTAGACCCCCCAACTTCCGTTCAAAAGTTGCGGGCGACAGCCGAGTTCGTAGCCATGGTTTGGTTTCAGATGACAACTTCATTGCTCAAGACGAAAAAAGATTTCCGTCTAAACTGGATTTTGGTTCTCCTTTTCCAAGACCTCTTCCGAAGGTTTCTAAAAACTTTACTCTACTTGCTCAACTATTTGTGGAATTTCTCTGTTATTATTCTGAATTTGATTTCGAAAACTCGTTCATTTCAATCAGAAATAGTAGAGTCGAAAAGCGGTTCGTTACTTGAAAGAAGATTATAATAGAATCAAACAAATCATCTTCCAGAAATTCAATTAATAATAAATCTTGTATTTCAAGCAACGTAAAAGTCTACATTGAAGATCCATTTGATTCTCATAATCCAGGAAGAACTGTTCATTCGGTCGAAAAAATGAGATATATATTCAGGTAAAAAAAATTATTTTTTCTTTTACTCATTTTCCTGTTTAGAGCTACTTTGAAAAAGTTTGTTCCTGATAACAATGAGAACAAGAACAAATCAAAGAATGCAGACAATGACTTCAAACTTCCAAGTTTGAACGATATTCTCACAATGAAACTGTCAGATAATCTCAACGGGAGAAACGAGGACTATGATTAAATAGGAATATTTGAGGAATGACAATCCATTAATGTATCTCAACAAAAAAAAGGAACCATCGAAATATGTCCTGAAAATTGGGTTTATAATCTTTCTGTAAAAATGTAACTTCAAAATCTCTTGTTCGGTTTTCATGATGAAAAAATATTTCCGATTCGTATTTTATATTATCATTTTATATAAGGAATGAACGTTTTTGAAAAACACTTCATATTTGATTTTCCACTCGAAAACTTAAATAACCGAAATAAACACATGTTAGCCAGAGGGTCACAATAGGTATTTTGTCACTCGAAAAAAGGCAAGAATAAGTGTCATTGTTTGTGTGTGCCCTCTGGTCAATTTCGTTATGTTTGCGGGCGCTGCACCGCAGCTAATTGAGCAACAGACATATGCACACATTGAGTCGTCAACCACTAGAAACGAAACGTTCGAAAGAAGAAGAAAGTGACGCGTTAGGAAATGCAATATTCGATATTATTGCCTGTGCTCCTACTTATCATTTTAATATTCAATGGAAATGCATCTTCTTCTCCAAGAACTTTGAAACTGTGTTTGTATCTGAAAGCGATACGAAGAAGTACTGCAGAATGTGATCAAGTGACTTTGGAGAACTCTACAAATATCGATGGTTCGTAATCTTTGACTTTTTGAGACGGTTTTTTAGTTTAAAAAGAATCTTATGAATGAACATTCTCAATATGTGGAAGTTTCAGACAACTACTCTAATTCTACCATGTCACCACTTGCAAAGATCATAGCGAACATTGAGAAAAGGAACGAAAAACTAAGAAAGTTCAAAAAGCTGAAGAAGTTAGTTGTTCCACTTCCACAATGCTCTTCAAATCTTAGCAGTGGATACAAGGTATTTCTCTTTTCTTCATCAAAAACTAATTTTCCCCATTCTTCTTCGTTTTCTTGTGTTTTGCCTTTCTTCGTGAAACTTTTCATTCATTTCACGCGCCAATCGTCGCTTCGATTTCAAACGCCGTCTTCGTGTCTTGTTTCCACCTGAAAAACTTGAAG
Organism: Caenorhabditis tropicalis; assembly: GCA_016735795.1. NCBI lineage: Eukaryota > Metazoa > Nematoda > Chromadorea > Rhabditida > Rhabditidae > Caenorhabditis > Caenorhabditis tropicalis. The sequence continues at coordinate 9,481,937 of CM028618.1, read as the reverse complement.
TCGATAGCGATCTTTTCTCAGAATCGGGCAAAACTACATATCTTTTCCAGCAATGCCGAATGGACATCACATGTTCTTCTGGGTACAGTTGCGAGAATAATAGTAAGGCGAGATGTTGTATGGAACCAAATCATTCACCGGAAATCGAAAGCAAGACTGAAGAGTACAAAGAACAATGATCGGTGTTTCAGATAAGCATAAGATGGTTTTTTCAGATTCAAGACATGCCCATCTTTACATCAAATGTCATTTTTCTGTCAGACGTCACGTGCTCGAAAATCAGTGAAAACATGCAAAAACGATCAGGATTGTATGTTTTCCAACGTTCAGAAATGTTGTGATGCTGGTTAGTAAATGGCAGAAAACGTAAATCCTTTGTTGAAATTTTCAGGATGCGGTTTCAATGTTTGTGTCGTTGCCACAGGAAATTTCACACAAAATAGTAAGGGAACCGGAACAAAATCCTATCTGAAATATTCATTTTCAGCATTAATTTTCCTTGGAAGCAGATGATTTTCTTTCCTCCGAATCTCAAATGAAATACGAGTTAATCCGAAATTCTCAATTCAATGTAAAATAAATGAAAATTAAAACATTTTTATTCATTTGAAACTACAAAATATAGGAGAAGTTGATCAGTTTTCGATCCTTATTTTTTGTATCCGTAGCCGCCGTATCCGCCATATCCACCGTATCCACCTGAAAGACTCCTGAATCATTCAACTTGTTCTATTGCTTACCATGTGGGCATGGAGCATAAGTGGGGCAGTTGCAGCCTCCGTATCCGCCATATCCATATCCACCATATCCTCCATAGTATTGTCTCTTGACACGTTTAGCTGGAACTCCTTTTGAATCGACAACATCAAGAAGAGTCCATGAGATAGCAACGAGAAGAACAAGGAAGAGAATGGCTTTCATGTTGGCTTGGATCGAAGCAATAAAGTACTGTTACTTCTTTGCTCATCCCTTTTATATGGGCTCTGCTCATCGATATTCCATATGGATAAACAGTGAAACTGATTTGGAAAACCATATAAAAAATAGATTTGGCGACCTGATGTCGTTGCATAAACAAACGAAAACTATTTGACAAAAAAGGAGAAAGGGCAAACATTCGAATGAAATTATGAACTGTGTTGGGATGTTTGAGAGAATAATCGATCCATTGCAAGGAACGCGTGATTTTATGAAGTGTCTGTTATCAAATAATAACTACATCACCATTGGATACAATAACAAGTCTACCGTTTCTTCAACTGTTTTCTACTAGTTATTTTTAATTTTTTCTGCTGAAAATGGAATTTCACCATAAGAACAAAGATGAATCATGAGTTATTTCTTCTTTTCCCGAAGATTTTTCGTCGATTCTTCACATAGTATAGTTTTTGACATCCTCTGAGAATCCGTTCGTTTCGGAACATGTCACTGTTTGTTTATGTGAATTGTACATACATTTGAATAGAATAGGTGGTCTCAATGGGTCACTTTTTTGTCTGATTTCAAGGCCAACCTCCCTGGAGAAAAGTAGATTCAAGAGAGAAGACTCATTCAATCGAAATCGTCTTTCTCACCTTTGTTTTTATGACTGCTCCGTCTCCATTTCTTCTCCCTTGAAAAGCGCAATCCAAATGAATATGGTGATCATTATCCGGCGCATTCGGAACCTGTTAGCTGCCTGTATTGTCGAAAGAGGATGAAAGGCAAAACGATGCCAATGCGAAGACGTCGCATTGGTTTCGAATCAGATGAGACGGCGGTCACTCTCTCTTTTCCTTCATCTTTCAAGGATTCCCATCTCGTTTGTTCTTCTCTCCGACACTATTGTCAACGAGACAGCCGTTTTCAGCGTTCTCGCCCTTTTTCTTATCATTCAGATATGGATAAAGCTTCTTATCTTTCTAATCTCTTTGATCCGATCATTTGTTTTATTGGACGAATTCAGAAGAAAACGCAATCAGAATGAGAATAAAAAGTCATTCTGAAAACTATTCTGAAGTGTTTTTGTCTCGTGCATAACTAACCCAACAGGAGGTAACAGAGCTGGTTTCTTGTTTTTTCGGGTAAAAACTAGAATTTGAATGAGAACTCACGGCTTACCAAGCAATTTGTTTACAACTTGACACCTAACTTGATGATTTAATGAGAGGATTCGGTGCCATCAAGTGCCATATAAAAATGAGTGACGTACCAAATTAGAGACTTCAGAGGATAGTTACGGTATGGAAGACATGTTAGATTTGTGTTTGCCTTTTTTATTTGGTATTTTCAATATCGTCTGGAACAAAAAGTAGAATATTGCATATTTAGAGTTTTTGTGAGATAGTTTTGCTTTGTGAAACACTTTTTACGAAGATGGTTTCATTTGAAAACAGCAGGGAACCAAGCTTAAGTTGCGTGTTATTAGGTCATATTGAAGGAACGTTCATTCTCTCCGTTCATCTAACACTATTCCTCATCTTAAGGTACGGACAGTTTTGTTCTCCTCTATTCTTATTTTGAAACCAAATAATTCTCCTTGAAGAGTCTTGTGGTCTTCAGTGAAGAATTACAAAAAAAGAGGCACGTCTTCACTGTTATCTAGATGAACTTGAGATACCAAAAGGAAATTGGGAAAAAGTGAAAATGGTACGTCCCACCTGCGCCAAAATTTCGATTTCAATTCTGCTTTCTTCTGCATACAGTCATCATCCGTCTTCCGTCCGTAGAGAGAAGATCTAACGGTATGATTAACTACATCATTCTATCTCTTTCTTCTTTTCCTACTCCTTTTCTTTTCTTTTTCCCTCTTTTATTCCTCCGTTTTTTTGCTTTGTCTCCTTTATTCCACTGCATAGTTATTGGCCACTCAACCCACAATTCTCCTCATTTTTTCATTCTAACTATACAAAATACAGTCAACTGCACTTGAGAAATCAGATGCTTTGCCTTTCGTTTCCAATCATCATCCGACCATAATTAGTGTTTTCTGTTTCTCAAGTAGCTGAAATTACTTGTGGCTCCGCCTCTTTCTCTTCCCTTCTGTCATTCTCTCATTGTTTTTTGTGGTTGAACGACATCTTGTCCCGTCCTTGTGATTTCTAAATTGAGTTCAATTTTCAATTGTTTTTGTAGAGTTATGAAGATTACAAATAGGCAAAGTGTGAACAATTGAGAAATGAAACACTTCATTTTGATTTCTGTCCTTCTTAACTTGAGGTTTGTGGCCACTTAATCAGGAGAAGAAAGTTTTATTCGCTAAATTTTTTGGATGTTTATCTTTACACTACAGACTTCACTACATAGGTTCCCTTCTATCAGATGAACACTCTTTTTGATAGGAGGATCAGTAAAACACTTTGAGTTGAAGTAATTTTATTCGTAGATCTCTTGAAAACTATCTCCCGAAAGCTGTTAATGAAATAAAGATTTGTATTGATTCGTCGATTTGAACAGCTTCCGCTGATTTCACAATTTCGTTGTTATCGATTTCATAATGTTTCTCCCGCTTCGTAACTGTCTGGAAGAAAACAAATTTCGTCGTTGGTCATTGAATTTCATTGATAACCATCTTTTCGGCTTCTTCTTTTTCGTCTTCTTTTTCAATTCTTCTCATTTCTTCATCTCCTTCTTCTGAGTCACAAGCTAATTTCAAAATACAGTATCTCTTGATCTCTTCTGATTAAGTGGCACCATCAGAACTATTTGATCATAGGTGAATGTAGTCTCATGACTGAAATTACTTTTCTCTCTTTTCATAATTACTTTGAAACCGATTTCCCAATTTCATTCAGGATCAAAAACTGAGAAACCAGTATATTCTTCTATTAATTTATTTGCATCCTCTTATATTTTTCATTCAGTGTTCAACTCAACAGACAGTTCGCCAAACAAAATAGAATCAGAAAAACGGTTGAGTAGGAACCAACTCATTTAATTTTCGTCACCTCTTTCTCTCCCCCCATCTGGTGATATTTTGAGAATGGTGGTTAGTGGTTCTCTTACTTCGAGACATTCTTTTCGTCTCTTTTCTCTCTTCAATGAGGTGATAACCACGGAAATGATGCGACGAGAACATGGGAGAAAAACGATTGTTTGGTTTGCAAAGTGCTGTTTGATCTTGCCATATCTTTATAAATGAGAAACGAGAAGGTGTCTCTATTGCCCGTTCTGTTCTATTCTCAATTGTAATTGACATTAAAAAAGAGATCAGAAAAGAGAAAAGTGCGGTGGTTTTTTGAATGAAACACATGTTTTTTAGTCTTTCGACTGCCAGGATAACAAAAAATAAAGAAATAAAGGGAAGCATTACGGATTTTTTTCAGATTTTCAGTTGAGAAAAAACGTTCCAAGAGTTTTCCAAGAAGCCTTTATCTGTATAGCTTGATTCTTACATTCCCTCATCCAAGTTCAGAAACTATATTCTCATCTTTCTGAGTGCACACCTTCGCTCCGCCCACTTTTAGGTTCATTTTGAATTCTTCGTTCAATTCAATCATATAAATACAATTTTATTGAGATGTTTGTTTATTGTTTGCAAACCACTTTTCTAATTTTTAGAAACCAGAAATCACTGCAGCATCAATTCTTATGATCAGATCGTTGAAACATTAAACAATACTACAAACATTCAATTTCATCCAACTTCCCGTTCTCTAATTTTACAAATAATACCTTTAATTCATTTAACCTTCATAAAACAGACTGGCACCGTGCTACAAGTGTCCTAGAAAGATAGGCCATCGGTTTTATGCAGCTTGTGAATTACGCTCCGAACCTTGCGCACAGTCATACAGATCCGATCTTCGACTACATCCGACCCTTCTCACTTCATGTCTCTAAAATCAGATGCAAATCTATTTTCTCTTTATTTTTCTTTTCCGATTGAAAGGGGGGAAGTAAGACACCTTTTTTGAATTGAGCGTGTTCGTGTCTACCGTTTTTGTGTTTCCAGCCACCATCAGTAGGTACTTGACATGGACATTAATTCGTTTTTCTTTCCAATTCCTTCATTTTTCTTCCCATCATCCTTTTCTTATTCTTCTACCAGTAACCGGCGACGGCGGCATCTCGTCTCATTCTCTCTTCCTCTCTTGATGCCATGAACCAGTTCTAAACAAAACATCTCATGGCAGAAGAAGATCGGAGGGAAGGAAGTGGTTGCCTGCTTGATGATGACGGCGAAGGCAACTGGCCCGCTAATCGCTCTTTCCCGTACCTCTGGAGTTTCAGATGATCTTCAACCGCCAGGAAGAATTCGTTTTATGACCAGGATTCGAATGCCCTTCTTCTCACCATTTCCCGCAATTTTGTTATTTGTTTTCGTTCCAATTTGACATTAGTCAAAAATCTTTTCACGTGAAACATCATGTCACTTCAATTATCCTACACATTGCCGTTACAAAATAATGTTTCTTCTACGTTTCTTCAATCTTTGCCACCCTCAAGTGGATCAGAAAACGTCGTTATCAATCCAAAAGTGCTTTCATTTTCATTCGAATGATTGTTGTTTTGATGAGATATGAACACTTTGATAAAGAACGATAATCTTCTGAATCTCCTCGTCTTTTCTTCAAATCTTGAATTGTCTCTTACCCTCAGAAACCACTTCTGAGACAATATTTGTAACAATTTCATTCTTTTTTTTCCTCTTACCACAATGGACACACTTGTCACTCCCTTATTAGTAAAACCGTTTAGTTAATCGTCTATTCTTTTTTCTCTTTCCCACCCGATTCACTTATTTATTCGTTCCTCCTCTTCAGAATACCGTTTTTGACTGAACATCATTCAGAAGTTTTCTAATTCAGTATTCAGAATGTCGGACAACTATGTCCTCGTGGATCCGTTGTCAGCAAAGCCAATAGACTGCTGGAAGAAATATGTGAAACAGGGAAGAGTTTGTGAACCACTGAAACCGATGAGGTATGTGTCATTCCTGTGTTTCACTTTCAATTTCTTCGATCTTTCAGACTTGATACTCCTATTTTCGAGAACAAGGTTCGATTTGTTTGCATCTCAGACACCCATGAAAAATTGCATGAGGTTAGTGTTTCGCCTGAGAAAGTTTTTGCCTCATTGAACATTATTTCTCACTTTTCTTTTTTTCAATTTCCAGATTCTACCGTACATTCCTGATGGTGACGTTCTCATTCATTCTGGAGACTTTACAAATTGTGGTGACATTGGAGAAGTGATCAAGTTTAATGCGGAAATTGGTATGTTTAATCAGATCAAAAGAAAAAGAGTAGTACATAGTGGGAAACAAAGAAATGAAATATATTCTAGGAACACTTCCACATAAACACAAAATTGTGATTGCTGGAAACCATGAGTTGGGATTTGAAGACGGAGAAGAAATGAGTGAACGCCAGCTAGCAGGATTGAACATGCTTGGAATCAACAAAGCATACGAACTTCTTTCAAACTGTACATACCTTTGTGACAAGGGATATGAAGCATACGGTATCAAAATCTACGGCGCCCCATGGCATTCAATGCCCGGATACTCATTCTACCGCCCAAGAGGACAAAAGATTCTACACAAATGGAATCAGATTCCAGCAAAAGTTGATGTTTTAATGACACATACTCCACCACTTGGACACGGAGATTTCAATGCTTGGGATAAAATGGATGGAATTCTTTGTGGATGTGCAGAGCTATTGAATACGGTAGAGCAACGTGTGAAACCAAAATATCATGTATTTGGACATGTTCATCAGGTATTTCCAATCTTTTTTATGTTTCTAGTGAGAGTAGAAAGGCATCATTCAAAGGTCAACATCGTTCTTTTTAATGTGTCATTATTCTGAGATTTACGACTTTCTGAACAAACAATTCCTAGCCAAAAAACAAGTTAATGGTATTCAGAAACACGGTGTGACCACAAACGGAGAAACGACATTCATCAATGCAGCTTTATGTGATCATAAACTTCGAAGTGCATATGATCCAATCATTTTTGATATTCCATTGCCTCCGGGAACAACCAAACAATAAGCTTGTGCATCTCAAAAAGGCTTTAATCTAATCGTTTCTTTTTGCTCTCTCGCTTTCTCCCTGTTTCATTTATTCTTGTTTTCTCACGTTTTCTTTTCCAATTTTTCAGTCGCCTTGATCATTCTCTTCCATTGAAAATTGTGTATCGTTAGCAATTGTATGTGTTCGACCCGAAATGCTTTTATACCGGTCTATTTTTGTTTCGGCATTTCTTTTCTTCCAGTATCTTCCAGTGTTCATTCAGTGATTTGGTCCCAATAAAATGTACATACAGATCTTTTATTCGTCAGTATAAGCATTATTAGTATATTACAGTCGAGCATAATGGTTGTTTAGGACACTGATCAATTGGTTTATCTAAACAAAACGAGGTAACCATTTTGCATTCGTTTTGTCCGAAACATCTTATATTTTCACATGGAGTGTCGTCAACCGTTGATTCAGCAAGAATCTGTCCAAGTGAGGGCAGAGGAACTGAAATTCTATCAGTGAGTTCTACGAGTTTATCATAAAAATAAAATTTTTTCTGGGGAAGTAAGTGATTTTATTTAATACACCTGTCAGTTGTCAGAAACACGTGTGCACAAAATCAGAATGAAACATTATTTTGAAGTCCAATAACTATTTGGAAAATCATTATTTGCTAGATCCTAGTTTTTGGAAAATAAAGTGTCCATTGACTAAAAATATTCATTTTCCACAGTTTATAGAACATACTATCTTTGGAAATTTCTGCATTCAATCCAATAGAAATCAACACCGTGCATAGAAAACTTAGTGAATGAATTGATTTCATAATGACAGGAAAAAGGAATATTTTCGAAAATACAACAGTTTTCTGTTTTTTGTCCCCATTTCAATTCATCTGTATTTAATCCTTTCAACACCGGCGTCAATCTGTTTTTACTTTTTCTGTTTTTTCAATCGATCACCTTTCGTCTAACGAAGTAGATTAAAGTAATCTAACAATGCGGGAAACTTGATTACTTCTCCCTAATACTCTCCCAACCCACATTCACCGCCTGCTATATATCAACCTGACGAAAGGAAAACTTATTCATTTCGTTATTTATGATTACTAGCTTTCTGGTTTCAATCCTATATTCTCTGATTTTGTACCAAGGTTTCTATTTAAAAAAACATACTAACAAAAAGTATCCTGTATAGTGTTTTAGGGACAATGTGTCAATTATTATGTAAACCAGTCACGTGTTACGGGCAAACGATATGTCACGAAGTAGAAATTCCCTGCAATAATGGAAGTCTATCATGTAATGTCAAAGTTCCACAGTGTTCTGATAAAAGCATTGAGGACTATGAGAAAGAATTAATTGATTCGAGAAGCATCGAATGTAAGGAGAGAAATTAAGATAACATAAGAAAGAATGAATTGTTTCAGTGTTGGTTCACAAACAAGATTACATTGACTCGAATGATAAAGATGTTTTGTGTCAAGGAATCAGTTGTTTCGGAATGAATTCATGTACAATTGTCCGTGTTCCTTGCATCGATGATCCAAAATGCATCAATTATCTTCCTTTCTGTGATGACTCTCCGATTCCCTCAACCACTCTTTCAATACTATAATTTTCGATATCTCATAAAAATGAATAGGTTTTTGTTTTTCCGGGAAGAATCTTCTCTTTTTTGTTCCTTTTCTTTCAATATTATCAAACATGGCAGCATCCCCCTTTCGAGCTATCTATTTTGCGTGAGTTCCCAATAAGTTTTGTAGAAAACATATCATATTTACAGTATCTCATTGTTGACAGTAGTCATCATTTATCTCAATTCTTTTGCAAATGGTAGGTAGTTGGAAATCGTTTTGCGAGAAATTCTTGATTCCTTCGCTATCTTACTATTATATTCAGTTGAATTTTGTTCGCATTCAAATTTTGTTCTTGCCTTGCTTTTATCTGAAGAAAAAAACGAAAAATAAAATGTGCTTTGTTTCTGTTCTTGAGAAATGTGGGGGAGTGTTTTGGGAAATGAAACATAAATTTCTCACGTAACAGAAAAAATTATTTCGAAAAAAATCTGAAAAGTCTTATGACAATTTTTGGGAAAACTCTTTGTTTTAGGGAACATCGATGAATAATTCACTGCACAGAAAACCGTTTTCAGAAGATAAGCCAAGATTGGCTCTAGAGAATCGACCGTATGTAATTCTCTCAACTTCTCAAAATCTCAAAGATTATGATCGTTTGTGTCTGAACGGACCATCTGTTGACTGCAATGGAGAAACAATATGCAAAGTAGCGAGAGTGGAATGCATTCCGAACACAACTTGTGATCCACTGATGCCTATTTGTTCTGATAAAGATGTCGAAGACTATCAACCAAGAACTTTCAATACTACTTCGTCTCGTTAGAATTCATTTTCCTTTTTCCCACGTTTTGAGGTTCAGATAAAGCATGTCGTTTCCCATGTTCTGTTTTTCATTCGAAAGAATCAAAATTTCTTTTTCTCGTTACTCCAGTTATTTTGCGGTATGAAGTTATTCAGTTCGATCTGGCTGTTTTCAATTCTTCTGAAGTTTTCCAAAACACAACTACCGGATCCTTGTGAATTTGTCACCTGTTATGGACAATCAGTATGTGTTCCTGTTCGAGTTCCATGCGTTTCAAAAACAACTCCATGTCCTATAGGACCAGCATGTCAAATATACGCGTGTCCTGATGGAAGTAATCCAAGAGATCATACTGGTTGCATTCTACTCAAAAGAGATAACTCTTAAATTATTATACTTTCAATTATTTCCAATGAAATATCAATAAATGTTTCTTTTACTCAAGTACTAAAACCTTGGAAGTTTGTGAACCATGAAATCGAAGAAACATTCCATTCTTTTCTCTCTCTCTCTCTCTTTCTCTCTCTCTCTCTCTCTCTCTCTCTCTCTCTCTCTCTCTCTCTTCCACTCATCCAAAAGCAATTAATCTTTTGACTCATCCATGGTCTTATGCCTTTCAATTTTAATGTTTTTTTGTTGTTTTCTCTTCTTCTCACCACATTTTTCCATTCTCCGATTGAATTTCCTCAACCACATTTTTATTTGAAATGGTGAGTTCTTGAAATTAATTTTCAATAATATGTTATTAATTGATAATTATTTATCCAGAAGATATTGGTTCTCATATTTTCTATCTTAATTGTTTCTGTGGAATGCGGTGTTCTCAGTAAGTTATCAGACATTAATTATCACAACTTGCTTAATTAATTGTCAGAAAATACTGAAGATCAACCAATTATTCATGGAGGAGGGACATGTGGAACAACAAAATGCCCTGATAACTATAGGTTTTCCAGATCAGTGAAACAGCGAGAATAGAACAATTTTCAATTTCAGATGCGAGTTCCCAATGAGTAATTCTGAATGTGAAAATGAAGACGGTTGTTCGATTACTCCGAAATGTGTTCTTATTCGTTAGTTTTCATGTTGAATAAATCTGTGTCAATCTTATTTTACAGCAGTGTCAACTCCAAAATGTGAAGAGAACGAAGAAATGAAAGAATGCGGATCATCGTGTGAACCAACATGTGACAATCAGAATCCAGTATTCCCAAATGATTTATTTCTTAGAGTGTATTGTTTTAATGATTTCAGAGTTGTGCTCCCACGTGTCTGACAAATATCTGCCAATGTAAAAATGGATTCGTTCGTGATTCAGCATTCGGAAAATGTGTTGAGAAAGAAAATTGCAGTGAGAAATCTGGAATAAAGAGAAAGAAAAAACGCTCAATGTTCAGGTGAATGCAAATTGGAGTGTCCTGAAAATGAGAAATGTGAGCTTGTCGAGTTGTCTTGTGAACAGAAACCATGCCAATTCGTAGACGTTTGCGTTTCAAAAAGTGATGACGATGGCAAGAAGAAGTGACCTTTTTCTATACCTTTTTGTGTTTTATTATTTTATTACCGATGATTTGAAACTGTTCTCTGGAAATGCAACAATAAAAATGTAAAAAATAACAATAAAAAATGAAAAATAACAATAAAACCATACAAGAACCCTGCAACATCCGTCTTCTTCTTGTCTATATTTTTCATTTTTTATCACGTTTTTTTCCCGGAAAAATGGGCGGACCGGAACAAAACAACTGTTCGAATCGACATGTGTCTTTGTGTTCTGCCGTGATAAAAAGGTGTTGAAACGGCAGAAAGACGTCAATCGTTTCTTCGATTCTTCCATGATGGTGAGTTGTTTTTTGTTTTATTTCACTTCAAACACTCTTCTTTTTTTTTAGAAATTAATCGTTCTCGCTGTCGTTTTTATCGCAGTCTGCACTGCCACAAGTAAGTTATTTCGGCTCTGGTCGGGAATTTTGGATTTTAAAACAAATTTTGGATTTTAAAATAAATTTTGGATTTTAAAATAAATTTTGGATTTTAAAATAAATTTTGGATTTTGAAAAAAATTTAGGATTTTAAAAATAATTTTGGATTTTAGAGAGGCATGATCTCAAACTTCAAAATCCAAGATTTTCGAAAATCGAAAATTGAAAATTTCAAAGGATTGCTGGTTCATGATTGAGCAGCAAATGTTTAAATTTCATGAATACCGATTTTTCGTTGTATTTTTTGTACTTTCTAATTTTTTTGAATATGGACAGTTGTTCATTAATCCAAACTTTTTCCGTTAGTGAGCAGAAGTATTCTGTATTATTTTACTGTTGTGCTGGACACTATTGACATCTCGATAGAAATATGAATAGTCCAAACCATATTCTGGTGATTAGACTAAAAATATTGTAATTAAACTTTCATCATAAACTCTAGCTATTCACTGGCACAACAGTAAAATAATACATAGCACTTCTGGTATCATTTCCTACTCACTAACAGTAAAAACTAGGCCTAATGAACATCTATCCATATTCAAAAAAAAAAAATAAAAGTAAAAACAATACAAAGAAAAATTGTTATTCATGAAATTTAAACATTTGCTGCTCAATCATGAACCAGCAATCCTTTGAAATTTTCTATTTTCGATTTTCGAAAATCTTGGATTTTGAAGTTTGAGATCATGCCTCTCTAAAATCCAAAATTATTTTTAAAATCCAAAATTATTTTTAAAATCCTAAATTTATTTTAAAATCCAAAGTTTATTTTAAAATCCTAAATTTATTTTAAAATCCTAAATTCCCGACCAGAGCCGTTATTTCATACTTCGAATGAACCCCGCTACTTCGAAATTCAGAGACTTGTGAAGAGAACGAGGAATTGGTCGCCTGTCACAACACTTGTGAACCACAATGTGGATTTATTCCGGTAATTTGGATTCGAAAACACGCAGATCCATTATTCCTTTTTCAGAAGGCTTGTACTGAGCAATGTATCCAGGATACATGCGATTGCAAGGATGGATTCCGTCGTAACACACTTGGAAAATGCGTTGAAAACTACGAATGCACTCCGGAAACCACCAAATGCCCAAAAAATGAAACTTTCTACGGCTGTGGATCTGCTTGTGAGCCAACTTGTAAGAATCCAGCACCAAAAGGATGTACCAAACAGTGTCTTGTTAATTTGTGTCAGTGCACCAGAGGATTTGTTCGCCATAATACCGAATGCATTGCCAAGGAAGATTGTCCAAAATAATTTTCTTTGTGTGAAATTAATTTTTGAAAATGAAAAATGAAACCGTTTGAATATTCAAATTTTAACGAAATTTTGATTCAAACTTTTGATTGAGAAGAATAATGATCGAATTTAGAAAAAAGAGATGACGACCGGATTCAAAAACGGACGTGATGTCAGAGCAATTCAGCAACGAAATATGAAACATTTACTTCATTTCAGTGTAGGTACACTTCAACCAAATAGGTGACCTTTCAAATGTTTGCGTATTCATTTCTCAACGTGCAAAACGTAGGTTTCAAATTATGAATTTTCCTACGAACAATGCTGAAACCAAAAGTGTTTTCTTTCGAGAAAAGTCTTCATACCCCTTCATAGAATGTTATGATTTTCAGAAGGTTGCCGAGTTATTTGTCCAATTTTCTTTCAAATTTCATTCTTCTGAAGATTGAAGAAAAACTTTTTGACCAGTTTCACAGAACGACAATATTAACAAGAAAGTTTTGAACTCTGCCCATTTCTTCTGTTCTTTCCGAATAATAATTCTAATTACCCTTGTTTCGATGCATGTTTGAACTTGAACTAACCAACGAAAAATAGTATATTTTTGAAGTTGGCGGTTTTCGGTTAACCTACAGATAACATCATTCATTCACCTTTCGAACAATACTCAAAAAACTATGGATGGGATTAATTCCTTTGATTCAAGAGAAACGGATTTCTCTCAAATTTGAACTTTCGCATGCTTTTCATAGTTTATTTAAACAATAGATGATGACGATGATGAGTGAAAAAGAAATTACGAGAATTGGAATTCATCATTTTCCATTTGAAACTTCCACGAGATGCACGACGTCAATTTAAACTCAGTGATGATATAGCTTTTCATGAACGCTCATTTTTATAAGTGAAGTCGTGGAATCATTATAATTTGGAAATGACTTACGAGTGTTCGGTTTTTCGTATACTGTAAATGTATTGCCGATCTACATACTCTAATTCTCTTCCTGATCATTTTGTCTCCTTTGTCTCATGAAACTTCTCTATTTCATGTTTTGTGCTATTTGACTTTTGTTTCTGTGATTCAGCTGTCAAATGTCAACTATACCTTTTCTTGTTATTAATTTCAGATCATGTTCAAATCAACCTGTTCTCCAGAAAATTCCGAGAAAATGCCGTCTGGAAACGTTTTTGTTTCTCTGAATTGTTGATTCGTTTCTCATTCAATTCTCGATTTCAATTTTTAAAAATCCATTTCTGTTGAAAATTTTCATGAACGCACAGTCTCTCTAAATGACTCTTTGTTTTTATTACTATATGCGCTGTGATTATCTTCATATTTCTGTCAGAAAATCTTTCAGTTTCACAAGCGAATCCATCCTTTACTGAGAATCATTTGCAAATAATAGAGAATTCAAAAGTTTTCGAGAACTCCTTCAAACCTATAATTCTCTCACCAACTCTTGAAATTCCTTTTTAAACTGAATTGAAACCGTTGTCATTTTCTCGTTTTTCGGTTGATTCTCTTAAAATAATAATATGGTTGAAGACGACTTCTCACTCTCTTCTTTCGACTACTTGAGACCGCCCAAATATTCAGAGGAGTTCCGTTTGTTCACTTTTTGAGAGTGAAGCGAACAAAGTCAGTTTCTCTCTCTCTCTCTCTTCTTTTGAAAGAGAATTACTGCATAAATATAATGGTGAGTTGTTAATACTAATGTTCCGTTCTACGATAATTATATTTCCAGAAGATGTTCATTTTCATGCTCTTTCTAGTCGGAGTCTCCGCCAAATGGTTCACTCCAGCAGCCCCAGTTCATGATGGATGTGGAAAGAATGAAATACGTGTCAGATGTTCTTATGACTGTGAACCACGATGTGGATTCTCACCGGTAACTTATCGCCCTGAAGTCTTACTTTCAAGAACTTTTTGTTTTCAGACTGTCTGTGGATTCGAATGCAAACCAAATACATGTGTGTGCAAAGATGGATATGTTCGAAATACCAGAGGAGAATGTGTTCATCGTCTCGAATGTACTCCTGAAACATCCAGTTGTCCAGAAGACGAAGAATTTTTGACGTGTGGAACAGCATGCCAACCGAGTTGTGAAGATCCGTATCCGACAGATTGTCAGCATGATCGATGCGTTCGGAACGTGTGTCGATGTCTGCCTGGAATGGTTCGGAATGAAGATGTCTGTACTCCATTGAGTGATTGCAAATATGTTCCAACTCGTCCACTTCAGCTTTTCACATTGTAATCTCAAAAGTCATGCCAGTTTTCTTTTTTATTTTGACTCAATATCTCTCCTGTGTAATTTTTTGTTTCGTTCCATTATCCAGAAAAACATTCCGCCTTGATCTTTTGAAATCGACAACAACTGTTCACTTTAAACGTTTTACCAATAAAATTATTTGTAGATTTATCTCTTTCAATTTGAAATGTAATCCAAGAAAACAATAATTGAAAAAACATTTCAGGCTCATTTATTTTCAGATTAACTTCTGTCTCGGTGTACGAAATATACAAAAACGTGTACGTTCACCTGGTTTCTCGAAGGAAAATAGTCTGAAATACTGAATTCAATTTATATTTAGTCAGAAAAGTTAAAAATAGTTTTCAATCACTCTGAATCACTCAATTACTTTTCATAAGGTTTTTTACAGAAAAGGAGGCAACAAATTCCATCACATCATCAGACAATTCGAAGGAAATTGACCGATCTACGGTTTTCGCAGAACACCGGCAATTAGCTTTCGCTTAACGAAAGAGATACTTTAATTATGAGGAATAAATTGTTAGTGTTCGCATGATGTCAAGATTTTTTGGAGTTTTCGAATGATATCATTTTTAAAATTCATTTGAATTACAATCATTCTTTCGAGATTAATTCGTGATTTCTCGGAATAGAAACTTTCATTACATGTTGGTCGGAAGGGCATTTTCAGTAGAAAAATTAAATATTTTCGGGCATTTCAAAAGTATCATTTTCAGAAAACCCATTGTTTATTCAATGTCATTCCAAAAGTCAAAAAATACAAATAGGTCTCAAAACACATCGATTCTTCGAAATGGGAGAGTAAATACAGGTTCATTGAAAGTTTATTTTCTAGTGATTTTGAATGAGAAAGCTTTTGACAACTCTCACACATTTTCATTTTCAAATCAATGCCGGCTCAATTGAGACGAAACATCTGGAAATTCTGAGAATTCTGAGAGTTCCGAGTCAATTTTCGTTGATTTCATCCAATTTATTTGAGTGGACAAACGAGAAAAACCTAATGACGCTTCTTTCTTTTTTTGAATTCTTTTCTTGGGAAAGCAAAGTTTCTTGGAATTACATCTGCTTCCAGAAACATGTTTTGTTTGTTTCAGAAAACTCAACTTGAAACGGAGTTTGTAGTGAACACGTTTCTTCCAGGTGGGATATGAGACCATTGAATTCTCATTCAGGAAATTAGGTCAAATGGAATTGTCCAATGGAGTCAGAAAGAGGAAGTTGACTAATGACTTTCGAATAACTTCCTCGTTTAGCTCAGAATTCAATGGAGAATCAGAACCATCAAAGATTTGAAGAACTTTTGTCTATCGGAAGAAGTTTCAGAAAATGTGGTTAGAAATAATGTTTAGGCAGAGTTTCAAGAATATTGATTTAGAATCATTTAAGGATATTTTGTTTAGGTTCTGTTCACCTAATGTTAAAATATTATCTGTTACTCCAAATTGTCTTTGAATAACAAGCATAAATGAAAAAAAATCTAATTGTTGTATTTTTCGAAATATGGAATGTTTTTGATTTACTTCAACAGTTTTATGAATTTTCCTTAATCAGACCCCCTTCTTAACTTCATGAATGCAGAACAGATAGGAATTGTTCGATCTTTTCGTGACACATCTATCTAGAAACCCCTATCCCTCAATTGGTTATTTTGTGCCCAAGACACAAAAAACACCGTGAAATGCTTCCATATCTCGAGATCTTTAATATGTCGTTCAGATTATTGTGACTTAGACATGTACGAAATCATGCGATCACTGATAGACTAGAGAGCCTTTCGCGTGCATAATCTTCTAGTCTGCGTGTTCTTTGAATAGATTAGCCGATTTCGTTTTCACCTGTGATGCCTTACATATCACAATTTTTAGTTTTTGAGCGCTTCTTCAATTCTGCACGTACACATTCAAAACGAGGATAATGATGTGTAAAAGACAAAAAAATGTTGAATGCTCCATTGAACACTGTCAAAAGAACATAAGAAATGAACAAAAAGTTAATCTAGCGTGACGTCCGTTTCGAGAAAAGAAGAAGAAAATAATAGAAAACAAGAAGCCTTCGAATTTCAGATTTTGAAATTTCATCTGAGAAAAAGTGTTTCATTTCTTCAATTTTGAAAACAATGGTCGGTTTTTCTTCTACAATTCCGAATGAATTTCTATAATTTCAGAACTTCATTTCAATCTTCATTTGCGTTCAAACGATCACTTCGATAGTAATGTCTGTCTCTCAAGGTGAACTGTACTTCCTGCTCTGATTTCATTAGATTAGAATGTTTCCAGAGGATGCAGAAGATAAGTGTAAAAACTACAAATGTCATCCGTATACGGAATGTCATTTGGTAGAAAAAAGCAACGGAGACATCGATCCTGTGTGCTTAACAGGTATTCGAAAAGAACAATAGTCTTGAACATTCGAACCTTCTTGTCGGAAAACTCATCAAACACACGATGAGAGGAAACACGATAGATGGGATGAAAGATAGAAATTGTATTTAGAATGGATAGTTTCGAGTCTCTTGCTGTTTCTAATTTTATGATACTTATATCGGAGAGAAAACAGTTGATTGAAAATTCCATTCCTAACATTTTCTCCCATAACTCTTCATGATCACCTTTAATAAGATTTCATTTTTCAGTCCCTTCGTGTGCCACCAAAAAATGTGATAACGGAGAGAAATGTACGATGAGAGAAATCAAATGTCAGCTAACACCGTGTTTCAAGATTCCAACATGTCTTCCGGATGTCAATGAAGCATCTCCTGAATATCAAATGCCACCTGCTCTTTTGGTTTAATAAATTAATTTATTCACAATACAAATAAATGTTTAAAAAGAGACTGAGATCAAATCAATCGACTATTATTTCTTCATCTTCATCATCATCATCCACAATTTCCACTTTCGTCTCTTCAACTTTTGAGATCTCTTCAATTTCCATTGCATTTCTAGCATTTGCAACGAATGTTCCACCAAGATCATCGTAGTGAATCCTCTTCATTGCATTTATTATGCTCATCATTTTTGAGATTCTTTGAGCGTAATTTGTAATATTATTTTTTTGATAGTATTCATGAAGACAATTAGCAACACGGTCACGGAAAGCGTCACAAATTTCCAAAGAATCTCCGATGATACTTTCTTCTGAAAAATGGAATCATAACAATTTGCTTCTAGAATTGTGGCATTTACCATTGTGCATCACAAAGTTTAGAATGAGGTATGCAACTTCTTCAATCGAAAGTTTTAGTTTGGCCAAAGGTTTCGCCACTTCTTCGACACATCTTTGCGCAAAAGTCTTATAATCTCTGAAACTTGTGATTTGTAGTCACATAATGTGATTGGTCACAGTCTTACTGTAGAGTCACATTTAATTTATTTTGAGCGACGCCTTCAATGTCGAAAAACAAAGAATCTAATTGGATGGCTCTTTCGCATGAAATAGCAAGTTTCTGAAATGAAAAACACGTCAAAATATGTTCGAATTTTGAGTTTTGAACCTTTTCATTGACACATTCCTCTCCAAATATCTCTGTTGACATTTGAATTCTTTCAAATCGATAGATATTTTGCCAAAGAGATTTGAAAATTCGGGACTTCTCAGTCAATGGAATATTTCGGAAAGCCATAGAATGCATCGACATAATTGCCGTGTTTTTGGCTTGTGCTCTCCAATGTGGCACCAATGTTTCCATGGATAAACGATTCTCAAATTTGATGTTTTCTGTTTGTTGTGATTTTCGAACCAATTGAATCCCTTCAACAATTTGATAAAGAGGACTCAATGATGCAAAATATCCGTGATCTGTCGAAGGTATATCCGACATAAACATCTTATGCATCTCTTTCTGAATGTTATCGTAGTTGATCTCAGAAAGAATTGATTGCGTATACAATTGATCCTATAAACCAACAAAAAATAATAAATACACTCTATTTTGAGGATTGATGTCACCTGTGTTCTCACAATCGAATATAGACTTCTGCTCGGCTGACTTGTGCTGGGATATACGATGTTTACATTCTCGTCATGTTTCGATTCGGGTGATTTAAGCTTTTTATATCGCATATCAGTCGAATAAACATCCCGATTCCATTGCACATCTGGAAATAAAGAGAAAGGATAAGAAGATTTATAGAGATCAATGGAAACAGGAAGTTTTATGATGCTATTCAAATATCAGTAAACTTTGAAATAGAACGATAAACATTGAATCTGACATGAAGTATACATTCTGAGAGATCTCACGTAGCCAATCGGTGTAATCGGGTTACGGTATTCTCTGTGTTCTGGAGGAAAGTATCTAGAGGAACAGAGAAAACGGATAGAATGAAAGGAATACATGATTGATACTTACTATCAGCGGTCATCCCCATTCGAAGACACTTCTGGAATCGACAGTGACGGCATGAACTTCTGAAATTGGAAATCATTATGAATCATTCAGATCAGAAGAAGGAAAAGCTTGGTCACGTACCTCCGAATTTGATTAAGAGAGCATTTCTTCTTGTCCTGCAGACAATCATACTCTAGATTAAGTACAACGAATCTTCTGAAAATGCGGAAGTAAACTTTCTGAGACATAGATCAAAATCACGGGGAAGTACCTGAAAAATGCAGCACAAGCTCTGCAAGCAGTGACTCCGAAATGAACTCCGTGAGCAGGAAGTCCACATACTTTGCATATTGTTCGAGGCATTGGAGGAACAAACAAAGGTTGAAGGTTGAGTGGAACAATCTCCATCATATCTGGAAAGAGAAATGACGTCGTCTTCTATCATTTTCTACAAAACATGGTCTACGGACGACAGAAAGATCAGTTCCAATCAGAGATAGAATAAAGAAGAGATGGAAAATGACAAAAGATAATCAAATAAGAAGACTGTATCTAAAAGATGTCGCAGAAATCACAAACTACATAGGTTTCGAGAAGACAGAACAGAAATGAAATTGAATTGAAATTGAGGAATTCAAGATGATACGAACACCAAAACTGGAAACGGGGAAAACACGGAATTGTTTACTGAACATGACACAAATGATATATTTTGAACATTATTTTTCTTGAAAATAAACTAATGAGATCAGGTTGAAAACATTAATACGTAGCTTGTTCAGTATGTTATTTTGACTTCGAAAGCTCTTAGCTTCAAACTTCGAACAACATGAACTTCTTAATACAAATCGTGTAGACTTTAGTTGTAAACAAATCCCTTTACTAAGAACGCGATGTATAGGATAGTCCATTTGTACTAAAAATATTTGATTGAGCAGTCAGAAACCGGGACAGAAAACGACAAATTCTTGGAAGAGAGGAGGCAGACTAGACGTTCTCTTTCTTAGATCCAAATAACAAATCTGCCGAGGACCCTCCCCATATCGAAGACGACGTGCTTGATGTGCCTTCGTTTACGAGCATTGCTCGTATCAGGAGGTGAAGAAGTGAAGGATGGAGATTATGGAGTCTATGGAGAGACGAGAATGAGAGCACTCCCCCCACCTCACCTGGCGAGCATACTAAACACGTGCGGACACACCACCACAGATTACATTTCAGTCAGAAGCAACAATAAATATGAATGTATTAATGACAGGCGGCGTCTAAGATTATAAGATTATGGGCGGGGCGTATCACATACGCAGACAGTGCTCGAAGCAAAAAATAAATAGAATGTTGTCAGAAAACCTCTTTTCTCTCCTTCTTCTTCTTCTTCTTCGTCCCTCCCCAAAAGATTCTGATTTGTGAAAGAAGAGGGCGGAATCAAGTGATATCGCGTCTGTTTTGTGACTTTCTTCTTTTATTGATAGAAACCAGCAGGGATGAATGATCTACACCAATCGTGTTGTCAAACGAATCAAATGAAGAACAGAAATGAATCGGAAGAAGGTTTTCGCAAGTCAGAATATCAGAAGGAATAAAGGATTCTTCTCCTGTTTCTTTCAATCGTAATAGATGGAAAATCAAAGGACTTCTGAAGGGTTCTCTCCTATTTTCTCGAAGATTCTTATCTGAGTTGATCGGAATGGAACGAGAAAATAAATTTTGCGGAAAAGAGACTATAGGGGTTGAGAAGATCAAAAGATCGAAGCAAAAGGCACAGAAATTGTTATGAATTTATTTTGCACCGACTAATAAGACTAGAGAAAAATTGGAAAATATTAGTAATGTGCGACCAATGAACATTGCAAAATATGAATGAGGGAGGTGCCAATTTCATGACGATTATACGCAATGACGGTGTGGATATGTTGCAGAAGCAACCAGAAAACATTCATTTCGATTCATTAAGATCTCTCGACCTGACTTGACATTTGAATGGAATGACGTGAGATACTAGACTGAAATCCTTGAACAATGAAGGTGATCCCTCGGAAGCAGGAAGAAACTGCAAAAGTTTTTATGAACTGACGAATTAGTGATCTGTCATTACTCACCTCAAAATAGTTGAAAAGATTAGCAGCCAACAGAAATATTTCCATTCTCGCAAGACCTTCACCCACACATTGTCTCTTCCCCATTGAAAATGGACAAAGCTCTTCTATCTTTTTAAGTTTTCCATTCTCATCTATGAATCGATTTGGATTGAATCGATAGGGGTCTTTGAATATCTAAAAGATAGGAACCAAGTAGACAGTTCAACGGAGAAATGAGTTCTTGTTACCGTTTCATCAGTCATAACATTTGCTATTTGATGGATAATTCCTGTTCCTTTTTTCAGATGATATCCTTTCAGAACAACATCTTTCGTCAGAGCATGTGGCAGATTCATTGGAAGTATATTGGCAAGTCGTTGAGTTTCCTGAAATTCAGAAGTCGTTCACATGATTTACTGAACACGAGCATGTTTATAGTTTGATTCCGTATCTTACAGATCTCCGAAGACATTTAAAGATGAACTGAATCCGGGTATTCTGATTTTTTGGTTGCTTGGAAACATAATACGTGGAACAACTCTTGAATATTGGTGTTCGTAAACTCTGATAAGCTGTGGGCTTTCCCGAACAATCTCTCGTAGAAAACTATCAGTTTGATGAGAAATAAGACCGGATAATCTTAAGACTCTGATCTCTCATTTCTGTTTTTGATGAATAGAAGTTGTATCATGATGTGTCAGACGTGTTTTTCGAGAATTGCATTTGCAGAAAGCAGAACGAGAAGCAGGTGAAATATGTCTATTGTCGAATGTTTGCTTCCATTTTGAAAAGGAATCAGAGACTTGGCATAACGTTCAAAATTTACTTCCGATCTCATTAATCAGTTTTTCAGCCATTTCAAAAGCTCCAAATTCTCACATACGTTCGCGAACGCATTGAAGTAGACGAGAGAATTCTTATCAGACATTGTCAAAAGACGTCGATGATGACCAAGATATTCATCTATTTCCTGGTGAATCAACTTCTGAAAATAGCTTCACTTGATTTATTTTTATTCATTTCATCCCAATAGGGCACCTGCATATCCGGATAATTAATTGCGTAGGCGAAAAGGAAGCCAATTGTATTTGTGAGGGTGTCAAATCCAGCCGCCCAGATATCGAAACATACATTTTCTAGTTGAGAATCACTATAAAACCATTTAAATGTGTTTCAAGATTGATCTAACTCTGAAGATAGTACCAGTAACTCTCGAAATCATTGTTCTGTTCTCTTCGATATTTCCTTCTTAAATAGGCTTCTACAAAGTCTTCACTGTGCTCCTCTTCATAATTAATTCGAGTTTTAGAATTCTCTATTTGGAGTCTCAAAAATCCAAATAACTCTCGTTTCTGCTCTTCGATTCTGGAATGTTCTCGAATCACTTTGGATACGCTCATATCTCAATTTACAAGTGAAAAAGTTGAACCCAGTAACCGTCACCATTACTAAAGAACAGTCGATTTCTGATTCTCACGGCTTCAAACATCAGTATGACATGTGGGATTCCACATCACAAAAAGCAAAACACAGATATCTTTGAGGTCCACAATTGTGGTTTTTAAACTCAAGAATATATGAAATTTTGGGGGGTTAAGACTCACCCGCGGACCATCCTTTTGATAATGAAAGGTGGTATTCCGTGACATGTAAATGCAAGAACACCTAATGGTTTCCCAACTTCTTCCATGAAATTATTAACAAGTGTCTTGATTTTTGCAAACTCGTGAAGTTTTGATTCGTCGAAACGATATCCAAACAGAAACTGATTGATCACACTTCCAACTGCCACGTCTAAATCGGTCTAAAAGGCATACATAGTTTCAAGATGAAGTCTCAAGAAACCACCTGAAGGCAGAATTCTTCACCCAAATATTCTGCGGTTTTCAGTTTCTTTATCAATTCCTCAGCTTCAATCAGTATTTTTGATTCCATCAAAGGTTTTCCGACTCCAAGTTCTCTCAACTGAAGCACTGCGAACTTCCGATGCTCTCGCCAACGTTCTCCACTGATATCCATTATTCCATATTCTCCCCCTGAAACCAAATGAGTCAGAACTGAATTCTTGAAGAATAGAACCTCTGAAATACAAATTGAATTCAGGAGATAAGTATTTATCTGCATAAGTATCTCCATCTTTAATCACAGTCTCTTTGATATCTTTGAAGTCAGTCAAAACAACAAAAGGCACTGGACCTGAAAAGAAAACAAATCCGCAGAGAGAAAGGGAATCTAGGCTCTACCCATGTAAAAGGTGAAAATTGGTCCATATTGGTTTTTCCATTTTTGAAAAATGGATATTCCTGGAGCTTCAGATCCAGAAAGTTGAAATAAATTCCCGAAAATCGGAATGGGAGTTGGTCCAGGTGGTAATCCTCTTCGTCTCCATAAATACTGATGAACCAGGAAAAAGAAAATGAAAAGGAACAAAAAAACAAAAATCATTTGATTACTAACTGTCTTCGTTATCAGTGAAACTGTTGTGTTTTTATATTTTCCCCCTTCTTCCGAGCTCTTCAACCGGTTGAAAAACTGTTGACCCATCTGAAAATATTGCGTATGATCATGAAGACGCAGACTCGTATTTTGTGTTTGTCTAGACTCAAAGAGCATCATCCATTTCAGTTCCGAAGACAATGAGAATGATTTTTTAGTCTTTTCATGTTTTCGTATTTCTTCTCTAGTCTCTCAGAAAATGCTTTCACGCTTACATGATCTATGTAGGTTGTGATTGCTTCTCAGCGTGCTGGTTTTTTGAACTTTTTGTCAGAAAATGTTGACTCGTGATAGTCGGAAACTTTATTCGTTTAGAATTACCTGGGGTATGGAAAGAATTGAAACGGAACAGGAAGGGATTTATAAATTTTCTTCCGGTGAGGGTAATGGAGCAGTTATCGATGGTTTTGTTGCTTCGTTCTCAACATATGTGACACCCACTTTTGCCCGTTCACAGAATAACAGCTTCTTGATACAACTGCGGTAGTCTAGACTGAAATAACAATTCAAGTTAATATATTTTGCACGAAGGGATTTGATTCATACTTGATTTTGTAGAAAACAAAAATATTTG
Source organism: Caenorhabditis tropicalis (assembly GCA_016735795.1). NCBI lineage: Eukaryota > Metazoa > Nematoda > Chromadorea > Rhabditida > Rhabditidae > Caenorhabditis > Caenorhabditis tropicalis. Next base: position 9,457,620 of record CM028618.1, on the reverse strand, counting down.
AAGAGCAAGCGATGTTGACAGGGATTCCAGCATACATATTCAGCAATTGTTTTCCATAAGAAGTTGGAATGAATTGAACAATAAGAGTATTTGAAATACATGTGATAAACCATCCAACAATCACCAAAGTTACAGTTATAAAAATAGATTTGAAGACTGTTTTGAACGTTTTCCCTATAAATATTGATATTTGAATAGGAGCCGAGTAATTGAAACAATTATGTTCAAGTAATGCGATTCTCATACTTCTTTGCAAAAATCAAATTGTTTCTAGTTTATTTCAACATGTGTTTTTCGTTAACTTCATTACAAGTCCAGAGAAATACATATTTTCACTTGGGTTTACTTTTTGTTCATGAACAATACGTTTTTTGAAGAAAGTAACGTGATCAGTTTGTCGTTCAGTTGTTATGTTTCGTTGTTTCTTTGGACACTCACATCATGAGTAAACCTTTAGAAACATTAATCTTTCAGGAATAATTACCATGCTCTTGCTTGTGCACAAAACAATTAACAATTGAGTATAACATCATAGTGATCCCGTTGAGAATGATGTTTGAAAAAGACCAAATGACGAATGTTTTGGAACCCATCGCAAGTGGGACAGCGCATGTCACTGGTCTAAAAATATCATTTATGGTTTGTGTCGGAAATCTAATCTCACGTCTTGTCAACTTCGATGAAAGTCATGAATAGGAATACGAATGTGTATGATAAGGGAATCAATCCTTGGGATACTGTATATAAGGAAACACGCCCTGTTATAGTTCGATAACTGAAATTATTTTTCAATCAAGAGAATTAGAGTTTAAGGGTCGAAAGAGATCATATTATTATAGAATGGGTCTAAAACTGCTATGAATATTTTTTCAAAGCATTTAACCTGATTGGCCATTTGCATGCGATGAATCTGTCGATTCCCATAATAAGCATCCAACAAGATCCGCTTATAACTCCGATCAAAGTCGGAATGTTCATCAGAAAACAAACAAATTGTGATGTCTTTAAGTCTCCAAAAAGATGAACAGTGAATATAAGTTGTCCGTAGTTATGAAAACAATCAGCCAAACAAGTCATCATGATGAGAAAATGGCATTGTGAACGGAGTTTTCTGAATTTTTCCGAATACCTCGACTCCGATGTTTAAATCAAAAACTCACTTGAATTTGAAGAATACAACAACCATTATAGTGTTTCCAATTATTCCGATCAATGCAACAAAAAAGAGAATAACTCCTAGAGGCACAAGCTCCAAGTTTACCATTTTTAACAAAGTATATAATCGAAATTTAGTTAACGATGGTCAAAATCAATTAATAATGAACTAGTTTGAGTCAATATAAATGTTTGGAAATACGTTGAGCTGGTCGTGAAAAGGAGAAAAAAGGACTTATTATTGGCTCAATAGCAGTCACGCTTACTCAATTAACGTTGGAGTTGTATGTAAATTGAGGGATTTAATGGGAAACAGAGACAGAAACCAACATGTGATAGACTTTTCCCTGTGGACCATTGGTTCAGACTTCGTACTCACTGTTAGTCAGGTGATCAATGTGTATAGTCTGGACGTTAATGTCAAATGATTAATACAACCAAAACACGTTCATTTTTTATTATAAATACTAAATGTTTTAATACAGATGTTCTCCAATTTTTCTTAAATTGAGACTCCATGTCAATGCAATTAACCCGAATACAATTGATTTGATTATCCATAACGGTCCAACTCCGTACAATGTGAACATTGTTCTGAAAATGAAGTTGATGGGAGAATAAGCCAAAAATGCTACTTACGTAGTGAAAATAGGTGTAATCATATATAAAATATCATCTACAACAGTCATTGCTCCATGAGCAATCGATTGATCTATATTTCCAAGAATTCTAGAATAAACAGTATCCAATGATGTACTCATTGTTGGAATTGCTGGTCCCGCAACGAGAAGAGAAACTGTTATATAAAGTATTGGATTGACAGCCAATGCAGTGAAACACCATGTATATTCTGATGGATTGCATCCGGCACGGGTTGTTTCTGAAGTTTAATCGTTTTTCAATGCGAATTTGGATAGATTACCATTATATCTGGCTACTGGAGTACTTGTAAACTCATACGGATAAGTGATTATGTAAACTGAACCAAATGCAATTGTGCAGAACAAAAACATTTTGTGTTGAGGAATTCTAAAATTTCAAGATGGATCTCATTGTTTTGAATGAGAAAAATTACCTTTTTCCAAGATGACAAAAGATGTAAAGAAGTAAAACTGTGGATGACATGATACCGAAAACAACCATTGTAATGGAACCAACTTGAACTGTTTTAGTACCATCCCATCCAAATTGAACCATGTAAAGGATTGATCCAATACTGAAAAATAAGAATATAATAACGTGTTTCTAATGAAAATTCAGCACCTCCCCATTGTAGCATGAGAGAACGATACTGCCATTTTCACAAAGAAACAAACTCCGATTAATTTCCAATCCAAATCTGTTTTCTTCAGTTTTCGATATGCTTTTATCCATTTTTCCATTGAGAAACTAGATGTAGAATCACTATTTCTAAGTTTTTTTGTTCGTTCTTGGGCGATATCTTCCATGAAACAGTAAATAACCAAAACTGTGAGAATAGTCAAAATGAATGAGATCCATATGGGAGCCGAATACAAATGGAAGCGAATCCCCGGGACTATTTCATGTCCAGGATATGGAAAAGCACTGAAGATCAATTGAATAGCTGTAAACTTTCCATGCAAAACAGTTTACAGAGGAAGAACTTACTCGGCCCAACAATTATCGAAAAAATAAATGAAAGACCAAGAGTTGCAAATGCTCTTGGACGGTCTTCGTTTGAAGAACACAAAGTTATATAGCCACGGAGTACTGTACCTCCACCTAAAGAAAACTTAGCGGTTTTTGACTAACCATCAACTTACTGTTTGCAATTCCCAAAAGAATATAAACTGACATGAGAACATATCTCTTGTCTTGTTTTACATATTCAATGCTCAAGTAGATCATACATGCAATAATGGCAATAAATCTGCTAGCTAACAATGGAATTCTGGAATGAATGAAATGTTTGATGTCCTTGGAAACTATGGGAAAATACCTGACAGACTGTGTTTTGTAACTCCAAATCGAGAAGATCAATGCGAAAACGGCATGACCACATTTCGAAGCTGAGGTGGCCAATCCGAAAAATTGAGCAGTGGCGTCAACATCAATCTGAAATTTTAAGAAGTGTTATCATTATGAAAACAACTTTCTGAAACACTCACTTCTTTCATGTACGGCCATTCTCCGATTCCGAGAACTGAATTCTCGACTGCATTCAAACAAGATACAATTCCAGCAATCGTAATAAGACGCCAATTTGTCAGTCGATCATCTTTCTCTTTTTTCATCAGCTCATCTTCTAAAAAAAACGGAATTCCCAGAAAAAACTGAATGAAATAGACTTACTCTCCAATAAAACTCCATCCTGTACAACTGGGGTTACGGTAGATACATCCACATCGTCCATTTTTAGAAGAAAAAGAACTGAAAAGTCTCAATTCTTTTCCTATTATAGGTCTTATTCTAACGAATTAGTGAGATAATTCGTGATTTGTGTTGCCAATACATCAATTAAAAAACGAATAATGTGAAGTAACTAACGCTACATATAGCACTACATCATCAGACCAGAAACTATACCTCTTTTATATTTTTGTCTTTTCTTCTTCTTCTTCTTCTTCTTTTTCTTGACAGGAAACCAATACAGTCCAATTGACCAGAAGGGCAACAAACCACGATTCTTCTTTCTTCTCGTCACAGAACATCAAAGTTAATCTATTGGTTCAGAAAATTATTGCCTTCATTTTTCATTAGATTTATTAGTTTTCACTAGACGAAAAAGGTTCGATTCTAGACTAAAAAACGTTCTTTATCAGAACCAGTTCTCAAATGATTTTCATTCTTTTCGGAAATGGGTGTGCCAATTTTTTGAACTGAAGAGAAAGTTTTTCATGATACAAAATAATAATTTATTAAATTTGATTAAGTCTGACTTAATTTCTTCAGATAAAAACCCCAAAGAGTAGCCATGGTAAAATACAAAACTGCTTTCATTATCCAAAGAGGAGCAACTCCGTATAATGCAAATATCGACCTGAAAATGAATGTTTCTTTAAATAGAATCAAAATACAACTTACGTCGTCAGAATAGGAGTAACCATCATAATCACATCATCGACTATTGTCATAATTCCATGAGCAATATTCTGGTCAATGTCACCAAGAACTCTCGAATATACTGTATCCAATGCAGTTCCCATCATTGGAAGAGCAGGGGCAAAAACAAGAACAGTTGTGATCATGAAGAAGAATGGATCAACTGCTAATGATGTTTCACACCAGGAATATTCAACAGGATTACATCCAGAATGAGTTGTTGTGTTATAAGGAACAAGTGGCTGACTGTTAAATTCAAATGGATAAGTTATGATAAAATAGAAACTAGTGGCAACTGTACAGGCAAGGAAAACATATTCTTGTGGGATTCTGAAATTGAATAGTGTAACTCTTCATAACTTTTCTGGGCATACAGTTCTCCGATTCGACAGAAAATATAAAGCAGAAGAACAGAACAAGCTATCACTCCAAAAGCAATCATCAAAGTAGACCCGTAACGAACAGTTTCAGTTCCAGTCCAACCGTATTGAACCATGAAAAGAATTGACATTATTCTGTAAAATCAAACTGATCTTTGCGATGTTCCATAAATATGAAAACTCACGATCCTAGTATAGCATTCAAGAAAGTAACAGATATCTTCACTATCAGACAAACGGCTATCAAATTCCATTTCAAATTGCTATTCTTTAGATTTTCGTAGTTTTGTTTCAATTGTTTGAAAGAAATGAACTCGTTCGATTGATCGTCATCAGGTGAAACACGATGAACATCGGTCATATAAACCCAGATGATTACTGTTGTAATCACAGTTAATATGAGAGAAAACCAGATAGGAACCGAATAAACATGGAATCGAATACCGGGAAACACTTCAATTCCTGGATAGGCGATTCCACTGAAAATGAGTTGCAGTGCTGAAATTTTCCATATACGGTATTCACATAAAATAAGTTGAAACATACTTGGACCAATGACAATTGATACAATCATAGAGAGACCGATGACTGCAAACGCCCGTGGTCGATCGGCGGATGAGGAACACATTACAATATATCCACGAAGAATAGTACATGCACCTGCAAAAAATGCGTTTTAGATATTGAAAAACTTCTGAGAAATTTACTATTTGAAACTCCAATAAGTACATAAACAGTCATAAGTGCATATCTTTTATCCGTTGGAAAATATTCAACACTCAAATAGAGAGAGCACGCGATTATTGCAATAAAACGGCTGACTATCATTGGATATCTGAAATACGTCTTTATTTTAACAGATAATACAAACATTTTCATACTTGACAGATTTAATTTTAAAACTCCAAATAGCGAATACAAGTGCAAAAATAGCATGAGAACACTTTGAAGCTGATTGTGAAAATCCGAAAAATTGAGCATTTGCATCGTTGTCTATCTGGAAATTTGTGTCTTGTTCCCAATTATCAATCATTCATTTCGATTCTGTGTTCTTACTTCTTTCATATATGGCCATTCTCCCATTCCAAGTACTGAATTTTCGACTGCAATCAAACATGATACGATTCCCGTGACAATGATCAGCCGCCAATTAGTTGATTCCTCTTTTGTGATCGAAGGGTTTTCTTAAACTTCAAAGCTTAATTAAATAATGTCTAAACTGAACTTTCATACCTTCATCATTGATTTTCTTTTCGAATAACTCGAATCCTTCAGCAGAAATCATTTAAAGAAAAAAAAACGAAAAGAATGGAAATTGTTGATCGACGAATTTGGCCAACACTACACACTTATAACTTCCCATTTTATCCTTTCGTCTCTTCCTTTGATCGGGTGAACGTGTTGTTATCGTGATTTGTGCCCTTTGTCCAAATGAAGTAGTATTTCGGATCAATTGTTTGGGCGGATGTACTGTTAAGCAGAGAAAATCAGATAGAAATGACTCAAATCTGTATTTTAAAATATTATTCATCGGCAAGTTTTCAAACTGAAATCACTCTTTCTACTTGAACTGACGTTTCTGTACTCAAAGAATTTGTTCGAATCATCTCTTCTTTTCATTAGTAGTCGGTTCACCTTTGTTGCAGATAAAACTTCAGATTCTTTTAAAATCACTTTCTTCTTTTGATAAATGATATCATCAAACGGAGAATCAATGATTTGTAATCACAGTGAGTAGTAGTACGTGTGTTGATCAATTGGCTGAATGGATTTTTAGGTAAACTTTTGATCTTGTTTGCACTCATCTCAACACGATTTCAAACCGTGACTGATGACGCTTTCTTCAAATGAGAAGCTACTAAACAGTGAAAATAAAAAACAAATAGAAGGTCAGAAAAAGAATTTTTTAATGTATTTTGAAAAACAGAAAGTACATTTTTGTGGTAATTTTCTGTTTTTCTTTCTACATATTTTTGAGTTACTGAAATATTTTGGACTATTCTAAGAGAATGAAGTAGCTACTAGTAGTAGAGTGGTTTTCCCTGTGAGAACAATTTCTCAAAACGAACGTTTATTCATAAAATAATGATCACCGAAAATGTTTTTAAAAGTTGTGTAACCGGTTTGTTAAGTAAGTAATACCGCTAACGTTATACATGAAACGCGAATAAACCCGTGAAAATTAAACAGTCGTAAATAAAAGAAAAAAAAATAAATTAATACATGTGAGTTCTAATTTTCTTGAGATTCAAGAACCAAACAGCGGCGATCGCAAAGAAAACTGATGATTTGATGATCCAGAGGGGTCCAACTCCCAATAAAGTGAACAGTGTTCTGTAAAAATCTGATGAAAACTTCAGAAACGTGTTCGAAATCTTACGTTGTGAAAACAGGTGTCACCATGAAAACTATGTCGTCCACAATTGTCATGGCTCCTTGTGCAACACTCTGATCTACATTTCCGAGAATTCTTGAATAGACAGTATCGAGAGCAGTATGCATCATCGGAATTGACGGAGCAGATACGAGAATAGTAAGGATCATGAAGAAGTATGGATTGACTGCCATTGCTGTTTCACACCAGGAATATTCGAGTGGATTACATCCAGCGTGAGTTGTTTCATTATAGAGAACAACTGGTGAACTATTGAATTCATATGGATAAGTGATGAGGAATACACATCCAGAAGCAATTGTACACACGAGGAATACTTTTTCTTGTGGCAAACTGAAGAGGAATATTGATAATCTAAAGGAGCAGTGTTTTCACTTACATTTGTCCCAGTCGGCAGAAAATGTAAAGAAGAAGAACGACACATGAGAGGACTCCGAAACCAACCATCAACATCGAACCCATTCGGACTGTTTCAGTTCCACTCCAACCATATTGGACCATGAACAAAATTGACATTATTCTGAGAAGTATAAATACGTTTCTGAGTTTTCAGATACTCTCTTACGATTGCATGGTAGCGTGGGAAAAAGTTCCGGCAATTTTGACAAAGAGACAAACTGCGATGAGCCTCCAATCGAGATTACTCCTCTTCAATTTAGAAATGATATCCTTTATCTGTTCAACAGAGATGATTGGACGAGCACTTTCTTCTTCCAGTTTGCTCTCCGTTGATGCTCTGTGAACGTCTTGCAAGAAGAATGCAATGAAGAATACAGTGAGAATAGTGAGAATGAATGAAAACCAAATCGGAGCAGAATAGATATGAAATCGGATTCCAGCAATAATCTGATATCCTGGATAAGGAATACTACTGAAAATCAGTTGAAGCATGGGTCCAACAACTATTGAGACAATTATGGAGAGACCGATCACCGCAAAGGCTCTTGGACGATCTTGTGTAGAGGAACACATTGCAATGTATCCACGGAGAACAGTTGTGGCACCTGAAGAAACGGAAAGTTTCGAATAGTTTTCATGGGATCGAAACGAACTGTTTGCAATTCCCAGAAGAATATAAACTGACATAAGAACATATCTCTTCCCATCCGGTACATATTCAATACTCAAATAGATCATGCATGCAACGATAGCAATTAACCGACTCGCGAGAAGGGGAATTCTGAATACGTACGATACACGTCATCTGTTTTGTTCCGGTTGAATTCTCACTTTACTGAATGTGTTTTATAACTCCAAATTGAGAAAACAAGGGCAAATAGGGCATGACCACACTTCGATGCTGATGTTGCCATCCCGAAAAACTGTGCGGTTGCGTCTTTGTCAATCTGAATACAGAAGTAATTGTCATCCAGAAAGAGGAACTTCGATGACTCACCTCTTTCATGTATGGCCATTCTCCTATTCCAACAACGGAATTTTCTACTGCATTCAAAGCAGAAACAATTCCAGCGACAATAATTAATCTCCAGTTCGTTGTATCTTCGCTATCCGGGACGACGAGACTGTCTCCTTAAAGGGGAAGTTCAAAATATATAATTTTCAAACTTCCCCTTCAATTACTCATTCATTAGAATTAAAACTCACTTTTGATAGAAGGCTTTCGTTTTTCGAGCATTTCAAAATTGTTTGAAACACCCATTTTCTCGTTTTTCGATATCTGAAAAAATTGTTTTTGGTTTGCCAAACTACAAGGTGAAAGGAGTTTTTAAAAACAGTGAACAGGGAGAAAAACTAAAGAACAGAACGAAAAAAGAGAGGAAGGCAGAACTTGTTACTCGTCATCAATCGAAATGTTGGTTTTTTGTGAAATGTTCAAATATTCAGAAAGATCAATTCATAAAAAATAACATGGGAACATTCGTGGGACAATCGAAAACATTTGAGCTTTTTCTTAAAGAAATGCATTGAACAAACAAAAGATGGGAATACCTGAAAACGACGTTGTGATTTCTTTTGTAATTATATTTGTCTAGACTTTTTCAAAAAAAAGAAAAGCCAAAAGTTTCGATGGTTGAGCGAAAAAACATCAGAAGTCGTCGTTGTTTCACTAGGCAACGTTCTCATTTTAGAATATTTGAGTGACGGAGAAAAAGAAGAAAAAACTGCCAAAGTTTTAGAACAAGAAACCATATATATTAGTCAGAAAGCGCGAAATGGATATAAACCAGAGAGAAAAATGATATTAAGAGCAGCTGAAGTAGAAAAAAAGAGCACGTTGAAGAGATATCAGGAACATAATTATATGAGAAAACAGACTACGTTTAGTACATTTCTCAAGAATTCTGACTCATTTTCAGAAGAATTTTGAACGAAGAAGATGAAATAAAGATATCAATTTTCAGTAATGAACTGAGAACTTGAAACTTGATTTTTGGGTTCAGTACATACCGAAAGTTCAACTGAACATTTTTATTTGAAGAGATTTTGAAGTTTTCGAAGAAAACTTGACCGGAATGAATTAGAGAAAAGGACCTTTTATGGAAATTATAACATTCAATTATTTGAAAACATGTTCATGAAACTAAATAGAAACACAAACTTCGAATAATCTGATTTCAGATACTTGAAGATTGAATTATCGTAACTTGGAAAAGTCAAAGAATAAAACGATGTCGTCATATAAACTACCGATTCTATTGCACATATGAATGTTTTCTCTCCTCATCAAATGCCTGTTTTAAACAGTTCCGACGCATTGACGAACCTCCCCCTTTTCCATTCGAATTCGCTGACTACTACCGCCTACAAATGTGATTTGTGACGATCATTTATTCGAATCGGGATGAATATTGTGGGAAGTGAATCATGACTTGATGACTCGTTGCGAAAAACATGACTGACCTACCATTATTCATAATTTTCTGTCAAAAACTTGTTGCAGATTTAAATATTTTGCAAGTGGAAATGAAAAAAGAAGTGATAGAGAAAACAGGTTTTCACACTGACTAACTTGAATCACTTTTTGATTTGATGATCGAAGAATTTCTTTTGAAAGCATTGAATAATGAGAAGCACTTTTATACTTGAAACAGTACGCATGTTCCTTATTTCTTTCGAAATATTGTTAAAAGATTATCAAATTGTATTACAATAGAGCGTATTTACAAATACAAAATACTGTTCATTGTGACAAAGATTACTTTTGGATTACTGTTATTAGAGAGTGGAGTTTAAAAAAAGGCCATTGATCGATCACGATGACTTTTTAATGAGGATTTGAGTTTCACTGGTTACAGCTGATGTACTTTAGTTGAGATATATTCCTAGTAACCTCTACAGAACCCCACTCATAAACTCAGAACTTCTGATTCAGGATATTATTCCAAAATGTGTAAGATTCTAAGAATTTCATGCGTCGATGCTCTGAAAATAAATAGTAAACAGCCTGAAATTTGATTCTAAAAAGGAAATTTTCAGAATGAAAAACAAAACGAACATGGAATTATTTTCGAGGGCACAAATGAGATTATTAGTGACCTAACAGTTTCTTTCATACGTTTCAATTTCAGAACCGCAATACAATCAAAGAAACGATTATCTATCTGATCTGTACTCATATGAACTCGGAGTTAGATAAAATCTTGATTATTATCAGTATCCTCATATTCTCCTTTCTTAAGAAAAGAATTCTTCTTTTTGTACAACTTGTTGATCAGACAATCAGAACTGTTTTTGATCGTTTTTGTTCCGTTGTTTTCTTTTTCTTCACCAGTTCGTTTTTTCCCTTTTACACTACAAAGCACAACGGAAAAAAGATCATCACCACCCACGAACGATTAGTTTTTTTTTGAGAATCAGAGAAAAGTTGGCGAAGTGTCAAAGAGATAATCGCTAGTTTATTTCACTTTCACCGCGTTATTTGATTGTAAAAAATGGAGAAAACAAATGAGTCAAAGATCAAAATGTTCCAGAACTTGGAGAGTTGACTCATGATATGACTAGATATTTAATATTATTCAAATCCATCAGATTTATTTCCTTTTTGGTAACATCGACACCATCGGTTGAACTTTGAGCACCTTCAAAATGGAAAAGGGACGTGTTTGATTAAAATGAGAAGACGTCTTCTTTCAAAATGAATTCCTTCATTTTTCAATTTCCTTTCAGACCTCCGCCAGAATGAAGTTTTCTTTTGGTGGCCGACTCAAAGAACTTTGAACCACTTATCACTCATTTCATTTGTGATTCAACACTGATTCAATTACCTCTGCCCCGAGCAGCAAAACTTCGATCTGTGTTTGGAATAAGGTAGATGTTTGAATAACCAAGTAGTCGTCAGTTCAATTGAACAATTATTACGTTTTTGTTTTAACCTGAAGAGTTCTCCGTTTTCTTTGAGCAGATTATTTTGATTCGTAGCGATGCACAAAACTTGAGTTATAAGAATATATTTTAGGCTTCATTTCAGATGCGAACAACAAAAACCTTAAAATCAAACAGCTCCACGGAAATTATGAAATCATGTAGATTATTGTGCTCTGAATTTTTGTTAGATCATCCAAATTTTTTGAAAGCGGAACGGCTGTCTCTTCCAAAATTCTTCTCTGAAATATTAATGATGGGGAAATGTGAGAATCTCTTCTCGAAAATAGTTTTGTTTTCTTTTTAACTGTTCTCATCCAGAACTCTCGTCTTAGAATAATCAACTCGAACTACTTCATTTTTGGATTTCCACTGTACGTAGTAAGTAGTCTGAAGTGAATTCAAAACACAAAGGGCAGAGAGTGAAAACTTGATTTGGAATAAAAACATTTATTTAACTTCCTTTCTTCCATTCATTTATTCTATTCATTGCAAAAGAGATTTCTCCGGATCAACTCTAGACTAGAAGGTCCTTTGTAGTTGGCTACAAACACACAGTGGGCGGTTTCTATTTGTTTATGCTCAAGTACAGAGAATCCATAAACATCCAAAAACATTTTCATCTTTACTTTTTTCTTCTGTTCCAATAATGTTTCTAAATGGAAATGAAAGTTCAAAGAATCTCAAAAAATTAGTGAAACGAATAAGATGAAACATGAATCTTTTGATGTGCATGTGGAAACGAAACGTCTAAATTACATGAAATCTGATATTTTGACATTTTTTCCTATCCGTTTCCGTTCTTCGTTTCCAAACAATTTCATCCAATTTCTACTCGTTTTTGTTCTGATTCTTTTGATTTCTAGCCTACAATCGACGGTCATCAATTAATGATTTATGTTTGTTGATTCAATAAGAATCTGACGTCGTTCAATTACAGGGTGGCTGAAAAGTATTGAGACACTTGCGTCTTGTTGTTTTTTGCTGTATTTTCAAAAATAGAGTTTCAACAAAAGAACCAAATATAGTTTTTGAACAAATGATAGTAATAGAAAAATTATCAAAAAAGATTCTCAAAGTTTGAGCCTTTGGTATTGATCCACGCCCTCAAACAAGCTGGACAAAAAAGTCTCAAACAAGCCGGTGCGCCGGAGGTGTTGTCGTCGAGACCATCTCATGCTTTGAGGAAGCGGTCTTCAATCCCCAACTGCCAAAACCATTGGCAACTGTTATTGAAAGATAAAGCAGAATCTTCTTAACATTTTATGGGGTATAACAAGTTGTTTCCAAAATCGGTGATAGTCTGGGCCGGCTCAACGTCGGAAGGTAATGTTCCGTTGGTCTTCATTGATAGAAATGTGAAAATCAACTCGGACGTGTACCAAAAGATGGCGTTGATGGATGTTTCACGACCGTGGGTCACTAGCCACTTTTGCCAGCAACATTTCATCCATCAACAAGATCGTTCCACCGCCCCATGGATCGAAATCCAAAAAAGCTGTTCTCGACACTCATTTCCCTGGCTACTGGTGCATGGACATGTGGCCCGATTTCTCGCTGATGTGAATTCACTCAACTTTTCCGCTTGGGGATATTTAGGGGAGAAGGTAATGGTTCGATATCACCCAAAAGTGGAGTCATTGAAGGTCCCTTGCTCAAAGCATGGGAGGATCTTGACGACGACTACCCCGGCGCACGGCCTCTTTTTTTCCATCTCGTTTGAGGGCGTGGATCAAGACCAAAGGCTCAAACTTTGAAAATCTTTCTTGATAACTTTTATATTACTATCATTTGTTCAAAAAATAAGTTTGGTTCTTTTGTTGAAACTCTATTTTTGAAAATACAACAAAAAACAAGTGTCTCAATACTTTTCAGCCACCCTGTAATTTTTTACCATTTGTTATAGGCTTCATTTATTTTTCTATGAAAAAGTTCTAAAGAAAACTCAAAGTTTTCCATTGGACGAATTTATTTTTGGATGTACCCTACATCTCATTTTCTAAGATTTCTGTGCTTCACCGGATGTTTTATTTCCGCTCAAATGACTTTAATTTGAGAGTCTCGAGCATCTGAGTTTTTGAATATTTTATTGTTTCGCACGTCGGCCGAGAAGAAGAATCATCGTCCATGTTACAGATTCCGTGCAGAAATGATGAATTTGATTAACGAAACACTGCTTGCGGCTTTAGATTTTGCGAAGCGGTATGTTGTGTTTCATTAAATGATACTTGCATGTCCACTGGCATTGTTTGTTTGTAAATGAGAAGGTCCTAGTAAAACAAATGGATTCACCTGACTCACTGTTCGTAAAAATGTTTTTTTGCTTCCTGAAAACAATAGGAAAACATCAAAAATTCGAGAGTTAACGTGTTGTTCTCCGGTTCATAAAACATGACGATGCTTAAATTGTCGGAAGGTTTTTAATCTTTCAACATTGGTTCAGTCTATATATATATTTATTTAAAGAGGATTCCATATTTACTTCCCATCTGTCGTAACGTCTTTTTCCTTTTCTGTTTGAAGTTCTTTTCTTCAAATCTCGTAGTACTACTTGTAAGAATGAGATAATTCCTTTCTCGAAAATTTGTTTTCTTCTGTTCCGGATTGTACTTTTTTGATTCAATGGATAAAATGTGGACATCTGCCAAAAAGCTGTTTGGGAATAACATTTTCTGACCGAATATCTCTCATTTCGTTTGAAAAGAGACACGTGCTCTTACAATTACCATCTCCATTCATCAAACCTATTTCCATTGAAATGAGGTATTTCAGGTTATTGGGTTTTCATATTTTTGTTAGTTGGAATGCAGGAAGAAAACACTATTTCCCAATACGTAACTCACAATATTATGTGCATCTTCTTCTTTTCGTTTTGAGATGTCCTTCTTGTTTCTTCTCAGTTTTCGACCTCACTTCCCTTTTCTTTTATTATTTCTACAAATCGCCTTTGACGTTTTCTCTCTCAACTCTCATAATAACAGAGAAAGAAAACGAATGAAGCAGATTCGATTGTCCAAATCCTTCTATGAAAAATAATGATACAAATAACATATTTCGAGAATTGGAAGTCTAGAAAAGTCCAAATTGTTTCGATTCACTCTTTTCTATCTTAGTTTCTTCCCCCAATTGTTTCTTTGCATGTTTTAATATTTTAATTTTCATCTTACTCATCTTCTTTGAAAAATATCAAGGGTTTCAGAGTTGCAATGCAGAAACATTTACTCGAAGCCGTTACGGCAGTCGGCATGGCTCTCGGAATTTTCGGAAATGTGAATGTTGTAGTGGCAATTTGTAGGAAAAAGGTGTTGAGAACAAAAGGAGGTTTGATAGAAAATAATTTTTCATTTGAAAATAGTGTTCTTCCAGCTATGTTTGTTATGGCTTTGGCACTGACTCATCTTGTATGCAACGTCTCGGAAGTGATTGGGTTGATTTTTCAGTTTCGGTCAGTCGTTTGGAGATTTTCTGTGTTTCTCAAATTCATATTGTTGCTGAAATAGCTTTTCAACTGAATACATTTTCAGATTCCGTCCAATGTCCCGTAAAACATGTTTTGAGTACAATATTCTCTACTGTTTTGCAGTCATGTTTCAATCTGCTCTTTTTCTATCAATGGCTCTTGATATTTGTTTCAGTATAGTTCTCCCAATTAAGTAAGTTCTCTTATTCAACTCGTTGTCAATGCCACATCACAGACACATGATATGGAAGAAACGAAATTATGTAACGGCCATGTGTATATTTCCCACAATTTTTGCAATTTCTACAACTCTGATCAGCTTTCTTTTCATTCCGGACGAGGAGACTCCGTACTGCATTTTTATGCTAAGTAAGCTCATTAGAGACACATGTTTCGAATTAAACTCTTCTCTCTTATTTCAGCAACCGACATTCGAATATATCAAATGGTCTCCAGTTCGTTAATTGTGTTAAACACTCTCACTCTCTTAATCATCATATTGTCAGTTTTGTGTGCAGTTCGAAAATGTAAGGGAACGATAATTTAGGAATCGCTCATGTTTCATGTTTCAGCAGAAAACATGCGTGGAAGTAGACATTCGAGTAGTTCAAGAGCAAATAGTTTGAGAGGAGAAAAGAGTAAAGTATTCCGATCCACTTTCTTTTTGGTTCTCATCTATATCATTTCCTGGTGGTCTGTTGTCATTATTTTCCGAGTTATGGTTGAAATTGTTCACGACGTTCGAGAAGTTGTTCATTACATGCCTTATTTAGTGAGTCTGATGATCAATAGGTTAAGAATCCAAAAATGATTTCAGATTATCATTGTAATGCCAAACTTCTGTCAAGCTTATTATGTCACATATTTTCGATCGCCGAGATTCCGAAAAGCGTTTAGAGAGCAACTCAATTGGATTACTTTTGGCTATGCTTTTCCGAAAACATTTGACAAAGAAAGGAGCAAAGGAAGTAAACATGGAAGTGCCACTAATTCGGCAAATGGTCATCAACAACATACGGATTCAGATGGAAAGAAAATTCGTGACGGAAGTCAGAAATCAATCCGTTTTTCTGTTCAAGCTGATGTTTGACTTTTATGTAAATATTGAGTTTTTCTGATCTCTTATTGAAAGGGTTCTGTTGGAGATCTCATATCCTTTATTGGCTGATTACGGTTTTTTTTTGAATTCTCATATTGAAAAACACTGATAATAAACAATAAACAATTGGATGAAATCGAACAGTTTCAAGTTAACAATCCCCTGAAAAGCAACTTAAAACATTTACAATGATCTTCGTTTTAATTTGTAATTGATCTCTTAGTCAGAGTTCAAAAATCCAATGAAAACATCATTAACCCACAAAATCAACGAATTCATTGGTTACACAATACTCTTATTTGCATTTTCTTCCAATTTGATGCAACTTTGACCTCCTTTCTTTTACGGTATAAAGGCGAAAAATTTTCACTGAAAAACGAAAGTGATTCACAAAATGAGACAAGATATTCAGTGTTTACGAGGTGTTGCAATTCTATTTGTTCTAATTTTCCATCTACAACCAACATTTTTTGCCAATGGATTTTTGGGAGTTGATATGTGAGTTTCCTCGTTTTTAGAATATCTCTGATGAATTCTGATTTAGATTTTTTGTCATTTCTGGTTACCTTATGGCAAAACAGTTGACAAAGTTAAAACTAGTCTCAATCTCTGATTTTTTCAATTTCTACTACAAAAGATTTCGAAGAATACTTCCTCTTTATTACGTTGTCATATTCATTTCTCTAGTTTTGGTTCATTTGTATTTGGGTGATTTCTGGTGGTACACAAACAGAAGATACTCTTTGGCTTCTTTGTTTTTAGTCACAAATCAATTAATTATACATGACAGTGCCGACTATTTCAGAGAGGTTATTCTCAATTTAATTAAGAATATAACCAAATGAAATTTCAGTTTCTTGCTGACGGATCTTCTCTCAATGCATTCATTCATTTATGGTCTCTTGGTGTTGAAATGCAGTTTTATCTTCTCGTTCCATTCATTTTTTTTGGACTTCAATTCCTGAAAAATGACATTTTAAGACTGATCGCCGTCTCATTGACAACTATTATTGGTTTCATTTGCTTTGCTTTTATCAATAGACAATTTGCTTTCAATTTCATGTTTCTCCGTCTTTGGCAATTCTCCGCTGGCTTCGTTGCATTGTTCTGGAACAAAATAAGTTTTTATGAGTATTCGGAAAAATTGAAACCAGCCAAAGTTCATTTGATTCTTCCTATCGAGAAAAACGATATGGTGACAGTATCCTTATCGATCATTGGGCTTTGTATCATTCCAAACAAAATCGAAATTCTCATTTTACGTCCTTTGGTAACTCTGGCAACTGCAATCGTTATAGCTGGCGAATCTCAAGAAAACCAGGCAAGTCTTCTTCAGTGTTTTTTCAATTCCTTTGGTCTTCAGTTCTTAAAATCAAAAACTCTTTCCTACATTGGCGACGTTTCATACGTGGTTTATCTTGTTCATTGGCCAATTATTGTCATTTTCCTAGCTGGAACATTGAAATCAAATCTATTCTGTATCAGTGAGTTTTGACTTTATTCCGAAATTTTAGGAAGGAAATTTTTCAGTGACTATCGGAATATCATCCATCATTATGCATCATCTCTATGAAAAACAGTATTTGAGAATGGATTGGAAGACATTAATCCCGTTTCTGTTCATCTTGATTTTGGGAAATGCGTATCTACAGAATAGTGTAAGAGAACACAGTTTCTGGAATAGTACACTTCCAGAAGAAGTTCAAGAAGTCGTCGAGAAAAACAAAATGATGCTCCCAAGTCTTTGGGAAACAGAACCAGCAAAAGACAAATGTGTGGAGAATGTGATTCCAGATGAAGTTGTAAGACCATACGTGTTTGGATACTGTAAATACCCGGTAACTGATTGATTTGTCTTCAATCATTCATTCGATGATTTTAGCAGGGAAAAGGGAATTTTTCGATTATGATGATCGGAAACAGCTATACAATGAACCTGAATGAGCCGATTCGAGCACATTTCAATTATAATTATTCCACTTATCGCTATATCTCTATCGGAGGTATGATATCAACGTAGGCTAAAAACATCAGATAATTTCAGAAGGATACGGATTTTTTGCGGATTCTGAACGGTCTCATCTTGCTTTGAACATTTTCAAAAAACACGTTGAACTACAGAAACCAGATGTTCTTTTTGTATCGGCACGGTTGGTATTTTAAGATTTGCATTTAAGTGAAAATATAAACATTCAGATATTCACCAACACTCAGAGAACCAATTCTTCGTGATGATCCACATTTGAAACAGATGAACGAAAATTTGAAATTTTTGGAACATCACGTGAAGAAAATATACATATTGGGATCTCATCCATTGTATAATTTGAACTTTCTCAATTTTTTCCTACAATATGTGATAACAAGATCAACAGAATTGGAATCACTTCATCTGAACAGATATGAAGCAGATGAAGAGATGAGGAATGTTAAAAAACGGTTCACTATGGTAAAATGTACAAAATGTCATGTAAGCTAAGATTTCGAAAAATCAAATTTTTCATTCTGTTTTTTTTTTTCAGTTCTACGATTTGAGTCATGTATTTATAGAAGGAAACAAATACTTAACTTTCGATAGAGAACGAAAGCTTTCATACGTCGACAACCAAATTCATATCACGAGGCCAGGAATCAATTTATGTCAGCCTGTATTCAAGAGAATTGCAAAGGAAATAATGGAATCAATGTGATTTTGTTGTGTAATAAGTCATTTGAATTTACTGGTACAAAGTCTTTATGAATTGGTTTTTTAACCCTGTTTTTCTAATAAAGCCTTTTTTTCAATTGTTTCAAGTTAATATTTAAGAAAAAAGTTAGAGATCAAGTTGATCAAATAGATCGCATAATTGATGTTATGTACACTTAGTCAATCCAAAAGAATAAATAAGCTAGGATTTCTGGTTTGCCATAATCCTGTGAATGTAGCCTGCTGCAGTGATATGTGCTAATTTGTGTTAATGGAAATTTGTTTCCAGTGGTTTTTAGACCCCCTATAGAAGTGAATAAGTTTCAGAAGAATCATTTCAAAACTGATGAACTATCAAGACGGATGTTCGAAATAGTTTAATATCCTTCAATTCGAAAAATTGAAACCATGAACTTTTTGGTCTTTTGAATATCAAAATTCGCTTTTGCGACTGTTCGTAGCATGGTTGGACTGCCGCCAGTTTACTGTCCATTGAATGCCCTCCCAAAGCGTTTTGATCTTTTCACCTTTCTCTCTTCCGACGATTGAAAATCACTACCGTCGGAAGAATCTTAACACGCCCCAAAGTTTAGATACACTCTTTTTATGCAAAAAGAAGACGTTCATCGCACTTTTGACTGAATTGAAATGCGAGAGGATATACAATGTCTACGTGGCATCGCCATCATCCTTGTTTTCATATTTCATCTTTGTCCCAATGTATTTGTAAATGGTTTTCTAGGAGTTGACATGTAAGATCTCATCTTTGAATATAGTTTTGAGCGCAGTTTTCAGGTTTTTTGTCATATCCGGATTCCTGATGGCAAAGAATTTGACTCGCTCAGAATTAAGAATAGGAATGGATTTCGTTAAGTTTTATTACAGGAGGTTAAAAGTTCAATACTCTTCTCGAATAATCATCAGTTTACTTCAGATTTCGAAGAATTCTGCCATTGTATTATCTCATGATTCTAATAATTGTTGTCATGGTTCATCTATATTTAGGCGATTTTCTATGGGAAAACAACAACAGATACTCCGTTGCTTCACTGTTTTTGGTTACGAATCAATTGGTAATTCACGATCAAAGTGATTATTTCAAAGAAGTAATTCGAAAACTTATTTATTGAAATAACTCCCATTTTCTTAGTTTTTTGCTGCGACAAATTCAGTGAACGTATTTCTTCATTTCTGGTCGATTTCCGTTGAAATTCAATTCTATCTTCTGGTACCATTCATCTTTTTCGGATTACAAATTTTGAAAAAAGATTATTTGAAGGTAAAAATTCAAAGAATTTCTTTCGAAATAAGTAAAGAAAGTTTCTTCAGTTGTTAGCGGTTACCATAATGACAATCGTTGGTTTCATTGCATTCATTTCAATACTTGACAAGTTTGCATTCAATTTTATGTTTCTTCGACTCTGGCAGTTCTCTGCTGGTTTCATGGCATTATTCTGGATAAAAATAAAATCAAAACAGCTACCGGATAAACTGAAAGAAGAAGAAGACATGTGTCCCAAGAGTCCGACGACTCACGAAGATTTCATAGCAGTTTCTTTGTCAATCATCGCATGCTGTTTCCTTCCAAAACAAATTGATGTTTTAGTTTTGAGACCAATTGTTACCCTGGCAACAGCTGTTTTAATTGGATGCGAATCACAAAATGTTTTGGTATCCTCATTTATTTCCTTAGCATCAGAACGGAATTCTTTCAGCTGCTGAAGTCGAAATCATTAGCCTACATTGGGGATATTTCATATGTTTTGTATCTTCTACACTGGCCAGTCATTGCTATATTCTTAGGAACCACTGTTCAGTCTTATCTTTTCTGTATATGTGAGTTGAATGATTGGGGTTAATAGAGTTTAACTGAAGATTAATTACAGTGGCGACATTAGTTCCATCTGTTTTACTTCATCATTTATTCGAAAAACGATATTTAAAAATGGATTGGAGACTGTTGATTCCACTTGTTTCTGCCCTCATTCTCTGTAATTCGTTCCTACAAAATAGTGTCAGAGAACATAGTTTTTGGAATAGAACATTTCCGGATGGACTTCAAGAAATCGTTGAAAAAAATACGGCGATGCTTCCATTCTCATGGAATCATGATCCGATGGCATCAGAATGTATTCAGGAGGAAGATGTTGGTCACATTCCAGGAGGACCTTTGGCTGAGAATTTTGGATTTGGGGGATGTCCTGTGAGTTTGATTCCTGAAACAATGAATGTCAACTGACGTATTTCAGAGTGGCAATGGAACGACGTCTATCATGATCATCGGAAATAGTTACGTTAGAAGCTTCAGAGAACTCTTTCGGAGCTCTTTCAACCACAATTTCTCAGAATTTCGTTATGTTTCACTTCCAGGTCAATTTTAGTTGTTTTTCCTTCCATCTCAAAAAGAATTTATTTCAGAAGGGTATGGTTTTTATGCAGATTCTCCTGGCTCCAGGAAAGCTCTGAGTGTGACATTGAAACAAGTTGAGCAATATAAGCCTGATGTAATAGTGATCATAGCAAGGTTATCGACTATCAAATAAAAAGAAGAAACAAATTTCAATTTATAGATATTCACCATCAATAATAAATCCAATCAAAGAAAACGACGAATGGCTGAATCAAATGAACGAAAATGTGGCATTTTATGAAAAAATTGCAAAGAAAGTCTACATTTTGGATTCTCATCCATTGTATAAAAAAAATTTCATAAATTACTTCCTGCAATATGCAGTTAATCGAATCGAAGAAATAGAATCTCTTCATTTGAATAAACGAGAATCAGATCGTTTGATGAGATATGCAAAGAAACGATTCAGTATGGTGAAATGTTCTAAATGTCGTGTAAGTTTATTTTGTGAATTGTTACTTAATTATACACTCATTTTCAGTTTTTTGATTTGAGTCATTTGTTCGTTGAAGGTAACAAATATCTCACTTTTGATGCAGAACAAATGATATCTTATGTCGATAATTCCGTTCATTTATCGAATGCTGGACTCGAAGTTTGTAGACCAGAAATTGAAAAAATTGTTCAAGAAATTATGAAAACTCTCTGAAAACAAGCTGCCGAAGTTTTGGAGTTTTCAGGCATTTTGCAATTCGAAGTTTGCCATAAAATTATTTTTGATTCTTTTTTTAAGAATAGTAATCAGTTTTTGGAAATAAAAGTTTGTGAGAATCATTACTGATGAAGTCTTATAATAGACTATAGTCTCCAATGTAAAACAGAAATATTCATGAACTGGTTCTGTGACTGATCCTAATCTAACAAACTAAAAACATGGATATTAACTCTCTTCCGCAATACGACAACTTATCATCTTCACTTTGTCTTTTGTATAATCACTGATCAACTAATTCGAAAGAAAACTCCAAAATGAGAGAAGATATTCAATGTCTTCGTGGAATTGCCATTCTATTTGTATTGTGTTTTCATCTTTCTCCGAATACTTTCGTGAATGGTTTTCTTGGAGTTGACATGTATGTTTCAGGATATAAAAAACCATCCAACCGTTTATTTCTTCAGATTTTTTGTTATTTCGGGTTTCCTCATGGCTAAAAGTTTAACGAGTCTAGATTTATTAAAATATCAAGATTTCTTGTTATTCTATTACAAAAGGTAATTGGGCGGCTTCCAATTCGATCAGTTCTCGATGGTTATTTTTAGATTTCGAAGAATATTACCAATGTATTATTTGATAATTTTTCTAATTGTTGTAATGGTTCATCTTCATTTACCAGATTTTTTATGGGAAAACAACAACAGATACTCTCTTGCTTCCTTGTTTTTAATAACAAATCAGTTGGTTATTCACGATCAAGCTGATTATTTCAATGAGGTTGGTAATGATTTACAAATCTTGACACTTTCACAGTAACATTCAGTTCTTCTCGTCATCTTCATCAATGAATTCTTTCCTGCATCTTTGGTCATTATCACTTGAAATGCAATTCTATCTTCTTGTTCCTTTCATTTTTCTTGGACTTCAGTTTCTACAAAAAGATTATTGGAAGGTTTGAAAATGACTTCGTTGAGAGAAATGGAACAATTTTTAGCTGATTACTGTAACTTTCATAACAGTTTTTGGTTTTATTGGATTCGCAATGATCCTCGATAAGTTTTCATTCAACTTTCTATTTCTCCGACTATGGCAATTTTCGGCTGGATTCATTGCACTGTTCTGGATAAAAATAAATGAAAATGAACTTCCGGAAAAGGTGGAACAAAATGGAAAAACACCAAATTTATTTCCTAAAAAGGAATCTGTTATTGTTGCTCTAACAGTTCTATCTCTTTGTCTTTTACCAAATCAAATTGATGTTCTCATTTTGAGACCTCTTGTAACAGGTGCCACTGCATTTATAATTGGATGTCAATGTCAGAACATCGAGGTCAGGGGATATATTCCAATAAATTAGAGAATCATGATTCAGATATTGAAATCTAAAACTCTCGTGTACATCGGCAATATTTCATATGTGATGTATCTAATTCATTGGCCGATTATCTCAACTTTCCATTCCTCCGCGTTCAAGAGTTTTTTGTTCTGCATCAGTAAGTTATTCAGGTTTTTACAGAACCATTATAGGATACTTTCAGTTGTCATCTTTGTTTCTTCAACAGTTCTTCATCATTTATTCGAGAAACAGTATTTAAATCTAGAAATGAAAGCAGTTATTCCACTGACTGTTTTGTTAACTTTAACCAACGGTTATCTTCAATACAGTATCAGAAATGATAACTTTTGGAAGTATAAATATCCGGAAGAACTCAGAGAAATCATTGAAAAGAATCAAGAGTCTTATGCCCCACTGTATGATTTTGAAACGCGAAGAGGAAAGTGTATGGAGAAAGATTTGGATGTTCCATTCAAAAAGAATAACCTTCTCGGATACTGTCGATTTCCAGTGCGTTTTACCTAAACTCGCCCTAATACAAAATCATTTTTCAGCCAGGAAAAGGAAATGTGTCAGTTATGATTATTGGAAACAGTTATGTATTGAACTTTGTTGATCAAATTGAAGAAAGTTTCAAATTGAACTATTCTGAATTCAGATATATTTCTATTATTGGTAAGAGATTCGTTCATCTAATCGTAATTTGAGTCAGATGTTCAGCTGGATACGGTACATACGTCAGCAACTGGAAAATATCACAACAAGCAATAGAGATTCAGAAAAAACAAGTAGAGTTGCATAAGCCTGATGTTCTATTTATTATGCCTAGGTATGACCACTTTCAATATTTATTTTTATCTAATTATTATTACGCAGGTACATGCAAAACATCAAGGATAAAGTTGAGAAAAACGATACTCTTGTTCAGGAAATGAACTCTAACATAGAGTTTTACGAGAAGTCTGTTGTACTTAATACTTGTTGTCATTTCAATATTTAGGTTCACAAAACGTATTTATATATTGGATGCGCTTCCGCAGTTCAATGAAAATTTGTTCACTTTGTTCCTGCACTATCTTGTGACAAGACCACAAGATATTGAATTGCTTCATTTAAGTAAAAAACTGTCAGATTTGGATATGAAAAATATAAGAAAAAGACTGAGGATGATTAACTGTAAAAAGTGTCAAGTGAGTTGTTTTATTACTTGATTAATTCTTTTTTTCAATTTCAGCTGTTCGATTTAAGCCATGTTTTTGTTGAAGACAACAAATATTTGACATTTAACAGAGATTCAATGCTCTCATATATCGATAATTCTGTTCATTTAACAACTGCTGGAGTCGCTCTTTGTGAACCAATTCTCAAGAATATAACCAAAGAAATTCTCGATAATTCTTAAGAGACGATGTCTGAGATTATCGAGAACCCGTGTCCACACTAATTTCAAACTGCTTAGAATGTTCTAATTTTCAGTTTGAAGGTACCCTAGGGTGTCCTCATTACAAATCCGTTTTATTTATCCGGATTCATTCCTCCTCCCTAAAGTTAACGTCATCTGAAGTGAAAAAGTCAAAATCGTTAGTTTTGAAGATAGAGATCTAAACTCTTCAGAAATGAATTTCTGACAAATAAAAGAGTATTTTCATAATAGATCATCAACTTCCATCTCTTCCCGTTCGTCCGGAATTTTCACTTTTTCATCTCATTTTTCAGTTTTTTGAGAATTCTGAAAAATTTTAGTATATTTGTCCGGCTCCAATTGTCGAAATTATGAAACTTCATGTTCATTTACATATAGATCACAAAAAATTAGATTCACCTAGGGGTGCCCAAGACCACTTTTTTGGTCATCTTTCTCACATACCATCAAATTTTTTCAACATCAAGTTATGGTCTGTTTTTCAAACCGAATCACTTGAAGATCAGTATTAAGGGTTGAGAACTAATCTATTCTTACCTATTATTAGTTTTTTTTCTCCAGTATTTTATCGTCAAAAAAAATTTTCCTGTTGAGTTTACAGCTATCAATTTTCAACATTACATTTTTACAAATTTATGAAGACAACTATGCTTGAGGTGGGATTTGAAACGTTTTATGTACTTTTGGTGCTTTTTCACACTGAAATAAACAACTTCAGAAAATTTTTCGAACAAAAATTTTTTTGAAGTTTTCATGTGGGGGATCCCATGAAAAATTCGAAAAAATCGAAAAATTTCAAAATTTCAAAAATGATCGTAATACACGTATTCATGTATAAAAATGACGAATAAACCTCCCTACTACCGAGAAATGCTTCTAACCTTCACAAATTTTCATGACAGTATGTTGCCATAAGTCTCAGAACCGCCTAATGAAATTGAATCTAAAATGAAAAATTTTTTGGTAAAAATGGGCGATATAGTGAAAACATGATAGAAACAACCTAATTATGACAAATATTCACTTTGCACAATGGAAAATTTTTTTGCTATTTACACGATTCCTGGTATATGAGAAAGATGACCAAAAAAGTGGTCTTGGGCACCCCTAGGTGAATCTAATTTTTTGTGATCTATATGTAAATGAACATGAAGTTTCATAATTTCGACAATTGGAGCCGGACAAATATACTAAAATTTTTCAGAATTCTCAAAAAACTGAAAAATGAGATGAAAAAGTGAAAATTCCGGACGAACGGGAAGAGATGGAAGTTGATGATCTATTATGAAAATACTCTTTTATTTGTCAGAAATTCATTTCTGAAGAGTTTAGATCTCTATCTTCAAAACTAACGATTTTGACTTTTTCACTTCAGATGACGTTAACTTTAGGGAGGAGGAATGAATCCGGATAAATAAAACGGATTTGTAATGAGGACACCCTAGGGTACCTTCAAACTGAAAATTAGAACATTCTAAGCAGTTTGAAAATTAGTGTAACCAGGCCTTCAGTCCTCTGGTCGACACTCTCGGACATTGTCTCTTAATAGATTCTTTATGTAAATTCATTGAATCGGTCTCATTTTTTTTTTAATAAATTGTTCTTTTGAGTCAAAAGATGACAACATCTATGGGATGTATGACCTAATCGTTGAAAGGACAATCTAGGAATAAGAAAGATTCATTCTCTTTTGTGGAATACATTTTCGTTACAGAAGATTAGGTTTTCCCGACTAAAGTATCGTTTTCCCTCAGCCAAAGACGCAATTTTCGAATGACCTGTGGAAGTGAAATCAAGGATTTCTCATTTGGTCATCCGAATCTGGATACAAAAGATTGAGAAAAGGGCATTGAATGAAATCAAACTACATTCAATCCCTCTTCAGACAACAAGTGGTTTTTCATAGAGAATTGTGTTGTTGTAAGAATCCGAACAGAACCGGAAAGGGAACTACATTCTAATCGTCTAGTGTTCTACGACGGCAAGGCGAATATCGCGTATCACCCAATGAATTGACTTACTAATATTAGAATGTTCAAAGATGAACAAAACCTATGGAGAACCGTGCCTTTTCGAATAAATAAAAAATTTATTCAACAACTAGATATAAATTTAATAATTGATAATTTGCCATAATACTATCAAAAACTATCCATGATTTCTTTCGCAAGTGTTTCTAGAACAGGCCCACAGAGTTCAATTGCCGCTGCCGTTGGATGGATGGAATTATCTACATATGACATCAATGTATCACGGTTGAATGTCAGATACTTGTCACCATCAACGAATACGTGGCTCAGATCGAAGAACTGCAAGAAACTGGTTTTCCGAGGGAATAAGGACTATGAGCTCACATGACACTTTTTACATTTCATCATTTGAAGTCTCTTCTTTACATTTCTCATTTCGTAATCAGCCTTGACTTTGTTCAAATGAAGAGATTCTATACCTTCTGGATTCAAATACAAATAATTCAGAAATGAATTCAAAAAGTTCCCAGGATACAGAGGATGTGCACCCAATATATAAATTTTCTTGACGAATCTGAAAGTGGCAATTAGTATTCATTGGAACATCAGTTTTACTTTTCATAGTATGCAATGTTTCTATTCATTTCCATAATCAGTTCATCTTTTTCTTTGATGGACGTTTTCATTTCTCCCAGAAACCTGAAAACTTTTCCATTTGAAAACCCATACATAGAGACAAGATAATACCTGTTAATCACAATCAAGACGTCGGGTTTATATGATTCCACTAGTTTCATTGAAACTTCCAGTGCATTCCGTGAATACTCATTTTCTCCACCATAAATAACAGAGTTCCCTGAAAACATTTATTTCTTTCAAAACTACTGATTACACTCACCAACAATAGCAATAGATTTGAAATCAGAATAATTACTTTTGAAATAAATTCTGAGGTTTTCTCCAATATGCTGAGCATAACTGTTTCCAATCACCATCACTGACATGTTTCCGTTTCCAGGCTAATAAAAATTGGTTATGATCGAAGATCAGAGAAAGAAAAAGCTACTTACTGGATAGTGACAGTTCAAAAATACTTGTGATTCGGAAGGCGTAAGAACGCTCAAATCGTTTCTGAGACAGTTTTTCCTTGCAAGTTCTCTTTGATAACCTTCCAGATTCATATTTTTCTCGATAATTTCTTGATTTGATAAATTTAAATTGTCTTTCCAAAAACGACCGTTTCTAATACTGTATTGTAAATATGCATTGAGAAAAACCAAGAGAAGAACCAGAGAGAATACTTTTTTCATACCCAGCTTCAAGTATTTTTTCTCAAATAATTGATGGAGAAGTACGGAAGAAAAGAGAATTATCACTGGAAATAAATGAATTTAAAACTCACAGAATGAATCAAAACTCACGAATACAGGATGAAGATCCCTCAAATGAAGACGGAAGAGAAACTGTAATTACCGGCCAGTGGAGAAGATACATCGCATATGAGATATCTCCAATGTAAATTAATATTTTTGATTTCAAAATCTGAATTTAGAGAAAAAAAATTAAATTCAGAGTCTAATGTTCGATAACTCGCCATGAAATTCTGAGGATTAGTTGCAATTAAAAAGGCGGTAGCCGCTGTGACTAACGGACGAAGTAATTTCACATTGATGTCATTTGGAAGTAAACAAAGAGACAAAATTGAAATGGATGTTATGATTCCTTCTTCTTTAGTTATCGGACACACAAAAATTCTCATTATATTTGGATTTTCTTCTTTCTTCGGAAGTTCATTTTTGCCCATTTTAGTCCAGAAAAACGCCATGAATCCAGCAGAAAACTGCCATAATCGGAGGAACATGAAGTTGAAAGAAAACGTCGAAAGAACTAAAACGAATGCTAGAAATCCAAAAACAGTGACAATCGAAACTGCGATGAACTGAAACAATTGAACTTCGCGAATAAAAATGCACTCAAATCACTTTTAGATAATTATGTTTCAAAAACTGGAGAGCAAAGAAAATGAATGGAACGAGAAGATAAAACTGCATTTCCACTGATATCGACCATAAATGTAGAAAACAATTCGAGGAGGAGCTTGTTGTTTGAAACTGAATAGTACTGTATTTTAAAAAATATATGAGAATTAGTGTCACCGCTTCAAAATAATCAGATTGATCGTGAATAACTAGTTGATTTGTGACTAAAAACAAAGATGCCAATGAGTATCTGTTATTGTTATTCCATAGAAATTCAGCGAAACACAGATGAACGATGACAACAGTTCCGAGTATAATCAAATAGTACAATGGCAAGATTCTTCGAAATCTTTTGTAATAAAACTGTGAAAAGTCTTCAATTGTCTTGATTTCATTGCGTGTCAAGTTCTTACACATTAGAAATCCAGAAATCACAAAAAACCTCAAAATTAAGAGAAACAATAATCAAAAGAGACAAACTCACATATCAACTCCAAGAAATCCGTTGACAAATATACTGGGCCACATATGAAAGAGTAAAACAAATAGGATAGCAATGCCACGTAGACATTGAATATCTTCTCTCTTTTCTGATGGATTCTTGATCATTTTTATGTTTAACACACTAAGATAAAAGCTTTTTCTAAATAAAAAAATTGCCGAACAACACTATACCAATAGTTCAAAAGCCCCTTCCGAAGGCGGTCTTCGAGTGCTTGAATAGAGTGTGAACCGGGATTAGAATGTTACAAAAGCGGCCGAGAAAACGTATAAATACCGTAGACATCCATGAAAACATACGAAGAAAAGAGTTTCGGGTGATAATTGAAAACTGGAAAAAAGTTCAACGCTGCGAATGTATTATGATGAAACACAAGAATGTACTTTGATTGAGATGTAAAAATCACTCCTCTCATTGTCAGATAGACTAAATGAAAATTTTGATAATAATTGGAGATTTTTTCCCTTATTCTCAGGAATTATTATTTATTCTTTTCCATACGCTCGCCTCTTGCATTCACCCTCAGGCTCGGACCTACGTTCTACTCGCAGAATGCTTGAAGTATACAAAAATCAAGACAGAAAAGACAGTTAAACTTGGAAACCAGTTTCCTCGTGATCCTAATCTCATTTACGGAAAAGGCATGGATAACTTTCTCTTAGCGAGAAGTATGGTTACTACATCTGATAACGTAATCATTCTTTTTGTGGACAACTATATTGTAGTTTTCAATCGTTTCTTCATAAAAAAATGAGAAAAGACATACAATGTCTACGTGGAATTGCTATTCTCTTTGTCGTTTTGTTTCATTTAGCCCCTAATTTATTCGTGAATGGATTCCTCGGAGTTGATATGTAAGTGATGGTTTGATTTAGAAAACAGGAAAATTTTATTCAGATTTTTTGTGATATCAGGATTTCTGATGGCCAAGAACTTGACCAAAACAAAACTTGTGAAAGTTCATGACTTTTTGTTATTTTACTATATGAGGTTCGGAGGTTCTCAATTAAGAAAGTAACTTTTTGTTTTGAAGGTTTCGAAGGATTCTTCCAATGTATTTTCTTGCCGTATTCTTGATTGTCGTTATGGTTCATTTATGTTTAGGAGACTTTCTCTGGAATAATAACAACAGATATTCGTTAGCATCTCTGTTTATGGTTACAAATCAATTGATTATTCATGATCAATCAGATTATTTCAATGAAGTGAGTTAAATGAAATACCAAGGGAATCTAGTCAATATCTCAGTTCTTTGCCGCCACTTCATCTATAAATGGATTCCTTCATCTATGGTCATTGTCTGTGGAAATGCAATTTTATCTTTTCGTCCCAATCATTTTCTTTGGAATTCAGTTTTTGAAAAATGAAAATTTGAAGGTGATTTCATTCATTGAACAGTCTTCACGTGTTTATTTTTCAGTTGATTGCAGTTTCTTTAATAACACTGTTCGGATACATTGCATTCGCTTTGATTCTGGATAAATTCGCATTCAATTTCATGTTTCTCCGTCTTTGGCAGTTCTCAGCTGGATTTATGGCTCTGTTTTGGAGTAAAATAAATGAAAACAAAACTCCGATTAAATCAGAAACAGAGGAAACATTTTTCAAAATTCCTTACACGAAAGATGATATGGTGACTGTTGCTCTCGCAGTTCTTTCTTTTTGTCTTTTTCCAAAAGGAATTGAAGTTCTGGTATTAAGACCAATTGTGACTTCAGCAACTGCTCTTATCATTGCATCACATTCAGAAAACCTTCAGGTAGTTTATTCATGAAAAGTCGTTTCCAATTTACAAATTCAGCTTCTAAACTCGGAAACATTAGGGTACATTGGTGATATTTCATATGTGATGTATCTTGTTCATTGGCCAGTTATCTCTATTTTTCTCTCTTCGACATTCAAAAGTTTTATTTTCTGCATCTGTAAGTTGTAATTGTTTCAGAATTCTCATCTCAAAGTCATATATATTTTCAGTAGTAATATCTGTTTCTTCTATTCTTCTACATCACATTTTTGAAAAACAATATCTGAAACTCGAAATGAAAGGCATCTTTCCATTAATATTCTTGCTCATAGCAAGTAATGCGTATCTTCAATACAGTATCAGAAATGACACTTTTTGGAAGAACAATTTTCCATCGGAAACGAAAGAAATTGTTGATAAGAATCGTTTATTGTATGTTTCTTTGTGGGATTTAGAATCAAGAAAAGATACATGCATCGAGACGGACGTTGAAACTCCGTTTCCAAAAATTCATCTCAAAGGATATTGTCGTTATCCGGTAAGATTTGTTTTCTGATTCTGTGAGACTTTTTTAAAATTATTAGACAGGGAAAGGAAATTTCTCAATTATGGTGCTTGGAAACAGTTATGTTATGAACTTTGGAGAACATATTCGTGCACATTTCAACTACAATTATTCAGATTATAGATTTATTTCTGTTATTGGTAAGAAGAAATTGGATTCTTAAAAACATTTGAAATTCAGCTAATTACGGATTGTATTCGGATCACACTCAACTTTCGCAGCAAGCTCTTGAATTCTCGAAGAAACAAGTTGAGATACACAAGCCAGATGTTCTTTTTATATTGGCTCGGTATATGGAAAATATCAAAAATCCGATAAAAGAAAATGACGCTCTAGTTCAACAAATAAATGAAACAATCAGTTTTTATGAGAAGTAAGTGAAATCTAACATATTGTATTTCATTTCCATTCATCAACAGATTTGTAAAAAAGTTATACATAATGGATGCTCATCCGAAATACCATGAGAACTTTTTGAACTTATTTTTACATTATGTCGTCACAAGACCTGATGATATGGAAGTTCTTCACTTGAATAAAAAGTTGGCAGATGATGAAATGAGGCCTGTTAAGAAGAGATTCAGTCAAATAAAATGCAAAAAGTGTATTGTAAGTTACTGTAAATTAAAAGCAATCGAACTTATTCCTTACAGTTTTTTGATTTGAGTCATGTCTTCGTTGAAGGAGATAAATATCTTACTTATGATAAAGATACAATGTTTTCGTATGTGGATAACTCAGTTCATCTTACTGGTCCTGGAGTTAAACGATGTGAACCGGTGTTTGAGAGAATAGCAAAAGAAATTATGACTAGCCTCTGAACAAAAGATTAATTGTGTACTTTCTATTTTCTGTTGGAAAATGAAATTTTAAATAATCTCTTGAACTTTTGAACAATTCAAATCTCCGTCCTAAAATTCTTTAATCGTGTCAATCGGTCATCTTTGAAAGTCATCGCTAAGATGGAAACGCGTTTTGCAAAGTGTGTAGGATGAACCACTTTTCTTCTTTTGTGTATTGTATGTGAAAATAAAACTAAATTGAAGTGAAAAAGGACTATCACAAAACCGACAAAAAATGAATAAGGGGGTTGAAAATTCAATTTTCTGAAAACAAATGAATTTTTTCCATCAAAGTCCAGACTACTTTGCTTTTGAGAATCGATAGAAAAAGGTTCTCGAAAAAGCAGAACTCATGGTAAGTTTCAATCAATGGTTAAATAACGAGATATATTTGTAGTTTGAACATGTGCTTATCATTCCGATTAAACTTAATGAAAAGCCGTTTATATGAGATAACGCTTTGATGATCCTGGATCAAACATCTTTCCTTTTGTCTTCGTTTGTAGTTTGACGATTCTTCGTGCTAAAAGATCATGATAACCCGTTCAAATGATATATTCGAAACGATCCGAAAAAAGGATATTCACTTTTGTGTCTTAATGCCGACGGCCTAATGTATTTGAACAATTTCGTTTATTCGATTCTTGAGTATCAACAGACAAGGAAATGAGAAAAGATATTCAATGTCTTCGTGGAGTTGCAATTGTTTCCGTCTTTCTTTATCATTTATTCCCAACTTTATTCGTAAATGGATTTCTTGGAGTTGATATGTAGGTTACTCTACTCTCACTCTGTAAGACAGTTCTCAAATAACAGATTCTTTGTTATCTCCGGATATTTGATGGCAAAGAACTTGACAAAGTCAAATATTTCGAGAGTACAAGATATTTTACTGTTTTATTACAGAAGGTATAAGAGTAATTTCTCCAATTTCACAATCGTTTTTTATCAGATTCAAAAGGATTCTTCCATTGTATTTCCTCGTGATTCTGCTTACTGTAATTCTTGTTCACTGTTATTTAGAAGATTTTCTGTGGGAAAACAACGACAGATACGCATTGGCATCTCTTTTCTTGGTTACTAATCAATTGGTGATCGATGATCAAGCTGACTATTTCAGAGAGGTTTTCCTTTTTTCAGAGCTATCGGATCAATAGAATTTGATTTTCAGTTCCAAGCGGAGCGTACTTCTCTGAATGTATTCGTTCATTTATGGTCCCTTTCTCTCGAAATGCAATTCTATATCTTCGTTCCATTCATTTTCATCGGTCTTCAAATATTACGAAAAGATGTTCTGAAACTCATTGCAGTCATTCTCATAACAGTCATCGGATTCTACTTTTTTGCTCTCATCAATCCTCAGTTTTCATTCAATTTCATGTTTCTTCGTCTTTGGCAGTTCTCATCTGGATTCATCGCTCTTTTCTGTGACAGACTGAAGTTATTCAAGAAATCAGAAAAATCGAAGAAAAACGAAGAGTCCAAACGTTTTCCAATAGATAAAGAAGACGTTGTGATAGTAGCTCTATCCATAATTTCAATTAGTCTTTTGCCAAGTAAAATGGAAATTCTTATATCGAGACCTCTTGTAACTCTGGCAACTTCTTTTCTCATAGCATGTAAATCGAAGAAAAATCAGGTGGTTTTCGATTGAAAAATGGTTGCAATTTTCAATTTTCAGTTTCTGGAGAGCAAAACATTGTGTTATATCGGAGATATTTCATATGTTATGTACCTTGTTCACTGGCCTATTCTATCAATTTTCATTGCAGCGTCGGTCAAAAGTCATTTGTTTTGCATAAGTGAGAGAATTGATTTTGAGAATCAATAAGAACTAGAACTTATTTCAGTGCTCACTCTAATTTCTTCTATTGTTCTTCATCATATTTTTGAAAAGCAATATTTGAAACTGAATTGGAAAGGAATCGTTTTATTGGTTTTGATTCTAATTCTCGGCAATGGATACTCTCAGTACAGTATTCGAAATGATACATTTTGGAAGACTACAATTCCCAAAGAAATCGAATCAATTGTTAATAGTAATAAGAAATTTTTTGATTATTTCTGGAAAACCGAATCGCTAAGAGACAAATGCATTGAGAATGAAATTCAACCGCCTCATGACAAAATGTACGGTTATTGCAAATTTCCAGTAAGTCGTTCATTCATTTTATTCGATAATTAAACAAAAAAAATTCAGAAAGGAAAAGGAAACTTCTCAATTATGATGCTTGGAAACAGTTATGTTATGAATCTCGGAGAACATATTCGTGCTCATTTTAACTACAATTATTCAGATTATCGATATGTGTCTATTAATGGTAATTGACAAATGTTTCTTGTTAAAAAATGGATCAATTTTCAGAAGGATACGGTATCTATGCTGACTCTCCTATCTCCTTCGCAGGATTGGAAGTCGGAAAGAAACAAGTGGAAATTCATAAACCTGATTTACTTATCATTGTGGCACGGTATATGATATCTTCCGATATATTGTGAGAAACAAATGGAAATTTTCAGTTATACAAGAGCAATGAAAACAGAAGTGGAACAAAACGATAAATATGTTATTCAGATGAATGACGTCATTGAGTTTTATGAAAAGTATGGTTCAGTTCACTGAAAACTCATCAAGTTTGTTTACAGATATACCAAGGAAATATATATAATGGATGCATATCCAATGTATAGTTAAGGTTTTTTAAACTTGTATTTGCACTACCTGATTCAAAAACCAGAAGAACTGGAATCGTTGCATTTGAATAAAAAACAGGCAGAAGGAGAAATGAAGAATGTAAAGAAAAGAATGAGTATGGTGAAATGTAAAAAGTGCAAAGTGAGTTATGGTTTATGTCAGTCTATCAGTTTCTGATTGTTTCAGTTGTTCGATCTAAGCTATGTTTTCCTGGAGAATGACAAGTATTTGACATTCGATAGAGACTCAAAACTGTCATATGTTGATAATACGATTCATTTGACAGCTGCCGGAGTGGCAAAAATGGAACCGGCATTCAGAAATCTAACGGAAGAAATTATGGATAGTCTTTAATATTTTTTCAAGAACGTTGAGAAGATATCTGAAGATTTGAGATTCAAAGACTTAAGAGACGATGTCCGAAGACTTCGAACAAGCCGGTTCACAGTTCTAAAAAATTTTTAGAGAACGATCTGAAATTTGGTGTGGGGGTGCCTTAGGATACTCTCATTACATATATCCATATTTTATCCGGATTCAGTCCTCCTCCCCAAAGTTGACGTCATCTGAAGTCAAAAAATCAAAATCGTCAGTTTTGATGATAGAGGTCTAAACTGTTTAGAAATGAATAAAGAGCACATTTTTGAACATTTTCACAGTACATGACTAATTTCCATCTCTTACGGTTCAATCGGAAATTTCACATTTATATGAAATTTTTCACTTTTTTGAGAATAACAAAAATTTTTAGTATATTTGTGAGTTGAGATAAGTCGAAATTATGAAATTTCGAGTATGTTTACATATATATCACAAGAGGTTATATTCAGATTTCAGTGCCCAAGAGACTTTTTTTGAGCTTTTTCATAGCGTGCCACCCAAAAATTCTACACGAATTCAAATTTTCTGCTTACAAAACATTTTTCCGAACCGGAACGACAAGATTTTATGTTTTATGTTATTTTAAATGAGATAGAACAAGATACATGCCAACATTTCTATTTAGAATAAATTTTCCTCAATAAATTTTGTCAATTTGGAATTTCTACTTTGAAGCATTTTCCTGAAAATTTTTGTACTGATGTTCGTGGAGGTCTGTTGAAATTAAGTAAGAACATGTCATAGTGTATCAGAAAAACTAGAATAGTCCTCCTGATTTCAGTGCCCAAGACACTTTTTTGACATTTTTCAATTTTTTCAGCCAAAAAGTTTGTATAACCTCAGAGAACGTGGTTTCCTGAAAATTTTTGAACTATAGTTTGTTTAGAATCGTTTGAATTATGAAAGAGGATATTATAATATATCAGATAACCAACACTAGATAATCGGAATTCAGTGCCCAAGGCACTATTTTTAAGCATCTCCACCAACTATACATAATGATTAAAAAACGCATTCTATCTATAACAACTGGGTTTTGATGAGTTTTTCCTGGTCTGATAAACATTTATAGACGTTTCTCAAACGAAAACTCATAATATAGTGGTTTTGAAAGATTTTAAAATTTTCATAATTCTCAAAATTTTTTCATGTGGTCCCCCCTTTGAAAAATTCGAAAAAATTTTTTTGCAGGAAAAAACTCTGAAACCACTTTTTAGGATGCAAAACAAAAGAAATAGTGTGAGAAACTTCTCAAAACCCTTCAAAAGTTCACTGAAAGTAATTTTATAGTGGGTATGGTCTCGAAAAGTTCGTAGTTTCGAGTCCCACTGGAAATGTTTCTCAGAAAGTGGGCTTTTTTCAAATTTAAAATTGATCGATTGTTTACCATCTTTTCGTGAAAATTCATGTTTTATTTTTACGATGATAGGTCCCGGAATGCATTTTTCAATCATATAAAAGTGATGAACAGAAATGGTCAAAAATAGTGCCTTGGGCACTGAATTCCGATTATCTAGTGTTGGTTATCTGATATATTATAATATCCTCTTTCATAATTCAAACGATTCTAAACAAACTATAGTTCAAAAATTTTCAGGAAACCACGTTCTCTGAGGTTATACAAACTTTTTGGCTGAAAAAATTGAAAAATGTCAAAAAAGTGTCTTGGGCACTGAAATCAGGAGGACTATTCTAGTTTTTCTGATACACTATGACATGTTCTTACTTAATTTCAACAGACCTCCACGAACATCAGTACAAAAATTTTCAGGAAAATGCTTCAAAGTAGAAATTCCAAATTGACAAAATTTATTGAGGAAAATTTATTCTAAATAGAAATGTTGGCATGTATCTTGTTCTATCTCATTTAAAATAACATAAAAACATAAAATCTTGTCGTTCCCGGTTCGGAAAAATGTTTTGTAAGCAGAAAATTTGAATTCGTGTAGAATTTTTGGGTGGAACGCTATGAAAAAGCTCAAAAAAAGTCTCTTGGGCACTGAAATCTGAATATAACCTCTTGTGATATATATGTAAACATACTCGAAATTTCATAATTTCGACTTATCTCAACTCACCAAAGTACTAAAATTTTTTGTTATTCTCAAAAAAGTGAAAAATTTCATATAAATGTGAAATTTCCGATTTAACCGTAAGAGATGGAAATTAGTCATGTACTATGAACATGTTCAAAAATGTGCTTTTCATTCATTTCTGAAGAGTTTAGACCTCTATCTTCAAAACTGACGATTTTGACTTTTTGACTCCAGATGACGTCAACTTTGGGGAGGAGGCATGAATTCGGATAAAAAATGAATATATGTAATGAGAGTATCCTAAGGCACCCCCACACCAAATTTCAGATCGTTCTCTAAAAATTTTTTAGAACTGTGAACCGGCCTATCGGCCTATGCTCGACACTCTCCGACATCGTCTCTTAATACTTGTTTACTTTTATCCGCCTGTGAAGTTTCATTTTCATGTTTTCGTAGCAGTCTGAAACTGAAAATGTCCATGAAACCCCCTTGTTGGACTTCAAACCTTAAACAAAACATTCGATACGGTCGAATATACAGAAGATAAGTGAATGGAGAAAACATTGGCATGGGAAGAGTACATGCAAATATAGAATATTCCAGTACTGGAGATGTGAAAATACCCA
Source organism: Caenorhabditis tropicalis (assembly GCA_016735795.1). Taxonomy (NCBI): domain Eukaryota; kingdom Metazoa; phylum Nematoda; class Chromadorea; order Rhabditida; family Rhabditidae; genus Caenorhabditis; species Caenorhabditis tropicalis. The sequence goes on along the minus strand of CM028618.1, from coordinate 9,419,895 downwards.
ATTGAGCACTCAAATAAGACAAGACTCCGATAACGAAAATCAATGGAATGATTGCTTGAATTGTAAGACACTAAATATAAAGAGAGTTTAGCAAAATAGAATTCAAGAACTCACTTTTAGAATCTGTGAATGATAACATTTGGCATCTTTGGATAGCATCTCTGTTTTCTGGAGTAACTCTTTCAGAACCTTATGTCTCAAAATGAATATAGTTATATAAATTGGGAAAATGGGAATACAAAGATGACCAATCACAAATATCGAAGCGAACTCGTTGATGGTTGGAATTCCAGCAAGTAAACCACCTGCATTCGACAAATTGTATTGTGGATAGAATCGGTTTGAATAAGGAAGTATTTGATCTCTTCCGACAACTGTCGGCCAATAAATCACCTACGAAAAACGCTCTGATTGTTATGAATAAGATCAGCAGAAACTCACTGCTTGTGTGAAAGATGGAAGATAGATTATAAGAATAATAATAATGAGAACTCTTCGGGACAGTTGTTGGTGATGAAGAACATAATAACGGTAGGAAAAAGACAATAAAAGAGACCAAACGTTATGAGGGAAACAATGATAAAATACACTCAGACTGAAATAAATGGGGATTTTGTTGATTGAAATTCTGTCAACTCACCCAATTTTACAGGACAATAGTCCAGTATATTGGCATAATCCGTGAAATACGTATATTAATGTTACGTCAAATGGAACAATTATGAAACTGAAACAAAATACTATCAGATTTTCTATATTCGATTCTCACCGAAGTTGTATGAACAAATCCATTAAGCATTCAGTGAAATCAGTGATTGCAAAGTTGATAATGAGAGTAGCATACGATTTTGTTTGTTTCGGAGTTTTGAAACAAGCTGTGTAGAGTAGAAGAATATTGGAGAAGCATCCAAAAGTAGATCCGAATACATGCCAAACGAATATAAGGGACAAGAACATTTCAAGAAGTGAAATGAATTTTCTGAAAGTAAATGAGCTTTCGAGCTTCATTGAGAGTATTTTTTCAGTGAACGCTTCAGTTAATTCCACATCATTGGTAGCAATTCTTTATAAAGAACAGGTAGAACTTGACAAATATGCTTAAGTTTAAATTACCTTCAGACAAATTTAAATTACTTAGTAGATTAACGAGTACCTTAAAATTTCAAACCGCAAACGGTATTATACAATGGAGAAAAATAAAATGGAAAATGATCAAACTATGGGCTGAAAACGTGTTCCAGTTGAATGAATGAATGAGTTTCCGATAGTAATATGCTTGTTGTCGTGGGCGCCAAATGATGCTCATTCTCAAAACTTTTATATATTTGAGTTATTGAACTTTAGATTCCAACGGACTTTGAGAGTCGATGAGAAATTTCCGGATGACAAAACAGAAACAGGAACGGATTAAGAAACGATTCCCGAATTTGAATTTCTTCAGATCTGAATCTGTCGGAGTTTAAATATCTGAATGAATACCCAATTTTAACTGAAAATGAAAAATTGACGGAATATCAGTCATTGAAGTGCATAAGTTCATGGAAAAGAACCCATTTGAGTAATTCTATTCCAGCGTATTCTTTTCATCTATAGAAGTGTAACATACACCAAAGCACAGCGAGGGAACCCTAACTGAAATACGTCATTAAAATGCAGCGAAGGAAAGGAGCAGTGAGGTGATGATGAGAAATTCGCTAGTGAATGTGTCTTGGTTCTCGAATTTGATGTTTCTGTTATGACACCAGAAGAATTTGAATCTGGAATCTTCTGAAAAAAGCGAAGAAGAATCTGAACAAAAAATTTATTTGCTCGAAGTTTTTTGTTTGACTAATATTCTCGGAATAGTTAGAATTATTTCAAATATCATTGCTGAGGATGTGGAGTCGTTTTTCAATAGATTGTTCCTCAGACAATAGGTAATTCCACTAAAAACAGCAGCATATGAGAAACAGATATATGTAGTTTTATCAGATATAATATAATTGTGATGTTTGGTATAAATATGAGTACATATGTGTAAGGTCAAACGACATTTACGTCGATATAAGCTTTGATTTATATCTTTGGAAGATCTGAATGAATTCAATATTTGGATACTGTATTAGTGGTTGTATTATGACTGTTTCTGACGACACTGTGACCATCTGTTGAATTGTTGGCAATATCCGATGAATTAGATGCACGTGTAAAGATATTCAATCCACTGGATTTCAGATTTCTCCACACCTAAAAACTTCAAAATTAGATGAATTTCAATAAGAACTAGTTGCCTCTTGATTGCTGATAAGATAGACAAGAGCATTGGCACTACTGTTGATTGTGACTCCAGCAGAGATACAGACAAACCATTCAAGACCACGGTTTCCTATGGCAATTGGGAAAACACGGAAAGTTATCCAAGAGAATGTATAAAACATTGAAATGAAACAGAATTGCATTGCATATCTGAATATTTGAATGTTTTTATCATTAAAACTCATTCAACTTACGTCACTTCTCGATTCTTTCTTGATCTTCTCATGTGTTGAGTTGTCAATGACGCCGCAATGCCTTTTGTCGATTCTCTTACTGTCCATACAATCTGAAATAATATTCAAAGTTTCCAATGAAGTTCCTGTTGACCTACCAACGCGTAGCAAAACGTGGCAATTGTGGATGTTGCTGTATTCAATGGTAAGTCAATGAACATATTCGGGTAGTTATCAAGTCCCTCGATTTGATAATACGAATACGATAAGACGACATGGTCAAAGACGAAGCTGAAAAAGAGAGAGAGTACTTGTGGGACTCAAGAATCTGATTGACTCACAAGCAACAGGGAGTACCGTATTGAGCCATATACATCAAGAAGAAGCTGAGTGGAATGAGAATACAGAAGATCTTGCATATATTTTTTCGATTAAACAAGTCACTTCTTCGGAAATAAATCACAATCAACCGATTTACAGCCATCACAATTTGAGTCATTGAGCCAAGATACCAGCAGAACATGAATGTGGATCCCATTAGTTTCGGAATCGTTCCAGTTTTATCCTCAGTGAAAAAATAAGTCTGAAAAAGAATCTGATCACTTTTCTCACCAGAATAAAGTTCGAACCTCAAAGATGATTGATGGTGCCAAATAGAAAGTAGCCATTAGAACATTCACGATATCTGTGGCAATGTTTATGAATGAAATCACATAAATCGGGCTCTTATTCTGAATAAAAGCCAACCGAAAAACTGGAATAACTACCAGTAAATTGACAATTAATCCAGCAAATGACAGTAATCCAAGGCCGAGACCCAGAAACGTTTTCAACGTCCAGGCGATCATTCTGTAAAATGAAGAACGATTTGTGTTCTCAAGGATGAAAATTTGAAATGAACATAATAAGATGAAAATGATGAATGAATGAAATGATTCAATCTTTGAAAACATGTTTTTGTAGTATTTGGACTGAAATCTATATTAGTCTGGGAAGAATGAATTAAAAATTAGAAACGAACTCATGCATAGATCTGAAATCATCATATTCCAGAGTTTTCATAAAGAAAAAGGAATGGAAATGGATTCTACGAATGAAACTTCTTATTTCTCGTTTCAACATTTCCAGAAGTGTCTATAATGAGTGTCGTCTCCTCCTCACAGAATTCCGGAAAAGTGGGAGTCTCGAAGGATACGTGATTCAGATGAAATGTAAACAAAAGAGTTATTTGCACATACATATAGAAGGAAGAATAAAAAAGGAGAAAATGATGAAGTGAAAGAGGAGGTGTAAATTGAAATTGAAGAGTGTCTTAATGCTCGTTCTTTAGTAAAATGAATTCCATTCGACTTTTAATTACGTCTGAAGTCTCGGGAACATGTCGAATTGCAAATAAGAATCGTCTGAAACTGAGCAGTCAGTGACACCAGATTACCGTAGGCTCGACGTCTTAGGCTCAAATAAATACCTAGCCCCTAATCTTTGAAATCAAGTGACGGCCTTCATTTCTTTTGTAAACCTTCATCTTTAGTTTTTTTTTTTCTTAGAAATAAGGACAAGATTAGCAAGAATAAGACAGTTTGAATAGAAGAACTTAACCGGAATTGAGACAAAAGAGTGCATGTGGATGAGCTTAATCTTCTTAAGTTCATAAACCTTATATCTCAGAAATCAAAGAGAGAATCATAAAATATCAGACAGATATTCTCAAAATGAACCAAACAGACCAAGGCGCAAACATTTTCTCGTCATTTATACTTTCAGAGTATGTAATTTAGTTTGAAATTATACACTCAAACGAAACATTTCAAAACTAAAATCATCATGACCGCAGGTTTTGAATTCGTGATTTGGAGTCAGAGAACGTGTCTAAAAATGACAAGTTATGAGCAATATGGGAGACGAAATTAATTGTAATGGAGTCCATTAAAGCTCATTCGAATCAGGATTGTTTTTTTTTTCATTTTCGACAATCTGTTTTCATCTACAAATTAAAATTTCAGGTTCTTGAAATTTAATATTTTGTATTTACAAAGAATGCATTTCCTTAATTTCCTTACGCATTTCCTCTTTTTTCAGAGAAACCACATACATTTTCAGTCGAGGTATCGCCTAAATTTATATCTTTCGATTTTTAGAAGCTACGTCGACAATTCGAAAAAAATTTGAATCACCAATTCATTTACTTAAAACATTCAGTTCATTGCAAATTCAATATTCAATATTTGGATTCGAAAAGATTCATAAAATGCAGTTTGTGAATAACTCATAATTGAAAGTTATTAATTTGAACAGGAGGAACATGTCCAGAACTTTTATTTCCACCGAATATTTGTCGGATCCATGGAATCTGAAGTGCTTTCTGTACGTCACGGTTCATAGTTAAGTAGATGATAGAATTCGATGAGCAATTGAGTGTTATAAAAACTGGAATAACTGAAAACCACTCTTTTTGATTCTCTGGAACAATAAATGGAAGAAGTTCGAATAGAATCCAAGTGAATATATAGAAGACAGAAATGAACACAAACTGGAAGAGATATCTGTAAAACTTAGTATATTTCAGGTATCGACGGCCGAAAAATTCAAACTTGACATCCTGACTATTTCTGCTTCTTTGAACATTACTCGCAACTGTTCTGTCTGATTTCTGAATCGATTGAAACACGAAAACATAACAGAATGTGGAAGTAGAAGTACAGAATATATTATAAAACATAATCATTAAATTTGAATGAGAATAAACTCCATCGATTTCCATGAACACAAATGACATTACATTGAGATCAGCAAGTAACCTAAATCATGATTATTCGAATAGTTTGTAATGGTCGATTCGCCTACATGCAACATGGAAAAATATATTGAGAACAAATAGCAGAGAAAACGGTGGTCAAGATTAGAAAAACGAAGATGATCATTGTAGTTTGAAATGTGAAGATATTTTTTTGTTTCATCGAAATTACAGTAAATCTTTAATTCAAGAGGGAATTGTTCTCAAACACAACTGAATTTTACCTATTGACTGCCATTACAATCTGTACTAGACACTCCATATACCATGCATTAATGAAAATGCATCCGAATAGTATATTGAGCCAGTTCATTTTCTCACCAATCAACAAATAACGCTGAAACTTGATAAATGTGTTTTGAGATGTTATTACTGATGCTCACGTCGCCAATAATAGAAGCAGATAAATAGAAATTTATAGAAAGCTGCATCAAATCTGATAGAATATTGAAAAACGCAATTATATAAATTGTACCTTTTCGTAAGATGAACGCGAGACGAAATACGGGTAAAAATATTAATAAATTCAGAAAAATTGCAAACAAAGAAAAAGAAAAAGATAATATGCCAAGCCATAACTTGAGTGCCATTTTGCAAATGAGAATGTGTTTCTTAGGCCCGTTAGAAAGATATAACGGATATGATACTGTTACATTTCCTGTTATCTGTTAATGGTTATCGTGTTTACCCGTTTACATAGAAGTACGAATTCTCAGAAAACATAATATCAGCATAAAAGCATGAAAATAGAATCAGCTTGAAAAAAGAAATTTATTTACAAAAATCTAGAGAGGAATAAACTATTCAATAAATAAAATGATCAAAACTTTTTTTTCATTCAATTTGATATTCGATTATTGTGTGAAATCAATCCAATCGATCGAAATGGTTGATGTTTTCTTTCAGGAATAAAGCGAATTGCAATTTGATAAGTTTGCCCAATACTATGGACTCTCGATTGATTGGTGAAACTTGCGATGGAACGCTGATGAGTTGGAGTACCACTTCGATCAAGGCCCATGTACTCAAGCACCGACAGAAACCGCCGAGGAAATAAGTTGCTTTGGACCTGAAATTAAAAAATGATTTTCAAAGTTGAAGAAACTACGAAGTGATACTTCACTATTGAAGCAAAGATAAATGATTGCATTTGAAGAACAGTTGAATGTGTAAAGAGTTGGAACTAGAATGAACCATTCAACATGTTTGTTGGCTAACAATACTGGAAGAACACGGAACAAAACCCAGACGAAAACATAAAACACCAATAGAAAACAGAACTGGAATGCATATCTGGAAATATCTTTTTTTCCCAGAAGCCGATTGCTTTTCCAACCGAATGTCTCTCTTTCTTCTTAATTTCTGTTGTTCTCCTACAAGTGTGGACACGGCGGATGAGGATTTTCGAACTGTCCAGAATATCTGAAATCAAGGGTTTTCAAATTCTTTTTTTGAAAACCATCTGATACCAAAATGTAACAAACACTTGATAGGATTGAACTGCTTGCATTCAGTGGTAGATCAAATTTATCAGAAGAATTGGTAAGTCCCTCTATCGTATAATAGGAATACGAAAGATATTCTTGATCTATTACAAATCTGAATTGATGAAGAGTAAAGACTAGAAAAGGATTGTATTCTTACGAGCAACAAGGATTCAAGTACTGAGAATTGAACATCAGAACAAAACAAAATGGAATCAGAAAAACGAAAATCAAAATGGTCGTTGTGAATGTAAAGAACTTATGCTTTTGCCAACATATGATCATGTATCTGAAGATAAACCATCTCTCTCTCTCTCTCTCTCTCTCTCTCTTTCGTAGCTTTTGATTAATGCAAAGATGGCAGTAAAAATGAAGAAAATAAGCAAGTTTCTTTTCGTGAAAATGGATGATCGAAGAATACAAATAACGGCCCATCTGAAAAATATTAATTGATTTGTTTTGAGAATAATCTTACCTGTTAACAGCCATCACAATTTGAGTAATGTTTCCAATATACCAAAGGAACATGAAAATAAATGAGATGAATACAGTTAGATGACCATTTCGTTCATCAGAAAATACGAAACTCTGGAAAAGGTCAATTATTCCGTGTCGTCTGTGTTTTCAACTAACATTGAGAATGATTGTTGGAGCCAAATAGAAAGTTGTGATTACAAGATGAGCAATATCATTAACGATATTCACACTCGAAATCACATAAATGGAACTTTTATCTTTTGAAAATGCAAGTTGAAAAACTGGGGAAACTACAGTAATATTCAGGAGTAACCCGATGATTCCTGCTACAAAAAGAACAAAACCGAGCACAGTTTTCGGAACCAACTCGATCATTTTCGGAAAGAAACTAGATAGGTTAAGTTTAGTCTAAGATCGGAGATTAGGCTTTCTGAGTGGGCTTAAGTAGGTTTTTAAGTCTATTGTAAGCTTAGTAATCCAGTCAGGTGATACAAATAATCTTAAAAAAGAGCTTTTTCTGAGCAAGAACGAAATAATCTTATGTGCGTTATGAGAAGAGAAACGGCAGAGAACAGGTGCATTAACAGTGTAGAATTCTTACAAAGAACAAAACACGAGGACTTCTTCTATTATCTCTCTAGTACAAATATGATGTTGACATTTCAAAGTTCAATTCATATGCTTTAGAGATCTGTTCCATATAAAACAAAACTCAAAATAAACCTTATGATCAGATTAGGAAACTAGGAAGAGAAACTCTATAGGTTAATAGGCTTAGAACTTATTTAATATAGAAGAACAAAAGAAAACCTAATCCAATTAATCGTTAGACTGAAGCTTGATTCTGTTGAACCATCGGAAAACGTTGTGATCGATCGAAAACACTCAATAGAACAGAAGAGTTTATACAGGAATCAAAATAGGAATTCAAATGATTCATTGCTCATTTCAGACATTTTTAATCTCGTTATCTGACTGTCAAAAGCGATTCACACTTTGCCAGATAACCCATTTCGGTAATTTGATTTTGGGTGAAATGTATTTTGCTATTTCTGATTTCCCCATTGTTCCGAGAATCGTTCGAACACTCCGAATGTTTTGTGGCTCCATTCCTGAATGTGTTATGTCAAGAATCTTTGGATCAACAACACAACTACCTTCTTTATCAGTAAAATCATACTTCTGAGCCAGATCCTCAGTGAAAAGAGTCTTTCCTGTTTTCTTTTGTCTTCCTGGATCCATCGCCAATCTTGCCAATGCTTTTCCTGTGTATTCAGTCGATTCTCCTTTTACAAATTCTTCAGAGTTCTGAAACTGATCTTCTAAATTTGCAAGAATTCTCGCATGTACCGGAACTTTCTCTGTTATTTTGTAGTTCTCGTCTATAGTTTTTCTGACGGAAGTTTCTGTTTTCACGGGACCAGGTATGAGGGTAACTACGCAAATGTTATAAGGCTGAAAACAAAGTTCATCGGAAATATTAATTTCCTTTCTTACATTTAGTTCTACTGCCATATCAGTCGACATTCTCGACAATGCTTCTTTTCCTGCTCCGTAGGCAACATTGAAAACATATCTGAATGATAAAGGAACAAGGAAAAAGAGGGGTTGGAGATAGGGGACTCACTTCAATCCACCCAATGAACCGACATTTACAATCAATCCTTTTCTTTTTTCAACCATCATTCGAGACGCGTAAACGGAACAATAATAATGATTTCTGAACAAATGTCTTGACTTCTATTGAAATTCAAAATCAAAAAGGTCACAAATGGTATCAGTACCTCAATCCAACATCGTTGATAGAATCCCAAAACGTTTCCCACGATTTCAGTAGCCTTCTTAAAACTGATGATTAAACATAGAGATATTTTCAATTGAACACTTACTCCAAGAGAATCATAGACATTATTCACCAAAATATCCAGTCGTCCATCTTGATCCTCTTTTATTTTCTCGAAAAGGAACTTCACTTCGGTCATATTCGAATGATCAACGTAAAGAGCAATTCCTTTTCCGCCCCGATTTGTGATTTCTTAACGATTTATCTCGTTTTACCGTTATGTCATTTTCAAACCTTTTGCAACATATTCCAACGAAGGCAAACCCAATCCAAAGTTTTCACTCAATTCTGGTCTTCTTCCGGTAATATAAACAGTTGCACCAGCTTCTCCAAGTTGCAGGGCAATCCCTCTTCCTAAAAAGTGGCAATTCTAGATGAAAAAGAACTATAAAAGTTACCAATTCCTCTAGAAGCTCCAGTAACAAGAGCTATTTGGTCTTGCAGAATAACACCCATCACGATAGAAATAGAAGATTTGGAAGTGAATGACAGTGAATATTACAATTCGGCGGAACAGGGATTACGTGTCCGGTTATGAGATATACCCTTTCAACTGGTCTATTTTGTATTGAATTGTGGTTTTATAATTGGATAGACACAATCTGTCTGCATAAAAAATTTCAGAAGAGTGTTACAGAATACACGACATAAAAATCAAGTTTGAACGATTGATCTGACCCTTTGAGAAGAGTTCTGAGTAACACTCACACTGAAAATATATGCTTGCATTGTGTTTCACCAGGAATTTCCTACCTGACAGTCGATATTTCTGATTTCTTCCAAAACATTGCATTTTTTCGAAGTTCAGGATAAGTGATCAACATGACAATGACATTACAAGTCGAATGAATTGCAACAATCATTATAAAACAATAAGAGAGGGCTAAGAAGTTTTGGCTCTGTATGGTTATATGGGTCCCTGGAGAATATATGGGTCCGAAAATATTATATGGGTCCGTAGAGGATATATGGGTCCGGAGAGATTATATGGGTCCGTAATTAGTTTTGAGCTAGAAATGAGCCAATAAACTCCTAATTAACTCTCCTGACTCTTTTTATCCTCATTTCTCATCCAATTCATCATTTTCCCGATTTTCGATTTTTTGACACTAATTCATGTGTGGATGTATATTGAATGTTTTATTCTTGTTTTGAATAACTAAAGCTTGAATTGATGATGATAACGATGAAGAGGTATACCTTCATTATCAGAAAGTACACAATAAAAAAACGCTGAATGCACTTAGCTCTTCAGTTCCGTTGTAGATCACAAAATTAATAGTACGCACTGTGACCCAGACGGTGTTGCTATTGTTCGGGAAACATGTTCTTTTTTGACACTCAATAATAATGAAAGCAATTCAACGTCAGTTGTTATTCAAAATTCTTGGTAGTCTTGCATAAAATTTGAAAAATTGAATTTTCAAGTTTCTGCTCACTGAATGATCACGTTATAGTTAGGAAAAGCGATCTATTGGAAGCACTACAGAAATGAAACAATGCCCATTGACAACATCTTTGCACCTTCTGATATTTGCATGAGGATATTCATTGAGGATGATACTATTTGGTGTAAGAGCATTCAGATTTTATCCTGTGCACTATTTGAAGAAAGTTTGTAAACTAATGTGATGATGACCATTGGCTTGATGTCAGTGAAAGGACCGATTAATTTTCGCGGTGCTATTTTAGGTTTAACAGCTGTAACTATCAGAAAACATATTTGTCTTCAAAATAAAAAGAGAATATTCCATTTTCTATTAGGAGAAATCTTGTGTGTGTTGTGAAAATCTGTTTTAAAAAAGCAATAGTCTCGCCTATCTATTATACACTACCTGATATTGGAGGTATACCAACTCATCATTATCATTATAATGTGTATAGAGGTAGCATTTGTTCTTTGTGATTGATGTTCATCTAACATCAATTCAAGCTTTAGTTATTCAAAACAAGAATAAAACATTCAATATACATCCACACATGAATTAGTGTCAAAAAATCGAAAATCGGGAAAATGATGAATTGGATGAGAAATGAGGATAAAAAGAGTCAGGAGAGTTAATTAGGAGTTAATTGGCTCATTTCTAGCTCAAAACTAATTACGGACCCATATAATCTCTCCGGACCCATATATCCTCTACGGACCCATATAATATTTTCGGACCCATATATTCTCCAGGGACCCATATAACCATACAGAGCCGAAGTTTTCAACCATCTTGGTAAAAGATTACATGAAAGGCTTACTCTGCGAATATCTGGTCGGAATGACCACAACAAAAACTATTGAAACAGCTGGGACAATTCCAATCAAAGAACTTTGAAACTGAAAAATCTCTATCAATGTGATTGAATGATTCTGATACCTGCAAAACTAAGTTTCTCACAGCAACTCTGTGCTTTTTCCATGTCGTTTTAGATATTAATGATTTAACTTCATGAAGAGTTCGAATCATTTGGAGTACTGAAATTCCGATTGTTGCTCCAGATTGAATACATCCAAACATAGCTAAGAAAAAATATACAGACATCCAGAAGTTCATCACGTACAGTTGAAAATCTCTAAGTGACTGAAATTGTTCTTCATAATACGGATACTCCTGAAAATAGAAAATTGTATGAATTCATATTTTCACAACCTTTCGGATAACTACATATTGTTCTTCTTTCGGAATACTACTCATGAAGAAAGATCCAGAAAAAAATATTGGATAAGCGCTGAGAATAGAAACTGAAACTCTATAGCCGATAGTAGACATTTGGAAACGAGTACTCAAATTAGCTATTGTTTTGTATTTTCGAATAAAACAAATATTCAAAGAATTGACTTGAAGACTGGCGAGCAGAGACAGTAACGTCTGAAATTTAGGTTTACGGCAGTCATTATGAAGAAGTTACCATTTGAACATCAACAGGAACAGAGAGAAATGTCCCGAGTAAACCATTACTATATCCAGCTGTAATTGGAAATAATCCGATCGGTTGCATCAAAATAGATAAATGAATATCTCCGAGAGCACAGAAAATCTAGAAACATGCTTGATATGGTTTTATTGTTTCATTCAGAAAAGAACCTGGTATGTGAGCAGGTAAAATCGGAATGTGTCTAATTTCTTCCCTTTGAAGAACAACAAATAACTCATGAAAACGTTCAGCATAACGGATATCACTCCAGAAACATAATAATGTTCAATTAAAAAACTCGGCGGTCGAAATTCAATGTCATACTCAGACGACATGAATCACAAATAGCTTTTCAACAACCACATTTCGAAGTTTTCAGCTGCTTTGGAATCTTGACGTTGACTGTTAGATGAACAAAAACGCATAAAGCATTCGTAGTTTATTTATATATCACAAACAACAGAAATCAACAAACAAAGTAAGTACACTATAGTCAGTTCCAGTACAAAAATGAAATAATTTTGGAGTATCTCTTCATCCTTCAATTTCACGAATGATTCTTAGCAATTGCTCATAAGTTATCTGAAAGCATTGTTTCACGATGACCCCAAATGTGAAAACTCTCAGAGTTGAACTATCGACCTTATCCATTGAGAAGAGTTATGAACTATATTTACACTGAAAAGTAGAAACTTGAATGGTGATAAAGAACAAAAACAAACTTCATGATAGACACTTCTGGTTTCTTCCGACTTTTTGATTTTTTTCGAAGTTCGGGATATGTAAACAAGATAACAAACGCATTGCAAGTAGAGTGAATTGCAAAAACCATTGTGAAATAATACGAGAGAGCTGTGATTTACAGGAGGTTAAATGAGACGATATTTGAAGACTCACTTTGTGAATACATAGACGGAATGATCACAACTAATGCAACAGAAGCAGCTGGTACAATTCCAATTAATGAACTTTGAAACTGAAAGATAGTAAAGTAACAAAAGCAAGGTTCAAGGTTTTAATACCTGCAAAACTAAATTTCTGACGGACATCCTATGCTTTTTCCATGTTTCTTTTGATATTAATAGTTTAACTTCGTGAAGAATTCGAATCATTTGAAGTACTGAATAACCGATTGTAGCTCCTGATTGAATACATCCAAATATTGCTAAGAAAACATATACTGACATCCAGAAGTTCATTACATACAATTGGAAATCTCTAAGTGACTGAAATTGTTTTTCATAATACGGATACTCCTGAAAATTAGAGAGTGGATTCTGTTTTTTTCCCATTTAAATACCTTCCGGATTACTGAAAACTGGTCTTCTTTTGGAATACTACTCATAAAAAAAGATCCAGAAAAGAAAATTGGATAAATGCTGAGAATAGAAACTGAAACTCTATAGCCGATAGTAGACATTTGAAATCGATGGCTAACATTGGCTATTGTTCTGTATTTTCTTAGGAAACAAATGTTCAAAGAATTGACTTGGAAGCTCACAATCAGAGATAATAACGCCTAGAAAAAATACTCAAGTTTTAATATTATCAGTCCAAATACCATTTGAAAATCTACAGGAACAGAGAGAAATGTTCCGAGTAAACCGTTACTATATCCAGCTGTAATTGGAAATAATCCGATCGGTTGCATCAAAACTGATAAATGAATATCTCCAAGAGCACAGAAAATCTAGAACTTTACTTGAAATTATTTTTAATTGCCTTCGAAAAAAACCTGGTAAGTGAGTAAGTAATATCGAAAAGTGTCCAGTTTTTTCCCTTTGAAGAACAACAAATAGCTTATGAAAACGTTCAAATTAATAGAAATAACTCCAGAAACATATAAATGTTTGATTAAAAAGCCCGGAGGAAGAAATTCAATATTATACTCAGACGACATTAATCACGAATGAATTATCAACGACCAGTTTTTGAGTTTTCAGCCGCCTTGACATTATTGATACCTTGATATTGAGATTTAGGTTTTTGCAACGGAAAAGCATTCAAAACTTCTGTTGTTTTTTCCAAATAAAGCACTCGTGATCTGATATCAACATTTAATTTAGTAAGCAAGCTTCCTGATGCGCCTAATCAACTAAAACCAATTTTCGTGGGCATTCTGAGATTCTGTTTTGTGAACAATTGCTTCAGTAAATCATACCATTCCGCGTTCATACAGTTCTGATAATCGAACTATTATCAGAAGGCAGAAAAATATATCTTTTCGATAAAATATACTTTCGTTACCAGTCGTAGATTTTTGAACTAATATTGAACTAATTTGAACCAACGAAATCATGAAAGTATGATTTTTCATTTCTCGAATCACCTGCAAACTACTCTCTTCTTCCATAATTCTTTTTATCCTTATAATCTTTTATCTTAAGACAATCATAAAGATAACAGAAACTTATTAAGGCAACAGAAATCATATCTTCTTTTCTTCCAAAGAATTTTTATCAATTCGAATGTTCTTTAGGGGTTCAAGTGTACATTGTTGATGGTATATTTCTTCACGTTTTGTACTCGATTTTTCAAAAGAAGAAGAAAAAATCCTATATACGATAATCAAATCACGACTATTACCGGTCAATTAAAGAAAGGGAGGGGAATCGAACTATCAATTCAAAGATCATTCAATTATCAGTTGTTTCTTCTGATCCAAGAGTAATCCTTCGATCCTCTTCGCAGTAGATACTGTTCGCTTTTTGAGATTTCTGTAAATTAAAGAATTTTCTAAATAAAAACAGAAATTGCTTCGAACCTGTTCCCATTTGAATTGGAGAATTCCAAGTCTATCGTCACATTCGTTTCGAATTGCTTCTTTTACACAAGGATTGATGGATTTCCATTTTTTGCAAGCCTCTTTCGGTGTCTGAAAATTATTTGATCTCAATTTGAAATGTTAAAAAAACAATTCTTACTCTGCTCTGCTCATTGAAAATTTCTCCGAGACATGGAATTTCGTTTCTCTTTTCGTATAACCGATTGGCACACTCTGAGAACTCTTTTGTGTAGTAATACACAAATCCACAAATACTGATATCATTCAGAATATTACGAATTGCTCTGCATTTGATTTCTCGTGCGCATTGCTAAAAAGAAAACGTCAGAAAATAGAATTCAGAATGATAAGATACCAAAGTGACGAAACAAAGTCCTCCGAGTGGTTCGTAATCTTTTGGTTGACGAAGAAGTATTTCCGTATGATTTAGACTGGCAGCAGCTGCTCCAAGTTCATCATCTTTCTGCAAATATATTGTTTGAGATAAATACTTCAGAGGATGACACCTTAGCACATTCCATTGCAATTGCTGCATGTTTTCTAGTACAGTATCCCGGATCTGGCATTTTAGACTGTAGACCGAAAGTGTAGATTGCGACAATCGAACCAACAATGATGAGAATGCACGTACAACAGGAAATGTTTAGGATCAAGCATAGTTTTGTAGATTTTTTCATTCTGAATGAAACTTACAGTTAAAAATGAATATTCAAGTATTGATAGTTGAGAAAAAACAGAAATCACAAAATCAGAATGTGGTTAGGAAAGAATTTTTGATTTCTTATAGTGCACCAATTAGAAAAAGTGTGGAAAATTCGTTAATTGGCAGAGAAAGAACAGTACTTTGAAGAGTGATTTGGAAGAAAAGTGCATGTTGTTTGAAGGTGTGAAGTTAATTTCATCATTAATTAGGTAAGCAGCCTTGTGTCAATTTAAACTTTTCAAGAATAGGATGAATTGATGAAACCACACTTTATGTAAAACTTTCTGAACAGAATCTTTGAACTGTCAGCAATCAGAAACATATCAGTTTGTAAGAAAACAATTTTTGCGGACGGTAAGAACGGAAACCAACAACCGAAAACGTTGAAGAATTCAAGGTCAATCAATCAGAACAAATTTGAACTGAACTCTATTCTTATCAGATTAGTATTCCTCCAAATCAGCAATATCTCAAAAAATCAGAATTTGTTTTCAAAGATTCTTTACCCTTTTCAAAAAAATTCAAAAAATCAAAAAGGGGTTGAATAGAATAAAAAAGATGAGAAACCATTCGATATCAATCAAATCGAATCAGGAAAACCGAAAGAGGGTCTATCTTTTTTCTTGCTGATTATATTCGGAAGGTTAAGTGGGAGGAAGGAAGGAAAGTGAAAAATTGATAGGGCCAAGAGAAGAGAAACGGCATGCCAACAAAACCAAATTAATGATTCAAAGAGTTGAATGGGGAACTGGGAAACAATAACAACAACACGTGATCTGTGATTAAAAGAAGAAAAGAAACTGATTTCGACTGAAACGATTTCTTCCTTTTGAACTTACGGAAAACCTAGACTGATCTGTCACTCTATTAACACTCAAATGAATGATCGATGTGATTTTTGATTTCTTCCAATCATTTTTCTCAATTCGAATCAAAAGTCGTGAACACTTTTATATCAAAACCCAGTCGCCTGACTTGGTTCGATCTGAACACGCCCATATACTCTATCTTATACTCATATATCACAAATACGTCACATAGCAAAAGAATGACGGAAAAGATGAATTCAGTTGAAAATTAGTGTCCTCGAGACTGCAAAATTGGAAATTGAGAACAAAGAAAACAGAGAATAGTTTCATTATTGCCTTTTTACAGTAGGGTGGGTGGGTGAATAGTTCAAAATATCAAGATGACGGATATCAAGTTCTAGTACAGTTTCAGGACAAACTTCTAGTCAGATGACCACACTGATCACCTAATTAACAGAACGCCCATCTCTTTTCCGCCTTCTCTGCTGTATCGTTTTCGTTCGCATCATCGGTCACACCGAAACCATTTATAGACTAGAATAGACCAGTTATTCGAGAAGAAGCTTGAAGAAGTGAGCGTTAATTCAATAGAAAAGAATCTGAACACAGTTAAAGAACCTCTTTTGAAGATGATGATGAAGGCGTCGTTTTTCGATGACACGATGCGTAAATTAGTTCAAATGTTGACAAAAACGTGAGTGAACGAAAGAGTGAAGGGACCGCCTAACAAGCTAATTTGATCAAATCGATACAATGTTTTGAAATTTTTCTACTCGATGAGTATGTGGAAGGTGCGCAACAAGTCAGGCGTTGAGTTGTTGAAAGTCGAAAATCGGTGAGGAAGAGTGGACGAAAAGTAATTTATGGAACGAAATAGGAAGTGGGTACTTATTTACAGACATTTCTATTTACAGAAGAGGAAAACAAGGATGGTAATTATGAAAGTACATCAAATTGCATTTGAATTGAATGAGAATAGGCCAATAATTCAGAAATCTAAACAGTTACTCTTGGAGTCAAACTAATGGTTTTTATCTTTGATTCATTGACTAACAAGACCGATTATCTCGTAGTCAATATCGTTTGTATCAATTCGTTGAGGTCTAGGATCACATCCCATTGCACGATACAGGTCTCTTGCTACCTGTAATTGAAGAGTTTATAGTTTCTCGTGAAAAAACAACTGACTTCTGAATATTTGGTGACCAATTGAGTGGAATTGTTTTCAGAATCGCATTCATTGTAAATTGCATCATAAATACACGGCTGAATGTCCAACCACTGTTGACATCGATTGAATTTTATCTAAAAACATAAAATTGAAGATTGTATAGAATTCTCTAGTTATTTGTTTTATGCTCCATGAAAACTCACCGTATGTCTGGCATTGAAAAGTGCATCCAGACAGGTGGAATTTGATGTTTGTGACATTAACTAAAGATGTATTCTCAGTTATTTTCTATTTCTTCACTACTCACTTTTTGTGCACATTGACTGAAATCTGTAGTGTAGAATCTATAAAATTCACATGCTGGAAACGTGTCCATTACATCCGCAACGAAATCATGACCATGTTCACAAGTTATTTTCGTGAAGCAA
The DNA here is from genome assembly GCA_016735795.1 of Caenorhabditis tropicalis. Taxonomy (NCBI): domain Eukaryota; kingdom Metazoa; phylum Nematoda; class Chromadorea; order Rhabditida; family Rhabditidae; genus Caenorhabditis; species Caenorhabditis tropicalis. Next base: position 9,402,029 of record CM028618.1, on the reverse strand, counting down.
CTCTGAAAAGAAAGAAAAACGTCCTTGATGTCTGAACGAGGATCATTTAGGTATAATTCTCGTTTGATTGGTTTTGAAACAATACCTCTGCTTTGTCGCAAAGGTCAACCACTTTCATGTATTCTGATGGGGGACGGAGAAATCGAGTTGTTTTGTTGATTTTCATTAGGAAATCTTCCAAATGGCGGGTTTTCTGAAAACAGAAGTGAAATCAGGGAACACCTTGAAAGAAAACTCACTTTTGCACATTCCACTCCTGTCAGTAATTGAGCTCTTGAACAGAAATCACTATTAGAAGTAGTTGCTTCCCATACTGTGAAAATGAATCCAATAAACAGCATAATAGTGAAAAATAGACAAATCCAGCAGAAAAGTTGAATTGCACATCCGCATGCCATTTTTTAGTGAATTCTATGTTTTGATTTTTATTGAATAAGCACGAAATATCCGTAGAAAGTGTTTGTTATACTGACAGAATCGTTCGAATGATTTATATAATCCTCAGTTTACATAAGAGGACGGTTTCAATTCATTGGTTCCCGGCGACGAAAAAAGTAGAAAAACGAACACTCAGAAGGGATTCCCACGAGGATTTAAGTTTCACAGGCACTATCACAAAACAACAAAATAATTTATTTCAACTATAATACAATTTCCATTTTGGAATGAAAAAAAGTTTCAAGCTTTTCGAACGTCTACTCCGCAAAATGATGATCGCAGATTGGCGGCCTCCTGAAAAGAAAGTGATGGTGGGAAACGGAAAAACAGATCGAAACGATACATATCGGGAATCGTTTTTCTATTCCTACCTCCTCATAACGCTTCGTCATCTCGTCGCCGCAAATGATTCTGATCTGTGTTTTCACGCATTCTTGTATATCAATCCACTGTTCGCATTGATTCATAGTAGTCTGTAAGAACAGTTTTCTCAGAGAAACTCTCGTGAGGGGTCTTTTCATCATTTATTCTTCTTTTTCTGAACTTCAGTTTCTGGTAATCTCATTTGAAAAACTGTTCAAAAGAGAACTAAATTGATTTGATTAGAAGTATGTACTTTGAACTGATAAAAAATTAGCGTTGAAGGTAAAACTTCAGAATTTTCTGTTGAAAACTCACATCTTTTCGTCCATTGAATAATGTGTTCAAGCATTCAGTGTCACTTTTGTTCATCAACTGTAAAAGCATCCATTTAATTCATTCTGCTAACCTCGTATTAATATTACTCAAACGAAAAACGCATGGAAAACTAACTTTTGTTGCACATTGGTCGAATTCTCTGTTGTAGAAAACATGGAACTGACAGGAAGAGAAAGTATGAAGAACATCTGATGATATGAATGAATCTACAACTCCCACACATTTCTGAAATCAGTTTCTTCCCCTTCATTACTTCGATTCACAAACCATTGCTTCATCACATTTATCAGCTAATTCTTTGTATACACTCGGAGATTTCAGGAAACCACTTGTCATATTGAACTCATTTTCCATTTGAAGTGCAGAATCAATCAACTGTAATCAATATATCATATGAATAAAAAGAAAAACTGAACTCACTGGAACACAATGACCTAATTTACTGTGTTCTTCATTCCTTTCCATAACCAACATCACATAAACAACAACAAATAAAATGACCAAAAGAATCAGAACAATTGTAATTGCAACACTCAATCCAATCAATATATTCTTAGTGAGAGGCTTCATTTCTGTAAGAAAAAAAAGTGGAAAAGTAAGTCTTTATTGAACGTGAGATGGGTCTATCCGATGGCAGATGAATGAAGGACGTTTTTGGCGAACAATGAAACGTCGTATGACTTGATTACGTTTTTTGAAGAAAACTCATGAAATCCCAAAGAAATACTACGTTCTTGTGTTTTTTATTCTATTTCATCAATTAGAAAAAATGCATCAATAGATCAGTTTTAAATCAAAAACATTTGTACTTCGGGCAGTACTCTAACACTCCTAACATTGATCTGATACGGAAACGAATGACCTTAAGATGACCCAAACGGAAAGAAAAGAAATTGGAAGAGAACTGTGGTGAAGGAAAAAAGTAGAAAGAGAGGCAAATTTGAAAACACAAAGAAACGAGAAAAACGATGCGTGTTTTTGAATCGGCCAGTTGAAGAAGACTACAACCTTGAAGTAAAAGTAGTCTAGTGACTATGACGCATTGGAAAGTGTGGATTCCGTGGAAGAAGGTTGAAGTTTTTGTATTTCATGTATCATCCTATTTTCCTGTTCTGAAAATCGAAGTTTTCTTTTTCAATACCATTCCTTCTGATAGAAAACGCTCCAAATGTTCAAAAGGTTCATTCCGAATGACTTTGCGAGAACTCTTTGCGATCAGTAGTTGAACTCACAGTCTGAAAATACTCATATACTCGATGTATTTCAAATGAAAAACAAATGAAGCACATTACAAAACCACCTTTTTTGTCTCAAAAATTATACTTGATTATTGTTTTGGTAACACCAATCAAGGGTATTTCACAACTTCACCTGCGTAAAGAACAAAATAATACAACGGTCAAAGGCCCTGTGACAGGTATAAAAGAGCCTGTTCATTTCAATTGAACTTCAAAATGTCTTCCCAATACATGTTGGATTTGGCTATAACGACTGATCGAATCGGATTGTATTTATCCGCAACTCTCAATTGTATTCTTTTCTTTTTACTACTATTCAAATCAAACTCTCAATTTGGTTCTTATAAGTATCTGATGATCAGTTATACAATTGTGGAATTGGTGTATTCTATTTGTGGATATAGTGCTAGCGCGGTATTCAAAGAGATGAAACACGAAAAAACACGTCGGTTTAGGGTGCTCATAGTACAAACTCCACTTATGTTGTCTTCCGAATCTATCGTGGACCAAACAGAAACATTGCTCCGATCTTCATTTGTGACAAAATTCGTTTTTCACAGAAGTTAAAATTAGTTCATTTCAGTACAATATTGCGCAGCAATATTTGTGTTACTTCTAATCCTTGCAGTTCATTTTGTATACAGATACATTGCAGTCTGCGAGTATGGAATAGAACAGATACAAGAAAATATGAATTTATTGTAGCACTCAGAAAATATATCTGTTCAAAAGACACAGAATAGTTTATTGGATAATAAGTTCTGTTTTTATCGGCGTTTTTGCATCCTACCTGAAATACACATTTCTTGGAGAAAACTCTGCAGCTACTGAGCATTTGAAGTACTCTTCAATCAGTTGTTTTAGGAAACAAAACATGGTTTTACAGAGAAGAATTCTTGGAAGAATATGGTCTTTCGATGGAACAAGTTTGTTATAATGGTCCAATTTACTATGTTTGTAGTTCAATTGTCTTAGTTTTCTAAGAATAAGGAATTACAGATATGTGACTCCTCGAATCAATGTAAAAAAGATCCATATGTTTGGGCTGTTTCCTTTTTCATATTATCATCTTTGGTAACTTGAACAGTGTGAAAAGTTTAAAATTATTTTCTACAGTTTGGTTGCTTGTTACTCATGTCAACATTTGGATATATGACATATAATCGTCTCAATAAATCATATACAAATTTGAGTATTCGAACGTGTCAAGTACAACATCAACTTCTCACTGCACTCCTCATTCAGGTATCCTACCCGGTTACTCTTCTTCTCATCAAAACGTTTTTGACGTCATCAGGCGGGAATTCCAATTATCTTTATGTACATTCCCATTGCATTCTTGTTCAGTTCTCCAATGTTTGGAATTGGTTTCGGAGTTTACGGGAACTTCACAATGGCTTTTCTTGCCATTTATCCACCATTAGACCAATTGTGTACAATGTATATCATTAGAGACTTTCGAGATGCTATTCGAAGTTTGTATTCAATTGGATAGAATAAGAAATTCAAGGTTATTATAGATGCATTGACAGTCCGAAAGCTGGATAGAGTGACTACGACCTCTCAATCAGGAGTTCAATCAAGAAACTTCATGATCTATCAAATTAATCATTGATCCCCTTTATAAACTGTTCTCTATCCATTGGTTTATTACGAAGTTCGAAGAAAACTCTCAGTTCAAGTCAGAATCCCCTTTAAGTTTAAGTCTGAGCGTGGTGTCTACACAACGCATAATGGGAATGTTATTGTAAAACCGTTCCTTGGAGACATTCATTTCTGATAATACATATAGGAAGTACAAATCGTATAATGATGTTCTCTTGCTGTACACTGAAAGACTACTTTTCTTTTTCGCTTCATTCTCCTCTATATTTGATTCTGAACAAAAAATGAACGCCCGATGGATGTTGAAGTTGGCTTTTCGTTCCGAATTGTTGGGATTCGTGGTCTCCTCTTTCTCAAACTCTATCCTCTTGCTCATGCTATCATTCAAGGCCAACAGCTCATACGGAGAATATCGTCATCTTATGTTTTCTTATTCAATCATTGAAATTATATATTCTCTCATGAGTTTATGGACGGGAATGGTTGCTCACAGTACAGAGAATTCATTCGTTGTGTTCAGTCTTTATCAAGAATACGTCGAAAGATCAATTGCCCCTCTTTTCCTCGGTAAGTCAGTCGTCAAAAAGCGGTGATTATATCAATGAGTTACAGTCGACTTTTGTGGAATTTACTTCACTTTGCTTCTTCTTTTGGTTCTTCATTTCATATATCGCTTCTTCGTTCTTTACGAGTAAAACTTCCAGAAACTAGAAACATTGAATGGAATGATTACAGTTACAAAAAGTTGAAGTACTTCACTGGATATTATTTAGTTTCTTGGATTATCGGAGCAGTTATCTTTGGTTTCGGCAACGCTTTTCTGAAGTTTTTCATGTTTCCAGAAAATGAGAGACTAACCAATGATCTTCGGTGAGTTGAATCTTTAGATTAGTGACCCAGTTTCTTGGTATCATTTAGAGAGGATTTCAAAAACTACTACAACTTAACAATGGAGGAAGTAGTTTATAATGGACCAAACTATTACATCTGTGACGACAACGGGAATTGTGAATATCCTTTGGGAGACTGGGCAACGATGATTTATCTCTCCAGTGCATTGGTTAGTGACAAAAAGGAACCGATGTCTTGAGAAAGTAATTTTAGATTTCTTCTGTTTTCCTAATGGGTTATTGCGGTCATAAGTGCACAATGAAACTGAAAAACAATAATCGACATACAAGTGTCCGTACTCTCGATTTACAAAAGCAGTTGATGACCGCTCTTATCATCCAGGTTTTCAGATATTTCTTCTTGTTTTCTATTCGATTTACTCTTTTCAGTCTGTTATTCCAATTGTTTTCATGTACATTCCCATTATCATTCTCTTCATGTCACCAATGCTTCATATTGGGTTCGGTCCCTACGTCAACATCACAATGGCGACAGTGGCTATCTATCCCCCTGTTGATCAGTTCGCTATCCTTTACGTCATCAAAGACTTTAGAGTCGCTCTCAGAGGTAATCTTTGAAATCTTTTCCTCTTCATAAAATATCGATTTCAGACTTTTTCCTGTGTAGGAAGAAAGCAAACAGTGTTTCTTCATCTACGATCTTCATTTCTCGATTAAGCAACAAATCAAACTTCTAAATAATATGTTCTCTGATCAACATTGAATATTATTCTGTCTAGATATCTAGAATTATAAAAACAGTATATTATTATGATAAACATTCGATTCTAGTGGGTTTCTTGGGGAGTATAACGGCACAGTGTGGGTGTATCCATCATAAAAAACAAGCCTTCTTGTTCAGGAAATCAGTCTTCGAAAACAGTCATGAGCTTCAGTTGGCTATTGAATTCTTCTTATTTCATACAGAAATTTGGAATCTTTTTTTCGATGTTCTCGAATACTGTACTCATATATCTGATCATCAAAAAATCAAACGCTATTTTCGGTGATTACAAATACATAATGATCGTTTACTCTGTTTTTGAACTAGCTTATTCTTCTGCTGCATTTGTTTCAGAATTGGTGAGAACTGTCAATGGTTTTGGAATAGAATATATGAAAATCTGTTTTAGGGAATCCACAGTACTCCCGATGGATACGTTCTTTTCCGTCAAATAAATCAATTCGATAAAGAAATCGCCATGCTTTTACTCCGTAAGAATCCATTTAGAATTATTTAAAACATCCTAAAGTTACAGTATCATTTTGTTGGTTTTATTTCTCTCTTCTCGCTTTTCTCCTCGTCCATTTCATCTACAGATTCTGCGTTCTGTGCATGTAAGTTTTCAAACTTCAAAAAGTTTCCTCGTGCTGTTTTCTTATAGGCCATCGCATTTGTGGATGTTTCGAGGATACAAACTGTTTTATTGGATCATATCTTGCATTTTGACTGGCGCTCTCGGTGTATTTTTAAAAATTGTATTCTTTGCGGAACGAGTTGAATTCACTGAAAAATTAAGACCAGATTTTTTGGAATCGTATAATATTGAAATGGAGAACATTGTCTATAATGGCCCAATGTTGCATGTAAGTAAAAACTTAGTCTACAAGTATGGTTGCTCTTTAGATATGTGATGAAACAAATTGTGAATACCCTCTTTCCACGTGGATAACTGTCATTGCACTTATGCTCTACATTGTTAGTTCTTTGACTCTACAGTTGTTTGGTAAAACTCTCATTTTGAAAGAATCTATTCAGATGATGTTCTGCGGATTGATGATCTGTCTCGGTCTGTTAATTTACTCAAAACTCTCCGAATATCGAAGTTTTCGAAGTGACAGAATGATCAGACTGCAAAAACAACTATGGATAGCTCTCATCGTCCAAGTGAAATTTTATTTGATTTCGAATTTTCTAGTTTTCAATATTTTTAGACTGGAAATCCAATCATTTTCATGTATTTTCCGATTCTCCTCATGTATATTCTTCCAATGTTCCGCATTGGCTTCGGTCCGTTGTCTAATTTAAGTATGATTGCATTTTCAATATATCCACCACTTGATCAACTAATAATCGTCTACATCATCAGAGATTTTCGCGATTATGTGAAAGGTATTTCAAATGGTTCAGAAACCAATTCAGTTGTTTTTTCCAGAAGTATTCTGCGGATTTATACATCGTATCAGGAAGCAAAACAATCAAAATAACCATACAAATTCGACAGAACTAGAAATTCTCTGATTTCTAATTTCTCTTATATTTCCTTCTTTTCCAAATTTGCAAACGAAGTCTGAAAAACAATACATTTGGGATTTATAATAAGCTATAACGAAAAACATCATTGGAACAGGATCCGCCCATTTTATTTCATTTCCCTCAATACATATATACGTATATATTGAATACCAGAGCGATCAGCCTACCACTTTAGAATTGCAATCTAACATTTTACTTTCATTCCCTTTGATCGAATAAATAATCACATTTACCACATAACATTTTTTCTCGACGCACTCGACAACTCTGAAAACACCTGCATTTCGTTCTCAACGACCAGTTGCTTCTCATTTGTTTCGTTCCCTGTCCGATCTCTTACGATGAGTTCTAAATATCTTCTCGATATGGCTCTTCATACTTCTGGAATGGGTTTCTTCGTTTCATTTGTTTCGGAAATTCTTCTTTTAATTTTGATTGTGTATAAATCAAGAGAAAGTTTTGGACACTACAAATATCTAATGATTGTTTATAATGTGGTTCTTATTCTGTATTCCATTGCAACATCTAATGCAAATCTAGCAGCTCACAGCACTGAAACTTCGTATGTTCTGTTCAGAATGTACAACGGTCCAAATAGAACAGTTGGACCTCTATTCATTCGTAAGTTCAATCAGCTAATAGCATCTACAAGTATTTGAATTCAGTTCAATTCTGCACAATGTATGTGACGATGCTCATAATTCTTTCTGTTCATTTCATTTATCGATACGTGGCTGTTTTTTATCACAGATATCTTTGGATGTTCAGCAAGTTCTATCTGGCTATTTGGGTGCTTGGCTCATTTACTCTCGGCTTGATGTTAATCTCTCTCAAATACTTTTTTCTTGGAGAGTTCGACTATTTCACCGATCAATTGAGGTATGTTTGATCACTTCAAGTCCTACCATAATCGATTTTTCAGAGATGAATTTAAGACAAACTATAATTTAACAATGGATCAAATTCTATATAATGGACCAATCTATTACGTAAGATTCCTGATTCAATTGAGTTCTCCAATTGAATGGAAATTACAGATATGCGATGACAAAGGAGAATGTACTAAACCAATTGGAGTCTGGCTGACAATGCTTGCATTGTGCTCTTGTTTCGTGATATGTCTGGGTGTTATGGGATATTTTGGTTCAAAATGCTACTATAAGCTATATCAAATCAAATCTGAACTGAGTGAACACACAAGGAGAATGCAGAAACAATTACTTTTTGCATTGGTTATTCAAGCCGGAATTCCTATTATAATCATGTATACTCCAACAGCACTCCTTCTCGTTTCTCCAATTGTTGGAGTTTCTTTTGGTGCTTATTCAAATATTGCAATTTCCATGGTAGCCGTTTATCCGCCGATTGATCAGTTAGCGATCATCTGGATTATTCGAGATTACAGAAATGCAATAAAAAGTTAATTTATAAAATATAGAAACAAAAAACATTTTAATTTTCAGAAATATTTTGTCGGAAAGTTGCTCAACAAGAGGTTACTTCAATATATTCAAAAGGCAGAACTACATTATAAACAACTAAATTATCAAATTAACGGGCATAAATGAATTGAATTATTGAAACGACCAATTACAAATCAAAAAAATTCATAGATCGAACCTATGTTTCATACTGTTCCGTTGGAATGATCCCTTCGAACTTCAGACAAAAATTCTCTGAAACCAAATCTGAAATCATTCAATATCACCTGCGTTTTGCTCTTCGTTGACCAGAGTTTGCTTCGAAAAATTGTGATAAATAATAAGAAAAGAAGTATGAAATATTTTGCAAATGTTTTTTCAAAAATCAGATGATGTAACACTTTTAGGTCATGAATCTCAAACACCCACTAATCCATGAACTGAAAAATATTTCAGTGTAAAGGGACAAGTTAAAAATAAATTCAAACTATGGCTTTGTGAACTTTTCCAGATGTTTCTGTCAAAAATAGATTTGTCAACGCTTGAAAATAAGATGAAGTTTCACTGGTATTTTGCTCTTTTGCGGAACTACGTAGATAAAAATTATTTTAAAATACTGTTATTTATCAGTAGTTATGAAATCATTCGGAAAAAGAATTCCACAATTTTTCTTTGTGTCACATTGATCAATGGACTCAATGAGTCATTTTTAGTATTTTTGTATGTACTTTTCGTGCACGACTCAGTAACTTCTCTCTCTCTCTCTCTCTCTCTCTCTCTCTCTCTCTCTCTCTCTCTCTCTTTCCCGATTAATGTATACATACATTTCCACGGCAAGCCTTTTCTCTTTTTACGTCTATGTCTCTTCTATTATGTCTTCAGTGAAATAAAAAATTTTCATTCTTTTTCAATTAATGATTTGTTAATTATTGAAATATATCGTTAACTTGTTCTCATCCAAATGTTGAATTTTCTCAACAAAGAATCATATTCTCTTCTCGCCTCTCCTTGACCTTTCTTCTCCAAAAAGATCTTTGTCCGAGATAATTGAGTCCACACTTTCTTCTCGTTTCAATAGAAACTCTTTCCACCTGGTTCCTAAGTAACAAGATTGTTGGAAGACGTAGAGAATGAGGAAGCCTTTCTCCAAAATGAACCAGGTGAGCTCACTACAATGTTTGCTCTTTTCTTTCACTTTCCCAGTTCTCTCTTCTTTTTTTATCGAAATTTCGTTTTCGTTTTCCATGTTATCAGCTAGGTCGACCAATCCGAATAATTCATAATCTCGTTAATTGTTTTTTGTTTCTTGATCGAATTGATTGTCGCTCTTCAATAAATCCTCATCCATTTTTATTGATCCAAACTATTATGAAATATAAAAATAAAACCTTTTTCTTTTCAATTTTCAGTCATGAGTTGCTCAACGCCATCATCATCTGAATGTTCAATCGAAAGCTTTGAGAATAATGATTTTAAATGTGAAATTTGTTTGGGAAAAGGCCATGGAAACCATTTCGGAGTGAATACTTGCAGAGCTTGCGCCGCATTCTTCAGGTGGGGTTTTAAAAGAAATAAAGAAATAAAGCATAATGATGATTCAGACGAATGATTCTCGGAACAGGTCACAGACAAAAGTGTCGTTTACAGAAGACTTGTCGGCCGAAGAATGGAAGGTTTGTCATTTTCGAAGATTGAAAGTTGTTGTAATTGATAAATTTCAGATGGTTTTGCAAGAAATGTCGTCTTGAAAAGTGCTATGATCTTGGAATGACACCTGACAGTAAGATCTCAATATAAAAACCTGTCGAAAACATTCTGATTTTAAGATATTCAATACGATCGAGATGCATTTCAATCATCACAGTTGTTCTTGGAAAATAGAAGGAAACGAAAAATTGAAGAAGAGAATATTCCAACCGTTCGTTTTTGTTTAACATTTCAGAAAGAACAATCATTTTTTCAGTCTGTTGAGAAGTTTATGGGCGTTCCTCATTTAATATTTCAATTCCGGAAAGAAAAATATTCGAAACAACTATGGACGTATATTGATTTTGGTCCGTTCCTCGAAGATGTGGAGATTGTTCTGAAAACAGTGAGAATTTACTCAGAAATACGAAAATACTATGAAAAAATTTAGGAGCCAGAATTCGAAGCGAAGACATTGAGAATGACCACGATTGAGAAGTTAACATACGGTTTGAAACAAGTCAGAAGGAAACAACAGAACCATTTGTATTTAATGAATAATTTCGGAAAAGAAGAAACATGCTCTCTTTGGAAATCACAATTAATGTCAACTGCCAACTGGATTATGTATTTTAATGAATTTCGGAAGCTGCCGTTTCATCAAAAATTTGAAATGATCAAGTGTATGTGGAATGTTTGGGGACGACTCGAACGTCTATCAATGACTGCTGAAATGAGAGTCAATGGATTATGTGGAAAAAGAGTAAGTATATTGAATATTAGATCAAAACAGATGATGTAATTAATTTCAGCAATTCGTGGTTTCTCATGATTCGTTGATAGATTATGATGAAGTCGCATGTGATACACAATGGAGTACTTCTTATACACAAGAAGAATTGAAAATGTATTTTATTTAAAAGAGAACTATCAGAGTGATTTATTCGTTTTAGGTTTTTGGATCCACCGACATATTATGGAGAACCGTTGGTCGAATCGTTCATAAACATCAATCCGACAGACACAGAACTTGTTTTTTTATTATCCAACTTGTGTTTACGGTTAACAGGTATTCGAGTAGTTTGAGAAATGTTTGCCGAATTTCATTTTTACAGGAAAGAAGTTGGGAGGAGAATTCGAAGAAATCACTCAAAAACTACAGGATGTCTTGGCGGATTCCCTTCATAAATACTACAAACAAATGGAAATGTCGAGATATGCACATCGGTTGGCTAAGCTTTTGACAATCAGTAATGAATGGTTGGCTTTGATGAACAGAAGAAAAGAAAGGATTCATATTGCATATATTTTGGATGCTTTCCATGTCAAATTCTCTCATCCAGAACTATTTCAGTACTCGTGTTGACCACTTCTCTCGAAACGATTTCAGCGTACTTTTGAAGGTCTTGATCTTTCCTGTTTTGGTAAATTTCCCCTAAATGTTTCTGTCATAATCGTCTCTAACTTCTCTTTTCTCTATTTTCTCTCCTCTTCTCTGCGTTTCCAATCACAAAATGACTCAGTCCGTACGCAAACAGACTTCTTTCCTCGTGTTGTCTGGATTGTAATTTTATGATTTTCATATACATTTTAATGAAGTTTTTTCAACTTTCTCTCCTTTTTTCTCTTTTTTCATACTTCCCATGTTTTCTCTTTTACGAAAGATCTCTATTCTCTTACTCATTTTCACATTTGTTCGCTGATTGAATTCACGTGTCTCCCAGACTAACCAACCTTGTTATTCATTTCCATAACAACGCCGAGAACCTCATGACAAAACGTTCCGAACGAATAAATATTGCCATGACAATTCTTGTTTCGTTACTCAGTGTACATAGAAACGCAGAGCCAACAAGAAACCTTTTCTATTGTTCACACTCCTTCAAACCACTCAAATTTCTTTTTTCATTTTAGAAACTATGAGACCATCCACGTCAACTGCTTCTTCTGTTTCTTCTTCTGGAACAAATACTCCTGATCCTTCAACAAAATGCCAAATCTGTTATCAACAAGCTCACGGAAAACACTTTGGAGTGGATAGTTGTCGAGCTTGTGCAGCCTTCTTTCGAAGAGTTTTTGTAACTCATAAACAACATTTCAAGTGTCGAGATGGTCTTAAAAAGTGCACTCCTGACAGTTCGGGAAGGTTTGTTCCCTTATTCGAAACGATCTCATGAATAAGATTTTCAGATGGACATGCAAAAGATGTAGAACAGAAAAATGTTTCGCTCTTGGCATGAAACCAGATAGTGAGTTTTTGAACTGATTAAGATGAAAAAGACCATACAAGACCTCCAGATATCCAGTACAATCGAGATCATTTTTTCTGTTCCGAAGAGTTTTCAAATCAAGTTTCAAGAAAAACAAATCGAATTGTGAAGTCACTATCTCCACCAGAACACACTTCTTTCATTGATGTTTCCCCTTTGATTCAATCACTTGAAATGATTCTTTCTGACGTATGTTTTTTCAGTTTTAAGTCAAAAATTATGAACTAATTTATAGCATTCACGGAAAAATTTTCATGGAAAAGCGAGAAATCATCTCCAAAAACTGGCATACGGTCTCAAAGAAGTTCGAAAATCACAGATATGGGATAATATTCCAGTAACAGAATGTATTGGAAAAGAAGAATCACTTAGATTCTGGAAATCAGAAATCGAAAGAGCATGCACTTGGTTGACATATTTTGATGAGTTTCAATGTCTAAGTACTGAAGAAAAGGTTAGTTTTTATTATGAAAAACCCTTTAAGCGTTGCTTTTTTAGTTAATTATAACAAAATGTATGTGGATAATATTCACTCGATTGGAAAGAAGTGCAATGACTGCAGACTTAAGACGAGCGAACAAATGCAAGAAAAATGTGAGTACTTAAAGAATTAATCATCGAATTCAAAACCTCTTACAGGAATATGCATTTACAACTTATTCAGTTATCAATACAGACACATTGAAATGGAATTTCGAATGGCTTTCACATTTTCCATCCGATAATATGAGAACATTTCTTGGAACAACATCACAAATACTTTGTGTTGCACTGACGGAATGTATGATTGAAGTAGAACCAACTGATGAAGAATTGTGTTATATTCTATGTGATCTCTGTTTTTATTACCTCGGAAGCAAGTTAGGAGGGTCCATGTTGAAGATAACTGAACGACTTCAACAACTTCTATCAGATGATCTTCATCAATATTATGTGGAACAAGACAAAACGACAAGATACTCTCATCGACTAAGCAAACTGCTGAAAATAAGCAGACAATATAAGGTGATTTGAAAGATTTTAGATTGAAATTACAAATTCCATTTCAGCAAATAATGGAAGAAAAACGAAGAGTTCGAGTTCTCGGAGAAGTTTTTGGAGCTTTTCGTGCCAAATGGTCAAGTGAAGAATTATTTGTCTATGAACGCTTTGAATAAACTTTTCCATTACTTGTCTATCATGCATTCCATCAATTAACTGTAATCTCTGATCAGAATTTTATCTGAAATTATAAAACTTTCATTTCTATTTTAATCTTGGCGGAGGTGTAGAAGTGTGTGGGAGTAAACATAAATACTGTGTTTTTCATTTTCTTTTCACGGGTATCTCTTCTTTTGATACGTTTCCAGCTGTTTTGTGTGTTCTGTATCACACCATTCTCGGTCAGAAAATGACGTCAACTGATGGGTTTTTCTCGTTTGTAATTCAATTGATTTTACCTCTTCAGACAACCTTGTTTTAATGTTTTAGTCTTCGATCTGAACATTCTCTGTGTACCGTAACAAGTACTTCTTTTGTTCATTATGTACTAAGCTTACGTTAGTCCTCAACTGTATTTCTCTGATTCTCTTCACGTTCGTTTGTGACTAACCAAATACTTCTTTCAACGCGAATCGTAAATACTAGAATCGATTTTCGGTCTATTGTTATTATTCGATCGGAACACTCTCCGGAATACATTATCTCTGAGAGATAATCATTCAAACAGAAAAGTATCATAAGTTCATTCTTTCCTCCTTTATTCCACATTAATCTGGTCTGCGGTCGACCTTCATCGTGGCGAAAACAACGTTTAGAGTGGGGGTGCACTTACTGGTTGCCATAGAAAATTCGGAGAGAAAGACTTCATTTCCTAGAAACGAGCCGGCCGTTTTCATTCTTCTTTTCACTATACAACTATACTTATTCTTCTATTCTTTCTAAAAATGTTCAGTATTTTCAGATGAGTTTTGATTCACCATCCACGTCATCATCGTCATCTACGGAAAGTACACCTAAATTAATATCAGAGAAATGTTTGATCTGTTTTCAACCTGCTCATGGTAATCACTTTGGAGTAGACAGCTGTCGAGCATGTGCGGCGTTTTTCAGGTGACTAAAATGATGAATTTCAATGCCGGAAGTATTTAATTGAACATTTTGCAGACGAGTAATTGTCACTCACAAGCAACAATTCAAGTGTCGAGAAGGGAATAACAAGTGTACTCCAGATGAATTGGGAAGGTCAGTTAAAATCTTGTTACTTTGATTCCTAAATAGACATCTTTTTAGATGGGCATGTAAGAAATGTCGAACGGATAGATGTTTTTCATTGGGAATGAAACCAGATAGTGAGAATATTCTCGGGAACAAAACAAAAAAGCAAAGCTTTTTCAGATATTCAAAGAGACCGAGATCGTTTCGTTTGTTCTGAGCGATTTCATGACGATCGGAAAAGGAAATCAATTGAAACAACCGTTCCATTGGTGATTTATTCTCCACGAGATCCTTGAAATTTTACATTTTTCAGACTGTCGAACAGTTTTCGGAGAAACGAATAGTGAAAACTTTTACAATCGGATCTGGAATAAACGCGGAATATATTACATTTTTTGATTTGTCTCCATTGATAAGCGATGCAGAATATATTCTGAAAAAAGTATGTTTTCGTCCTCAAAAATCAAATGAAACGTATTCTTAGATTCCAAAAATCGACAAATCTATGAAACCAAAAAGCTCATTGGAACAGCTGGCACTAGGGTTACGAGAAATCAGAAAATCCCAGTTATGGGGACCGAATATTCCAGAAATGAAGAAGATTGGAAAAATGGAAACATGGGATCACTGGGTGAGAGAAATGAGAAGAGCTGGAGAATGGATAATGCATTTCGAAGAGTTTAGAGGATTGGAACAGGATGAGAAGGTAATAGAAAATGAAAATTCATTTCACGACGAAAATTGTTCCAGATGGAAATATTGAAATGTATGTGGCATGTTTTCTCCCGATTAGAAAGAATTTCAATGACGGCCGAAATGAGAAGACGAAAGCTTTGTGATGAAAAAGTAAGTAGAAAACTTCTTTTTAGTTTGGAATCTACTGACAAAGCAGGTTGAATGTTTCTATTAGTGAGTTCCATTTTTCTCAGGAATTCGTTTACGGCACCACACAACGAATCAACTACGAAAAACTGGAAATCGAGGGAAAATGGTTTACAGAAGCAACAGATAGTGAAATCAGATAGTGAGTTCATTGAACTTTTCCTTATATAAATAAGAAAATAATTCAGTTATGTTGGTCCTCTTCAACTGTATTTCTGTGATTCAATAATCAGTTCATTGATTGAATTGAGACCATCCGATGTGGAAGTGTCTTACATGTTATGCAATTTATGTTTTCAACTGACTGGAAACAAACTCGGAGGGAAAATTAAAGAAATAACTGATCGATTACAAGATGTTTTGGCGAATGATCTTCATAAATATTATCTCGAAAGAGACAAATACTCAAGATACTCATACAGACTTACGAAATTATTGAATTTGAACAGATTATATCAGGTAATTAAATACACTTTCGACCATTTCATTCATTCAATTTTCAGACGAATATGGAAATCCGAAGAAAAAGTTTCTTCTTGGCACACACATTTAATGTGTTTCGTGTAAAGATGTCTCATCCAGAAATGTTTCTTTTTTCATGTTGAAACTTCTCTATTTTCTTCAATCTCATAAATTCTGATGATGAAATATTGTTTGAGTACAAGTATAATTTATTAAATAAGGCAAATGAATGATTGTTTTACCCGTGTTTAAAATGGGAAAGTGAACAAGAAGAGGACAACAAATTGGACACGAATTGAAAAAAATTGATAAGTATCAACAATTTGGAAACTGGGAATGAAAACAAACAGAAAAATGAATCAAAATGATTATTAAAGAACTAAAATTCGAAATCTTGACTAGAATGACAATAAATCGTACGAATTCTATCTTTTGCCGGTTGGAAATTGGACTGAAGTGAAAGTGTAGAATAGTAGAAATTGAGAGCTCTTTGATAATCTCCAATCGATGCATAAATATTGCCAAGAGTGAAATGAATGGCAACTAAACGAGGAGAAGTACTGAGTGCAGCACCAGCAAAAACGAGAGCCGAATTCAGAAGACCTGCTTGATGACATATATTGGCCAGAGAGACTAATGCAACGTCTCTCATGTGTGGAGGAGCAGTATGAAGAGCACATCGAAGGCATCCCATTGCATTTTCAGCGTTTCCAGTGACTCTCCAGTATAAGGATGAAAGTACACAGAGAACCCAACTCACGTGTCCATCTTCTGAAATGAATTAATAAAATTTGAATTCAAAAAAGTGATTATCTTGTAACTTACTTGCATTACTGTGTAACATAGCAGCATGTAGACGAGCAGCCACGTGTTCGATTGTATCTCTTTCATTTCCCAATGATTTCAATGCTTCTGTGAGTGCCTTCTCAGGTTGATAGAATAGGAATTGATCACTGAGAGCGAATGCGGGAATGTGGTCGAGTCCGAGAATCGGAGAGTTCTTGTATTTATCCATTCCAGGGCATACAGGTTGAAGAGAAGCCATAGCTGGCATTGGTCCTCGTAGATCAACGTATTTCTCAATGTCTTCTCCTTTTGCAGTAAGAGAAACCCACGTAGAGGGAGCATTTTCAAAGATAGTTTCAATTTTAGCAACTCCATTACAGGACATTGTAGCGACACGTGGTGGAGGGAAAATGGAAATACCTCGACGAATTTGATGAATTGAAGGCTTCGGAAGATCCGATGGCAGCTTTGTATCGTAGTTTTTCATCATACTTTTCTCTCGAATCCAAAGGAATGAAAGTGGTTTTTCTGGGATGACAGCCAAGTCAGAATTCCATGATTCTACCCATGAATCTGCTTCTTTCTCTTTTTTAGTTGGGATAATGTATTTCATTTCATTCAATGCTCCATCCCACCATTCGGCTGGTCTATCTGTGAAGAAACTACTCCAACCTCCATAGTCCAATGGCATTTCACTGCTTTCGACCGTCTGGATTCCATCGACTTGATTCACCCAGTTCGTGACGTCATTTCGTGGAATTACAGTATTGAAAACAAGCAAGAATGGAGAGACAATACTAGCGTAGTCAGCTGTTTTTTTACTGAATCCATCATAATGTCCGTTGCATCGGTGATAGATCAATTGAGGAGAAGCATTCGGACCATTCGATTTCTCAACTACATAACACTGTTCTTCATCGGTTTTACGAGGCTGAAAAATGAATTAAATTGATTTGAAGAACCACATTTGAACTTACTCTAATACAAACAGCATTCTGGATAACTGGAGAACAGCAAACAGTTGGGAACTGTGATGAAATCGCTGGTTTTGTTGACTTTCCACTGCAAGCAATTTTCAAAAGATCTTCTCCTATCACGGTGTTATCTGGATCTTTATCCATAGCTTCTTTCAGATGTTGAATTGCTTTATCAACATCATGAAGAAGTAATTTCATTCGACCTTGAACATAATGGAACAGAGGCTCTTGATATCCAAGTAGATTCAGCTGTTGCATTAGGAAACCGTGTGCATCATTCACCATTTTTGTTGATTTCAGCATAACTTGTGTCAGTTGAACAATTGAAATGAATGATTCTTCTGGTTTATCAAGGAATGCACCAAGAAGACACTTTGTCGCTTGATGAGGATTTCCTTGAACTCTCCAGTAGAGTCCCGCCAGATTCAGAGACACCCATTTTGGTCCGATGTTCTGAAATTTAATTTATTTAAAAAAATGGTTTTGAGAAAAGAGATTTTGAAAAACGTACATGTTTAATGAGTAAATGAATTCTTGCTGCCATTTCATGATCTTCTATAACTCTGTCAGCTAATCGAACGAATGTTGTCTTCAGTGTTTTCTCCGAATATTCTTCTGATTTTCTATCGAACCTCGGATTTAATAGACGTTCAATTGCTTCGAACTGAAAAAACAGAATAATTCTTGAAAAAAGAAGAAGGAAACTTACTCCAGTGAAAACCCGAAGTTCGTCCATTTTAACAAAATCACATCTTGGTTCGAACCATGGCAATGGAAGAGAATCCGTCGAAGGTAGACCGAGATTAGTTGTCAGAAGTTCTGATACTCTGAAAACTGAGAAATAGATGACGTGAGTACGATAAACTGAATAACATACAACCATCCTCGATTCTCTGGAGAAATGAAAACTTGTGGAAAAGTATTGATTCGGAAGGGATTCGAAGATGAAACTACTGCTTGACAATCAACCGAATTCGGCCAATCCGCTCTTCTCCAAAACCGATCCACACTTTCGTCGATTCTAGAAAACAAAGTTGAAAGAGAAGTTTATAGAAAACAGAATCGTACACTTTGTCAGAAAATCTTGGTGAAATCATTCGGAAGTATCCTTCCTGTTGACTATCTCTTGAAATATCAAGTAGAGTTTTCTCGAATGCTCGATTTCTTGGATAAACATCAGTCACTTTCCATGATGTTTCATTGAGAGGAGGACGATTTCGAAGAGTTTTCTCTCTTAATGGAGCCATCACTTCTTCATATTTTTCAGGTGTACAAGATAACTGAAAGAAGAGTACTGTAGATCGAAAAAGAGATAAATGACTTACAGTACAAAATATTGTTGAAACTAAATTCATTTTATGATTAGTAGATGGAAATCTGTTTATTTGAGTTCTCTGACACTTTCTAACTGAAAATAGTCTAGATAAATGAATGAAATGAAGAAAAAGCTCACATGGATGTGGTCCATACTTGACTTGATCATAAAATAACCGCTGGTTCGCTCGAATTTCAGCAGATGGGATCAGAGCAACCACCTTTGCATTCATGTCAACTCTCTTTTTGTATGACTTTTGAAAGTTACTTTTCTCATCGACAAGACTTTCCAAGTTTTCTTTTTGTTGCTCCAAAGCTTCATATAATCTCATATGACATGAAATAACATAAGCTTTTGATTCTCCTAAATCAAAAAACTGATCCAGGAGTTCTCCATCTGCTTGATTTTGTTCTCTTTTCGCATCCTGAATTCAAAAAATTACATTCTGAAGTCAAAAATTCAAAAATCAAACCTTGAATTCACTGGCAGCCTTTGCATAATTATAAAACGTTTTACTGAATATTCCATTTCTTTCTTTCTGTGTTAATTTCAATTGAATAGTCTCTTTATCAGTTTCTGGATCTGAACTACTCTCTGGACCAGTTAAAACTGATGCATCTGCTGTCGCTGCATACATCATTCCACGATAACATGTTAGCATATTAGCAGTTGTCAGTTGCTGAAAATTATTAATTTTTATGATACAATTATAAAATTTGTATTAGAATTCTGAAAAACAATTAGATAAATAATACTTACTTTGAGAATCATGAATGCTTCGACAGAATATCCTGCTCTATTCAGAAGAGTTGCTATTGATAACCTAATTGTTTGTTCTGCATGTGCTGGATGGAATGCATCGATATGTGGAGCCCTTGTTTCATCATTTCTGAAATTCGAAGGGTAACGGTTCAAATGGATTTTCGAAAACTTACACAAAATGAATTCCAGTTGCATAGCAGGTCAATGCGTACGATATCTTTCCCTGTGCCCTCCAATAAGCAGCAGCTGCCATGTGAAGATACGCATTTCGAGATACTCTCTGAAAAAATGAGATTTTCGTGGTGGATTCTGAGAAAAGAACATACCTCATCATCATGAGAAAGCATACTTGAAAGCATATTTCCGAATCGAGACATTCCTTCGGATCCACGTGTGAATTTAGAGAAATCAGGGAAATACATGTCAAGAACCTTCAGATACATTTCGTCTTCAGCTCCAACTTTGTCATTCAGACTTTTTCCAAGATCCTAGAAGATAGAAAGTTGAGAGTTTGTAAGACGATAAGATGAGACGTACCACATTATTCTGTCCTTTCATTTTGACAGCTTCAAACCAATAATTACACCTGGGTGGTCTCTTGTCATTATCTGGTGGAGATCCAAAATATTCTTTCACAAATGCAGTATATTGTTGATAAGACTCATGAAATTCTGGGCAGAGTTCAGCTGTGAATGAAGTGTGAAAACTTTCTGGTTCTAGTTTGATTCCACGCGATTTTCTGAAAGAAATATTATCAGTTTCTCGTTCCTGAACGCCAGTTTTTCTGATTTACTCTATTAGAATTTTCAGATTTCTCATTCATCATACAATTATTTTTGAACATTGGAAAACTTACACACAAGCTTCTTCCTGCTGTCGGAAATCATCTTCAAACTTCGGATTATCGAAATTCTCGTGCTTCGTGATTTTCTTCAACATTCCTTGCATCTCATCGAAATGATGTCTTATTAATTTAACATTATCAACTTGTTTCATAAAATCTGTCAATGATCCAGGTGTTTTCAGTTGATATGGAGTATCCGTCTAAAATAGTTTTTTTTTAAATTTCAATACGAATTGAATTTAACTACTCACCACAGCTTCAATTTTCTTTCCATCTTCACTGATTCTCCAATGATATGCAGACAAAACGACATCATTATTAAGGATGAGAAGTGTGAATAACCATGCAAACCATTTTCTATCCATCCGACCCGTAGGATGAATTCTGAAACATTTGAAAAGTTATGATTCGACTGAAGAATAGTTTCATAAAAATCGATAGAATTCGGAAGAGATCTGAACGGAAGAATAGAACCTGTAGTTAGTGGAAGAGAAGAAAACGCAAAAGAGAACACGCGTCACTTAGATTAAGGAATAGAAGAAGCGAAATGAGAAGAAGATGAAAAAGAAGAAGAAGAAGCTGATGACACGAGAATGGATGAAAACGGGATGACGATTCCAAATTGATGATGTGTCAGAAGAAGAGAGTATACAGAAGTAAGATGGATTAGACAGTAAAAAAGATGTTCAATGGTGAGGTAATGGTGACACAGAATAGTCTCTAGTTGTTGGAAGTAATACCATTTAGGTAAGAAGAAAGAGTATTAGACGGTGAGAACATAGAGAGAAAAGAAGAAAAGAGATTGAAGACGTGGATGAGGAAAGAGGAAGACGTAAAAAACAATGAATTGGGACAAGGCCATTGCGGAAAACGGAGAGAAAATACGCTCATTTATCAAGTTGCTTCTTGTATTCTGCCACGTATCACTCTATTCTTTCACTTCTTTTTCTTTTAGTCTTACTTCTAATTGAACCGATTAATGTTCTTTTGATTAGTACATTTTGTTCCAAAAGAACTGTCATCTGTACAAGAAATACGCCAACCCAGAAGGGGGCCAAACGGGAAACGAATCGTACTGCGTCTCGATTCTTCCCTTCGTGTCAATAGAGCGAGTCTGCCCGATTTTCTTCTCTTATCGTTCCATCTATTTTCTGTTTCTCCCTAATTGCTTTTAATCAAAGAGTTCTTCTAATAAAGAAAAAAGGAATTTTGAATTTCAGAATGTTTCTTACTATGTTCTTTGAATTTCAGAAAATAAACACCGTAACTTATATCTTCGAACTTAGAAGTTCTCAGATTTGTGAAATCAAATCGTAAGAAGTTGCATCCAGATTTATTCTCTTTCACCGTTGATTTCTCCATTTTCTCTCGATCATTCAACAACATCTCTGAAATCCATTCAATTCAAAACGTTTCTCTTGCTTTGTCTTTTGCCAGCAATATATACTTTTATTTTCAGTGTTTTATTCACAATGGCATGACCATATTTAACTCTGGCCAATGCCAATACAATACTAATCAACGGACTAATTGAAAAAAAGAAAAAAAATTAAAGATGAAGAACGACTTCAGGGAGATGGAGCAAAAAGTGAAGAACAATGACCGCGTTTAAATTAAAGAAAAAGTGATAAAGACGGGAAAAGAGGAGAGAAATTAGAGATTTGATTGATTCGATATAAAATGGAATAAATAATTTTCAAAAAGAACTAAATAAATGGGAAAATGACCTAAATGAATGGGGGAATGAGACCGGTGATCATCGAAATATGATGATTAAAAGATATTGAAAACAATCGAAAAGGGCTAATGAATTGAGCTTTTAGGGGGAAAACACTCGGATATGAAAGAATAAATAAACGGTAAGATAGAGGAAATTCGAAATTCAGTCGAATCGAATCGATTTATTTACAAGTGATGATCGAATCGGAACAAATCAATTGGTAACCGTGCTCCACGAAAGTAAATGACTGGGATAAGCAAAGAGTTGAGAAGGAAACGGCTAATATGGGATATCTTTTTCAGAAGTGAAAAAGAATGAGAAGGGTCTCAATGGAGAGAAAAAAGAATGACAATTGGTGAATAATACAGAGATGGTTCATCGAATAGTCGATATTTCGTAGAGAACCAAACGGAGTGGGTCGAAACTGAATCATACAACCATTTTTAGAGAATAAAGGAACGACACCGTGGATAGAAAGGATAAGAAAGAAATTTGAAAAAAAAAGACTCGTGGTATCGTACAGATTGGAAATGTTTTGGACGATAGTACATGGTGAGATACAGGATTTCTTGAGCATGAGTTTAAGACGGAGGGGTTGTCAGTCGTCGAATAGCAGCATCTAAATCACTTTGACTGACCTGAAAAGTAAAATGTAATACACAATAAGCACCTGAGAGACCTTACTTGAGGAACAGCAATTCTTTTCATCAACTCTTCAATTAGTTCGTTACAAATTCCGGGACAAGACTCTTCGACCTCTCGGAAAACATGTCTCAGCTGATCGAGAGCTGCAGTTGCATGGCGGGTTCGTGATAAATGTTCAATAGCTGGAAGTAGGCTGCAATCCAATGCTCCTTTCACTCTAGGTGCAGGAATATTTTGTGCTTCTCTAGATGGCGGAGGAGCTCCATAACCATACATCCTCCCATGGTGAATGTTTTCTTGAGAAGATGTCGGAACATGGCTATCACGATAATCAACTCGTCCACCAGATCCCCCGGGTCCACGTTGGCGCATCATATCAGAATACTCTATTGGGTTCTGATGTGAGCCGTGGCCATTTAACCCAGCAGAACCGTTTGTGTATTCTCGACGACCACCACTTCCACCTTGAACTCCGTTATTTGCAGACAATTTCTCTCTCGGTTGACCGTATTTTGATGGAGACGCTTGGGAAGATAACCTTTCACTCATTGGGCGATTTCCACGCTCAAGTTCCCACGAATTTGCAGAGCTAGATCTCTGTCCACTCGGAGAAACCATTGATTGTGTTCGAGCGAGTGAAGATGTGGGACTTCCGTTCGGACTTCCGAGTGTGATAGTGGTAGCACCTCCAGAAGAGGCAGTATGAGATTGTGAGGCCGATTGAGGGTAATGAGAAGAAGAAATATTGCCACCTGAACCATAGCCAGAAGAACCAACAGAAGAATTTCGAAGTTGTTCGGCAACCGCAGCCACTAGTGGACTTCCCTGAAATTATTTCATTGCATTCTGTTGAATGTCAGAACAACTTTAATTCTAAAACTGAATAATATTTTTCAAACCCCTTCCGAAATCTGTACTTACTCTGACAATAGTTCCACCAGGCGATCCACTTGGAGATCTTCTTCCAACTTGTGCCCTCGGTCGATCAGTCCTTTGTCGGACAGTTCCATCATCTTCAGCGGCGACAGTTCCTCTTGGTCCTCGAACTGTTGGATAATCCCATTTGCTAGTGCCACTACCGCCGTCAGAATCTTCATCCAAATCGCTATCACTTGAAACACCCGTTCTAGAGCTAAAACGCAATGTTTCATAAATTGAATAAAACTCTTTTATAACGAACCGATACTCTGCAGCCCGTTCGATCAAGTCAACCAAAATACTATTCTTCTTCGCTCGTTTAATGAACTGATGTTTCAGCAGAGTGGTGGCAGATGGTCTCTAGAAATTATACGACTGTAATTTTTGAAAACTCAAACTGTTTTCTTACATTTTCAGGATCTTTGTTCAAACACAGTTCTACAAAATCTTTGAAAGGCTTTGACCACTGACTTCCTTGTAACACTGGCGGGGGATTCTTCGGAATCAGGAACAAGACTCGCATCGGATGAAGATCTGAATGTGGAGGTTCCCCATTAGCCAATTCGATTGCAGTGATTCCCAAGGACCAAATATCAGCCTGCAATGGAAACAAATTGAATAGTTTGCAGGAACTTCGGAAAAAGAAACAGAGGTAACATAAGGAATAAGCGATACCTTGTAATCGTAACTTGATTGTTTAATTAGTTCAGGGGCCATCCAGAATGGCGAACCAACGAATGTGATTCGTTTTTTGACAGTTTCAGTAAGCTGGCCGGCAACTCCGAAATCAGCAACTTTCACATCTCCATGCTCACTAACAAGTACATTTGCAGCTGAAAAAGATGACAAAGGGTACACATTGAATTCACAATATATAGATATATCCCCGGAAAGAAAACCACATTGAACATAGGGTGAAAACGACGATAGGGAAAGAGGACAGCTTGAGCAAGTACCTCGATACCATAGTCTCCTTGTATCACTTCAGGAGCCATGAAAAAAGGTGTTCCCACAAAAGTATTGGCTTTTAAAACCGTTGCAAGAGATTTTGCGACACCATAATCACATATTTTAACAGCAGCCGTCTGACCATCCAACAAAATATTAGCTCCTAAACATCGAAATCAGAACCGCCCGGAATAATATGATGTTGTTTTCATTCAAATTTGAAAAACGAAAGGAATCAAATTTCTCACCTTTGATATCTCGATGAATTTTTCTTTCGCTGTGCAAGTATTCGAGTCCTTTCAATATTTCTCGGAGAATAACGGCAATATGACTTTCATCGAGTTTCCCGCTTTTCGTTAAATCCAGTGCTGACCCTCCTCCAAGGTATTCCATTATGATCCATAGTTTCGATCCCTAAAACTATTGATTTGAAGGAAGAGAAAGCAAGTATAACGAACTTTGAGAAAACTGCCAAAATACTTTGTCACATATTGTGAATCACATTGACTGAGCACTTGAATCTCCTGTTGAATATCCTCGATTTCATCTTCAGCTTGTTCAAGATCAATGATTTTTATCGCGACGACACGTCCTGATCGATTGTCGATTCCTTTGTAAACTTCACCAAAAGAGCCGCGACCGATGCGCTCTTGTTTAGTGAAAATTACTTCTGGATCCAGCTTCTGTAAAAAAAAATCAGTTTAACTGTTTTTGTGTGTGAATGTGTGTCAACAGCCACTACAACATTTTTTCTGCATGAACGTGATTCAAAGTTATGACTATCGCAAGTACACAACCGGCAATGAGTCAGTGCGTATTAAAACCGCAGAGAGGCCAACTAACATACACATATTTTAGGAAGGGAATTCAGAATTGGAAACCTATCTCACCTTTTTATGAATATCCTGACTATTATTAAACGGAAAAACAGAAACAGACATGGACAGAAGCTGATTTGTATGGGAAGAAGTAGAACGATGGGAAAAGAACCAACGACGAGACATTATGGGGATGAAATGAAGCCGCGACAAAATGTATATGGGTACTGCTAACGGGGCAAGCACAGATGTTCATATCTGTTTTTTATTCTAACGAAAGGAAAATTGACAGATGTTCTACTTTCACTGAAAACCTTAGGTCTCGCGAAATATACAAAGATATTTTGTGCGGTGTTGCAGCTGTTGTGCTCTGTGATGGAAAGGGAATCTACATGAAAAATAGAAGAAAAAGGCAACATTCGATTAGATTTTCCTTTCAAAATTAAACTATAAACTCACTGAATTAACAAACGTCATCAGTATGCAAATGAATATCAGACGAAGTGTTTGAACGAAGTAAACCTCAGAAAACGAAAATGTTATTAGCGGAACTGAACGAATGGTGGTAAACACGGAAATCAATAGAAAATAAGTTTGGTATGCAGATTGTAGAGTATGACCAGTTGGTGATTGGACACGAGACACTCCTACGTACCTAACTATATTTGCGCCTAATGATGAATCAAACACTCAACTTGCTCGCCCTCTTATCACTCCTCATTCTTTATGACTTTTCCTTCAGATGATTCGAATGAACAAAATGTTGACTAAACAACAATAGTTTGACTTTTGAAAAAAGGTGACGGATACAAAAAGAAGTGTGAGATCACTTGCGTTAAGCGTTGCTCACAAGACGTATAAGCACATTTTGAATATAATACACGCCCTGGGACTACAAACATAACTAGCCCTCCGTCCAATTCTTTCACCCTCTCGCCATCGAACTGTATACTCTTTCATACGATTTCTTCTCGATTCCTGCTTCTCTCTACCTTTTCCTCTCTCAATTTTTCCCGTCCTACGGGCCGCTGTCACACCGGCAGCAGCAGCACACCGTGTTGTTCAAACATTCCGAACCTGTGGTGGTCTGTACGGGAAGAAAGATGGAGATAGGCTAGGAAACCTAAGTGTAGAGATTTGAGAGCATCAACACTCAATTTGTTCGTTTAGAATTAAATTCGCGTAGAGACGCCCAATGAAGGTGGGGTCGGTAAACGTGTCGATTCCGAGAAAAGAGAGCATAAAGAGTCATGAAACTTTTAGATAACTGTTTCCTGTATCTAGTTGACAATAAAAGCGAGAAACGTCATGAAACGATTTTGCACAAACCAGACAAGTAACGGTTCGAAGTAAAAGAAGAAAGATGAACTTTTAAATGAGCAAAACGAACAGATGGAATGTGCTAATTACCGTTGCATGATCAGAAACCATCGGATTTTGCAATTCGCGTTCCGAGTGAAGTTAAAAAACGGTCGAGGAAGGGGAGAAGGAGGATACTAAACGTTTTGAGCAAATAGACTGCATTCCAACGTAACGATTTCGAAAGACGATCAGTGAGAGCGCACTTTTTCAGTTTAGACGTTTTATGGACATGTTAACTTTTTGGGATAAATTACATAGAAGTAGGAAAACTGGAAGAATCGACTGAAGTTTTGGATTAAAAGCCTCTACAGTCAGATAAAATGCATCGAAAATGAGGAGAAAAGTGACAGATTAGTGTATGGCAGACGGCCGTACAGTCCCAGTCAGTCGAACGAGAGAGGCCGTTTCGATTCGGTTGGCCACCCTCCCATCGCGCAGTACGCGTCCGCCGGACACAAATTCATCGGAACGACGGACGGAAGAAGACGTAGACGCACTTCAGGAAGGAGGCATCAGAATGAGGACACAGTTGAAAACGAAAAAGAATCCCGCAAAACATTTCTGTTAAATGTGATTGGCAATGCGAGATGAATACGAATGAGTGGTGTATCAGTTTTAAAACGGGAACGCACCTACATGTCAGAATGTTGAATAGAACCAACTTTTATTCCCTAATTGCCATGATTCTTTTCATAACTAAAACTAGAATTTATTCGAGTGTAGTTTTGAGTACTAC
Organism: Caenorhabditis tropicalis; assembly: GCA_016735795.1. NCBI lineage: Eukaryota > Metazoa > Nematoda > Chromadorea > Rhabditida > Rhabditidae > Caenorhabditis > Caenorhabditis tropicalis. The sequence continues at coordinate 9,374,154 of CM028618.1, read as the reverse complement.
AAAGCATACAGGTCTTCAACTCTTTGGATGAACAAATATTTGAAATCGAAAATCTCAAAAAACAAATTTAAAAAGTTATTACCTCGACATCTGTTCCAAATGCTGTGAAATCCATCCAGCTTTACCCGGGAAAGACGTGTTCGGCGATGATAAAAGACGGAAGCCGTCTAATGATAAAACTGAGCTAGCAGTGACAATAGAAAGGATCAGAGGCTCCCGGTTTAAAAGCGTACGCAAACAGTATGAATTACGACATCTTGCAGACTCATCAGCAAAACGGAAATTTGTAACTCTGTTGTTGAAAATGTAGTAAAAAAGCAGAAATTCCGCAGAACTAGCTATTTTTGGAATTTATGTTTTTTTTCTATCATTCCTTTCGATTTTTTGAGATTTTCGTGAAGTTATAACATTTAGAAATTGCTCTTGAAAATTACAGTGAGGAAGCAGTTGATTTCGAAGCAGGGTTTTCAGACAATCATTGTCAGCGCGAAAAGTTCAACTCACGCTGTTATCTTCAATTGGCTTATTCGCTACCTTCCGCCGTTCAGCAGGTTTCGGCGGTGATATTTCTGGCGAAATGACATTCAGATTTACTGATAAACTTGACGGTTCGAACTCTTCCGGGGATTGTTTTGGATGCTCAGTCGAATTATAAATTCCTTGAATAGTTTTTCCAAAATTAGTCGGTTTGAATCCAACTTCGAATCGATTTGTTGAAATGTTCTCCAATGGATCATCGAGAGTTGATTCACTGGCATTCCCATAGGTCACATGTTCGCGTGGGGGAGTGATTTGTGGAAAATATGAATTTTCCTCCACTGGATAAATTATGTTTGTATTAACATATAACGGAGCATCATAAGAACTCAAAAGAGGCTGTTCTGAATGAACATCTTTTTTGTTCTGATTGAATATCAGCTGTTCGGGTTCACGGAAGGGAGGCGGGGGAGCTGGCGCCCGTTTTTCAAATCTCTGAATAGCAGACTGAACATTTGTTGCTCGTAGAATTGTGTCAGTAAATCGATGATCGTCCATATCTGAATTAGAACAATTGCAGCGATTACAGAATGATTGATAGTAGAAGAGAAGAGTAAATGGAGAAGGTATCGACAAAAGGCGGTAAAACGAAAGGAAAGCGATAGACGAAACGAGCGAATCGATAAGATGGAATTATGCCATAAAAATTCCTGATGCGTGATGCATTTCGATAACACGAGTAAAGAAAGTGTCGTCTGCGAGAATAAGAGGCAAAATGACAGCTCGACAAACAGTGATGTGACCGTTCAGAGCAAAAAAAGGTACAGATGGAAACTAATACACTGAACTCTAGATTAAGAAAATAATTGAAAGTGTTCAGAAGAACACATAATCGATAGATGAACAAGTATTTCAATATAAAATGAAAACAACGAGATAACAGACAAATCGTGCACTTGAAAGAAGACGAATTGTCGAGAAATGGATGTAATTCGATACAAACTCGGACAGCTTTTTGTGCTCAAAGAGGTCATTTTTCGGAGTGAAAATACACGTAACGAAGAAAATGACAGAAACGGAAAGAGTACAATTCGGGATTATTCATATTTGTTGTTGTGTCGTCGCTCTTTTCCCTTCTTTTCCTTCAACGCAACAAGAGTTTCCATAATCGCAACAGTCAACAGTCTGTTTTACAATTACCTGCCGAATTCGGCCGAAGAGGACAGCGAACTATTAAAAAACACTTACTTGAATAAAGATTCGATCCCATTTCATTGAATCGTTTGTTGTCGAACGGACCACTGATGGCGTTGCCATCGCGAAGCGGTGACTGAAATAAAAAATGAAAGAAACAAATGAAAGTGATAGAAAACTCATTAAATTCGTGAAAAAATTTAAAAAAAAGAGGGTAAATAATTATGTAAACTTGTACGATCGAATAAAAAATATGTTTTTTCCTCAAAATTTGTCTCCGAATGCGTGAAACAAAATGCACAATATTCAAACTACAGTAACCCGATAATATTAAAAAAAACCTTTTCAAAAGGAAGAAGAAGAAGTTGGGAAATAGAGAATAATGAAAATAAAGGAGTTATGAATCCCAGAGAACTGTCCCAGAGAACTGAAAATTGATCGTCAGGAATAAAATAAGAGAAAAATAAACAAATGCACCATGCGGTCTGATACTTATATCATATGGGCCATCTAATATAATACGGTTGTTTACGTAAACATAAACCATCAAAAGGATTCGAGTTCTATTGTATTCTTTGATGATTCATGTATTCAGAAATAAATCAAAAAGTATAGAGACGGAAGTTGAGAACCAATACTTCCAGTCTTTGGATTTAGAATTTGCGAGTTGTGGGTTCCTGCAGTAATGAGTAGAATGAATTTAAGATATGTTGAATATGAAAACAAAAATTAGTTGGAATATTCGAGCAATTCAGAACCACTGACCACCGTACCAATTCAAACGATATCGCTCGACCATTTTTCCCACAACAGCAATAAAACCATCCTATTTTGTATTCTGACAAGTCAAATTATTCAGAGATTCTTTTCCTGATCAGCTTTATTTTACAGTACTTCGACATCCGGATTCTTCTCAGTTTTCGTTTTCTTTTCTCGTTCACTTATTCAAATGCTCACAGCTGGACACTTCCGATCAACCTTTTTTGATTGTGGAAACTCTCATTCTTCTCCGTTTTCTTCATTCTCTTGTTTCGGATTGAAAAGCACCATAAAACGGCGTTGAATCCGTTTTCCGATTCTTCCCCCACTTTTTCTTTATTCAAAGTCCTTTCTCTCCCGTTTTCATCACCTTCATATCTCTCTTATCATATCTTTATCCAGTCGACCTCGCCCACGAATCAACTGGCTGAAAAACCCGCTTGTCCTCTGTGATAAACCTTTGATATCTTAGTCCCTTTCATTCATTTCTCCGCCTATTACGTAACAGTAGTGTACACTTCTGCCATCAAATGAAGCTCTCCTTAATTGGTACGATCTCTACCAGATCCACTTCCTGCCGTCTGAACGAACGAACATAGCCATCAGAAGACGATTAACTCGTTTTCATCCTCTCCACCTCCTCCTCCTCCTTGTCTTTTTCCTCATCGTCGCCCTTTTAGGAATTCACTTTCAGTGTTGCTTTTTTCTCCGAAATATCTCAACTTCTTCACCCTTTTTACGTACTCTCTACTGTCGTTTTCTACAAATTGTGTCTCCGAATAAAAACAAGAGAAATGTGAAAGTTTGCCCCCTCCGACGGATTGGAAAAAGTAAAAACGATCGAATTTGCCGATATAGATTTTGAAAGATGTAAAGAGAACCATGCCATTCTGGATTATTCTAATGGATGAATTCGTCGTGTCGCACCTTTCTTTTCCATTATCCGGATGTTTTAGAAATGTATTTGTTTACGGTAGTTATAGAGCTTCAGAAAGTGACTTTTAAATATTCGAATTTTTGGAAGACAATCGTGTTTCATTGATCTAAAAGGAAAACTGATTTCATTATTCACTAGAAGAAACACTTAGATCCAACAAGTGTGTGACTTTGAACTCTTTGATCCTTTGAAACTCAGAATCACATGTTATCGTTTTAATACGTATTTTCCAGTTCCAGGCTAATCAAAGATTATGTAACCTTAATTGTAGAAACTTTCTCTTCTCATGGAAAGCTACTCTCATTCCATCCCTCTCCTTTGGTCTTTCTAGACTACAAGCGCAATTCATATTCTGAACAGACATTCTTTTTCAGAGGGAAAGTCTCAATATGAGGAAAGACTATTCTGTTTTTTTCTCATTCAAAGTTTGATTTAAATCTCTTCTCTTCATTTTCTTGACCAATTCAGAATTAATCCGGGAGTCGTCCGGTAGACTTTTGAATCATTGAATCAGCAGATTGCCAATTAGTGGTCCAAAATGGCCACAGGCTGTCGATTTATTAGCCCGAAATTGGCTCGTAAATCACGCCGTTCTTCATCTTTTCGTTTCTCGAAATCTAAAGAAGAAGCTAATTCGGTGTCATCATCTATCAGGCGCTCGCTACTTTTACTGGGCCGGCCGAGAGGAAGAAGCTGATTGGAAAAGAAGGAAAAGCGCGTACGATGTTGTCCGTTGTCGACCGTCACTTCTCCCCCCCCCCCCCCCCCCGTTTCCACCGATTCAACTGTCTCGGCTTCTCGATTGAATTCTGGTGTGTGTGTCTCTTCATGTTATAATTGATCCGTTTCCCGAGATAATATACATTTTCAACTTCATCCCTCCTTTTTTCCCTTTTTCACACTTCTCATTTCCAAGTTTCATGTTGCTTTCTTTCAAAATGACGTTATCATTCTGTAACCAGTTCCATATTTTCCTCTGTCTTCTCCTTCTGATAAGCAATGGAAAACCTGGCTAATCGTCAAATCACTTCTAAAAATCTTCAAAAATCGGATGACTCAGCTGAGAAATGGCAGCTGAAGTCAAACTGCGCAAGATCTACCATCCGTGACCAATCCGTTCCCGACTACTAACTTCATCTGCAACAAACTGTCTGCAGAAGCAAAGAGTCCTTCATCATCCCTCCTCCTCCTCTTTTCTTATTCATCTTCTGCTTTGTCACCCCTTCCTCGGAAATGTTCATCTTCTTCGTCCGTGGGGCCCCTCTAGTCATGTATCGCCTTCTCACCGTAATCCTGTCTTCGTGTTCAGGATGTCTGCGTCTCAGAGTCCTTCGACTAGCTTCTTCATCTTCACTGTCTTCTTCTCTCTTAGATCTTCGCATCATCTTCATTCCGACGGCCACCTTCTTCTTCTCCCTTCAGCTTCTCCCTCCCCCTTTTTTCTCTTTTGCCCCCGCGTGTTATGTCTTCTCCTGCTACTGTTTATATCGTCTCGGATTCGCTCTCCCACTTCGTTTTCAACAAAAAACCAATAGAAACTTTTACCACAAACCACACTATGAACACGATCTAGGTCACAACAAGCTTCTTCTACTTCTTTCTTTTCTTCTTCTACTTCTTTTTTCTTCATTCATTTTTAATTACTCATAAAACAATTCTGCCACGTCATTCTCATTTCAGTATTTTATTTCCAGAAAGTCAACCAAAGACGGCTGCCGTGTCCCGTCCCGAGACACTATGCCCATTCGGTTACTGTCTCTCTCATTGGTCGTTCTATATCTAGCTACGTCTTCATTCGCGGTAAGTTCCTCGCTCAATCATTCTCCCATCTCTGCATTTCCATCTAATTACATTTATTAATTCATCCCACGGCAAATTATGTTTATTTATTACCTAATCGGCAAAACAACAACAAGCGAAAAAACGCTCTGCTTCTCCGCCATCTTGCGAAAGATTGTCCGATGAGATTGACAAAGAATAAACGAACCGTAAAATGAGACATACTAAAAACTTGCCAATATTTTCGAATATAGCTTGTTCGGTTTTATCTGCCGCATTAACAGTTTTTTTGAGATCAAATATTTTACAAGAAATGAGTCAGAAATTACAGCAACTGAACGATGGATCTGCTTCTTTCGGAGATGCCCCTCACTCACATAGACGATTATATGGAATAAGGAGGTTAAGGGTAAGAATTTGAAACAACTCCTTCTTAAACCAAAAACTTTTTCTTCTAATCATTTCAATTTTTCAGATGCTCCGCCCAATTCCACAACCAATCGAACATTCTCCAACACATGAGTTCGTTGATCGAAGGCGTCAACCTACCCGTTTTTCTTCTGAAGACTCCGAACAGGTCAGTTTGACGTCAAAGGCCTTCTAAAGTTGGCAAAGGAAACGTCCAAGGGCAAAAACGTGTTCTCTCCATATCCTCCTACCTCATCTGACTCATTTTTTGTCCTCTTTTTTCTTTTCTACTACTATTCTCTGACGTAATCGTAGAGATGATGGAAAGGGAAGAGAGAAGCAAAGAGAACACAAATCATCAAAAAGATTTGCCATCCGATACCATACGATTTGTTAAAAGAACGCCCTATCCGTAAAAAAACTACATTTATGTATGTATGCATGTCTTGTGTGTTGTCCAACACATTCAAAAGGGACGGCATGTCATCCGGAGTTTTCCGAATCGGGCCCCCCGCTGTCGTCATTTCACACAAGTTCTCTTTCTCTCTCTCTCTTTTGAATCTCGAAATCGAAACCGCAAGATCTGGTTTGTAAGCCTGGATGCCCTCTGTCTCGGTCACGCAAAAGGGAATCAGATGAATATAAAGAGAAAGAGAATATAAGGGAAGGTAGTCTATCTTTCTCTCACTCTCGATTCTTCCCGAAACTATTCAGAATAGCCGCAGCGATGACCTCGCTTATCTTTAGCTTTTTGTTTCAATCGAAAGCCATTCTTCTCTGTCTTCTCTGAAGGGATTAAGTGAAAGTGACACATTCCATTTTCAGGATCAAGTGTTTGTACCTCGTGCCGTGGCACCTCCAAGAGCATCTCGTCCTGCAGTTACCTCTGCTGCAACAGAATCAGCTGAGACATCAGCAGAAGTGCCAACACCTACAACTTATATTGTGCAAACTCCAACAAAGTTTGGAAAGAGTTTAGACGATGCAAGAAGGAAACGAATCGAAGCAAGATGGAAGAGATTGGGAATCAATTTCAAGACAATTAATCATCCACTCCTCAACGCTGTAAGGTTTTTCTATGAAATCAAAAGTTTAATCAGTGATTTTCCAGGAAACATCAGAAAACCCACATTCGGGACATCATTATACAATTCGTCAGTTAAATGCTCCAAAGAAGATTGATAAGATGGTAGAAGTTGAAAGACCAGCAATCGAACAACCAATTCTTCATGTCGTTAATCCATTGGATCAAGGTAAGTTCAATTCTTCTTAGAATTTGAATGTCTATGTGCTTTGGGTACTACATCTTTCAAATATTTAACCTGCTTCTGATTTTGGTGGCTTCTTTTGAATGTATTCGTGCTTTAGGAATAGTTCCGTCTGAGCCAGAACCTCAACCAATTCTTCCTGCTGAACTCCCAATATCCGGAAACTATCATTCACGTACAAAACCTATTCTCAAAGGTGTCAAATTTGTACAAGAAAAATTGTCCGTTCGCCCTCGTTTGAGGATTCGTCGTCCTGGTTTGTGCTTCTTTTTTCTTGCTTTTTGGGTCTATCCAATTTCTTTATTTCATCTGTTTTCATATGTGTAACCGATACTAATTTAGGAGAAAAAGCTGAACTTCCAATGCCAGAAGATCCTAATTTAACACCATTCATGAATAATGCAAGAGCTAAATTCGGATATGGAACGACAACAGTTGCTCCAGAAACCACAACAGTCTATGTTCCACCAACGACTGCATCTAGAAGACCAACAACCACTACAACAACTACAGAAGCACCAATCGATGCTTCATTCGGTATTTCTGGTGGTGACTCTGGAATTATTGATACAGGAGACTCTGGTCTTGGTGGAAATGGTGATTCTGGTCTTGGTACTGGAGATTCTGGAGTTCTTGGACCACCAGGAGACTCTGGAGCTGGTTTTGGATTCGGACCTTCTGAATTGCCACCAGAGTTCCAAAATGTTGGATTTGGAGTTGGAGGAGGAGATAATGGATTCAATTTCAACGTGCCAGCAGATAAAATGGAAGCGAAGAAAGAAGAGACAACGGCTGCACCAACAACAACCACTACTAAGAAGCCAACACCAAAGAAACCGAAACATGTTCAGAGGTAACTGGGATAGATTAAATTGCTTTATCATCTGAATTATTTTAGAAAACAACCAAATCCAGCTGTTGACAAAGATGAACCCGTTGTGATTCCACAGAACTCTGGTCTTCGTCCGGTTTCCCCACCGAAGGAATTCTCTGGAGCTGGAGGATTTGGAAGTAAGTTTTCATACTTCATTTCTTGAATGTTGGGCAGTTAATTTCTTTTTCAATTTACCGGATTCAAACTATAATTTCTTATAGGTTTCGGAGGAGGCGGCGGCGGCGGCGGAGGTTTCGGTGTTGGTGGTGGTGGATTCGGAGGAGGTGGATCAGGATTCGGAGGAGGTGGATCAGGATTCGGAGGAGGTGGATCGGGATTCGGAGGAGCCCCACCAGCTCCACCAGCACCAGCAGGACCTGATCCGGACTTTGGAGGAGATACTGGAGCTGCACCAAGCGAAGGAGACTATTTCACCGGGGAGTCTGCCCTTACTAGATCAAAGGGACCAACTGGAGATGGTTATGGACCACCAGTATTCCCAGGAGGAGCTGCTCCACCACCAGTTCCATCTGTTGGTCTTGGAGGTGCTGCTGCCGGGAAATCTCCATACAGTGGGCAAGCAGTTGATCAAGTTGAAAATACAGTGACAACTGTGAAACCATCTGCTCTTTTGAGTGTTTTGAGCAAAGCTGATACTGGATTCAATCAAGTTATTGATCATTTTGAAAATGGAACACCTCCAGAAGCAGCTTTCATTGACATTTTAGAAGTTGCTTTGGGATCACAGAAGCTTGATTCACAAGCTAAGTTATTGGGTCATGTGGATAGAACAATTGGATTGGATAACCTTCAAAGGCTACAAAGATGGGCAAATACTGCTGGAGCAATGGATGTTTTCAAAGATCAGGTATGTTTCTTTTTCTTGTTTCCTGTTGAGAAATATTTGGTTTTGAAAAAGTGTTCACAGTCGAATTCTAAATATTTCAGTTCTTGAAATTCGCGAAAAACTTCCAACCACCAGCCGATCTCTTACCAACAGTTCCTCCACAACTCGAGTATCTGTTCAAAACTTCAGGAAAATAGTGTTCATCATTCATTTGTTTTTCTCTAATTTATTTTTCTTTTTCATTTCACAAGAGTCTCATTACCTAACTCATTCCTTTCTCATAGTTTTATTCAGCCCAATTGTTCTTTCTTCTCTTCTGTATTTCTCCATTTTCTTTTGCATTTCGATCGACTTCAAAACGGGATATCTGACAATTCGTTGAGCAATTGTTTCCTTTTTAATCCATTTTCTGATTCTGCTCAATCTCTTTTTGCCATCCATTTATTTATTTATTCGGATTGTTTGAAAACAAGAAAACGTTGAAAATAAACAATCATTACTTGTGCTTAATAATGAGAGACGAAAAGAAAACAGACAAGTTTCAGAGGAGAAGACAACCGTAAAAGGAATGAATGAATGACGAAACATTTGAAACAAGAGAATGGAAAATTGGAAGAATGGTGAATGAGATATTCTAGGGATTCTATGAAATCACAGAGAGAAATCATGTCAACTTCTACAAAATATTAAGCATCAGAAGAAGAGAAAAAGAGGGAAAAACTAGAAGAAAAAGAAGAGATTCATGTCAATATTAGGCAAATACTTACTAGAGAAACACAAAAAAAAAACATGAGTATCTACAAATTTACAAACAGATTTCATTCGCTTTCTTCATCCATCAAATCTGCTTTCGTCTTCTCAGCGTTCTCAATTTGAGACATCAGATTCTCCAAACGACGTTTGATACGTTTTTGATCCTCAGCAGCACATTGGATGATAATTTTGAGGAAATTTTGACAAGTTGCTCCGACAGTTTCTTCATACGAACAGGCATTCAGATATGTTTGAAGGCACTGAAAATTTATAATTGAGAATTTCAATTTTTTTCATATTCTGGATGACAGATAAAAGGAATAGAGACAACAAGAATTTTCGCAAGTGATCTGTGGAATATTTGAATCTGATAATAACTTACGAGCTTTGCCTTATCGATATCAGATTGAATAAGAATTCCAACGTCTTCAATCATTGCACTTGCATCCTCCAATGCTTTCTTCTGTTCTTCGTTTCTTGGAGTCTCGACGACTACTTGAACAGTCTTCGTTCTTTTTGTCAAACGATCAGTGATCGCTTCGATCTCTTCACGATCACATTCTTCCAGTTTAAACATGCAGTTATGGACACTTATCTCGCCAAGAGAACGAAGAATTTGCTCTTTTTCCATTTCGAGTTCAGCCGCTTTCTTTCTGTAAATAATGAATGATGATTGATAATAAAACATGAGTGAAACAGAAAAATATTCTGCTAATCACATCCGGGTATATCATCATTTTCTCCAAATACTATGAGCAACCATCATCATTTCTGTTTCTGCATCATAAAATTTCAGAGATAAGAAATAAGGTCGCGTTTTGAAATCACACAAAAACTGAAAATTTTGAGTCAAAACTCTAAAATGCTCACCTCAATTGCTCGACTTGATTTTCAATTTTATCCAAAGCTACAATTGTTTTCGCATTGAAATCGACAACACTTTGATTTCTTTGAAGTTTCTTTCCTCTTTTTGGTTTTCCTTCGTTGATTGGAGACGTCAAAGGAGATGGGTCACCGTCCTAAAATAGAGGATATTGAAACATATAATTATACATTCAACTAACCGTTTCGTGTTCTGGACACAACTCGCAATTATTCTTTCCAAGTATGATCTTGGCAATGTTCTCCTCGAGGTTCTCATCGCCTTTTCCTGAATCACGACTTCCTTTCTTCTGTAATGGTTTCTCTTTTTTCTCATATGGCAATGGAATAACTGCCGGTCTCTCTGGAACCTCATTCTCTTTTGGTTCACGAGTACGAGATGATGGACGAGAAGTTGGTTTTGAAGAAGTTGGTGGAGTCGTTTGACGTTGTGGAGCAGGTTGTTGTTGTTGTTGTGGCTGATGATATTGTTGTTGAGGTTGCTGTGGTGGCATTTGATTCTGTTGAGAATTTCTTCTCATTGTTCCAGATGGAGATTGAGTTGAAGTTGGAGTTGGACTTCTTCGGAAAGAAGACATTTGAGGATTCGGAGAAAGGCCTCCGTCTCTTCCGAATCTCGAAAACTCTGGGAAACTAGATCCTCCATTAGAGAAACCACTTGGGAAATTGGGGAAAGATGGGAAGTTTGACCATTCTGGATCATTCGGGAATCCAGACGATGAGAAACTGGGGAAGTCGGGAATCGGGCTACGAGATGGGAAATTTGAAGAGAATCCGTTGTTATGCATGTTGTTGGTATTGACGTTCGGAGGCTGTTGATATTGCTGTTGAGATGATTGTTGCTGTGGTTGCTGTGGTGGTTGCTGACGATCGTTATCAACAGAAGACGATGAATTACTCCGACTATGCGAGTGTGTCTGTCCGAGGATTTTGATTGGGATGTTCTGAAAAATAATTGAATTTAGAAAATGATAGAAGACGGTCAAAATCGAAAAAGATTGAAACAAGATGGTTGATGTCTCCTGTTTCTGTCTGACTGATAAGAATTTCTTGTCTTTTGATCAAGGGTACTCTCCTCCCACATTTCCCGTTTTTGGTCGTTTTTCAGAAAAAGAGAATTGATTTCGAAACAAAAGTTCTCGAAATTTCGCCTTTCTCTTTCTATTTTCAATGCGAGAACTTTTGTCCTATTATCTATACATTCACCGACAGGTCACTCAAATGGAACGTTTCAATTTCGATGGATTAGCGATGGAAATGTAGAGATAAGTCGGGCAAACGATTTGCATGTTCAAGGCCGTTTTCGCACCCATCACTAGCAATCGTCCAAAACATTCTCTTTCTCTTTCGTTTATTATTGTAATAGTTTAGTTATCAGTGTGGAAACATTCCTAGACGCAGGCAAGTTAAGCAGCTGTCTTCCTTGAGTCCTCTTAGTTTTATTGAGAACAGAGAAAAACAAGCACACAGAAGAGTGATCCGGAGACTTGTGTAATGAAATTTCATAAAACAAAGATACTTATGTCTGAGAAAAAAGAATGCCAGATGAGTCTCTAATTCTGGAGGTCTACACGAGAGAGAGAGGGTCTCTTTCTGTGCAAATAGTAGTAGGTACATCAATAACTCAGCTGATAAAAAAAGAAACTTACCACGACAGGCATCGTTAGCAATAGGTCGAGTGGGGGGAGTAAAATAAAATAAGTGAGTGAGAGGTTTTGGGTTGGTGTCTCGTTTGCTTTCAATATGCGCAGGAGGGAACACACGGACCGGATCGCCTTTTCTTTTTCCTTTTCTGGAGGAGAAGAGATAGGGGTGAAGCAGACACAGACGCCGAAACAAAACTTTTTGACAGTCACTGGTGTGGCGGTTTGACACACACGGTCTGAGTCTCTTCTCTCGGAAAAAAGAAAATGGAGAGAGAGAATGGAAAGAAAAGAGTTACGAAACAATTGCTGGCGGGCGCCCTGCCACGCCCCCATTCAATTCTCCGCAGTTCGGGAGTCTTCGAGAAGAAAACGAATGATGAGAGAGATTGAAAGAATACGAAACACAGAGAAACATTTTGCAGAATAGTGACAATCGGTTAAGAAGCGCAGAGATCGAAACATGATGGACACTATCATTTAAAGTTTTCTCAATTCAGCTTTGCTTATTCTGAATACTTTGAGAAATTAGATTTCAGTTTTCTTGTGCTGCGCATCAAACTATTGTCAAGGTTTTCAGAAGAAAGTATTTAAAAGAATTCTGATTCTCAAAAAATTTTAAAAGATTTTGAAAATTCTTCCAAGAATGAGCCCTAATTAAAGTTTCCCTTCTGATGTGATGAAAAATTGGTTTTGAAGCTTTAGAATCATTTTCTTTAAATATGATTTATCATGCCTTTTCCTCTTGTTATTGTTCATACAAAAAATTCTATTTTCAACCATATACTGTGAGAAAAATGTTTTATTTTTGGAAAATTCAACATCACTCCAAAACACAGTTTTCTGTATTTTCTGAAGAAGAAACTAGGCTGAACTGCCTAATTTCATCTTCTTCATCTTCTATTATTTATTACACACTCTTATCAGTAGACAGGAACATCAGAAAAAAAAAGAATCATAATAGTTTCCATGAATCTTCGACAGTTTGTTTTTCTGTCTGGGAACCGCCCAAACAGGATAAAATCTATTCGAACGGTCATCAAACGAGGAACGAAACAAAGAAAAGAAACGACGGAAATTGAGAAGAATTTGAAATATTCTGCTATCAGTTTGAAGACTGAAAAGACTCCGAAAAACAAAATTTTTGCGTTTTATGGTGACGGATGACTAACCACAGAGAACCATCGATCCTCTAATGGTCAATTGATTTTATAGGGAGGAGAAAACGAAAAGACTGACGAATCAATTATTTTTGGGTGTGGTCGTCGGCTAAACTTTGAAAAGAAAATGAGATGAAACAGAAGAAGAAGAAAAAGAAGATGAAGAACATGTGATGAATGGAAAAACCCGCAATCGAACGAATGATGAGACGGGTGGGGCCGATGTCCAAACATTGTGAAGTAACTCACTTCCGATCGACGATGCTTTTCGTTTTCTATTTGAAAAACCAAATATAATCAGTTTAACGCCTTTTTCTATGTTTGTACCGTGCAAACAAAAAATCAAATGTATGTTCTTTTGTTTCGTGTATTGCGGTAGAAGCTTCCAGAATTCATTTCGTAATAGCTAGCTACTGGAAAACAATTTCTATCTTTGAAAAACGAATATTTGGAATTTTGAAAGAATACAGCGAACATATTCTTATAATTCTTACAGTAGCAAGTTTGATTGCAAGTGATTGTTGAAAAATACTTTTTTTCAAAAACTCAAACTCATGGCATAAAATCAAATCCATGACATGATTGTTTATAACTCTGAAAAATCATAAGACAAGAGAACTGATTCAAAACTAGTTTTTCACATTTGAAGTTTGAAACTTCCATAAGATTAAAAATGATTGACCGGAAATCTGACGTTTTTAACAAACTGTACAGTTTGAAAGAAAGTTGGTGAAGCTGACTTACATTCATTTTGAGATTGCGGTAGCCTGGAAGAGAATAAAAACTGAATATGATTGTTCGCTGGTGATGGTTATAAACTCTTATCAATTACTGAAGTGTGCTCAACGTGACCGCCCTCTTCTGTGGTCACCAAACGGAAACAATTGAGAAGCATGGAAACCTATTATCAGTTACATGAAATCGTTTATTTGATCTATTAAGAAATGCCAGTTCTTTGAAATTCATTGGTTGATAACTTATCAAAACTTCCGGTTTGGTTCAAAATACCAACTCGGAGTTACTATTGTTCACAATTGTTCTGTTTACATTCCGAATCGAACGTTTTTCAAACGGAAAACTATCAGTTTCTATACGAGTCATTTGAAACTTTCAGTAGACGTAACGTCATCTGTTCAGTTTTTCGTTTTCGGCAAAGCTGACTCATGATTTCCTTCCTCCCCCTTCTTTTTTCTCTTTTTGCATTTCCACCCACCCACACATACTTGTCTCTCGATATTTGTACAAACAATCAGTGATAGGCAACCAAAATGTTCGTATATTTCAATGTCGGAGAAATATGGACAATGGAATACGAAGAGGAAAAAAATGTTTACAGAATTGTACAAAAATCATCTTTTTTCAAAACTTGACTCCTTTTTTGTTGAACGGAATCGAGAAATGTCTGGAATGTTTTTTCTCGGAAAGAAGATGAGGAACTGAAAAGACTGACTTGAAGTTGCAAGATTTGAATTGCTGATTGTAGAATACCAGATCTATTTTATTTTCATCGATTACCCGAGAGGAAACTAATATCAATCTGAAAAGAAAATTTCAGAAAAAGTGAGAAAAATGAAACTTACGGAGAATCAACTACAAAGTACAGTATGAAATTCCAGAATTTGGTTGCATCACTTTTGTTTTTTGGTCTCGTGACAACCATTGTCAGTTGACAAACAGGAAACAGTTTTGCAAAGTCTTTCTGCTCAGAAAACTGAAAAAGTTCATCGACAGAAACGAATTCATCAAGATATAAAGCTTCTGAAAAGAAGGAAATACACATTTTCAGAAGAAACGTTCAAACCAATGTATGGAGTATTGAGAAAAACTCTCATAAGAGTGTCCAGGTCAACTGAACTTTTATCTCGACGGAAACTATTCCGATCAAATGTCATTTTGAGTCTCGCCCGAACGACTTCAACTTGATTGTTCTCATCCGGTGTGGCTTGAGTATTCACTTTCACTACCTTGCACAACGGCCACTTCTTCTGAAAAAAAAATAAAACAATTCGAAAAGGGAAAGTTCTGTGAAGTTCTCGTAAAGTCACCTTCATTTTCAGCTCCATTTTCACATCCAATGCAGATTCAGTGGCATGAACAATCACACAATTCTCATCTGTTGAGAAAAGAAACTGACTATGGGATACTAATCCTTGTTTGATTTCCTAAAATCAGAGAAATGATCAGAGTTTCTCATTTCTCTTTCTTTATCTGCTGGTAAGAAAAGAACAGATTTAGATCCTTCTCTAATCGTATGGAAATAGACTCTGAGTAAATTATAAGAACATTGATTGATAAAAACGGGAAGTGAAGAGAATAACTGAAATAATTGTATTAATAGAGAAATAGTTAAGAAGATATGTGGAATAAAGAGAACAAATACCTCTAAATTTCTTTCTCGGGTGTATGGAAACAATAGATCTCTGATACATTTCTGTTGATCAGGAAACGGAATATAGAAGTTTTTGTACGGCTGTAATTAGAGATTTTTCATTTGAAACATTTTATTTCTTTTAAAATTACATCTATTTTCTCAAGTCGAAAATACAGAAATGCTGCTAGAAGGAATACTAGAAAATACAAGAAAATAGCGCAATTCATAACTGTCTGTTTCCGTTTTCATTGAAATTAACCATTTCGAATCGTTTTCTTTTAAAGATGTTATCTCCATGTTCATTTACAAATTCTCTTCTTGTCCAGAAGAACAGATAATTTGAATAGAATGAAACCCATATAGAAAAGAACGGTCCCTATTTCAGAACTACAATTATTTTGTGTTTCCCATATCCATCAAAAGTCACAGATGAGATGAACTACTTGTTTTCATAGCATTCCGGTGCGCACTTTCACATTTGTTTTCTTTATATGTACCGATGTTTTGGTGAAAAATTCAGAAGAACTTGTTTCTATTATCAATTTTCATATTTTACATAATTGGAAAAAAGAAGGCGTTTTTTGAATTGATTCATAGTTTCACGATGCAATATTTACAGAGATCTGAAACACCATTCGGTTAGAAATGTTCTCGAATTGGAGCAGATGAAAAATTTCGAATGAATCTAGCACTAAATACAAAATTTCCGATAGTCAGACATTAAAAAGAAGACGTTGAAAGTTACGAATCTGAATACATGGAAACGAGATTTTGCAAATTCATCATGAAAAATTGCTCCAAACTAGTGTGTACACAGATTCGTCTTTGATTTGAATGATGTTTCTTCTTTAACATTGCGATCGTTGAGCTCAAGACTCTCGAAAAGAAGAGAACTAATTTATGTTTCTTGATATTTTAGACAACCTATTCAGCAGACTGCTAATACCTTTTTCTTCTATTCATTGCCCTTTTCCACCCGCATAATCCGGCTGGCATCCTTTCTTTTTTCCAGTCAAGGTCTCTCTCAAATCATCTGATTTTCCATTTTTGGCAATCGCCTAGTATGTATTTGTCAAACTTCAGAGTGACCTTTTACTTTTTTTGTTTTTCTTATTTCGACTTCCATTTTGAAAAACTTCCCCCCATCTGAATTATTTTTGGGTATTCAACTTTGAACAAAGGATATACTAACGCATAGAACGATTGCATGAATCCTCTCCATCTCTTTTGACTCAATCTTTTTTTTCTCGATACGCATCAACTGTGTTCACCTCTTCAATCGTATTTTCTGATTCTCTTCATCTTTTATTCTATTTTCATTTCTTTCCACAACTAGACACGGTAATCGGTGAAAAAGGTACACTATGACTGAAAAAAACGAATAAAATTGAGAGACAAAAGTATGAAATATAAATCTTTCCGATCAATAATTGATGCCGGAAATCCATATGAGTAACCTTTGTTCTGACTGTTTTTAGGTGTTACTTCCTTCTGTCATTATTCAGGAAACTCTTTGTGATTTATGACCAATTCAAAGTACCGGATGACCACACAGTTTTGCAAAATTTGTAGGACAAAACGTTTTTTGTGCCGTTTGAGCGATTTTCGGGAGGAATGGCTAGTTCCTAAATGGATGTATTTTAAAAAGTTTGGGAGAGATTTATGAACTTCCAAAACTGTTGAAAGAAAAATAAATGGCCGAGTAGAAGATGATAATAATGAAAAATGACGAATATCTTTCAGGAAAAAAATATTGCGGATTGAATGACTAGCATGTTACAAGCTTGTAGACCGAAGACTTCTTATAAAAATTTCGAAATCTATGAGTGACTTTCTAAGAATTTATATTACCCTGTTGTCAGTCTTTTCCTCCTGTTCATTTTTACATTAACATCAGATGAATCCAGAAAAGTCCACTTTTTCCTTCCAGATTGATTACACGAAGGCGTGCCCATCTTTTTATCGAACATACAAACACACATTCATTTTGTCCATTGTCCTCCTCCGATATGATCACCAATTACCTCTCTCTATTCCTCTCAATCTTCTCCGTTCTATTCATTTTCTTCTTGCCTTCTTGATATCCAATTTTCTTTCTCCTCATTTCAACCAGCAAATATTTCAGCCATTACCCTTTTTCTCTCTCATTTTTCTCAATGTGTCCCAATACAACACGTTTTGTTCTCGTTCTCCATTTCCTCCATTTTCCATCTGTGTCCTTTATCGTTGTAACTTGTCTTGACCCTGTAAATGCTTCTTAACAATAGAATCATCAACAAGTTGTCTTTTACTTTTTTCACATTGTCCCTCCTCCTCCTCCTTCTTTTCATCCATTTTGTACCACACCTCATAAGTCACCTATTTCCTTTAAGAAATGGTTCTTTGTGGAAATATTTACTTTTCAACTCTTCGAATTCATATTATTACTTGCCCATTATGTCCACCGTTTTCTCGGAGTTCCAGTAATCTGATTGTTAACAACCATATGTTTTCTCCTAATGTCCTTCGTTCTACTTCTCAGTTCTTTGTTATTTGAACAACTGTTTGTCATTCAAAGACTGTCTCCTCCCGAAGAAAAATATATATTATTTAGATAACTGTAGTTTGACGATCTTTTGATTGTCATTTTGATTTCTGAAAAGGCTTTTTGAATGACTACGGAACACCCATTCATTTCGTTTAAGTTGGCAATAAAATGACGACGAAAACTGATCATTTCGAGAGAATGTTCGAATTATTTCCGCTCATTTCATTCATTTTGGTAGTTTGAATTTTGAGAAATTCAGTTATCTTGTGAATCAGTGACCACCAATTAAAAAAGGAGGAGTTTTTGGATAATTGGACTATAAAGCTATACTGATTGGAGGGATTACTGATTGTTTCTCTTTTCACATCTCCTAATCCTAGAAACCACTGAAACTAATCCTTTATCTCTAATATTGTTTTGTTAAACCTAAATTTCCTTAATCCAAATCGAAATAACTTTCCTCTTTCACAGAGGTAATCTTCTTATCCACTCACTTTGTAATCCAGTTCAATTGTTTAGTTTTCATTGAGATCAATTTGGTTGAACTGTCTGCATCTTTTCCCTTCCAAAACTCTGCTCAATTTATCATTTTTATCATCAAAAACAAATATAATTTACTGTTCTGCAAAGTTTACTTCACCTTTCAAATCTTCGGACTCTTTTCCTCTAATAACTAGATTCCTGATTTTTCGGTATGTGTGCTCACTGAACCAGAGTATATTTAGTGGTATTTGAGGAGGAGGTGGCATCTGAGCAGTAATAAATAGAGTTCAAATAGTAGTAAAAGTCCGCCTTCTCTCCGTTATTTAAAGGACTTCGAGTCTCGTCATTAACAGCGTGTAGTTTGATTCTGTCTTATTCTATCAATTTCTTTTTTCCAGAATGATCACACGTGTCGGCGACGTCGAATCGCCAAGAAGAGGAAGTCCAAGTGAAGTATTCTCTTCTGATATTAACCATATTCACAGAAATCGAAAAGAAGAGAAAAAAGGGTGAGTTCTTGAAAGAGATTATTTGAATTAGTGTAATCATACGGTATTTTCATCATATCAGGAGGTTCAAACACATTCGGGTCCATTCCCTAGAAAATCTACAAATCTAGAGTTTAAAGCTATTTCCTGTCCGTTTTAGTAATCTGAAATGTTGATAATTTTCCCTTTAACAGATTTCCCAAACTAAGTAAGTCTGAATTTCATGGAACGGGTGTTAGGGAAACACACGTTTTTGGTCTTCTAACGTATCACCATCTTTGTGAATTTTCCCTCTTTTGAATTTCTTGTTAACTGGTTTCTCTATGATTCTTTGGAATTCTTATTTATAGATTACTTTCCTTTTGTGTTACCATATTTGACATTCTTCGGAAGAACTTTCTTTGGCAACAATGCCATTTCAAATGTTCAACAATCGCGAACATCGGACTCTGTCTGCTCTTTTTAGCACATGTTAATGGAGAAACAACTTTCGAAAATAAACTTATCTTCATATTTTTTCTGCCAAAAGATCAGAATGTGTCCACCATTTTCTCTCTTTGTTTGCTCTCACTCCCAACGGTTTGCTCATTGTCAAAAACTGAGCGGAGCAGGGAATGAAATGAGGGAAGAGAGGGAGCTATTCCTATCCAATACACAGATATTATTAGCATGCGGATCACTGTTGAGGAAACTGATTCCATTGTTTATTATGCTAACTCTCCACGTGTCATTGATAATAATAGAAATTCGATATCTGTCTGTTCAGTGGAAAATTTGGAGAAATGTGGAATCTCCAGTAAACGATTTCGGACATTTCGACGTAATTTTTATGGGCTTGTTCGCTCAAGAAGGTGATTAACTAACAGTATTGCATGTAGTTTCAAATTCTCCGTTAATTGGGTTTGAACGAAATATATTCGGATGGAGAGGTGAAAATAGAAACCAGTTGTAGTCAGAGTACTCATACCCGTCACATGAACACGCCTTCAAATTTTTGAAGTTTTTATGACGAAGGTTGTTCAGGATTGTACTCACGCCACGCGGCAGTCAGGCAATCTTCTTTTCGAAAATCCGACTAACGGATTTCATTCGAAGAGGATATAATATTGAGAAGATATCATTCCCTTTTCTTTCTTTTTTGATACTCACTAGGAACTTATCTTTTGTGATACGAAAATATGGGTCTCGGAGAGAATAAGTGAGTTTCTAAATGATTCGTTTAGTGATTTCTGTAGATGTCAATTTTGTTTTTTCCCCCAGTTCATTCATATCTTACAGATGTTCAAAATGGACAACCATTGCCTTTGGAGTTCTGGCAATCCTTTTCCTTCTTTCGACCATTGCTCTTGCTATCGTTGTTGGTATCAAATACAGCGAAGACGATAAACCTTCCGAGGTAAGTTACGTGTCCAAACAGTTTTCATGTTGGTCTTCTTTTCGACTAATCCTTTCTGGGTTTACATTTCAAAATATAAATTTAGCGATGACAAACAGTAGTTAGTGATTTCTTTTTGAAACAATTTGAATGAAACAGAGAGTAAATGGGTCAATAAACGAAGAACCAAAGCATTCGGAGAAAGAAATAACTGCTGCAACAACGACCATAGATGAACATCAAATGACTACAAAAAGAATGGTATCGATGAATATTGTTTGTATTGAATGGAAAATAAAACAAAGTGGTGTCATCTAACACATTTAATTCATTATGTTTTCTAGAGAGCAACTGAAAACTTTTCAGACAATCGTTCAAAGAGATGAAAACGGAAAAGCTCAATTCGACTGGCCGACACCATCTGGAAGCTTGTTCGCTCATTACAAGAAGGCAGCGGTTACTTCTGATCACGGACTCTGCTCTGAAATTGGAAGAGATGTTCTGATTGAGGGTGGAAATGCTGTTGACGCTATGATTGCTTCTCTTCTTTGCATCGGAACTGTCAATCCACAATCTTCAGGAATTGGAGGAGGATTCGTTATGACTCTCTATAATGCGTAAGTAGGGAAATAACAATTACCAGGAGAATATACTGAATTTCAGTTCAACTGGAATGTGTCAGACTATAAATGCCCGTGAAACTGCTCCGGCTGCCGCAACTGAAACTATGTTTGTTGATGATCCAAAAGAATCAGTTATGGGATACAAATCTATTGCAACTCCATCGGAACTTCATGGATTCTGGACTGTCTTCAATCTGTATGGATCTGGAAAAGTGTCATGGGCTCGTCTATTCCAGCCTTCAATCACTTTGGCTCATGACGGATTCCCAGTTTCTTCTAATCTTGCCATGGTTCTCGCAGATAAAGAAAAATATATTAGAGAAGAGGCAACGATGAAGTAAGAGACACATATTTCCATTCAGAAAGATCTTATCTGATTTCAGAGACATCTTCGTGAATCCAAAAACAAATCGTGTGTATGAAGAAGGGGATATTCTGAAGAGACAACGTCTCGCCAGCACATACGCTCTTTTGGCTAATGCCACTGATCCGGTTGAGCTCTTCTACAAGGGAGGAATGGCTCAAACGATTGCTGGAGAAATAACGGATAATGGAGGATTTGTGAATGAATCTGATCTCGCAAGTTATGAAACTTTGATTGACGATGCTCCACTTCTGAGTACTCATCTTCCGGGAGATTATGAAATGTGTGGACCCCCACCGCCATCTTCTTTTGTTATCACTCAAAGTATCATTCAAGTTATGGCTCGTAAGTGGAATTCAATTGCATTAAGTATTTTATAAGATGTACTTTCAGAATTCTACAGAGACGGACAAGTTGATCTGGATGATCCACTTGTTTATCACAGACTTATTGAGGCAGAGAAGTTTGCCTACGCACAGAGAACTAAGCTTGGAGATGTGAAGTTTGTAGAATCAGCAAAAGCGTTGGTGGACGATATGATGACTGAGTAGGAATAATTTATTTTGTAAAATAGGAAGATTCAAAATTCAGGGAACACACTAAAAAGATAGCCGCACTCATCAAAGAAACAGCTCAGCCTTTGGATTATTACGGTGGAGATAAACAAGATATGGTGAGTTGGAATTCAATGAACAACAGTTAGATGAATCATAATGAAAATGATGAGAAAATGAAATTTCAGAAAGATACAAAACAAGATATAAGGGTAAGAGAATTATGTTCGAACTATCACTGTCTTATTAGTTTGTTTCTCTTATTTTCCGAATATTATTTCATTGAATGACTTTAGGGGGATACTTTCTAAATAAGTTTGGCTAGAACAATCTGAAAACTATTCTGATACTATTTCAGCCAGACTCTGAAAATATCATTAAGGTGAGAGTGCATGAGACATGATTATTGTGATGTGACAGTGAAGTCAATTCTGCATTTCATTATGATTTTTATTTTTTCAGTATTCTGTTAATTTCAAGAATCTAGAGAGGAAGAATATTTGTTTTTCAGGCGCCAGATCATGGAACATCTCATGTTTCTATCATTGATTCTCATGGAAATGCAGTTTCTTGTACTTCAACTGTCAATCAAATGTAATTAATTCAAACATGATTCCTTCATTTATATCATTTTTAGTCTTGGATCAATGCGTGCTTCTCCTACTTTGGGTATCGTTTGGAACGATCAAATGGACGATTTCTCAACTCCGGGAATGAAGAATTCATTTGGATATGCTCCATCAGAAACAAATTTCATTCAACCCGGAAAACGACCAATGAGCTCTATGAGCCCAATGATTATTTATAACAAAAACGAAAACAGAGTTGAAATGGTTGCTGGAGCATCAGGAGGTTCATACATCATCTCATCAACTGCTCAAACTGTCATTCGTACTCTTCTCTTCAATCAAACAGTCAAAGCAGCTATTGACGCTCCACGATTCCACAATCAATACTTACCAGAAACAACAGAAACAGAAGAAGCAATGCCAAAAGCATTGAGAGATGTACTCGTTGAACAATACAAACAAAATTTCACTATCGTACCAAGACAGAAATCCGTCGTTCAGGCTCTCATTTCTATTGAAGGTAAGAGTTATTGTCAGGGATTTCCTTCACATTTTCTTTCGAGTACTGTCGACTCAAAACTATCTTCGTTTCAGGATTTGTCGAGGGAAACAGTGATTTCCGGCGAAAGACCGCCACTTATCCAGCTGGTTACTGATCTCTTCTTCTTCTTCGTTTTCTCAAATACTTGTCTATTTTTTACTTAATTTTATTCTCAATGTTCTCTGTCTGTTTCTGTGAATACCGATAGTCTCTTCTGTGTGACATTTTCTTTTTTTTCTCTTCCTTCTCTCTTTGAAAAAAACAAACTTCATCGTTGTAATCATGTAGCTTTACACTTTCCCGTTCTAGATCATTCGGTGACTCCTTTTCCCATTAACTTCTAGTCACCCGGGTACATTCCATGTAAGTAAATGAAACCATCGATTTATAGATGCATTCCATTCTTTTTTCGCTTTGTTAGAACTCTCCTTCTCAGTAATAAAATCTTTATAATTCTTTGATTTATTAAACATTTAGGCAGATTTCTCGACAATAGTCTTCTCTCTTTTCTCACTTGGGAACTCCAATTGAATGTTCAAAGATCCCAAATCATATGTTTTCTTTGCTTTCTCTCCTTGATTCACAAATGTCTCTGGCAGAATGTAGTTGAAACGACGGAAAGCAGTCTAAGAGAAAAACAATGATTTGCAGTCAATACTTCATTTCTTTACCTTTTCCAACTTCTTTGGATCGTCATCACAATGATGATAGAAAGAGATAACTGGCTGAAGATCAGTTTCATTCAATGGAAATCCGTTTGTATTTCCTTCCACATGGAACATTCCTTGTGGTCCAGTGTACTTTTCATCGAGAATTTGAGCAACATCTGAAAGATATATTATCCTAGATCAATCAAAGAAAAATGAATTCGAAAGCACTAAGAGAAACATACCGTCCTTCTTTCCTGGTTTCACACGGAATAGTCTGACTCTGACATTGGAAGCAGGGGCTTTTCCGCAAAGAAGAGTTCCTTTTGCACCGACTGCCTTCTTTCCTCCGATACTTGCAGCCAGAACGACCGATAAAAGACACAATAGAATTATCGGTTTCATACTGAAAAATAGTAATTGAGATTTGAAAAAATAAATAGGGGAAGTCGAAGAAAATTGACAAAAACATTGGGAGAACGAGGAAAAGAGCGACGAGTCGAATGGGAGGATGGCTAACACAACACTGATAAACGATTGTGTTTATCATTCGAAAGTAGAGATACGGAGAGTGAGAAACAGAGATAAACCTCTCTCTTTTCCATTCTTTGTTGATATTTTGATCGGTGGAAACCTTTTCGAATTGATCGAATGAAACAGTTGTTCGGAAAGAGAAAAACATTAGAAAAGCACGTACGAGAGATCCGGAAATGGCGGAAAACAGTGTATCAAGTATACTGTATATTCATTAGATCGAAAGAATACGAAAATAAAATTCAGCTAATAGCTTTCTCTCAAGAAATATATGAAATTAATCCATTTTCAAAACACCTTTAGTTCATTGCTTTTGTTGTTGAAATAAAGTCAAAGAGATTGAACCAAACCAAAAAATTTAACTTCAGATAATTGAAAAAATGTAAAAATAATGTTTGAAGACAATTGATTCGAAAAACAATCCTTGGGCGTATTGTTCGGTGGTAATTTATAGCTCAAAATGAACAGCAAAGTTTCGTTCTCTGTTCCCTCGTACTTTTATTATTAATTTTTTCCTTCTTTCATCGATAAATTAGTTTCTGATATTTCAAGGTTATTTTTAGTTGGCTAGACATTCTATATTCAGTATTATTCAGTATTATTCCAATTTGGTGATGTCTGAAATCCAATGATTTATTATCTCTAGACATTTATATTTTGATTGCACAGTGAACTCCCATCAGATTCTGTGATCTTTTTGATACTTCTATATTCAGAATCAGAAGTTCAGTATTTAATCCAGAGAAAATCCATTTTACACCTCTTCCGCCCCTGTTTCATTTCAACGTCACATCCGGGTTTTAGGGGAATTTTCAAGTCACAAGTTAGTTTTTTTTTCTGTACAACGACAGGTGCTTCTCTTTTCTTCCATTATCTGTGGTCCTGACACCCGAGTGGAATGTACTTGTCACTTTCGACAAAACGGAGGTTATCATCTTGTCTTGATTTCCTAGGACCAACGAAACCAGCATGTCGCTTTTAGGTGCCGCCCGGAAATGTCAAAAGATTTATTTTCTGATGAAAAAAGGAAACAAATTGTCTCATTATTCGACTCGCCCGGAAGGTTTTTTTCTCTCTTTTCTTTCCACTTTCTTCCGTATTGGGACATTAGAAATAGGGCCAATAAACGTATTGTAATATAAAAAGTAGATGTTTGGCAGGAGATGAGGGCATGCAGCTGAAGCCAAAAACACAACGCAAACATTAATCTCTTTCTCGTTTCTTTTGGCATTATTTCATACACGCGGGTCCCTTTCCTTCTTGATTTATTATGAGTTACTCACAAGGGTAATCTCATTTTTTTCTACTTTCTATTGAGTTTCTTCGCTAAATATACTCATGTTTCAAGTTCTTTTTTTCGTTTGTTTACAGATACAAGGTTCTGCAAAAATGAATTCTTTATGACCATGTGACATGGTAGAAAAGGTCCTTTTCTAGTTTGCTTTAGCAAGCCAGACTGTTTCGCTGAACCTCAGCTCGACTATAATAGACTACAGTGTTTCGTATCAAGGTGAAACGAGTTTTTCCTCATTTCTCAAAAATCTATAAATTTATTTCCTTTTCTATATAAATGTTCAGTCTATTCACCCAATTCATGTAATCATTTTTGAAGTTAAATCTACTGAAACTTCTAAACGGTTCTTCCTCCAATCTATCACCTCGTTTATCTAGAATTCAATTCAGAGAAATATATAATCCGAGTACATATTTCAACAAATTAACTATAAACGATCATAAATCTGACAAAAGACAAATAAATACTTGTCAGAAACAGGCGTACCACTCCTTTTTTCTTCAATGTCTGAAGCAAAAATTTGCACTTTTTCATTGTGTTGTGTTGTCTTTTTTGATGTCAATTTGTTGAAATTCGAGAATCTGAAAAAGAAAACGAAGAGATTTTTGATGGGCATTTCCGGACGTCCGAGATTTTTGATCGTTCCCAGTTAAACATCGAATACTCGTGGTCTTCTGACCCCTGTGGTATCCTTTAGTTGCAGATAATTCAATTATTCTGAGAAGCAAGGCGAGATTCGCATTTTGTGTTTTTTTTTCCAAAATCTGTTAGTGGGCGACAATGGAACAGAATGTTGTCAGAATGTTGAATTCGTATTTCATGCCCACGTACATTGTGTTAGTCCATTATATAACTTTGGAAGAGTGTCACACATTTGTTCATAGACACAAATGAAAAAAAAGAGCCGCCTGTTCATGACAAACCACTCATTTGCTCTTTGGACAATTTATTACCTTGCCTATGTTTCTCGCATCCATCATCATCACTCCAGATCTCTGTGTTTTCTCGCCCGCAACTTTCTTGTTTAATCCATCATTTTTTTCTTTCTTTGTTCAACTTTTTCATTATTCTCATAAAAATGAGTGTGGAAAAGAAGAAGAAGACGTGGTGATATATGGAGGAAGAATCTTCCGAAATCGACGGCGTGCAGCAAAATGAGGTGCCATCATCCAGTGGCATCCGGCCGAGCAGAGCGTTCTAAATTAAATTTCGTGGGTGCGCGCATCAACTCAGAGGGAGGGAGAAGAGCTGGCTCACCTCTTGTGAGCCGCGTGCTCCTAAGGACATCACCACGACTTGTTCTTGACACATTTTCTCACGCTTCTCACCGTATGCCTCCGGCGGTTTTTTCGTTTTGTCGAAATCCGACAATTTTTGTATTTGTTCCCTCCCTCACTTACTCTCACTTTTTCATCTTTACTCTCGAAATTCGTTTTTCTTTGTAGAGAAAAAGAGAAGTTCAAGTTATCAGTCTGTCAACTTTAAACGTTGCTTCATGATCTCATCGTGAGAGATACCTGTCAATCAGCTGATTTTGTATTAGAATTTCTCTTAAGAGGAAGTGGAACATTCAGGATCTTTTTTCCAAAGAGATCCAAAGGTTTCCTCCTAGAGATTTGGGCAAGATTCGAATTCTTTCTGAACCCGTGATATGTAAAGTTGAGAATATTAGTTTTTGGTGATTTTGAATGCTTTCTCCGCTAGTTTTACTGTTCGCTACCTCCAATATTTTTTTTGATAAGAGATCTTTTTTCAGCTCTTGGTTTCAAACATTTTTTTAAACAAAATAGATATCCGTGATGTTTCTTTCCAATAGATTCTTCTTTCTTTTAAAATTTTATTTTTCCATACTTTTCAATATGAACCAATGGAACACGAATCGTTCCCTTTTGTTTCTTCTAAGAGTTTTTCTGTCATTTTAGTACCTTCTTATTTCAAAAACTCGTGTCCTTTTTTGCTGACCACACCAGTTGAAACACTTCGTCGTGCCGTAAGCCGTTTCGTAATCTCTTTTGATGGGAAGAGCCAACTTTGCGGTTTCCTCTCGCTTCTCGCTCTCTCCTTACTACTTTTCTGTTCATTTTATTTCAAAAAGTCAAAAGTTGACAAAAAATAAATATTTGATATGCACACAGACATCGTCCCTAATTGTTCGTCTGATCACTTATTGCCTCCAGGGAATACTTTCCGATGTTTGACCATTTCGGAGGATTTCTCACTCTGTGCAGCTCCATTTGTACTTGATTCAGACTTGTCTTGAAATGTGAAAAACAAGTTTTCGGGCAAGCGGAACTTTCGAAAATTTCAAGTAGTATGGGAGTCTAATGCAATTAAAGACACTCTGAAAATACGGTGATCAAGTAGAGCTTTGAGAGTTCGAGAAATTTCAAGGATTAAAGAAGGAAACCCTTGGAAAATAGAAGGATCAGACGATAGAATAGTCTTGTTCCAACCCGGATATTTTTCAGTTTTCGTATGACGGATGACATTTCCGAGAGATTGGAAAATATACTATCATTGTATTCTTTTTTGAAATCTGAGCTCATTTTCCAAGAAATATTAAAATTGAAATGAATTTGTCATTATTCAAATTATTTGTAGAATCACTCATTCTGTGGTACAAAGTAAGATAGAATACCGATTGTTTCATGAATCTGAAACTAGGTATCTGAACCCTTTCTGCGGCTTTTAATAGAGAAAGAACGCTAAATATAACGCATTCTATTCATTTAATTATGTGTTTTCTTCATAAATTCCTAGAATATTTTTATTTTGTCGAGTTGAAAACTTGAGAATCGTGCCCTTTCAGCTATTATAATTGTTCGAAAATACCATGAGAAGTAAACAAAAAGTGAACGAAAAAGGACCGACCTTTCTATAAAAATCTGATGGAAGTTGAAATGCTTTTGTTTCTTTCGAATCCCGTTAGCATTCAAAATTGAAAACTTCCGTTCTCCGGGACTTCAGTTCTTTGAACTTTATTCCACTTTCACAGGTTGCCTTCAGGGGTTCTGTTTACTTCACTGAAATTCAGAAATTCTTTGCCCTACATCCCAAAATAAAAAAAGAAAGAGCCATTTGGTATCCAGGCATCTTCTCCATTTCGTCGTGTTTCTTTTCGTGTTTATGTCATTTTCTTTTCCGAAAATATGCACTTCGAGGATGATTGTCGCCGTATTTATTTATAATAATACATCTTCGTAAATCGAATCGAAAAATGAAAAGGACATTAAATTTAAATGGTCTTCCTTTTCTCTTCTTATATAAATGTCTATTTTCTAGTCGGTCGCCTCCTTTCTAAATCCAATTTCTTCATGCGCATATCATCTCTTTTCGGACTGCTTG
Organism: Caenorhabditis tropicalis; assembly: GCA_016735795.1. Taxonomy (NCBI): domain Eukaryota; kingdom Metazoa; phylum Nematoda; class Chromadorea; order Rhabditida; family Rhabditidae; genus Caenorhabditis; species Caenorhabditis tropicalis. Next base: position 9,345,458 of record CM028618.1, on the reverse strand, counting down.
TCCCCCCTTCTTTTCGCACTTTCAGGACCTTTTCCCTCTGTTTTTTCTTGCATTTCCATGTTTTTGCTACTGAACCCGTCGACGTCAAAATCAAATCATTTCGGTCATGTTTCGTCTACACCATCTATGGTCAATCCCGTCTGGTTCCCCCCTCTCCCATCTCCAGATTCTCACCGTCCTCCCGTTTCGTTTCCACTTTTTTTCACTTCTTCGTTCGGTTCGAAGCCTTGTTTGGAGCTAAACAAACAAGTACGTTTTCTTTGTCGTTTCACTCAAAACGCCTGAAACATATCCCATTTTCTCATTTCATTTTTCTGAAAATTGCATTCTTTCTTTGAATAACAACGCTTCTCTCATTTTGATTCGTTTCTTTTTCAGATCAGTTGAGTTGAAAATTAATTCTGAGATGCAACTTTTTTATTTGTAAATCTAGATTTCAGTTTTGTGAAAACTTTTTGGGAACTTTTTTCTGAGGAATGAAATGATCGAAACAGTCCAATCTGAATCTGACGAAAATCAATTCTGAAAAACCGTATCCTCTTATATTTGAGAAAAATCTTGAAAGAGCTAGATTTCCAATACTCAAAACACAATTGTTTTCTATTCAATATGAGTTTCCCTTCGATCTGTGATAATTTCCGGCCGTTCGTTTTTCAACCCCCGCTCATTTTTCTCTCTTTTTTCTTGGAATAACAACAATATTTTCTGAAAAACATTCCTCCTCTTCTCACCTATCCAACTATTCATTTGTAATACATCATAATTTCTTATAAGATTCATCTACTTCCATTTTTTTGCTTTCTGATCCTGATTCAGCGCGTGATTTCAACAGAAAAAGTGAAATAAAATCACAGTTCAGTGATTTTCAGCTACATAGTTCATATAAATATAGATATGCTTCAGTTATCATAATCTGCAACATTCTTCGAAAAACGCCGCACTTTTTTGAGAAATGGCTTCCAAAGATTATATATTAATCTAAGGAATACACTTCAAATAGAGTTTATTCGATTCAAGACTGATATTGCAAACGAAGTTTTCCAAATTCTCGAAATCTGTATTTCCCATTCCCTTTTGTTAGTTCTCACTACACACTTCCATTTTCCTCTTGTCCGTTCTTTTCGTCATTCCACTTTTCCGATTGGATTGGTTGTCACCGTCCCCTGTGGCTCATCCTAAAAACTTTTTTGCCACTTTCAATCTGGATACGATCACATCCAAATTCACATCATCATCATCATCATCTTCCAAATCGTCTTCATCTTCTCTCCAGATGGCCTCCCATCATTTTTTTCTATCAATGTAATTTGTTGAAAAGCATTCCGGCACTCCAATTCCAATTTAGTTGCTCCTTTTGTTTGTCGCTTCTTCCTCCATCTTTTTCTTCTTGTCCTTCTGATAGGCGACACAGATTTGCGTGCAAAAAAAAAGAAGAAGAAAAAGCAAAAAATTTGAAGAGGAGCAAGTGAAAACCACTCGAACAAATTGAATTATTTTTCACTGATGACAGATGTTCGATGTCGTTGATGACAGGTACTGTCGGAAGGTACGTGCTGATTTGAATCCTCCGTTACTCACGTTTTCTTTTTAAACTCAGATCATGCATTTGAAGTTAGTTTCCTTTCTGAAGTATTTTTCTATCACAGAGCAGATAAACAGTACCAACTGAAATGTCACTAGAGGTCACAAGCTTTTAAAACTGGGAATTATAATACAAAATGGCATCGGAGCTTTTTAAATCTTATGGTAAACAGAAAACGTGGAAAGCTCAATAAATCACGAAAACAGAAAACCTACTTTTAAACAAAGCGATTTTAAGCTCGCAAGTTACGATATTTTGTATTTTCATTTTCTGTTTCTATGAGCTCGAGCTAAGATTGAGATGAAGAGCCCACATGTTCAAACAGAAACTTGTGGAAAGTTACACGTGGTTTAATGACAACTATAGAAACTCCTTTTGTCACTAAAATGTATTAGTTAAACTAAAGATTTAGACAAAAATGAAGCAGACAAAGTAGATATAACAAGCTGTTAGCCGTCGTCACAATTCGCAAAAGTTTACGAGCCAGATGTATCTGAAGTTTGTTGTGTTGTGGTATTGAATTCCCCCATTCCTCAGGTACGAAATCACTCTTTCAAACTGCCTTTTGACTCGTCTCCACTTGTGTGGCGACCTACTGAAAGCCTCAAAGAGCTTTTCTTGCTTTTTCGTGCATGTGACTCCTGACTACAACTGACCTTCTCTTCTATTAATTGAATCATTTTATCTAGTGTCACATCTGAAGATTCGACTACTACGCAATCGCAACAAACAAAAAGAAACACGGGAATCCGTAGATCCATATTTTTCAAAATTTGAAACATATATCCGACTCATCTAACTCCAATCAACTATTCCAAAATGTGATGTCATGTTTCACGGAACGACGAATTCGTCCACTTCTATCCTTTTTCCGTTTCAAGTCATCTCTCTCTCTCTCTCTCTTCCGGGGTCCTTTGCTCTCAGGCTGATTCTTTCCTCACGTTTTTCCTAATTGTAGAAACACATCTTCCTCTTCTTCTTCTTCTCCTTCAAATAGCATCAGTCGAAAACTTTCTGCTCTTCGCATGTCCTACTTACTCTGATTGCCTTAGTTAGTCACAGAGCCAGCAACAACTAACTGCACCAAAGTGGGCGGAGTTTCTTGGGGAGCAACGTGCGTGCTCCATGCTCTTTTCAGAAGGTCTTCACAGAATTCTTTTTTTGAGTCTGTGTCATCACAATGAACATGTGCGAGTGCATCCGGCTGGATTATTCTTTTCGTTTGAGTACTTCATCTTTCTGAACTCTTTTCTCCTACATCTCTTTCTCTTTTCATCTCTTTTTTGACATCTCTTTTTTGACAGTGAAGTGGTTGGTCCTCTGATCGATAGACCTAGACATTCCAACTCAAATATCGTCTATTTTCTTCTTCTTCCTGATTCAAAATTTCATTGGATTCACTCTCTTTAATGCTCATTTTTCCATTTGCAGTTTCCCAAAACGTTCATATTTTCCTGAAACTCTCTAGCTCATCAGTATCTTCTAGACCACTAAAACATTAATTTTTCTATTGTTTTTTGTGTTCAAGAATCACTCAACTTTACGTTTTTCTTCCAATTTTTGTTGTGTTCAGTGTTCCGTTTCACACGACGCCAACACAATGATTACCATTTCCTTCTGAACACCTCCAAACACTAATTCAATTTCCTTCCGACTCCCACACCTTTCTCTCTTACTGTTATTCGTTTTTGTCTGTTTTTGTTCATTCTGATAACAATAACATTTCGTTTGCAATTTGAGGTATCTACACGTAATCAGTTGTCGATGAGGTGAAATATGAAGTTTATTCCTGAAATTACTCTACTCTTGCTTTTATTCGTACACTCTTCACAGGTTTGTGGTTGTTATTACTAGAACCTAGTTGATTCAAGATCTTTCTCTCTTTCTTTTTATATCCTATAAGCAAAGAAAGAGATAATCGAATTGTTTGAGTGAGAGAAGTGCAAAGATTGAAATATCCGCTATATTTAGGCCAAAGGAAAACGACGGAAATGTCCAGAGGGTGCGTGGTCGGAAGGAAAAATCATGAACACAATCATGAGCAACTACACCAAAATGTTACCTGATGCTGAGGACAGTGTACAAGTGAACATTGAGATTCATGTACAGGTGAGTATGTAATTGAGACTGAGATCCTTTGATTTCTAACTAAGCTAACTAAAACTCTTCTATCGATAAGAGTTCAAACTGAAAGCAATGGAACTGAAAAGCAGAAGAACAACAGTTTAGATTCGTTCTTTTTACTTGTTTCCACTTTTCTTTCCATTTTTTCTTCTTGATGAACTGCTTGAACTGAAAACGGTCACATGAGGATAAACTTGATGGAATGACAAGTTTTGTGCCCAGAAGGCAGTTTTGCACTGAACTTCTGCATTTGTTTGCAGACTTTCAAAACACAGAAGATGAGAAACTCTGCCCATAAGTCGATGGGATAATGAAAATTAGGAAGTGTGTGTGTGCAGAATTCGTGGAATTTTTTCATGGAAGTTGTAAAAGGAAGGATAGAGTCAAGGGTCATCAATCTAAAATGTCTCTATCTGTTTCTAGGTCAAAGAGTTTTTTCTTCTTTTCGGAAGAAATGTAGGCCTTGTTTACATCGAACTACAAACAATCCATCTGTAGATGTTTGAAGCCAATTCCTCTTCTCTCTTCCTCAATTTTATGATCATAACTCAAGAGTTGTTCGAAAATTTCTTTTTTCGGTCACAACTCTACCCGGATTTCCTTTTTTCGAAAAATATAAAAATGGAAAAGTACTTGAGATGTTTTATCAAGTTGGCGGCACTTCTCACTGCATTTGATGAAAAAGTGTTTGATAAGTTTGTTGAGAAAACTGTTCCCTTGGGAAAAGACATGGTGGCAGTTTTGGAAACATTTTCATGGACAAGAAAAGAATAGAATGACAGAAATGGAACAAGAAAATTGAAAAAGATGAAAAAATAGAACAGGAACTCATTTTCAGGATATGGGAAGTTTAAATGAGATCTCTTCGGACTTTGAAATAGACATTCTGTTCACTCAACTGTGGCATGACTCTGCACTTTCATTTGCTCATCTTCCCGCTTGTAAACGGTACGAACAAACACATTTGGGAGTGTCCTGACATAGTAATTTCAGAAATATCACAATGGAAACCCGTCTTCTTCCAAAAATCTGGTCTCCAAACACATGTATGATCAACTCAAAACGGACTACCGTACACGCTTCCCCATCTGAAAATGTGATGGTTATCCTTTACGAGGTTAGTCTGCTTTTTGATTTTGTGACGTCACATCTGGAAATGTCTGAAGAGGACGTGTTAAGAGCGTATCCTTGTCTTGTTGGAGGCGACAACGTTTTCTCAGTTTAGTGAATTATTGATGATACGCATCTCTCTAATTACTCGAATACTTACACCTTTATCTGAGAATAGAACAAGAATTGAGAGGCATCAGAGAAAGCACTTCAATAGATGAAACAGAGTAAAAAAGGGAGCATTTCTTGTTAGTCTTCTTCCTTCGATTCCTAGGACAAAACGGGGGGAAAATTGATTCTTTATAAAGTGAGAAAAGTAAATTTTATCAAAACAAAGATCAAATAAATATTCATAACAGTTGAAAAGATGAAACTTCTTGGAAATATAAGGAGGAAGTAAAAAAAAAGCTTCTAGAACGGAACAGTGTGGATCAATCATCGTCTGAGTGTTAAATCTCCGTGTAATTTGGATCTTCGACAGTTTCCATTCGACGTTCAAACGTGTATTCTTATCTTTGAATCATACAGTCATAATTCTGAAGAAGTCGAATTACACTGGATGGAAGAAGCCGTTACTCTGATGAAACCAATTCAACTTCCGGATTTTGATATGGTCCATTATTCAACAAAGAAAGAGACATTACTCTATCCAAATGGTTATTGGGATCAACTTCAAGTCACTTTTACATTCAAACGACGTTATGGATTCTATATAATTCAAGCATACGTTCCAACGTATCTCACAATTATCGTCTCATGGGTATCATTTTGTATGGAACCTAAAGCACTTCCAGCAAGGACTACTGTAGGAATATCCTCTCTTCTTGCCTTGACATTCCAGTTTGGAAATATTTTGAAAAATCTTCCAAGAGTCTCATATGTAAAAGGTTTGTTGTTTCAGCAGTTTTTATGAAAACCCTACGAAAGATATTTAAGCAATGGATGTCTGGATGCTCGGTTGCATATCTTTTGTGTTCGGAACCATGGTCGAATTGGCATTTGTTTGTTACATTTCCCGTTGTCAGAATAGCGTGCGAAAGTGAGTTTTCTTTGATTATTTGATGAAATCGAATTCTGAGAAATCTCACGAAACCAAAACAATTAATAACTCAAAATTGAATTCATCTTGTTATTACTGTAACAGGAGTTGTTTGCAGCGCTGAGCGACGTCGGGAACGGATGAGAAATTCTCAGGTGTGGGCGAATGGATCATGTAGAGCAAGGAGTAATGGGTATGCAAACGGGGGATCAATTATATCACATTATCATCCGACAAGTAATGGAAATGGAAATAATAATAGACAAGACACACCATTAGTTACTGGAAGGTTGGTTTTTGAGAAGAAGATTCTGAACTCTTTCGGTTGAATTGCAGAGGATCTCTTCATCGAAACGGGCCTCCGTCTCCTTTAAATCTTCAAATGACTACGTTTGATTCTGAAATTCCATTAACATTTGATCAGGTAAATTCAAGTTTTGTTATTTATTTCTGTTTCCGATTTCATCTTTTTTCGTGGTTTTCTTTTCTTTTTTCAAAAACTTTCTGATTCAATTTACCCACTTTTATTGAAACTATCGACTAACCAAATTTCTGTTCAGCTACCAGTTTCCATGGAATCCGATAGACCCCTGATTGATGAGGTAACTGCAAAAGAACAGTAGAGTCACCTTGAATTCCCTGTGTTTCTACCCACTCAATCCTTCTGTATTTTCTGTTTGATCCTATCCACTTTCAGTGTCAAATTCACCTCTAGTTTCTTAAATTTCAGATTACGATTCTTTTCCATCAAATCTCAGTATTAAGATCTTTAGAACATATAGAAAAAGAAATAGATTGCATGTGACATTTCGTAACATAAATGTCATTAAGAGCTTCATCGAATTCTGATTTAAGCCTATCCACATCACATAAGATAAAATTTCATATAGGCCACTGCCAAAGCAAAGAATTTATGTTGTTTACTATGTTGATTCTATGTTTTATCGATGTCTGACAAATGACTTCTGTGTAAAAGTATTATATGTAAGCCACATTGCTGAAGTCTGTACACTTGTGAAATGCACAATGTATTCATTTCACTGCTGTCTCATGTCTTTTCATGTTCATTTGTTCTGTCCCTGTTCTCATTCTTATTCTCTTCTAATTCCAGATGCGTTCATCGTCTCCACCTCCGCCTTCTGGATGTCTTGCCAGATTTCATCCAGAAGCTGTCGATAAGTTCTCAATTGTTGCTTTTCCTCTGGCTTTCACAATGTTCAATGTAAGTCTCAAAAGAGTACAAACAAAAAAAGAATTCTGATCTTTCAGCTCGTCTACTGGTGGCACTATCTCTCTCAGACATTTGATCAAAACTATCAATGATCATGTCGTTCTCTCCGTTTAAAAAATAATAAAAAACAACCGGTATCTTCATTTTCTCCGATGATTCGCAGGCTTTTCACAGGGTTTCAACAATGTATCTCATTCATTTTTTCATAGCACTTTCCACATGTAAACTATTTTTAGAATTATTTATGTACATGATGTGTATCTTCAAAGACAAATAAAATGAGAAATGATATTCGAAGAAGTATTCATCACACACTTTTGATTGTTGCATATCCGTTCGAAGAAGTCGTTTTCACGTGGAATTGTTTAGCTTTTCCTCGACTCGGCGTCGTATTCAATTCTTCCATATTTCTGAGAAAAAAACTCAATTATTCTTGTTCCATGAAAGATCAATCAAAAGGCGAAATTGGATGCAATTATCTATATAATCAACCTACCTGCACGAGACAACTGCAGCAATTACTTGGCGATATTTAACTGAGAATATTAGATAAATGAAGAAAGTAGACATTGAATAAGTCACGAGAAGGAGATTTGATATGTGATGGAGAACACGAAATAAAGTGAACTGAAATGAGGAAATAAAATATGAAATTGACAGAGATCACAACCTGAAACTGGGCATATGTCTTGAATATAAGGTTAACAAACTTGAGACTCGTATTGAACATGTGGCAAGAGGCATACAATATGACCATAACTAGAAGCATTGTTGTCGTTCTTTTATCTTTTTGTTGTTGAGTTGTCAGTAGCTTTCGCTCTTCATTTGATTTTTTGAGTTGTTTGATCACTTGGATATTGGTGACGGAAATCACGGCAAATGGAATCAAAGTGTCGAAGAATATGGATCGAATTCCGTAATATAAGATGAAATACCATTTGTTATTCGAACTATGAGACAGTCCCATGTTCACAATACCAGTCGATAAGCTGAACATTTGAAATTATCGGAGGAATTTCTTCCTGTTTGGTTCTTCACAACCTCTTAATTTTCTTTTTGTTTTATTGCTCTTTTACTAGATTTATAAAACAAAGAACTGCCAAATCGTAAAACACAACTCGTTTTCCCACAATAAACAAAACATAATCCTTTCGGTTTTCACTAAAACTTTTCCTCACAAGTAGCTTACTTACTCTGCCGTGAATTCTAAGAATCTTGGAGCATTGAACATTATGGCAATTACGACAATGTAGATCATCGCTCGTATCGTATTCCTTAAAGTACACCAGACTTGAACCTGAAGAGGACGGCAGACAGCGAACCATCTTTCGACGGCAATCAACACAATGATGTACTGGCTTGTCATTTTGGCTGTACAACCAATTGGATAGACGTAAACAATACAAAATGCGCTTAGAATTGTGTGAAATGATCCTATTTTCATATAACCAGGACTGAAATTATCTTCGTGATTCTTTCAATCTTTAAGAGGAAGAGACTTACATAAAAGGGAGTTTATAAAGAGAAAAAGTGGGAAGAGCAGTTAGAAGAACAATGAGATCAATTATTGATAAACTGAGTAGTAGAAAACCAACCTGAAAATGAAAAGTTTTTCAAAAGTCATGAATTTTAAAATTATCGAAAAGTTGCCATTTTACTCTTTCTCTTGGAAATCATAGTTCAAAAATTTTCGGAATTTCAGAATTTAGGGAAGTTCAAGAAAAAAGGGAACATACCGTACTCTTCTTCATATGCTTTCTACTGTAGACAAAAATGGATACTGTGTTCCCAAATATTCCAATCACAATAATCGGAAGCATAATCATAGCAAACACCTCATTCACTGTGAAACTGTATGAATTCGAAGGAGATGACACAGTTGTATTTGGAAGCATATATTCCTGAAATAACATTTTGAGAGAATGATAAAAAGTGGGGTAATAGGTCATGTTCAATCCTACTTTTGATGATGAATTCGAAGAAAATGAGGTTATATTCAGCATTTCTTTTCCGGAAATTTGTGTTTGATTCATCAGAAAACTCTGCTACTTTCAGTTAACTTTCAATATATTGAGAGAAAAAAGGAATGAAAGTAATGGAAAAAGTTCATCATTCTTCAAAGTTTCAACGGTAATTACATCTCTCTAGAGAGTTGTCGTCTATTCATTCTGTTTCTCCTTCTCTTGCTTCTATTCTTTTTCAACTTTTATTCTCTTTGAACTTACCAATTCAAAATGAGTTCTTCCATAGTGGTCAATTACGGGAGGCATCGGAGAAATAGTTTTTGAATTCTGAGGAAACGATGTGACCATCATCTCTTCCGTTTCTTTTTTCTATTAGCTCATGTTGTTTTTTCCTGCTGAAATGAGCTCTTATTATCGGTTTATGGACAGTGATCGTTCCAGGAATAAAGTTATTTTAATGCATCTGGAAAGAAGAGGTAGCGTGTGTGTGTGTGTGTAGAAAAAAGAGGATGAATATGGATTTATGTAAAAAGGAAGGAAGAGATATGACGAGATGAAGGAAGGAAAGAGGAGGCGGAAGGATAGATGATACGAAAAAACCTTATACTTTTCTATGGCTAACAAGACGAAAATTGGCGTCGTCTTTTCAAAAACAAAACGAGGGCGTAAATGAATTTGGAGGAGAAATGAAGCACACGAGAAAAGAAAAAAGAAGAAACATTCACACAATTTATTCTCCGAAGAACACAAAAACACACTTCTCCATGCATTTAAAAACGACAGATTCAAGAAAAGAGCTTCCGTTCTTCTAGACTGAATTGATCTTTAATTGTTAATTGAAACGGTCACTTATCGATGGTTTCATCAGAAAAGGCAATTTACAAATTAGAAACAGAATAACTCAAAACATTTTGAGTAAACGGACTCCCTGTTTCGATGGTCCTCACTTTTCGAAAAAAAGAACCGGAAAAAAGAATGGAAATTTAGTTTTTGAGAGTCCCAGGAGGACTCGGAAAACATAGTTTCTTCTACATTCATAAGTCAAATAATCGAGTATTTCCTAGTAAACATTACCCTAAATGGAATCGGTTTTTTTGTTTCAGAAGATGATCTTCATATTCTCACGTTTTTCAAATAGTCCTGTTCAAATCGAAAATGAATTTATTGAAGAGTCAATAGTATTTTCTCTGAAAATTTTATTCGAAGCATGCGATTTCAAAAATAAATTCAGCCAGTCTAGGAAAAAACGGAAAGCCAAAAATATTTGGACAGAATACAAATTGTGAGAGACTAAATTGAAAAAGGACAAACTCTTTTTGTATTCATATTCACGATTGCAAAACAAACCAGGAAAAATAAAGCTTCCAGAATCAAGAAACGATTTTGAAATTCACAACTTCTTTTTTTTTTCATTCAGAAACAAAACTTCCATTTTAATACATGGAAAAAAATGTTTGAACCTTTCTGAACTTTATTCACAAAAATATATACAAGAGCAAGAAATATACAGTAGTTATAGTCATGGAATAAACATTCAGACAGGATGCGGATTGCTTGATGAGTGCCCTTTTGTATTTCGACAGAACATTGATTTCACTGTCGCTCGATATTTTTCGGAAAAGATCATGTAATCAGCAAACGAAAAAAGAGGATGACAACACATGAAAAAATTGGAAATTTCTTTTCGAACATTTGATATCTGCAAAGAAGTTTTGAGTTGGAATCATTGGAGTGTAATCTGAAATGATATTGAAACTAGTATTTTAAAAGTACCTCCACTGGCAGTAATTTTTTGAAAAGAGAATCCACGTGATTATATTCGATGAGCATACTTGGAAAATGAGTTGCCACGTAAGACAACAGAACAGCCAACAACATTAACGCAGTTCGACGATCTTTGAATGACTGAAAACGAAATGAAATAGGAATAAGATTTCAATTGTTTTGTTCCAACTTGAGAAGTCATTCTCATCCGTTCGCGTTGAGACCATTTCAATAAACAAATAATTGAAATATTGATAATCAGAAGAACAAAAAATATGATGAAAGCATTGAAAATGTGGTCATCAAAAGAGTTGATAATCTTGATTATGATATGTTCCTTCCATTTTTTATCCGTAATCGGATGACCTTCAAAACTATATCAGAAAACATTTGAAATTCGTTTACAGAGTTCATCTCACCTAATTTTCTCTTCCACGAATCTAGGAATGGAAATAATAATTGAGAAAATGAATGAAACTATTAGAAGAAACTTTGTTCTTTTCATATTACATAAGGATTTGGCCTGAAAACAAAAAGAAATAGAAAATAGGAGACCGTTTAGTTCAACCTCCATAGGAAGAAAAACAGCTATCCATTGTTGAACTGAAATCATAATTGAAATACAGACGCACATGTATTTAGTGACATGAGTCAACGGATAGACATATAATTGACTGTATGCCTTGAACTTCGGATAATCTGTTTTACTTTCGAGACAATAACTGGAAATTAGAAAAATATTTGTGTCGAGTTGAACTAAAATTACAAAAATGGAATGGATGAAATAGAGAAAACTTCGAAAGAGGTTAGAAGGAAAAACCATTCGAAAATCGAAAGAAATGCAAGAAGATATCCAACCTTCAAGAATATTAGATGAATTACAAGAAGAGAAAGAAACCTACAGTAGTCTTCAATTGGCATGGTCTCGTGTAAACATAGACAGATATTCCAGTCTGAATAAGGCCAACAGTGAACAAAGGAAGAGCAGCAACTGCCAAATATTCTGGTAAGTTGTAAAGGCACATGTTCTTCTCCATTTCCTGAACATATACATATTACCGTATATTGTTCTCTCATAGAACACAAAGATCGGATAAATTTTCAATTTTTTCTTCATTGGTAATAAAAAAACATCCGGAAAATGGGATAATTTAATGAAATTAGGAAGTCTGTTAATCTGTTTTTACATATTAACTTCTATCACACTAAGAATAATAATATTTTTGAACCAGAAACTCAATCAATCAGAAATCTCACTTCTTCTTCCTCTCGTAAACGTCGAAACTCTGACACTGACATTTTTGGAGTTTCAAAACGAAGAGACGTCTGAAATCAAGTATTGGAAATGAGTTTAATTAAAATAGTCGTCACAATGTTTTGATGCAACAAATCGTAATCTTCCCCAAACGGATCCTTCACAATTGCATTCAAATGGAAAGACATTTCACAAAAGACGATTAACTGAATAAGAAGTATTCGTTTTTTTGTGTTCCTCGTGCAAAGTAAATTAAGAGCACTCGAAGAAAAGGACGTCGAGCACGGGTTCCTCTGATGAAAAACCGAAAACTGAAAAACAAACTGACGGATGTACGAGGGTTTCACTCCGGAAATTTGTGTGGGCACGTGACGGCTTTGAGAAGAGGTGGGATTCTGAGATGAGGTTATCGAGTGTGGGCTTTTTTAAAGAAAGGTTCGAATAAATGTTGGAAAAGCTCACACACAAACAAAATGTTTTTCTTAAATTTAGCCAATGAGATGGAATACGTCAGATGTAGTATAACGCCTTCGCCTATTTCTCTATTCTATTTTTCGTAAAAAGGAAAATGAAAGAAGCGGATTTCAATTAAACTTGATTGAATGGATAAGTGTGAAACATGTAACCTCTGCTCTAAGACAGAAGTTGCTATTTCGTAGATCACATGACCACTCAGTGAAATTCTTGAATATTTTACAATAGAAGAATGCCTGAAAGATATAAAATTAAGAGCACGTGGTTGAACATTTATATTCATGAGCTTGCTATAAAATATTTATTCAAAGAGACAATTCGTTGGATTAGAATAATTGTGGCCCTAAAGAGGGCCGTTGGGTTCGGTTTTTGTTGTAGGGGTGATAATAAACGGGTGATAATAAATTATCCTCCGAATCCGTACAGGGTTCTTCCTTGGCGCTTCAAAGCGTATACGACGTCCATGGCGGTAACGGTCTTTCTTTTGGCGTGCTCGCAGTAAGTGACAGCATCACGGATGACGTTCTCGAGGAATACCTTCAACACTCCTCGAGTCTCTTCGTAGATGAGTCCAGAAATACGCTTGACTCCTCCTCTTCTGGCGAGACGGCGAATAGCTGGTTTGGTGATTCCTTGGATGTTGTCACGAAGGACTTTGCGATGGCGCTTGGCACCTCCTTTTCCGAGGCCTTTTCCTCCCTTTCCACGTCCGGACATATTGACAATTGAATGAAGACTCACAAGTGAGATTGTGTGAAATGAGAACAATTCTCTTTTGGTTCAATCTGCGGTGGTTGGGCGGAGTCAACCTTACCACCCTGCGGGGACACATTTCTCTGAACCCTCTCCATTTATACGTTGTATCACTTGCCCCGCCCCGCCACCACAATACCTTTAAAAGCAGCCAGTAGACAGTGAGTATTCAGATCTAAACGGATTCTACAAAATGGCACGTACCAAGCAAACCGCTCGTAAATCGACAGGAGGAAAGGCTCCAAGAAAACAATTGGCCACCAAAGCTGCTCGCAAGTCAGCCCCAGCCGCTGGAGGAGTCAAGAAGCCACATCGTTATCGTCCGGGAACCGTCGCTCTTCGTGAGATCAGACGTTACCAGAAGTCGACGGAACTTCTCATCCGCAAGCTGCCATTCCAGCGACTTGTTCGTGAGATTGCTCAAGACTTCAAGACTGATCTTCGATTCCAATCTTCCGCCGTCATGGCTCTTCAAGAAGCTGCTGAGGCTTACCTTGTCGGACTCTTCGAGGACACCAACTTGTGCGCTATCCACGCTAAACGAGTCACCATCATGCCAAAGGATATCCAACTCGCCAGACGTATCCGAGGAGAACGTGCTTAAATTTAAGCTCGTTTGAATCAAACAATCACCGAACCCAACGGCCCTCTTCAGGGCCACAATCATTTTTAATCCAAACTGTTGTTGAATAAATTGAAAGCTTCTCATTATTACTCCGATCTTCATTACAATCATTCGTTTTACTTGAAACTTTAAGGGAGTCTGGAACACGCCACCGTTTGAAGAAATATTAAAATTTCTTCAAAAACAGGTTCTAATGGAAGGGGCATAAATTGAAGAAGTGCGCGTGTAACTTCGTCAAATATATTTACGATCAGTGCAAAATAACCAAAAATATGTAAAAGGACTTCGAGCAGTTTGTAACTTTAGGCTCTTCACAATTAGAACACGTTCATTACTTCACAACTGAAACAAAAGACATTGTTAAAACATTTTCAAAATAAATTATTAGGATACGCTTTGTGCGGTTCTGCGATATTCTCTGTGAGATGTTCATCGCGCAGGGAACAATTTTTTCTGAAACTATTCATCTAAATTCGAACAAGAAATGAACTGATTGTGCACTCTATTAGTTATGTAAACAAGAGTCTTATTGTTTTTTTTTAATAAGTCTGGTGTTTCGACAGTCAAATATTCGTCGAAAGTGCGTTCGAGATTTAGTCGAAGAAGGCATTTGTAGCCGGAGAAGTATTGAATACGACACCGAATAAAATGGAAGAGGCAGAAACAAAAAACTAGAAATATCAATTGAAAATACAGTGCTCCACATAATTATAACCTCACCCAGCTTTTTTTCAAAAACTGGATTTTTTCAAGGTTTGAGATTGAGGTTGATTCATGGAAATATGTATTTTTCGGTTACAAAAATGTACCAGAAGTAAAAATTGATAGCACTGGGAACTTTTTATAAAACATCGTTTTTAGTGAAAAATGACCTTTTTTCGTTCCACAAAATTATAACCTCACTTGACGGAAATCATGAAAAACGTAGAAAAATGTAGGGAATATCAGTCTAAAACATGATTTAATAATCATCTGGGTCTCCACTGTTCCTTTTCACTCAAAAAATGCGAGTGCCCATCGACAGGTACACGTTTTCAGAGATCGGCTGGCCTACAGTACCCCTGACATACAAAATCGCCTTTTTCGACCCAGACACACTGTTTTGAATATTGTTTCTGTCGTAGAACTTTTTTACCAGCATCCCAAAACGTTTTTGAAAAAGTTCATGACCGGTTAGCATGCCGGCCGTTCGAGAACTCCGATGTTTCTGGGTCATGTCCAAGGTGAAATTCATTTGGCTCGGAGAATCAGAGCTCCAACTTGTTGATACATCAAGTTTTTGGATCGAACTTGATGCCAAAATGTAAAAACGTATCTTTCCATTCATTCTGAGCCATTTATTTCGTTCAAAACGAGAAGTAACTTCACATAAACGAAGTAACAAATGGCACCTTAGATCAAAAATCTCCTCCTTCAAATTTTGGTCGAAAATATCACTTCTTTCTTTTTAAATTCACTTGCGATGGTTTGAATGAGTTCGAAAGTCATCGGTGAGTCGCTCGGAAGAAAGAATGATAATCATATCCCTGAAACTTCAGAGGAGAGGGAGTCATGGTCTAAGGTGCCATTTGTTACTTCGTTTATGTGAAGTTACTTCTCGTTTTGAACGAAATAAATGGCTCAGAATGAATGGAAAGATACGTTTTTACATTTTGGCATCAAGTTCGATCCAAAAACTTGATGTATCAACAAGTTGGAGCTCTGATTCTCCGAGCCAAATGAATTTCACCTTGGACATGACCCAGAAACATCGGAGTTCTCGAACGGCCGGCATGCTAACCGGTCATGAACTTTTTCAAAAACGTTTTGGGATGCTGGTAAAAAAGTTCTACGACAGAAACAATATTCAAAACAGTGTGTCTGGGTCGAAAAAGGCGATTTTGTATGTCAGGGGTACTGTAGGCCAGCCGATCTCTGAAAACGTGTACCTGTCGATGGGCACTCGCATTTTTTGAGTGAAAAGGAACAGTGGAGACCCAGATGATTATTAAATCATGTTTTAGACTGATATTCCCTACATTTTTCTACGTTTTTCATGATTTCCGTCAAGTGAGGTTATAATTTTGTGGAACGAAAAAAGGTCATTTTTCACTAAAAACGATGTTTTATAAAAAGTTCCCAGTGCTATCAATTTTTACTTCTGGTACATTTTTGTAACCGAAAAATACATATTTCCATGAATCAACCTCAATCTCAAACCTTGAAAAAATCCACTTTTTGAAAAAAAGCTGGGTGAGGTTATAATTATGTGGAGCACTGTAGTCTCGATCAAGCACCACATCGATAGAGCTCACCTTATTCTACCTATATTTTACACCTATCATATAATATTCAATTTCTTTTTTTACTTTCATCAGAAGCTCCCTGGTTTCTTCTATTCCTTCACCGGCTAAAGAGATGGTCAAAAACAGAAAAAATTGTGTTCGATAGTGAAGTTGATTCAGATCTCGATGTCTTTCTCAAACTTCTTTCTGCATGAGCTAGTATTTCTCCCGGATTGCGTTTCGTTTTTGTGAAAAAAGAAAGACATTATTATTCCGATTTCAATATCAGGTTATCGTTCAAGCGATTGGCGCCTCCAAAGCCGAAAGCGAAAATTAATGCTCGATTTGTTTCCAACGGCGACACCTAATCTAAATTCATTATGACAAAACAGATAAACACCACAAATTTCAAAACAGGATAACAAATTTATTCAAACTTAAAGTAGGATTATGTTCGTTTGTGGCCCTAAAGAGGACCGTTGGGTTCGGTATAATATGGTTAGGAAGGAAGTTCTTATTCCTTTTCTCCTCCAGTCTTCTTTGGGAGAAGGACTGCTTGGATATTTGGAAGAACTCCACCTTGGGCGATGGTCACTCCAGCCAACAGTTTGTTCAACTCCTCGTCGTTTCGGACAGCGAGTTGAAGATGTCTTGGGGCAATACGGGTCTTCTTGTTGTCACGGGCAGCGTTTCCAGCCAACTCGAGAACTTCAGCAGCGAGGTATTCGAGAACGGCGGCCAGATAAACTGGGGCTCCAGCTCCAACACGTTGAGCGTAGTTTCCCTTGCGAAGAATACGATGAAGACGTCCGACTGGGAATTGAAGCCCGGCTCTTGATGAGCGGGACTTGGCCTTTCCTCCGGTCTTGGCTTTGCCTCCCTTTCCACGTCCAGACATGATGATGATGGGTTGGTAGATGTAAAACGATCTAAAGAATTTTACTGCCGAGGCAATATATATAGAAAATGTGCGGTGGCGGGGCGGAGTCAAAACACAACACGTAAGTGAGAGTGTGCGAGACACGAGGTGTGAATATGTGTCCCCGCAGGGTGGTAGAAAGCTCCGCCCCGCCACCGCAGGAAACCCATAAATATACTCGGAGACGACCCGTTAACTCATACTTGTCAAATCGACCAGTCTGTAATCCGCAATGGCCCCACCAAAACCGTCTGCCAAGGGAGCGAAGAAAGCCGCCAAAACCGTCACCAAGCCAAAGGATGGCAAGAAGAGAAAGCATTCTCGCAAGGAGTCTTATTCCGTGTACATCTACCGTGTGCTCAAGCAAGTTCACCCTGATACCGGAGTCTCTTCCAAGGCGATGTCGATCATGAATTCCTTCGTCAACGACGTCTTCGAGCGCATCGCTGCTGAAGCTTCTCGCCTCGCCCACTACAACAAGCGGTCGACAATCTCTTCCCGCGAAATCCAAACGGCTGTCCGTTTGATCCTTCCAGGAGAGCTTGCCAAGCACGCCGTTTCTGAAGGAACCAAGGCTGTCACCAAGTACACTTCCAGCAAGTAAGCCTAAACAGCTGAAAGCAAAACCTACCGAACCCAACGGCCCTCTTTAGGGCCACATATCTCTAAAATCCAAAATTTATCTATAAAGTTTAATAAAATATTATTTTCCTTGTGCTTTGTATGACCCGTTATTTGATATTTATCATTGCAACATTCCGAGATCATGGTTCTGTGCAAGATTTCACTCAACTTCGAATTAAATGTATGCTCTATCGATAATGTTTCTTTGCGCGGCTCAATGTTATCTTTGGAGAAAACTAAAATGATGCCACGATTAATCTGAAATTTCTGCTGAAGTTTACAGCTATTTGTTTTCGTAAAAAGCATTTGCAATTCTGTTTTATTTTAGGTCAGTTGTATCACATTATTCGCAGACAACAAAACGCGAAAAATCGTATGTTTCGGCTCCCAACAGAAACCTCTATGGTTTGTGACAATATGTGCCTTATCTTGATGATTTTGTTTTCAGAAAATTTCTACGAAGAATGAACGAGCCCATAATACCACTCCTCTGAATAAATCATATTTTGATGAAAGAGTACTGGAGAGCGCCGCAAACAAAATTCTAAGAATTGTGCATCCGGGGAGAAGCGAACGAGACCGAATGAAGCGAGACGAGAATAGGGATAGTTGAGTATTTTGAATTTTTCTGAACGGTTTTTCTCGTTTTTCAGAAATCAAGAGTCATGTGCTTCGAGTAATGGAACCGATCAAAAAAACCGAAAAGTCACTGCAGTTCAACTACAGGGACCAGATCATGCCAGTAAGCTCTCAGCTTTCTAGAAGAAGGACAGACACTCGTGAGAATATGAAGAATCGTTCGAACTTCAGCGAGAAGTTAAATCGTGTTGTATCAAAGGAGGTTACTATGTTGAAAAGTGTAAATCCATCAACCAACGGATCAGTTGATGAAGTTCACAAGCCTTCGTTCAATGGTAAAGATAGGTTAGAATATTGATATATGTAGTAAGTAGTGGCAGAAAAATATGTTTCAGAAACAATTCCAATTGCATATCAAATTCAAAGAAAAAAGTTTCATTTATAAGCCCGCCGCACGAAGAAAGCAAGGTATGTTAGTATGCTGATGATGTTCATCCTGAAGTTTTGTTTCAGAGAACAAGACACTTTATTAAGATTACGAACGAGCGAAGAAAAGCGAAAAAGCGATCACTTCCTGCCATATCAAATGTTTTCCGTACGCCTCCCAAAATGAAAAATTCATGCCGATTCTCTCAGCCACCGCCACTGATAAACGTGAAACGAGGCTTCATTGTTACGGATAGTCCTGGGAAACTAGTGAGATATTTTCATTTAAACTGGTTTTGAAAAAACGCGATTTCTTCATAGATTATTGAACCTCAATCTACAACATCGGGCCCCGGAGCTCTAATTAAGATTCCTACAACTGAAACGAAGTCACCAGTAATAGAAGAAAAACAAGAAGCGCACAGAAAAGAAACAACACCTGAAGGGAGCATCGGCAATGTTTCTGTCGCAGATTACTCTGTTTTCGATCTCGAATCCATTCTGAAAACTCCAATCCAGACTGAAAAGCCGTACGACCTCCTGGGATTGACTGATTATGTCGATAAAATTCCACCTGTAACCCCATCTCTTCTTTTTTGAAAATATAGTTTATTTGTCATTTCATTTAATGCATTCTTTAATATTTTCCAGATGAAACATTTTATTCAATCAAACTTGGACACTGAAAGCAGAGTTCGTTTCGAAATAACATAGATTAACCCCACGGGCGAATTTGAAATAACCTCGATCACCAAACGTTTTTCCCCACGAATTCTTCACAATCCAATGTTCTAATCCATATTCCTTTCCGTATCCGATGAGAACAGAAGCATGCCAACCAATCTGCAAAGTCTCCATTCGTTGGAAGTTGGCAAGTGATGAACTCACAAATGTTCCGATATTTTCACAATCAGAAATGTTGAAAACACCAGATTTATAGTGACGAAGAGCAGTTCCGACTTTAAATGTGACAGTTACAGGTCCATTTTGAACTACTGCTCTTTGCAAATCAGTTGCAGAGTCAATCGAAATTTCAGTTATTTCACAAATTGAAATCTTAAAGAATGACCATTAATTCTGAATTATGTATTTATTATGAACCCAACTTTTTCTTTAGAATTTTCCAGGGGAACTCCGAACGTTTTCATCCATTCCAGGCCACTTTCCAAGCTTTTAGTTGAAGAAATGTTACATATTTCATCTTCTGACGGTTGAATAAGATCAAACGTTTTAAATGAATATGCAGATTGAACAACTCCTGCAGCAGCATATGCCCATCCACATCCATTCAATCCTTGATTTCTCACTTCTCCCACTGTGTTCTTCCTTGTTCGCCAATCTATAAAAGATGGTAAACTTCCGATTGGTTTTTTGAATTTTCTCTTCTCGGAGCCATATCTGTTTGATTTCTTCTCAATATTTGTTATCGATTCCGAGAATTTTGAATCAGATATATCGGAGTACTGATTGATTCCGAACTTCACATTCAGTCCCTCGTACTCTTTGTTCAATCTGAAATGACAGTTTCACTGGGAATACGAAAATGAAAATAAACTCTTGAATTCTCAAAACATTGTCACTGAACGCTGCAAAAGCTTCCGATTGGTCGAACGGCGTTGAATATACTTTTCCGTATCTGTTTACTTTATCGAGATAGTTTTTAGATTATAGACCCACTCTTTCACAAAATCATTAAACAGTTCAAGCAATATCGCAGGATCTTCCAGATTCCCTTCCAGTGGAATATTCGAGGCAAACGTACAAATATTCAGAACTAGAAAACACAGAAAAAAAAATAGTTGATTCCCATCGAAAACAAGTTTCATTCTGTTTGATTATCAATTTGAATCGAGATACTATTGCTAAAAACAAGTTGCTGATAATAAAAAGTACATTTATTAAACAAATCAATCATTGTTCCAGCTCTGTAAACTCGGTTGTTTTTGGATGGAGGTTTCTGTTTTTTTTTCAATATATTCACATGACTAACTCGGATTCTGTTTTTTGCAAAAGTTGTTTCTGTTCAATGCGTACACTTTTCAGTATCGGCCGAGATGAGACCAACTGTTCTTTTTCTCTTTCAAATATCCGATCCATTCACAAAGAAACAAAGACGGATACTTTGATTTCAATTTATCTTTCAACTTCTAAATCAAAGTTCCGATCATGTGGAAACTGATTCTTATGCTTTTATTCTTCATATTAGTTACATGTCATCCAGATTCACAGACGAATTCTGAACTCCTTGATCAGAAAAACATTGATTATGGAAACAGAAACCTTACTGAAGAGGAGGCGAAAAAACAAGTAAATTGATTATTTTTCCTTCTTTTCTTATATTCCATTTTCAGGAATTCATTGATACATACATGCGCGTACTTGAGCAGAAACGAAAATATAACGTAAGTGAACAACTTTTTTTTTGGGAACAGGAAGTTGAACATCGCCAAGTTTCAGGAAGAACGAGTACAACGTTTCATGGAAATAATTCGTAACTCAAAAATGAAACTTGTCAGTTTCTCGAAACTTGTAATGATAATCGAAAATGAAATTTCAGGGAGAATATGTTGAAATCGAGAAGAATAACAAGAATGGCAGTTTTGAAACAACAACAATTCCGCAATGATTCACTAATAAAAATTAGGCTGACGGTATTTTCGAAGCCTTCATTATTTCATTATTTTCATATTCATTATGAAACCTCAGTGTTTTTGGTTCAAGAACTTTTTTATCAAGTTTTTCACTTTTTTCACGACTTTTGGAAGTTCTAATTTTTTAAGTTCATGCGAATAAAACGAACCATCATACACTTTTAACCAGTTGAGACGGATGTTTAGTTATCCTTTTCAATTTCTGTCTTGTGCAGGTCAATTCAAAAATATACTGTTTTTTAATCAAAGGAACTGATTTGATACCAATCTGACACGAACTTTCTTTTATGTCTTCAGTTCAAGGTACTATATAAAATGAA
Source organism: Caenorhabditis tropicalis (assembly GCA_016735795.1). NCBI lineage: Eukaryota > Metazoa > Nematoda > Chromadorea > Rhabditida > Rhabditidae > Caenorhabditis > Caenorhabditis tropicalis. The sequence continues at coordinate 9,323,754 of CM028618.1, read as the reverse complement.
AGGATCAGACTCCACAGAAACATTTTCATCATGAGAACACTGCCAATTCTTCTTTTCGTTGTCGTCGGTGCTGTTTACTGCTATCCACTTCAAATTGAGAACTCCGATGTTGCTGTTGCTTCTGAATCCGATCTCGCCGAGTTGGAAGATGCTCAATTGGAAAGAGTGAAGAGAGCAAGTGATAAGAAACTCGAGAGACATCTCGACAAGATTGTGAGTTCTATAAATCAGTTGAAACTTTCAAAACTTATTTTATTTCAGATGAAGAAGGTCGAGAAGATTCAGGACAAGATCGAGGAGAACAAGAACAAACGGGTGAGTTTTTATTGTAGTTCATCAGGGAGAATCAGAATAAGTATTGAGTTTATAGGATAAGAAAAACAAGAACAAGAAGGATGAAGATGAAGAGGAAGATGAGGATAAAGATAAAAAGAAGAAGGATAAGAACAAGAATAAGAATGATGAAGATGAGGTTGAAGACAAAAAGAAGAATAAGAAGAAAGGAAGAAAACAAAACTCTGATTCTGAAGATTCTGATGAGGAAGACAAAAAGAAGAAGAATAAGAGAAAGAACTAATTGTTTATTTTGTTTCTTCAATAAAAATTTTCGTTCTAAAATTATTCTAGTTTTGAACAAAACCAGCAAGCGAAATAGAAATGAGATGCGTTTGTTCGATTGGTTACTATACTAACAGCTCTTCTGAAATATTCATCCGAAAAGATCAAAATGACCTGAATTTATGTGTCTCTCTGCTAAGTTATCCAGATAGTTTGAACAGGCGACATTATGAAAAATATCAGAACAGTTGTTCTTGTCGAAGAAAATGTGGAGAACTCAAAGATGAAACAAAACTAAAATCTAGTCAGTGCAAAGTACAGATTCAAAATAACATGGAATCTGTCAGTACAAAAAGAATCATGTGTCAGAAATGTTTTTTGAATGACAGATGTCTCTTTGATCCATACACTATCTGAATGTTTATTTTTGAGAAAAGAGAACATTTGTAACATTTCGAATGAGTTCAAGTGTTTAATTCTGACATCTTCTAGAGTCTAGTATCTCTCGAAAATCCATCAGAAATTCGTATAAATAGAGCCTTCATATCACCGGATAGATCATAAAAGAATGATTCATTCAAAACAATCTGTACTTTCTTTCTCATTAACTGAAAAATCAAAAATCCGTCTTTCTGTTGTAAAGTTCTCAATCTTTTGATTAGTTTGTGCCTTGTGCCCGCTTTTTGACGAATGAAAACAAAATCTTTTTCAAGTCATTTTCACTGATTCGTCTCGATATCATCCTTATCATTTCGTGTCTTCTTTCGAATTTTCGACTATAAAAGTTACTTCATTTTTCAGGTAGTTCATCCATTAATCATGAAAACGCTTCCGTTCCTTTTATTAGTCATAATTGGAGTAGTCTACTGCTATCCAGTAACACAAGAAGATGGTGTCACTTCGACAGATTTAGAAGTTTCTGAAACAGATTTGTCTGTAAGAGTCAAGAGAGATGGAAAGAATTTAGAGAAAGTAGTCGAGAAAATTGTGAGTTTTTTGTAAATCCTTGCAATGTTTATAAAGATAATTTTCAGATGGACAAAGTAGAGGAAATCAAGGACAAGATCAAGGAAAACAGAGAGAAACATGTGAGTTGGTTTTTATAATTTCATATTCATTTATAAATTTGATTCCAAGTTATTTATATCGAGAGGTTGTTGAGATAAAGCGACTGACTTGAGCTAAAATGATTTCCAGGGAGGAAGACATGGTTGGCATGGTAGACATGGAGGACATGGAAGAATGGGAAGAGGAGTACGATTATTTTTTAGTTATTCCGCTGCGTCTTTGTCCTTAATGCTCTAATAACCGCCCAGCTTCACTAAACTATTTCTGATCTGAGTGACCAATTTTCGTTTTCAGCGTCACCATGGACGTAAAAACAAGAGCGGATCTGATTCGGACTCATCTGATTCTTCGGAAGAAAAGAAAAAGAGAAAGCACGATAGAAATAAGAAGAAGGAAGAAGAAGAAAAGAAAAAAGAAGAGGAGGAGGAAAAGGTTTGACACATTTGGATTTAACAAATGAATAGGGATTCTTTTTCAGAAAAAGAAAGACAAGAAGAAGGACGAAGACAAAGATGATGAGGAAGAGGAGAAGGATAAGAAGAAGAAGGATAAGAAGAAGGATGATAAGGATGAAGATGAAGAGGATAAGAAGAAGAAGGACAAGAAAAAGAATAAGGATGACGACGATGATGATGACGAAGAGAAGGAGAAGGACAAGAAGAAGAAGGACAAAAAGAAGGATGACGATGACGAGGATGAGGATAAGAAGAAGGATAAGAAGAAGAAGAACGATGACGATGATGATGAAGAAGACAAGAAAAAGGACAAAAAGAAGAAGAAGGATGATGATGATGAAGAAGAAAAAGAGAAGGATAAGAAGAAAAAGAACAAGAAGAAAGACGACGATGATGATGATGAGGATAAGAAAAAAGACAAGAAGAAGGATGATAAGGATGATGATGAGGAGAAAAATGACGATGTCGACAAGGACATGAACAAGAAAAAGAAGGTATGCTTTTTTTTGAAAAGCTCAAAAAACTCTTTAGAAACCTAAAAAAACTCGTATTTATTTCAACTTGGAGAATATCTTCTTTCAGTCTTTAATTTATCCTTTTGAAATCATAATTATAACGGACCTGAATGGTTTTTTGTCGCTAACTTTTTCCCCACTGATCAGAAATCAAAGCAGCTATCTTCTTTTTCCAATTCGTTGAAATTTGCAGGATGATGATGAGGACAAAGAGGACGAAGATCAAAAGAAAAAGGATAAGAAAAAGAACTGAACATGATACTTTTGCAATATTTTGAATGCATTTTGTGCCATTGAACATGACAAATAAACATTTTATTTTGAATTAAAGAATGAAATTTCTGTGAAAGAGGAACCCGAAACACATTTGGACAAACACATGAATAATAAAGCACTGGGGTAAAACAAGAGAAACAATTATTGAGAGAGGAAAACTAATGAAATAAGAATATGTATGAAAAGTTGAAATGACTAGACACTATTTGATAATTGTCCTTCAATTAGAAGAGGAGATGCAATAATAATTCTAGATTGATCAGAATCTTTTCGATCTTTTCGAAGATTAAAGAATGAGAAAAGTTGATGACGAATGGCCGGATTACAGTATGTGTAAATGAGAACTCGAATGGCAGATGAAATCATATACAGAAGACTGACTCCATCGCCAAGAAGAGTATACACGTGAGACGCTTTGTATGGATCTTCATCGCTGCAAATCATTCCATTTTAAAACAATTAAATATGAGAAATTTTGATTTCTGTTCGTCTCATAGTTATTTTAAGATGAGCCATACTCTCTTTATGATTCTTTTCATTTTTCAAACTCGTCTCATGAGATCTCAACCCAATGGCCCCACTTCGAATTCTTTCGATATGATCGTTTGTCTTTCTGTTCCGTCTCTTCCCCCTTCTGACTCTCATCAATTGTTCTTCTTCTTCTTCCGTTACATTCCTTTTCTTGCTCAGTGTAATATCCGATAAGTTTCATAAATTTCAGTTTCTCCGGTATGAACCCCATGAAATATAATGGAAAGCAGCTGTCTCGACGCGAAGAGAATGACCGTTTTTTTTCTTTTCGGTTCACTTACTCAACTAACACAGAAGCTTTTGTCACTTCAAGAAGAGTCAGTATGATGTGCAATGTGTTTGAAATCAAATATGTCGACACTATTGCCACCTGAAATTAATTATTTCTTCATTTTGAAACCTTCTCCACAGAATAGACTAACCATTGTATTAATTGCATTTTTGACTGTAGAAGTCACTTGTAATTTGTTGATTCGAAGAGAAGAAAGAACTCTTGATCTCTTTCTTTTCGTTGGACTTGTTTTCAATTCTTTTATTGGCATTTGTGGACAGTCCAGTTTCGCCAATTTGTTCACAATCACTAAATTGAGAACTGTGAGGCACAGAAATGGACAAAACGTCTGAAGACATGCGATTCCGTAAACATCATAGACCATGTAGAGAGTGCTTTCCTGAAATTACATAACATTGTAATCTTCAAGCTTCCGAATTTAAATTCTTTCAGCAATGAAACTTGGATCAATAATAATACTCTTCGTTTCGTTTTTCTGCTCGATTGCAGAACTATTCGTTCAACCTGTCGCAGATCACTTTGATGCCATTTCTCGGCCAAAACGATACTACATTATTACTGAGGTTCTAAAGAGTTTTATACATATTTAAACATTCATAAGATTCAGCACGCGAAACAAGTCACAAAAGCAATGGAAATTTATCGTGCTCAAGTGGAACAGCAGCAGAGATCTCAAAGAGTTCGTAGGGATTGGTGGGTCACAATGTCCCCAAGTCAAGTGAGTTAATGTATTCTCTGATCTTTTTAGAAATGAACAGTTTTCAGGTAAAAGATAGATACATGATCCATGATCTTATTACCATCAAAAGACGGAATCACTGAATAATGTTATCCGATGACTGAAGCGAACGAAATATTATAGTAGTCATTTCATTTAGAATTGACTTATTCTCCTTGACCAATGTGTTTTAGTTTCATCAATAACTGTTTCTTTTTCTCCTTCAACTAAAGAATTTGAATGTTACCTGAGCCCATTCTTCAACATCCACAGCCAAAGTTCGAAAAAAATCTGGACATTTTGGGAATTCTGTGACTCGAAGAGCCAAAGCAGACGGTACACGGAGCATAATAGCTCCTAAAAGAAGACCTCCGAGGGTAAATGGACGGTACTTTGGTTGCAATATAGCCATTTTATTGCTGAAAAAATATCAAATTACAAAGTCAGTCTAGAAGTTTCTCTCTTCAAATTTCCATGATTCACTACTCTCTTGACGTATTCTCCCTCCTCTACTCATCAAACTACTCAGTTTTCAACCTTCGATTTGGCACGAATTCATTTGGAACTCACTGCTTGTTATCGATCCACGTGTATCTCTCAAGTGTACCCAACATTAATAAGTATGGAATCAAGAACTGAACCAATTTGGCAGTGCAGAATGTGATGATGATATAACGGTGGAAGAGAAGAAATAGATACTGAAACTCATAAAATTAGAATCTGAAAACTGAAAAACTACTTGTGTACCTCGCTCTTATTGTAAATCATATTGACATCGACAACGAATATCATAAGAAAAAAGAAGCAAAGAAGAGCGTCTAAGAATGCAAGAATAGCTGGATACAACTGTGGAGGAGAATTGGCCAATTGACGAAAAGTGAATAAATAGAGAAGGATGAGATTACAAACAAATCCAATACAAGAAACGACTCCACCAATAGAAATATAAACGAATCGTGCCATTGAAACTTCTTCTGTATATCCACATGTCACCTCATGTTCAGCCATTCTGAAAATGAAACAGAAATAAGAAAGAATATGATATTTAGAATCTCAGAGAGAGCAAAATTGAGGAAATGAGATTTGCAAAAAGAATTGTAACTGACATTTCGATGCAATAAAACAGTGAATTCCAAGAGGATTTTAGATCTTGAAGGAACCTATTCTTCTATTAAAATTTTGATTGAATTCTGGTGAATATTATCTTTTTCGAAGAACGTCATCTTCTTCGTTTTGCCCGTTTTTCTCAATTCAATGAGATGTTCAAGAAGCTATTTCAGAACCTCTTTTCCCTTTTTTTCGGCTGAATTTTCTTGTTTTCTTTTCCTTACGGGGAAATAAAAATAGAACCGAAAAGGAAGAATATTCCTGTTTAAAAGAAGAAAATTGGTTTGAGAACTGTTGATTAAAGTTTCTGCGAAAGTTGAAATTGAACTGAAAAACGTAGCTTTTGGAGCAAAATGTCAGTGTTGATTGTAGGGTTTTTGGATATGAAAATTATGTATTTCGAATTGTATTCGTTTGAAAAATAGAGGACTTGAATGGAAAATGTAGATTATGTCTCAAATATTGTTTAATCGAAGTGAAGAAAAAGCATTCAAATAATAATTAAAGATCTTATTTTTTCCTGAAATTCAGAATTCTTGGATGATTATTATTGTACTCGATGAGAAGAAGATTCCATTCATAGTTCTATAAACTTTGAAATTCTGGAGAACTGGAAAACTAAAATATTGGGAATGAACTAATATTTGTGTCTGTTTACTTGAATTATTTCTCGAAGTGGAAAGAAGAAATAAGCTGTGTACAGAGAGTTCTACGGGAAAAAGAAGATGAAAATTGCATCCGGAGATGAGAAGTTTTTCAGGAAATAGATGAGTTATCAGTGTGAAAGGTCAGTAGAAGAGCAAAAAGCAACGGAAGATGTGATAATCAGTTGGAAGAGAGAGAGTAGATGACGTCTAAATTGATTCGAATAAAACAGAAAAAGGAAATTAGAAAAAGAAGATGCGTTTCGTCTTCTTTTTTGCTGAATCGACTTACTCAAGTCATAAAATGATATCCGGCAAAAAAAGAAGAACAAGACGCAAAACGAGGCAGAAGAAGAAGGAATGGATGAGACACGAAATCAACGAAACTGATTTCAAAGGCAAAACAAGCAGTGATTTTCATGTCTGGAGACGAAAAGATTGTTGGGTTTGAGTCTGAGTGAAGAAAAAGAACAGTCGGCAGATTAAGAAAATGGAAAGACATGATAATTTAGACAGAGGAGGAAGTTGAGAAGAAATGAAAATCATCGGAAACTTCAGAATAGAAGGCGTCGATGGTTCTGAGTTGACGAAACGTGCGATCCGCCAAGTGCTTCATAATTTTTGATGCTGGGACTCATTATGAATTCGCGACACTCTTAAAGTGATACTACTCACTTTGGAGTGTTGCAAGAGAAATAATTCTCTGATGATGTCTCTTTCGATGAAATTGGTAGAAATTTCAAAAGAGCATGGAAATGTTAATCAGATCAACCAAAATACGAAAGTTCAAAGAATTCAAACCAAATCGAAATAGTTTGAATTCCCTGAAATTTCTGAAAGAAATGAAAAAGTTGTGTTTTTCGATGCTCCGGAGAGAAATTTACTTTGTTTACCATTCTCAATTTGGAGAAAATGGGAGAGTATTATAGACAACTTCAATGAAATTTCCAGACGAAAGCCTTTCACTCAAAAGTTTATATTTTTCATAACTCGGATAGAATATTCAATACAAAAACTAGTTCTATTTGAATTGAAATGAACTTTCAGAATACGAAAGAATCAAACAAAACGCAAACGGAATGAAGTTCGGTCTAGTGGATTTCAGTTCCTCTCATAATTTGTTCCATCTAAAATGAAAAGTTCAGGTATCTGTTTTTCATTTTTCAATCCAACTTTTAACACAGAAATGAAATACGGAAATAAGAAACTAGATTGACTGACCTCAAACCTTTTCTGATTTATTTGCTGTAACTTTGTTAAAAAAGGGAAAATATTTGCTGTCCAATCAAACAATATATAATGGGACAAGGAAAAGAGAAAGAAAATTTCTCAAATCAAAGTTCGACTCGCTCAAATGGTCCGATGAAACGAGCTGTTCAAATTCAGCCTCCCACACCTTCTCTGACTTAATGGGCATCAGATTGCAATGGAGAAGAAGACGTGAATGGGGCGAGAAAAGAAGTTGAGGGTGGATACGAAAAGATCTTCTCAGAGACAGGAAACGCCAAAAATAGGTCGAAATATGATCCGAAAGATTCAAAGAAATGAAGTCATTCACTAATCGACTATCTGAAAATTACGTTTCCCCTCCCCTCAAAGTCATTCTTTTCCTATGAATACATTCCAAAACTTTAGGAAGTTATGATCGTTAGTAGCAAAAGTTCTCATAAAATTCGAGATTTCCCCGAAGGAATTTTTTTAACGTCCCCCCATTTTGTTTCAATATTTCAAAGAACACAAGACAATTCAGATGTATCACATTTGGAAGAGGAGAAGTTGGGAGACTAATTAAAACTGAACTGAAGAGAGCATTCAACAAAACAACATTCGCTTTTTTTCTGAAATAGGTCATTGGTTGAAATAGACTCGGAAGTAGAGAAAACGAAACCAAGATACACTTTTTCTCTTTTTTTAATTGAAAACAACCAGAAGGAAACTGCACATTTGAAATTTTGATTTTACCTTCGTTCTGAACAGAACAAACTTTGCTTTGAAGAACAAACTATGTTCCCTTTGAAATCACTTCCTTGGTCGAACTAAACTCTCAATGGAAACGAAGTGTCTACTTTTTATTTATGTAGGTGGATTAACCGAAATCAAATTAATTGGAAAAAAAATCGAATTTTCCCAAATAATTCAGGGTATTGGGAAATTTGAATGGATTATCAAAAGAGTTCTACACATACTTTTCATAGAATTTATTAATGGAATAGGTACGAAAAACATTGAATTTTGTACTAGATCTGTCTAGTTTATCAACAGAAAACAATGAAATTAGGAGATCAATTTTTAAATAACAGGAAGAAAGGACAACCAGTGAACTTGGTTTTTATTCTTGTGGGTGGGAATGAAAAGATTGAAATGAGGAAGAATACGTACATCCATTTTCACTTCCTTCCACCCTCATAATAAAACGTCGTCTCGTCTAAATAAAGAAGGAGAATGAAGGAAAATAAAATTGAACTCTGATTGCAAAATGTGATGATTTTTGTAATTCTGAACAGTTTAAAACGGTGTCAAATTGGTTTGTTTCAAATATTGAACGCCTCGAAAAAAAGATGATTGAAGAGGTCTAGACACTTCAAGTACACAGAACATTTTCCGTTTTTTGAAGGTTATTCTGAAAGAGTATCCAATTGTCTATTAACTATGAATCAATTGAAGACTCAATCCCATATGATGTAATATTAAAATGTCAACAGAAACAAGAACTACAGAGTACGAAAGAATGGAAACCAACTGAGTGACATAAAGGATCCCATTGACAGTCGCATCGGGAGTCGAAAAAAGTAAAGAAAAGTCCATTTCCATGACTATCCGAGTATCTTTCCTGTCAAAAACTATCTGAATCCAGACTGAAAAAACGTAGAAAAATGTCTATAAGTGTCATATCCAAACAGCCATAAACCCATAAAATGCTCATGTGTCCGTTAGAACAAGACGTCCAAATGGGATAATCTCAAGTCTGTGTTTGGAAAGGGGTTCGTCCGTTTCCTTTTCTCTTTTTTCTGTTTTTGGAGTCTTTTTACTTTATCTTTTTGAATGTAAACGAATGAAGATGCACTTGAAAAATAAGGGAAATTGAAGAAGCAAAAGAGAGGAAATTTGAAACGTTCGATGACGGAAATGAATGAAAAGTTCGTGGAAATGGTTTAGTCGAATGAACTTTCAAAGAACTATTTCAAAAACAGGAACTGCGTCGTTCGAAGCTGTGTCTGATGATTAAAACGTCATTTGAGGTTAATCTGAAAGATGTTCCTAAATCGGGTAAGCTACCGGTGTTATGAACTAAGTCTCACTTTTCAAAACAACATAAGTTTAGAGTTTACAGAAATAATTCTCTAGATTCTTCAGAGAATATCTGATCTCTCATTCGACCGTTTCATCCGGAATCAAGCTAATCTAGAAGTGAGAAAAAAGAAGTTACACCTCCATAAATCTATGAATTTGACATGACATGTGCACCGGAAACGTCAGTTTAATTCTGAATTCTTCACCCGATTTAACACGAATAAGATGATATATTCGAGGGCTTTCAGATTAATCATTTCTGTTTTCGGGTCGAAGTGATACGCGCATAGATAGGAAAACGAAGAAAACTGGAAAGAAAAATATGGATTTGAGCTGATGAGCTGAACTCAAAAACAAATAAACAAATATTGAAAACTACAAGAAAATGATAAATTCCAAGAATTGAGAAAAAAGAAATGGACGAGAGGATATTAAAACGGAAAGTAGAGGTCTGCAGAACAAAAGAGTTGTTTTTTAAATTCGCTCGATTGATTTTGATATTTTGCTCTTTCAACTTACTAGTTAGAAGTAATTCGAATGAATAAGAAATAAGTTAAGAAGAAGGAAGTACTTTTACGTATTTCGAGAAAGATAAACTACAGACGGGGTAGAAAACTGATAATTTCAATTGGTCAAATCAGTATAAAACGTTGTAATTGGATAGAAAATGGTCGAAAATCAAAAATAGATAAGATCCTTAGTCTTCTTAAGTTTTATAATGAAATCAGAGGTTTTAATGCAACTTCAGATGATGTTGGGAGTGAAGATCTTCCCAATCATTCACTCTTTCTTGCACCTTTCATATAACATCATCTGAGATGTTTAGTGTTTTTCCTCTGATTTCCTGTTATCTTTATGAATATTCTGACAAATTGATCAAATATATTAATTTTCGAGTGAAGACCCTCCAAAGAGAATGTTTCTTACTTTTGCACAAATGTTTCCAGAGTGATCGATGAAAATATTCTCTTTCGAGAGATTTACGAATGAGAAAAATGCCTTCAAAGAAGAAAAATTGTAGGGACAAGCTCACCGTGCTCTCTGAAAATAAATAAAAAACCAAAAGATGAAAAACTGTGAAAAGTTGTTTTTCTCGAGTCAAAAATGAAAAAAACACAAACAGATCAGCGGGATACTTCGAACTTTCAACTCTGAATTCTATTTGACATCACCTGGTCGTTCTAGTTATCCAAAATAACATTTTCTACGGAAATAACTGCAAACTGAGAAATCAACCTCTTGTCGAGGTGTCAATCATCCTGTTTTTCTCACTTAGATGTCCTTTTTTTGTTCTTTTTTGTTCTTTTTTTTTCTTCTTTTTCTTTTTTCCATAAACCCCGAAGCTTCCTTGTTTTTAATTCAAAAAGAAACACTTGAATTGGTCAAAAACAGAAAAATAACTGCCTTTCTCTTCTCATTAAAAGAAAGGGAATTAGATTACCAAAAAATAATAAAAAGATACAGAAAAGACGATTGAATTCAGAAAAACTGAAAGAAATAAATGCGTAAAAAACGCGTAATTCTGATGAGAGCAAGTGGCATCGTTACGTGCAGAATCACGTTTCGTGGTGCCGTGAAGGCCGATTTTTTTGCAGAAAATGAGAGAATGCTTTTCGAAATTGAAATTGAAATTGAAATACTTCATCGAAAAGGTTCAAGAATCAGTGTTTTATTTAGGTACATAAACTAAAAATAAACAAAACTCACATCATGAAACGCACGAAATTTGTTTTTTTTCGAAATTTCGAAAGAAAGTTTTTGTATACTATACATATCCAATGGTTTAGAGAACTAACGGACCACCGCCTCCATCTTTAATCTTTTTATCCTTTTCTCTCTTTCCAACGAATCTTTTGACTTTTTTGTTTCTTTTTTAACACATTTGTGTATTGTGTATACATCCCGAATCAGGACAGAGATCTTTCAGAATACAATAATTAAGTAAAGATTCGAAATAAAAATAGAGAATTCAAAAACAAAAATCAAAAAAGAAAGAATACAATTTTGTTGGAATTGTCATGGAAGAATGAAGAGAACAGAATGACATTATGAATGTGTATTTTGGAAAACAAATTCATAACGTTCAGAATTTTTATGGAGGGGAATATCTGATCGTTTCAACATAAAGAGAACATACTCTATCAAAGATTGGAAACTTTTGAGAGATCGTTCGAATTGTCTATTGTCTGGTGTAATATGTGTCATACTTGTATTCAGAAAACTGATTAGTTTAGTATTCATGAAAAAACGCCTTTTTTCGAAAATCTGTTTGCTTTTGATGAGAAGTTTGATCTCTTATGACACCTGAAATGAAGATTTCAGAAAACGACGAATGAACTCTCCAGGTAATACTGGATATTCAGGGATAAATGCGCCTGTAAACAATATTGTTTTTCAGATTCAACTTATGACATGAAATTATGAACGAAAATAATAACTTTTCTATTTTTACATTGATAATGTAATGGAACAATTTACGAAGAATTAATAAATTAATAAACACGTAAAATGTTATTTGGGGCCAATGGGACAAACTGATAAGATCTTCCATTTGGGGTATAAAGGCCGTTTGAATCCGACAAAATACCTCATATTCGAATTTTTCGAACCAAACGATCGGCCATGACATCTGCTTATTTCGGAGTCGCTGGCGGAGGCAATGCTGGAGCACAATCGGCTTACTTTGGAGTTGGAGGAGGACCCGCGGGGGGAGGTGGTGCCCCTAAAATGGGAGGAGGTGGAGGTGCCCCACCACCAGGAACATCAGTCTATATGGGTGCTGGAGGAGCCGGAGGTGGCGGTGGCGGTGGAGCTCAATCCGCTTATTTCGCTGTCACTCCAACTGGAGCTGGAGCCGCACCTGTTGGAGCAGCCCCAGCAGCCCCACCACGTATGTTTGAACACAATAGACTCTTGATTTTAGACGTTTGATTATTCAGCATGTGGAGGAGGAGGAGCATCCACAATGACTGCTCTTGGAGCAGCTCCATCAGGAGCATCTACCATGACCGCTGTTGGAGGAGCACCAAGAGGAGCTTCAACAATGACTGCTGTCGGAGGAGCCCCAACTGGAGCTTCCACAATGACCGTTGTTGGAGGAGCTCCATCTGGAGCTTCGACTATGACGGCTGTTGGAGGAGCCCCATCCGGTGCATCGACAATGACTGCTATCGGTGGAGCACCACGTGGAGCATCGACCATGACTGCTGTCGGAGGAGCACCAGTTGGAGCCTCTACCATGACTGCTGTCGGCGGTGCACCAACTGGAGCATCAACCATGACCGCCGTCGGAGGAGCTCCATCAGGTGCCTCAACAATGACAGCTGTTGGAGGAGCTCCTTCTGGAGCATCGACTATGACTGCTATTGGAGGAGCACCAAGAGGAGCATCCACAATGACTGCTGTCGGTGGAGCCCCAGTCGGAGCCTCTACTATGACAGCTGTCGGAGGAGCTCCGATGGGTAGAAAAGAAAACAAATTAGGAAAAAACAAACCGTGTCTTTTTCAGGAACTTCAACAATGACTGCCATCGGAGGAGCCCCAACTGGAGCATCTACCATGACTGCCGTTGGAGGAGCTCCAACTGGAGCCTCAACAATGACAGCTGTCGGAGGAGCTCCATCCGGTGCTTCTACAATGACCGCAGTTGGTGGAGCACCAAAGGGAGCATCAACAATGACTGCCGTCGGAGTAGCCCCAGGTGGACCAAGCACCATGACTGCTGTTGGAGCTGTCGGAGGAGGAGCATCTGCTCTTGGATCTGCACCACCAGCTGGATCGATGGGAGGAGGTGGCGGTGGAGGTGGAGCCGTTTCTGGATACTTCGGAGTTGGTCAAGGAGTGATGGGAGGTGGTGGAGCTGCCGGACAATCTGCCTACTTCGGAGTCGGAGGAGGACCAGCTGGAGGAGGTGGTTCCAAGCCAGCCGGTAAGTGATACAAAAAACAGATCAAATGAAAATCATTTTCTCTACAGGAGGCGGTGGTGGTGGAATTCCTGGACAGTCGGTGTACATGGGAGCCGGAGGAGCTGGAGGAGGCGGTGGCGGAGGTGGAGCCACTTCGGCTTACTTCGCACCGAAGTAAAAGTAAAGAAACGGTCGGAACTTTTATAATTCTTATTGTCAATAAATAGTGTTTCGCATATTTTGTTTTGTTTTTCCTTACTTCCACAAACTTTTTTCTCTTCTTTCGGCAGCCTTCATCCGTGGCCTCTTCGCACCTTTTTCTCGTCTCCTCCGCATTCTGACTCCGCCCACCTTCACGCAAAAGATGGCAAAGGGCGGAACCCGGGAGGTGTCTGCTGCGTTTCTGAATGACTTTCTTTTCTCTTTCTCTTCTCTTTGGATTAAATTTAATTTTTCGAGAGGTGCTCGCAAGGGCATCGACAAGTTGAATATCTTTTTTTTTGGAATTCTGAGTGTTCAGGGTTCTGAGAACATCAGTAGCAAGAAAGTTAGATGTTTTCTTGAAGTCAATTGAAAAGAACTAATGAATAAATGGGATACAGATGGAAAACAGTGAAATGGAAGCGTTTGGAAACAGGATACTCAAAAATCATAACATTCGTTCATTCAGTTCGAAGTTATCGTTCTCGCTCGCAAATCTGACAAAGAACAAATCAAAACTCAAACAGAAAATTTTGATGAAATCATAAAAATCTTCCGAATCATTTTTTCTTTTTCGAGACATTTCCACGTCATTGCGTCTGCGTCTAACACTCAATCAAGTACGAAATGTTGACAATATCACTTGAAATCACCCGTCGCACCGTACTCTTCCGACATGACCAGCAACTGGCCGCGACACGTCTGAGTCTCTTCATCTTAAACGCTATTTCGAATGGAAATTTTTCTTGACTCTTCGTTGATTAGGTGTGGCTCCTGAGCCTGTGCTCCTCATTGTTACCGTCAGCTTGTCCATCATTGTCTGTTGTTCAGTGGGTTATTAGGGAGGATCTCTTGATTTCTAGTAAAGTGTTCCATTGATCATTTCATATTGGATATAGTTCTCTGATGTCCAATGATAACTTTGTAAGTTTTTTTTCAACTTTTTTCGTTAAATACCGTATCTCCCGTATTCTTTTTCATGACTGTTAATCGAAATTTTCAAGATTTCTGGACTGCTCTCCGTTTTTCTTTTATCATTGGAATCTCCTTTATTTTAGGGTGTTCAAAAGTGAAATAAGTAAATTTATTCATAATTTACTTGTTGAAACATATAAAAATTATCTCTGTGAGACACTTTTTTCTCTGTTTTTTCTGTTCCTTTTGCAAAACCTTCTTCAAACAATTCGCCGTTCACACTTTTTTATAACTGCTCTTTGCACTTGCTCTCTTTTCTCTTTCTCTTCAAAAAAACCCCATAATTACGTCAAAGTGCGGGAAACCAAATTTAGAAAGAGCAAACATGTCAACAGTACTGTACACTTCCATAAGTTTTCTTTTTTCCGTTTCGCAACAACTGAGGCCTCTCCTGATATCTCAAGTGTTTTGACTTCTTTCTTAGAGTGTCAAGCGGTGAGCAATCTGTTGCCACTTGAACTTTTGTTTGGTGATGAAGAAACGGGAGTAGGAGGAGACGAAAAGGCATGAAAGATTAGAACTTATTCATAAAGATAACTCAATTAAATCAAAGGGATCACCCAGATAGAGTGTTGGAAAGAGGGGGGAGGGGGCCACTGTTTGATCAAAGAAAATGAATGGCCAGCAGGAAATCGAAATGGATAGTCAAACAATATCCGATTCTCAACACTTTATTTCTCTTTCTCGGATCAATCGCTAGTTTTTTATCTGTGTTAACCTTACATTCCATGCTGGTTTCATGTCTCTTTTACTCAATCGAAATAGTGGTAGTAATTCGAATAGTTATACGGTTGCATTCAGAAAAAACAGAGAACATCAGGTATTGCTTTTCATAGAGATAAGACCAAGTACTTTTCCTTCATTCAAATACTTCCAGGCGATTGAAATTGATCCTCCGGACGATGTGGAATATGACGTCGAAGCGGGATTCAACTCTTCCACGTAATCCTTCATTTCAGAATTCCTATCCAACAAATTTCCTATTTTCAGATGTCACCTCATGCACAATTTTGAAGAAGAACGTCCAACGTCTCTAGTTGCATCAATCCGAGAAAGTGCAAAGAGTTCTAAAAGAAAAGTGTATGTTTTTTCAAACGACTTTCAGACTTCCAACTTTTCATTTCCAGGCAATACTACTGTTCGTTCGTATTCTCACCAATCAAAAAACTACTTTCCACATTCAAATTGCTCATTATAATCGGTCTTTATTCGTTTATAGGTGCACATATATTCATGTATTTAGAAGTGAATAGTAGTTTATATTGAAGTAATTGAGTGTTCTTTGCTTCAGGTTCCAACTGATTTGGAAGCAAGAGAAGATGGATTTCATCAGAGAAAAATTGCAAGAGAAGTAATGGTTTTGAAGTGAGTTCTCCATTTTTCTGGGAGGAAATTGAGTTTTTTTCAGTCTCCGGGCAATATATTACGATAATCGAGATGACCGAGAAGAGAGATGGAAACACGCAATTCTGAAATTCGAAGAAGATATGGGATTAGAGGAACCAGTCGTTGAAACTGTTTGGACCTTTTGGATGTCTTTTCTTTATGCTGGAACTATTTTTACGACGATAGGTGAGTCTTTGATGTTTTTTATTCAATATAATAAAAATGAATTGAAGGTTATGGAAACATTGCGTGTAAGACACGTGCCGGCCAGATAGCCACAATGGTCTATGCATTCGTTGGAATTCCAATTATGTTAGTCATGTTGACTTCACTAAATAATTTCTTATTGAAGTGGATTAAAATAATTACAAATGGAACAAGTGACATTCTACTTTATGTCGGAGTTCGACTCGGAATTATTGTTATTCGTCAAGATGAAGTGCAGAAACGGCTGAGATACACGAAAATAGCGAAGAAGATGAAAGAATGGAAACTATCGAGACACGGAGCTCCGAGTAGTATTGCAGTTAGTTTCTACTCTATCTGATAAAAGAATACTCTTCGTTTCAGATAAGTAGCTCAGAAGAAAACCGATTGAATTCAACACCAGAAGACGATGAAGAAGAAGAAGAAATGGAATTAGATCCTCCAGTTCTTTCAACTCTTTTTGCTACAGTTTCATGGATTATGGTATCTGCAGCAGTTTTTTGTCTCTTCGAAGATTGGACATTCTTCACCAGTTTCTATTTTTGTTTCATTTCTTTGACCACAATTGGTCTTGGAGATGTGACACCTGCAAATCCAGAATACATGATTGCCACATTTGGAGTTGTTATAATAGGTCTCTCAATGCTCACTGTTTGTATTGATGTCATCAAAGAGAAACTTGCTCAGATGTATATGGCTCTGTTGCAAAAACTATTGAAAGAGTACATGGAAGCGGTGAAGAGCGGAGATCCGAATGCAGCATCTGCAATGATGGCTGGATTTCAAGGAAGAGCAAAGTTTCTGATGCCATTGATAAGTAAGAATGAGGGAGCAAAAGTTATGGATAAATTCAAACAAGATTGTACTAAAAAAGGAATTGATCCACCTCCAGTGTTGACAAATATAAACCCAGAGACTGGAATGCCTGCTTTTGCAAATGCTCCGAAAGAAGATTTCAGAGATTATATTGATGTTGTGAGTTATTTTTTAAAAGTCTTTTTGAATCAATCGGAATTTATTTCAGGCAGAAGAACGGTTTGCAGAAGAACAACAGAAATTAAGTCAGACTCCTCTATCAAAATCAACTGATTTCTTTCAATCTCCATCTCCTCGTCCTACTGTTTCAGTTGCTGTTACACAGACTTCAATCCCTCCACCAAAAGTATCATTAGAAGTACAAGCTGGAACTACAATGGGAAAATTCCATGATTATGGGTCACAGACACAAAATGAAAGTTCTGATGAAGGGATTCAAACAGATTACAGTTTGGATTTTGATGATGAGAAACAGAAGGAACCAGAAAAGATAATGACGGACGCCGGAACTCAATACGAGATCGTTCTGTATGTTTCAAACAAATTTCTCTATAACATAACAAATATTCTTGCAGATTAACAAGTATCGGAATACAACCAGAAGTCTCTTCAATCTATATAAGAGCTGATTTCTCGGATCATTCGGATGAAGAAAGTGGAAATGAATCAGAAGAAGACGAAGATGATTCAGATTTTATGTCATCAGATGAAGAAATTGAACCAAAGACACCCACAAAATACGCAGAGACAACACTTCCATTTGAAGTTGAAGATCCTGGAATGATGGCATTGGGATTACAATCACCTCCGATCGAGATAACTCCTTTCTCTGATGATGAATCAGGTGCAATGAGTGAATCAAGAAGTTCTCCAGTTCCATCATCTTCAAAACCAACTACATTACGACCAACAAAAGTTTCGAAATCAGCATCAATGGATTCAACGGATACTGTGATTCATGTGAAACCAGAAGACACGAGAGAACAAAAAGATATTCTGAAAGAAAATCGGAAAGAAGAAGAAGAGGAATCGAGTAAAGAAGAGAAACGGAAAAGAAGAAAAAAGAAAAAGAAGTTGAGAAGTAAAACATCAAGAGAACACGAATTGAGATTCTTGAAAAACAGTGGAAATCAGACGTCTCCGATTCTTTTGGATTGCTCAACTCAATATGAGATATTCACAGTTGATAGTGGATCACAATACGATGTAAAAGGAAGAAGTAGAAAATGTCAAACAAAGTTATCAAGTATAAACCATGAGCAACTCCAAGGAATACGAGAAACTGTTCAGAAATTGAGAAGACGAGAGAGTGAAATGAGTAAAGTATCGAATGTTTCCATTTCTGAAAGTGATTGGGATAGTGAAACAGGAAAAGAATCAGATGTAGCTGAAATAAGTTTAGATCTTTCTGTAGTTGCATTGGGAGTCGATGAAAGTGGAAACGTGGTTGAAATTCCAAAAGCAGTTTCATCTCAAGCACATATCGAATCAATGTCTCCTCCTTCTGAATCAACCAATCGGAAGACAACGACTTCAGAATCCACGTCAGTTGATAAAACAAACCTGGATTCAGATGAAGAAGAAATCGAAAGTTTAGAAGAACTGGAACTTTATACAACTGATGCCGGAATTCAAACAGAAACAAAAGTGATGTTGGATAAACAGGATCATGCGACTCCAAAGACACTGGATATCATCAAGAACTGCAGTACACAAACAACGTTCAGGTAAATATTCTTTTTTTTCGAGAGTTTTTTGAATAATTTAATTCCAGTACATTCCATTTGCCGCAGAAGGTTTATGAATCTGCGAGTACTTCGAGTGACGAAGAAGAAAAGAAAAGTGAAGATCATGGAGAAGATAAGAAATCAGAACAAGAAGTGTTCTTTATGACAAATACTGGAGTACAAACAATGCATACTTCATTCCATTTGGAAGAGAAACCGAAGATTGTCGAAGAGGAAAATCAAATGAAAGAGGAGAAAATAACAGAAACGGAAAAGGATGAAATGCCTTTGTTCTTGAAGAATTCGGACTGTCAAACAGATGATTTAGAGAGAATAACATGTTCTACTTCAACGGAAAACATCAGAATCCTTGGAGATGTGGTTACTTCCGAAGAGTACGTTCAGACAAATCCAGAAGTTCAAGATTCAGAAATGCAGACAATTAGAAAAGAGTGTAAGTTGGAAATGCATTAATTTCGTTTTAAGTTTATGTTTCAGTTTCTGAAAGTACGATTCAAACAGAACAGATATTGATAACAGAAGAATCTCAGACGGATCTTCCAAAGAATTCAGAAATTCAATCACAAACTGATCCTCCAGAAACAAGATCATTCATCTGTCAAACAGAATTAATATCTGGATCAGAAGTAGAAGTTCAAGTTGGACATTTATTGGAAACGATTCCAGTCGAATGCCAAACTGATCAAATAGAAAAAGAAGAGTTAGAAGTTCAGACAGAAATCGAAACAATTGCATCTGAATCTCAAACAGAAGTGATTTGTGATGATACTGAGATGCAAACTGATTCCGTGAGTTTAGAAATCAGAAGTTATTCAAATCTGAATAGTTTTTAGACAGAGATAGTTGCATCCGAATCTCAAACTGAACCGAATGTAGATCATATTGAAATTCAAACTGATGAGGTCTGTTTTTAATCTGTTTCATGAAATAACTCTGTGTGATTCATTTTATAGAAAGACATGTTGACATCAGAATCACAAACAGAGAAACTTTTCGGAGAAATGCAACAAACTCAAACGGATGAGGTTTCTTTTATTGGAGACGTATCAGTTGTCGATCAGATCACTCAATCAGAATCCGCAGAATTTCATGATTCTGAAACACAATACGTATGTTTTTCTGCGTGATAGTTTAATTCAATTCCGGTTGTTTTCAGACGTTATCAATTGAAGATAGAGACGTTCAGGCCACTCCAATCTCATTCGAAACTCAAACACAACATTCCATTGAAATCGATGTGAAATCTTGCCAAACCGAAGGAATAAAAATGAAAAATAAGAAGAGTCAGGTACCGATTCAGAGAGTTTAACATTCCATTTCCAATTCTAATCCGAGTGAAATCCCGTTTCCTAATGTATTTGATTATTCGTTTAGGTAGAAGAAGACTCAACACTATCAGTTCTCAAAATAGACAATGAAAGTCAAATAGAAGTGGACAGATCGTCCATTAATCTTTCTCCGATAGCATTAGATGTTTCCCATTCGTTCACAATGACTGAACCAGGAGCTTCTGAAGAGAAAGAAGTACAAGTTGATGAGAATTGTTTCGAAAGGGAAGAAACTTCACTTAGATTTAATACTGGACCATTATGGAGTGATTTTGATTATACTCCAGAAATTGGAGATGATATAGAAGAAGAGGTTGATGGAGAGACTCAGACACAAGATGGCAGTGAATCCATTGGAGAAGAAGAAGAAGGAGAAGGAAAGGAAGAAGGGAAAACTTCTTCTAGAATTGAAAGAACTGAAAAAGATGTCCAAGGAACCACAGAAACAGAAAAGAAAAGAAAAAGAGTCATCAGAAAGAGCAAAGGTAGTTCAGAAGATTTATTGGATCCTTCGAGTACTCAAAGGTCATCTGATAGTCTTGCTGATGAATTTGGAGTCCAATGTTCTCCAGAATCATCAAATCAAAAGATTCAAACAGTTAAATTCAAAAAGAAAAAGAAAGATGAGAAAGGCCAAGAAACGAAAGTTGAAATGAGCACTTCGACAGTTCAAGCAACCACTGAAATGTGTGAACAGAGTGCCGGAGACGTCGAAGACGATTGGCTTCAGGTGAACAAGAACACTGCATCGACCACTTCTATTTCACAGTTTCAGCACTTCTATACAACACAATCTATTTTCATAAAGCATGTTTCTTTTCTTTTAACTTTCAATTTCAATCTAACTTACTACTTCTCTCCTATCGAAAAGATTGTGGAAGAAAGAAGAAAATTCAAAATATTCTTTCTTTCTTCCGTTACTATTTCGAAAAACAATCATTTGTTTTAGGTATATGTTCAAGAACTAGACGAAGAACGTCGCATGCGTATGTCTGATATTGGAATACAGACTGGAGTCCTAGCACGTGTCCAACACATTTATACACGTCCAATATCTGATGACGCAGGCCCTGGATCATCGGCAACAGCTCCAATAACTCTTCGAAAGTCTTCTGATTCTTCGGAACACATTTCAATAAGAACTGCAAAAAGTAGTGAAGAGTCATTGGGTCCATCAGTATCAGGAACTGCATTATCTGCTGCTGAATCAATGGATGATCGTTTATGGCCAGAGAGAGCAAGTCCATTTGCATCCAGACATAGTTCATTGAAGAGAAGAAAAAGAGAACCGGATGCGGAGAAAAAGGGTGATAAAACAAATATTGTAAGTGATTTCTGACCATTTGTATTTGAGAACACTCATTGTTCATCGGCTCTTGAACTTTATTTTTTCTTCAGGTTCAAGACCTTCGCGCAAGATTTGAAATGAAGTCACCTGCTCCAAAATCACCGCCAAAAGAGGAAGGAGAAGGAAGTTCTTCAGATCCAAAACAATTCTTTTAATTACGCGATATTCCTAGTTCTCTTTCTTTTTTCTTTTTGTTATGTGCCACGTTTTCGTGACAAAACGTTCTATCTTTCATTGTGATCAAATTAATTTCAATAAATTTATTATTTCAAAAAAACTCAAAAAGTGTTTATCAAAACATTGAAAGCATTGTCAATGGAGTCGAAGTTTCAAAAACAGAAGAACCATGGAATCGGAGTGCTGACGAGTGGAGGAGATTCACAAGGTTAGAATCGAGTAGGCGGGGTTTAATTTCCGCCCAAAATTCCATGGAAGCGTAAATGTTTTCAAATTCGTAGGGATGAATGCAGCAGTACGAGCAGTTGTAAGAGAAACCCTCCGACAGGGTCATCGATGTTATCTTATTCGAGAGGGATACACTGGTCTGATATCTGGAAACATTGAAGAAGCAAATTGGAACCACGTGGCAAATGTGACACATCTCGGAGGAAGTATGATCGGAACTTCTCGTTGTGATGAATTCAGAACATCGGATGGACGAAAGAAGGCAGCGCAAGTGATGTTTGAAAGACGAATATTCCATTTGATTGTGATCGGAGGAGACGGATCATTGATGGGAGCTCAGAAATTAAAAGAAGAATGGGGAAGATTTGGAGAAGAACTGTTTGCAGAAGGGAAGATAACAGAAGAAGTGGCAAATGATGGAAGAGAACTTCACTTGGCCGGAATCGTTGGATCAATCGATAATGATTGTATTGAATCAGATAAATCAATTGGATCAGACACCGCATTGCATCGTATTTGTGAAGCTATCGATGGACTTGTGATGACTGCTCAATCTCATCAAAGAGTTTTTGTTGTCGAAGTGATGGGAAGGCATTGTGGATATCTTGCATTGACTGCTGCAATTGCTGTTGAGGCAGATTATGTATTTTATCCAGAGATTCCACCGGATGATAATTGGCCAGAACAGTTATGTAATCAACTGGATTCAGTCAGAAAAGTGAGGACTTTATCAAGTTTTTATTTGTTATCTTCCTGTTTTCAGCTTGGAAAACGTCAAAATGTGATCATTTTGGGAGAAGATGTCACAAATAGCAAAGGAGTGAAGATAGTGGGAAAACAAGTGAAAGAAGAAATTGAGACTCGTCTTCAATTGGAAGTTCGTATTGCGACTCTTGGTCATCTTCAGAGAGGAGGTTCACCGACATTTTTGGATAGACTTCTTGGTCTGAGAATGGGATATGAAGCTGTTCAGTGAGTTGAATGAATGGATTTCGTAATGATTATTTCTTCAGAGAAGTTTTGAAACAAACAGAAGACGCAGGGACAGTTTCCGGACAGAAAACAGTTGCCAAAGTGATGTGTCTTCGTGGTCATAACATTGAAAGAAATGATTTGTCTCGTGTCATTCGACAAACAGAAACTGCCAACGAAGAGACGATCCAAAAGAATTCCGATTTGGCATGTCGCTTACGTGGATTCGGATTTCTCGACAAACAGACATACCTCAACGTATGATTTAACTTTAATTTGTTCTCGATTGTTCCTGTTTTTCAGTTTGTTTCTGTTCCGTTGTCTACCGTAATGCCAGAACGTTCGAAAGTGTTCGCAGTGATTCATATTGGATCTCCTTGTGCTGGAATGAATGCTGCCACGTATTCATTCACTCGAATGGCTAATCACTCTCGAATTCAAGTTCTCGGAATCAAAAACGGATGGGATGGAATAAAGAAAGGAGATGTGAAGTTATTAACATGGGAAAATGTTCAAGGATGGGCACAAGCAGGTGGAAGTATGTTGGGAGCAAAGAGACAATTACCAACTGAATTGGATAGAATTGCTGAAGGACTGAATGCCCATAATGTCGATGGTCTTATGATTGTCGGAGGTTTTATGGCATTCCAATCCGCCCTTATATTCCAAAAGAAACGAAGTGAATACTCAAGTTTCAGTATTCCGATTGTAGTCGTTCCGGCGACAATATCCAACAATTGTCCAGGAGTTCGTTCCGTTTGAATTTCAGTTTGAAGAACTTCTATTTTCAGACATGTAATTCACTCGGAGTAGACACAGCTTTGAATGAAATTTGTCGTCAAGTGGATAATATCAGTCAGAATGCGATGGGAAGTAAGAATAAGTGAGTGGATAAGAATAGAATTCCTCAGAATGGTCTTTGTTTTAGAGTAATGATAGTAGAAACAATGGGTTCTCGTTCCGGTTTCCTTTCGACGATGACGGCTCTCTCAACTGGATCACAATATGCATTAATTCGTCAAATTGAAACAACGAAAGAAGAACTTTATGATTTAGCGAAGAGAACAAAACAAAGACTTGATTCTGGGCATCTCGAAAAGTTTCTTTTGATTCGATCGGAAGGAGCAAGTGAATCAATTCCAGCTTCAATGGTCAAAAGAATATTTGATAAAGTAATGAATCATAAATATGGAGTTCGAATTACAAGTCTCGGATACAGTCAACTGGGAGGACATCCATCATGTTTCGATCGTCAAATGGGTATCAGAATGGGCGTTCGTGCATTCGAAGGAATTGTAAATCCATCTAAAATGGGAAAAAGAGATTGTTGTATTATTGGATTAAGAGGAAGTGGTTTGAGATATGTTCCAGTTCTTGGACTCGAAAAGAAAGTTTGTTTTGATCATGGAATACCTCTTCATATGTGGTGGCTGAAGTTATATCCTCTTGTAGAAGCAATGACCGGTGAGTTCATTCTTCTTGTTGATTCAACTAGTAGACGTGTATATAAATTGCAAAACCGGTCTCTGATTCTCGGAAGTCTAATCGAGATATTTCGTAACTTTCGAAAGTGTGCACACCTTTTTTCCCCAGCGAAAACGCATTCGTTTCTGCAGTTTTTGCAAGAATTCATTTCCACTGAGAAAAGTGACGTTTTGTTTTGTTTGTTTGTTTCAAACTGATCAAGCAACAGTAACTTTAATTTCTTTCTCAAAACTCATTATCATTTTGGAATATTACTTCTGTCTTTTTACAAAAGTTTTATTTTCGAATAGGATGATTCTCTGTAATTTCCACACCTTTGTAAACAAATGAATGAAGACTCCAATTGAGTATCACTGTCAAGCAAATAGAGATGCAAATACACGTAGCAAAATATACTTTTCCGTTTTTTACATGCCTTCTGTTCAAACATTGTCCAGTTGCGTTCTGTGCAATATCTCATCATAAAATGTGCCATTTCGGCTAAACTCTTCCATTTCGAAAATGTTTTTCAATCTTTTGATTTGATCCTTTTCAGTAAAACCGGAACAAATGTCTACTCCAACTTCGTCAAAATAACCGATTTTTGATTCCTCTTTTTTCAATTGAATTCGTGATCCAAAGAATAAAAAATGATTCATATTTTGCTTTTTTGTCTTGTGTTATTCCTTAAATTCGGTCACCAATTCTTGTTTTTTTTCATTTGTGTTCTGTCCATTTCATTCGTCCTTTAACTCTCACCCTTTCACCCCCTGTCTCTCAACTACTTGAATTATCCAAAAACCTGTTCCTCTTCTTGTTACTTTATCAGTATTATAGGTGATATTTTTGCCTATTTTTTGTCATTTTCTTCTGTTTCTGACGATGAAATGGATACTGTATATATTCATTTTTATGACAAGAGATGGTCTTCGATTGAACGATAAAACAAACCGTTGTGTGTGCGGGGGAAGAATCGAAATGAAAGAGGTGCTTGTTCTGCTGATACATTTGCACGGTTATATATTTATATCACCCATTTATCACTTCTTTTTTTCCTTTTTTTCATTTCCATTCGCTTCCATCCCACTCTCATTCGTTTCTTTCGTATTTGTCTTCTTTTTGTGTCGTGTAACTACGCGTTCATTGCACAGAATAAAAAATGGACAATAGTCGAAAATTCATCGTGTTGGCATTGATGATAGCGGTGACGTCGGCAATGGAAATCCAGAATGCTGGATCGTTCCCAACTGGAACTGATTACCAGAAGGAGAAGGAGAAAGAGGGACAAGATCCGGCCAATTACAAGAAGACGTATCACAAAGCGTAAGATTTGAAACAAATACAGATCCTATCTATTATTTGTTTTTTCAGAATTCCTGGAGGATCAGAGCATGCCGAAGTCATCGCTTCAAATGGACCTGGATCGAACTCATGGAGTCAAACATACAGCAAGTGAGTTACTTTCATTTGATACTATTCTCAACGTTTCTCAATTTATTCAAACGACTGACAGGAGGAGTTCCTTGATATTTAATCAATGATCTCATTTCAGACATCAATCGTTCGGATCAGCTGATACACAACAATCTCAAGTGAGTTGTTTTGATTCAATGACGTAGTTTCAGTTCTGCACTGTACATAAATCGTTCAGCTAACCGTATCACTTCTTTTGAGTTAATTTAGTTTTAGAGCTTCTCATCCACTAACAATGCTATCAGTGCCGCGGATATCGAAAAGAAAATGGCTGAGGTAACTTTATGAAACTCTTCTTCGTTTCTCATTCTGATATTCATTCATTTTTGGACTAGAGCGAAGGCAAGTTCAATCAGTGAGAACATTCGGAACAACATCGCAAAGGCTCAAAAGGTTTGGTTCTATTAGTTTTTCAATTCATTTTAACAGACACAAAGAGCTTTGATCATGCATATAATTGATCTATGAACTTGAGTTATATGTATAATTTAAAATAACTTGAAACACTTCAAAAAAGCAACTAAACTCACCGTTTTCAATCATGCACAAGTAATGAATTCTTTTAAACATCGAGTTGGAATACCGTAACTGTTCAATTATCAATCGGATAATCCAATTTCAGGATGCAATGGATCGTCACAATGCCATCATGAGCAGCATTCAAAAGAGTATGGGAGGAATGGGAATGGGATCTGCATTTGGTTAGTTATTTCTTTTGATCTCTTCCAAGAAATCATTTCTATTTACAGGATCTGCTGAGCCAAAGGTGGGCTCAGGCTCTGCGAAATAAAACCCACTCGCTTTGCACTCACTCACTTGTATAGTTTTGTGTGTCGTCGTGTTGCTTCACTGAAAGTTCACTCAATTCTAATCTAATAAACGTTTTTTTGTTTCTTTGTGTAGTTTGTCACTTCACATCACTTTATCTCACTTCACAGATGATGGATTCGGATGATGGATTTGATGATTGGATGAGAAATCACATGAGAATGATGAATGAAATGATGAGAATGCAGAATGCACAAATTCAGGTTTCTTGATTTCAGTTTTTCAGTTTCCGTTCCACGAAAAAAATGAATAGATCGTAGACAAAACAGGAGAAAGTTGATACCTTCGGGAAGGTTTTTTGCAAAAAAAGTTATTTTTCCATGTTTTTACGGAATTTTATTCGAAAAAGGTACTCTAGAAACAGATTTAATCGAACCATTCAAACAAAACTCTCCATTTTTCGAATTTTTAGACTTTTAGGCCCTCGAGCAACTCATTGCATCGTCGTCGTATCCCCGTAGAACATCGTCGCATTCCTCTTTCGAACCAACTGAAATCCAATATCAGAATCCCAAAACGGTGGATGGCGAAGCCTTCGTCCCTCGTTCTTCAAGAGGTTTTTGAACATTTCTCCTTATTTTCGAGTTTACAAATCCTTTTTTCATTTCTTTCAGTTTCCGAGAAACGGCACAACGACGACTAAGAAAAGCAAAACGACCTTTCTGTCTGGATGAAAAGAACGGCTCTTCGCCACTTTGTTTCCGCCTTCCAATCTGTTTTTCTTCCTTTTTTCTCTCTTCTTAACATAAAGATTTCATCTGGATTATCCACAAAGTCTTCCTTATTTTGTACTACTCTTTGTGAACAACACAAAGTCTTCTGTTCAGTCGAATTGCTACATTAGCATAAGACGTTCGAAGAAAATAGTACGTGTACATTCCCATGCCACGTCATTAATTCTGATTTGTGCCGTAGTTCTGAAAGCATGTGATAGAGTGGAAGTCTAGAAGCTTTCTTTCAAAACAATTGTATTCGTATATCTATGAAAGAAGTGGGCGTGTATTGGAACACGGTGAGCATTCTTTACGTTTTGTTGTTTGTTTTTCACTATATGTTTTGACAAAAGTAACATAATCATCTAATGAAAAACAGAAGAATCCTTATTACTTTTAGTTTTGATGCTCATGCTACCTTCCAAATAGTCGATTATAACCTGATATCAGAGTTTGTTTTTGTGTTTTCACGTAGTTCTTGATAATTCTCATAATTCTTCTCTAAACATAACAACAGAGTTCAGTCGGATATCCGAAACTAATTCAATTTATACAAAGGTACGCTATTAATAACTTTTCTCTAAATTATGACGAAAACCATTTTCAAATAAGGAACTAACATTGGATTGTGTTTCTATTTTATGAGGTCAGAACAATATCTTTTTTAGTAGATCGAGACCATTGAATCAATCCCTAATCGTTTGATAATCAGTCGGAGTTCCTGGAAAAAAACTCTTGTAGGCCGATTTCAATTTGTACGAAAAGCTTAATGTTAGGGACAACTTTTAGTGGAAAAAGAGATTATGAACTCAAAATGTTAATTCGAATTTCGTCATTTTGATCTTTATTTGGCTTCCCATTTCCAAATTTTCTATTCTTGTCAAATCAAACTACAAATCCGAAAGAAAACCCACTTCCTTATCATCTTAAAAATGTCATTATATTATTCTAGGTTTAAGACGAGACTTCTGAAATTCCAGAAATCGTACAATCGAAAAAAAAACTAATAGAATTTCCGTCCAACATCCCTAAATTCCGCCTCCTACTCTTCACTTTAAACGTCATGAGCCCATCCGAATTGGAATTATTTATATCTCTTTTCATCTCTATTTTGAGCTTTTTTCCAATTACATTTATCAAATATTGAACTTGATTTGTATGTGTTTATTGAATTATCTTCTCTTTATTATCCATAAAAGTATTATTTCCCCTTTTCTGATTCACAACGTCATTCAGATGACAAAACATCGAAGATCCTCTAATAATCCACCTAAAATAACCTACTCATATGCCAAAACTGACGCCAAATTCAATCTGACAAGTGCTGTTTTCTTTCATCTTCTTCTTCCTCTTCATTTGTCGTCTACTCCTCTATGACCAGATATAGAGAAGATAATCCATTTGTTGTGAACACCATTAGAAAGCTCTCATATTCGTGCGTCAGTCATCATCTTTTCCTTCTATATCTCATCTTTTTAATCTGTTTCGAGAAACAATTTGACACACACACACACCTTCGTCTCCTCCTTCTCCTTATTTCCAAATGCCGTAATTTGTTTTACGTGGTGTGTGTTGTCGTGCTCTCTTCCGCAGTGATGCGAAAGTACGTCAAAAATCATGGAAAACTGAGAAGTGGATTCAAAGGTTTTGTGCCTCTTCTTCTAATTAGTTCCTCCCTCTCCGATTACTAATTAGGTTCCGATTTCTTTTTTTCTTCTTCTTTTTCCATGTTTCTTTCTACTCATTTCCTCAGAATCATCAGAAATTATTCTTTTAACGTAAAGAGAATTCATTCTATTCTTGGAATCTTCTCTCGTTTTTCGAGTTTTGAACTGATGGATCAAAATTTTAAATCCAAAGTTCTGAAAACGAATTTGGTTCTTTTTTCCAAGAGAAATGATCTAATAGTTCTTTTGAATCCCAAAAATCGTCTTAGCTGAAGGATTTTGGTTGTAATCTTTACAAAACAGTGCCCATTCGTATCATCAAAATACGAGATCTCGTGGGTGTATATTCGTAAAAATAACTTATGTTTTTCTCTTTTTTCTTCAAATTTAATAAGAGTTAGTACTGTTGTTTTTTACTATAGTGGTCGGCTATCGAAAATAATAATTTTCTGAGAGAGAAAGGCCGCAAATTTCCTTTTTTCTTCTTCAAGAAATCAGAAATCATTCCTACGAAAACTCGATTACTCGTGAAGAAAACATTCTGAAATATGCTTTTCTCATTTTCCGATAGCTTAGGAAAACATTTTAAATCCATCTGAAATTCATCATTTCTCTCAATTCATACTCAGAAATTGAAATGGAGTATCGGAATACGAAATATTTAAAATGGAAAAAAGGAGTTCCGAATAGTTTGTTGCTTAGTTTCCTCGGTTCCGTTCCGTTTTCTTTTGAATATTCAATTGACTGCTCTTCATTTCATTTTAAAACCAAAACATCCAAAACAGAATCGAATTTGAATTCATTTCGAATGGAAATGTGTCTATTTTCAGTTGATTTCCTTGTTTATTCAGGAAGTGGTTCGACGACATCTCTCTTCGTTTTTTCAACTGAATAAATTCGTTCAAAAATCAGAGGAGCCATCTAGAAAAGCAAGATTATGCATTCAAAAAAGAAAACGAACAAAACTTGAATTAGGCGTCGGTTCTTTTTTATTCTGCAAGAAGAAAAATTATTTTTTCGATCTTTGTTCCATTCATTTGATTATTATCTCTTGTGAAATAACATCAAACGCCAATATCCACCCACATCAGACAACTGATTATTTGACGCCCTTTTTGAGCCCTCCTATCTTGTCTCTCTTCGTCTTTTCTTCGAATATATTCAGTTTATAGACTAAACTTGTTCCAGAGCACAGATAAGCCATTCTAAAACCAGAAGACGTTGTTTTGGGGGCGGAGTCTTTTCTGAAGTATCAAATCGAATCGTATTCATTCATTCCATTTTCACATAAACATGCTCATCGTTGCGAAAAGGTATATTCTTTGAAATTGAGAATTGTTTTTCTCGAAATATAAAAAATTGTTTTTCAGAATTTCAAATTTTCTTCAATTCCGTCCAATTCTTATTTTATTCTTTTGGAGTCTTGCCAGTTTCACATTCTTTTTGATGACTTTTTCATTCGAATTAATGCAAATACACGTTCTGGTGAGTCCCGATTTCTGATTTTTAAGATTTTGATCCTTTTGATTTTTCATTTGCTTAGTAATTGGTTTTATGTCTGGAATTGAAGCCAATGCTTCTATTCAGCAAATAAAATCAAATAATATAATTGAACTTGTTCTTTTAAGACAGAAACAAATCAAACAACTGCGACTCCATTCAATGAGAAATTATCCGGAAATTATCAAGGTGACAAATGAAAAGAGACATTTTTCTATTTCTTTTTCTTCAGATCCTCGAATTCTTCTTCCATTTTTATTAATTCCTCTCATTTGTCTGACTGTATTCTCCAGAAGTATTCCAGTTACCATTTCAACTGCAATTTCAACATTTCTCTCCATTTGTATCCTCTCTTTCCTATCTCGACTCAATCATTATTTTGATCCTGATCCCAATTATATTGTGGTGATTCTTCATGTCACTACAGCCAATTCCATCTTTTTGAGAAGATGTTGGGATAAGTACAGGTAAAATCAACTGATATCCATCATTCATTGTTCATATATTCAGAAGAGGTCCATGCTCTTCTACAATCGTTCGTCTCCTTCTTGCAACTGTTGACAAATCTCTTCCAATGCTTTTGACAACTTCCACGTGTGCATCCATTGTTCCACTCGTATCAATTATAGTTTCTCCTGCAAGAACAATCATTCCATCAGTGACTCTTTGTCTTCTCAATCTTCTTCAAAATGTTTGCACAATGACAGTCATTTTATCAGTTCTTCTCATCCGAAATACGTATAACTGGGTAAGTGAATCTCTTCCATAAAGAAAATAAATCTTCTTATCATTCCAAATCTCATAAAATCCAAAAAATAAACCGAGATTAATTCTTATATTTTCTCTGCAAAATATAGTTTCCGTTTATGCTGAAAGAATCCCTAAAATCCTACTTCCACCCCCATAAAACGTTTGTTTATTTCAGTGTATTCCGACTGTCAGATTAAGCTTCATACGTGGAATTCAAGCATTCGTTGAGGAGAAATTAGTGTATTTTGCTCATTTGATGTGTCAAATCGGACAGAGACTTCTCTCATCCCCTGTCAAAATACCATTTGTTCTTTCGTATCTTGTCGTTATCACCGGATTCGTGTAAGTTCTTTGATGACAAATCGTGAGAATTTCCGTATTACTCATGTCACTTTTTTGTCTTTGACATTTCGTTCGAACTCTGAAACTTCCAGAGATCCAAAATCACTCGAAAGAGTAAACAAGAGAATAGTTTCTAATGAATGATTTACAGAACCATGAACGTGATTCGATTTGTGAACTTTATGAATATATCAATTGATAAAGGAACAGTTGAATGCTCATTCTTCCGTTGTTATGAATCAGTCACTTTGACTCTTTCTCTTTTCATTGTTCCTCCTGTATTCTTCTGTACAATCAACAAACTTCAAACCAATACATTCATTGCTTTAATTGGATTCTCATTCACTTTAGTTGTATTTGAATTGCTTCGAGTGAGTCAGATGATAGTCTATCAACATCTTTCAAATCTTTTTTCCAGGAATTCGTGTTCGATGGAATCCACGTTGAACCCATTCAACACGTCGTATTCAGTATTATTCCTGCAGATGGTGCTCTTAGATTCTGTAATATGTACAGTATGTCTCGAAAGAAGAATCATAATGCAAAAGTATTGGATACAGTCGATACTCTATTCTCTCAAGTCACTATTTCATCCATTTGCTCTACTTCTTCTCTTCTCTACTTGTTCTATTACTTTAACAGATCCAGTATTACTCTTCTCGTTGTCATTCTTTTGATCACTAATTGGGTTACTGTAATCTTTTTTTATCCATCTGCAATTGCATTGATCGGTCCAATGGTATGCGGAGGAAAACGTCGTGGAAGTCAAATATCGGAGACAAGATCAATGAACACAGATCGATTCTCTTCACATCTTTTGGTTGATAATCCAGATTATACAAAGAAATATTCGACGAGCAACTATTATGGACCAGCGAAGCAGAAACGATCATACAATGTTCTGATTACTGATTCTAGAAGAGCATCAATGCCTGTTTCCGTTCAACAAATTGCAATTTCTAGTTCCGCTGCTCCGATTCTCAAAAAGTGAGTTATTTCTTTTTCAGTTTCTATCAATGAATGAGATATTCAGGAGATCATGGGCAAATGGAGCATGTTTCTCTGTGGATGGAGTTATTACAATGACACCTCGAGAAGCTCTGAAGTTAATGAGAAAAGAGGATTCAATAACAAGCGATAATATTTTAATTAAAGAACTTGCACTTATTTAGATTTCTCGAACTTTTTTTATTTTGTAAATAGTAAAAAAATAAATTATGTTACTGTAATAACAACTTTTGTTGTACTTTTCGGTCCAATACTCGTCGTTCGTGTTGATTGAAGACTCGATAATCCGAAAAGACGGCGTATTGCATTTCTGTATTCTGTGCTGCAAAATACGAAATTGAGAGATTATGATTTTTGAAAAACAGACTTACTTAATAGCATAAAAAACAAAAACATTGCTGGAACAAGCAAGATTAACACCGATTCCTGCGTAAATAGAAATGAGCTTCCTTGTAGCTGCGTCTTTTGCAAATATAGCAAATTGGTTAGCAATTGTGACACTACTCCATCCAATTATAACAAGGACTACAGTCCATAGAATCGAACGAAAAACCACTTTCATTTGGGTTGCTCCAGCATAACTTCGAAGCTGCATAAATGTGAAAAAATAGACGATAACGATGGCAATATTCACAAATATTCCACTTGTATTGAATTGAGAGAACGTCGAACCGGCAAATGCAAGGGGAACAGAACAGTAGATTTTACTGAAGTTTTGAAAGTTTTACAATAAAACTATTTTGATAGATTTACGTCAAAGGATCTCTTTGAATGAAACCAGAAATCATCAGAAAAGTTGTGTAAGAAACAGGAAGAATCAATTGAGCACAGACATATAGATTCGGTCGTTCCAAAAGTGAACGGTATCTGAAATGATATTAATTTTCAAGTTGTTCCGATGAATATTATACGCGGTTTTATCATCCTTCCTTTTCCTTTTTCTTTTCCCATCAAAAGAGTTCTTTTTCACTTACACAACTGGAGATTTGCAGGCAATCAACCTATCTATTCCAGTCATCAATATCAATGGATTGCTCATACATTTTCCTATACTCGTAAAGAAAAGCATCCAATAACAATTGGCTTGAGTATCCGTTACTGAAAATTATTCGTGTTATCTCATGTGACACAAGACAGAATAGGTTCCAATTTCCGGTTGTTTTCGAGACATACCGTCTGCGAATATGTGGTAATTGAATACGTAATGGCCACATAAATGTAACATGTCAGCCAAACAACTCGCAGTGATCATATAATGGCATGGGGAATGGAAATTTCTGAAAAAGGAATTCAGTTTTGTTAGAGATCATAGTTCAAATATGATCTAACCGTTCTTTTATGAACAGAATAATCATAATAGAGTTGCCAATACAGCTGACGATAGAACAACATAGATAGAATAAAGCAATCGGAACGAGAGGTAAATTCGCGACGGCCACCATCAAATATTGTCAAATGATTTTAAAAAGTCACCAAAGAATGTATATGTAGGTGGGTGTGTGCACTAAAAACGGAACGAAAAAGATCAAGAGTCGCAGAAGATTTTCCCATGAATGTGGGAAGAGAGCTCACTAAACATGCTGTTGCACCATTTGACATGCCAAAAATCTCCTGAATCTCATGACTCAAAATGATCTCGACGGACTCGAAACTCATTTAATTACGGGTTTTCAAACCGAAATATTTAAGGTCGGAGGGCAGAAAATTATATGATCTCACCCAGATTCTGCGATAGAATTTTGGCCTTGTCGATTATTTTTAGACTGAACCTGAGTATTTCTGCTAATAACTGGACAACATGTTTCCAGTTTTTTAAGTATTTTCTTTTGAAAAAAATTTTCTTTTAAAAATTTCTTCTGAATCTTCAAGCACATTGTGTGAATTTCTTCGAAGGATTATGTTAGATTGAAATGATCTCGTAAGAGATGAGCAATCGTATCTTTCTCCATAAGCATGTCTCTTCGATCAAAAATTGAACTTATTTTATGTTCATATTCAAAAAAATTGAATGAAACTTCAAAAATTGACAGTACATCATGAATGAAATTGCGGGATGAATGAATGAAAACAATGAGAAAAGAAAGAGAGACTGGGTGAAACAAATGAACAAAACTTTAATAAAAGGACAGTGTTCGAAGATGAAAAACTAGAAGATTTAGGTAGATCGAGGCACAAAAACGGCGACGGAATCTCATGGCAATGTAGATCGGAACGATTGGGTGGAGGAGCTGGGAAATTGAAGAGAGAGAGAGGAAGAGAAAAGTGATTGGTTGAAGGGAGGAAGAGAATAAGAAGAAGGGAATACTTGAGATGATAATGAAACAGAATTAAAACACATTGGGAAACGTACACTAATATTAAAGAGAACATCTACAAAAGATACTGTACTTTCCATTTTCAAAAAGTGTTGGCAATACCCCGTAATTCGGCACGCGGATGATATCATTAAAATATTATCAGTGCTCAAAGTAATCAAAATGAAAAAGAATTCGAATATCAAACAACAGCGGTTGGAGCTTCTTCCATATCCGCATCTAGTTTGAGCATCTTCTCATTAATCGTCGGTACAGTACTTTGAACTGATGTCACAAGTCGGTTATCATGATCTGGTCCCATTTCATCACTGAATGTTCTGTATCCTTCTAATGCTTCCGAGCATTCCGTAAACCTGAAATCATGGATTTGAATATTTGTTGCAAGAAAGACGTTTTGAGTCAGACATTCTTCTCAGTTGCATCATTTCAATAATGGAAAAATTTGAACAAGAAGCTTACCTAATGTTATGTTTTGGTGGAATATAGAATATATCTCCTCTCTTGACCTCATACTGTCCAATCAGCTGATCATCTGTCGTCGATTCTTCAATTGTTCCTTTTCCACTTACAATAACAAGAATCGAGGGACAATCCAATGTTGGCATCTTCATATCTTTCTCAGTATCATTCGTTTTGACTCGTATTCTATGAAGTTGAAAGTCTTTACAATCAGGTGCATACTCATCAACACATCCATTCACTCTTCGTTCATCAACCAAATAATCCTTTTGTTCTGTCATTTTATAGTTCAAAACACTGCACAACGCGTCTCTATCAATGTATTTTGGAGTCATAGCTGCACGGATTGTATTATTTGAGCATCCAACACATTCAACACACTCTCCACTGAGATACGCATGAAGTTCTTCGGCAGCATAATAACAACATTGTCCTGGTTCAAGAATCATGTGATTGAGGAAGAGTGGAGAGAAAATTCCAATGTCGTTCGGGAAATCTTTTGACATTTTTCTGATGACACCGACGGTTACTTCTTCAACAGCTCCACGTAATCCATTATCAAGTTCTGAGAGCAATTGGGCAATCAAGTCCTGAAAATATGTATTTTTAATAGAAATTAAACCAATAATCTTCTATCATTTCAAGTTCCGTTATTTGATAGGTGAAACGAAGAATATAATCTGATTTGACCTTAAAATTCGGTTACTTGCTTCAGATACAATTCGTAAACAATAACAACAAAAGAGAAAAGAAGACAGATTTGGTTCAAAAACCACCGTGTCCTTTTCCAATCGGAAAGTACTCATTCTCTTGTAATTCTTTGAACAAATATCTTTTATCATTCAATTTTTTGATTTAAAAACCAGATGATCATCTCATCAAGATCTTTTTCATCTACTTGTTTGTTTTCTTGTACATAGAAAGAAGACCTACATGAACATCAGTTCTGTCTGGAACCATCATAAATCTGAAACAATCCTCAAGATACTTTCTTGATTTCTGGTATTCTGGAGAGTCTTGATTAACTGAATCCAAGTTTTTCATTTCGGATATACAATCCTCAAGTGGTTTTGCATAGGTATCACCTCCGAAAAGTAATCGGAATGATGGGAAAGCTGAAAGAGAGAAAATAGTCAAATGACTTCTTGAAAGACTAAAAACTCACTTTGAAGATTTTTCAAAATTTCTCTAGCTGGTCTGAATCCGCACAAAAGTTCGAAACGAGTGAGAGCATAAGCAAGTTCTGGTTTATGGTTTCTATCTGGATAGTTGATTGGATCCGACTCATGGAGTTTTCTTGCTTGTTCCTGGAGAATTAATAGGTGAAAATGAATATGAAAATGACAAAAAAACCGTACTTTGGTTGGATGAACTTGTAGCGAGAGAGTGGTTCTGATCGACATAACCTTCATAATGAATGGCAAATGAATGTTCTTTGCCGAATTGTTGTTCGTCAAAGGGGACGGATGCTTGGCCAAATACGTTGACAGTCTAGTTGAGCACTTTTTCAATTGAGCAGGGCCATCGGGGTGGGTTCCCATCCACAGCTGAAACACAATAACATTTTAAGAAGCAACTTTTAAAAGTCATTGTTCTGTGGCGTTTCAGAAGTTATGATCAATCAAGGACGGTTCAAGAAACCAAAGAGATTTAGATACGAAACAAGTTATCCGAATGTGTCTTCAAGAAGATATTTTGTGTGATTTTGCAGCAAAGATCAGAAGAGATTAAGATCATGAAAAGGTTGCACTTTTAAATCAGTTCGCATGATTCTCTAACGCCCAATAAACAGAAATACTGTGACTGATCTGTAACATTTGAATCAATCTGATGAAAAAACAAACGGTATGAGATAAAAAACTTGTTTCTGAAAGACGGGGAAAGAACAATTTCTAGATGCAGAATAGGTTTGAACGGTCAGAAAATGATTGATTATATGGGTGCAAAGTCTCGGTTTTGGTTTTTCTTTTGAAGAATTTTTTTCTTCAAAAGATGTGAATACTACTTTTTAGTAGAAGGCTGAAGCATAATATCGTGAGCACCCCGAGCTGTTCAATTGAAAAAGAATCTGCCACTTTTCCATTAAGTATACTTCGAAAAAGTGTCAACAAAAGAATTGAATCTCGAAACGAACTGACATTTCAATAATTGACACCTTTTTCTGATGTGAAATATTTTCCTCTTTCGGTATTAACAGAATTTTCAAATTTCAGAATATTCTAGAAAAGTATGTTTGATTGTTTGAATTCTTTCTTACCTCAGCATACGGAGTTTTGTTATCAATTTGAAAAGTTGAATG
Organism: Caenorhabditis tropicalis; assembly: GCA_016735795.1. Classification (NCBI taxonomy): domain Eukaryota; kingdom Metazoa; phylum Nematoda; class Chromadorea; order Rhabditida; family Rhabditidae; genus Caenorhabditis; species Caenorhabditis tropicalis. Next base: position 9,286,188 of record CM028618.1, on the reverse strand, counting down.
TCCATCTGCAAAAAGCCGTGCCACTTCACTATCTTCACCGTACTTTCCCCACGCATACTGTTTTACGTGGCACTGCAGTTGTTCCATTTCTTTGAAAGTAACCGGGAACCCAAGGTCCTCTGAAAAAAAGTAGAAAGTAAAAACCAATGTGGTTGGTGTTCATTATCTTTATAAAAGTATCGAGTAGATCAAAACTAGACGATAAAAGGAGGATGACACGCTGTGCCACTAGTACTGCTGGACAGGGGGTGAATGGGGTGAAAACGGACGGGGCGAAGTGGGTCAGCGAAGCGGAGATAGATGATGGGTAGCACTTGTAACGAACGAAATATACAGAAATCGATAAGATTGGGAAGCTTCGAATTCGAAGAATTTTGGAATTTGGAGAATTAGAAGAAGAGAAAAAGAAAGTAAAAAGAAAAGTGTAATAGGTAAAAAGTGGGGAAAAACGGAGAAGATACTGAAGGAAAGGGGATGGTCAGACTTCAGAAAAAGGGGAGGAGAAAAAGAACACTTTCAGGCTACTTGAAATGGAGATACCCTTTGGCCTTCAGAATCTAGAAAAACCGTTTCGCAACAAAGATATGATGAGAAAAGGGGGCAATAAAAGGGGAGGGATCACATGAGTAGGAGATAGAAAAAGTGCATCATTATCACCGTCTCATCTCAGAGAATAACCGAGAGGGCGTGTTTCAAAAGAATTGGGTTCAGATTACTGATGTTACACGATCTTTGGCTCTGTTTAGACCGTCTACTCCTTAGAAACGATTAATGATGTTCAATTGTTTCGTCGTCTCGTCTCTATTGCTTTTCTTAATCACCATTTCTTTTCGCTTGGCCTTTTGTGTCTTCAAACAATACCTGGTTGGAAAAATGGGCGTCCTCTTCTCGGGACGACGGGGGTAAACCTGTTCGTTTGCCATCATTATTTCTATCTGCAGTCCGAAGGAGTGTGTAATAGTGCACGAAGACAACAAAAAGAAAAAAGAATTGAAAAGGAGAAAGAAGGCGACGGAGGGGACCAGCAGCATCGTCTTCTGACGTCGTTTCCACCAGCATCTTCGCGAAAAACGAAGAAGACTTCTCTTCATGGAATCGACGCAAAAGAGTCGAGAAAGAGAAAGAGAGATTGATGCGCCCCCGCGCGTCCACCTCTTTCTCTCACTTCTCACTGATGACGAAGGACTGTATTGGTTGTATCTATGCAGGCGATAGGCCCCCTCTGATTTTTATCAAAACGGACGTCTTTCTTTCCCTTCTTCTTCGTCGGTCGGTCTCGGCAAGGTCATCAAGAAAACGGGCGTTTAGTATTCCCGAAGCTCCACCCCCTCTTTCTCCATTCATCCGATGATTCTCGGCCGGAGGAGGATCGGGCTGTCACCGCTAAGTAACGAAAGGGATGTGTGTGTGTGTTTTATCTTGGTATCTAGTACACGTTGACCTACATCCTCAGATTTGGGGAAACAAAAGTTAGCAACTTTGATTTTAAGTAATCTAGGAATCTGTGATTTGCACTTCTGAACGTAAAACAGAAACTTAATATGACGAAAAATACGCGTCCTGATAGCCATCGATGGACGGAGATTGAAAAATGATACAGGCGTGTGCTTTTTTCCAGAATTTATTCGGTCTCATTTCACCTTGGCAATCCTGCTTTTCACAGATTTTTCTGAATAGATTACGGTAGAAAGGGAAGACTTTTGTCTCAATGAATATGAAATTTCATTATCAGATACGTATGTATCCAGTTCATCCAGTTCACACTAAACATGAAAAAAACTAGAAGTCGAAATTCGTTTAGACATCTGAAACATTTTTTTTCGAATTCTATGGCACCGTTACCTTTGATCGTTGAACTTTTAATTCAGTTAACTTCTTCAAAAAATGCCTCAATTCGAAGAATGACGTCATATTCTACCTCATGACAGAATGAAAATTGGACGAAGAGCGTAACACAAACAAAATGAAAATAAAAAACGAGAAGGAGGTGGACGATGAGAACCAAATTCACAATAGAAATCGGTTTGATCAACACCATAAAAAGAAAGAGGAGATGGGGGGATTAAGTGGCTGCAACATTCGACCCTCTGAAAGCAAAGTTCATATGTCCTCGGACTGTTTCTCTTTTGTGTTGATATCAAAAACAAAACATAACAAAACGAAAGATCTTCAAAGAAAACACACAGAATGATACGAATCTTTGCGCCACTGTCCTCATCTCTCTCTCTCTCTCTCTCTCTCTCTCTCTCTCTCTCTCTCTCTCTATCTCTCTCTCTCTCTATCTCTCTCTCAGGAATATCCTATTTTCCTTTCAGAAGAGACACGTGATATCTTCCATAAGAGGGCACAGTTCACACAGTTCGAACATTCGAACCTCCACAGTAATCCATCAACGCCATACCATGAATCCAATACATCAGGAGACAATTTTTTCTGAAACAAAGCGAAAATAGCTTGTCTTGAAATATTCAGATGTATCAGAATTAAATGAGATGAACGGTTCGAAAGACTGACTACAGTATACAGTCTACTGTTCTTGAGAAGATCTTCAGAAAGTATGAATAGTTGGAGGGCAATCATTAATGAACAACAATGTATTCTTCGTTCTGATTTGTCTGATTTGAAAATATCTACTGTTACAGTAATCTTTCGATTCTAAACTCCTGATTAATCACAACTAATTCTCTCAGAACACATTGAAATATCGGAATAAAAGATGTTTTTAAAGAATAAGAGAATATAAAGATACTTTCACTTTTGTTCATCAAAATACCAAATAAACGTACAATTACTCATTCGAAAGCTTATCTTTTTCTCCTCTATAATTTGTTTATTTGTGTCTTTTTCTTTTTCTTCATCGGTCGCTCGACCGATGCCATCGCCAATTCGCTGTAAAACGCGCCTTTGAATCGCTTTTTTTCAAAGTTATGACGAGAATGTTTTGATGATCGATGACATTGTGAATCGAATTTATTTACTTTGATTCAAGTCTATTGGAATTTGAAATCTACAGTAATACACAAACAAGCAAACATCTACATACAACAGAACGCGAAAAGACGAATGGTTAAACTTCGAATTGAATATCGGTTTTTGGAAGAGCTCCACGAAGTTTTTGTTCTACTTTCTCTTTTCCGTGAACACTTTTCAGATTTCGAAGAATCAGTTTGTCAAGTGCTGTGAATTTGCTCAGATGTTCCAATCCGAATTCAGTAATCCGACGACACTCTTCAAGATGAAGAGTTTTTAAATGGTTTCCGACGTGTTGTCCCATGTATTCTAGTCCGAAGTCGTGTAGGTTTTTGCATCGAATGAAATATACATTTTTTATGGCAGATAGATTTTCTGAAAATAAGATTGTCTGGCAGTTTCTTCATTTGTTTTGAATACTTTAGGGTGATGAGGTATTCCTCTCATTCATTTTAGGCTATGAAAAATATTTTAAGGTAAAGTTAAACTGATGATTACAGTAACCGGAATACTTTAAGAGTGGTAACTTGTTGAACCTAAACACCGTCACCATTGGTCTAGGGATCAGAAATCTTTTTTATGATTGGAACTTTTATTACCGAAATGACGACATCCGAATCCAGTAATACTTGCATCTTCAGCTCGAATCGTCTCAAGAGTAACATTATCTTCTGGAAGTCTTGGATCTAATTGTGCTGTTCTTTTCACCAAACAATTATAATCTTCGAAGCTCTCATCGATTTGCGAAAACTTGATCTTTCCTCCACATCTAACAATCCATTCGGCTGCAGCCCTATCCGCTCCCACTTCTTTCACTCGTTGAATGTCGTAGCTGCAAAAATAGAGGCCGTGAAGGTGATCTGGTTTGGTTCTATGAAAGGAGTGGATGATCAGTAAGTGCATGTACTCGGCGGTTCTTCGGTTTCATTTTACTGCGCAAAAACAACAAGTGAGTTTGCACTTTTTTCCAATTACGAACTATTGCAGGTAGAAGAAGCGAAGCGAGGTCATTTGATATTTATGATTCAAACGACCAAATACCGTAATCCGTACCGCTACTTTTAGACAACATTAACAATTTCTTGTGTGATAAAATGATGTTTTTTTGATCTTAATGATCTTTTTCTTTTTAAAATTTAACCGAATAACTGCAGAATTTCAGGGTTGACTCACTAGTTGAAACCTTCGAGAACCCATCTGAGTCCCGGTATATTATGTTGTCCCAAAGCGAGAACAAACTTCTCTTGCATTTTTCGCATACTCATCTGAAAAAAAAGATGAACCATCTTTTAGGCAAGGAAAAAGATATCATGACCCATTTTAAAGGATTTTTTGAAAACATAAAAAAATTATCTGGACACTATGATATTTATTGCAAATGCAATATCATTCACATGAGATCAAATTAAATATAATCCATTCAACAGATCCTAGAATTGTTTTAAATTATTCAGTCCATATAGGGTCTTGGAGACCAGTCTTTATCATGGTTTGCTTTTCCTTCCGTATTAGCAGTCAGACGGGGAACATCGTGTCGTAGCATGAACTCGCGGACTTTCCAACGAAGAGACAATCGACGCATTTCTCCTGGAGCAGGATGCCGTTCCCATTCGGATCTGCAAGAGTACAAAATTCACTTGAGCATGAATCTGTATGAATATTTACTTACTTGTATAGATGATATCTAGTAACTGGATCGAATTTATAAGGTACTCTTCCTGGTTTCGGAGATCTAACAGGTCGAACACTTGGATCCAATGAGATTGTTTTAGGGTTTGGAGCGAGAGGAGGAGTGAGACTAGAACTGCCTCCAACAGAAACAGACTCCGATACTTGCTCATCTCCTATCTCTTCGTCTGATATGTCGTGATCGTTATCGTCTGTAGATCCATCAACAACCTGTAATTTTCTTTTCTATTGAATCAAAATTTTAGCAATTCACTTCAGTTTCTATATCTTTGTCATCTACATTCACAACCTCCCTTTCAATACTTTTAGGTTTTTTGAAAAAGTTCCAGTTCAGCTTGTTGAATACTTCTTGGAAAGCAGACTTAATATTGGTTAACATTCTATTCAAGTAGTTTTTTTTCATTTGAAATACTAACCTCGTTGGCAGCTCTGCATGTTTTGTAGGCTCGATGTATGCTTAGCCACGCTTGATCGATCAGCGATTTCGCTTCAAAACTTTCTTTTGAGTTCTCATCATTGAAGTCGTTTTGAAACTCAACACTTTCATACACACTGTTCTTTCCGCGTCGTTCTAAAAATATGAGAATGAACTGATAATCCTGAGTAAGATAATCGATGCGCGCTCACATATATCTAAGTTTTGGGACACTTGATTTTCAAAAGAATAATGGAATAAAATTGCTAATTATGTTGGAATAAATTAGCAAGCCTACTTATCTGAACCAAAATAACTCACTCCTAGATACAATCGGTGATTGAATGGCCATATTTTCGTCAACATCTTCTCGATCTCTTCTCAGGAATTGGGCTGCTGGATCAATCGATAAAGAAGCAAACATGGATTCATCCAAAACATCATTATCAGTTTCTGATAGACATGATTCCTCGTCGAGATAACGGTTGATTTCTGTTAATTCATTTTCAAACATAGAAAAGTGCTCAAGACTTGCCTGTTTTTAGTTTTGCTAATTGAACTCCGCTCCGAATATTTAGACCCATCTGGTGGACAATATCTTCGAGCTCTTTTTCAGTGGCGTAGTTGTCCATTTTGATTTCTTTGGAAGTTAAAATTCAGCGAAGCATGTACGAAAAACGGAAGGAAATGACGTACACGTTTACTTTACCCGTAACGTTTTTGAGTGATCCTTACGTTAACTGATCAATCACCTGGTTAAACCAGCTGGTTTTTTGTTGTTTTAGAATGAGAAACAAAAAATAAATGATAAACAAAAAGCAACTACGCTCTACAGTGTGTGAGAGGAAAAAGACGAGGGTCTTCAAAATTGATAGAATCGTGCGGCGGCATTGCAAAAAGTGTGTCGCGGGTTTGCCACCTGTCTCCGCCCATACTATTATTTTTTATTCCTTCTCAAACGCTGACAATTATTTCGAAAAGGTGGGCGAAAAGTGAAGAATTTAGTGAATATTTTTTTCAGGTATGAGCGACAATCACGCCTTCGGGCGGCCGAATCCAGAAGAAGCACGCGGAGTGGTCGAAACGATGCGAACAGAAAATTCTACAATCTCGAACAATTTCAATGCTGTCATGAGCTGTATGAAAAATTTTAAAAATCTTTAGAGAAAAGACCAACTTCAGGCAGTAAATCTAGCGTTCAGCACCTTGAAGAACATTCTCAGAGCTTTGGCGAGCTGTTCGTATCAGCAGATCACGCTGACGTTACTATAGTGTTGGACGATGGAACAGAATTCTCTTCTCATCGACTTATTCTCGCTGTCAGAAGCAGTTTCTTCCGAGCTATGTTGTATAATGGATTTCAAGAAAGTCATCAGAAACGTGTTGCGTTACATGAAACGAATTCAACGGCGTTTCGAGCAGTTCTCCAATACATGTACACTTCGAAAATCGATTTTGCTGGAGTGGAACTCGATATTCTTCTCGAATATCTTAGTCTTGCCCATCGTTTCGACCTAAATCAATTAATGAATGCAATAAGTGAATATTTCAAGGAAATTTTGAAGAATGAGAATCTCTGCAGTATTTTCAATGCTGCTTATTTTTTTCAATTCCAAGATTTGATCGAATTTTGCATGCAATATTCTGACAAATATGCTGATCAACTTCTCGAGGATCCAAGCTTCAGCAAATTGACAGGGGATAGCTTGAAAGAACTTTTAGCAAGAGACTCTTTCTTTGCGAATGAATTAAAGATTTTCAATGCAGTGTGTACGTGGCATTCAAATAATCCCACGTTTCAAAATGCATCAAAAGAGCTGTTGGAATTGGTTAGGCTTCCGCTGATTTCTCAAAATGAACTTTTGAATACTGTAAGACCATCAGGATTAGTGAATGCAGACGATCTACTCGATGCAATTGAAATTCAAACACAGAAACCGGAGGAAATTCCGTTCAGAGGATGCAAATGTAAGTGAGAACATTCCTGACAATCCATGAACAGAATTAAAACAGTTTTCAGTTCTTGATACGAACATAATACCTCAATATCCAAATGTGCAACCTCTTTCTCGGGATCTCGGTAAACGATACTCGCCAGCTGAAAACATCACCGTATTCCATTTGGATCTCGGTAAACCCTTCATCATCAATACTATTCTGATGGATTTCAATTGGAAAAATGACGTTCAATCCTTCTCATATCAAATACATGTTGGAATGGAAAACCGTGTCGAGGGACATTGGAAACTAGTTGCTGATTATTCTGACTACGATTGCCGTGGAATTCAGCGAGTGTTCCTCCCAGATACTGTCGTGAGGTATTTTCTGATAAGACTAGAAGTATTAGTTCTCCACTTTGCTTTACAGATATATCCTGATTAGAGTCAACGACCCGATGACTTCACGCCTAGAAGCTAGTCGAATTGAAGCAATGTATTCTTCGGAAACGATGATTGTTGACCCAATTTCAAAGATTATCAGTACTATTTTCTACCATGTTCATTGTATTAAGTTTAGTTTTTCAGTTCCCCATCGGAATATCACAACAATAGAGAATCACGCAAGAGTAGTTGAAGGTGTTTCTCGTTGTCGGAACGCTTTGATTAACGGAGACATTACGTCCTATGATTGGGATTCTGGTTACACGTGTCATCAAATTGGGAGTGGCCTTATCATGATTCAACTCGCTCAACCTTACATCATATCGTCAATGAGATTACTTCTGTGGAACTGTGACGATCGTTTTTATTCGTATTATGTGGCTGTTTCTACAAATCAAGACGACTGGACAACAATTGTCGATCATACAAATGATGAAAGTCGTGGATGGCAAGAACTTTTGTTTGATCCTCTTCCTGTTGTGTATATTAAAGTTGTTGGAACTCGAAATTCTAGCAACGAAGTTTTCCATGTAGTTCATCTCGAAGCTCCATCAAATGTTCCCATTGCCATAAAGTAATACTGGTTAATTTTCATAATGTGATTCATATACTAATAACTGCCAATTTTGTACATTATTATTGCATTGTGTTTATATTTCAATAAATCATTTTTTCAATCAATTGGAAACTAATTGAATGTTTTTTTAGAAGTAAGAAGAACAAATGGAATATTTTTACGCAGTTTTCATTTCACGAATCAATTTCATTTTCAGGTCTCAGAATGGCAAAAAGGCAACTTCGAGAAAGTTTAAAATCTGAAATTGACAACCTGTTCAGATCTCCAGAAACGGCGGAAAGTGAATTTCAGCGTAAGAATGTTTAATTTTTTCAAAGTTTCGACGGTTAAAAAGTTTTCAGAAGCAACTAAAAAGCGGAGGCTTGATAATAATCGAATTTCGAGTACTCCGTCAAAGGAAGAAACTTTTGAACAGGATCCATCAAAACCAAAACTCGAATTGAAATTATCTCGTTTAGGCGATGGTTATCGATTAGATTGTGAAAGTATGTATTTAGTCAAACTTGAATAAGTAGGAACCATTCATTTTACAGCACTCTCCAGTTTTATTCATTATTCAATTTTTGGATCAACACTTCAAAAACCACGATGGATTAGTCTCTCTCATCATAGAAATGTTCTTCAAACTCTAGTTATTCGAGTCAACGTGGAAGAAGATTTCTTCGTAAGTTCAATCTTTTTTAAAAGAATTGTCTCTCTTAAATAGATTATGTTACAGATAACAACAAATCTAAGCTTTCCGAATGAATTCTTCGATCGACGTTGGATTGAACTTGATTCAGATATAAGCGATCGAAGTCTTTTCTGGAATAGTATTATGAATGTTCGCTTGACAATACAAGAACAGATACGACGGAAATCTGTTCAAATGCAGAAATCTTTCGACAAAGTTGGATCTTTTGACAGGTCACATTTCGTTCTGTCGACCTCACAACTTGCTGAAAAAAACTTCCCATTACCAGGAGAAGAAGGGATTGTTCCAACAAAACAGAGGTATGAATCGTTATCATTCATCTGAAGTTAAATTGAATAAATTCAGATACAAAAAGCTTTCCTCGTCATCTCCGTTGTTCTCTGTAGACTGTGAAATGTGTGAAACTGATTTGGCTAACAGAGCATTGACACGAATATCGATAGTTGATGAACAGGAAAATACAATTCTCGATACTCTCGTGAAACCAGACGGAGAAATTACTGATTATGTGACACGATATTCTGGTATAACAGCTGATATGATGGAAGGAGTAACGACGACGCTTGAAGATGTTCAAAAAGCTGTTCAGAACTTGTTACCTCCGGATGCGATTCTTGTTGGACACTCTTTAGAACACGATTTACATGTCAGTTTAAAAAACTAATCACCTACTTTAAAGGGGTAAACCGATAAGTCCCTCGTTGTGCACGCAGGAAATTAAATTAATGCGTGAATCTTTATTGAGGAATTTCAAAGGAAAAGCAGGCTAGTCTGGTCGCCATCACTCCCTACTCTCCTTACGCGTGTTGAGCTATTCGTATTCAAATCAATTTAACCATGAACCACTCCTCCAAAATGCAAATCTGAACAGTTTTCAACATCCTACTAAAACCCTCATTTGTATTTTCGGTTTCGCCTCGCAATTCGTTGAGAGCAAAGCTATGAAAAAGTGATAAATTAATGTACGGTACGGTTTATGTCTGTCTAAGAGTATGAGAAGAGCCCCCTGAGTACACACCCACAGAAAACGGTGAATCCCGCGGGAGACTTGACTGAAAAAAAGCAAGTCGCTCACTAGTACGGATAAGGTTTGGAGCGATACGGTAGAAGGCCGTATGCGAACTCCTGGCGCCTCCTACTAAACCCACAGCGATACGGTAGAAGGCCGTATGCGAACCGGGGCGGCTGCCTTAAGCCAAGCCAGTAGGGGAGGAAGCGAACTCACAGCGCCACTCGTATAAACCCACAGCGACACGGTAGAAGGCCGTATGCGAACCGGGGCGGGAGACTTGACCGCGTAAAGCGAATCGCTCACCAGTACGGAAAAGGTTTGGAGCGATACGGTAGAAGGCCGTATGCGAACTCCTGGCACCTCCTACTAAACCCACAGCGATACGGTAGAAGGCCGTATGCGAACCGGGGCGGCTGCCTTAAGCCAAGCCAGTAGGGGAGGGAGCGAACTCACAGCGCCACTCGTACAAACCCACAGCGACACGGTAGAAGGCCGTATGCGAACCGGGGCGGGAGACTTGACCGCGTAAAGCAGATCGCTCACCAGTACGGAAAAGGTTTGGAGCGATACGGTAGAAGGCCGTATGCGAACTCCTGGCACCTCCTACTAAACCCACAGCGATACGGTAGAAGGCCGTATGCGAACCGGGGCGGCTGCCTTAAGCCAAGCCAGTAGGGGAGGGAGCGAACTCACAGCGCCACTCGTACAAACCCACAGCGACACGGTAGAAGGCCGTATGCGAACCGGGGCGGGAGACTTGACCGCGTATAGCGAATCGCTCACCAGTACGGAAAAGGTTTGGAGCGATACGGTAGAAGGCCGTATGCGAACTCCTGGCGCCTCCTACTAAACCCACAGCGATACGGTAGAAAGCCGTATGCGAACCGGGGCGGCTGCCTTAAGCCAAGCCAGTAGGGGAGGGAGCGAACTCACAGCGCCACTCGTACAAACCCACAGCGACACGGTAGAAGGCCGTATGCGAACCGGGGCGGGAGACTTGACCGCGTAAAGCAGATCGCTCACCAGTACGGAAAAGGTTTGGAGCGATACGGTAGAAGGCCGTATGCGAACTCCTGGCGCCTCCTACTAAACCCACAGCGATACGGTAGAAGGCCGTATGCGAACCGGGGCGGCTGCCTTAAGCCAAGCCAGTAGGGGAGGGAGCGAACTCACAGCGCCACTCGTACAAACCCACAGCGACACGGTAGAAGGCCGTATGCGAACCGGGGCGGGAGACTTGACCGCGTAAAGCAGATCGCTCACCAGTACGGAAAAGGTTTGGAGCGATACGGTAGAAGGCCGTATGCGAACTCCTGGCACCTCCTACTAAACCCACAGCGATACGGTAGAAGGCCGTATGCGAACCGGGGCGGCTGCCTTAAGCCAAGCCAGTAGGGGAGGGAGCGAACTCACAGCGCCACTCGTACAAACCCACAGCGACACGGTAGAAGGCCGTATGCGAACCGGGGCGGGAGACTTGACCGCGTATAGCGAATCGCTCACCAGTACGGAAAAGGTTTGGAGCGATACGGTAGAAGGCCGTATGCGAACTCCTGGCGCCTCCTACTAAACCCACAGCGATACGGTAGAAGGCCGTATGCGAACCGGGGCGGCTGCCTTAAGCCAAGCCAGTAGGGGAGGGAGCGAACTCACAGCGCCACTCGTACAAACCCACAGCGACACGGTAGAAGGCCGTATGCGAACCGGGGCGGGAGACTTGACCGCGTAAAGCAGATCGCTCACCAGTACGGAAAAGGTTTGGAGCGATACGGTAGAAGGCCGTATGCGAACTCCTGGCGCCTCCTACTAAACCCACAGCGATACGGTAGAAGGCCGTATGCGAACCGGGGCGGCTGCCTTAAGCCAAGCCAGTAGGGGAGGGAGCGAACTCACAGCGCCACTCGTACAAACCCACAGCGACACGGTAGAAGGCCGTATGCGAACCGGGGCGGGAGACTTGACCGCGTATAGCGAATCGCTCACCAGTACGTTGAATGAACGAGCATTTTGCTCTACTTATATACCATGGGGGCGGAGTCCAAATAGTAGCCACGCCCCCTACTGATACCACCTGCTCATCCCATATTAATTATATCTGTTAATCGGCATCTCATGTTACAACTTGTCAGATTTACCCCTTTATCTGTTCGTTTATTAACAAGAGGTGTATATCGCAGGTGTGTCATAAAACAGATGAATGTGGAGTTTTCCTCAATAGGTCTTTCTTTTTAAAGCCATTGTCCAGATAGATAGATCTCTTTTCTTATTATACCTGTCAAACATTTTATTTAAATTTATGAGATTAGGCGAAAAGATAAAATGAGATAGTGGATACAACGCGATAGATTTTGTATAGCTTGAAAGAAAATCTTATTCTGAGCATTTCTATACCTTGAAGTTTTTCTCTTACGCTTTCGGCTCTTCGGTTACTGTCAAAAGTCAATGTGAAAACGAACAAGTGATTTTCAAAAAAAATTCACGGAATTTTTTCGGCACTTTGAGCGTTTATATCTAGACTCACAAAGATTTCTGAAAATAAAGTATCAGAATTCTTTTAGGCTCCGCGAGCGGAGTCGATTCATATAAAGTTGGAGTGATTTCAGAATTAGCGGTACACCCCTTTAATCGCTTAATTTTCAGGCAATGAAAATGTCTCATCCATTCTGCCTTGATGTTGGACACGTACTCAACTATACGAATTCGAATACAATTCGAAACAGTCTTAAAAATCTCACAGAACTGTTTCTCGGTGTAAATATTCAATCAGAGTTTGGTCATTGCTCATACGAAGATGCATGGGCAGCAATGCGTCTTGCTCAACTGAAAATTGAAAAAGGAATAATGTTCGGAAATACCAGTTATGGTTGGAAGTATTCAGAATACGCAAAACAGAATGGAATCGTGGAGAAAAAGTCTGTCGAAGCTGAAATCGTCTCAATTCCGTGTTCCAGCTGTTGTGAGCCAACTGTTGTTGGATGTACAGTTGTAAATTGTCGTTGCCGTGTTGTCAGTGGTCCATCGAAATGTATTCACTGTGTGAAAATGGGAGACAGTGAACAAGGAGATTTCGATTGGCAAGATACACTCCAAGTGGAAACTGATAAAACGACGTCTCCAATTGAAAGTTATTTGAAAAAAGATAAAATGAAATCAGTGATGTGTGCATTCGAAACAGCAGTTCTCAAAAATTCCTCTTCAAAGTCTAAAAAGTTAGTTTGTTTTTTGGAATTAATTAAACCATTTTTCATTTCAGAATCCGTACAAAGCTGCCTTCTTCATTCCCTTCATGCGAGTCTTTCGTGAACAACGTTGCAGCAGAAATGCTGAATGATAGTGCAATTTTCGTCGAAATTGATAAAGGGAAAATCGTGGCGACGGTCTCTACAGACAATGAGGGGGGAGAGGCGGAAGACAACGCGGAAGCTCTGAATAGAATCCTCGAGAAACTTGTAGCTTCCACAACTAAAAACTCAATGATTATGATGATCTTTTCTAATTCTAATAAAAACACTCTCTATGTACGGGTCAAATAAAACTTTTCTTTTTTTTCGAATTTTTCAATAATATCCAATAAACGCATTTTAATTAAAATTTCAATTTCAACAAAACAATGAGAACAACAAAAACAATAACAATGACCATTTGATTTACTTGGCAGCTTTGCTAACTTTAGCTTTTTTCTTCAGCTTCTCCAAGTCGATCGGAGCATCGTTCGCTCTCTTTTTTGATTGTTTCTCTCGAGGAGCTTCATCTTTCACTTGATACACTTTCAGCTTCTGCTTCTGTTTTTCTACTGTCTTCACAGCTGACGCCTCCAGCTTTGCTCTGTAATAACATTTTTCTTAATGATTTCAATCCAAAATGCGAACCGTTTTTTGTTCAGCTTTCTTTCGTGCTCCCGAATGAAATATTCTCCACTTTCAATCTGTTTGTCAATCTTGCTCAAAACAGGAGCTGGTGGGAATGGTGTGTATTCCTTCTTCGGCTTCATCTTGTACGCCTTCTTCTTCTTTGCTTCTCTAGTTGTAGCTGCTGACTGCACTTTCTTTCGGTAGTTTGGAAGATACGAATCCCAATTCGCATCTTTCAAATCATCATTTTTCGATAATTCTCTTTTGATCATCATTGTTTTGATATTGTAGATCGGGTGGATATTTTTCATGCAGTCAGTTACAATTTGACTGTAAAACGAGGATAATTAAAGTTTTTATTCGGGAAAGGTCACTCACTTAATTTGTTTCAAACCAGAAAGTGGTCCAACAGCACAAACTGTTCCTCCTTGAACACATACATAGCACTGAGTCAGTAGTTCCAACGCTTTCAATGTGGCACCTTCGTTTCCGATAAGTCGAGCTCTTCGTTTAACGAATCGTTCCTTGTTACGAACCATAGAGGAAATTTTGATAATCTCACAATAAATTTCATCTTCAAGCACACGAATCGCTTGTTCGTAAGGTACACTACGTGATAGAAGTTTGATGACTTCTCGTGCTTTCATAATAATATATGGATCCCATGTTTTTCGCGTTGTCCGAACGCACATTGTTCCTTCGAGAAGATCCAGATCAGCTTTCAAAAAATGTTCTCCAAGGGCTTTTTCAATCAGCGGCCAACTCTCTTTGATATACTTTTCCCGATATTTCGGGAACAGCGAAGAGAATGAAGATTCCTGGAGCAAACCGTTCGGATTATCTTCCTGAATGAGCTCAAAATGATTATCAACACCACAACTTTATAGTAACTTTGCTGAAAGTATTAATGTCCCACCACTCAGGATCTTTCTGGGGTCCAAACATTTTCGCAGTCTCTTTTCGCGTTTTTGTTTCTTCTTCAGGCTGGTCGGCCCATTCAGGCTGATATCGACCACGTTCTTTCTTGTCAGCTTTATTCATCTGAAAATAAAATATGTATGAAAAAAAGAATAGAACAAAATTGTTATCTAATTCTATGGTTTTCATGAGAATATTTAACTGAAAAAATTGACAACGAATAGCTGTGCCAGACCCATGCGAAACAGTGCGCGGGCATTGCCAAACATCGAAGCCACGCCCACCGCTCCGTCAATGAGGTTCGTGCGCCTAGCGTTTTAGCCAATTCGTGAATTCTTTGTTGCAATATTGATTCGCTCAGGGCTCTCTAAACTTTGAAAAAAGCACGGAATTATTTTATTTATTTTTACAGGCTGTTATGAGTGAAAAATCAGATGACCTGGAAGATGAGGCTGTCATATCAATATCTGAACCGCCAATTCCCACTGAAGTGAGTGTTAAGTTCACTCTAAAAATATTTTTTCAATTTTCAGCTTTTTGAAGGAACATCTTCAATTAACACTAATTCGATAATCATTAAAAGCTCAATTAGTGAAGGTCACCAAGCGTTTTCTAGTATAACGGATGGTAAGTTGAAAATGTTTTTAAACTTTTCATTTAGTACCTATTTTTAGATGATGCGTGTACATCAACTGAAAATACAGAAATATTGGATTGTGGTGACAAAAAACGATCGTGTGAATCGAATAATGACGAGCCATCAAAAAGTGAAGAGTTCGAGTGTACCAACTCCGATGCGTCAACCAGTGGGATTTCTGGGGATAAAGAAGAAGATGAAAGTGTTGTCGATAAATTAGAAGATGTAGATCATTCACTCATTTCGCAAAAAAAGCCCACAGTGAGAAAAAGAGCCAAAAAGCATGCGTTCAGTGGCAAAACGAAAAAAACTAATTGGTCTTCATCACGGAGGAAAACTCACCGGAAAGTAGCACCAGTTCATTCAAACGAAAATTCCACTTCCATTGTAAATATTTCTACACCAGTTTCTCCAGCAAAGAAAACGAGAAAGGATCAGGGAACTACATGTGAGTTTGTATACAATATTCATTCCTTTGAAAAAACTACTACAGGTACAAAGAGTTCGAAATCTAAAACTGTTGCGATAACGAAAGTGGCAGAAGAAATGAAATCGAGAAGTCGGGGAGCTAAGACTCCTTCAAACAGCAGTACCACCTCTGTGATATCTTCATTCTCTTCTGAAATAGTTTTGAAAACGCCTGTTAAAGCTGTTAAAACAGCAGATTTTTCATGTCAAACTGACACCGACCTATTACTTCGGTCCACGTATTTGAAAGATGCTTTCAATCAGACTATTCGTGATGCGTTGGGAGAGCAAATTGAGGCGAGACTCAGAGATCAACCATTGCTGTTAAGGAAGCAGTTCTTACTAATGGTTAAAACGATTCAAGAACAAGATGTGTTGATTACAAATTATCGAGGACTTGACGAAAAGTACCAAAAGGCATGTACAAAACTGAAAGAATTCGGAAGATCAACGCGGATGGAGTTCTCTGATAGTTTCCGTAACATTCGAGCTGATTTAATGGAACGAAAACAAGAATTCAAGGCTCATGAATCAGAAGTTGCTGCATTAATTAAAAAGGAGAGAGCTAAATTTGAATCCTGCAGGGCTGATATGCAAAGAAAAGATGAAGATCATGAACTTGAGAAGTCCGCCTTACTAGCGAAAGTGGAGTACCTAGAGGAAGACCGAACCTATGAGAAAAATCGTGCTGATTTCTTCATTCGAGCTAAGGATGTTGCTGAAAAAGAAAAAAGAGCGGCGGTGGAAACTGCAGAAACAGCAGTCCGAAATTTGAATGATAGGTTGTATCTCGGTAAACATGAACATTGCGGAAGTTGTAAAGCTATGGAAAAATTGGACAAGAAATTGACAGCCGAAGTCGCTGAAATGAAAGAAAAAACGATCAAAGCTGTAAAGGATAGAGATGATGCGGTTGAAACAGCTTCCATGTATGAAATGGCAGCCCAGAACTTGGGAAAGGAATGTGATACAATAAAGTACGAACGTGACTCATGGAAATCTCTTGCTGACAAACACAAAAAAGATGTTATGAAACTGACACAGTCTCTCAAAGGTTAGTTCATAAAAATCTATTCTGTTGGAATTCAAAGTAATTTCAGACAAAGAAAAAGAGCTGCTACAGAAGACGACTGAAATTGTGAAGACTCCAAGACGCGCTACTCCGCAGAGCATGAGCAGTACACCGAACTATACGGATACAATTACTCCACCAGAAGAAGGTGAAATAGTCGGTACTCCTCCTCAAAGATCTCCTCATATATCTAATGGCACCATAACAAAAACCGAGAAATCACTTCAAAAAGTGGTTATACAAAAAATAGTAGAAAAAAAAGTGCCTCCACCAATCGCATCGGGATTCGAATCATGGGTTCCAAAAGAAAAGCTTAATGCGCCCCCACCAGAAATACCGAAAGCTGTTTCTGCGTTTGGAGTACCAATAAAAGCATCTGAAGCCGAAAAATCGAAGTTTGGGCCGTGCTCTCAACCAGCTCCATGGGAAAGAGCAGCTAAAGCCACCACTGCTGCTGCTTCTGATTCTCTTTCTGAAGCAATATCAAAAATTCAATCCGAGGCCTTCTGGGGGGGAGTGAGTACTCCATCCTATTCTTCAAAATCATACAGAGAAGAAATTAATCGAGTGATGACTACAAGAAAACGAGTTGGAGACGAGTTGAGTGAAGAGCAACAAATAGAAGAAGACAGTAAGTATTCGTATTGACTTTGCAAATAACAGTGTAAAAAGTTTTAGGCACCAGTGCAACATATCCTGCCAAGAAAATAAAATCGGTTGACCCCCTCCCAACTACTCCGGCATCTTCAAAACCTGTGAAATCGGTTGCAAATCCGGCCAAGATATCAAGTCCGTGCATAGGCGTTGGCAGTTTGTCAAACTTGAAAAAGATTCCGAAACTTAGCGATAAACCACCTCAAGCTGAATTCGCTCCCGCACTTGGAATGTCTGGCAAAACAAATGACGATTTATCGATACCTGGTTTAGGACTAGATAGACTAGATGATAAGACTAAAGAAAAACAAGTGGAAGACATGATGAAAATCAAGCCAGCAGTCATTCAGCCGCCAGTTCTTCAGACAGCACCATCTTCATCATCACAGTCTCCGTTAACAAAACCTTCTACATCTCAGCCCAAAAACCAACAGATGTCAAGCATTCAAAATAAACCAAAACCAATCGTTCAAGATAATAACCAATCGTCTCCAAACAAAAGCAACTTACACTCAGGAGCAAAGCACAATAAGAATAATTTCACGCCGAAAAAGAAAAATAACAACTCAAGAATGGAAAACCGATCAGAGTCATCCTCTTTCAATCAGACGCCATGGCAACGGCCACTAAAAAAGCCGAAGGACAAGACTTGGCGTCAACAGCAGCCGACTCAATATGGCATTCAATCAAATCAGCAACAAAATTTCTCAGTTGATCTCGGAATCGATAGACCATGGCGCGACGCATCAAAAAATGATGATTGGTTCAGTGAGTAAGTGAACATTTTTTTATAATTCGTAGATTTATGCCAATCTTGATGTTTCAGCTCAGCTAGCTTGCCTTGGCATCGGGCTCAAGACACTCCGTTTGGAAAAGTGCCAATTCAAGATAATTTCGGAATGAGAAATCCTTCACCAATGCCTCCCCAGCGATATCAGCCACCTCCACAACAAAGTTATCAACAGTTTTACGGCAACCAACGACAAGGGAACTTTTACGCACCAAGAGACTTTTCCCCGCCGCAGCAACATCAACCACACATGTACTCACCTGCTCCCCCGTTTGGATACTCGGGACCTCCGAATAATGGAGGAGGAGGACCTCGTTCATTTTATAGTTAATTTTTACTCTCCTCACTAATAATACATTCTAATCACTTTTAGCAAGATCTCGAATGTTAGTCCTTCATCTAGGTTTTTGTTTAAATTTTCCTTGTGTTTATATCAGAAGTTTTACCAAATGAAATAACTTTTCTCCAATCAACCCAACTTTGATTTCGTGTTATTTTTTCACAATAATTTTACCTTTTTACTCGAACACCTTCTAGTTTTTCAATAATTTATTGAATCGTAAAGGAGTAGTATGCTCAATTTGTAATCTATAGTTCTTCTTTTCCTGGTCTGATAAGTTTTTGGAGTTGGAGGTCGAAGTGAAGGAATGCATTTCCTGGAATTGCTGGTGGCCTTCCTTTCTCTCCATAAGCTAACTCTGGTGGAATGACAACTTTTCTTCTTTCTCCCTCACACATTCCTTCCATTGCAATATCCATTCCTTTAATAACTTGTCCGGTTGCCATTTTGAAAATGAATGGACGATTACGGCTCCAACTTGAATCCACGAATGTTCCGTCTTCGAGATACAAAGTATATTGTTGATGAAGTGTATCTCCAGCTTGCGCTTTTTCCGTGCAGCCTTCAACTTCGTGAGTTACATGAATGTGAACTCCGTCGTCTGTAATCCATCTGTCTCCTGGTTTTGGGCGGGAGATTGACTTCAGTTCCACGAAATAGTAGAGAGTATCTCCTTTCTAAAACAAACTTCAATTTACTTCTATTTACTTTTGTAAACTAACTCACCCCTTCAACTTCTTCTCCGTCATCGTCAAAACCTTGCTCTGGTGGAATAATGACTTTACGTTGTTCTCCTACACACATTCCATCCATTCCTACGTCCATTCCGTGAATGACTTCTCCTTTTCCCAGTGTAAATGTGTATGGTTTCTGACCGAAGTTACTTCCAATAACTTTTCCTTCTTTGTTGGACAGTTTATAAAACTGTTCCAATTGATCTCCAGGCTCCGAGCGGATCTTACATTTGGAGTCTCCGATCTTTTTGATGATCTCGATTTTAATACCTTCCTCAGTGGTCCACGATCTGTCATTTGCAGCCCAACAGACGGCTAATAACACAGAAAAAATAACAGATTTCAGCATCTCTTTATGCTGACCGGTTCAGTTACTGAAAGAAAAGTAGATTCAAAAATGTTAAATTGATAGAAAACGGAATAAAATGTAAAGCAATACACGTGGAAGGAAACAACGAAACGACGATATCCTGTCGATCGACCGTCTTCGTTGTGTCGCCCCACTCATCTAGTTTATTCCTTTCTCGGTGGCTACCGCCACTTCTTCTGTCAGGTTTTCTGCGCGTAGTTGTCCGACTTAAGGAGACACAGAGAGACCTTCACCCTTTTTATCTGTGTAAAGGATCGGTAGTTATCAAATGACGCGTTTTATTCAATCAAAATTAATAAGTTACAATTGGAATCCAAAAATTCGGGAACGTTAATAAGAGTGGCAAGACACATATTTTCGTATTATGGGATCGGTTGGCACAGTTGCTTCACAATTATCGGGTTCTCTGAATATTTCTCATAATTCACTTGTCATAAAAAACAAACACACCTTGGAATGAAGGTTCACTCGTTCCGTGAAACTTGTGTAAATTAAGTTGCCCACTACCAAAAGAATCAGTGATAACGATATAAAAATAACAAATCCGGCAGACACTCGAATCATTAAAGCAGCATAGTCATACGGTTTTTCGATCTAAAATGATTCGCTTAGAAAAAACCGATATTCATATTTTTCAGTGCTACAAAGCTGTTAGAGGAGTTTCGTCATTATTTGTTATGCTTGTCAATATTTCTGACGCATTAGAGTGACATTAATTTTTCGAAAGAAGTGAAAGACAATACTCACCTGCATATTGAAGTTAGTTTCAAAAAGTATGGCGTCTTCAGAAATGGCCTCCTAATCGTGGGGAAAGTAAAGTGAATTTCGAAAAGACGCGGCGAGGGAACGTATCATGAGCGAGGAGCCGGGCAGCGTGCTTGAGAAGAGTTTGTTGAGAGCATCTTTCGCTTGCCTTGCTGGCGCGGGAGAAAAGACAGAAAGAAGAAAGTAGTGGGAGAGGTTTTGTATTGATTTGCGGGCATGACAGCTGGGAGGAGCCACCCAGGAATTATCTTTCTCCCAACTCATTTGTCATTGAATTGGTGTCATTGAAAGAGTCGTTGTGGGTTCTTCTAGAGACGAAAAGAAAAGGAAAATAATTCAAAATGACCATCGTCGTTCACCCAGTGTATTGCTCAATTGATTTGAGAGATGCCTCATTTAAGATGTTTCAATGGATTACATTGCAAAGTAGAGATTCGAGTTATAAACGTATTGATTACTGTATAGTTCTTGTAATCTTGTTGTGTCACATCTGGGCTCCGCACAGCGCGTTTCAGCGTTGCGCAGACTGTGCAAATGGGCTCCGCCCATCTATTGTCGTGGTGCAGAAGATGGAAAATTATGGTGGACATGGCTAGTTGGGGTGAACAGGGTCTATTGAGTGGTGAGGTGGATTCTTCTCTCTCGTATTGATTCATTCTCATTAAATTCCTCTTTGTTGTGGTATTCTATTGTTCTTTTATTCTATTCTTCCAAGAGTTCAATCACAAACTTTAATTAACGAATTTGCAGATGGCGAACGCGAACCTGACTCCTATGCCATTTGTCCGAAAATTCGGATCTGCTAACACAACAATAGACAGAGATGGTAATTCGGCGTCCAAAGATGGAGGAAAAGGTAGTTTATTGGATAAGGAATTTCTTTGTAAATCTCTCATTTTAGTCCACAAGCCTTCACTTGCTTCCTTAGCACAATCAGCATTCCCATCTAGATATGATCCCGACGCTTTTATTGGTATGTGTCTATCTGTAGAACCTCGATTAATTGATAAAATTTAAGATGTTTCTGGAGCTGCTATATCTGCTCCAACTGTGACAGGCGCCTGCAAAAGATGTGGTTACCCAGGTCATCTCTACTTTCAGTGTCGAAACCATATAGAAGTTCGTCCGAATATGTCAACAAAAGCATATGAAGTCAGTTCCACATCATCAGAATCAAGCGAAGAAGAAACCCCTCTTGTAGCTTTAGAAAAAGAACGGAAAAAGGAGAAGAAGTTGAGAAAAAAGGAACGTAAAGAGCGGGAGAAAGCAAAAAAGTTAGAGAAGAAAGAAAGAAAACGGAAGGAGCGCAAGGAGAAAAAGAAACGTCGTGATGATTCTGATGAAGAGAGTGATTCTGAAAATGATAAGAAGAAGAAGAAGAAAGAGCGAAAGGAGAAAAAGAAGAGAAGCTACGATGATTCTGACGACAGTGATTCCGAAGAAGAGAGAAGTAGAAAGAAAAGCAAAAAAAGTAAGAAGGAATCTAGAAAACGCCGCTGTTCTTCATCATCAGTTGATACTTTCATTTCGGATTCTGATAATGATCGTCGCCGATCAAAATATCATCGAAGATCCTAATGATTAATAATTAATCTGTTTTGTACCATGAATACTTCTCTTTCAAAGTTCGAGGTAATACTTTTACTGGATCTTCATCAATCACATTTCTAGTATTTATTGTTTGTGTTCTCCCAACACCCCATTGTCTTTTGTGAAGTTACTAACTACTAAGATGGTGTAACTCATTTATTTGACTTCACATTAATATTAAAGAGATCTTTTTTGATTTAAATCACTTGTAACTGTTTCTCTCTGATTTTGTGTTGTTTTTGCTGCTGACCCAAATAAAGTTTTCATTCATCATCATCATCTTTTTTAGGTGCCAACTCCGTAGAAACTGAAATTAATTAACTTTTAAAGTTTTCAAGGTTATCTTATACCTTCTGCATAAATCTCTGGATACTTCGATGACAGAACTGTTTTGAACATTCGAATTTTCTTGAAAATGAATTCGAGGTCTGTCTTCATTTGTAGAATTACTTCCTTGTGTCCAACTGAGTCTTTCTTCGCTTTCTCAATTCGACGATCTCCTAATTGAGCGCAATTCATCAGCATCTCGTTCGTTTTCTCGAATCTTTTGAGACTAAAAACGCATTAGTCAATAGTTTATTGTGTTTCTTAAATATACCTTTGCCGTTGTGTATCAATTATTCCTTGAATTGTGAATTCATCGATTTGCGACGTAAGAGAGTCAATAAGATGTGGAGTCTCCTAAATTTCTTCAAAATCAATTTCATTCTAAATTTCAGAATAACTAACGGCTATATCGACAGAGTCTGTGTTCCTTTTAGACGGGAAAAACGGGTTACCAGGTAGACGCCGTTGTTGTTGGTGATGTTGCTGCTCACTCATACTTCAACTGAAAAAAACGAAGTTATGAAAACGTTATTCTGAAGCCCAAAACGACATAAAAAATGAATTACGACTGGCTTCGACATCGAGAAAAGACATAAAAACAAGAAGAACATGAAGTGAGTGAGTTGTGTATATAACGTAACCAAAGAGAAAATATTGATTCACGCTCGTACACACTCGCTGACACACACCAGGAGCTTTTCACTCACTTTCCTAGATTTCAACAAGTCGTTGTGATGTATTCAACGATGCATTGATAATTGATAGACGAACATGCATTCAACGTTTCCGAAAAGCTATTAGTGTCCGCGCGCGCGTTGTTTCCTCTTCCAACTGCTTTATTGATTCCTCGGTCATGTTTGTTCAAGATGCGCATAAACGTTCACAACAGTTTCCAAATCATATTTCAGTCTCACATGTCAATTCGAGATGTGAAAGAAGCGGCTGAAATGATATACTGGAACAACCATCTGATGGAGAAGATTTTGGGGAATGTTGACATCTTCAAGGATCGAAATTCATTAGAATTGTGTAGCCGAAGATTGAGATATCTCTGTCTTATTATTCCAATCACACGATTAGATGGTTATGCTATTCGATTGGAAGCAGATCCGAATGTATGTTTTTATTAATGTTTATCACTCTAATTAAATCTTTTTAGTGGCCCGCTTTTCTGACTCTCCTCATGCGCCCGAGAAAGTTTTCCTCTCGTCTGACTGTTTCCACTCTATCTGATACACCTGAAGCCGATAAGCGTGATCTTGTAACTTTCAATTTCAAAGATCATAGACAAAATTCAAGTAAGTCGGTATTCAAATTCTTACGAAGAAATATTTATGGTTTCTAGCTGTCTTCTTTGAAGGAGTATTCAAACGTCTTCGAAATCAAATAACGGAATTCGAGATAAAACATCGTCGATTTAGTATGGAAGTTCTCAGAAATATTGAACAACTCCCGAATCTGAATCGAGTGATCGTTAAAAATGCTCGTAATTTTTCCGATGATATCGATGAAGAATTCGTGGATATCAACATTTCTGATCGAATTCAATCACTGGAACTCATTCTGGACCGTCAATGGTGCACCGAGATTGAGAAAATGAAACGTTTAATTGGACCAAACTTGAGACATTTCTGTTGTCATGTCAACCCGATTCCATCGAAAAACGTGTGGTTCATTGAAGAAATTATGGTGGAAATGGCAGTGCAAAATGTTCGACTTGATCAATGTCAACTCGTCTTTCCTGATCATCAAATGCCACAAAATCTCATTGTAGCCTTTACTCAATTCATGGCTGAACGTTCTCAAATTATGGAAGTATTTGTGTCAAACACGACCAAAACCGCTTCAAAAATCACAGAAATTATTGCTACTGTTGATATAGAGTTTCGAGACGAAGAAGACAACATTCTGCAACTCTTAGCTGATTCATGTCCGTCAATCTTCCAGAAAGCAGAAATTATTCGAATGACAAATCCTTATGAACAGCATTACACTCAATTGACTGATGCTTTCTCAAAGTGCTGGACTGTCAGAGAACTTCATATTTCGTAAGTAATTTATCCGATAGTTTGAGATGTCATTCATTCTTTATTTCAGAAGATCCCCGCAAAATAAAGCGATATGCCCGATCGATCAAATCCTTCTTTCTTTGCCGTCAACAGTCAAATCTCTACACCTAATAAACTGCAAGCTTACTACAGCATCGATAGAAATTCTGACTGATCGAGGAGCTTCAACTATCCAAAGTCTACAACTCTCTGGATGTGGATCATGCAATACTGTACAAAACTTCAACAAACTTCTGGGTGGTCTTCGAGAATTGAAAACTTTAGATATAGATATGACCATCCCATATCTTCTATTTCCAAAAATTATTCAACATTCCAAATTAGAATCTCTAATCGCATACACCAACAGAAGTGTTCCAGAGAATTCTTTAAAAACTGTAAGTTTGAAGCTATTTTTTATCTCGGAAATCAAAGTATTTTTCCAGCTCCGTCAACATTTTGATCATGTTCAACATCATAAAATCGATCGTCATAAACAACAAATCATAATATCAAAACCATCTCGACTCCGGTTATAGTGTCTCTTCTGTGATTTCAAAATTTGTCCCACCGATCTCATTTTTTGAACAGTGTCTTAGAAATTAATAACTTTTCCAATAAAGGATTTATCTTTTGGTCACGTTTCTGGAAATCAGAAAGAAAACCAATCGGTTTAAACCCAATAAAACGTATTTGAAATATGTCGGAATAGAGTTCCAGTCTATTTTTCAGGATTTGAATGACTGAATAAAAAATGAGCAACGTGCTCCGTAATCTTCAAGAATTTCGTAAGGAAAAAGAAAAGGCGAAATTGAAAGAAGACCAAGTAGAACGAGTTAACGGAAAAATTGAAGAAAAAGTGGTCGGAGATAAGCCTTCGGAAGGAAAAGAATGGGATTTTCTGACAAAATCTGAATCCGTCCCAGAGGATTACGGTGGGTTTTTCTCCTTTTAATAGTTTAGAAAACCTAATCAATGAGATTTTGTTCACATCGTTTCTCTCACTTTATCCGTTCATCTGATGTTTTCAGAAGAACAATCAGTGATCTCAAATCGAATAGCCATTGTTGTATATGTGATTGGTCAAGCATTGGCAGCTTGGTAAGCGTTTAGCAGTATATAACTGCAATTATCTTCTTCGTTGAAAAATTGGCCAACGGACATGAGGGCCGAGAGATCGAGATGACATATGTTTGCCGAGTGAACCACTCAAGAGAGTACGAGAGAAAGGGAGTGCTCGCAACCCAAAAGCATTGTCTTTTTCTTCCGGAGAGTGCTAATTTTGGATCAGACGGGTTCTTTGAGCATGAATAGATGTCCCTCATCCTTCTTTTATTTCAAACAAATTGAACACAAAATTTTATTTTAAGGGTGCAATTCGGCGCTGTCTTCTTCATTCTGTCACTCATTCTTTTCACATACTGGAATACTGGAAGAAGACGTCACGGAGAAATGAGTGCCTATTCAGTTTTCAATCAAAATTGCGAGCGACTAGCTGGAAGTATGACTGCCGAACATTTCGAGAGAGATATGCTTCGACAAAGGAGGTGATCTAACAATAAGTAAGTCTTTCTTCTTCTGAAAACTAAAAACTCGTTTAAAAAAGTATTGTCTTCTAGAAACTAAAAAAGTTCAAAGACATATACTTTTTCTTGGAAACGCGTTTAAGACGTATGTATATCAAATAATAATACTTTAAAACTCAAAAGATAATATGACTAGTGTGAATAAGATCCCCGATGCTTTTCCCTAATCTCCAATATAATTACTTTTACTCTCGAAATTTCCGCGTAAAGCTACTTACTAATAGTCTCATCAGCAGTAAGTGAGTCCATTTTTTCTCCATTTGCTCTTCCGTCATTCCAATTATTCGATGGGTCTAATCCTTTTCGGCGGAAACGAAGCTCTTCTCTCGTTTTGTTTATTTATACGAATTGAAATGACCAAAAAAGAAATGTATCTCATTTCCATAACTTTGTTTGGATTAGCAGTTTCAATCGATTGATTTAATAGAGTAATGATCATTTGATTTTCGAAATAATCTAGTTGAGCATTGAGACTCGAAAACGATAATAAATTGGTCCCCGAAGTGTCATCCATAGATTCTTTTCGGCTTTGTTCGAGTTTCTTTTTCTTTGAAAAATATTTTTCTTTTGGAACGCAAACACACAAAAACTCGATTAGCTTCTTCGAGTTCTCCATCTTTGTGTCGATATTCACATCGCCCCCGCTACTCAGCTATCTCTTCCTTCCTTTTTGTCCATCAAAATGGTGCCAATCGCGATGAGAAGGACTAAGAAGAAACAGAAAAAAAGAAAGCACGGAGGGAGTTACAAACAAAAAAGCAAAGAAGAAGAATAGCCGAATGCGACTTCTTCTTCAATCCGTCATCTCCTCGAGGGAATATCTATCGTCGTGCTGTGGTGGTATTCTAAAGAATTTGGGATAGACGAAGAAGGCGCGACGAGGCACGCATTCACCATGCATGGGCCTATTCGTTTAAACTTTCTTTTCTCGCGCCTCCGTCTTTCTTCCCTCGTCACTCCTTGCCTTCTCTTTCTTCTTCTTCTTCTCAACCATTACGTCTCCGTCGCTGCAGGATGGCACATCTGCGACTTTTTCTTTTTCTTCTACTGGGTTTTTTGTGTGAAATTTGAGCCCTGGTGTGCTTTTTCCTTCCAATCGGTTGCTCTCTGAGCCGTTGGTAGCTTTCCCAAATTGAGTTACACTTTCTGCGTGGTCTCTTCGTCAGCCAACCATCCATCCATGCTACCAAAAATACTTTTTCATTGACTGAGCACAGCTCTTCAAAAACTTTTATTTGTGTTTCTGACATTTCTAAGTGTTTTTTGAACTTGACTAAGTTGTTGTCTAGAAAAATTGTTCAAGAGGAAAAATAAAGTATAAAAACCAAGAACTAAGTAGGTCAACTTATGAAAAAAGAGGCTTTGTCCCGTTTAACTTCATCTTATTTTCCAAATAAGCTCCATTTTCAATCTACATTTTTCAGAATCTTCTCCTATGCCACCGTCTTCATTCTATTATCGTACTGCCATAATTTCTTTTTCTCCTTTTTTCTGTGATTCACACTTTCCATCATGGGTTTTCTTGGCATTTCATTACTTTCATAAATATTTAATTTCTATGTAGAAATAGTTTATTTTCTCAATTTATAATTGGTATTCTATTCCGTTTCCATTTCTTATCTCTATCATCTTTCAATCATTCTCATTATTATTTTTTTTTCATTTACAGATTCCATAGTTTCATGGATGAAACCCATAGTTTGTTACTCAACGAAGAGGCCCTAGAGGCTTGTCCAGAGCAGAAGAGACCTGTTTTCATCTATGAATGGCTCCGATATCTGGATCGAATACTGCCAATTACTCAAAGAGAAGATATAAAAAATGTTCAGAAAGAACTACAACAGCAACTTGAATCAAGACTTCATACGGTAGTCGGTCCTCCAACTAGAAAACTAATCGCTCGTTGTATTGGACGGGTATATGCATTAACTGGAGACATTGTTTCATTAAATAATCTTCTCAATTCATGTAATGATACATTAAAAATTAAAGATGAATCACCAAAAGCTGTTCAAAGTAAATTGTAAGTATTCAGTTTTTGTTCGAACTCATTTTGAAATTACAGAGCTGCCCTAGCATGTCTCGCTGCAGTTTACGATTCAATGGGTCGAATGGCTGGTCGATCAATCGAAGATACGCTGGCAATAGTGAAGAACTGGATGAGCACAGCAGTCGCTCACTCGCAGGCTCACATCATGAATACATTGACAAGCATGGTGAAAGCTCTTGGTTCAGGAGATTCCGTGACACACAAAAAGATACATTCAATAGCGAAAAGTTCTTTACAAGACCGAACCCTTTGTAAAACGCCACATGTAAAGATAGCCTCATTGGAGTGTTTAACCGCTTTGGTCCCATATCATACACCGATGTATGTAACAGAATTGGAAGCTTCATGTACAATGTGCATCAAAGTACTGGAAGGCTCCACGTATGAATTGAGATGTGCTGTTGCAAAATTCATGGCTCAACTGCTATCCACTTCAATGAAACCACCACCAGGAGCTGTTATGAGTAAGACTAAGCGATATGTTTCATTAAAAATATATGATTTCAGAAGGAAAATCAAACCAAATGGTTCCAGTCGTTCCAGCTACAGTAACCGATACATTGAATCTTCTAGCTTCTGGTTTCTTGCGTGGTGGCGTTGGAGGGTTTTTGAAAACAAGTTCATCAACCTTCTCAACAACTGGTAGATCGGATATCAGAATCGGAGTCAGTATTGTAAGTCGCCTTTTAAGAAAACAAACGTAAATGAAATATGTCTAGTGTTATGTGGAAATGGTGCGGGAAATGGGATCAGTGTGGCTGGAGAAACATTTAAGTGCAGTATGTTCCCACCTAGTTGATTTAGCTTCTAAATGTGGACAAATGGCATATACACAGTAAGTCTTATTATCAGTATTCTGAAAATAATTATTTTTGTTCAAGGAATGCATCTCACGTTGCTGATGCTCTCATAATTCGTCGTAGTATTTCATTCATTCTACGTCAAACTATTGGATCATTATTAGGAGAAAACGCTCAAACTGTTGCTTGTAAACATCTCGGAGTCCTTTTATCACAATGTTGTGACCTCGTAACGATTGGGACTGGAAACAAGTTGGACTCGACAGTTGATAGTAGTGACTATGAAAGTGGATATACGATAATTGTCATCTTGCAAGAAATATCTGTTCTCGTTAGACAGATCGGTTCTTCTGTCATGTCGTTGTTCACTGAGGCTACAGGAATCATGGAAAATATTTTCAAGTGTTTGACACATCCGTTGGCTTCTGCCAGATATGCAGCTGCGTGGTGTCTGAGATGCATTGCAACAGCCGTTCCGAATCTGATGACTCCTCTAATCGATAGATGTTTTCCACGACTTGATCAAATGTCATCGTCATCTAGAGCTATCAGTGGATTCTCCATGGCATTGGCAGCTCTACTCGCCGCTTCAACTGATAGTTCTAAACTTGGAATTCCATATGCAAAACCATTGAAAGTATTGGATCTAGCTGAAGAAATGCTACGAACAGCAACTCAACAACCGAAACTGACTATTGCGAAACTGGAATCTGGATGGAATCTCATCAACTCTCTTATTCATCTTGGTCCATCAGTCATGAAAGAACACT
Organism: Caenorhabditis tropicalis; assembly: GCA_016735795.1. Taxonomy (NCBI): domain Eukaryota; kingdom Metazoa; phylum Nematoda; class Chromadorea; order Rhabditida; family Rhabditidae; genus Caenorhabditis; species Caenorhabditis tropicalis. Next base: position 9,256,680 of record CM028618.1, on the reverse strand, counting down.
TGCCACGTGTTATGAAGCTTTGGAAAGCAGCTTTTCCAAGAAGTGCTAGAGAAGCTGAAACCGAAAATAGTAGAGGAGATGCATTTTCATGGCAATGTGCAATGGTTGCCCAAGCGGGAGCTTTGTCTGTAATGGAGGCAGTGGCATCACAGCCGGAGTTATGTTCAACGAATAATGCATTGGAAGCTATGAAAGTTCCCATTGAGTGTAGTCTCGTTATGATGTCTCAGTTAGTTTTCATCTATTCTGAACATATCTTAGATTATCTATTACAGAGTTGGAAATCTCATCAAAAGCTATGGAAATGAAATGAGACAATCGAATTCAGTTGTCAGAATCCGTCTCTATCGTCTTCTTCTTCTCCTTCCACATAAAAGTTTCGAGGGTAGTTATGTCGCTTTGTTGAGAGAACTCGTGGCAGATATCACTCTTTCGGATAACTCACAAAGTACAATGACAACATCATTGCCAATGACTCAATTCACCGGAGTTGAAAAAACTCTCATTTCACCATTGTACAATGCTACTGACTACTCGATGGTGGAAGATTTGGTTAGTTTCTTACTCTGTTTGAAAACGAAAAACGCGCTTTATTTACAGTTACAAGTTCCAACATCGTCGGTTGCCATCGGAAATATTGAAGAAGATTTATCCAATTTGATTAGAGCTTCGGCATCACAAATCGGGGATACATGGCCTGAGAATGATTCAGAACCATTGACGTGTCTGAACACAGCTCTTCTCACTTATGGAAAAGTGTTTCCATTAGTCAACAACAAGCATAAACTTCAAATCACTAATCATTTTTGGGATACGATTCAAAACACCACGAAAAGTGCTCCAAGGAAACAGGCGGTCAGTGACAGTATTCATTAGAGACTCTTGATTCAATGTTTTTCAGATTCTTGTAAACATTCTCACTGCTAAACTACTGGCATACAAAACTTATTGTGAGCAAAGAGGATCGAAATTAGAACATCAAGAACTACAACAGTCTTCTGCACGATTGATATACTCATCGCTTTCGAACCCATGTCCGATGACACGTCTTGTGGGAGCAGAAGCGTTGGCTCGTCTTTCACAAGCAGTTGGATCTCCTCAATATGTAGCAGAAACTGCTCAATACTGTTTCAATATGCTGAATAGTTACAAAGATGAAGTGAATCGGAGTGGCCATGTGCTTGCCCTAGGATGTCTACACCGTCATGTTGGATCTCTTGGAAGTGGTCAACATCTAACCACTGGAGTATCACTCGTGTTGGCACTGGCGGAGGAAAGTAAAATGCCAAAAGTACAGACAAGTGCATTGGTGGCAATGGCTTTGATTGCTGAAACTGGAAGTGGAACTTTCCGAAACTTCGTCGAAATCACATTGAGTGCTTGTCTGAAACTTCTCATCTCAACGCCTACTTTTGTGATCGATGTAGTTCAAGGAATAAGTAAATGCGTAAGTAAAACTAGAACAAAAATCAAAAAAACAATTCCTTTCAGTTAACGGCTCTTATCACCTGTGTTGGCCCTGAACTGAGTTGTCCAGGAGTAATAGATGGAGTCCGTACATCTCTCCTAGCGGCATGTGCAATACAATTGTCCCATTCTGATCCATTTGTTCAAGCTGAAGCTATATCCGGACTTCAACAAATGCATCTATTCGCTCCAAGATATGTACATATGGCTCAATTAGTGATTGATATAAGTTCACTTCTTTCTTCAACTGATCTTGTCATAAGAAGACAAGCAGTTAGTTGTCTACGGCAGTTGGTTCAAAGAGAGTCCAAAGAGGTTGGAAAACTATTTTTCGAGAAAAAATCCATAAATAACTTTTTTTTAAGGTTCGGAACCATGCTCAAGTTCTTGTCCCACAGGGAATTGTTGAAACCAATAAAAAGAAATTTGCTCTGCCAGAGACCGGGCTAGAAGGAGCTTTGTTTGGAATGTTGGATACAGAAGTGAACAAAGAATTGAGATGTCATCTACAGGAAACACTGATCTCTCTCGTTCAAGGAACATCTGGAGAATTGTTGAATAATTGGTTGATGCTTTGTAAAGAGATTCTTGCTACATCGAATGATCATGGACTGACCAGAAAGAAAGAAGAAAAAAAAGAAAAGGCAGAAGATGACGGAGATGACGATGATGATGAAGAAGGAGACGATGACACAAATCTAGCAGGACTCAGTTCTTTAATGGAGGAGGACAAAGGGAAAGTACAACCGAGATGGCCAACAAAAGTGTTTACAATGGAAATAGTCAATCGATTGATGAGTGTCTGTGATACGGAACGTGCTCATCTAGATATGGCTCTTGCTAAAGAACTTCAAATTACTTCTGGCGGAAAGAATGATTATCTTGTTCTCCATCTCTCCGATCTCGTCAGAATGTCATTTATGGCGGCTACTTCAGATAATTCGTTACTTCGAATCGCTGGATTGAAGTCGTTGGAAGAAGTCATCATCCGCTTCTCCTCTTGTCCAGAACCCGAATTCCCAGGACACATGATATTGGAACAGTTCCAGGCTCAAGTGGGCGCAGCTCTTCGTCCAGCGTTCACTGAAGACACCCCCAGTAATGTGACGTCAGTGGCTTGTCAAGTATGCAGTACATGGATTGGAAGTGGTGTCGCCAGGGATTTGAACGATTTGAAGCGTGTACACCAACTACTTGTTTCTTCTCTGAACAAACTAAAACACGGCTCGATCAATGTACAACTCTACAGCGAAAGTGCAGCTACCCTAGAGAAATTGTCAATTCTAAAGGCGTGGGCCGAAGTTTATGTGACTGCAATTGAACAAGATCGTATAAAGAATGAGAATGAGGAAGCGAGAGATCATTACGAATACAATGGAAGTGGATCACTTTTGTCTCTTGTTGAGCCGGAAACGAATTCACTAATTGCTTATTGGCTGGCGACTCTCAATGATGCCGCTCTTCTTGCTCTTCCTGCTCACTATTCAGAGCAATTTCTGAATCGTGGAGGGGCTTTTTTCAATGCTCACAGTGCAGAAGCATGTCGAGAGTATTATCAACTCTGTTGGCCTCCAATACTTCTAGCAAGTTCTACGTGGTTAAGCAAACATAATTTCGAATTACCATCCGGAATAGAACTATCACCAGAGACATCATCAGTATGGAAAGACGAAGGAAATGCATCTCGTTTCTATCTTCTCATCGGAATTGCAGTAGAATCATTGAGCAATAAAACAAGACAAATCGAAGATGAAACAATTCAAATGTCAGTGAAATCATTGACTCGTCTCCTTTCGTGTGAATGGTGTCAAATGCATTTGATGAGTGATGTCCCAGCAGTAATTGAAATACTGTATGTTCTTCATCGAAGTGTTCTCACACGAGATTGTCTAGCAACTCAATTACAATGCATTGAATGCGTTGGTTCTATTATCGATGCAGCTCAATTGTCAATGAGAATATGTGCTTCAAGAGATATTTCTAACGGAAATTTGGAAAGTGCAGATAGTTTGAGGAAGATTCCAAATGTTTTGTTTGGCGGTGCAGAAGGAGGAGTTGATGGGCAAATTATCAATAAGGATGGAGTCAAAACAATAAGTTATGCTGTTTTGGAATTAGCTGTCTGTGCAATATTCAAACAAATGCCACAAATCAACTCAGCTCAGTTGAAAACGAATAGTCTAGCTGCTTTACATCTTCGAAAAGTTGGCAGACTTCCAGCAGAAAGCACGCATTTGGTCATCAAAAGTATGCAAATCCTCGTCCAGATTCCGAGTCTCTGCTCACCACAAGCCAAAGTTACCGTACTACCGGTCATTATGTATCTTCTAATCGGATTCGTTAGAGAGTCGGCAAGATTAGATGAAGGATCTATTCAGACTGACCGTGCTGGACATCTATCTGCAATCGCTGCAGCTGCAATTCAATCAATCCGAAATATTGTCAGTCAACCACCAGACGATGAGACAGCAACCAGTTGGAAAACGATTATGAAAAATGCTTTCTATTCAGTTCTTAATATGTCAGAAGGTACAGTAACATCTTTTTAATTCTATTAATTCTATTTATATTCCAGATAACGACAGAATACATTTGGACAAGTGCATCATCATGCTAGCAGCGGTTGTTTTCACAACATCAGCTCCAGTGGATATTGTTTTAGGGCATCAAGAATCATTCAACAAGCTCATTGTCCTGTTAAAACGTCATCTTCATAGTGATAATGTGGGAGTTCTTATGAAAACTCTTCAGTCACTTACTTCAATATTCGGAAGAAAAGGATTCGGTGGAATCTTTGTGAAGTATCTCGGAAAAGAGATTATGCCCGTCGTAAAACAATACACATTGAAAGTGGATAGTGAAAATGAGAAAATCAATGAATCAGATTTGTCAATTCTACAAGAATGTGTGAAAGTGATCGAAGTACTTGCATTGAACGCCAAAGATGGAAAACGGATTCAAGTCATTTCTCTTCTTGTTCAATTATTGGTTCGATTACTCCGAGCGACTTCTCATACAGAATGGAGAAAAGTTGGACCAATTGAAAAGAAACTACATGAAATGGCAATTGGAAGATTGAATGCAGCAGCTTCTGTGTGGCCAACAGAGTTCAAGAAAGTGATCGAATGGAATCATGAATTGAAAACTCGTCTTGAAAGTGCATTACTTCTTCAATCTACCAGACATGCTCATCAAATTTCAATGGCGAAAACCCAAGATGCAAAGGTAATTTCAAGAAAACAACATATTATTTCACCTCTCACTTCTTTCAGACAACACCGGTCGTCCAACAACCACGTATTAGGTTGACAATGTTTGGTGCTGAAAATGCATAGAAGGGCCTCTTTCTCTCCTTTCAAAATGCTCAATTCCTTCTGAACTCAACACGTGCAATAAAAAACCCATTTGATACGGTTTCATTAAATGTTTTTTCTGATTTCAATAATGTTCTATTATTTCTGTATTTATTGTGTAAACACTTTCTTTTCTATGGTTTGTTCTTCTGTGATTTCTGACTCTTTTACTAGTGATTTTCATGTTTTTTGTTTTGTTTTTTTTTCTCCGGAAGTCACTCTTCCATTCTAATTCGTGTTCTTATAACAATACGTTCGTCAACTTCTGTTTTCACTTTTTAGAAAATAAATGAATTCTAAACATCAAGTAAAAAAATTTCATTACAAAATATATATATATACAATTTTTAGGTCACCGGTAATATTTAATGAGAACACAAAGAGAAGTTGTTACATTAATGAGATTGAGAAGATTTAGTAGGGAACAGATCCTCTTCGAGAATAGAATTTCTTCTTTTTAAACGTTTTCTTGAATTCGTTTTCTTTCGAAAATGGATTAATAGAATTGAATGAGGGAAGAATATTCGGAAGATTCAAATATGATTTTTTCTTTTCTTTTCGATCTTTTTCTGGAGGTTCTGATGTTGTTGGTGGAAGTTTTGGAGTTCCATTCGGTGGCATTTGATGAGTTTCATCTGGAAATGATTATGTTTCTTGAAGTGAAAGTACAGTAATCTAATCAGACACACTAGGTATTCATCCACTTTCATTCACAGCCAACTACAGTAACTTTAAGTCAATACACATGTAGTCTATGAGATTTTTAGGCTATCGATTCAACCAAGTTAGGCGGTGCTTCCCCGAATTAGAACTGTCCCGCATTAGAATTATGCCTGCATTAGAACTACAAGATTGGTTACATGTCTGTAGTTCTGATGCGGAGAAACACCAGTTAGACAACTTCTTAAAAGGGAAAAGAAACAAGTCTTCGAGAGTTCTTACCTTCACAAACATGAGTTGTCAAACTGTATTCTCTTCCTAGTTTAGCCTCTCCATTTGGTTTACTCCTCCATGTCACTGATCGATTTCTTGTTACATAAGGGGGATGATCATCTATACATATCGGTGCATCAATCTCTGATTTTTGTTCATCTGGTGGACTCTTTACTGCTTCAGCAATCACTCGATAATCCCTTGTTTTTATTAGTTCTAAGTATCCATATCCTTCCGTCGTTTGTTCTAATTGAGTTGCAAACATCGTCGAGAGTTCATCGAATTCTGGTCGTTTCATTGGTTTTTCTTCCCAACAAACGCTCATTATTTCTTCTATTTTATCAGTTGCCAACAACGGAGTTTTCGGTCGAGCACCTGATTTCAGATGAGAAATCAATTCAGTCGGTTCAATATCAGAAAACGGAACTTCTCCCAATGAATACATTTCAAATATAACAATTCCGAATGACCAGACATCACTTTTATGTGAGAATTCAGCTTTCTCAAGACATTCAAGTGCCAACCACTTGATCGGAAGTCTATCCGATCCCGTATCTTCTCCATTTTCTGATGGTTCACTTGATATCGCTAATCCAAAATCACTGACTTTTGCACTTTTCATTCCACATTGTTCTGTTATCAAAATATTCCGAGCGGCCAAATCACGATGAATTATCTTTTTGTCGACAAGAAATCTCATTCCTTGTGTGACTTGCCATGCGAAGTTCAAGAATTCTTTATGACTGTCGATTGTGTCATCCACGCTTCGAGACTGGAATAAAACTAGATAAGAGGGTCAATGGAAGTTTAGAAACCAACCAGTTCCAGATCACATTTCTTGTTTTTGACATATCTCAGAAGATCTCGATGACAACAATATTCAAGAACGAGACAAGACTTTGCAGAAACAGTAATACATCCAAGCATGTTCACAAGATGTTCATTGAATCCAAGATTCTTCATCAATTCAATTTCGTGTCGGAATTCTTGTTTCGCTGCATCTGTCGCATACTTTGGCAACATTTTGACAGCACAGTCACAATCAGCGAAATCCAATGCTTCTGCTCTGTTATACTTGTCAATTGCCGGTGGAACTCCAATTATTTTTCCTTTGAATACGTGTCCATAAGCTCCATGACCCAACTTCTCATTCTTCACAACTAATTTCTCCCATGACAGTTCCCAATGATCAATTCTGAAATTATTTTCTTAGTCTTCCATTTCCAAAAGGTGCACTCACATATCATTATCATCAATATCTGCCACGTGAGACGTTTTGAATCTCTTCAATTTCCTCATCCACATGTATTTTTGTCGATAAAGTACTGTCAGTAAAATGAGAATAAGCATAGCTCCAGAACATGTTCCAATGATAATAAACATGATTGTAGTGACATTTGATCCTTGTTTTTGACATAATTTCAGTTCTTTCGTGTCCGAAAATCCTTCGTCGTTTGTTATTTGAAATGATTTCATGGCAAGTTTCGACTTGTATCCATCATATGCTTCCTAAAGAATCGAAAGTGAATTGGAATGAAAATGAAGAAATAAACCTCAGTAAATGCAATAATATTGAAATCATAGAGTTCCAAAAGAGGCAAAAGAGAAGTATTATATTGAGAAACAAACTCATTTGAAACATAATCAGTGAGAAGAACGACTCTGGGAACACGAACACTTCCATCCTCATTGTAAGTTGGAGCCGAAGAGACTGCTTCATAGACCAAATCATATGTCACTTGGTCACTTCCAGGGAAAAGTGTATTATTGTTATCTGGAAACATTGAGGTTTGCGGCTCTGTCGTCGGTATTACTGTAATTGAAAACCACGTTAAGTACCATATTGGAAGCGACTTCATCATTGTAAACTGTTTTAAATCATTTTCTAAACTTTTCTGGAACAAATGAAAAAACGAACCTGCTCCGATGAGAACTTCATCATATTTTAAGTTCTTCTGTAGATAGTCAGCAACTAAATTCACGTCGGTCATCCATCCAGAATTTGAATTATTTTTTGCTAGAAATCGATAAATCATTGGGTGACCACTACAATCTTCAAGAGGATCCGAAATGTATTTGACGAGATTATTGAATTGAGTTTGCGTTGTTCTGTTTGTAATTGCAAAAAGATATGTAATCTGCCAATCATTCACGTAGTCTGGATTGAAAGTTGTCGTCGGTGTAGGAGTTGTGGCTACTGTAGTTGTTGGTTCTGCTGTTGTTGGCTCTGCACAAACTCTCTCAGTTTTCGCATAACATTCCTGAGATGGCTCTGTTCCACATGGCATTATGCAATTCTATAAGTTTATTTTCTGCCAATTATCATCAGAAAGTCGAAAATTATTGAGTACTGGTATATTCGGAGTTTAAAAGAAGTTGAAACTCACTTTCAAAAGATCCAAACAATTGAAACTTTCAATAGTATAAGTACTGTCTGCTATAGAAAAGTAAGCATCAAACATCATTTCAGTGTCGATTTTTGGATTTCCAACAGCAATAATTGTGAGTGTAATACATCCAGTATTCTTTATTATTTTGATTTCTTCCTTCACTAATTCGTTATCAGATATATTGAAAAGACGATTTGTGATGAGAACGTAGTTATTATAAAGGCATGCAGTTTGCGGAGTTCCCACTTTTTTCAACTGAAAATTAGTCATTTGAAAGAAAGAAAAGTTGATTATAACTCACGTCGTCGATAAGAACATATGAGAAATTGTATTGATTAGAAACCATTTGAACTGGATCCATATTATCATAATGACCAACGAAGTTTCGATAATTCATGAATGCAAAGTTATTTCTGCATTGTCCAGCATTACAACACGTTGCTGTGTTATCCTTCGTCTGAATTGTTTTTAGTTTTCACAAAAAAACATTCGAAAACTCCTTCCTAATGAATATTTTTCGTTTCATAAGTATCTTATTTCAGGTTTTAATTTAAAAGAAATCCGAGAGTCCAAAGGTAAAAAGAGAAAACTTTTAAAATGAAAAAAGACTTACATCGTTGAACATAGGATAAGCAAAAACTGCGTAACCGACTCCATGATTCATACAAGTTATAGTTGCATCACTGATGAATTGTATCACTTGAGTGTAGTTTTCTTCTGTAGTATATGTGGAATCCAGATCCAGAAGGAATACAACTTCGCAGTTATTTGTCTGAAAGAAAAGAAATATTTCAAAGTGAGAATATGGTTTCATTACAAAAGTGGATTCATTTTGGAGCGGAGGGTTTCCGATTCTCGAGAAATTGTCAGCATTACACATATAATTCGGATCAGTGACAACGGGAATATTGATACCATCAGTTGCTGAAAATAAAAATCTCATTATAAATCTAATTGGTTGCCATCTGAAGAATTCTAACTTTTCTCAGGAATCAGACTAAAAAGACATTACGAGTTTTTCAATGACTCATAATTGTTGAGCCTATTAAAAGAATATTACCTATATTAATGAGATAGAATATCATATCAATTGGTTCTTCTGAAACATTAATAACTCACCACAAAACTGTTCACACATGTAAATCGAAAAAATACATAACGCGAAGAAAAGAAGCCGCGAAATTCGAATGGACGACATCTGATCGATGCATCCGTCGACGACCTGAACTACTTTGATTTGTAATAGACTACTGTGTTAAGCGAAGCGAAAGAGGGAAAAGTTTAGAATAAAATATTCTTGAATTCACGATGACGTAATCAGATAATCTAAGCACAAGATCCGAATCAGCAGGGAACTCAATGATGATATATCTACCGTATTCCTACATTTACCCTGAATTGGTGAACTAGAACATCAGAGTTATAATGGCAAATATAAAACAAAAAAAAAGCACATTTAGCAAATATATTCTTTCTTCGCTTATGAATTTAGATGAAATAAATGTTTTCTTCAGATAAGTTATCCTTTGTTTCCGATTCGAAATGATAAATTCTCGAATAAAGTAATCATAACATTTAGAAAACTCCTTCAATTGAGATAAGAATAATTTCTAGAAAACTTATAATAATTGAATGACTGAATGATCATGTGCCTCAAAAACATTCAAATAGTTCAATTTAACAAAATTTGTTAAGTCGTCCAGTGAATGAATAATAAATACTGTAAAATGATAAATGTCAAAGTGAACTGATAACTCAATGCTTCTACAATTCTTCTTTTATTTCTAAATGCAACGGAAGCATTTTGAAAACTGTAAATAACACTGATTATTTCAATTATCGAATGAATTATCTGATTTCGAATTCTGGAAGCATAAGTACATAAAACATAAGAATTAGGCCATAAAAATGAGTGAAGAACGCAAATATGGCAGTCAGTCAAAATCGATACTTCACGAGCAAATTGGTGCTCTCAGTGTCGTGTCACCTCCCCACTTTCAACTCCTCTTCGTCTCTGGTTATCATCATCTCATAATCAAATTAGCAGAGACTAACACTAACAAATGTTACCGATAACAGTCTCCTAATACCCGCACACACACCGTCACACCTAATGCAGACTTTTGCCGCGCCGTGTTGAGTGAAGTTAAAGGAGTAATCCAGAGTTTACACTTTTATACGATTGACGCTGATCTTATAAAAACAACAAAACAACATTTTTAAAAACCTGCATAAAAAAGACATTAAATTGAACTGGGAATTATTACTCACAATAATTAAGGCACATACGGTCTGATTACATAATTGGGGATTATCATTTAATAAAAATTTCAAAATTCTGACGATAGCAAGACAAGTAAGGCGAGAGGGCGAGTCGGAAATTATCTATCGCTTTCCTTGCAGACTTGAACGGACAAAGATTCGCTTCGGTTCCATTTTCCTTTTCGAATTCGACGTCTTCTTCGTTGATCCACATGTTTTCGTTAAAACCAGTAGGAAGTTCCAAATCGGATTTAGATGTAACTCGTGGCGGTAGGAAGACTGGTGAGAAGGTCTGATTGTTGTCTTCGGATGCGGAGACGTCCGCAGAAGTGGATGGCTCAGACATAGTAGACAGGGTTGTTGACATCAAAGCCAGTGTGAGGCAGTAGATAAGAGATGTAGAGCTAATGAACTCGATCAATTGCTTGACAATGTCTATGATTGGGACCATTGATGACTGTAATAACAATTTTTGTCAAATTGAAAAAATTTTACAAAAAACAGGGAATTCCTAATTTTCGAAAGTTCAAAACTCACTAGATGTAACAATTCATTGTATGTCATGAAATCGTTCTTTTCTACAAACGAACGGGCCACACATTTTTCCATTTTCTCCAGGTACTCTTCAAACTCATCGTTTTTCACAGCCACATTCCAGTTCTGAAGACAATTCGAGAATGAGGTTTAAAGGAAGTGAAGTAGACTTACAAGCTTCGAAACTAAATTCCATTCCTTTTTGTTCAGATCTTCTGTGGTCATTTTCAAGGATTCAGCCCATTCAGCATTCGAAACTCGGTCGTAAACATCAGTGTCATGCATATATTTTGAGGCGAGAACCAATGCAGGTACATAAAGAGAAGCTGGATCCGTAGAATCGAAGAAATCCTTATTTTGAACTTGTAGACGATCCAAGTAAACAAGAGCCACAACTAAGGTGCACGGATCAGCAAATCCACATTTGGAAATCATTGAGGATGTGTGGGGTTCCAAGTAATCGAATGTGCATTTTTTGTCGAAATAATCTACCACTAGTTCTGAAAAAACTTATATATTTGTAATTCATCGCTCTTTTTGATTCATAATTACGATCATAATAAAAAATATCGCCGGAGGATTCTCAATTCAAAAAGTATATTAATATATAATCTAATATATAACTAAGCTAAATAGCGGGATTGTTTCTGAATTTTCAGTTGGTTTTATCTCGTTCGAAACTGGTATTTGTTAGCTTATTAACTTACGCGAAAGAGGATAGTTGAGAGCTGCCGGCTGCTTCGTTCCGTAGTTTAACGACCGTTTCATTCTTTTTCGCAGTTTACGGAAATCAGGAAACAGCGGTGCCATCTGCAGTAAAGTATTTTCTTGAAGCTTTTAAATTGCAAAGTGAAGAAAATTAAAAAACAAGAAAAATCGATACAAAGCAATGGATCACGCAATTTTTTTGATTTGATCTTCAAATTGCACGTCGAGAGGGAAAATTGAGAGATAAAAACATCAGCGGCGCCAGAAAAGATCATAAATCGGAAAGAATGGCAAGGCTACGTATCGAGAGGTATGATTAACTGAGTCGCCACACAGACACGCGCCGCTCCATGTGTGCGTCGCGGTCGTCATTGTCGAGCCTCCCGCCAAAACTTCATTCGAATTTTCACGGTTTCGTTTCAAATGCGCTAAACGGTTTTCACGCGAAAAACAAGGCAGATTTTTTCAAACCTTGAAAAAAAGATACTTGGAAAAGGAATATTGCGATTGTGATATATAGATTTCAAAGAAAGTATTAAAATATTGTTTCAGAACGTTCGTAGGATTTGTTTTGCGCTGTAGAACTTCAGTTTTCGAAATCATCGCAAATTTTGACATATATTTGTTCAAATATTGTTAGAAATAAGAAGTAAAGCAATGCAATATTGCGATTTCAGAAATTTAATGTTTTTTTTTCAATCACAGAACGTTACGAATAATCTTTACCGTTCTTATCGATTGTTTTTTCTATCATTTTGATGTTTCAGCAATGTCGGATGAAACTGCGACCGTATCCGAGGTGCCAAACCAGGAAACCAACACAGAGAAATCCGTGGAAAAGGCTTCTACAGGTTTGAAATTAATGTATTCAACTGAATGAAAGATCATCTGCAGATTCAAAGAAAGAGGTGGTAGCTCCTGAATCCAACGGCAATTCTACTCATTCAAACGGAGACGATACTGCTGCTGAAACCGAAAAGGTGCGTGTTTCATACACCCGGTTGAATACCATCCTATTTTACAGCCAAAATTAGATGAGGCTGCCGCCGAAAAAACGAATCCTGATACTTCCGAAAGTTCTGTGGTGGCTCCACCTGAAGTTGTTTCTAAGGAAGAAGTGAAGAAAGAAGAACCAGTTGCAAACACCGACGCGGTAATTTTTTTTTCCTGATCAAACAGAAAAGCGTCCCAAGACAATTATTTTATTGATTAACTTTCCGTCCACATGCGCTGATTAATCTCTTGGAATACTAGCTGAGTAACTAGAAATGAAAGCACACATTACTTACGACTGACAAGAGTTGGCATAGCAACAGCATAAATAACACATGCAAAAGAAAGATTGAAAATAAAACCACGTGCCAAGTCTTTCACGAGTATTACTCCGTGCGCAATGAATAACGTGTCGATGGTAGGTTGTTTGCTAACTCACACGAAAGATTGGTGAAAGTTTATTTATTATTTTTCCAGCCCAAAGATGAAGCTCCTGCTGTTAATGAGAAAAAAGAAGAGACTATAGAGACCCCGAAAACAGTTTCTAGCGATGCACCCACCGATCAAAAAGAACCGGAGGCTGTTCTAGTCGCTGAAGCTAAAGAAGATGCAAAAGAACCTATTGTCGAACAGAACAAAGACGAAGCTTCTGCTCCTTCAAAATCAATTTCTGAAACTCCAGCTGTTCCAGAGACTGAAACACCAGTTGTAGAAGAAGAGAAAAAAGAAGAATCGAATGCCAAATCGTCAGAGACAAAACAAGAGATATCGGCTGAAGCTCAAGAGAAAAAAGACGGAGCTGAATCTTCTGCTGTCGCTGCCACTGCTGCCGATGACAAAACTGTGGACTCTGAGAATGAAAAGGAACCCGAAACGTCCGGAACGGAACCTGAGCCGACAGCTCCATCTGGAGCAGGCCGCGGAAGAGGACGTCGCGGTAGACCACCACGTGCAGCCGCTCCAACTGAGAAGAAACCCCCGAAAGCTAAGCCAGCAGTGAATCCGGAATCTATTGCTGCCAGTAGACCACGCCGTTCCACTTCGAACAGAGTTGACTATGCCAACTCAGACACGAGCACCGTTCTTGCTGAAGTGGACGATGAAATTCCAGGAAAACTGTTCAAGGTGCGTTAGTATGATATACATACACGGCGTTGTTTAGAACAATAAAAAGAATTTGTTTTTATAAATCAAGTTCAGGGTCGTAAGGGGCCTCGAGGAAAGATTACCAAGTATGTGTCTGATTCGGATGGTGCACCATCAGATGACGACGACGTTGACTTTGGAAAGAAGAAGAAGGGAGGTTCGACTCGTGGAAGAGGTGCTCCAAGAGGACGACCATCGTCAAGACCAACTCGTGCAGCTGCCACCAAGAGAAAAGCTGCGGTATTGATTTTCTAAATTCATTATAAAGTTTATTTTTTTTAGTATAACTCGGATGACTCGGACGAAGACGAAATTGAGTACGATGACAAAAGTGACGAAGAAGAGTCTCCAAAGAAGAAAGCTAGAACTGGTCCAGTTCCACCAAGGCGCGGAGCTGATGATGAAGACGAGGATGACATTGGCGAGGAGGACGAATTAGATGCTGAAGAGGTTGAAGCCTAAGCAGCATCGACATCCCTCTTATGTACCGGTCGTTTTTAACTATCTCAGTTTCTATTTTATATGCCAATCCTGTTTGTTAGGTTCTTTTTTAACAATCTCCAAAGATTGCATTTTCGCTTCTTATTCCCAAGCGTTCGTTCTGTGAATTGAATTATGTTTTATGAAGTTGAATTAGTTTTGATCCGATAAACGATACCGACTGCTATGATGAAACTCACAGCAGTCAGTGGCTTTGCTTATCGGATCAAAATTTTAGGGTTTTTATCATCTACCCCCCGTTCATCGCTACTCAACATTCTTATTCCTGGTTTATTTATAGTAGTATCCCGATTTGATGCTCGTCATCATTCCTTCTCTGCTCCGTAAAACGGATGCCTGTTTCTCTGTGCAAATATTTATGAGTACTTCAGTCATTTACTTTCGTTATCTTTATCTGTTTGGTGAAGATTGTTACTGCTGTGACTTTATCACCTATAAATCATCCCACATTGCCGCCTTGAAGGTATTCCATTGTCTATAAGATTGAAATATTGACATAAATAGCGAAATAAATTACTTACTCTCTTGAATTGTTCCGTAGTAGCATGTTCAGGAAGGTCCAAACACTTATCGGCAATTCTGAATTATAAATGCAATCGAGATATTCAGGTGGTTTCTCAATGGTGAGTGGCAGTAATTACTTCAAGCCGAGCGATAAGCCAGTTGTCGAGGAAGTGAAATCAGAAATGGAGGTAAGTAGAATTCGATAAACGTATTTGTACTTATTCATAACCCGATGAGATTGACGGTTAGTTGTATCCGTCTTCTGCTCATTCTCTTCATAAACCAGGCGGCGCCGTCTCGTGATTTCAGCGACAAGCCAGAGCGCTACTCTTCTGCCCAGTGCATGCGCGCCTCGCTATCCCCTTCCTCCAAAAAAAACAATAATTATCCAGAGGGCTGACACGACGAAAGGTGCTCTCCTCTCACCTTTCTACCTTTCATTCTGCTCTCTTCTTCTCTTTTTCATTGTCAGTGATGCCACAGCGATTGGCAGATTTCCGGCAAAAGAGTCGACCTCCGAATGAATCGGTGGCCAGATTAAAAAGTGTGTTGAATCGAAAAGAGGAAACACCATTATCAGTTCTTTTCCGTTATTCTCTATTCCATAATCCACAAGAAGAAGAGTCTTCTGAGATTCCAATGACTACTATTTTGTTAAATGGAGTTCCTATTACAAAAGTGAGTTGAATATTCAATTCTCTAGATAAATACACCTTGTGGTTTTATTTCGAATTAATAATTTTTAAGAACATGTAAAAATAACTTCACGAAATTTCTCATTTTTTCATCTGTTCTTCTCAAAAATCGTATTCTTTCTTTTAAATTAAGATATGCACAAATCGTTTAATTTTTGACACGCGTCTCATTCTGAATAGCACACACACACACACACACGTCTAAAGCAAGCAACACCCAAGACTCTCCGGAGCTCTAAAAGGCGACGATTACACATCGAAGGCCAGAGCTCTCTTTCCTGCGTGCTCTCTTTGACAGAAGAAATGGAGAAAACGAGGGAAAGTGAGAAGAAGGCAGGAGATAAGCCGTGCGCCGGACGACAACGACGACGACAACGCCGCGCAATTCGATCCTTTTTGCATAGCGCCTAGGATATTTTTGTTTGTTCACCTCTAGTTACCACAACTCACCTGAATATTCATTTATTTCAAAATAACTTTGTAATTTCCTTTAGGAAATTACATACTTCCTCTAATAATGATACCAATTGGAGAGGTAGGCAGAGGCAAAACACGACTTCATCTTTTTTTGTTTTCACCTGTTCATATAATTATTTTTCAGACACACGATGGGCGGGCTGACATGACTAACTTCGAAATGGATCTTTTCGATACAAGAATAGAAATTCCAGTTGATAAAGGAGGAGGTGGTGGAGGAATGCACAGCCCTTACTACGAAGAAGACGATTCGAAAAAGAGGTGTTGTAAGTGTGGGTATGTTTTGCTTTTCGTTTACACCGCTTTTCTTTAAATAATGAAATATTCATGAAATTATTCATACTTTCATGGATTCATTGTCGAATAAATCTGAATATTCGTGTTATCAACTGGAAAATAGTAACGAAGGGTATGCCAGTTTAGCTTATCTCTTTCAATGTTTTTTTTTAGCTTTTTTCATTTTCACGCTCAAATTTTCTTGTTTTGATTTCACTGCTTCAGTTCCATTAGACTTCTCGAGATTTCTCTTTCACGTTTTTAGAAATCACATTTTTCAGAAGTAGTTTTACATTGTATTCAAATAATTAACTTTCAGTAACAATCGTAATCGGATCATCAAACCAGCATGCGTACCCATTTCAATTGTATCTCTTCTCATCATTGCACTCGTATTCCTTCCATTATTCAACGAAGAAGATCTTGCATCCCCTATCAAATTAACAACAGGATGTACTGTAGATTGCAAGTCATATCTAATTGAATCCATTCCCACTGGAGTTCCATTTTTCTCTAAAAATCATACAGCAGAAGCATTGATCAATATAATTGATAACACAAAACAGTGAGTATCTAACAGAATTTGAATCAGATTAGTTGAGTTTTGAGGCTCGAAATGTTCTATTTCGGTCGAGATTGATGACTCAAACTACATTCTTCCCGTTTATTCTTTGATCTTGTTCATTCTGTTTTCAGATATTTGGATATATCTGTCATGTATTGGAATCTGAACACATCTGACTATGAAACTGCAAAATATGGTCGTCGAGTATACGAAGCACTGATTCGTGCGGGAAAGCGTGGTGTCAAAATTCGAATAGCTCAAGACGGTGCATCGAATCTTTCGGACAATGAAGAATCTGCGTATTTAGTAAGAGAAGGATTGGCTGAAGTACGTGAAATCAATGTAACTCGATTAATTGGATCCGGAATTATACACACAAAGTTCGTACTTTCTGATATCTCGACACTTTACGTTGGATCAGCAAATATGGATTGGAAGTCATTCAGCGAAGTGAAAGAAGTTGGAATCGTTGTGGAAGAATGTCCCTGTGTAGCATCTGATCTCTACAAAATCTTTGCTGCTTATTGGAAACTCGGAGAGAACGGATCCGTGATTCCGGAGAAATGGCCTATTTCCTACCGTACTCCATTCAATTTTACAAATATGGCCAAGCTATCAATGGATGGAAAGCCTGCTGAATACTTTATCTCGGTAATTAACTGGTATATATCTTCAATAAATTTAGTTTGTTTTTCAGAGCTCGCCAGGTCCATTCAATCCAAAAGGAAGAGAACACGATTTGGCGGCAATTCGAAAGATAATAAAATCAGCTGAAGAATCAGTTTGTATATCTGTAATGGACTACATTCCATCAACGCTGTACATGAAACCAGAAAATCAATTCTGGCCTGAAATTGACGATTCGATTCGAGATGCCGCTTATAGAGGAGTTCATGTTCGAATGTTGATTTCTCATTGGGATCACTCGAGAAAAGAAATGATTCCATTCCTGAAAAGTCTTGAAACGATAACCGATGGTTTGCCGAGGTATAATGAAACTTCACATGGACAAGTTCAAGTGAGGATATTCACAGTTCCAGCTAATGAGGAACAAAAGAAAATACCATTCACAAGAGTTAATCATGCCAAGTACATGGTTACTGAAGATACTTCTTATATTGGTAAGTGTTGAACTCTTTCCTGTCTCTCCCTTCCAACATCACAAATCAGTGAAATACGAATTTTTCTAGTCTTTTTCCGATTTGACTGTGTATTTTTCCATGAAATTTTCGCCAATGTCCAAACACCGATTCTACATTTTATTTCTCTGCATACATGTATTTATTCGTTTATTTAGTGTCACTACAAACAATTTTTTTGCAGGAACCTCAAATTGGTCAGGAGACTATTTCATCAGCACGGCCGGAGTTGCAGTGATCATCCGACAGCCGGCAGCAACAAAAAGGTTAGCTTCTGGTTACTTCTCCAGCATCGAACAACTAATAAATTCAGGTTGCAAGACGTATTCGATCGTGATTGGAACTCAGATTATGCGAAGGATATATAAATACGGTTCAAAGTGAACAAAGCGGATAAACATTTTTTATTTTCATTACATTTATTTTTCATAATCAAGAAGTTGTTTTGATTGTTTTTTCTTCAAAAGAAGTTTGAGACCTACGGGTGTGTATTAAATGAATTAATTGATTGAACAGTACATATAACAGCAATAATGAGATCGAGAATAAGCAAAAAGAAGTCGAATCTACGCGTATCGAGCAGGAATTGTGAAATGAAGTAACCACATGTAAAGAGCAGCAAATCCACCGGCAACTGGAAGAGTGACTACCCATGATAAGGCCACATTTCGAAATAGACTCCAATCGATCGACTTTCCTCCTTTGACAGATCCAACGGCAACGACTGCTCCAACAAGACAATGAGTCGTCGAAATGGGAAGACCGAGTTTAGATGCCAAAAGAGCTGTGACAGCTGCTCCAAACTCAATGCAGAAACCAGATGCTGGATTTACTTCACTCATTTTCGTTCCGACAGTTCGAATTACCTGCAAATAAATCATTTAAAATCAACGGTCATTCTGATATTCTTTTGATCTTTTTCAACCGATCGGAGGAAAAATTGTAATCGGATTGAAGAAAGAGCAGGCTTATGCCACCCAACTGATAGAGACTAACTCAACACGAGAAATTAATTCTGATTGACAGGTTACCTTATGTCCAAGGCACCATAATCCAACACAAATGGCGAGAACTCCGTAGAGTAACACGTAGATTGGAGTTTCTTTCTTTTGATAAACATCGAAATCACGATATACAGCAATGAGAGCGACGAGTGGAGCGATGGCATTGCTGAAAATGATTATTTTCAGGAAAATATGAAAACTACAGTAACCCAAAAGTCTGGTTTTCGGATAAACTGCGGACTGTTACTTTTGATAAGTTTGATTGCTATTTACAATTTTATTATTGAAAAATTGTGAAAGAAAGAGGCGTGTTTTTTCGTAGGCCTTCTCTATTTATACAGTATATAATAATCTATACTTTCATGGATGTCCCTTTTCTCATAAAATTTTAGAACTCCAGTTGAATATTCTTTAATTCTTGATCCCAATGCACTTTAATATATTTCATATTCTCTCTCCTTTTCTCTTCCGGAAACATTTACCGAGAAACGAAATATGAAAATCAAATTCGGCTCGTGATCAATGAGTTTGATAAATGATAAGAAAGAAATAAATTACGAAAAGGGAGGCGAATGTACAGTTTTAAAGATAAGAAATGGTCTCAAAATGTCCGAGAACGGTCAGCAGTTTGAAGACAATTACAGTATTCACTCCAAAACGTTTTCAACGAACTTACCAAACATCATTGGCTCCGTGAGCAAATCCAGCGAAACAAGCAGTCAGAGTCTGAACGGAAGTGAACATTCTCAAAGTATCTGGACTCTCAGTTCTCGTTTGATTCGGCAGAAGCCACGCAAAAAACTTTTTCACTTCTGAAACAATATTTATGGAAAATGGATTGAATGAAACAATGAATCTTACTTCCTTGTGGAGGTGGAGGAGATTGTGGAGAATCACTACTAATAGTGGATATAGTAGATCCACTTCTTATTGCAACTTTATCCATTTCAGGATCTTCTGTCACAGAAATTACAATTGAAGATGCATTCGAATCACGTGTTTCCGCTGTTTTTCCTCCTTCTGAATATTCATAATGTACAGAAATTTATATCTCGGAAAATAAAAACATACTTGCAATATATTTTTTGATTCTTGGTACGACCAAGAAATGACAGACAGCGGCTGCAATGACTCCAGCAGCCAAACTGAGAAGGATAGCAATCCAAAGAGGAACAGTTGAAAGATGAAGAACTTTTGATCCTTGATACGAAATCATGAACATGTTGAAAGTGAGACAGACAAAATAAAAGATTGGGAGCCACATGAGACCATTTGCGACTGGATTAGACTGAAATGAGATCAGAATAGAATATAATTATGAAGATAGGGAACTCACTGTTCTGAGAATGACATGATCAACAAATAAGTAGAGACAAAGTGAAACACATCCAGAGAATATGGGTGAGATGAACCACGAAGCGACAATATTAACAACCATCATCCATTGAATTCCTTGAAATCCTTTACAGGCAATGGAGAATCCAAGAGTTGCTCCCACAACGGCATGAGTAGTTGACACTGGAAGATGAAGGAAAGTGGCAATGAGAAGCCACGTGGCAGTTCCTCCCAAACAGGCGACTTGTCCAATCATGAAGTCACCGGCAGAATTATTGTATACAGCGACGTCGACGACTCCTTTTCGCATTGTATCAATCACATTATAACCGACTAAAACTGCTCCAAGTGTTTCGAATATTGTTGCAAGAAAATAGGCTTGAATGAGAGTAAGTGCTCCAGAACCAACAGAAGTTCCAAATGCATTTGAAACATCGTTGGCCCCCATACCGAATCCAAGAAGAAAAGCAAGACATATTCCAACAATCAAGGCCCATAGGAAACAACTCTGAAAGAAGTGAGAAATGAAGATGAATACAGTAATCCACTTACTCGGAAATCGGATAAATTAACACCGCCAGCTGCAGTGGACGTGATAATATCATAAATGTCTATCATGATTCGTTACTTCGAAAGAATAGACCACTGTCCTTCCGTTTTATAGACCTTTTCTAGTTTCGCCTTTCTCCTCTCTCTCTCTCTCTCTCTCTCTCTCTCGCAAAGAGAGAAAAGTAGGTGGAGAATCCGAAGGTGGAGGAAGAAGCAGAAAAGTAGTTGGTAGTTCTTATCGAATCGAGACGAAACGGAAAAACGAATGGAGCAGAAAATGGTAGAAAATGAGTAGAAGACCGAGGACAAAAGTACTAAAAAGTACGTGAAAGAAAAGAAGAAAATGAAACAAAGACAATAAAAATCATCGGAAATTAGAGCACGCGGAGAAAAAAATGAATTGGACATGGAAAACAAACGTAATATTTTCGTAGGTTACTGTACTTTCGTCCATCATATTCTCTTTTAGGCTGCTTCGATTGCTTATAAGAAACCATTATAGTATAACTAAACCCAGTTATTTGAAAAACTAAATGCTCGAACTGTGCGCATGGTACATAAACAATAACAATAGTTTGATAGGAAGGAACGGAGTAAATATTATTAAACAATGAGAATGCAGAATTACTTCATTTCAATGTATTCAGAGATCATCAACGGGAGACACTGTCCATATTGTCTGATATTTCGGATGGGAAATATGGAAAGCTAAAAGAAAATAGTGAAAAAAATTCAGTTTTTCAGAATCATTTCTGAAATATTGCACGACTCGAAACATAAAACTATGCGGAGGTTTCTCCGTTTTTGTTTCAATGATCGTTTGCTAATTCAGATTGTCTTGTCAGGAACAGATCTTCTCTATTTGAAGGGCACTTATATTTCAGAGTGAGGCCATTCCGTTTCAATCGACCTCACTTCCGTTTGAATTTCAACGAACCAAAAAGATAAGCAAGATCAAAATGCAATTACGAAAAGATCGAATGGGCTCACCTTATCAGTTATAACTATTTTTAGTCTTTTTTCAAAGTAATCTCTATCAGACTGTTTCCGTTTTTTGCTTGATAATTCTGGAAAAAAACATAAAACTAGTCAATTTGAATGCGATTCGAGTACATAATGTTACATTGTTTTCCGTTTTCAAAATCAGTTTTCTCTGCTACAAATCTCACAAAATGTGACTATTCAAATACTGTTGATTTCTAAAAATAATCAGCTTTGTTATTATATAAACGTCATGATCTGAAAAACAATGAAGAGTAGTGCATTGTCAAGTGCCTGTTTGTGAGTTGTGGAGGTGTTGTAATCTGTTATCACATGTTCTTTTGATGAAAAGAAAACAACAGAAGAGGAATTACTTCAAAGCACAGAATTTCTCTTCTTCTCATTTTACGAGACCTCGGGAATGTTTCCAATGTTTCCTGGACATTGTCGACCATTTCAGACGAATGCATAAAACTAGACGCGAATTTTATAGTTTTCGGACTGAAATAGATGCAGAAAATGGTTTCGAATGTATGAAAAATTGAAATACTTCTCGGAAAAAACATTTATTTGCAAGTTCAAAGAAAACGATCATTTACCGAAATTGAAGAATCAGATGGAAGTTTTTTCCGAAGTCTCTCGTGAATGTGCCGTCCTTTCGGACTAGGTGCTGGTGGATCTTTTTTCGAATTATTGGATACGGTAACTTGGCATGGTGCCAATCTGTGATTTCTCCAGTTGATAAGCAATTCCAAAAAGGAATTCTGTCTTGTAGTTCATTTTTAGATTTTTAAAAGATTGTTTGTTTTAATTGAGAAAGTTTTTAAAATAGACTACCATATGATAATGGAATTCCGCCTGTTTCCAAACAGACGCAAATGCACTTTTCTCTGACGCAAAACAACTGAATCAAAAAACAACTCAACTCCTTTTTATCATTAAAAAGAAGCAACGGAAACGTGTGGTTTGACGGCAAATTGTTGTATACATAATCAGGGAAAAGGATTAATACTTTTTAAAATGTTAGCTGTATAAACTACAATCAGCTTCTATTTCAATGTTTGGGACTAAACGTGGGAGTTTTTAAAGATAGAATAAAGTATAAAAAAGTGAAAATTTATTGAAACTTTCAGAAAATAAGAGATCATTTTACAAGACTGCGAATTGATCGTAGAAAAGTTTTCGAAGTTTGTAGTAGTCTTTTGTGAATGCACCCTCCATTTGGAAGAATCCAGTCTCACCACGACGAATTGAACACTTTCCTGAAATAAAGAAGAATGGTCACTTGACAAATAGCCAGTTTGTGAATTACCTCCGTTGATTAGAAGAGTTCCACTGAGAAATTCTGCTTTGTACCCTTTTTCAACTAGAAGATTTTTGAAGTCCGAAAGTTTGGGATCGTTGACGAAGATTGCCTGAAAAGGGAGTCTTCTATATTCAGATGCTACAAAACGATACCTGATGAATAGGAATGAGATTCTTCGGAAGCGGATCGAGAATGAGACTTCCACGTATTTTCTCTGCTTCTTTGACTTTTCGAGTAGCTGTCCCGTTTTCTTGAATTTCTTTTTCTCCATTTTCATCGATTCCATTTAGGTGTATACCGTTTTCCTCCTTTAATAAAATGTGTTTTTATTTGGAAAAACCTTTATCAGAACTCACCACTTCCATCGGTTCGATATTCTCATCGACTTCTTTATTTGAATCATCATCATCTTCAATTACTTCATCTTCTTCGTCTTCATATCCATTAATCATAAGATGAGAAGTTCCAGCAATCAACATATTATCCAGATTTTCTTTCTCTGTGACCTTTGCATCCATCCATGCAAGACTGTTTCCTTCAGAAACCTCTTTGAATTGGAGTTCAGCTAGAAGAGCATCACTGAGCGATACTTGGAAGATAAACGATTCCACAGAAGCATCAATAAGATCACCAGCCACTGGTGTCTTCATCATATCAGCTGGAAATCCATTATCCGAGAAGTAGGCGTACAAGTCACGAGTATCATCTCTGGATCCATGAACTATAATGATTTGTCGTGGACTTAAACCAGCAAGCAGTTTTTTTGTCGATTCTCCATCAGAAATTCCTTCGTATTCAATGAATTCGACACGACAGCAAACTTCGATTCGATTTCTGAATTCAACACATTTCGTTGGCATTTCTTCAACATGATCGTTCGGATTGTAAATTTCTTCCTCATCTTCTCTTTTCTGCACAACGACAGGCTCATCCTTATTCTGTCCTTTTCGTAAATCAATTTTCGAAATGACTGTGTAGTCTTCTGGTTTGATAACCTCTCCATAGTCATCCCATTTCACTTTCTCTTCAATATACGGATACATTGGGAATGATTTCTTCGTTGTTTTGAAGAATGATGCTCTAAAAAAAGATAAAAAATATGATTAATTTGAACGAAAAACAAACTTTTGTTGGTTATCCCACTTCGCCATAATATCGAAACTGTGAGCATCATTTTCAATTCCATCAAATGACCGGAAATCTTTTTCAGAATGCCTTGGAACAATTGGTGCAGCGATATCATCATCGTCACTGTCA
The DNA here is from genome assembly GCA_016735795.1 of Caenorhabditis tropicalis. Classification (NCBI taxonomy): domain Eukaryota; kingdom Metazoa; phylum Nematoda; class Chromadorea; order Rhabditida; family Rhabditidae; genus Caenorhabditis; species Caenorhabditis tropicalis. The sequence goes on along the minus strand of CM028618.1, from coordinate 9,232,305 downwards.
TCACTTTCATTTGCTTGTGCTTGTCGTCTTGCTCTTTCCATTCGAATTCTAGTTTCTTCTGCATCTCGTTCAGCTTTTCGTCTTTTGTATTCCAAAAGTTCCTCTCCTTCTAATGGTACCCTCTTCTTTACTAATAAACTCAGAAGCCTATCCTCTGTTCTGAGTACACCATCATTTGCTCTTTCTGCCAACGTAACAAGCTTTGCAGCTAAAGTGAACGAAGACGGTCTTGCTGTTAGAATGACTCCATTTCTAGAATCGGAGCACCAATCAAGAAATAATTCTCTCGAGAATCCTGATTCCATGTCTTGACTACTGCACAAAACTACTTTTGGTGATCGAACACTAAGTAACTCTTGATGTGAATGACAAAGTGTTACGTGTTTTAATGTGAACGGATTATATCTTGCAGAACTTGAATCATATTTGAAAAGTTTTTCATTCATCCATTCAAGTTGAGACTTTGCAAATTGGACGACAGAAGAAGCCACATGAGACATCATTACGAGGTTGTACGTGGAAAGACCGGCATCCGCACTGAGATAAAAACTTTGTAGCTGTGATTAAGATAGAAATGAACTCACTTTGACCACAGTTGATCCAATAGATGCGCTAGTTCAAGAACTCTACCAGCGGTGTCGATAACGATCATGCAATCTCCTTTCTGCCGAACTGTTCTCAGAATCTTCGTCACCAATTGTTCATCTCGATCTTTCCGACGCATTTGTGGAAGTGAAATGTGATGAGCTCCGGTGATGAGTAGATGAGGTCGATTGAAATCTGAATACTTGAAATGAATCGTAAAACGAAATCATGTTTCCCTACTATCAAATGAACATCCGTTAAGATGTCGTTCTTTTTTGTGATTGAAATCAACGCAATAAATAATATCTTCTCCAGTGACTCGACATATTCTCCAGATAGATCCTCCAATCATGTGTCCTGCTGGCATTGCTGTGAAATGAACTCCAGAGTCTCCTTTGAGAACTACTGTTTGATTATACTTCACTTGCTCCACTTTTTCAAATGCCATATCCACATCATCGAGAGAATAATGTTCGAATTCTTCGACATCTAAATGACTATAAACCATATCATAAATGAACATTTGACCCATTTTGTAAACCGGTACCTGTAACAGAAACAAGATTTATTTTGTTTTTCTTTTGAAATAACTCACTGTAGCATACACTGGAGCTGTTAAACCGCATCTTGAGACTAAATAAGGTAATCCACCGAGATGAAGAGGATCAGGATGGGAAATTAGAACTGCACTAATCTAAAAACCAAAGAATACTTTTTTATTTTTAAGAAAAAACTCACTTTTGGAATGAAAGGTTTCAGTTCATCAAAATATTTTAAATCAAATCGTTCGTCCCATCCGCAATCTAATAGAATATAATCAGTATCCACTTGTAAAAGATAACAGAGAGGACCCTCATCTTTCGCCCCAGAAAACACTTTCAGCTTGATAATTGAGGTCATCCAGTGTGTGTTTCAGGTTTAAAAGAGATTTCTGAAACGAATGTAGATATATTGAAAATAGAATTCATACGAAAAACATTAAAAGACTATTTCGAATTCGAAAAAAACAATAGTTGCACTCTTTTCTACAAATTTAGCACTGAGTCTGCAAACACCAAGTCCGTTTCTGCATCAGATTTCACGACTATTGGTAGTGAATTTCTATTTATCAAATATGAAAAAAAATCTGTATTTCGAGACGTTCAAAAAATGAAAGTGTTTATATTTTTGAAGTATACTCTAAAGTATAAGTTATATACTGTATAACTGAAAAAATAAGTAACTTAATCAGCTTCCTCGATGATGGAGAAATATGTTCATATTGTTCATATTCATTGAGTTTGTTCTTCTATCATAAAGACACAGACAATTAAAAAATTATTGCTTCTTTCAATACACATAATATAATTTATCAAATCAGCCTTCCGAAGCAGATGATCGCCAAGTGAAGTAAAGCCAATAAGAAACACAGAATATCGTGAAGACGGTGGGAAACAGCCAGCGGCTATCTGAAAATATTATTGTATTATTGTCATATACTGACACACAAATAACAAATGAACGAACATTCATCTATTTTGACTGCTATGCGTTCGTTCTTTTCTGAGCATCGAGCACATGGTTTATTTGTGTCGAACTTGGTGAACAAACGAGCGGGAACCGGAGTTACTGACATCAATGCCTGTAAAATATGGATAAGTTAGAAAAAGAAGTTTTGTCAATTACAGAAGATTCGCTGAGACATGCCGATATTCCATGAGTTAGAGAGAATTGTTGAGATTTCTTGTTTCGAGTCAGTTCAGATCCTTCTTTATTATTAGCGTTTTCTGGTTTATTGTTATTGACGATCGACTTTCGAGCCTGGAAATTTCCGTTTGTTCTGATGTTTGTCTACTTTTTTAAAACCTTTTCTTCTCTTTTACATTCTTGAACTCTTTCTTCATAAAATGGACTCCGATGTGAGCAGTTGGTCGTTCTTTTTGTCATATAATATGAGACAAAAGAATATTCCAAAAGAACCAAAAAGATCAATGCCTGTGAGAATGTCAACCAAATATCCAATGCTTTGATGTAGGAGACCTGTGGTAGATCTTGTCTTGCTCCGTTGCTCATCGTCGTCAAAGTGAGTAATGAGGTGATTGTAAGGGAGATACGGGCAGGACTTGCACGAGGATCTAACCAGAATGACATCCATGAAATCGAGACGAGCATTCCTGTTTTTCATTTTCATTCTTTTTGTTTCGAGAATCAAAGATTACCTGTAGGAATGTAGGTTTGAATTATATGAAATAGAACTAATCGTTTCATCACAATGAATCCTTGAATACAACTCCAAATTGCTTCTCCTCTGAACATTGGATACGGTCCCGCACATTTTATGAATCTTTTATTTGTGATTTGCATATCATTCAATTTGATATCGGGATTGAATCCAATCGGAAAATTCGGAGGATCATCACGCCATGTTAAGTTCACAATTTGTTCAATATATGCAACTGAAACCTTTTTTCTTGAAAATGAACATTAGAATGAAAACAAAAAACTTACAACTTTGAATGGTCAATGGACATTCTTGATAGTCCAGAGGGAATAATTTCAAATCCATCATACAAGAGAGTGTTACATCGAGACGCATTGTTTTGAAGATTAGTCCATCTGGATAGACAATGACCATCAGATTTGGAGTTGTTACTTCTTGAAGATATGCATATTTTGAATTGACAAAGTATAGATCTGGATACCACATTCGTTCGGCAATCAACTGAAATGATTGGAATAATCTCTTGTCTTCCTCTTCAACATACTTTACTTGTAACCAATATTGGATGAGTGCAATTGTGAGCCAACCGTCTATCAAACCATCCCATTGCCAAATACATATCAACTTCAAAATCCATAGACTGTGCTTTGAATGATGACATCGATTCGATATACACAGCCACGTGTACATCTGTTCGTTTTCCCTGTGATTGTCCCGGTGCCATGAACATATTATACCCGTCTTCGACTACTCCGTTCCCAATCACTTTCAATAAACGATCTCCTGATTCGGACCTTCAACTCTAAAAGTGATATCTCTGTCCAAAAGTACCACTCACCATATCAATTCACCCGTTTGTCCGCCAGATTTGTGTGGTTCGCAAAGATCGTGAATGACATAATCTGGGTCATACCATAAGTTTTTGAGCATATATTCTTCATCTCGGACCGCTTCTCGAACTTTTTGTTCAAAACTATGTGTGTAATATTTGAGTTGATCATTGACTTCTCCGGTGTCTGTTAAGTGAGAATACTGATCAAACGTCTCTGATTTTCGATTTCTTTGTTGTTGTCGACGAGTATTGTCAGTGTGTTGAATTTTCTGAAAAAAAGGAATAATTATTCATTTTGAGAGACATAATTATACAGTAGTTTTCTGGATTTTACTAAAAGCGGAAGTTTTCTGATCAGCTAATATGATAGGGTATAGGAATAGAAAACACTCTTCATCATATGACTCACTCTAATATTCAATTGAGTGGAAATTAGTTGCACATTGAAAATGACGATTAATAGGGTCGCGAAAAGGACGTGGCGCATCGATGATTCACATCAGGGATGCTCTTCAACTCGATGCCAAATGAATCTGAAAGAATAAACAAATCACATTCACTCTCAAAATACCGAGGATATAGAGATGGGGCGGAACCAGGGGAGTAGATGCCTAAAAGATACTAAACGATGTCCTCTTTTCTCTTCTTTTCCTCCATCTTCTTCTTCTTCTTCTCCTTCCTCCAGGAGCCAACCAAAGAAAGGAGAAGACGTGAGCAGAGACGAAGATGTAGTAGAAATTGGAAAATGGATGGGGTGTGTAATGAATCGAGAAGAGCACCCGAAAAAACGGAGAGAATCGCCCGGAGCAAACATTCATCTGAATGGAATCAGGATCCGGTGAGAAAGATCTCACTCAAAATTCAGTTCTCTTTCCCTCCGATATTCTGAGATGTCTTGTTTGTCAACGTCGCCGAAAGACATCATCTTCATAACGATAATCGGGTTAGGCACCGGAAGGAAACGGCGTGTGCTCCCCCGCCAGAAGACGTTTTGCTCTCTCTCTCGTAAAAACAAGAAAGTGTAGAAGAGAACACTCATGGGAATGTTATCAGAAGAGTTGCCGACGATAAATTACCGCAACGGAATACCAGATTAGTGTTTGTGGTGTGTGAGTCGGACGGGATTGAAGAAGAAAAAAGAAAAAGAAACAAAGGAGAGATAGTTGAGAGATTTCAATCAATCACAAACGGTGATTAGTTTGTTTAAAAGTGAATCCTGAAACATGAGAAACAATTGAAAAAAAGATATCTTCTCATTGTGTTTTTATTTGTTTTTCGATTTGAAACTCTAGAAGTTTTATGAGATTTTAGCTCTCGGACTTAAGAAGATTTCAGTGATACGGTAGTTCTTCTCATTTTATAAGTTCTAGTTATCCTATGTATTTTTCAGTTTAAAACAGAGAAATTCTTAGGATAAAGGTTCAGAAGGTTATGCAAATCCTCCTTTCTCTTTGCAAGTCTCCTTCCTTTTTTGAATGGGTATATCTTTATGCATGACGTGGCATTTGGCTGAATGGCATTCAGAAACACTTCTCTATTGAATCTCGACTAATTTTTAATGACGTGGCGACCTAAAGGATGGATAGTGACAAAAAAGAGAAAAGAATAAAAGAAAGAAGAAGAAGAAGAAGAGGAAGAAGCAGTTCTTTATGAAGTAGATGTCAAATACAGAGAGAAAAGAAGGTCCAGAAATTTTGAATTGTTTATGTGTAGACATGTTTTTTCGGTTTCATCAAGACCGCTTCCAAAAGACCATCTGGAAGTGGAAAAATAAAAGAAAATGAAAAGAATGGAATGAAAATATAAACGGGATTGCTCCTGACTAATCTAGAAATTTAAACAAATCCATGGATAAACATTTAAAAGCAAACGAAAAGTGAGTAAAAGGGTGAGGAAGTAGACTGAAAGAACAGAGAACCGTCCGGAAAAACGTCATTATCTTTGTCCGTGAGTGTAGTAAGAGAAGCGGAAGCTGGAGCAAGTTTTGGCGGCATTTGGGAGAAAGAAGAAACGGAGAAGTGAAGACTCTCAGTTGTTTCTCACGGAAAATGACATATACAATACGAAAAAGAACTTATGAATAAATGATAATACCTTAGAATCTTCAAAATCAGTAAGACTGTTTCGATGATTCTCGAAGGAATGATTCGATTGTTTTTAAGATTAGATTACGTCAAAATATCTCCATTTGAGATGGTGTTTTTCATGATATCGGATGAAGGAAAAACAAAATACAATACTCGGAAGTATACAATTTTTGATGTTATTGAATTCGTAAGAAAAAAGCCGTTGGAAAATGAAATTTATATAAGATTCTAACTTTTAGATGAGGAAAAGCGTTTGGAACGGTAGTCTTTGGGATGTAGGGTCCAAAAAGATGAGACATGAAACATATAGTGCCGGCCATAAGTTTATATAAAAACAGCTTTTTCAGTTCAAAATAGTCAACTTTAGGCGTTCGTAGCAAATTGGGGAGAAGTGGTAATGTTCTAAATTTTTCAGGGTAGTTAGTTGATAGCTAGAACTGCATTTTCTTAGTTGACAACTTTTTTCTAGAATCATTTCTAAAAGCTACACGGCTCTTTGAAGATATCATTACTGAAATTTCGTCGATTTCAGTGCAAAAAAGCGTGTTTTTCAACCTCCTTCTCTTAAACGAGCCGTGTAGCTCTTAGAAATGATTTTAGAAAATAGTTGTCAACTAAGAAAATGCAGTTCTAGCTATCAACTAACCACCCTAAAAAATTTAGAACAATACCACTTCTCCCCACTTTGCTACGATCGCCTAAAGTTGACCATTTTGAACTGAAAAAGCCGTTTTTATATAAACTTATGGCCGGCACTGTAGATTCTCCATTGGTTTCATATTTCAAGTGAGATCAAAAATGAGACTAATTAGAAAGAGGGCGGCTATTGGACACTTGTGAACTTTTGAGTTGGATTTAGAATTGAACAAAACAAGAAACAAAAAGATTCTTATCGTAGAACTCCTATAGCTCAAAGAGTTATGTTTCCTACAAGATTCCTGATAAGAAGAACAGTTGGTCTGGATAAACTTTCTCAAACAAATACATTTTTATGTGAAGAACGTGTCAAGTGATGATAAGTGTTTTTTTCATGAGGAAGGACATTCTTTTCTTCCGTATTTCTTGTCTTTTTTCCCCCCTATATCCACCCTCTATTCTCATTCGCCCTCCTTCTCAATTTGGTTTGTCTGTTATTCTATTATCTGCAAAACGAGTCAGTGAAACGGGAAGAGGTAAAGGAAAAGAAAAAGAAATCATCATTTTCGTCTTGAGACCTCAACAGAAAGAAATGAAGTTGGAAGAAGAAGAAGACTTCTAAACGGCTGTCTCAATTCAATTCCGCCTAGGTGTATTGAGTGCCAACCGCTGCTCAATGAGTCGTCGTGTTCTCCCTCGAGGTATGTATGTTTAGTAGCAAAACCAGAAGAGAAATGAAAGAAGAAGAAGACACTAGATAGTGAAAGAGGGATCTTGTTTATGATGTGGTAAAGACCGAAACGACCCAACTCTACGTCGTAGAGCTTCTGAGAATGTATTGTGAAGTGGGTCCGTATTGAACGACCTTCGATCCAATATCTCCTTTTCAAGCCAAACCCTTCAATTATCAGATGTCAAGTGTTGGTGTCCATTCGTTTAATGAGGTGCCTGCTCTCCCCATTTCTTCTTTCAAAAAATCAAATAAATTTAAAGTGGACTTGAGAGCCCATCCAGACACAAGCTACCAATCTTTGGCTCAAAAACCATAAAATGAATGCTAATTCGACAGAGTCTATTGCTAGTCGCTCCCTCCCTCCGTCAGTCATTCTGTGAATTATTCAGAAACTTTTTCGGGGGGATTCAGGCGGATAAGTGGCGTTGGTAGGGTGGAAAATGAAGTGGCGTGGCTTTAGGTGAGGAAAAAAACTGAGCATTACGGAGGTTTTAGAATTGAAATGGAACGACGAGAGTGGTGGTGGAACAGGAAACCCACGGTGACAGAATAAGCTTCCCGTCGATCGGAATGACAGCAAAAATAGCAATTAGAAGGAAGAAAAAAGGAGGAAAAGGGGAGGAGAAGTAGGTGTTATGAGTGGGAATAACATTATGAATCAGATAGTAGACACCTTCTTTTCAAACACGCAATTTCAGATTTCAAAGAAGAGAAATTTTCTGAAAAACAAAACAATTTCCAAAACTGATGAAGTTCTCAAAGCAATTGTGTCTCTGAGAGAATCAGAATTGATCTGAGCATGTATTTGAATTTTGAAAGAATAGAGTTTGAAACTTGGTGATCAGACAAAAGAAACTCTATTCTCTGACAAATTTTTCCTTTTTTCATAAGTGATCAAAATAGAAAAGTGTCTTATTTCATGTCATTTTGTAACTTTGAAACTCGAGAAAACTTTTGCGTGAATTTTGAGTACTACAACTTTGAAAATATATTCGGGACCCGATTGAAAGAGAGAAAAGTTTTGCAGAAAAAAGAGTTTTTGGGTATGAACGTTCTCGGAAGAAGGATCATTTCACTTCAACAACATCGTTATCATGCATTCTGAAGTTGTCGACCCCATTGGCTGAGCACTTCCTGAATCTCAACTACATACATTCTGCAGGAGAACAGAGTGCGAGTGAGATCATTTGGGACCTTAAATATGTTATCTGAAGCTTTTGATCCTTACAAAATATAATCCCTCTTTTAAAATATCAATCATATTCTTGTTTGGTTTCTAATTCGTTGAGTCCTTGATTACTGTATCTTCCAATAGTTGTCTAGACGATTTCATTTCATATCATACCATTTCTTGAAGTTATTGACACCAAACCAGTTTATCTGCAAAGTTTTGGAACGTTCAATCTGATAAACAACGCCAAAAGTTATCAGAAATCAAGTACAAATGCCCTTTTGATATGAATTGAAGGATGGAAAATCTTAACTTTTTGTTCATCGGAAATCACGTTTTCTTCACATGAACAAGAAAGAAAATAGATAAAAAGTCAACAATTTTCATGGAAAACTATCCAAATTTCGTTTTGTTTAGATTTTCAGATGATTCGATCACTGAAACATGCGTAAATAACTGTGACTTCTGTCTGACTCACATCATTATTTTTCATTTGCTGTATAATTCGGACTGAATGGTCACAAACTATAAAGTTGGATTGTGTAGTGTTGATGGAATTGAATAGAGAAACAGAGACAAACACATTAGTCTGACGATATAAAATGACTGTCAAAATCATTTGGGATAAGACATTTTTTGCTTTCCGAAATGAATAAAAGTGTATTCCTGAACATTCTTCTCGCTTTTTCTTCAACTTCTGCTTTCAATTATTTAGTAGTGTCACCTGGATTTGGACATAGTCATTCCACGTTTATGGGAAAGGTATCAGATGCATTATCAGATGCTGGTCATAATGTGGTCAGTGTATATTTTCTTGAATTATTTTATCTATTTGGGCCCTTTCAGACACATCTTTCTCTATTAATTTCATCGAAATTTCGAGACAGAAAATACACAAAATCGACAACAGATGTCATCCATATTGAGGTGAATCTGATGAATTCAGCTGTATATAGAATAAATTGAATTCAGACAACAGAAGAACTAGATGCATTGAGTGATTTAATGGAATCTGGAGACTTATCAAGATATTGGATAGAAGAAGGAAGTATGCTCGAAACGATTCCAAGTTATCAAAATTTCATTGGAATTTTCGACAAAGTATATGCCAGTGAGAGATCTTTTACAACTTCTCTTCATTCCGAAACATCATTTTCAGATTTGCGTACAAAAACACACGTTTTGGATGAAATAAAGAGAACAAGACCGAAATATGATGCGATAATCTTTGAATCATTCATGTATATGGCAAAAGCAATTCAAGAATATCTAGATATTCCCATATTTCTTCCGGTCACTTCTGTTACACATGACAACAGATTGGCCGAACTTTTTGGAGAACCTTGTAGTCCCAGTTACTTATCTGGTATGATATTTATTGTTTTCATCTCTGAAAAATCAATTTTAGGTTATTTCACTAATTATGGGAATATTATGACTTTTCACGAAAGAATGACAAACACAATATCGTATTTCTTGGGAAAAATAATTCTGAAATATCCGAATTGGAAAACATTGCATGATCCAACGAAACCTTTGGAAGTCGAAGTGAGATTTTCATTCAGAACTAGATTCTATCAACATATTCTTTCAAGTCAGTATACCATCGTGCTCCATACGTTTTCACAAATTCAAATCCTTATATTGACTTCCCTCGTCCAATGTTGGCAAAAACTATTCAAGTTGGAGGACTCACCGTAGACGTCAAAAAGTTGAAAAGTGAGAAAGTTGACGAGGTAAGAATTCTAATTCGGATAATAAAAAATATCCTTTTTTTTTAGAAATGGAATACAATTCTCAATGAGAGACCTCATAATGTTCTGATTTCTTTTGGTACTTTATTCAAAGCAGTTTATATGCCTGATACTTACAAGTGAGTAATTCGATCGAAAAACTGGAAAATGAAAAATTCCAGATCCAATTTCGTGAAAGTTATGAAGTCGTTCAAAAATGTAACTTTCATTTGGAAATACGAATCAAATGAAACTGGATTTGGCAAAGAAGCAAAAAATGTTGTGTTTAGCAAATGGATTCCACAGACGGCGTTGCTGGGTGAGTCTTTCAACAATGTCTGGGAGTTGTTAATAAAAAGATGAATTCTAGCGGACTCTCGTCTATCAGCTTTTCTAACTCATGGAGGTCTCGGAAGTGTAAATGAATTGAGTTATCTCGGGAAACCTGCTATTTTAGTAAGTCTTCTGAACAAACCAATCAACTGATCATCTGTTTACAGTGTCCTCTCTTTGCCGATCAACTACGAAATGCCAAAATGCTTGCGCGTCATAATGGATCAATTCAAATTTCCAAATTCGATCTTGCTGATTACAATACTCTTCGATCCGCCATTCACCGGATACTTTTTGATAAAAGTATAACTGATAATGCTCTGAATTTGGCAAAACGATTGGAGAATCAGCCAATGAAACCAAAGGATCTTCTGGTTCGACATGCTGAATTTGCAGCACAGTATGTTTTGAATCACTAGGAAAACTATCAATTTCATTCTATTTTTTCAGATTTGGAGAACAACCAGGACTTGATAGTGGTATAAGAAACATGACATTCGTTCAGTATTATTTATTGGATGTTATCGCGGTTTTCGCAGTGATCGCTCTATCAGTGATTTTTGGTGTGTACTATGTGGTTCGAAAAGTTTTATTTTTGTTACTGAAGAAACAGAAAGAAGATTAATATTTCAGTTTTTAATCTGTTTGTAAATAAAGTTTTGATTCGTGAAATTAGTAAGTTGTTTTCTTGATTTCGATTCAAAATTGGACAACTACTACTCTTACCTGAAGTTCTTTGAATGAAGAAGAATCAGCTTCTTCTTCTTTGAAAACTTGAATGAACATTTTCACCAACTAAATTTATTGCTGCTGTTATTATTCAAATGTTTTTATTATAATTTTCAAAAATTTAAATGAATCACAAAAATAAACTCTGTCGGCGCAACGATAACCGATGGCATCTTTGAAGATAATTTTAAATGAAAGTACACTGTGAAGTTTGTAGTCTTCGTGAAGGAAACAAGTTTGACTTGACATATTTTAATTGACTTTTACTTTTCTGAACAACAATTTGGATGGAATACAATTGATAAGTTTTCTCAATAGTTTAAATAATAAAAAAGAAAATATTAGAAATGAAACAAAGATTATTAGAGCAACATCGATTAGAAAGTATTCGACGAATGTCATTTGTCTTGAATAAGGATCAAGTGAAGGTAATCGACCAAATCTAAATGAAAAAATGAGAGAAGTTATGTCATTTTGAACTCACTGTGCAGCAAATTCGGCATGTCGAATAAGTAATTCTCTTGGTTTTACTGGTTGATTTTCCAATTGAAGAGCCAGATTTTGAGCCGCCATTCGATATCTGAAAACAAGTAGTTTTTCTCTTTCTTTTCATTCAAACTAACGAGTCATCGTATAAAATTGTTCTCAATGAGTTTTCAATTATTTTCGAATCATCTAAATCGTATTTTGAGATTTCAATTGATCCATTGTGTCTTGACAACATTTTAGCATTTCTCATTTGATCAGCAAACAGAGGACACTGTAAATAACAGATGGAAGATCAGATAGATCATGGTTTCTTACCATAATAGAAGGTTTACCCAAGTAACTGACTTCATTAACACTTCCTAAACCGGCATGAGTGAAGAAAGCAGAGAGACGAGAATCAGCTGAAACGAATGAATTGGAATCAGAGAAAAGGATGATGTAGTTACCAAGAAGAGCAGTTTGAGGAACCCATTTCGAGAAATGAATATTTTCGATTCCTTCTGCAAAACTATCAGTATCATTTGATTCATACTTCCAAATGAATGTCACTTCTGGAAACTTTTCCATTGTTTTTGCCAATGATTTTCTGGAAAAGAGAGAATTAAATGATTGAAATGAGTGTTTCAAACTCACTTATTTTCAATTGGCATATCTTTCGAAAGTATAATTGATCCAAATGAAATCAGAACTGTTTTTGATCTCAAATTCAGAATTCTATACCATTCTTCATTCACTTTTTGACTCTTCAGTTGTTCAACGTCAACTGATATTCCTCCAATTTGAACATTTTTCTCAATTGTTGGACGCGGATAATCAATGTATGGATTGGAATTTGTGAAAATGAATGAACTCAATGACTCCTGAGATGGAATATCAATAACCGAATAAGGAGGTCGGAATGATTTGAAAGTTTGTTTTGCCATTAATCGGATCAATGGATTTGTAATTGTATTCATAAGTCTTTGCATTAATGTCATTTTCTCAGAGAATTCAGACATTGGATCTGAGTTTTATTAAAATTCAATAGTCTTTCATAGTTTTAAAATTACCCGGGACAACACTTGGCATCGATGGTTCGCCTATTGATTGCAATAAATTAACCTCAAAAAGAGTTGAAGTTGAAGGAATAAAAGCCTTGATTTCCAAATAATCGAGAACGACTGAAAACGGAAAGGATCATTTATTTTCTTTTTAGAGAAAAACTCACGATAAGCGGGATAAACAAAACTCTCGAAAATCATGACATCGAAATTCATTGCCTTGAGATCATCCAACAAACGGATATTCTCTTGTAGAACATTCGATTGTTCATTAAACATTCCATTAAATGAATCAATCATCGGAAGCATTTCAAACAAAGACGCTCTTTTTCTCCAGAATTCATTGACATCTCCAGCTTCAAATTTGTCTCCGTACCAAGCGAGTTTTTCACTTGGTTCCAGATGAATGACGTGTTTTGTTGATTTCACATATTTTATATTAGAGAATCGTTTGATCATTGTAGGGGTGAAAAATGTCTAAAAGTGGATCACTCAAATAATGAAATAAGAGAGAACACATACAACATTATGACCTGCATCTGAAAGAGTATCTGCTATTTTAGCAAAGAAAGTAGTGTGGCTATGCCCAAATAATGGACAGAACACTAAGAAATTGAATGGTTCGGAGAATGGAATAAGGAGGAGAATGAAAATAAAAGATTTCATTTTATAAATTGACATGAAAGTGAGTATTACAGAAGTTTATATATTATTTATCAGCAGAAAGCACACTCAATCTTAAAAAGGTTTTCCATGATCATCAATTGAATAGTCCGTAGTTGGTGTAGTGTCACAAACCACGCATAGCTAATTGACAAATGTGTGGTCTGGAACGAGGAAAGTTCCACCAGTTTCCTCTCACATAACAGTGTTTTCCATGAAAATATCTTGTTGATTGAATGGTTAATGAAACATTACTATCAGTTGTTTTTTTGATCTTCATGAACTACAGTATTGTTTGCACCGCTTACCTAATCATGTAATATAATGGAAGATAACAAAAATGGTAAAAAAAATGTCGATCTATCACTTTATTCTCAATTTCTGTATTGTCAGAATTCATCAAAACCTTTCGGACTGCCACCACAAAGTACACTTTCAAACGGTCATTCTCCGTCCAATTCCTCTCTTTTTATCTCATTTAGAAACCGTACTTCGTAGTCGATCTTATCAATAAAAGACAGGTTTTGTTCGATTGACACCCTTTTTTCCTCTATCAATGCGTTTGTTATTCGTGCTCTTCTCTTTATTTTTTTCAACGAGTTCCTATAATTTTTTGGTTTTTTGTCCTTTATTTGGTCATAGTCATACTAAATTTTTTGCAACAATATCTGATTCTCTGACGGATTCTGGACACAATGTGGTGAGAAATTTTCGATTTCACTAGGGTATTATCATTCTCATTTAGACATTTTTCACTCCGACAATCGTTCAAAAGTATCGAAATGTGAATTATACAAAAACGACAAAAGATGTAATTCATATGGAACCATCTGAGAAATTAAAAGAATACGGAGATCAAATGGAATCAGAAGACTTTGCCAGATTCTGGACAGATGACTCTTCGGCGACAGAAATTATTCCAGTTCTAGAATTATTCTACAGTATGTATTACGAGCAAGCGAATGTGATGAAAAACAATTTGCACGTTCTGGATGAACTCAAAAAACGAAATTTCGATGTTTTTATTTTCGAATCGTATGTTTTCTCAGCTTATCGTAAGTTTTCAATATTGTTTGCATTTCGTAAACTGGTTTTCAGCTTTAATGGACTATCTTGACATCAAAACATTCATTCCATCGTTATCTTTGACTCATGATATTTCATTGGCAAAATCAATCGGAGAACCAACAATGCCGTCTGTTGTTTCTGACGTTTGTTCCCCATTTGGTGATAAATTGAACATTTTCGAGAGAGCGTTCAATGCATTTTCTGCTCCATATCTGAATTTTATACTCGGTTATCCGGAATATAGATCTTTCAAATCTCCATATAACATTATCGACATCCAATCTATAGAACCAGAAGCTTCTTTTGTCTTTCTTAATTCAAATCCATTCGTCGATTTCCCAAGACCAACATTGACAAAAACGATAGAAATCGGAGGAATATCTGTCAATTTAAATGAATTGAGAAGCCAAAAATTGGATGAAAAATGGTCATCTCTACTAAATAAACGAGAAAAAACCATGCTCATTTCATTTGGATCAGTTCTTTTTTCAAAAGATATGCCATTGGAAAACAAGAAAGCACTGGTGTCAGCAATCAAAAAACTTCAAAATGTCACATTCATTTGGAAGTATGAAGAAGACGAAACAGATGATTTTGCGAAAGATGCCGATAATATTCATTTTGTGAAATGGGTTCCCCAAACAGCTTTACTCGGTAAGAGACTACAAACTACATTTTGAGAAGGATCATTTCATTTCAGCTGATTCTCGTCTCTCCGCTTTCTTCACTCATGCAGGATTGGGAAGTATCAACGAAGTCAGTTATCTCGGAAAACCAACTATTCTCGTATGGTTTTCACGTATTCAGATAATCGTCATCCTCTGATTTTCAGTGTCCTCTGTTCGCTGATCAAATGAGAAATGCTAAAATGTTAGCGAGACACAATGGATCAATCGAAATTTCTAAATACGAATTATCGGATTCTGAAACAATTTTCAATGTTTTTCAAAAGATTCTTTTTGATAATTCTTACACGGAAAACTCTAGAAAATTAGCAGAACAACTAGAAAATCAACCGATTAAACCAAAAGAATTGTTAGTGAAGCATGCTGAATTCGCAGCAAGGTAACTGATTTCAATTATTCAGATATTGAATGAAATTTCAGATTCGGACGCCTTCCTGCATTGGATCCACACTCTCGGAAACTGTCTTTCATTGAATATTTCTTGATTGATGTCGCCGCAATCTGTATTCTTATTTTGTTTTCTTTGATTTGGTTATTGAAAACAATATTCAAATTGTTCTGTACGAGTTTTTTAACGAGAAAAAATAAAGTTGATTGATGTTTGAGTGTTCAATGAACTCTCAGAAAATGCATTTCTTGTCACATTTGAGATTTTGTCGAAAAGATTTAAATATTAACTTCAAGTTGATAATCGAACACAAAACACAAGTTGACCCCAATCGGAAGTTTTCGATTCCAAAACACAGAGATCAAATGATCGAAAACAGAAAGAACTGGAAGAGAGAAGGGAGTGAAATGACCAAGTGTAGCCTAGAGTGTTCAGATAATTTCCCATTTGTGACCATTTTCTGATCAAATTGTGTTATTTGCTAAGGAGACAGTGGTCGTTATATAAATACAGACACAAATCAAATGATACCATATCAATTGAAATGAAACTGCTCTTTCTATTATTCTCTGTTTTTTCTGTCTCTTCTTCTTACAATTTTCTTGTTTTTTGTCCATTATTTGGTCATAGTCACACTACTTTCTTTGCTAAAATAGCTGATACTCTATCAGATGCAGGTCATAATGTGGTACGTATTTGAAGCCTTATTGTCTTCTAAAATAATAATAACTTCAGACATTTTTTACTCCGACAATCATCCGAAAGTTCTCTAATATAAAATATGTGAAATCGACAAAACACGTTATTCATCTGGAACCAAGTGACAAATTAGTTGAATATGGAAATGCATTAGAAGATAAGGACATTTCGAGATTCTGGACAGATGACTCGTCTCTATCGGAAATATTTCCGATGCTTGAACTATTCAATCGAATGTTTTTGGAACAAGCGGTGGTTCTTGGAGAGAATATTAATGTACTCGATGAAATGAAATCAAGGAATTTCGATGTAATGATCTTCGAAAGTTTCGTCGAATCAGCCTATCGTTAGTTTCAATTTTCAACGTTTTCTCATTTAATGATTCTATTTTAGCTCTTCTCGATTATCTACAAATCAAAACATTCATTCCCTCAACTTCTATTGCTTATGATCCGAGTCTCTTAGTTTCCATCGGAGAACCAAGAATGCCCAGTGCTGTTCCTTGTGAGTTTTCTATCAATGTATCCTTTCAAATCTGTTGAATTTTCAGTGCCAATGTCTAAATTCAATGACAAAATGACATTGATTCAGAGAATGAGCAATGCCATCGCCCCTAGAATAATTGATTTTCTTCTTACAAATCCGGAGATCAAATCATTCCGACCTCCTTATTCGGTGATTGATATTCCATCTCAGGAGTCATTGAGTTCATTCATTTTCACAAATTCCAATCCATACATTGATTATCCACGCCCAACAATTGAGAAGAATGTTCAAATTGGAGGAATATCAGTTGACGTTGAACAACTGAAGAGTCAAAAAGTGAATGAAGAATGGTATAGAATTCTGAATTTGAGATCAAAAACAGTTCTGATTTCATTTGGATCAATTATGCTTTCGAAAGATATGCCAATTGAAAATAAGTGAGTTTGAAACACTCATTTCAATCATTTAATTCTCTCTTTTCCAGAAAATCATTGGCAAAAACAATGGAAAAGTTTCCAGAAGTGACATTCATTTGGAAGTATGAATCAAATGATACTGATAGTTTTGCAGAAGGAATCGAAAATATTCATTTCTCGAAATGGGTTCCTCAAACTGCTCTTCTTGGTAACTACATCATCCTTTTCTCTGATTCCAATTCATTCGTTTCAGCTGATTCTCGTCTCTCTGCTTTCTTCACTCATGCCGGTTTAGGAAGTGTTAATGAAGTCAGTTACTTGGGTAAACCTTCTATTATGGTAAGAAACCATGATCTATCTGATCTTCCATCTGTTATTTACAGTGTCCTCTGTTTGCTGATCAAATGAGAAATGCTAAAATGTTGTCAAGACACAATGGATCAATTGAAATCTCAAAATACGATTTAAATGATTCGAAAATAATTGAAAACTCATTGAGAACAATTTTATACGATGACTCGTTAGTTTGAATGAAAAGAAAGAGAAAAACTACTTGTTTTCAGATATCGAATGGCGGCTCAAAATCTGGCTCTTCAATTGGAAAATCAACCAGTAAAACCAAGAGAATTACTTATTCGACATGCCGAATTTGCTGCACAGTGAGTTTTTCCGAAATTGTTTGAAAAAGTAGAACAGAAGAATATGTTTTGGAACAGTACAAAAGTAAAGTTACGGTGAGACCCATAATCAGAGTGGGACAGTACATTGTCCTTTTGTTCGTTCGTAGTGGGCGGAGTCATCTGTGTGCAATCCACAGAAACCTGCGGAACCCGCACTACGTCGGTACACTCCACGAATTAGTACTCAACGGTTCCTCATCCAAATTAGCTTTGCGCTGGGGCGATAACGTGACCAATGAGGCTTTGCCGAGGTGCGTTTATTGCTGGTTGAAAACTTTTCCCAATTGCCCGCGATGACCCCTGAAACACGGGTGTCATACGCAATTTTTGAACGCCTCAAGGAGGCAGAATGACTGTTAAAGCTGATGATGAATCAAAATGCGATTTACTGCAAACTTATTTTTCTTCAATAATAATCTTCAGATTTGGGCGTATTTCATCTTTGGATCCGCATTCTCGTCACATGTCTTTCATTCAATACTTCCTTATCGATGTTGCACTTATTCTATTATTTTCATTATTTTTGATCTTCTTCGTTGTGTTCCAAATGACGAAAAGAATCATCAACTGTCTCCCATTCACGTTATCTTCATTGAAACAGAAAACTGATTGAATCATTGTCTGTCTGCAGACTACGTTTAAACTGATGTCACACTACAGAAATACTTGTGATTTGTGTTAAAAGAATGGTCTCTTTGCTACGGTTTCTTATTTAAAAGGTCTTGCTTGTTTGTTCATTTTAATTTTATCCAATCGAAATGAAACTTGTTTTTATTCTATTTCATCTATTCTTTTCTTCTGTCAATTCCTATAATATACTGATCTTCTGTCCATTTTTTGGTCACAGTCATTCCATATTTTTTGGAAGATTAGCTGATATTCTGACAGAAGCAGGTCACAATGTCACTCTTTTTACTCCTACTATTGTCAGTGAACTAAGAAATAAAAAGTATACGAAGCTAACAAAAGATATCGTTTATTTGGATGTAAGTATTATATTATTGCTTTTCGTTCAGTTAAATGAAAAAAAAATCTGCAGCCAAGTCCAAAATTGAAAGCGATTGGAGATCTGATTGCCGGAAATGGACGTTATTGGAACAAAGAATTTTCTATTTTCGAAATTCCTCAAACTTCGAAATTTTTCAAATCGGTTGCTCAGGAACAACACGAAGTTCTTGCAAATAATCGAAAAATTTTGGATGATTTGAAAAAGAAAAACTTCGATTTAATGTTATTCGAAGCCATTTTCACCTGCGCTTTTCGTATGTTTTGTAGATGGTTGGATCCTCGAATTCCATTAGTTTCAGCTTTGATTGACTATTTGAATATAAAATCATTCGCTTTGGCAAATTCAATTGCATTCGAATCTTCTAGTCTTCGAGCAATTGGAGAAACATTTATGCCAAGTCATATTCCAGGTTTTCCCATCAATAGAAATGTAGAAACTATCCGGAAAATCTTCAGATATTCTGGCTCAATCATCAGATCAAATGACTCTGAATGAACGATTTTTGAATTCAATGATACAATTATTCATTTCTTATTATAGATTCAGTCCTGATTACTTCATTTCTTACGACGATTCAAACAGAAAAATCTATCCATCAGTAACCAGTTTCCTTTTATCTGTTCTCTCGAGTGAAATTTTCCAGTTAGAGTTCCCGAAATCTTCATTTTTATTCACAAATTCAAATCCGTATCTTGATTTTCCGAGAGCAATTCTTTCGAAAAACGTGCCGATTGGTGGAATTTCTGTGGACATTGAGAGTTTGAGGAATGGGAAATTGGGAGAAGAATGGGATCAAATACTAAATATTCGAAACAAAACCATTTTAATTTCTTTTGGATCAGTAACTTTATCAAAGGACATGCCATTCGAATATAAGTTGGTTTTCACTTTTTGAACTTTTGAGTTTTCTTTTTTTTTCAGAGTTTCTTTGGCGAATTCAATGAAACGATTTCCTGACGTCACATTCATTTGGAAGTATGAAGATGACGATATTGATAGTTTTGCTCAAGGAATTGAAAATATTCATTTTTCGAAATGGGTCCCTCAAAAAGAATTACTGGGCAAGTGAAACATGGGAAAGATAGTTCGGAACAAAAACTAATTTAAGCCGATCCACGTGTTTCTGCATTCATGACTCATGCGGGTTTAGGAAGTGTCAATGAAGTCAGTTATTTGGGAAAACCTACTATTATGGTCAGTTTTTGATTGATCAATCATCACTCAAAGAATCTTGTTCAGTGTCCATTGATGTCTGATCAAATGAGAAATGCAAAAATGTTGGCAAGACACAACGGATCCATCGAAATCTCCAAATATGACTTGATAAATGGGAAGATTTTAGAAGATACTTTCCGAAAAATATTATATGATGATAGGTGATTCTTTTGGATGAATAACTACAACAAATTTTTTTCAGATACTTAAAATCAGCGAAAAGACTCTCGGAACAATTAGAATTTCAGCCAACAAAACCAAAAGATCTATTCTTGAAACATGCAGAATTTGCAGCCAGGTAGTGTTTTGAAACTTGAAGTTCAATCGAATTTTCTCAGAATTCTCAAACCATTAATTATCTTTCTCAGCTGAACAAAAATCATTTTCCATTCAGATTCGGAAAACTTCCCTCACTGGATCCGTATTCCCGTCAAATGCGCTCAATCGAATATTTTCTTATTGACATTGGAATTTTGATTTGTATTTTCTCTATTTCTGTGTGTTTTTCTCTGTTTTTCATAGTCAGATTATTGTTGAATTCCATTCGGTCAAAATCAAAAACAGAATGAATACTCAATAAAACTACAATCAAAACTACAATCGTCAATGAATTTGGATACGAGTATTTTCGTTTTTTTTTTCGAAATCTATTTCAAGATATCGCACGTGTCTTGTTTATGATTCTTCATGAATGAGATCCTTTCAGTTGTTATAAACAGAAGATATTTCTGATTGAAGTGATCTCAGAGTGGTCGGATATCTGTGACATTAGACCTGTGACCTTATTCATTCATTGTTTCTGTTCTCCCGTTTCTTATGATGCTCACAGATCTAGCACAGAAAAAAGTTCGAAATTTAGTCATTTCATCATTCAGATCTTAGGAATTTGAAAATATTCTTCGAATATTCATGAAACGGTCATTGATTCTGATAGTACTTTTCATGACCTTTTCATTTTTCTTCTTTTAATACCGCCCTCATTAGTTTCTCTTCACTTGTTTCCTTCTTTCGTTCCATTCTATTGAATTATTTTCTTCTTATCTTTAGTTTTTAAAGGTAATAATGAACGGACAATTCTGGCTTGCTCTCGTGGATTCTGCCGATATGATTGGATTCACTCTCACTTTTTCTGTCAATCTTGTCCTTCTCGGATTGATAAGAACACGTGGAAAAACACTGGGAACCTATAAATATTTGATGAGCTTCTTTTCTTTCTTTTCAATGTTTTATGCGATCGTTGAATCGATTCTCAGACCGGTAAGAACATTTATAGATTACGAACAGAAATGATTGCAATGTGTGATAGAAAAGACTAGAACAGTAGATGGTAATTATCGAAATGTTACTAGATCAAGAAGAGTCTCGTCTGCAGAATAACTCATAGAAACTATAAATTAAACAAAGAAAAAGTATAAGAAATGTGTTCAATATTAGAGGGAGTGTCTGGTTACTGTATATTTCTCACTTTTCTCTCTAGATTTTCCATAAATTTCAGATAATGCACATTGAAAACACGACGTTCTTTTTGATTTCTCGTAAGCGATTCGACTATTCCACTCGTCTCGGTAAAATCAATTCAGCCTTCTATTGTGCTTGTTTTGCGACTAGTTTCGTTCTTTCGGCAGTTCACTTTGTCTATCGATACTTTGCTGCGTGCAAGTAAGACTAATCTTTCTATATTTCTTAGATAATGATGATTTTTTCATTTCTAGACCACATCTTCTCCATTTATTCAATATGCCACGTCTTCTTATCTGGCCTCTTGGATGTCTAATTCCAGTTACAGCGTGGTCAAGTGTCTCTTACTTTTTGTACCCAGACACTGATTATACTGAAACAGCAGTCACGTATGGGAAATCTCGTGCTTTTTAAAATCACGTTTTCTCATATTTCAGATATGTACTTAATACTCATTACGAAGGAATCAGAAAAGAGAATGTCTCGTATATTGCTTACGTTTATGTAAGTGAACACATGACAGAATCAAACTAGATTCTTATTTTTAGTATCAACACACGGATGGAGTTCGACACGTGTACATTAAAAACTTGCTCGGATGCTTTGTTCATTATTTCGTTATGGTAGGATGCTCACAAACCAAAAAGACAAAACAGAGAACATAAATTTTCAGTCGATGACCTTTGTGGTTGTATTCTATTTTGGTTTTTCTACTTGGTGGACAATTCGAGAACATCGTGGAGCATCGGATAAAACTCGTCAACTTCAGAATCAATTGTTCAAAGCTCTTGTTCTTCAGGTTACTGACATATTTTGATTTAGAAATAAAAAGATTGTTTAAGACTCTGATTCCATCATTATTCATGTACATTCCGACTGGCGTCATGTTCATCGCCCCCTTCTTTGACGTCAATTTGAATGCGAATGCCAATTTTATAGTCTTCTGCTCATTCCTCTATCCTGGTTTGGATCCTCTCATTCTCATTCTTATTATTCGAGAATTCAGAATGACGATTCTGAGTAAGACTTCAAACAATAACAGTATGATTCATGTCGTTCATTTTTAGATATTGTCAGAGGAAAAAGCGGAAATAAGACAGTGAATGACATCTATTCAACATCCAGAAGCAAACTATCTCAAATTCCCGTTCATGATCTTTCTGGATAATGTATTTCAATCGAAATCAAATCAACATGAACACTCTTTATTTTGTTTTCTGATCTTTCAAATGTAAATAAAAATTGTATTTGTGTTCGTATTGAATACAAGTTCAAGCAGCCAAATGCATTCTCGAAGGAGATCTATGATTGGCTGTATTTAGATCTTGCATCTCATGAGCCTCTCCACGAGGTGTTGCTGGAGGTCTTGGAGACGATGGAAACCACGGGATATAACGATGCCAGACGTCATTGCACAAGAACATGATAAGAGAGAGAATGAGAACAAAACAGCAGAGAAGCATGAATCCACCGCACCTGGAAATTTTTCTAAAACAGAAGTCTTAAAAAGTGAAAAGGTACTTACATGTATCCAAAAACACTATGGAAAATGCCTTGTCCTTGAGGTTTTGATCCTTTTGGACAACATCCGATTCCACAACAACGAGAATATGAATATAGACATGACCATGCCATTTCAGTTGCTTCCGTATTGTCGTTGAGTCGAATCTGAAATTATCAATTTCTTCCTTTTAAAATGAAATATCTTACTCCTTTCAGGAATTTCTCCATTGAAACTTCCATTACATCGTTGGAATGCTTTGTTTTATATTTGAAGTTCTCCTGAAACGAAATGGGTTTTCTATTCGAAAAATTATTCACTGACCATGGTTTCAGCTACTTCCAGAAGCCAATTCATTGGTATTTTGCATCCAAAAGAACCATTTTGTAATGATGGATGGAATGAAGGACTCCAGTAGTATTCCCAATCATTGATTATAATTGGAACTTTCTCGTCTTTTACCAAAAACAATTCGTTTTGAGGAGTAAAGTTCCCTTGAATTCAGATTATATATGATTCGAGAAACATCTAATAGATTACCAGCAAATAGAAGTTCATGCAAAAAGAGTTTGACGTTTTTGATGGCGATAGCTCCATCTTTGACCTCCGACGAGAAACTCAATTTTCAATGATTATTAGTCAGTTCTTTCATTATTTATTTATTTATTCTGAACTTACGGTTCAGTTTCAGTGAAGGTACTTGGAACGTATCTACTGACTAGTCCAACGTCGAAACCGTCGGATTTCCCAAACGAAGAGAGAAGAAAAAAGAAATGGAGAGCTTTCATCGATTCAAAATGAAGGAATGAGTGAATTCGTTCTGCTTTCAGTCAGTCGTTTCTCCGTGGGGACAGAAGAAAGAGAGAAAGAAAGCGTATTCAGATGACAATTTGTAGTTATATCTCATACAATTCACACTTTTTCTCTTTTTTCCATTATATTTCTTCAAGAATTTATTGAGAGATTAAAGAAATTATACTTTTACGAGGGACAGCTTCCCAAGACAATTGAAGATTATCAAAATGATTTCTCATCGTGTTGGCTTGTTCCATCGATTTTCCGAATGTGTTCAGAATTGGATGAACTTTAAGAACTGATGACGGTTTGAGGAGTCCGATTCGTGTAAAGAAAGCAATGATTTCTGTTTTCCATCTTTCACAAGAATGATACATGATGACTGGATAACAGAAACTGTAAATGAAAATGGAAATGTCCAGACAAATAGTTATAATTAATTCCATTGTGGAATCAAGATCAAAACTTGAGAACAAGACGCTGAAAACAACGATTACATTCATGAAACCCATGTAGAAGATGATGTTATTCAACATCTGAAAACAGAATTCTGAATACTCGGAGACAGTTTTCCCTCACTTTTAATGATTTAATGTTCTCGGCCACTTGAAATCTTTGAGCCAAAGAATATGAAGTCATGAACATATTCTCATGAAGAGCTGAATAGATTTTTCTGTTCCACCATTGAAGAAGGAAGTGTAACTGAAAAGTAAAAGGCTGAACTTTTGTCATACTGTAAAGGGGGCGGGCTGACCAATAGAGCGAATCCATTGATAACAAGTAGAAAAACAATCAAGTATACTGTATTTCCTCTGTTTGTTATCACGAAACACGAGCCGACGCCGAATAGAGACAAAAACAGATTGAGAAGAACGGAAATTGGTTTACGTAGGTTTGTTTCGTAGTCTCGAATCAGAAAAGTGGCATAACATCGCTCGACCGACAGGAAAAACAATGTGCACATGGCTGAAGAAATATCGATGATCAGAAACAAAAATTCGAGAAAAAAGAGAGAAACAACCTGCAAATGTACATGCAATTGTTACATTCATTGGAATCCAGAAGGTCCATGCGGATGTCGGATCGGAATCTGAAGATGGAGTATAACAGAATACATATTCTCAGATTTACCATCAACTAAATCCAAGAACATAGTTATTCTGAGTATCAAAATGGCAATGTTATCAGTGAAATGAATAACGAAAAGCCATCCTTGAATACAACAAAAATTGAAATGAAACTGGCGAGCTCGAATGAGAATGTGGAAATTGAAAAGCATGTTGAGTAAACTGAAAACTTTCAGAGTCTTTTGGTTCCGATTGATGATTGACTTACTCGATGGAGTATAAAATCATTTCAATGAACATGAAAATTTTGATATCGACCCAGAAATTGGTCACATTCTCTTTGAAATGAGTTAAATTGATATAATGAATGAAAAGCATTGAGAGAGAGAGAGGATTCTGAAAACTGTCTCGAATGTATGGGACGACTGAAAGTGAATTGAGAAGAGATGCCAAATGGAAAAACAATCAGATTGATGTTCCGGTTATTGTTAATTGGATTTCTAACGAAATGTATCTCTCAAGAGGAAAAACACGAGTTATGGGAATAATAGAATGACGATTGAGCCAAAAGGGAATTCAAAATGTCATAGTGAGCAAAATATCAAAAAACAGGAACAAAGAATACAAAGTTTCCGTTTGGATAACTTCCTGGAACGGCTACAGTATCCCTTCAGTACTTACATTCAATGAAATCTTCAGTCATAAAGCAAATCAATGAGGCTATTCGGAACTCTTAACAAACCGTTAGATTCATGAAATCATTGAAATCATCGAGAAAAGAAAATAAATATTTGTGTTTTCTTGTGTGAACATCTCGTGGGATTACAAATTAATCTTCAGAAAATCTCATTCGTTCGTTTTCTTTTAATCAAAACTCAGTTTTCTTAGACCTAGATTACTTTCACAAAGGTTCCAACTTTCTATCTTTTGTTCATTATTTGCAGTCTCTGGAGACTTTTGATTATGAAATTCGAACAATGGATGGGGTTTTCTGTTATTCCCGTAAGTCAGAAATAGATAAAGAAAGTATTCTCTCCTTTTAATGGACTATTCAGGTGACGACATTGGGTGTTGTCTGCAATTGGTTGGTTGTCCTTTCCATCAGTTTGAATAGATCTCTAAATCATTCATTCTCATTTCTAACTGGAACACAAGCTGTTTTTAATGGAATTTTCTCTGTTCTTTATTTGATTTATGTTGCTCCGATGATCATTTTGTACAGTTTCTGGATTCAGAGACCAAATTAATTGAGAAATGTTTACAGAGACTCTAAGTTCTTGAAGAACAATTCCGAACACATTGGATTTATTTTAATGATCTGTTATGATATTTCCATTCAAACTCATGTTATTATAACTATCAATCGGTTTTGTGCAGTCTTTTTACCATTCGTTTATAAGAATGTATTCAAGTAGGTCTCAAACTTTTATTCCGAATGAAATAAAATCAACAGTTCAAAATGGACCAAAGTGATAATCGCCGTTTCAATACTGGAATCTCTGACTTTATTAACAGTTTTCTTTCAAATTTGTATGTATTCCTTTTTAGTTTTCCTACCTAACAATTCATTTTTAGTGCCATGTCGTGGCTCTTACAAAGATGAATTCTATGGGTTCGCGTATATAGATATACAAATTTGTTTGGATTATGGAACTTACGGTGATATGGGAAAACTGATGACAATGTGTATTTTCAATGTGATAGTTGATAGTATCACTATATGGAAAGTGCGAAAAGTAAGAAGTTCTCAAGGAAAGACAAAGTTCCAGAAAAAAGAAATTGACTTCTTGAAACAGGTATTCTTGATAAGAAGTGCACTTTGTTAAAAATTTAGTTTTCAGTCATTCGGTCAGGCTTTTTTTCTTTTGATTGCTGTCCCTTCATATTACTTTATTCCATTGTATCTATCGAATCCATTGTCTTTGTTCGTAATGGGAACTCTTTTCTGGCCTTCTATTCATTCTTTTGATGGTGTTTTAACTCTTTATTTTAATATGGAAATAAGGAAAACGATCAAGAGGAAATTCGGAAGAGGAACTGTTTCAGTTAACAATTCGGTCATCATTGGAGGAAAATCTAGTACTCGCATGTTTTGAATTCTCTTTGAGATTACTTCCCAATACTTCTATTGTATTCTGATCTCGAATAAATCGTTGATTTTCTTTTTTCTTTTCAAAGTTTTGGAAAACTTAGTCGTGCTTCTACCCATTATTCGTCCGAGAATCACTTTTTTTGTGTCATCCAAAAAACAAGAGATTCATTAACAGTTGTAAAATACATTCTGTCATTTAACAAAAAAGTATCCTTTTTTGTTAAATATAAAAAAGTAAGCTTTTTGGTTAAATGACATTTCTCTTTCTTCTGTTAAATGGTTTATTTTTCAGATAAATTTTTTCTATTTTCATTGTTTCTGTTTCCCACGGTCTCGTCGACACAAAATCTCACAATATATTACTCATTCTCTCTTTCTGTTTCTACGCATTTCAAATCTTTGAATCACCTTCTCTGATTTCTTTTGTTTTTCTTTCCGAAAGAAATGTTCAGGAACGGAAGTTGATTAATTGAAATTCATATTTTCTTCACTTCCTACTGATTCTTGATATTCGTAGCATTTCTGAGAATGCTTCGACAACAACTCATTGGTCTTTCGCTGATTCCGGTTAGTTTTAAGTGATCTTCGATAATTGAAAAAATGAAAAATCAATCGGTATTGAAATAAAGAGCATCTTTAATATTTCTTGACTATAGACAACAAGCAGGAGATCTATTCAGAAAGCACAATCAATTTTCAGCCATCAATCTTCGGTTTCATTTCCAATTGGATCATTCTTTTTATCGTGATCCGTTACCGTAACCTTCATCGTTCATTCACTATTCTCACTGCAACACTTGCCGCGTTCTATGCAATTTGTTCAACGATTGATTTGTTTTATACAAGTCCAATGATAGTTTTGTGCGTTCAAAGATTCATTATTTTCCAATTCGTCAGTTTTCAGAAATAATCAAATTCTAAAAGAATTCTCATCTTTTTGTGGATTGATCTATCTGTTCGCTTATGATGCCACGTCCCAATTCCACGTAATCATTTCTATAAATCGATTCATTGCAGTCTTCTTTCCCCTCTCTTATAACACATTTTTTAATCCAAGAACAACCAAATTTCTCATCATAACTTCATCATTCATTTCAATTAGTCTTGTTTCCACGTGGTTCATCAGAACAGATTGTCGCTTCTCATTCAATGATGAACGATGGACATTCATGATCTCAGATTCAGATGAATGTAATCTCACCGAATGGGGACTGCTTTTAGGAAAGAGCTTTTCATTATCAATTATAGATGTTCTTCTTCATATTGTCACTTTTTTGAAAGTTCTTATGCTGAAAAGATCTGTGAGTTTTGAGATTTCATTGAAGATTCCTTGTTTTCCGATTGTTTTCAGCCGAATCGAGGACACACTTTAAGGGCTTATAGTCTACAGGAATCATACTTTCTCAAACAAGTTCGTTTCTTTCATTCAAATATTTCCAATATATTATTCATTTCTAGACATTCGGTCAAACAGTTTTCAAATCGATTGAGATAATTGCCTATATATTTCCAGTGAAAAACATCGAACAAGATTATATTACATTTCTGTGTTCCACATTTCTTTGGTGTACTATTCATGCTGCCGAAGGTGTTATTACTCTCATATATAATTCCGAAATTCGTAGAAAACTTCGGCGGAAACGGAAGAAAAGTTATCGAATTTCGGCGACGAAAATTGATTTGGCCGCATAGTTTATTCTTTTTTTCCTCTCATTCTAATCAACTCCGTGAGATAATTAATCTATGTTCGTAGACGAAAACATACATAAGACAGAAGAAATTCTGAATGAAAACTCAAAAATAAAAACAGATTTGAAATTTCTGAAATCAGATCAAAATGCAAGAACCACAGTTCGTTGGAATCTTTTTATTTCCTATTTCTTTGTTCGGAATGATCTTTAATTGGACCGTTACTGTCATTATAATTCAAGAGAAATCAATAAGTCCATTCATGTTGCTGACTCTTATCAAATCATTTTTCGATGCTATCTACCTCACAGTTTATTTCGTCTATATCACTCCTATGATTGTTCTGTTAGTTCTTTCGAAAAATGATGAATAAATGAATGAAAAAGTATTCAGAGACATCAAATTCATGATGAATCATTCGAATATAGCTGGATACATTCTGATTGTTTGCTATGAAATATCAATTCATACTCATTTTCTGACTTCATTGAATCGTTTCAACGCTGTTTTCTTTCCGTTTTCTTATATAAACACATTCAGGTGACAGAATTCAAGCTTCGTCTATCCATTCCATTTCATTTCATTACAGAACAAGAGCAACAGTTGCTTATTTGATTGTAATTTTTATATTCTCTTTCGGAATGATGACAACTGTTATTTACGGATGTAAGATTCCAGATAGTCAATCGAAATAACCCAGAATTTCTTTTAGTTGGATGCCAACTTGAATACAATCCAAACACGTGGGTTTCGTTTTATGACGTCACAATTCCAATTTGTCGATGGTATGCATTCTATGCCGACTTCCTGAAAAATCTTATTTTGGTTTTCACTGATACCATCATTGATGTTATTACTCTTTTGAAGGTTCAAAAAATGAGAAAACAGTTTCGAGATGGAAAACGATCAGAGAATTATACAAAGAAAGAGATGGATTTCTTGAAACAGGTACATTTCATTGATAGAACTTTGAAATAATTTTTTTGTTTCAGACTCTCGGACAAGCAGTTTTTTATTTGATGGGATACGCGTCATATCTCATGGTACCCGAGATGAAATCAAATAAATACGTGGCATTCTTCATGTCATTATTCAGTTGGGCTCTGATTGCAATGATCGATGGATTCTTCACCATTGTTTATAATTCTGAAATTCGGAAGAAAATTGCATTTCGAAGGGAAATATGTGTTGTATCCACTGTTGTTTCTCTCAACGTTAATTGAAGTGTATTCAAAGAATAAAGTGGTTTATCTGAATTTTGTGGCATGTCCAAAGTTAACAAAAACTACAAAAAAATGTGCAGGCTTGCTCTTGTTTTTTTTGACGCAAAAACACAAAACCGCAAATCAACTTTGGACACCGAATATTTGCGTGTTTGTAGTTTTTGTTAACTTTGGACATGCCATTACAAAAAAGAAATTTTACGTTTTGTGACGAAACTAAAAAAGTGTTTTCTCAAAGTTTATTTTGTTTTATACGCGATGAAAATGAAAAAGAAGAAACACGTCTTTCGTGAAAACAGTCTTCCCTCGACAGAAACTCTTTGCAAAACTTTTTGAAAGAAAGATTTTTACAACACGAAACATCTATTCGAATAATGAAAAAACTCCCATTTTCCTTTAATTCATTGTTTTTATTTTTGCTTTCACTGTGTCTAATCAATATTTATCGAGGATATAACAATCAGAATTTGATAGAAAAAGGAGATGAATTAGTAATATTCTGTTGATACCTGAATGAATTATTCTCTTTTTTCAGATAGACTGTGAAGAAATAATCGAATCAATTGGAACTAGTTTCCCTTTTCCCGTACTTTTGACAGATATCCAATTGCTCAGAGCAATCGAATCGTCTGAAGAGTGCATGATAAATCCACGAACAGTGATCTCCGTGAGTTCATCTCTGAAATTGTAGATCAGAATGAGTAACGTTCAGGTTGGCATAGAGTCAATTCATGAAGCAAAACCAATAAATCATATTGAGAAAAGTCTTCCTATTAGACTGAAATTCGAGTATTATCATAATGAATCAAATACGGATTATTTGGAGTTTTTAGATGAACCGAAAAGAATTATTCCGAAGTAAGATAAGTTCATTGTAATCGTTGAAAATGTGTTCTTCAGAAGTTTCAAAACTCGGCGACTTGGAAATTTGGATGTTCCTGTTAGGATTTCCTTGTTCATTGGATTCATGAAAAGGTCGAAGTTTGTAGAATGTCTCGGACTGGAACCTTTGAAAAATTTAACAAAAGTAAGATAAAAAGTTACAGATAAAAGAGGAAATCACTGGATTTCATCTTTCAGACCAATATCACTACCGATTCATCAATCAAGATACTTTCTCTTTTAAGAGATGAATTCATTGAAAACGGAATGTTTCCTTTTTTAATCAAAGAAATATTTCTTCGTTGGTATCGAGAATGTTCCGTTATTCCTCATGCTAAAATGTCATTGGCGGTACTTTCAGAAAATTATAAATCTGGATTCTTAGAAAACGTTCAAAAGAATCAATCAGGTTTCAATTTGAGAAATCAAAATGGAATGGTAGATAAAATCTTTCCGAGTATTGACTGAATCTTTGAATTTCAGTTGAATGATTCATTCGAAATATCTGTTCAACCTAAATGTGATCATTCTGTTGACATCAACATGCTTATAATGTATAAGAAGGCAGACAGTAATGATCGATGGATTCTTGAAACATCAGAACATGGCCAAAAACTCAAATCATCTTATCCAAAATACGATCCTTGGTGTTCTGCTGATCTTGTCGGACACCTGTTTTGGGTTCCGTGTACTCCGAAAAAAGCAGTGGAAGTATGTGATTTAAAATGATTATTCAAAAATTTATTTTTTTCCATTCAGGCTGAATACGGAAAACAATGGTATTTGGATCAATCAACATCTAAGAATAGTTTGATAACTAGGGGTATCGCGAATAGGACAAAAAACCAATGAAAACTGTGTTTGATTTCTCGAAGAATGGGACATGAATAGTCCCGAATCGATGTTCCGTTCGTTTTTACCTTTTCTTCATTCTGATTTATCTTTGATTTTATTTTTGAACCGACTAAACTTTTTTTGGAAACCAATATTTATGTTGTCACGTTTCTTCGAGAAACTAAGTAAAAACCATTGATGCCTGAGGTCTTGAGACTTTTTATCTTATTTTAAAACATATCAAGGTTCAGTTCACAACTTGAGTAATATCTGAAAACTTTGATGTTCGGTCACTGAAAAACTAAAAATAAAAACGAGATGAATCAGTTCAGTCTACAATTTATTCATGAAAAACACAATAGAAAAACTTCTTTCAATAGAGGCAAAACGTGGTGAGAAACCCGTAAAAATAATGAAAAGTGGATCGGTTTTTGATTGAAACGTAAAGAGAAATGTATTCTTTGATTGAAAGATTTCTGCAGTTGGTTGCTCGAAATTCAAAGAAAAAGTGAAAGAAACGTGGATTTTGGGAGGTCGACGACCATGTCAACGCATCAGAAAAACGAGAAGAATTACGAAGAGAAAAATGAAGAAATATGGCGGCGACACGGAGAAATTGCAGAGATTATTATGGCATGCACACAATGAAAGACGAGATGGTTCGAGTTCTTGACGTTGAGCAGTTGGAAGAAATAGCTCACGAGCTGTTGTGTCTGAAATAATTCAGATGGAATGGAATCAGAGTTAGAGCGGAGACTCAGATTCAAAGAAACCATTACAAGAGACTGAATAATTTTGAATGTCTTGTCTGATTCTCGTCCGTTTTTCAAATAATTCAATTATAAAAAATATAAAAAACGAACCCAAACATCCTTGTCTTTCTGCAAGTGATCTAATCAATGAATGATTGTATCCATGTAAATCCGAAAGACATCCCCGCATATAACCGTGTCGCCGCCTCCCTAAAAAACCATTCATTCAAAAACAATCTTCACATAATAAACTAACCCCCAACAACATCATTGATCCTGAGAGTGACGCACATATCGGAACAGTTCTTCGAGTAGAGATAACTTGTGTCTAGGCTGAAACATAGAGATAAATAGGATCTTGAGTATCCAGTCCTCACCTATGTTTATCGCAATGTATATCGAAAGCAAGTGGTTTCCGGTACAAGTGAGATATGTATGGATAATGGTCTTCTAAGTATGGACTCATGCAGGAGTAACATGGTAGACGTAGTGCTGCAAAAATATTTTTTGTTTCGTTATTATTATCCACTTTTTTCTTTTTTTGGTTCCTGGTTCTTGTCTTTGGGAAAGTGGTACTAGTCCTCTTCGCGACCAACAGAATCTTTATAAGCACCCACTTCCCACTTCATTTATCCCCTTCACCAACATTTTTCTTCTTCTTTTTCGAGAAAAGTCTCTTCATTTTCATTTAAACATCACTTTAAGGGATGCGTAAACCCCCAAGATTTATGACCGAAACTGCGAAAAAGAGGAAAATCGTGGCTTTTAATTTAGGAAATGAGAATGAAAAGCGGATCAGAAGACGGCTTCGAAATTGCAGCTTTATGGCTTTTTTCACACTGAATTCGATTCGCGAATTGCTTTTTTTCGAGATGAGAGTGCAACTAATTTCAATTTCAAACCAGCAGAAAGTTTTACGACGTC
The DNA here is from genome assembly GCA_016735795.1 of Caenorhabditis tropicalis. NCBI lineage: Eukaryota > Metazoa > Nematoda > Chromadorea > Rhabditida > Rhabditidae > Caenorhabditis > Caenorhabditis tropicalis. The sequence continues at coordinate 9,199,210 of CM028618.1, read as the reverse complement.
GTTAAAAACTTTTTCAAATGGATGATCATCCCGATTAATGGAATCGGATGACGTGGATTCAGAAATATAACTGACAGAAAAGGTTCAACGGTACAAATAGATGAAGGAGTTCATAAGATCTTTTAGATAAGAGATAATCAGATAAATCTCATCGAGCATGCCATTTTTGTTTCGATAAGTACTTTTTCTGAACGTGCTTATGGCTAGTTCAATTCAAAAATCAACCACTTTCGTTCTATTTTTGCAGAATTTTCCATAAAAAGAAACTAGTGACATCGTAGATTCCATACTTCATTTGTGATTGACGGATGAGAAAATAGCATAGGAAAATGGAAACTACCACCTAGAGTACTTTGAGACGAGCATTTCGAAGATGAAAATAAAATTGATTTTTGAATTCAAAATAATTTCTTCTTCAAAGTATTTATAGTTTCACGGATTCTGTACAAAAGAAGGAACTCTAATTGTAATCCTCATTCGATTTTTCTCGAAAACTCTCTCACAAAATGTCGGTTCAAGTTGAAGAATCCTTGAATTACTCTTTTAATCTTTCATCTAAACCATCTTTTTCCCCTTGTCTTCTTCTTTCTTTTTTCATTCTCTTTTTATTCTTTTTGCAGTTTTTCTCTCTCTTTCTTTTTTCATCTTCTTCTTCTCACATACAACAATCAAATCTAATAACCGTTGGGTCGAAATTTTTACATTTAGACAGTGAGTGAAGCACAAGAGAATTCAGACATAACGTGTACCTTCGATGGCAAAACGAGTTACTCGGCGTGGCGGGCAGCTCTCTTGTCAGAAGAATCGAAAAAAGAAAAGAGAGAGAAGAGAGTTATTCAATATATTGTTCGGATGAAAAGAGAAAAGATAAAATCTCTTCTGAAGATGCCACGTTTCAAAACGTTTTTGCAATTTTTGCAGGTTTGCAAGACTCATTCAAACGAAAAAACAAGAGACCGGAAGCATTTTTTCACAAGAATATAGGTCATCAGAAGAAACGGAAGTAGTGAAAACTTCAACAAAACTTTGACCTTTCCTGGAGAAATGAGTAAGAACTGGATGGAAAATGACGTTGTTTCAAAAAGACACGTGTGACTCGAATCTTGATGACGATTCAAGACTGTTAAAAGAGATTGATCTATCTCTTCTAACGTCTTCTCTAAAAATCAACTTCTCCAATTCTCCATTCACGCTAGGTGGTAATTTATAATCCGTGATGAATAAAAACGGAAATTGTATAGCGAACGGAAGGAGAAGCCGCCTCGAAGATTCCGTTGAGCCATTATTTTTGTAAGCTTCCGGTACATATTCATCATGACAGGGCATTCGTTTTCCATTCTGTTCCTCTTCTCCCAATAACACCCTGTTTCGAGAGTCTTTCTCTCTCTCTCTCTCTCTCTCTCTCTCTCTCTCTTTCTCTTGAATAAGTTTCCGTGAGATTCTCAAGGGAGTTCTGTTGGTTCTACGGGTCTACATGGCCGAAACGGGCGCCAAAACTAATATTGAGGAGAAAGAGAGATGGACAGATAAACTTGTTTTTGGGACGTTTCCGAGAGCACACGCCATCGTAAGCTAAGCGGCTCTCTTCTTCTGAAACCGATTCTTTTTCTCCTTTTTTTGTAGAAAAAGAGGAAAAATGAATTTGAATTTCAATCCGAAATGAGATACTCGAAAGTTTTTGAAATGAGCGAACCGAACCTCATTAACTTTTTGTTCTCCGTTTCCTATTTTCTTCTTTTAGTCTTATAATGAGATATATTTGGTAGAGCATGAAATCCGTTTTTGTCTTTTTCTTGTAAAGCTGACGAGTTATTCTGGTGAACTAATCTAATTACAAAATGAAGAAGAAGAAGAAAAAGTGGGCGGAAGAAGAACAGAAGAACGAGAAAATGACTCGAAGAACGGACCGAAAGAACCATTTTGGAAATGTTCGCTTCTGTTTTCATGTAACATCCATTTTTATTCATAAATTTCCCTTTGGCCTAAAATTAAAAGAATCTTTGTACGGTGCAGGTATTTAGGATTTGAAACACAGTGCTCAAGTAATTTCCTAAAGCTGTATCGTTTTAAGAAATCTCTGGAGTTTTAGTCGACGTTCTCAGAAAAAAGTTCTTCCAACCGGTCCCAAATTGGTCAATATGTAACCGTGGAATCTTCATAACTTCCGTGAATCTAGGTCTCTACTGAACAACAGAATCAATTCCGAACCATGGATTCTCTTAGATTCCATCCATTCACACAAAATCACAAAAGAAACATTTGTAAACTCTTCTGACATTAGGATTCTAACGAAGATGGATAGTTCCCAGGAGTCGTCGTCATGAACAAAAGAAGAAAAAGAAGAAACTTACCCGAATTAAAATCCGATACATTAGCGAGGAGATAAGAGACAATTTGTAAAACATCGGCCGCCATCCATCAGACACAGTTGGCGCTCGATTCCACTTTTAGAAAAGAGCAAAATGGGGGCAATGACACCACCAAACTACTGGGGTTTGGGGGTCTCGACCGAATAACTTGATTGTTGAAGGCTGACTCAGTGACTGCCGAAAGGAGATGGAATGCAACACCAAAAAAAGAAGAAAAATAAGAATAAGGAGCAGAGAGAATGAAAAAAAGTGAGTGAATGTCCTGGAAAAATATTTCCAAGACGAATGGGGGGAAGAAGTGGTCCAAGCGGGGATATGGAAGGGCGGCCTGGTCTATGGATGAGTGACAAGTCTTGAAAGCATCTTTGCGTGTCTTTTTTGTTCGATTCTGTGCACTGAGCAGTGCCACTGGAAAGACAATCTGGACTCTTCCAAATGGGTTTTTCTTTTTTAGAGAGTTTCTTCGAATAACGGGGTACTAGATAAGATATGGAAAAGAATTAGAACTAAGAGATTTGGAAGAAAGAAGCAGAAGAAGTAGAAGAAGAAGAAGTAGGGATAGACTGGTTGGGAAGGGACGAAGTGGTTGTGATGCCTATTGTTGGACGAGTTCCGCTGAAAGTTCCGGTTTCTCTGCACAGCTCAAAGCAGTGTATCAGTAATTCATCTTTGATTTGAGGAGGAGGAGGAGGAGGATGAGATAAAAAGGGAGACGAACGGGCACAAAGTGCATTTAGTTGGTGTTGATAGAAGAAGTCGCAGACATAGATGTTGCAAACACTCTCTAGTAAAATCTTCTGGACTTTTTTGAGTCAACTTTCTTGATTCTATACCACGATAACGATTCACTGAGAAATCTCGGAAGTATTCATTCCGGAAACTATTCCAAAAATTGAATTTGCACAATTGAAATCAGATTATTCTTTTCAACCGATACCATAGAGTTCCGAAGTCAAAACAATTCAATTACTTCCAATTTATATTTTGAAAAGATAAAGATCATGATAACTAGAAAAAGAAAGAGAGTAACAAAAAGACGAATCTCCCCCGTTTACTTCTTTAAAAAAATAAGATTTTTATCATCCAAAATTCAACTTTTCAGGCGTTTTTGCTACATTTAGTTCTATGAAAGGTTTTGAAAACATTGAAAAAAAGTAAAAATCTGTGAAAGCAGAGAAGAATTGTTGTTCAAATGAGAGAACACTTGGACACTTGTCACAACTTTGAGATTGATGCGTTCATGACGCCTCATCATCATCATCTCAATCTTTGAAAGCGTTTATTCTCTAAACTGATTCGAATGATGATGATTTGAATTGAAAGTGAAGAGCATTTTCCGTTGGAAAGAAAATGGGGAATGCCTACTACGATTATGAAGTTAGGCAACTGACTGAAGAAGGGAAAGCTTTCACTTGATATCGAGAAAAATAGGGAACGAGCTGAAAGATTAGCGGATTTATAAACGGATGACACGCGAAGAAAACGATGAGAAAGAGAGAGAGAGATAGATTCTCTGTCTGATGAAAATGTTTTGTTTCTTATGATCCTTGGTTATTTACTTCCCACCTTAAGGATTGGAATATGCTTGTTTTCTATAGGGAATACATTATATGCCTCTCTTTTCAGATAACAGATTCGTAATATGGAGATGATATTCATTTAGATTCCACTCGTATATTTTTGAGTATACTGGTTCTTCACAGTGAAAATGAATAGAAGTCTACTGCTTTATCATCTAGAATCCATTGGGATTAGAAAAAGGACAATCTTCATGAACTTTCAAAGGGTGATTGAGGTAATTAGATTCGTCTTGTCTCATTTTTCGAAATGGATTTTGATTCTTTTTGGTTCAGATCAGACTGATATGACATATTGAACTTGAAATCAAGAAACTTATATGTGACAAGTACTCAAAGGTCTTATTGAGTAGTAACCTTGTTCCCATGGGAACACCAATGAAGAAGAAGTACTCAGATACTCTTTGTTATTTCTGAGAACTCGATCAAAATCAAAGACTTACCTGCATCATCCGGTGCCGCCGGATCATGAACATTGGCCAGAATAAATGAGAAGAGTTTGGTGAACTGGGAGGTCATCGGGCATCCCGACAATTTGTGACACAGACTGTTCCACCTCAACTGTCGTTTGTCTTTTGACGTGCCCCGAACACAGAGTCAAAGACCAGCAACAGCTTCAGGGAGCAAGTACTGCCTGTTTGGGTTGAGCCGCCGGTGCGTCGTCGTTGTCGGTCGTTGTCGACGTGGAGGACGTGAGAAGTGGGCGGAGACTTCTTCTTCTTTCCCGTCGACAAGGCGGGGTCTAACGCGCTTCGCGCAATGCCAATTTCGAGGTAGACGAGGCGAGAAAACGAAGAGGACGAAGCTGCCCGGGGGATGCTGCTCCATACACGAGGAAACACATGCACACAAGGACAAAATGATGGGGCCGTCCGTATGAGCGCCAGCGCCTTCTGTGCATACGGGTCCCACAAATATTTGGGCATGAAGAAACACAAGAGGCTCTCCTCCCTTTTCTTTCTTTTTGTCGCTCTCTGTTTTTGTGTGACGATACTTGAATCCAATTCTTGAAGATCTTTCCCTCCTTTCTTCACTACTTTTCACTTCTTTTCATGGCAGAAAAAAGAGAGAAAAGTTTTGAGAAGCGTCGGTGAAGTGGGCTCAAGACAACGAGTGCAATAAATCACACAAAACAGATTTCCATCATCTGGATGATCCTTCTTTTTCTTCTTTTGCTTCTCAAATGAATCGTTACAGATGAAAAATTTAAAAGAAGCTGAAGATATGAACGAATCAACGACGGTCTTGTTCTGTTCCCTCTTCCGAGTTCTAGTTGCTCTTATAGAAGAATAATCAGTTCTCTACTGATCATTTCAAACAATCTACACAATTTTGAAGTTCCCCATATGGTGGTACATCTTGTTTCACATAGTTCCTTCCCGATTGTCTAACAGTTGGATAATTGGTTTCACCTCCTTCACAAAAGCTCATAGCTCTCATTTTCATGTGGAAAGAAAGTTCTAAAATCATTTCACCGAATGATTCATACTCATTTTGACTTCTTTCACCCACCCAAACTCTGCTTTGTAAACCACGTCAGGCATACACCGGAATAATCAAATGATCCCTTTTCTGCTTTCGTTTGATAGAGAGAGAGAGAGAGAGAGAGAGAGAGAGCAGGAATTGCGGTCTAATTTAACTCTCTCTTTCCATGTTTTGTTTTACACATCAATGAAGAAAGCTAATCACCTATTTTCACTCGTCATCACAGACGACTACTAATTCAAAACACCCTTCCAGAGTCTCTTTTCCGTATTGTTCTTCAGTCTTTCTGTTGTTGTTTATCACAGATTATATTCTCTTTAAAGAGAGAGTAGTCACTACTAAAAATACTACATTTCAACATTAAAGTGTCACTTCTCAACTGGTGATAAATAAAATATCGAGAAAACGGGTTCGTTCGCGAGTGGACCTTTCACGAAAAACATTCGATGGCTCCGTCCGTTTCACACCCGTCGACGCTAATAAATTTGGCCTCGGGGAGCAATTTCAACAAGTGAAAAACGGCTTTCAACACGGATTTAGAGGCACACCCACATCGTATTTCGATGGGTGAGCCTTTAATCGAAAATTCATGAAATCGGAAACAAAAATAGGGAAAATGGGATAGAAATATGAAAGAAAAAAAAGAGGGAAAATGACAAAAGGAGTTATGTTTGAAAGTTCGAAATGTAAAAATGTGAAGGTTTTGCAGGGTGGAAACATGGTGAAAAAGTGAAGAAAATGCTTGAAATCAACTTGAAGGATTAGAAACTTCAGAGTTTTCTAAAATCAAATTAGAAACTTTCAAAGAGATTTCTTTGAATTCAAAGAAATTGCTAAAGATTGTTTATGAAATATTTCCCGATTGATACTAAAAACTTAATACTGTGATTGGGAAATGATACTATACAAACTTCTTTGATTTCCAGTGTCTCGAGAAGACGCTCACCAAAAGAAATGAGACAAAATCATGATAAATATGGGTTCTACGACATTCAGTTCTACGACATTCAGAAATGTTGGAGTTTCCTATGGAAGATTCCGATTCTCAGTGCCATAAAAAATTAATTTTGAGTAATGGAATGATAATTCCTCTCACCGTAATCATCTAAAAGCGAAATGATTTTGTGAATCTATGTAATTGGAATGAACTCTCTGTTAGACTCTCTGTTTTGTTTTTCATTCAAATTAAATCGAGTCACAAACAAATTACAGAAAAACGCCTTGATATTCAGTATTTAGTATTTATTTTCGATTAAGATAATTCGAATTCTCTCCTAGTTTTTCCAGTAATTTCCGACAGATTCTTCTCTATTTTTCTTCAATATTTCTCACCGGAAACTGTCTAACTCTTTCTCTTCTCGTAGACTTTCGTTCATGAATATTTCATCGAACTTCCGTTCGAATCGTTTTTAATTGCACAACTTGTCTCGTTGACTTACAATAAATTCTCCATCTTTGTTGTGGGTGTTGATCTTTCCAATATTCAGTATTTGATCGTTCACGTGCTGCCATTCCTACCGTATTCCAGAAGAGAAGGAGTCGAAATAAAAGACTCATCGAACTTTGACTCAGATGAATTTGACGCATTTTCATCTGAAAAATGAACCTTATCTTAATGATTTTCTCTAGTCTTCAGAATAATTGGGAATCGAGTCAATAAGTGAACAACTAACAGAACATAACTATTATATGAATAATTTATATCTCGATAAAAACTACCTTCAGAGTAGAGTTTATAGGACGAAGTTGTAATTTTGAACTGTGGTTTCTGTAGATGAAGAAACTGAAAAAAAGAAATATAACATAGAGCATTATCGATAAAATTAAAAAAAGAAAAAGTGAACAAAATTATTAATTGAAATAAGGTTTTTCGTGTTGAAGCGTCATAAGCAATGGTACAATCTGGAACTGTATATTGAATGCTCAATATTAAGAAAATAGACAATCAAGTAACTACAGGAGCTACAGGGATGAGTTTATGTTAGAGAATGAGTTCTAGTGCAAACTGTTTTAAGCTCTGCTAAGTTATTGAAAATGAATATTCCAATTGATTCCCAAAAGAATGATAAAGCATTCATAATGTTCCTAAAAGTGATTTCGCTAGGAAAAGTAAAGACGACATTTAGAAAGAAAAGAAGAGCTGTAAGGAAGAAAGTCAAGTAAAGACATATAAAAGAGTAAAAGTGAAAGAGTGTGAGTAACACGATTAGGAGCATCGTCGGATAGAATATGTGATAGTAATTGCGGGAGGCGGAAAACCAAAAGGAATCACAGCCAAGTGAGAAAATAAAGGAATCCTTCGTCTTCTTCTTCTCTTTTTTCTTTTTCTAAGATTTTCTATTTGAGTAAACGTATAATTGGGACAACTGTATAGATTTAAGTGACAATTAAAAGTGCGAAAAGAGTTGAATGTCTAGTTTTGAAACTTGACAGGAAGTATCTTGTGATGGGAAAAAAGAAGAGAGTAAAAGAAAAACCAATTTCCGAATTATTTGAAGAGGACAAGGTGAGACTGCTTCCGGTGAATTCAGAGATTATCATATTTTTAGAAAGAAAATGCAACACTCGTGGACATAATAGAGATTGAAAGGGAAATCTTGTGATGACGAACTGTGATTTTGAAATAATTACTCTATACGGTCAAGTTCCGAATTGATCTAGTATTAGAAGATTGTATTCAGACTGAAGCTAAACTGTTTCGAAGATCCGTCAGAGCTGGCTAGGTTTTTTTTCCAGAAATCCCAAACTATTTGAAAAGTTAAGTGTATCATAAAATTATTTTGTTTGAACGTAATATATTATTATAATATGAAATATAATTATTTTCAGTTCACTTCTGATCGATCAAACCTAGATTTCAAGATAATCCACGTTTTGATCTTTAAAAAATCGAGTTTCAAAACAAAAGACTACTGAGAGAAAAATGTTAGCTTCATGCTGTAAATAGCGCTTTTTCGAAACAAAAGAAATGAATAAAACGAGGAAAACAATGGAAGTGAATAAACGAAAGAAGGTCCAAAACATTTTCTTATCTGTGATTTTCAATCATTTAATTAAATTTCATTGTATGAATTCAAAAGAAAATGAGAAAAGAGGCAACAAATGGAATCGAATTCAGAGGAATACGGCAACTGAACGAAATATTCAAACAGAATAAGTTTTCGTTTCTCCAGTCACCTCACCTTAGGTTTCTATAATTGAGGTTGTCGTTTTGGAAGCAACAAAAGAAAAAAAAGAAGAGAAGAAACGTAAAAATGGAGCACAGAAATGCATGACCTCGAATGAAAGAAGAAGGAGACAAATGAAAAGAAAAGAGAGAGAGAGAGAGGTAAAGGCCATTTAATACAAGGAAAGTAGGGAACTCAAAAGGTGGCAAAAATGCTCTGATGTCAAGGCAGAAATACATGAAAAGGTGTGGAAGAGGAGAAGAAGAAGAAGAAGGAGGAGGTGGTGGTAAACCAATTGTCACACAACCAAATCGAACATATACTCAAATTAGAAAACAAGCTTCACCATTGAGAATTGAGGTTCTTTTGTTTGTTGTTCTGGAAGGAATAAGAGAAATGAAAAGAAGGTGGAAATGGGATGAGAAGTGATGAGATTAAGGGTAAGAAGGTGGATAAGAATTGATTCTGTTCACATTTCTAAAGAAAATGTAGAGATATTGATTCGTCGGAACGTTTTGATTCTGAACGATTGTGAATTTGAAATTTAAACATTTCGAACACAATATCAGCTTACAAAATCTAACAGACTTCGAATATAATAATATTCTAGATAATCAATGAAACGACTTCTCATATTTGAATGTGGGTGAGAGATCAGAAACATCTAATGGAAAACAGTTAGACTGAATCTAAAATTTCCACTTGATAGAAATATCAGTTTTCAGAAAGTTCCGATCAACTTTTTAACAGCTCAGAATCGAGTTTCAGTCTTGGATGTTCGTGAGCTTCAATAGAAGGCTGGGGTATCCGTTTTTCAAGAGAATGGCAGAGATGCTGTCATAGTAATCCACAATCACGACATCATGTTTTACAGAATCGCGTGCCGAACAATAGTAAAATCGAAAAGAAGATTGAAAGACGACACGGAGCATTTTCTCATTCTTTCCAGGAGCAGTAAATCAGTGAAAAGTCTCTTCTTCTTCTCTCTTCTTTTCTCAATGAGCTCTTTCGTCCGCACCTTCCCTAATTTACATTAGAAAATAGTAGAGGTTCTGTGAAATGTCACATTAGTGAATTAACGAAGAAGAAGAAGTAGGAGGAGGAGAAAGAGGAATGAAGAGTAAGGAAAAGAAGAAGTGTCGACCACATCTTCCTCTTTTCCCTCATTCCGTCTTCCACTGCTTCCTTTGATTTCGAGGTAAATAAGAACACATCGAACAAAAAAGATAATATTATTTTAGATGTAAGTTGTTCATATTTGATGAGTATTATTTGTCTCTTTTTTCAAATCTGTTACAGAAAAGAGATGTCATTCTCTTGAGAAAAAGAATAGAAGAATAGGATGAAGGAGGAGGAGGAGGAGGAATGGGTCGATGATAACAACAAGAAGATTATGATGGATGGATATTGGGGTCCACGGGTTGCTATCATGACAAATTGTTGTAAAATAAGTTGACAGAAAGAATGAAAAGTTGATGATTAGAAACATTCAAAGTTTCTTTAAATAAGAGAACAACAGAGAACAAATAGATTCAGTGAGTTCTAATTCATCTATCGGATATTAGATCATCAATGCATTTATTTCGACTAAAAATACCGTTGGAAGAAGCTACGTATAGTCTCAATAGTTCTTGGTCTGCCGTTCATTTAAGAAAAGAATTGACTATTTTCTTGGAAATATAACCAGATTCTGTGAATCTAGAATGAGTTCTTGTACTTTTATATAAACACTGAGAAAGTGATTTCTATTTTTATCAAACTGTAAGGTTTCTTTCTGAAAACGTTTATGGAAAAATTTATTAAAAGTAATCTCTTTTTTTTTCATAAAACTATAATCCATAATCACAAATCTTTTAGAAGTTCAATCTTTAAAGTTCTAGGAATCCGAAAAAAGGGGAACATTATAAATGAAATTTGAGAAGAGAGTGAGGACTAGAATAATATTCTGTTTCTCAGAATAGGTCAACAGATGGTCAAACCCAGATTTTCAACTATTTCTTTGGGTTTTTTTGGTCCCCACGGAGCTCATAAATACTAAAACTGAGCTGTGGTGAAATGAAAGATGGGCACAGGGCGGTGCTCTCTCCACGTTCGGAAAGACGAATGACCCAAGGATTAGAATCATTTTGACACTTTTGTGAAAAGCGCCAAAGTGAGAAAGGGTACTGGAGCTCTGTTGAGCCTCTTCCAAACAGAAGAAGGACACATTTTATTATACCTGACTTTGTCCGTTGGGAATTCCGGAGGAAAAGTGTAAAAAGAAGACCAGAGTATTGGAGTCCAATGTTTTTTCTCTCCTCTCGCCAAAAAAGACTGAAAATAAGTTCGATGAAGTTCTGCGTGGTTGAGGCTCATCACGACTTGAAGTCGACGTGTCGCGACAACAGCGGAAACGATTTGGTCGCTTCTCTGCCTCCCCTTCTTTAACATACGACTGAGTAGAGAAGGAGCAGTTCATTCACACTTCTAATGAAACACTGCTCTTCTTTTCCTTTTCCATCCTGCCTCAACCAACACTAAATTGAATTTGAGCCAACCGAGCGCCTCGGGGCTATAAAAAAGATTAGGTTGGGGCACGGATGGATGGATAAAACGAAGACTTCTGATCTAAAGAAGATCTCATTCTTTTTGGATGACAAGAAATTGAGATGTCGACATTAGTTGGGGACTCAAACAATATGGTCCAAAAATAACTCTTATTACCGTAATCTCAGAAGCTTGAACCAAAAGATGATGCGTTCTCAAAGATTTTAAAGAGTTTCCAGAGATATCGTTTTAGAAATATATTATTTTTCTCATAATCATAGTTTTAACTCATATTTTGAAAAGAATTTATATGGAATTTTAAATCAAGAAAACGAGATTTCTTCAAAGTTAGAAAAAATGGAAACTGACTAAAATCTGAGAAATAGAAATGAGTAAACTAAACAATCAAAAGTACGAAAAAGGTCAATTCTGAAATGGCGAGATCGCCTTTCGTTTTCTTTCCTTTCAAACTGCTTAATTGAACAAATTAGATTGCGGTGAGCTTTGGTGAGACGCAGAGTCATAAATCAACAATCTCGTCTAAATCCTGTCGTATTTTTCTATTGGCTAGGAATAGTTATCAGTTAATTCCAACGAAGATTAAGAGTCAGTCGATGTGCAAAAAGAATGATGAAATGATGTGTTGGGAGACACAGAACGCCATCCCTGGATTAGTCGGTCAACGATCCGTGGAGATGGAAATGGATTTGAGAGAGAATGAAATTCATTTTCAGTCGTTGATATTCTAAGAATTCGTTTCTAAGAAGGTCTCGAACTCAAACTCCACTCTTTGCGTTTTTTTCAATTTCATTGTTGAATGATCTGAAATCAGTTCATCCATGAAAGAACAAACACTGCAGAAATATAAGAACCTGAATTTTTTAAAATGTGACTCTTCTTTCATTTTTCTGAAACTTTTTTCAAAAATCCGTTTGTCCTGAATATTTTTCTATTTGTTCAGTTTGAAATCTCAATTGTTTCTTGTTTTCTTGTTAACTTCCTGTCTGAATTTCTGGTGAAGAGATCTCTGAAAACATAATCAGTCCTGAAATAGAAAGGTTTTTAATTTCCATTCCTCTTCAAATCCTTCTTCCGATTTCTTTCTGATTTATTTATTTTCGTGTTTTATAGTTTCAACTTCCATTTTTTTTTCTGAGTGTCGACTGGCTCTTGCAAACTATCGAGTTTCGATTTTGTACTTGATCTTTGCGATGAAATCAAAAGAAATGAAACATTCACATTTTTATAGTTTCTGACCGCACCCCTTAACACAATTTTAACATTTCTCCCCCGGTGAAGCCTTTCAAAATCACGAACACTACGACATTCGATGTATTTTGTGTAGCCACACCTCTAGTCTTCTCTTCTCATTTTACATTTCATTGCTCCTCGCAACACACGGATTATTATTATTTCATCTACTTTTCTGCAGTTCTCTTTCAATACAAATTTGATCAAATCGTTTAATTTTTTTTTCAAATGGATAAACCAAGGTCGGATTTCATTTGATTCGATGATTCGATGATGGCGGCCACACGCTTTTCGAAACATGTAATTGAATCAAAACTACAATATAGATTCGTGTTCAGTGAAGGATAACTGTTCACGTGTTTCCGATGTGTTATTCAAGTGTCCACTCCCACTTTCTACTGACTCATTTCCTTCGCAACACATAAAGAACAACTCTTTTCCGCCCGCACTGTTCTCTCTCTCTCTCTCTCTCTCTCTCTCTCTCTCTCCATTTGTTTTTGGACACTACAAAATACGAAGAAACGAATTAGTTTCAAAAGATGACGAAGCAGATTGAAGGTTGAGAGCACACGTGAATTTAACTGATCAAGCACCCATTTCGTTCTAATCAGTGTGCTCGGAGAGTGTTTGACTACAACATTTGTGTGTGTTGGATCATATCTATTTGTTTCATTTTGTGAATGTTGGAGTGTCTGGATTGAAATGTCACAGTATTTATGTTTGTATACTGATATTGGTCAGACTTTTATAATGAATAAGATGTAAAAATCCTCTTCATCCAAATAGTGACTAGTTTCGATGTAAGACAATCCTCGGAGAAGTCACAGAATTGTTTATTTATGACTTCCTGTATTACGAAAACATTGATGACTCAATAAGAAATGTTTGATTACCGAAAGAATTAGAAGTACTCACTCGATGAGAAAACACTCGAAACAGTGGTTTTTCTGTTTGAAAATACGTGAATCTTTGAAGTCAAAACAGAGTTAATTCATACTTTGACTCAACTGAATGGAACGTGTGTTTTCACCAAAAAATACAAGCTCTGAGTAAAATAAATTTCTTTCTGAAGATGTTTCCGTTCATTTTGAATTCATTCGTCAAAAAAACTGAGAACACCTACCACCAAAACGTTTTAAACCACTTCAAAAGTGAATTGCCTAGTGTTATTCCATTATTTTCATATTCAAAGGGAAATCAAAGAATTATAGTTCAAGTGCTTCCGTTCGAAAAATAAAACAAGAGACTCGAGGGAAAAAAAGAGTGAGATCTCACAAATCCCCGTTCAAAACTCAAAACACACCGAAAAATATAAAGTTAGTAATCGTATCAATCGGATCAAAAGTCTTGCAAAAACAAATATGGAATCGGAAAAAGCACAAAGTATACTGCTCTTTCTCTTCGTTTTCAATTTCATTTGAATCTTACTATCATTGTCTTTCTTTCTTTTTATTTCTAAGTCTCGTTTTTCTAAATGAGAAGAAGAAATAGATATAGTGAGAAAGAGAGAGAGAGAGAGAGAGAGAAAGAGAGAAAGAGAGAGAGAGAGAGAGAGAGAGAGAGAGAGAGAGAGAGAGAGAGAGAGAGAGAGAGAGAGAGAGAGAGAGAGAGAGAGAGAGAGAGAGAGAGAGAGAATGACTGTTGTTTGTGGTCTCTCACGTGTTCTTTCTCTCCATCACTCCCTCTGTCCATACTTTGATTTCGGCGGTTGTACGTGTGTGTGTGTGGGAAAGAGAGAATGAGAATCTCTTTTCTCTAACATTATGTGTGTGCTTTTTTATCGATTCATCGCACGCTTCGACTATATTTTGTAGTCTGTCGTTTTTTGTCTCGTTCCGTTGCCACTTACTAAACCACACCTCCTTTTCTCCACCTCTTTTATTCCTCCCCCTTCTTTTCTTTTCTTCTTTTCGAATCTCTTTTCCAATTTTTCAATTTCTTATTTCATATTATTTCACTAATCCTACCGTATTCCAGATGCCACCACGTCCATGTTTTGTTTGTCGGTCTCCTGCCAATGAATGTCATTTTGGATCCAAATCTCAAATTTGCAGGTAATTATCTACTCTCTTTTCTTATCTTTCCTAGTATCAAAAACGTGACTTTTTCGTGTAGATTTGATGGAAGATCTTGAGACAAGACACTTGTAAGGGGAGAATCTTCATAGTTTGTAGCCGGTCGTTTGAACACATTTCGACAGAAAGATATACCTAGTGTAAGGGAAAAAGAGAATTGAGGGATCAACTTCTTGTTACTAAGAGTCGAAAAGTCTACAAAAAACAAGAGACTGTTACAATAGGAAACAGGGGAACTGAAAAATCTAGTTCTCCGACATAAGAAATAGAGTCTAGTCTCGAAAGAAGTTACTTCATATTCTACAGTAACCATATTCTTACAGAGCCTGCTCAGCGTTTTTCCGTCGATATGTTTTGTCACCGAAATCAGCGATTAAATGCAGAAAAGATCAATCGTGTCGAATAAATTTCGGTGAGTAGCTCGAATAATCCCTCATCGAAGTTTTCCAAAATTTCAGAAGACAACAGAATCTGTCGTTATTGTCGAATGGAACGTTGTATTCAGGCTGGAATGAAAACGACAGCAGTTCAACCTCCGAGAGAAAAATACAGTGAAAACAAAGGGGATTCTGAAACAAGTTCATGTTACAGTTCTGTAGGTTAAATACGAAATAAAAAATTCATTATGAGTGAAAGATTTCAGAGTCCATATACTTGTGAAGTACAAAGTTGTTCAGAAGATCTTCCACGATTAAATCGTCTCAGTGTTCATTTCCAAAATTTGGAAAATGTTCGAAAGTTGGAATTCCAGAATCAAGAGCCACCGAAATCCAGAAATATGGTGGAACTGATTGAAATTTTGAGAAAAGATATGAGATTAGTGTCTGGTTTTGTGGAAGGAGCTTATCCTGAAATGGGAAAAATGTCAAGATTAGAAAAGGTAAAAGAGAAGAAAATCGGAATTTTTCAACTGAAAAAACGTGTTTTCAGAAGATATTATTCCTTAATTTCTTCATCAAATATATGATTGTGGAGCCTCCGTTTCTTGGTTTTTCGGCTGGAAGAAAAGAGATGGTTCTTCCGAATGGAGATCACTATGAAGAAGATATTGGAAGATTTTATTCGGCTATCAATGTTGATTCTTTAACTGAAAAAACTGCTGAAAAGTAAGTCAATAGAGAACATGAAATTCATTAATCTATTTTGAAACTTTCAGATATTTCAAACCATATTGGGATGAATACAAAAGAACTGTCATCGATGATTTATATTTTCTGAAACCAGATGTTTATGAATTTCTAACTGTTTCTGGATTGATTCTATGGGATACTGGATTAGATGGAATTTCGGATCAAGGAGTAGAAATATGTCAAAAAATGAGAGAGAAACTTGTCGGAGAGATTCATTTTTACTACAAAAATGTGAAGAAAGTTGAAGATCCATGTCTGAGACTTGGTCAAATCATGATGCTCCTGTCATCAGTTCAAAAATCATTCGGAAAGTATCAAGAGGAGCTTCAGATGTGCGGATTCTTTGAAATGTATAAAAACTTGGATCCAGAGACATATAATATCATAAATGAATCATTGCAGCTGTGATTTCTGATCTGAACACTTATTTCTCTACTTTATATCATAATTTGTATCTCATTCAATGCTTTTCTTGCCATAAATACAAGATTTAATTTTTTGAACTTGAATAAATTATTTCAATGATCTCTTTTTTCTGATTGAATAATTGAAAACAGTAAATTCACCTGGCGCAGACTCTGATTGCCTCTGTCTCTTATTCTCTAAAACAATCAATGTATGATGCCGCTATTCTCTCTTTTTACCCCTTTCCGACTACTATTTCAGCACTCGTTTTTCAGTTTTCTCTTCATTTCAAGTTACATAAAATGGAAACTGAACAGACATGTCTCGTCTGTAATGCCATTTCAACGGAACCTCATTACGGTGCGGATGTATGTCGGTGAGTGAATCAAAGAAACTACAGTCCCAAATAGTACAAGAGATAGAGAAATATCAAGACAATCCGCATTCGGTAAATCATCTTTTGATCTCAGACGAAACGACGATTGTTTACGTCGTCAGAATAACTTTTTGATGTTCTTAGAATACTGTCAAGTAGACTTTAGAAGAAACAAAAAGTATATAACATCAGTTACAAATCCAATTCCCCTCTCTTCATGTTACGTCATTTGTTTTTCAAGAGTTAATACTAAAAGTATTCCGAAACAATAAGTGGTATTCGGATTCAAAAGAAAACCGGTGTCAAATGTAACCTAAAGAATGAAAATTGTATTATCTAGGATCAGACAAAACAGTCGATGAATAACAAATTCATGAATTTTGTTCCAGAATAATTGCTCGTTTCTTTCAGAGCAGATCAAACTGTTCAATTAGTTTTCAGTTATCAAATGATGTTTGTCTCATGACTTCTTCGATTCACAATTATATTTCTTGCAGTGCATGCGCCGCTTTCTTCCGTCGCCGTGTTTTCTCACGATTTCCGGCAAAATGTGATCGACTTGGCACATGTGAAATAACCAGTAATTCGTCATAATTTGTCTTGTTCTCATAGTTATATTCTGCAGGTGAACGTGATGTCCGTCAGTGTAAAGCATGTCGAATGGAAAAATGTTTGCAAATTGGAATGCAGGTGTCTAGTGAGTTTTAGGGAAGTTGATTTTTTGAAATCAGAGGGAATAGTTTCAGATGTACAGAGTAAAAGAGATAAACATGATAATGAAAGAATTAGAAAAAGAGAAGAAGAAATGGAAAAGTGTCTTCTGATTCCTGCATGTTATTCAAAAGTGAATGTGATTCCAAATGAACTTCAATCGTCTTCATCATATGATTATAACAATATGAGATTGAAGTCATTGCATATTAATTTCACGGAAATGCTTCAATTGAGAAAAAGAACTTTTCCGAGAAGGAGACGTGTTCAGAAGACTCTTCATCATGCAGAAGCTTTGAATATATTTAGAAAAGATGTCAAACTTGCTGCCGAATGGATCAACGGAACATTTCCAGAACTTTCACAATACTTAGAACCTTCACAACAAAAACTATTATTCAGAAACTTTTATATGAAATGGACAGTATTTGAGCCTGCGTACCTAGCAGTTTTATTAGGTATCAAGCAGAAACTCCACTGCCCATAAAACACAAAATTGCAGGAAAGCCCAACACTTATCACCTGCCAACTGGAGACGTTGTTGACGAAGTTGGAATATATTACACTCGTCATTTAGGAACTCCACCGTCGTATAGTTTGGATGAAGTCTCCAGGTTTGAAACGGAGGCTTTTTGTTTTTTTTTAGATTTCGGAATCTCAGAATCTTCTCTCCATATTGGACAGATTTCCGAAATACATTGGTCGATCCAGTTATTGATTCAAAACTTTCAATTCACGAATTCCTTCTTCTCTGTTCAATTTTTTTGTTTGACGTCGGATTAGATGGACAATCGGAAGAATGTATTCAGTTTTGTCAGAAATCAAGAGAAGAACTGTTTAGAGAATTGAATGCTGTTTGCAAACAGTTGTGTGATTCAAAATCATCTGAGAACTATTGTATTCGATTCGCACAAAACATGCTACTTCTTCCGGCAATTCAAAGAGGAATCGATGTTTTTGAAGAAGAATTACAACTCGGTGGATTATACAAATTGATTTCAACGAGTACAGATGATTGGTATGCGATGGTAAATGGTCCGAGCTTTGAACGATCACAATTGGGAATCGAATCGTCTTAAAATAAAAAATTCATTTTTAATTTTTTTTAATGACATTGAAAGAAAAAAAAAATTCAAATTGAGATGCTAGAAAATGTACAAAATTGTCATGTGGATTCAGAATAAAAAACTTGTTATAACTGATTGTCTACCAAAGTGATCGTCGAGGCTTCTGTTGTAAATGGTTGATATGATGATTCACTTTCTTCGCATCTTTCACCAATATGTCCTTTCGGGCAATCATTGCATTCAATCCGATTTGAACCCGTATTGTAAGAGCACTCGCCGTTTTTCCTGTAATCAAAAACAGATCTCTTCAAATGAATCAAAAACTCACGGGCAGGGACATTTTGTACATCCATTTCCTTTTGTTGGATCGCCAAAGAATCCAACATCACAAAGTTCACAATGATCTCCGATTGAATTGTTTTCACAATTCTGGCACACTCCGTCAATGCAATCATTCGAATGATTGTTGCAGAAACACTCAGGATCCAAATTAGTCGTACAGTTACCAGTTTTATCTAAACGATGATCAACAGGGCACTTTTCACATTGATATCCAATCGTTCCTCCCGTACAGTTCTGACAGACATGAGTTTTTGGGTCACAAGTGTCTGCTCGTCCATTACAGAAACAGCTTCCGTCGAAATCGAGATAGATTCTTTTGCAAATTGATAATGATTCTCTGAAAAATATATTATGGAGATTTTGTTTTTAGCTTGTTTTTTATTGTCTATCAAAACATTTTTCTATCATAAAACATACTCGATTCTTTTCTGATGAGCCATTTCTCCAGCTTCTGCAATCTCTGAATGTTTTACAAACAAAAGAGCTGCTGTATGATGACTACTTCCGGTTCCGCCAGCCACTCTCAAATCTTCAATATCCTGCAAAACGAAATGAGTGAATTCATTCTTTCATCCCTTCGATTCCCCCCAAATTCCAATCATTCACCTCAGCCAATTGGTCTCCCAAATGATGGGCGATAAACTTTCGACAGCCAAGAGTGATGACCTCGTCCGCTTCGTCTTTCGCGTCGCCACTTGCTTTATTGAAAAACTCGTAAAGCTGGGAGAAAAAAGGATTTATGTGGGAAATAGATTACGTCAGTCGAATACCTTTTCATACACTTGAGAATCATTCACTTGTGGATCTTGAATCATTTCGGCGATTCGAAATCTCTGAGATGGACTCAGCCAAGACATGAGATCAACTTGTTCAATTGGAAGAAGACGATAGATTTTTCTACAGAATTGGCCATAATGTTCTGAAAATGAATGATTTTGATGACGAGCGAAAAAGGTTTTTTGAAAGGAGAAAAATGAAGGAAATGATCTGACCAGCTGTTAGTTGATCCTCTTCACTCTTCAAATATCCGATGATTTGTTGATATTTGTTCCAGATGTGCTCGATTTGTTCACTATCTGTTACCATTTCTTCCAGATGAACAAAACTGTCATTTCCGATAATTGCCACCAGACTCTCGTTACAGTACTTTATAAATTTCCTTGAAAAGTACTGAAATTGAATTACAGAATGAGGTGACAACTCACTGATCATATTTTACTCTGACTGATTTTCTCAGATGATAATATTGATCTCCGATTGTATTCATAATATCCCACGGAGATCCTTTCGTCTGTTTCGTTCTTTGAACCAACGTTTTGTGACGTGGAGTTTGCCACGTCAGCATGTCCGCACTCAATGGAATCGGATCTCTGGCAATCTTTCGACTGATTGTAGATCGACGCATTCTGTTTGGTTTCGATGCGAAGAACTCAGAAAGAATCTCTTGACGACGTTTTTCAGAGATTCCATGGAGATATTGGTGAATCTGAATTTATTCATTTTCAATTAGGTATTATTTTATACAATTCGATTACCCCCTTCTCAACCAATTCAACTTTTTTTGTTTTTTCCATTAAGGAATGAAGTTGAATTATTTGTTCTTCGTCGAGTAAATCTTTAAGATCACTTTTCGTTTTTACCAAATTCATTTTAATGAAATGGTTATATTTCTGAATGTCATTGAAGCAGGAATCGAGACAATCCACACTTTCGGGATATTTATCCACGGCTAATTGCAGGGAAGCTTCTTGAAACTCTTCAAACTTGGAATTCATCAGAAAATGATTCAATGTTTGAGATATATGTTTTGGGAACCGTGTCCTCCATAATGTACATTGATCCAGTCGGAAAACCAAATTTGATCGAAACGAAACAATTTCTTCTTCAGAAATAGGCGAATATGAACAACTAAATTGTGGAGTCAGAAATACAAAAAAGAGTAAAAAAGCAAAAGACATGACTTTTTGGAATGACGCTTCTTTCCGATTCGGTCTTTCTAAATGAAAACGAAAAGAGTAGTAATAAATGGAGACGATGAACCTGAAACAAATAACGACGATCAATTACTTTTGTGATTAAAAAAGAGAATGATGAGAAGATATCGAGAATGAGAAGAAGGAGAAAAAGAAGAAGAAGAAGAAGAAGGAGAGAAAGGTCGAATATTATGATAATCAAGAATAAGTTGAAAGGAGGAAATGATCGAATGAAAAATGAATGAAAAAGAAGAACAGGTGACAATAGGAGAGGAATGAGGCTCGCTTATCAATCTCGTTGAACAGGTGTTTTGATGCGATGTGTTCATCCGGTTCGTTCTTTTTAACTCTCCCGTCTCTCAATTCGATTCTCTTTCTTTCTTTCTTTCTTTCTTGATATTTGTTCTTTCTTTTTTTTTCCTTTTCAACTTGAACATTTTTGTTTTTATTACTCATTTTTCATAATTTCTTTCAGTATTATTATAATTAAATAATTTAAGTTAACATGTTAAGTTTAACATCAACTTTAAAATCAAGTTTTACATCAAATTGTTTAATTATTGCTGCTTGGTTTTCTTTTTTACAGACATACAGGGTGAAAATTAATTGTGGGAACAAAGTTTGATCTGTTGGGAACGTGTCGCTGTAACCCCAACTAACGAGTTTTGTTTTGTTTTCATTTTCGTGAATGTTTTCTGTTATTGTACAGAAAATCTTCTCACAGTTCCAATTTTGAAGGCAGTTATGAAGCCGAGTCCGCATAGAGCCTCAATTCTCGTTTTTTTCAACATTGGTGTGTCTGATGCCGATGCTCACCGCTGCTTTACCGCTGCTCACACCAACGGACAGCAATTTTGGCTTTTCTCGGCTGTTTTTTTAATTTTTAAACGAAAAATACCTGTAATCCTTCCTCTCCTATCGAATCCTTCGTTTTGTCCATCGATATATCCACTTTGCTGCCTCCAAATCCGTCGAAATCGTCGTTTTCAGCCTCGAAACGTCCAAATTGCGCTCGCAGCGGAAAATCCCACGCGTAAATCGACACTAGAGTGTACAGTGGAGTCATTTTGGGAGAGAGTGCGCAAACGAGGAGTGCGGGGGGAGAGGGGCGGGAAAAATTTTCAGTCTGAAATACATATGTATTATCGTTTCATACAAATCGCCCGGGAATTTCGACGTTTCATTGAAATTCAAGTCTAAATTAAATAAAAAACGTCAAAATTTCCGAGTGTTTTGTATGAAACGATAATATTTTGAGGGGTAATTTTGACAATACTTGTTAATATTAATGGAGTTGATCATGAAAAACAATTCTTGCATTTCAATGCAAAAAAAGCCAATTTAATGCAACAAAATAAAAACTTAAAAATTCAAAAGGTTACAAAATTTAAAATTCCCACGCCGTCTCTGATCTAAAAAACTAACTGGACTCAACGTTGCTTAACTTGCCAGAACGGACGGGATGATTTGAAACTTCGAAAGCAAATTGCTGAAATTTGGCTTTTGAAAACTTCTCTGCTTTTCTAGAATGTTTCTCCCCGTAGAGAGTATTTCAAAAATGCTTTTGCTACCGAAAACTTTTCAGTAGAAAAAGTTTACCTCAAACCCTGGGTAATTGAACCGGGGGTGAATGGGTGCCTCGTAAGGGTCTAGAATGTGTGCAGCACTGTGTTTCTATTACTACATGATGAGGTATAGTGATCTGCTTACCCGGGAGGTGTCGGTACATCCATATAGGGTGGGTATATAATGAGAAGTTAGTTAGGGTGATGTCGGTGGGCGTCACAGTCAATCATAAGAACACTCGAGAAATCAGCTGTCAGCCAGCGAACCTTTCAACCTCCTGCCCCCTAGGATCCTATCGCCCAGGTAGGATCCTAAGGGTCGGGCAGGTTGAGGGGTAAGCTGAGCTGGTAGGCTTGGAGGGACAGTCTGAGATCGAGAGTGGTCTTATGAGCGATTGTGGAGGAAACCCTGGAGGTTCGACCTAGGGGCTGTTCCCCGGGCTTTTCAGAGATAAAAAACGGGGAAGGTTAGCGAAATTTACTAAGAAATCGGCCGGTTTTCGAATAAATTTCAATTTTTTTTAAATTTTCGGCACTTTTCCGGCACTTTTCATTGATTTTTCGTTTTTTTTTTTTTTTTTTATTTTTCCGGCACTTTTCATCATTTTTTCGTCTTTTTTTCGATTTTTCGTCAATTTTTTTCATTTTTTGTTTCATCTCGGATTTTCATGGCCATGAAATTCAAAAATGAAACGAAAAAATGAAAAAAATTAACGAAAAAAATTAACGAAGAAAATTAACGAAAAAAATTAACGAAAAAAATTAACGATGGAAAAAAATTGAAGAAGAATTGGCGGAAAAATGACGGAAACACAAAACGGAAAAATGAAAAAATTGACAAAAACAATTGACAAAAAATTGAAGAAAAAATCAAATGGAAATCCAGTATTTTTCTGCTCTAATTCCTTTTTGAGATCCAAGTCGACCTCAGTGGTAAATATTAAGACGTGTCAATCTTCCTCTTTGTTTATAAATAAATTTAATTAATTAGAAAACAAGAAAACAAAATGCAAAAGCTTATTTTTCCAGGCAGTCTCCGATCCAAAAACTAACTGCACTCAACGTTGCTTAACTTGCCAGATCGGACGGCATGGCGTGCAGCCAACGTGCTATCGTCGTAAGCGATGCTCACTGCTTTCCATTCTCTACACATCACCCTTCTTTCCGCTATTTTCCTTCTAGAAGAATCTCAAAACCCCCCGTGTAGTCCTCTCGGGGACAACTTTTATTCATGAAAATAAATTCTTTCGTTTCATTTTTTTTGGTGGCCAACAAAAAATGAAGAAAAAATGAAACGAAAAAAGCGGAGCTTATTCTATCGCAAAAATTCAAATGGCGACTCGTGACCGTATCTCTCCTCCTAAATAGCAATTACAGTAACCTAGAACTGCAAATAGCCAGTTAAGAAGAAGAATAATTCATATTATTTCAGTGCCTTTTCCGCTTCTAGAGATATTTTGATTTCGTAAATCTAATTCGATCGTCTCTCTCTCTCCGAGGGAAAAGAATTCTGTCATCAGAAGTTCAATGACACAGTAGTTCTCTCTCCCCATCCAGACTCCAGCGCAAAGGATTCGAGTTTTGTTTTCGAGACGACGACGATTCCGTTAGTTTTAGATTTTAAAACAGAAAAATCTCCGAGGATTTCTCCTTCCAAGCGAAACGGGTGAGCAACACAGCAAAGTGAATGCCCACCACGGATCGTCCAGCAGGGCACTCTCCATCAGGATAATTCTTCTTACCTGCTGCTGATGCTCTTCCTTCTTCTATCGTCTTTCTTCTCAGGGCTTCTTCTAGTCGACACGTCGTCCGCCGCCGCCTCCCATCCTCATCAGCGTCGATTTTCTGAAAAAAAGTCCCTTTTAGATTCGACACACGGTTTTTCAGCGATTTCCCATTGGAATTCACTTTTAAAACTACTTTTACTCTTTTTTCATTATTATTCTCATCCGATATTACGGGAATTTTTAGTTTTTTCGTGCCTAGAAACCCGCCGCAAAATCCACCGCTGCTCACCGCTGCTCACTCCAACGGACATCAATTTTGGCGTTTCTCGGCTGTTTTTTTAATTTTTAAACGAAAAATACCTGTAATCCTTCTTCTCCTATCGAATCCTTCGTTTTGTCCATCGATATATCCACTTTGCTGCCTCCAAATCCGTCGAAATCGTCGTTTCCAGCCTCGAAACGTCCAAATTGCGCTCGCAGCGGGAAAATCCCACGCGTAAATCGACACTAGAGTGTACAGTGGAGTCATTTTTGGCGAGAGAGTGCGCAAACGAGGAGTGCGGGGGGAGAGGGGCGCGAAAAATTTTCAGGCTGAAATACATATTATCGTTTCATACAAATCGCCCGGGAATTTTGACGTTTAATTGGAATTCAAGTCTAAATTAAATAAAAAACGTCAAAATTTCCGAGCGTTTTGTATGAAACGATAATATTTTGAGGGGTAATTTTGACAATACTTGTTAATATTAATGGAGTTGATCATGAAAAACAATTCTTGCATTTCAATGCAAAAAAATGCCAATTTAATGCAACAAAATAAAAACTTAAAAATTCAAAAGGTTACAAAATTTAAAATTCCCACGCCGTCTCTGATCTAAAAAACTAACTGACTCAACGTTGCTTAACTTGCCAGAACGGACGGGATGGCGTGAAACTTCGAAAGCAAATTGCTGAAATTTGGCTTTTGAAAACTTCTCTGCTTTTCTAGAATGTTTCTCCCCGTAGAGAGTATTTCAAAAATGCGTTTTGCTACCGAAAACTTTTCAGTAGAAAAAGTTTACCTCAAACCCCTGGGTAATTGAACCGGGGGTGAATGGGTGCCTCGTAAGGTCTAGAATGTGTGCAGCACTGTGTTTCTATTACTACATGATGAGGTATAGTGATCTGCTTACCCGGGAGGTGTCGGTACATCCATATAGGGTGGGTATATAATGAGAAGTTAGTTAGGGTGATGTCGGTGGGCGTCACAGTCAATCATAAGAACACTCGAGAAATCAGCTGTCAGCCAGCGAACCTTTCAACCTCCTGCCCCCTAGGATCCTATCGCCCAGGTAGGATCCTAAGGGTCGGGCAGGTTGAGGGGTAAGCTGGGCTGGTGGGTTGGAGGGACAGTTGGGGATCGAGAGTGGTCTTATGAGCGATTGTGGAGGAAACCCCGGAGGTTCGACCTAGGGGCTGTTCCCCGGGCTTTTCAGAGATAAAAAACGGGGAAGGTTAGCGAAATTTACTAAGAAATCGGCCGGTTTTCGAAAAATTTTCAATTTTTTAAATTTTTCGGCATCTTTCCGGCACTTTTTCATCAATTTTTCGTCTTTTTTTTTTTTTTTTTGATTTTTCCGGCACTTTTCATCGTTTTTTCGTCTTTTTTTTTTTTTTTTTTTGTTTCATCTCGGATTTTCATGGCCATGAAATTCAAAAATGAAACGAAAAAATGAAAAAAATTAACGAAAAAATTAACGAAAAAAATTAACGAAAAAAATTAACGAAAAAAATTAACGAAAAAAATTAACGAAAAAAATTAACGAAAAAAATTAACGATGGAAAAAAATTGAAGAAGAATTGGCGGAAAAATGACGAAAACACAAAACGGAAAAATGAAAAAATTGACAAAAACAATTGACAAAAAATTGAAGAAAAAATCAAATGGAAATCCAGTATTTTTCTGCTCTAATTCCTTTTTGAGATCCAAGTCGACCTCAGTGGTAAATATTAAGACGTGTCAATCTTCCTCTTTGTTTATAAATTAATTCAATCAATTAAAAAACAAGAAAACAAAATGCAAAAGCTTATTTTTCCAGGCAGTCTCCGATCCAAAAACTAACTGCACTCAACGTTGCTTAACTTGCCAGATCGGACGGCATGGCGTGCAGCCAACGTGCTATCGTCGTAAGCGATGCTCACTGCTTTCCATTCTCTACACATCACCCTTCTTTCCGCTATTTTCCTTCTAGAAGAATCTCAAAACCCCCCGTGTAGTCCTCTCGGGACAACTTTTATTCATGAAAATAAATTCTTTCGTTTCATTTTTTTGGTGGCCAACAAAAAATGAAGAAAAAATGAAACGAAAAAAAGCGGAGCTTATTCTATCGCAAAAATTCAAATGGCGACTCGTGACCGTATCTCTCCTCCTAAATAGCAATTACAGTAACCTAGAACTGCAAATAGCCAGTTAAGAAGAAGAATAATTCATATTATTTCAGTGCCTTTTCCGCTTCTAGAGATATTTTCATTTCGTAAATCTAATTCGATCGTCTCTCTCTCTCTCCGAGGAAAAAGAATTCTGTCATCAGAAGTTCAATGACACAGTAGTTCTCTCTCCCCCATCCAGACTCCAGCGCAAAGGATTCGAGTTTTGTTTTCGAGACGACGACGATTCCGTTAGTTTTTAGATTTTTAAAACAGAAAAATCTCCGAGGATTTCTCCTTCCAAGCGAAACGGGTGAGCAACACAGCAAAGTGAATGCCCACCACGGATCGTCCAGCAGGGCACTCTCCATCAGGATAATTCTTCTTACCTGCTGCTGATGCTCTTCCTTCTTCTATCGTCTTTCTTCTCAGGGCTTCTTCTAGTCGACACGTCGTCCGCCGCCGCCTCCCATCCTCATCAGCGTCGATTTTCTGAAAAAAAGTCCCTTTTAGATTCGACACCCGGTTTTTCAGCGATTTCCCATTAGAATTCACTTTTAAAACTACTTTTACTCTTTTTTCATTGATATTCTCATCCGATATTACGGGAATTTTTAGTTTTTTCGTGCCTAGAAACCCGCCGCAAAAACCACCGCTGCTCTACCGCTGCTCACTCCAACGGACATCAATTTTGGCGTTTCTCGGCTGTTTTTTTAATTTTTAAACGAAAAATACCTGTAATCCTTCCTCTCCTATCGAATCCTTCGTTTTGTCCATCATATATCCATTTTGCTGCCTCCAAATCCGTCGAAATCGTCGTTTCCAGCCTCGAAACGTCCAAATTGCGCTCGCAGCGGGAAAATCCCACGCGTAAATCGACACTAGAGTGTACAGTGGAGTCATTTTTGGCGAGAGAGTGCGCAAACGAGGAGTGCGGGGGGAGAGGGGCGCGAAAAATTTTCAGGCTGAAATACATATTATCGTTTCATACAAATCGCCCGGGAATTTTGACGTTTAATTGGAATTCAAGTCTAAATTAAATAAAAAACGTCAAAATTTCCGAGCGTTTTGTATGAAACGATAATATTTTGAGGGGTAATTTTGACAATACTTGTTAATATTAATGGAGTTGATCATGAAAAACAATTCTTGCATTTCAATGCAAAAAAATGCCAATTTAATGCAACAAAATAAAAACTTAAAAATTCAAAAGGTTACAAAATTTAAAATTCCCACGCCGTCTCTGATCTAAAAAACTAACTGGACTCAACGTTGCTTAACTTGCCAGAACGGACGGGATGGCGTGAAACTTCGAAAGCAAATTGCTGAAATTTGGCTTTTGAAAACTTCTCTGCTTTTCTAGAATGTTTCTCCCCGTAGAGAGTATTTCAAAAAATGCGTTTTGCTACCGAAAACTTTTCAGTAGAAAAAAGTTTACCTCAAACCCCTGGGTAATTGAACCGGGGGTGAATGGGTGCCTCGTAAGGTCTAGAATGTGTGCAGCACTGTGTTTCTATTACTACATGATGAGGTATAGTGATCTGCTTACCCGGGAGGTGTCGGTACATCCATATAGGGTGGGTATATAATGAGAAGTTAGTTAGGGTGATGTCGGTGGGCGTCACAGTCAATCATAAGAACACTCGAGAGAGCCGCTGTCAGCCAGCTTACGCCTCAACCTGCCCCCCGGGCAGGTTGAGGGGTAAGCTGGGCTGGTGGGTTGGAGGGACAGTTGGGGATCGAGAGTGGTCTTATGAGCGATTGTGGAGGAAACCCCGGAGGTTCGACCTAGGGGCTGTTCCCCGGGCTTTTCAGAGATAAAAAACGGGGAAGGTTAGCGAAATTTACTAAGAAATCGGCCGGTTTTCGAAAAATTTTCAATTTTTTAAATTTTCGGCATCTTTCCGGCACTTTTCATCGATTTTTCGTTTTTTTTTTTTTTTTTTGATTTTTCCGGCACTTTTCATCGTTTTTTCGTCTTTTTTTTTTTTTGATTTTTTTTTGATTTTTTGTTTCATCTCGGATTTTCATGGCCATGAAATTCAAAAATGAAACGAAAAAATGAAAAAAATTAACGAAAAAAATTAACGAAAAAAATTAACGAAAAAAATTAACGATGGAAAAAAATTGAAGAAGAATTGGCGGAAAAATGACGAAAACACAAAACGGAAAAATGAAAAAATTGACAAAAACAATTGACAAAAAATTGAAGAAAAAATCAAATGGAAATCCAGTATTTTTCTGCTCTAATTCCTTTTTGAGATCCAAGTCGACCTCAGTGGTAAATATTAAGACGTGTCAATCTTCCTCTTTGTTTATAAATTAATTCAATCAATTAAAAAACAAGAAAACAAAATGCAAAAGCTTATTTTTCCAGGCAGTCTCCGATCCAAAAACTAACTGCACTCAACGTTGCTTAACTTGCCAGATCGGACGGCATGGCGTGCAGCCAACGTGCTATCGTCGTAAGCGATGCTCACTGCTTTCCATTCTCTACACATCACCCTTCTTTCCGCTATTTTCCTTCTAGAAGAATCTCAAAACCCCCCGTGTAGTCCTCTCGGGGACAACTTTTATTCATGAAAATAAATTCTTTCGTTTCATTTTTTTTGGTGGCCAACAAAAAAATGAAGAAAAAATGAAACGAAAAAAGCGGAGCTTATTCTATCGCAAAAATCAAATGGCGACTCGTGACCGTATCTCTCCTCCTAAATAGCAATTACAGTAACCTAGAACTGCAAATAGCCAGTTAAGAAGAAGAATAATTCATATTATTTCAGTGCCTTTTCCGCTTCTAGAGATATTTTCATTTCGTAAATCTAATTCGATCGTCTCTCTCTCTC
This sequence comes from Caenorhabditis tropicalis, assembly GCA_016735795.1. Lineage (NCBI taxonomy): Eukaryota > Metazoa > Nematoda > Chromadorea > Rhabditida > Rhabditidae > Caenorhabditis > Caenorhabditis tropicalis. Next base: position 9,170,215 of record CM028618.1, on the reverse strand, counting down.
TCTCCGAGGGAAAAGAATTCTGTCATCAGAAGTTCAATGACACAGTAGTTCTCTCTCCCCCATCCAGACTCCAGCGCAAAGGATTCGAGTTTTGTTTTCGAGACGACGACGATTCCGTTAGTTTTTAGATTTTTAAAACAGAAAAATCTCCGAGGATTTCTCCTTCCAAGCGAAACGGGTGAGCAACACAGCAAAGTGAATGCCCACCACGGATCGTCCAGCAGGGCACTCTCCATCAGGATAATTCTTCTTACCTGCTGCTGATGCTCTTCCTTCTTCTATCGTCTTTCTTCTCAGGGCTTCTTCTAGTCGACACGTCGTCCGCCGCCGCCTCCCATCCTCATCAGCGTCGATTTTCTGAAAAAAAGTCCCTTTTAGATTCGACACCCGGTTTTTCAGCGATTTCCCATTAGAATTCACTTTTAAAACTACTTTTACTCTTTTTTCATTGATATTCTCATCCGATATTACGGGAATTTTTAGTTTTTTCGTGCCTAGAAACCCGCCGCAAAAACCACCGCTGCTCTACCGCTGCTCACTCCAACGGACATCAATTTTGGCGTTTCTCGGCTGTTTTTTTAATTTTTAAACGAAAAATACCTGTAATCCTTCCTCTCCTATCGAATCCTTCGTTTTGTCCATCGATATATCCACTTTGCTGCCTCCAAATCCGTCGAAATCGTCGTTTCCAGCCTCGAAACGTCCAAATTGCGCTCGCAGCGGGAAAATCCCACGCGTAAATCGACACTAGAGTGTACAGTGGAGTCATTTTTGGCGAGAGAGTGCGCAAACGAGGAGTGCGGGGGGAGAGGGGCGCGAAAAATTTTCAGGCTGAAATACATATTATCGTTTCATACAAATCGCCCGGGAATTTTGACGTTTAATTGGAATTCAAGTCTAAATTAAATAAAAAACGTCAAAATTTCCGAGCGTTTTGTATGAAACGATAATATTTTGAGGGGTAATTTTGACAATACTTGTTAATATTAATGGAGTTGATCATGAAAAACAATTCTTGCATTTCAATGCAAAAAAATGCCAATTTAATGCAACAAAATAAAAACTTAAAAATTCAAAAGGTTACAAAATTTAAAATTCCCACGCCGTCTCTGATCTAAAAACTAACTGGACTCAACGTTGCTTAACTTGCCAGAACGGACGGGATGGCGTGAAACTTCGAAAGCAAATTGCTGAAATTTGGCTTTTGAAAACTTCTCTGCTTTTCTAGAATGTTTCTCCCCGTAGAGAGTATTTCAAAATGCGTTTTGCTACCGAAAACTTTTCAGTAGAAAAAGTTTACCTCAAACCCCTGGGTAATTGAACCGGGGGTGAATGGGTGCCTCGTAAGGTTAGAATGTGTGCAGCACTGTGTTTCTATTACTACATGATGAGGTATAGTGATCTGCTTACCCGGGAGGTGTCGGTACATCCATATAGGGTGGGTATATAATGAGAAGTTAGTTAGGGTGATGTCGGTGGGCGTCACAGTCAATCATAAGAACACTCGAGAGCGCTGTCAGCCAGCTTACGCCTCAACCTGCCCCCGGGCAGGTTGAGGTAAGCTGGGCTGGTGGGTTGGAGGGACAGTTGGGGATCGAGAGTGGTCTTATGAGCGATTGTGGAGGAAACCCCGGAGGTTCGACCTAGGGGCTGTTCCCCGGGCTTTTCAGAGATAAAAAACGGGGAAGGTTAGCGAAATTTACTAAGAAATCGGCCGGTTTTCGAAAAATTTTCAATTTTTTTCAATTTTTCGGCACTTTTCCGGCACTTTTCATCGATTTTTCGTCTTTTTTTTTTTTTGATTTTCCGGCACTTTTCATCGTTTTTCGTTTTTTTTTTTTTTTTTTTTTTTGATTTTTTGTTTCATCTCGGATTTTTCATGGCCATGAAATTCAAAAATGAAACGAAAAAATGAAAAAAATTAACGAAAAAAATTAACGAAAAAAATTAACGAAAAAAATTAACGAAAAAAATTAACGATGGAAAAAATTGAAGAAGAATTGGCGGAAAAATGACGGAAACACAAAACGGAAAAATGAAAAAATTGACAAAACAATTGACAAAAAATTGAAGAAAAAATCAAATGGAAATCCAGTATTTTTCTGCTCTAATTCCTTTTGAGATCCAAGTCGACCTCAGTGGTAAATATTAAGACGTGTCAATCTTCCTCTTTGTTTATAAATTAATTCAATCAATTAAAAAACAAGAAAACAAAATGCAAAAGCTTATTTTTCCAGGCAGTCTCCGATCCAAAAACTAACTGCACTCAACGTTGCTTAACTTGCCAGATCGGACGGCATGGCGTGCAGCCAACGTGCTATCGTCGTAAGCGATGCTCACTGCTTTCCATTCTCTACACATCACCCTTCTTTCCGCTATTTTCCTTCTAGAAGAATCTCAAAACCCCCCGTGTAGTCCTCTCGGGGACAACTTTTTATTCATGAAAATAAATTCTTTCGTTTCATTTTTTTGGTGGCCAACAAAAAATGAAGAAAAAAAATTAAACGAAAAAAAGCAAAGCTTATTCTATCGCAAAAATTCAAATGGCGACTCGTGACCGTATCTCCCCTCCTAAACAGCAATTACAGTAACCTAGAACTGCAAATAGCCAGTTAAGAAGAATAATTCATATTATTTCAGTGCCTTTTCCGCTTCTAGAGATATTTTCATTTCGTAAATCTAATTCGATCGTCTCTCTCTCTCTCCGAGGGAAAAGAATTCTGTCATCAGAAGTTCAATGACACAGTAGTTCTCTCTCCCCCATCCAGACTCCAGCGCAAAGGATTCGAGTTTTGTTTTCGAGACGACGACGATTCCGTTAGTTTTTAGATTTTTAAAACAGAAAAATCTCCGAGGATTTCTCCTTCCAAGCGAAACGGGTGAGCAACACAGCAAAGTGAATGCCCACCACGGATCGTCCAGCAGGGCACTCTCCATCAGGATAATTCTTCTTACCTGCTGCTGATGCTCTTCCTTCTTCTATCGTCTTTCTTCTCAGGGCTTCTTCTAGTCGACACGTCGTCCGCCGCCGCCTCCCATCCTCATCAGCGTCGATTTTCTGAAAAAAGTCCCTTTTAGATTCGACACCCGGTTTTTCAGCGATTTCCCATTAGAATTCACTTTTAAAACTACTTTTACTCTTTTTTCATTGATATTCTCATCCGATATTACGGGAATTTTTAGTTTTTCGTGCCTAGAAACCCGCCGCAAAAACCACCGCTGCTCTACCGCTGCTCACTCCAACGGACATCAATTTTGGCGTTTCTCGGCTGTTTTTTAATTTTTAAACGAAAAATACCTGTAATCCTTCCTCTCCTATCGAATCCTTCGTTTTGTCCATCGATATATCCACTTTGCTGCCTCCAAATCCGTCGAAATCGTCGTTTCCAGCCTCGAAACGTCCAAATTGCGCTCGCAGCGGAAAATCCCACGCGTAAATCGACACTAGAGTGTACAGTGGAGTCATTTTTGGCGAGAGAGTGCGCAAACGAGGAGTGCGGGGAGAGGGGCGCGAAAAATTTTCAGGCTGAAATACATATTATCGTTTCATACAAATCGCCCGGGAATTTTGACGTTTAATTGGAATTCAAGTCTAAATTAAATAAAAAACGTCAAAATTTCCGAGCGTTTTGTATGAAACGATAATATTTTGAGGGGTAATTTTGACAATACTTGTTAATATTAATGGAGTTGATCATGAAAAACAATTCTTGCATTTCAATGCAAAAAAATGCCAATTTAATGCAACAAAATAAAAACTTAAAAATTCAAAAGGTTACAAAATTTAAAATTCCCACGCCGTCTCTGATCTAAAAAACTAACTGGACTCAACGTTGCTTAACTTGCCAGAACGGACGGGATGGCGTGAAACTTCGAAAGCAAATTGCTGAAATTTGGCTTTTGAAAACTTCTCTGCTTTTCTAGAATGTTTCTCCCCGTAGAGAGTATTTCAAAAATGCGTTTTGCTACCGAAAACTTTTCAGTAGAAAAAGTTTACCTCAAACCCCTGGGTAATTGAACCGGGGTGAATGGGTGCCTCGTAAGGTCTAGAATGTGTGCAGCACTGTGTTTCTATTACTACATGATGAGGTATAGTGATCTGCTTACCCGGGAGGTGTCGGTACATCCATATAGGGTGGGTATATAATGAGAAGTTAGTTAGGGTGATGTCGGTGGGCGTCACAGTCAATCATAAGAACACTCGAGAGAGCCGCTGTCAGCCAGCTTACGCCTCAACCTGCCCCCCGGGCAGGTTGAGGGGTAAGCTGGGCTGGTGGGTTGGAGGGACAGTTGGGGATCGAGAGTGGTCTTATGAGCGATTGTGGAGGAAACCCCGGAGGTTCGACCTAGGGGCTGTTCCCCGGGCTTTTCAGAGATAAAAAACGGGGAAGGTTAGCGAAATTTACTAAGAAATCGGCCGGTTTTCGAAAAATTCACCCCCGGTTCAATTACCCAGGGGTTTGAGGTAAACTTTTTTCTACTGAAAAGTTTTCGGTAGCAAAAAGCATTTTTTGAAATACTCTCTACGGGGAGAAACATTCTAGAAAAGCAGAGAAGTTTTCAAAAAGCCAAATTTCAGCAATTTGCTTTCGAAGTTTCACGCCATCCCGTCCGTTCTGGCAAGTTAAGCAACGTTGAGTCCAGTTAGTTTTTTAGATCAGAGACGGCGTGGGAATTTTAAATTTTGTAACCTTTTGAATTTTTAAGTTTTTATTTTGTTGCATTAAATTGGCATTTTTTTGCATTGAAATGCAAGAATTGTTTTTCATGATCAACTCCATTAATATTAACAAGTATTGTCAAAATTACCCCTCAAAATATTATTGTTTCATACAAAACACTCGGAAATTTTGACGTTTTTTATTTAATTTAGACTTGAATTTCAATGAAACGTCAAAATTCCCGGGCGATTTGTATGAAACGATAATATGTATTTCAGCCTGAAAATTTTTCGCGCCCTCTCCCCCGCACTCCTCGTTTGCGCACTCTCTCTCCACTGCAGACTCTAGTGTCGATTTACGCGTGGGAGTTTACTGCTGCGAGCGCAATTTGGACGTTTCGAGGACGGAAACGACGATTTCGACGGATTTCGAGGCAGCAAAGTGGATATATCGATGGACAAAACGAAGGATTCGATAGGAGAGGAAGGATTACAGGTATTTTTCGTTTAAAAATTAAAAAACAGCCGAGAAACGCCAAAATTGATGTCCGTTGGAGTGAGCAGCGGTAGAGCAGCGGTGGTTTTGCGGCGGGTTTCTAGGCACGAAAAACTAAAAATTCCCGTAATATCGGATGAGAATATCAATGAAAAAAGAGTAAAAGTAGTTTTAAAAGTGAATTCTAATGGGAAATCGCTGAAAAACCGGGTGTCGAATCTAAAAGGGACTTTTTTCAGAAAATCGACGCTGATGAGGATGGGAGGCGGCGGCGGACGACGTGTCGACTAGAAGAAGCCCTGAGAAGAAAGACGATAGAAGAAGGAAGAGCATCAGCAGCAGGTAAGAAGAATTATCCTGATGGAGAGTGCCCTGCTGGACGATCCGTGGTGGGCATTCACTTTGCTGTGTTGCTCACCCGTTTCGCTTGGAAGGAGAAATCCTCGGAGATTTTTCTGTTTTAAAATCTAAAACTAACGGAATCGTCGTCTCGAAAACAAAACTCGAATCCTTTGCGCTGGAGTCTGGATGGGGGAGAGAACTACTGTGTCATTGAACTTCTGATGACAGAATTCTTTTCCCTCGGAGAGAGAGAGAGACGATCGAATTAGATTTACGAAATGAAAATATCTCTAGAAGCGGAAAAGGCACTGAAATAATATGAATTATTCTTCTTCTTAACTGGCTATTTGCAGTTCTAGGTTACTGTAATTGCTATTTAGGAGGATACGGTCACGAGTCGCCATTTGAATTTTTGCGATAGAATAAGCTCCGCTTTTTTTCGTTTCATTTTTTCTTCATTTTTTGTTGGCCACCAAAAAAATGAAACGAAAGAATTTATTTTCATGAATAAAAGTTGTCCCCGAGAGGACTACACGGGGGTTTTGAGATTCTTCTAGAAGGAAAAATAGCGGAAAGAAGGGTGATGTGTAGAGAATGGAAAGCAGTGAGCATCGCTTACGACGATAGCACGTTGGCTGCACGCCATGCCGTCCGATCTGGCAAGTTAAGCAACGTTGAGCGCAGTTAGTTTTGGATCGGAGACTGCCTGGAAAAATAAGCTTTTGCATTTTGTTTTCTTGTTTTTTAATTAATTTATAAATTTCCATTTGATTTTTTCTTCAATTTTTTGTCAATTTTTTCATTTTTTCGTTTTGTTTTTTCGTCATTTTTCCGCCATTTTTCTTCAATTTTTTTGTCAATTTTTTCGTTAATTTTTTTCGTTAATTTTTTCATTTTTTCGTTTCATTTTTGAATTTCATGGCCATGAAAATCCGAGATGAAACAAAAAATCAAAACAAAAAAAAGACGAAAAACGATGAAAAGTGTTGGAAAAATCAAAAAAAAAAAAAGACGAAAAATCGATGAAAAGTGCCGAAAAATTAAAAAAATTGAAAATTTTTCGAAAACCCGCCGATTTCTTAGTAAATTTGCTAACCTTCCCCGTTTTTTATCTCTGAAAAGCCCGGGGAACAGCCCCTAGGTCGAACCTCCGGGGTTTCCGCAAAAAGGCGCAGCCGCAGCCTTGCAACAAATGCCTCGAGAAAAGGCGGAACTTATTCCCTCGCAAAAATTCAGACGCAGTGCCATACCGCGGTAATTTTGACAATATGATTGAAAAACTATAAACTAATTCTATAATTCTATTTAAGTTTGTAGTTTGTAGCAGACTGAGGAATTAACTAGAAGAACCTTTATAGTTTTTGATTGTAGACCACCATAATTTTTAGTAAAAATTTAGCAGTCCTATTTATGATAACTTCTCCAGTTTTCTTTTGTTTCTTTCTTGCTGAATTTTTTATTTTGCAGACTAAATAGTGCTCAACTACGGTACGCAGTCTGCAAACACCTCACGTCGAATGTTCACGCCGGCAAAGTGCAATTTATTTTCTACTTTTTCCGTTTATTCATAATATTCATTTAAATGATAGCAATAAATACATTTTTTTCCAATTTACCGTAGATATAAGTCATTTCGTCACTGATAATACGAGATATAGCTTGAAAATCAATGCAACCGCGCTCTATTCTCACCGAGTGTGTTTAGAGTCGTCGCTTGCAAATTAATTTATTTCGAACGAAGTCGGTATTAAAATAGTTTTCTGCTTGTTTCAGTTTTTTCTCAGTCAGTAAGCATTTTTAAAAATAGCTGTGGATAATATCAAAAAATCTTCATTGAACTTACCTTCATAATACCACCCACTTAAAACGTATTAAAATCGGTTTTATAGATTTCAAGTATGGCCGAGCCCAAAATAGAGATAATCGAAGAAGAAAACAATAAAATACCGAAGACAAGCGAAACCGTTCCAAATTTACACGAAAAAGTGATAGAAGGATGTCGTTTAAATGTCAGAATGGCTTCACAAAACGAATGGAGTGAGTCTCTCAAGCCGTCGATTTTCTTGAACACAAATATTATTCATTTAGGGCTAGCAGAGATAATTTCGAGGTGCCGAGCTGCGAATGGCTCGATGAAGTTTTACGTGCATTATGTTGATTGCAACCGAAGACTTGACGAATGGGTGCAGGCCGATATGCTCGATATTTCAACCCTCCGAATGCCGCAGAAAGGAGGAAAAAAAGGAGCACATATGAAAGAAGAAAGGTGAGTTCTATAACAAACAAGTATACAATTGTTCATTTTAGTCGTGATCCAAACGAAACAGAAGCAAAAAAGAGTGGACGGAAGCGAAAGATACCGTTAGTGCCGATGGAAGATGTGAAAGTGGAACCATCCGAGCAGCCACCCATTCCAACAGTAAACAGTGGATCAACACCAAGTCTACGTGGATCAATGTCAATGGTTGGACATAGTGAAGACGCAATGACCAGAATCAGAAACGTCGAATGTATAGAATTAGGAAGATCACGAATTCAGCCTTGGTATTTCTCACCGTATCCGCAACAATTGACAAGTCTTGAATGCATTTATATTTGTGAATTTTGTCTCAAATATCTGAAGTCGAAAACCTGTCTGAAACGGCATATGGTGAGTTCTGAAAAAACCAGAAAAAGCTTGAACTAAAGTAGCTGTTTCCAGCAAAAATGTGCTCTCTGTCACCCCCCTGGGAATCAGATCTACTGCCAGGATAAACTATCATTTTTCGAAATAGACGGACGAAAAAATAAAAGTTATGCCCAGAATCTGTGTCTCCTGGCCAAACTGTTTCTCGATCACAAAACTCTTTACTACGACACCGACCCGTTCCTATTTTACGTGTTGACAGAGGAAGACGAAAAGGGTCATCACATAGTCGGATACTTTTCAAAAGAGAAAGAGTCAGCTGATGAATACAATGTAGCGTGTATACTGGTATTACCGCCATTCCAAAAGAAAGGATATGGAAGTCTACTCATTGAATTCAGCTATGAACTATCAAAAATCGAACAAAAAACTGGTTCTCCTGAAAAGCCGCTCTCTGATTTAGGCCTGCTCTCGTATCGGTCTTATTGGTCGATGGCCATTATGAAAGAGTTGTTTGACTTTAAACGACGACGTCCAACCGAAGATATAACGGTTCAGGACATTTCGATGAGCACTTCAATTAAAAAAGAAGACGTTGTGTCAACACTACAACAACTCGATTTGTACAAGTATTACAAAGGACAATATGTGATTGTTATAAGCGATGAAAAGCGGCTTGCTTATGAAAAGAGGATAGAAGCTTCAAAAAAGAAAACACGTATAAATCCCGCCGCATTACTTTGGCGACCCAAAGAGTACGGAAAGAAAAGGGTTAGTTTTGTATTACTTATTACTATAAATTCTAAAATTGTATATTTCAGACACAGGCCACCTTCTAGTAATATCTGGCTAACTCAATGTATACATTATAATATATAATCATAAGTTTTATCTCGTTTCTCCTCGGGTTCCCTTCTATTTGCTTTTTACTTTCCGTTTACCATCATATTGCTCAGAGCGTGCACATCATTTCATTTCATAATTTTCTGTGTAATAATTCGACTAATTAGTCCTTATTTTGAATGAAATTATTTTAAAATTGATGATTTTTTTCATTTTTAATTTGAACTCATCATATAGACAATTACAAATGTTGTTTTATCTAATTAGTTTTGAAGATAAGAAGCAACTTCTTGGGCGATGAGGTCACGACGAGAACGGCTCGACGAGTAGACGTGTTTGCATCCAGTTGCAACCTGAAAATAAAGAATCTTCGAGAAAAAGGAGAGTTTAGGATCATACTGCTTTCGCGAATTCTTTTTTCTCTCCGTCTTCTATTTCTCCAATGTATTGATCTGCCAACTTTTCCATCTCAGACTTATCCGCCTTTTCATCAGATAATTTTTTGAATTGGGCGGCTTTCTCTGCTCCGAAGGCCTTTACAGAGTATTCTCTGCACGCTTCTTTCAGTTTTCCTTCTGCTTTCTCGTGAACTTCTCCTGTGGTTTCATCGAAAAACTTCAAAATCGCCTTCATTACTTCTGATTTCTTTCCTTCACTTTTGAGTCTTTTCAATTCATTTAATTGTTCTTCATTCATCCAATTCAAATACTTTTCTGATTTCTCTTTGAATGAATCTGCATTTGGAACACGACGTCTTCTGGCGACATTCTTAATTCCCCACAGTTTATAGCAGATTCCTCTCACATGCTCAATTGTATGCTTCTGATTCTCTGTTAATCTCTCTTCCAATTCAAGAAGTTTATCCTTCAAATCCTTATAATCCTGAGCAGCATGAGCCTTTTTAATTGCTTCCCATTCCAATGGTTTCGATACTTCTTTCGCCCAAATCATGCATTGATGTTGGAATTTATCCTTGATATCAGTTTGTTTTTCTTCTGGAAGAAGATAGAAAAACTCCTTGATCTTATCAGAAATAATTCCGAAATCAGCTCCAGATGACTCCAATTTCTTAATTTCACCCTTCTGTGTATCATCTAACCATTCAAGGAACTTCTCAATAACAGCCAAATGACGTCTTCTTCTGTGATGATGATGCCCAGAATGATCTCCATGTCCTTCGTGACTTTCATGGGATCCATGATTTCCGTACCAAAGCTTCTCACAGAATGGCAATGATGCTTCCACTGCCTGTTGTTTCTCTTCTGGAAGTCTTCCGATGAATTCTCTGACTTTCTTCTTGCATGCTCCATGATCAACATGATGCAATTTGTGGAGACTCTCAATTTCTTCTTTCGTCGCTACATCGTCCATCCATGCATAGCACATTTTCACAGTTTTCGCCTTCTCTTCGGCATCATTCTCCTTTGCTGCTACAAATTCCATGAGACGTTTCTTGACCTCTTCGGTACTTTTTCCTTCCTTTGTCATTTTCAGAATTTCTTCCTTCTCTGCTGGTTGCAACCAACTCAAATGCTTTTCAATTTTAGCGGCGACGTCACGTTTTGATTTGTTCTCTTTGTAAACTTCTCCGCATACTTCGAACATTTTGTCAGCAATCTTCTTAATTTCACCAGTTTGTCTATCGACAACTCCCTTGACAAGAGTCTTTGCAGCTTCTTTGTCTCCTGATCCAACTAATTCTTTGATCTTTTCTGATTCTTCAGAAGTCATTAATGGAGAGAAATAAACTTTGCATTTTCCTTTGAATTCTTCTGTCAATGTCTTTTGTTGATCAGCTGGAAGTTGTCCGAAGTATTCCTTGACCTTTGATTGAACTTCACTGTCTTTTCCAGCAGTCTTCAGAGCAGTGATATCTCCCAATTGTTCTGGGGTCATCCACTTCACAAAGTCTTGGAATGCAGCCTCAATCTCTCTACGTTTACGGGAGGAATCCTTGTAAACTTCGCCGCACACCTGAAATTATAGGCCTCATTTTTCGAAATTTAACCCATAAACTCACAGAGAGCATCTTTTCGGAAGTTGCTTTGAGATCTCCGATCTGTCTGTCAACGACTCCTTTGACAAGAGCTCCAGCAGCATCCTTGTCTCCCTTCAAAGTCTTGATCTTCTCGAGTTCTTCTGAAGTCATCAACGGAGTGAAGAAGACTTTGCACTTTCCTTTGAATTCTTCTGTTAAAGTCTTCTGTTGATCAGCTGGAAGTTCTCCGAAGAACTCTTTGACCTTTGCTTGGAGTTCAGATCCTTCCTTTCCGGCAGCCTTCAATGAATTGATTTCTCCCAATTGTTCTGGAGTCATCCACTTGACAAAATCTTGGAATGCAGCCTCGATCTCTCTACGTTTACGGCTAGATTGTTTGTATACTTCACCACAGACTTCGACCATTTTCTCTGCAGTTGCCTTCACTTCTCCGGTTTGTCTTTCGATAACAGTCTTCATAAGAGCACCGGCAGCTTCCTTGTCAGCTTTCAGCGTCTTGATCTTTTCTAGTTCTTCAGAAGTCATAAGTGGAGTGAAATACACTTTGCACGTGGCTTTGAAGTTCTCTTTCAAAGATGCTTGTTGATCAGCTGGAAGTTTTCCGAAGAACTCCATCACCTTATCTTTAATTTCATTTTCTTTTCCAGCAGTCTTGAGTGCAGTGACGTCTCCCAATTGTTCTGGAGTCATCCATTTCATGAAATCTTGGAAAGCTGGCTCAATTTCACGGCGTTTACGGGAGGAATCTTTATAAACTTCCCCACAAACTCCAAGCATCTTTTCAGCAATAACCTTGACTTCTCCTTCTTGTCTGTCAACAACTCCTTTCACAAGAGCTCCAGCAGCATCCTTGTCGTCCTTCAATGTCTTGATCTTCTCCAATTCTTCAGAAGTCATAAGGGGAGTGAAGTACACTTTGCATTTTCCTTTGAATTCCTCTTTCAATGTCTTTTGTTGATCAGCTGGAAGTTGTCCGAAGTATTCCTTGACCTTTGATTGAACTTCGCTGTCTTTTCCAGCAGTCTTCAGAGCAGTGATATCTCCCAATTGTTCTGGGGTCATCCACTTTACAAAGTCTTGGAATGCAGCCTCAATCTCTCTACGTTTGCGAGTTGAATCCTTGTAAACTTCTCCACAGACCTGAAATCATTCAATGTTTTCTTTAAACCAAAGCTCAAGTTACAGAGAGCATTTTTTCAGCAATTGTCTTGATTTCTCCTTCTTGTCTATCGACAACTCCTTTCACCAAAGCTCCAGCGGCTTCTTTGTCTCCTTTCAGAGTCTTGATCTTATCAAGTTCCTCAGAAGTCATCAATGGAGTGAAGTAGACTTTGCACTTGCCCTTGAACTCTTCTCTCAACGTCTTCTGTTGATCAGCTGGAAGCTGTCCGAAGAACTCCTTGACTTTGGCCTGTACTTCACTGTCTTTTCCTGCCGTCTTGAGTGCATTGATATCTCCCAATTGCTCTGGAGTCATCCACTTCACAAAATCTTGGAATGCAGCCTCAATTTCTCTTCTCTTTCTCATTGGTTTTAAAAGTTTGTAGCAATCCTCTTCCCACATTTCGACATTCTTTTTTGTTTCTTCATCTAAATCTTTTTTCAATTCTCCAACTCTCTGTTTGACCTTCTCGACATCATTTTCTGCAATATTCTTCTGGAATGCAACTTCCTCCGCTTCGTTTTGTGCTTTGGCCGTCCACTCAAAACAATGAGTTTTGTAGAACTTGTCCCATTCTGCTCTCTTTTCAGCTGGCAATACATTGTAGAATTCTCCGACTTTCTTCTTGAATTCCTCTGTTCCCTGTGGAATATCCTTCAATGATTCCTTCTGTTCAGCAGTCAACCAATCATGAAGATCATTGTCTCTTTTCTGCCTGAAATAACATACTTTGACCCCAATATAATTCATGTTTCCAGAGTCTTCTCTCTTATCACTCAAACAAGTTCCGATTATGAGTTCTGTCCGAAATTGTAAACAAAAAACGTGTGTATGTATATTACCTGATATGACGATTGAAGTTGCCGGCCAATGAGACCTGTAAAAGTACAATCTGTGGGCTACGTTGAAAACTCAAAAAAGTTGTGAACAGATTAATCGAATTTCACTGATAAAATTCGTCACTTTCGAATGGTCAGATTATTTTTATGTGCTTGAAGGGTCCGAAGTTCATACTGAAAGTGAAGTGTTCAAAAGACCAAAAACACTGTCTATAATTACTTTTTTCGCCATTAGAATTTCAAAATAAACTAAAAACAGAGCAATTAACAAAGTTTTGTTCCCTTTTAGTCGAATGACGTATCATGATCATTCTAATGAGTGCCGCACAAAACTCAAACTTTTTATATACCTTTGCATTCGTGAATTTGAAACGTGTCTAATGTGATATCAAGTCAAGCATGTATTTATTGGTATTTGAATCATGAAGAACCAAATTCTAGATCTTAAAAGTTAACATAATATCCAATTGAGCTCGAATGCTGAATAGCGGTATCAACCGAACGAAACTTCTAATTCTAATTTCAATATGAATTTAAAAGTTTCCTAATTTTTCTACTAATTGTTCTTTTTGTTTTCTTAGACTTACCGCAATGAAAAATAATAACAACAAAAGTGGCCTGGCCATCTTTCGGAATGAAATAGAAGACCAATGGCGAGCAGCTCGTTTCGAAACCTTATCTCAACTGTGTCTCTTATCAGTCACACAATTTCGGACTGTTTTCAATAGTTTCTACAAACATAGTTTGTGTCAAACAAGGTTTATCGGCCGAATGAAAATGGACAGAAAGAAATAATTAAGAGAGAGGAAGAAGCGTGGAAATGAAAGAAAAGTAATGAAGAAATAGTTAATTGTTTTTTGTTTGCAGCTTTGAGTCATCAGTTGAAAGTGATTTGTATTCATTTTGATTGGAATGATTCAATTGAGGAAGAGGAGCATTTGGTTACTATAATCGATTGAAATACCGATTCAGCACGTCGTCCGAACCGTCCCTATAAAAATTGTTATCGAGAGAATTAATTTTGAATCGAGAATGATAACCCCAACCTGAATCGACCATAATAGCGAATGTGCGAGCCTTGCATTATTTGGTCATTGATACTTGGATGCGTTTCTTCTTGCCTGTAAAGTTCAAATGAGTCAATACAATATATTCTTCTTTGAGATGTATTCTCAAATGAAATAAGAACTCACTTGGCTACTTTGTTGCTTCCAAAACGAGAATAAGAAGCCGAGACGAGAGCTACAAGGAGAAGAAACAGGACAATCGGACGAACCATTTTGAAATTGAGCGGGTGAAGAAGGTACCTAGAACAATGAAAAGATCATCTTTGAATTTAATTTATTCATTGAAAATATGGAAATTGTTGCCCTTCCTCATAACGAGTTTTCTGTTATTTACAGAGTGAAAAGGGCGTTTTGAAGGGCGGGACTTATTGCTCATAATGGTTCATTGTTATGGAGTGTTTTTTAGTTTCAGATGGGATGACGCAAAGGGACAAGCATCAATGATTCTTTGAAAAAAGGTTTTCGTCTTCTTTTTTTCTAAAAGAAACCAAAAGAAACGCTTGAATTGGTATGCTGTCGACGGAATGTCTTCATCATCAAAGTACAACGTCAAACGAAAAAAATTGCAAACTAAGACGAGTATTTTGAGAAAATTGTGACAGCTCTCGAAATTCGACACTTTTCTTGAGAGTCGTAGCCAAAAATCAAATTAAGCATGTGAAATGTTCTTTGCTGTGGTCATTTTAAAACGAGAAACGGGAGAAACAATATGGCTTCTTTAGCTTTTAGAAAACGAAAAACGACGACAATATCGTTAAATTTAATGCGTTGAAAGGGTGAGAGTAGGAGCCGCCTACTCTCAAATTATGAGTGAAATGAAAGTGATTACCTTCGTTTGTTTTCAATTATTATGACGAGTCTTCTGAGAAAACTCTAGGATTGATTGCTTGAATGACACATTTTAAAGTTTAGCTATAAAGGATTCAATTTCACGGAAAACAAATTAAAACTTATATTAAATGGAAGTAAGAAACGATTTTGGAGGCAGAGAACGAAAAGGTCGAAAAGGAAATTGAAGTAATGAAATTTAGTATGAGTCAGGTAACGGCTGAAAGCGTTTGTAGACATGCCGAGTTTTTGTCTCCTGTCTGAGTAATTGGAAATATTTCAAAGAATTCGAGAGACAAAATCTAATTTCTCAGAATCTATCTTCTCTCGTTCACATTTTATAGCATTCTGAGAGAACGGCTTTGCATTTTAATGAATAAAAACAGTGGAAACCGATATCTTGTTAATTACGCCTACTCTTCACTCTCTTATTTTCCTCATTTCAAAAACCCCCAGATAATATTGGATTTCAAGATGATCTTTTTGTTTTCGTACAGATTCTTTCTTACCAATTCACTTCCTCGTGTCATCATATAAACAGGAGCTTAGAGTAAAGAAACTAATTGGCTTGATTTAATGAGAAAACATGCTGGTAAACAAAAGGGAATTGAATAAAAGGTTTCGGAAGAGAATCACAATATTTTAAGATTCTTTTTCTGAACACGAATACTTTCCTTACCTGTTGCATCGTACTTTAGATGGGAAACCCTCAAGAAGAGGAGTTTGTTCTTCCAGTGGAAATATCATAAGAAGAAAAATAACATGAGTATTCACCTTTTGGGCCTTCCTTGCACCCGTTGCCTTCTAATTTCATTAGTTGGAGTGTCTTCACGTGTGAAAGTTGAAAGCCTCTGCGAAGATGAAGTAGATTGAAGAAGCTAATAAGAAGAAAAGCAAAGTAGAAAGAGAAGAAGAAGAAACAGACTTCTCTTTCTTTCTGAGTCTCTCAAAAAATAATAACAATCGTAATCATAATAATGGATAGTGCAGATTTGTGAGAGCAACTTCTCAGTACTAGTAAAAACGGAAAGAGATAGAGAGTGATGACGTGGCAAGATGAATGCTCACAGATGAAAAAAGAAGAAGGAGGAGAAGGATGGGATCTAGAAGAAGGATTGACGGGTAAACACGTGTGCGAGAATGTGTAGCTTCTTCTCCTTTTCCTTCTGCTTCGTGGCCAATAAAATCTTTCATTTCTTTCGTTTTCTGTGGAGAAAAACGAAGAAGCTTTTGCCAATTCGGGAAAATGAAATGGGTGTTTTAGAAGAGATGAGTGATAAAATCCAAGAATCTAGAAGATCAATGCTCGAAAAGAAAAAGAACATAGGGTGGAATGATTCGCAACAAAAAGAAGAATAGGGGTGAACTGAACTGAAATTGGGTTACCGAGGTTTGTAAAGAATATTCTCAGTTCCATAGATCATGGAATAAAGTCAAAGTTGTAGTTTACTCTCGAATCAAAAAAAAAATACAAACTCAGTATAAGGGATGTTACTCGAAATGATAATCGGTGCAACTGAACTTTTGACAGCAACCGAACGGAAAAAACTATTCAATATCTGCTATCAAATCAAAAATAGTAGTGGCTAGAACACTTTCTGCTAAACATGGAATAATTGAGTTTTCGAAAAGAATTGAATCAATCTGTTATGATAATAGTAATTGTATCTTTACTCTGATTCTCCTGGAAACTCAGCTAGTTAAATTATTTGAAAATATCTCGACTCAGGAATCTAATTACCACATTCAGAGAAACTTCAAAGAACGCAAGTTGAAGAGTAACTGGTCACTTAATGTCCCTTGTCTCTCTTGACGATCCCAATCTCAAACCGGTGTCCAAATCCAATTTGCTGCGTCACTTGTTTCCAAAAACATGGCTCCTCAAAAACTCTTTTTTGTTCTATTCACAAATTCTTTGCATTCCCCGGGAAACGGAAAGGAATTGCCACATGAACAATAGAAACAGAAGCACCGTAGAAGAAAAAGAATGGGAAAACGACAATGGCTCTTGCCGTTTATGGTGCCAACACACACCCTCACCAGTAGTTATAATTGCAGTAATAAACGAGAAAGGGCAATTCGAGAGAAACGAATTTCTCTCTCACTTTCGCCCTGTCACGTCCTTTCCGTTTTTGTATTTGTTTTTCCAGATTCCTTCATTCCTACGTTCTCTTCATCTGTCGTCCCTTCAGGCTACAATTTCAGTTTTCAATAACTGAGTCTTATACCACTTGTCTCATTTCAATCGGATGATGATGAATACATATATTAATTTATTTTATTCCCATTCATTCTTATTATACTTTTCTTCTTTTTTCTCGCTTAGTTCACAAGTTCACACTGTATAGACGCACCTAAATGTACGCGTTCTATTTATTCGCTCCCGCGAGTGCGCACCATCTCCTGGCTCTTTTCACTCTCTCTCTCTCGCTTTCAACCCATCAAACCGTGCTCGTCGGTGTCAACTCAAAGAGAGAAAGAGCTCATTTTGTTATGAGAGGCCTTCCGTGTGAAACCACTTTGCACCTCTTTTTATATCATTCATCGAAATGGAAAAATAGAAACCATTGGATCCAAATTCGGAGAATGTGGTAGACTACATTCTGATTGATTTCTTCCATTCTGGTACCATCCTTGGAATCAAAACGTTTATAAGGGTACCAATCTAGGTGTATGATCCAATTCTGCCTGTTATCTGACAAACCATAATCATGATAAAGAATCTCAGACCATAACATCCTCATTGCGTTATTATAGTTTATGGCTATTTAGATCTAGATTCAGACCGTTGATAGGGGAATCACTTAATAAGTCTGAATGTTACCTGAAAGAAGTTCTTCTTCAGACTGTCCTTTATCTTTTCTGCCCATCATTTCTCTCTGTTCCTCATTTTTTCTTACCAGTCTCGTCCTGCGTTCCGTCATTGTTCCTATTCTCACACACTCTTCTCCCCATGCAACTTGGATGACACTCTATGACCTCAAACTCGTCTCCCATCTGGTCTAGTGGTTAGGATTCGTGGTTTTCACCCACGCGGCCCGGGTTCGATTCCCGGCATGGGAATGCCTTTTTGTTTCTTCTGAAGTTTTTTCTGATGATAATCCGCAAAGAACACGGGGAGAAAAACACAAAAATGCTTCGGAGAAAAGAGTTGGCCAGCTCGCCGCGAAATAAGATGTGCAAACAGGCGTTAGGTCGTCATAGTGTTGTTTCCCATGAAACTTCCGATCAACTTTTTCATATGTGATCCTAACGAAATGCTTTATGTTTCTGGATTTCTAATTAAAAAAAGAGAAAACCTTTGCGTTTCTAAATAACCAGTTGACAATTATCCGCTTCAATAAACCCACCGAAACTCCCTTTTTTCTGTCGATTAATCCCAAGATTAGTAAGATTTCTTTTCTTTCAAAATAGAAAACGTAAAAGTCAGTGTTCATTGTGGACCAACATCTGCGTCTCTTGAATTCTCATCCGAAGACGTGTCCTTTTTAGATCAGATAAACGGTGAAAAGCATTCGCGCGTAGACAAAAAAAGACAGTATCCGGCCACCTCTGATGCCCGCCACGAGCCATTCAATTCATCCGAATGTATTTGACCGCCGATTGAATTCCATCAAACATGACTTTTTGCTGCTTTTTGTCTGGTCACCTCCTCCAATTTGTACTTTCACCTTTTGGAATGTACATGCGCGCAACGCTAGTTTTCCATTATTGTTGGATTATTATAATTAATATTTATATGAAGATCTAGATTAGATTGTCGAGAACATACTTTCACCATGTGTCCTTGTTCTTTCTCATCCGATGTATCCTTGTTCTTTCTCGCAACTTTCTCGAGAATATCCGGATATGTATGTCAAGAATCATCACTGCGTGGATCGTATTTTAGAGTTCAAGTGAAACCTTTTGACATTTTTATCCGATGAAGATGCTTTTAAATGTCATTTTCCACGATTAAGAATGTTTTTCTTTCGATAGGAACTCTGACTTTTGAATGGAAAAAGAAGCCCAGCTAAAAGACATGACATTCGTTTTACTCTCAAAAGACGAAGATCCATTTTGAAATATCTCTCATTCAATTTGAAATCTTTCTGAGAGTGTACGTCGTATTTTAAGTGAAATTACAGGACATGAATTCCAATTCCGGATAATGGATGTCTAATTCGATTAGTTCTTTCTTTTTCATTTTCTTTCCTTCTACTGGAACATTTTCTCTCTTTTTGAAATTGTTTTCTTCTTTTGCCAAAAGTCGTCAAAACTAAAACCAGAAACCTTTTTTGGTTTTGCCATTGTGTGTATGTCCTTTGTCCATTGAAAATCGTCTCTTTCGTTAATCGTCAAGGCGGATTTTAAGACGTAACGGATCGAATAAAACAAGCGTGTTGAGGGCGTTTAGTTTGAACAAAATGCTGTCGAATCTCTTTTATTAGCCTAATTTTTCAATGCCTAACAAGAGATGACTGAAAAGTAGATGAAAAAGGAAAAAGAGGAGGAGAATGAAGGTAAGAAGACGAAAAGAAACTTGTTTCTTCCATAAATTCTCTTCTACAATATTTCCAAAAAATAATGAAAGGTGTCCTTTCTTCTTTTCGACGTTCTCGGTCATCACTCGATTGTTCTTTTTTAAAAACAGTGTTATATTTCCTTCAACTTTTGTTTTTTATTGTTTTGTTCTCTTTATTTCTCAATGTTTCATTTAATTATCAAAGGTTTTTCCTCGTGTTTTCAAAATACCTTTATAGTAGAAAAAGAAACTTTGAATGAGATCTGATTGATATGAAAACATGTGATCGTCGTTTCAATCGAATTTTGGCCAAGGCCGTACCAAATTGTTGACCATATCTTGTGTCGTCAATCCTGGGGTTTCTGATATTTTTCATTCTCTTCTTTTCAGTTCCATCATGATCGACTCAGTTCATTGTCTACTCATACGATTAGTTTAGTTTCAGTGAACTCGATATCAACTAGAACGCTAATAACAGAAATTACAGTAACAGAATAATTAGACTGAAAAGTTTCACCTTTTTCACATAAATTCCTTTCTCTCTCCGATGACACATCTGACACCATATGATCTTCTCTTTCATTTTTTGAATATTTTCTCATTTTAATCTAGATTAACCCCTGTAAATGATGCATCTCGAAACTGGAATCGACCTGGTATCACATTAAGATCTTTCTCTTGTTTCTCATTTTACTAATGGCAATATTATTACAATGCAGTCAATCAGGTACCGATCTTTTACGTTTTTCTCATCTTCTATCTTCTTCTTCTTCTTTTGCTAACTTTTCATTAGGACTTTGTCACGAGAAATCAGCAGAAAAATCAGAATGAAAAGGTGTTTGTCTTGATTGGCTTCATTCACTTCTTCAAATTACCGCCTTCTAACCTACTTTGTATATTGGTGGTCACTCTCCGAAAAATCCACAATAATGCGATAATTACGAATAGGTAGACAGCAGTCGACAGGTCGCTTCAAAGTTACCATGTTCCTTCCTTCTGCATAGACATCTCTGAACAAAAGAGAAACTACGTAACTATTACATCTTCCTGAAAAGATAATTACTCTTTGTGCCATTCCTTCCCGAGTAAATCAATAAGTTTGTCAACATTTCTCAAGATGATCATTTGCTCTTCTATTGACACATTCTTTGTCGCTACACAAGAAAACACAAAACTCTGGAAGAGGAACTAGTTCTCATTCCTCAAATAGTTGCTCAATTCCTTTTTTTTTCTGTTCAATACGAATGAAATTGCATGATAATAAAGAAAAGTCCAACAAGATTTTTGTTAGAATGACTCTCTTGTATATATCAAGAGAAAAAATCCTCTTGATCAACTTCCCGTCTGATTATTTGTCTGTTTGTCCTTCTCTATTTCCGCTCTCTTAACAACCGGCTCATCATTCTCTTTCTTGTGTTCTGTTACGTTTAAAGTTTCATGTTTTCAGAAATGAATATTCTATCTGTTTTGACTCTTCTTGTAGTGGCCACAATCGAAGCGAAATCCAGATATCCGGATCCTCCTGTTTTCGCTTCTCCGGTCACTTATCCAAGTATTTGTTATCTACCACCAGGTACTGTTTTTGATTATAATCGAATTAGAAAATAAGACAAATCGTCATTTTTTCGATTACAAATATAATCATAAATAAGAATAAAAATTAAATCTGTTGAATAGAACTAAACTGTAGGTAAATCCAGTCTTTTGTTGATCTTTTCTTCCGATGTATGATTCGTTGAATGTTCTGTTTCTTCTCTCGTAGCAAATATGAAAAGTGCCACAAACAAATAGAAAACAAGTGGAAATTACGGAATCGATTCAGCTCCAACTACTCTTCTTCATTCAAATTTCCCTTTCTCAATTCAAAATTCCATCTTCTTTCAGATTCTGCCCTTTGTGATACTTCTGCCAATTCATCTGAAATGGATCTTCTCACTCGTTACTATTTCGATGTGGCGACACAAGAATGTTATCCATTTGGAGTACAGAAATGTGGAGGAAATCAGAATCAGTTCAATAATCGATTGGAATGTCAACAGTTCTGTAAAACTTCTGAATCCTCGTAGTTGTTATTTTCAATTATTTTCTACCATCGGGTCTTTTTTCTTGTGTTCTATCCCATCTGTACATTCTGTCCACACAGTTCTACGGGTTTCCCAAATAAATACTTTATTACTTTCTTTGGCAATTGACTTTGAAAATGGAAGGAATTCAGTTTGCACGGAGAAATCAACAACGAAAAAGCTTTAACCACAAGGAAATAACTTATTTTGAAACGATGAATTTTGATCTTAATAAATATCACATTTTCCCAAGTTCCGATAGTGTCCCTTTAAACGTAGATTCCAACCCAAAGAAGAAGGAAAACCGATCCAAATCCGAGAAAGACCGATGATGTTGCAGCCATAAGGATCTCTTTGACCAAGTTGCGATTGTACTTTGTCGATGTCACCTGAAATCGAAGCGTCAGCGGGTCCAGAACCTGAAATAATTACCTGAAGCATAGTGAATGAGGCGAGAAGAAAGAGGCCGATTCCGCAGAGCAAGATGGTAAGAGCTGGAAGGCTCGAGAATTGCACTGGAGCAATGTACTTGTCCATTTTCGAGATATCCATGTCGAACTTCTGTCATAATACATAGGAAATGAAACTTGTACGAGAAAAAATAGTTTTGATTCGAATGAACGAAAATAATTGGAAAAATTGAAAAAATGAATGTTTGGAAATGTGTTTCATTAGAAGATGGGAAAGTGAATTAATGTGTTCGAGCTCAAAA
This sequence comes from Caenorhabditis tropicalis, assembly GCA_016735795.1. Lineage (NCBI taxonomy): Eukaryota > Metazoa > Nematoda > Chromadorea > Rhabditida > Rhabditidae > Caenorhabditis > Caenorhabditis tropicalis. The sequence goes on along the minus strand of CM028618.1, from coordinate 9,148,074 downwards.
ATCGAAATGTACAGTTACTTCTACATGGCGTTTTCATGTTATTTACATCGCATTAGAAAGATTATTTCATGACAAGATTGGAATTCACTGGGAAAGAACAATAGATATCTACATCGTTTTGGTTAGAATTCTCTGTCCGGAAAAGCGAGTGGAGCAACAAGTGTCCAGCAGTAGAGTCCAACGCATGCCCACGAAGAAACGATCTTAACCCAGACCGATGCCATGTTCGAATTTAAATGGGATAAATCGTTATCAGGTCTGGAAATTTAATTTTTGTCAAAATAATGCGTGGAAACTTACTTATACCAAGAAGTGAGTGTCATCATAACATAAAGCGAGGCAAGAGCAAACATGAAATGGAAGAAACTGTAAGAATAGGCGACACCGTCTTCTTCGTTATCGTACACACGTCTGGAGGTTTGCGACTCCGTATCGTCAGCTGGAAATATTCATTAACTGGTTTTATATGACAAAAAGTAACCAGGACTACATTGGGAAAAATAAAAATCTAATAAAAACTAAACGAAAAAGGGAAAATGACATGCACGAACCACCATTTTTAGACGAACTTAGTTGCATTGCTTCATCAGAGTTGTTTCCTCCTCCCGTGATTTTTCCGAGTGAAGTATTTGATGAGTTGCGAATCGACGCATATAGAAGACATGCAAACCATAAGAACAGCGAAACAATGGATTGAGCTGGGAGTGGAATTCCGTAATGCTCTCCTTTATCTTTGTGTGATGGATCAGTAGAGTTTCCAGTGAAAATACTGATGAGAGAAGGATTGCATTGTTTGTCTGGATTATTAATCAGAGCAGCCCAGGTAAGATACATCACATATCCAGTTATCATAACGGCTTGAACAAGACCAGACCGTGGAGAAACTTCTTGAACCGCAGGTGCTAAGGATAATGCAGTGAGCCCAACACAGAGCAGTGTGTTGAAAATTATGAAGAATCTTGGCAGCCCACATCCTTCACCAGTTGTGTAGAAAATGAACATAATGATGACGGCTACGAGTGCAAGAGCAAATCCTCCGAATACGGTGATAAGGAGTCCAGCATAGCAGTAGTTCGAATCGCTTTCTTCGTAGGATTCCACCCAGGCTTCAGCCACTCCATGAGCGAAATCTACGATGAGGATCAACTGGATGAGAATGAACATGAAACCTCCGAGCAGACCGAGATACATTAGAGCTGAAAACATGTTCTTGAAATCATGTGATACAAGTTTGAAGTATGACTTACGAGTGGCAAGACTTTCACTACGAATGAAGAAAAATCCAACAATCAGAAGGCCAAGAAGAAGATATTTGAAGAACCAGAAGCCATTTTGAATAGCTGAGCGACCGTCTTCCGAATCTTTAACCCCCATCATGATAAGCATGAATAAAAAGAAGAAAGAGGCGGTTGCTGCACAAACACGATAGACAGCCTGGAATCCTGTGGCATGAGCGCAGCTGATGCCTGCATACTCGTTTAACCCTTCACAGAACCATTTATTCTGTAATAATTGAAAGATTTTCAAAGGATTCGAATTTGAGTTATACCTCAGCAAGTTTATTCTGAATTCCAGGGAGTAGCATGATGCAAGAAAGGAATGTGCTGGCGAAAAGCATCAATGCGTACATTATCCGAGTAGTAGTCGAGCTTTTGGTAGTTGGACAGATAGAACAACATAGCGAACAAGCTGCACTGCCAAAACAACATGCTGACTAAAAACTGATGAAAATCTTGACATCTCGTGTCGAATCTACAGAACTTACCGAAGCAGCACACATCGGTGCCGCAAGCAGAGCTCCCATGTTACTGAAAAATTAAATTTCGCAAACTGATTTCTAGAAATGCGTGAAAACGGAAAGCACGACATTATATTTTTAATTGGTTGATAAAAATGTGAATAACAATGAATTACTAAATACTTTTTGTGAAAAGAAAACCAAAATCAAATTGATTGCAAACTGGTTTGTTCAATGCAAAAAGGAAAATCATGTGGAAGTGCGACGAAATCTTGGCGCTTTTTTCGCGTCGTCGATATCGAGAAGTACGCCAACAACGCCTTGACGCGATGAAAATGATGATTTTTGAAAAGAATTCGCTTCTCATTCGTTTTCGTTTGTATTATGTTTAATAAATGAGTTAAATAAAAACAGACTTGTAAAATTTCGGGCCGGCCCGCCAAGGCCCGGGCAAAATTCTCGAAGCCCGGAAGAAAAAATGACCCCCTTTCAACCCAATTTTCCGACCTTTTTTTGGCTAAAAAGTGTTCAAAATGACTTTTTCTCGAACGATATTCCTTAATTTCTCCAACGCGCGTAATTTAAGATCGGAAATCAACAAAAAAAATTTCGGTCAAAAATTCAAAAAATTTCGATTCTGAACTCCCAGTGGAACACCGGGCCCGCCGGGCCGGGCCGGGCTCGGGCCGGGCTCGGGCCGGGCCGTTACAAGTCTGAATAAAAACATTAATTGAATTTTACCTTTTATTCAATGTAGTATCTGTATTTATTTGTTACAGATGGCTCTTCTGAAACTCTCCAAGACCCGTGAAGATGATTTGCTCCGTGACAGCACATCTGAACAGCAAGATGTATTTGTTCAGGCAGCGGCTGCCGAGAAAAAAGATACTGAGGCACCAAAAATGGTTAGACTTTATACATGTAATATGAAATTCATTATTCGAGTATATTTCAGCCTAACAATGTAGTTGCTCACGAGCTTCTCGCTGAAGGATCAAGAATGAACCCAAAAATCGAAAATTTCCTCAATGCTCAGCGTCTTCTCTCTGGAAATGCTCAAACTGAGCAGCGTATTCTGTAAGAAAAAAATAAGGAAAAAATTGAACAAATATTTTCAGTGAGCTGAATTCTGCCGCCCAGATTAACCGTGGTCCAGATGGAGTGTTCCAGTCGTCCCGTCTCCATTTCGATATGCTTCTCAACCGTGATGAATCCATCTTCCCATCTGATTATCTCAATTTCGACGCCAAGATGAAGCGCTAAGTACCTTTGGACTCATATTCATACGCCCATTATTATTTATACAACTATCTTTTTCCCGTGATTATCGATAAATTATTCTGTGTCAATTTTGTTCACGAAAAAAGACAAGCTGTTGAAGAAACAAGAAAATCTATCTCACAATTCCATTCTGCCGTTTTTTAAACTGTCACATTCAGAAAGATGATGCCCCGAATGGGACCTCCGTCGACGGCGCGACAGGACAATCCCCTTTATGTTTCATTTCGTAATCCTCAATGGCCACCCAATTTCATCAACAGAGATAATGTGCTGGATTATTTCTGTAATCAAGCAAACACATTCTATGAAATGAATTCCTGCAATCAACAGATTAAAATGCAAAATATCACAAATCGTTCGGTTGAGGAATGTCTACGGACAATGCAAGGAGTTCAATACGTTGTGTGGTACGCTCAACCACCACTGTTTATCATCTGCAAGCAAAGGCGGAACAATGTCAATAATGGTGAAAGATTTTTTTTTCTGAAACTTCAATAAAAATATGACTATTTGAATATTCGAAAATGTAAAATGTAAATAATTTCAGTTAGTCCTATCTCCTATTACTATGTCGTAAACGGAAGCGTACATCAAGCGCCGGACATGTACAGTCTTATTCAATCCCGACTTCTCGGCGCTCTCGAACCTCTTCGAAATGCTTTCGGTGAAGTGACCAATTATTCTCGTTATAACACTGCTAAAGGCTACTATTGGGAATTCAAAAACAAACCAAACGTAAAGAAGCGAGAAGAAGAGAAAGTTTGTGAACAAAACTTTATAATCAAAATGTTTTTTTTAAAAATCGTTTTCAGAAAGATGACGAAGATGATAAATTAGAAGAGAGAAGCACAAACTTCCAAAAGAATAGAACACTAATGCTCCTCAATCAGTTGTTCACTGAAATGCCATCCGATGATGCTCTCGAACGGGAAGAAGTAGAAGAAGAAGCCGCTGAAAAACCAGAGGAAGCTTCAGCATCATCGACAACGGGGGAACCCAAATTCGCTGAACCAGCGGCCAGAGCAACAACCAAATAATAAGGTATAATCTGGTTGTACATATGCATATTCAATATGTTTTTTTCTTATGTTGTTTGATCATTCCAAATGAATAAATAATCAAGAGCTTTATTCATTTAAAGACTTATGAGAAATCACTTCTGTTCTCCTCCGCGCCCTCTTTTTTGATGTTTGTTCTGCATCATTTTCTGGAATGCAGAACGATCAGATTCAGTAAGAGTGCCGAGCATCGCATCAAATTCAGCCTTTCCTGCATCACGATTCCCTCCTCTTTGTGGCTTGTGACTCTCCATGAAAGAAGAAATTGTAGCTACACCAGCTGCAGAGACACCAGCAGCAGCCATTTCAGATTTCATTTGTTCCGCTGGTAAACCATATCTATTTCGGTTTCAAAGAATCTTCAAAACTTACGGTTGCGATGGGCAAAAGCGAAAACGGCCAAAGAAGCGAGAACGAAAAGAGTTTTGAACATTTCGATTCAGTTTGATTTCATTCATCCGGAATTCAGTTATATAGAAAACTGGTGGAGGCTGATGTTTTGATAACCCTCATTCCAAGTTTATGGGTTATCTGTACTGGTTTTCTGCGGAAAGATCAGCGTCAAAATGGGAAACTCTATGAGTTCGACAGATACTTTTTGCTTCGAACCTTTGAGTACTGTGTTAGAACGGCGCCTATGATGAAAAATTATCAAATCGGTAAATGAAGAAGACGAACAATGTATTACTAAATTGATGGCTTTTCACGGAAAACCAGATGGTCAAACTCCATTTCGAAGGTTTCGAAAATCACCGACAGATTCGGGCAGACCGTTCACGGGTTTGGCGACAAACGTGCTGACAGAAACAAAAAATAAAATTACTTTTTTGCTTTAATTCTTATTTCATCACGGTTGGGAGATTATTTACTTGGCCCGGAAAAGCGTTTCGAGAAGTAACGTTCGGAAGATTAGCCGACATTTGCTCATTCCCCCACAAGTTCTGTTTCCGGTCCAGTTAACCGACGAGCTCTTTAAAAGTTAACCGAATGTCTTTTCATCTATTTAAAGAAATGCGTTTAATGCTTTGAAAATACAAGAATAATGATGGAAATATTTATCAGAAACTAAAACGATTAAGCGTTCATAAACATTCATCCGACAAGAAAAATGGTATGATTGTCGTCTGCTTGTTCAGAGAAGAATCTCTCCAATTCATTGTTAATGATTCTTTTAATCGACTGTTTGTCTTCTATGCTCAACATTGATAGAAATTCACGAAACTCTTGTTTCAATTCTCCGGGAGTGATGTCTTCAGAACGGTCCTGTAAAAGATCATTTTGTTATTCAGCATAAAAATGTGTTCTTACCTTGAACAAAAAATCAGTTATTTCAGCCGCTCCATTTTCAGAAATACCTTCAGAGAGCAATCCGCTTCTTATTTCTTCTCGAGAGAAATCAACTTCTGGAGAGTTTGGACGAGCCATTACTATAGTCAAAGCAAAGAAAACTATAGTGAATTTCAGAAGCATTCTGATTTTTTTCATTCGTATTCTATCTGAATCCACACGTTTTATCCATATTTGATTATTAGGTTTTCGAACGACTCCCGGTTTTCCTATAACATTAGTGAGCTCATCATTTTTTAGATGACCAATCCACGGATCAACCAATGAGCAATTCACATTTTAGACTCTTTTTGTTGAAAACAACAAGTGTGAAAACATGTTATGACAGTGAACCAGATTAATAGAGATTGTCGGTATTTGAAAAGAATCACCCGAAAAGGTTACGGGGAAAGACCAATTTCTGGTTTGGAAGATTGAGTGTTTCCGATTATGATGATGATGATCGATGGCCGTTCGCCTGATGATGAACTTTCAAAGGAATATTCTAGCATAATTCAGATTGGAAGATTTTTTTTAAACAGCTGAAAACTGATTGGAATGATTCGCCACTTAGTTCTTAAAACGGGAAGAAAATAATACGGAGCCAGAAAATCCTTGTGCATGAAAAAAGGTTCCAACATGGAACAGTCTAGAACCCAATTGGCTCGACAATTATGTTATACTATAATATAATATGACATGTGTTATTCTAACTCACAGATCCGGTTCTCCAGGGTTCCTGTGATTATAATTCTCAAGAGACAAACAAATATTCTTGCCAAATAATGAAGTTCTGACCTCTTCGAAGATTATCCCAACTTTTTAATTCACACGTCATTCCCATGACTAACTCTCGTCTTTCTCTCTCTCTCTCTCTCTCTCTCTCTCTCTCTCTCTCTCTCTCTCTCTCTCTCTCTCTCAAAACAAAGGGATAAACGGTGTGCCAGACATCAAAATATCTAACCGTTTGTCTGTTTTTGTGCCAATCTCCGGATAATTGGCCATGACGAACCGGCACGTTATTTTTTCGTTTCGGAAGCGTAACAAATTACAAACCAGTTATAGTCTCCGCCTAAAATTCAGAGAGAACTTTTTGTATAAATTGATGGCTGAAATTCTGAAAAAAACATCAACTTTTTCTTATATTTTTTAAATAAATCAAAAAATCAATTTTCATTTAACATAACAATTTCAGAAAATGTGTAAATTGTTCATTGCTGTGGTTCTTCTCGCTGTCGCCACTTTTGCTGCTCCACCAGCTCCACCATCTGGTAATTTTGAATCACATTCAGAAACTTAGACTTTTTATTTTCAGCTGATGAAGTGAAGGCTCAACTTGTTTCTGCCGGTCTTTCTGAGAAAACTGCTGCTGGAATTGTTGATATCGGAGAGAAATACAAGGATCAACTTGAAGCAGCAAAAGGAAATCCAGATTCCGCAAAGAAAGTTTTCGATGAAATCAAGACGAAGACAGATGAATACATCAAAAATCAACCAGAATCCGATCAAACCGCTTACAACAGTTACATCGAGAAAATGAAGAAACAATTCGAGGGACACTCTACTCCATCTCATTAAATTGTATTCATTATTCAATGTTTTCTCTGTTTCAGAGTAATTTCTCTTTGTCTTTTTGTATTGAATGAATCAAATCTTGTATTTTATGACGATACAAACTACATAAATCAAGAATGAAATATACCAGGAGAAGTTTCAAGAACACTACAATTTCTTTTGAGATTACATAATCCCAACTGATAAGCGAGAGGATTCTGAAATTCACAATTTTGCGTTTGAAACTGTAGCTGTAATGTGTATTTTCATATATTCAAATGTTTTCAAGATTAAATGGCGGGGAATCAAAATTTCAAAAAACCATTTCCACACTATAGGATAATCCTTCTGCAAAATCTCTCTGATACAGTAATCCTTTCCGTATATGTATACTTGTCTTCTTTATGATAAAAGTTTCATGATCTGAGTTATTGTTATCGAATGTTTAAACTTGACTGAGGATAACTTCGTTAAGGAATTCTGTTTATATTTATGTTATAAGCATTATCTAGATTATCTAGACACAGGAAGAAGCCTTTCACGGTATTGTTTGAGTCTGAACTGAACCATAAAACGAAATTAATGTTACTAGTTTATTTCAAGAAATGGATATTCATTCAGACAAATTTAAGCGCTGGCAGCTCCGGCAGCCTCCTTGTGAGCCTTGAATTCCTCCTTCTTCTTCTCAATGAATGCGTTGTAAGCGGTTTGGTCAGCTTCGGATTGGGTCTTGATGTAGGCGTCAGTTTCAGATTTGATAGTGTCGAAAAGCTTCTTTCCAGCCTCATGATCTCCCTTGGCTGCTTCGAATTCACTCTTGTGATTCTCTCCGATGGCAACGATTCCAGCGGCAGCAGTCTCAGAAACTCCCGCAGCGGTCAGTTGAGCTTTGATCTCATCAGCTGAAAAATAAGAAAAAATGAATGGGAAAGAAAGAAAAAATGTCACCTGATGGAATAGTTGGATGAGCGTAGACGACAGCGAGAAGGGCAACGGCGACGAAGAGTTTACACATTTTGAAAGTTGAATTGAATTGAATTGAATTGATGAATATACTGAGTGGCGCCTAGTTTTTATACCGATTGGTTTGTGTCGACGCGTAGTGATTAGTGGGTGGGTACAGAGGACACAAAAACGATTTATTCTGGAATCCGGTCTGAAGTTTGAATTGGACTACATACGACAACCGTGGTTACTCATAGTGTGATTTGTTATTTTAACGTTCAGGTCACAGACATTGGCATTAATTGAGGATCAAATAGATGAGACTACTATAGTTTTTATATCATTCAGATCAGATGGAACATGGAAGTGATCATGATCATGTATGATTATGCTGTCAGCTTTCTTCTCCAAGAACATTGAATCCGAGTTTCAGGCTTAACCTCTGATTCAAAAACTTTCAAAAATTACATTTATTTTCCGACTTCAGTGCTCTGAAAACTTCCGAAGTTCGCTGTTATTGATTTCATTAAATTCAGTTTTTCAGTGATATCAGTAAAAGTTCTGTGGCCACGTATTCTTCCGACTTATTCTTTTCAAATTACACGAAAATTTTCCAAACCAGTTGTATTCATTCTGGTCCAATTGAACTTTTTTTTTTTTTTAATCCCTCGAATAATGTAGAATCTACAACGATCACTACTTTTTTTTAAAGTACGGTTTTAAAAATACTAATTAGAAAACCACTTGCTGGAATAATTGAAATTTTAATAAGCTAAACAATTATTTTTATTATTTTGATGATTATTTTTCTTTCCTCCAATAATTTTATTCATCAATAAAAGCTTCAATCTTCTGAGAATTATACTCTGAAATGCATTCGAGACACCCACCCATTTTTGCAAGAAATGTATGAGGGCGCGGCGAGTTGCAACTTCGCGGCACAGTTTTCCCGTGAATTTCTGAATACTTTTTTCTTTTTTCTGTTTCATCGGTCAAAATGAACAAAGCAATTATCAAACTTCCTTTGGCTATTGAAGAAGATGTTCACAATGAATTCAGAATGCACGCTAAGCTTATGCTAACGGAGGTATTTTTAAAAAATCAAACAACGCGAAAAAAAATATTATAGCTTGGAAAGTTTCAAAGTAAACAAGATAAAGATGGATCCATTCGTCGAACACTTCAGCCAATCAGCAAGTAAGAGTTTCACTAACGCGTCATTGAAAATTTTCTTTAATTTCAGAACCATTTGCGCCTTTCTCAATACTGATGGAGGCCGTCTCTTTCTCGGTGTCAATGACGACAAAATGATTAAAGGGATCACAATGAGCAAGAATATGGTTTTTTTTGTAGTAAAACAATAGAAAGAAACTCAATTTAGATATATCACTTCTTCGGCTCTCTCCGTCACATGTGCGAAAAATTCAAGCCATTCAGTCCGATTTCCCGAATCAAAGTGTCTATTCTTGAGGTGCTCCCCATGGATGATAAAACAAAAGTTAAACTTAGAAAAGTCGATATGGACAAAGAGGAAGTGTCAGATTTTCCAAAGCTTGCAAATCACAGTGTCGGAGGTTTCTTCGTAAGTTCATAATCAGTCTCAAATGAAAACTTCTACCGATTTAGTGCGATTGTTTCAAAGAAATCAACCAAGCCGCTACCAAGCAATACTTATTCATTATTCAAGTCGATGCGCCGGATAAAGACGCTACAACTGTAATATATCAAAATGAGGAAGGTCTTGCATATCGGTATAATTCATTCTTCTAAAATTTTACCTTTACACTTTTTTTGTAGTCGTCGCCTCGCTTCCAACAAATGCGTCTATATTGACGATCTTCGTCGAATGATGCACGAAAGAAATCGAGTATTTGTAGATCTACACGACGAAGTTCGTCATGAAATTGATCGATTCATAAAGTTTAATTAATTTTTAATGCATAAAATTCATCAGAAATCAAGTGAAAACTGGTTTAAATTAGAAACTCATCAATACGGGAGTATGAATAGTATTCACTGAGAGGGAAGTATAAGAAGAGAATTGATTAGGCACTTGGAGTCGAGTGGTGTCCGTGATGCTGGGTCTTCTTTTTCTCGACGAACTCCTTGTATGCGGCTTGATCAGTACTTGATCGAGTTTCCATATATTTATCGACCTCACTATGGAACTCGTGGAATGCTGCTTTAGCCGCTTCACGATCAGTTTTTCCTTGTTCAAATTGGCTCTTGTATTTTTCAGCAAGGCTCAGGATTCCATCTGCCGCTGTTTCAGAAACTCCAGCCGAAATGAGTTCAGCTTTTGCTTCCTCCGCTATAAACTTTCCTTTTTTATGAAGAAAAACTATATTAAATATTACCAGTTGGCATATGGCCGGCATAGACGATAACTGCAATACAGGCGACGGCAATGAGGAATCTGCACATAGTCAACAATGAGAGTAAATCTACTGAATGGACGAATACGACAATAGTTTTTATACGAGTATCGAGTGTAACTGATCTCTAGACTAGTTTTCATATGAAATTTTCACTGAAATTGATCATTCTGGTGGTGATTTTTTAAACTGGCATATATTCAGAACGATCGAGATATAAAAAAATCTTGTTTCGGATTTTAAAAAGGTTACATGAATTTTATGACTCAAACATGATGATAAATAGGAAGAAGAAAAGAACGGATAGAATACATTCATTGTTGTTTTTCTAAAAGTTCAGAATAATGCACTTGGGTGCAACACGTGTTGTTGTGCGTAAAGTAAGTATCAAATGGAAAACATAATGTTCATTTTGAAATGAAATTCTTTTCAATTTTAACATATTTTCTCATTCTTTTGGGTCAAATACTCAGTTTAAAGTGCTACAATGGTAATTAAGTTTCGACTCGGAACGGTATGTTCGAATTCATTCGAGAACTTTCAGGAACTCTGAAAACGGAACTATCTACTGTTGAGTGTAGAAATAGACAATGTGTCAAAATAATTGACATCGCTGGATCAGCTAAATACGGTTGTGATATGCTGAATGAATGCGGAAGAGCTCTTGAATATACCGGAGTGAGCCAATTACATATTTCATTAGAAAACTGAATGAGTTCAGAAGATCATATGTCCACCGACTCCTCATTTGATTCATGGAAAAACGTGTTGCTGTGAAACGGATTACTGCAATTTAGCGAAGTCTAATTTTAGATTTTTTCTGCTTTTCGGATTAATCTTGTACTTTATTTCTGTCATGATTATTGACTAATGAATGACGGAGGTTTTGATCTTTCAATCTGAAGGAAACATAAATATATATATATACAGAAATAGATAAGTGACATCAACTGATTTGTTTTTTGAATTCTGTCAAATAGTAACTTGGATCCACTTGAATACTTCTCGTCAACGAGGATTTTTGTTTTGAATCGAGCTGCAAAAACAAGTTATGAATGAAGGAAGTCGTTTCAGACTGACTCACCTTCTTTAGAGAATAATATGTATATACGGAGAGAAGAATTCCATAAGTTGGTACAAAATGAATTACTTCAACGAGAGCAAAGTACGTTGGTCTTCTCATATTTGGAGCATTGAAATGAAGAGTTGTCCCAATGAACGAAAGGAAAAAGAAAACGAAACAATTTGCATTAATGAACATATTAAGTGCTCTGATTGATCGAATTCCCTGCTCAAGAGTATAACGAGTACTCAGTGTTTGCAACTTTTGATTGTTTCTCCTCTTCTGAAATATCATTCATTATCAGTATATCAGTTTATCAATAAAAACAACTCACTCTAGTTTGCACTTCAAGATACCAAAATATCAGCCTACATATACATTGCCCAACCATAACAACATATAAAGGAGCATTGATTGTCCAGACGGAACCATGACCGGATGCAAGGGTCTGGCAATAATAAAGTGTCACATTCGGAACTGGAGTGAATGAAGCGTCGAAGTAGAGTTTGAAGAGAAAAGCAAAAGCAAGAAGAAGTTGTAAAAGTCCAAGGAGTATTCCGAATCCTTTTCCACACATTTCGTATGTTGAGTTGTAGAGAAGAGCTACTGAACGTTCAATTACAAGACTCGTAGTGCACATTGCTGCAAGAGCCATTCCGAAATTATAGAGTCCTCTAACAATGAGACATCGATAGAAGTTCGGAAGAGCATCACATCCAGTGTTTGTAAAATAGTTCACGAGATCAAATGAATGGAGTCCAACTCTGAAATCATATGGTTCCTCTGAATGTGATCACTGACCAGATTGTGCGCCCAGAGTGAAACTAACTCAATTTAGACAATAGCGTACCAAGAAGACAGAAACAAAGCATTTTTTCTTTTTTTATCTAGAGATTCTACCACATCTGGATGACATCTCATGTTCTTCATAACATATAATTTCACAAGGATTACTCATTCCTTAATTTCATACCTTCCTATGGAGTGAGCGAGAAGAGCAAATATGTGAACTTTAATTTGAAGTCTGGTGTTCCGATGGAATAATTGTTGAGTATTGATATAGTATAATGCAGTGAACAACACGGGAAACGAGACAAATGTTATGAGAAGATTCACCACAAGAGATAACCGTAACCATAAAGAATTGGTCATTTCCGTCATTTCATCACAGTCGGACATTCTGAATTAGTATAGTTAACTGGCGGAGAAGAGAAGAAAACTAAATGAAGAATGAGCAAGAGTGAAGGCGTGAGTCGTGTGATAAGTGTGATTTGAACTAATCAGTCATCCAATTTGTAACCCTCCTGGGGTATTCGGGAATTTCTGATGCTCACGTAGAAGAAAGAGAGAAATGTGGGGGAGGAGGTCGAGAGAAGAATGAAGAAAAGGAAGAAAATCTTCATAGAAGGTAAGAAAAACGAGGACAATAGTTGGGAAATGAGGCCAACTGAACTCTCTTGCTTGCACAGAGTCCGAGTCCAATTGAAAGCGGATGAGCTTCTGGTTTCCGGTGGAGAAAAAGAGAAAAGAGAAAAAGAAAGGGACTCGAAAGATGTATACTTACAATATAAATATTTGAAACAAATCCATCTGAAAAATGGATGCTAACTCCAAAGTCACGTGTGGGCGAAAACAAGAGATACCAGTAAAAAGAAACAAAAAAGAATGAGAAGATGAAGATGAGTGCTTTTCGAGTTCCTGCCACGCGGAATTGAAAATGAGCTGACATAGTTGTGTCTCTATTTGGATCCCTTGTCAAAAAGATAGAGGAAGAGAAGCAGCTATCCAGAAAGAAGATGTCTAATTCGAAGAATTTTCCACTTTTGTGCAGAAGATAGAAACAGATCAAAAGGTCACAAGACATTAAAACATAGAAAAAAAAGAAACATGTTTCTCAGATATCTGCTTTTTTCCCTCGTTTCCGCTGTAAATTGACGTTTTGATGTCTTGGATGAAATGCTTTTTGAAATGAGACGCAAAAAGAGAAAAAAGAATAAAAAGCGAGAAAACGAAAAAAAATGAATGGGTTACTCGTGGCTAAGAAAAAAGAAAACAGATTCTTATCTGAAAATTAGTAGATAGACGAAATCGAGAATCATTTTCGGAGAAAAACGAGTTCCCGAGCAAGAAACCAAAAGTCTACGAGGAAGTATATTCGTTGAACCATGTCCGTCAAATATTACGTTTTCAGAGAGATAATGAAATCAGAATTAGAGTTCACCGATTCCTTTGAAACTTCAAAAAAGCTCGAACTAATGATAGAATTTTCATTCAAAAAACCGGTCAGCAACGAATCTTCTTTGCAAATCTTGAAACCGAATACTTAAAAAGCACAGTTGATGCATAATCCATTTGACAAGAACGTCATTCGCTTTCTACGTTTCGTTCTTTGAAAAGAAAATCGTGCGTGTAGCTTCCAAAACAATAATCCTTTTTGAAGTTCTCTCATCACTCATTTCTCAGCTTTTTGTTGTGAGAAACGGAATACGCAACTCTTTTTTTTGAGAAATGAAAACTTCCATCATTCAAAGATCCGCATCATCATTAACCTCTGTCTAAAAGTCTAGATCAAATCATAACGTCCAAATGTCTTTGAACAGACTTGTTACTTCCTAATGACATCTTCATTAGTTCTGTTCGTTCTGAAACTGCACGGGCCGTCAGTTTTGTAGTTTCTTGCCTCTCGAGAAAACACAATTTCCTGTTATTTGAACGTTATCAGTGGTTCTTTCGTTTTGAAACTACGCGTGTAGTCTCAAAGAACTACAATATGTTGATGTTCGATTCGATGTGTTAACAGAACAATAATTATTCTTTCATATTTTCAAAAATACTGTGATGTTTCTCATATAAATTATAAACCAATGATATCTCCTTTGTCTCATAAATCATGTTAACACTCCGTTGAACTGCTTGGAGTACCATAATGATCTGTCCAACTCGATACGAATGATCATCATTTATCCTCACGTTCTTCTCATAATCAGTTAGCTCTTCTATTATTTGTGATCTCATCGTTTTACACATTTCGATGCAATCGTCAGATTGATCTTGTAAACCTAAAAGAAGCAGAAACATTTAAGAGAATCTGAATAAAAACTGACCGAAATCATAAAATATCAAAGCAGTTACAATCAGAAATTCAGGAAGATCAAGTTGAATATCATCCAAATTCATCTTCAGAGTTTGTCGATTCAATCTCCAGTAAGGACGGAACACTCTGCAATTCTTTTCTTCGAAACTTTATTTCCGTCGATAACTAACTCTGCAGCAGCAATTCCATTTTTATCATCGACATCATCTGGATTATGGTAGTATTCTTCTATTTTGTTCTCGTCGATGTAATCTCCACTTGGAAGATAGAATAGTTCGCTATCTGAATATTAAACTAGTATATAGTCATTCATGGAAACTGAAGAAACTCACTTGTTGATTTGTATCCGCCTTCCAGCAGCATAAAAGGAACCATGAAGTGAATATGGAGCAGTTTCTGAAAATAAAGTTGTTTGTGTAACTCACTAGTTTTGCTCAAAAACCTGTTGCTCCTTTGAGACATCAGAACATTCCAATGCCACAATCAAATTTTCTAAGACTAAAGGGATATCCGTATGAAACACGTCATTCATTCTTCTGTAGTTACTGTTTTGAGGAATATGATTCTGCTGAAAGCAACAAAAACTGATACTTGCAAAGAAGTAGTTGATCTTACCGTAATATTAAATGATTTTCTTCTTGCGTCTTGAAGTTTCTCATACGCGTTTTGAAGTTTTTCCAAAACGCTTCCAGATTCTGAAGTGGATGCTTCGCACTCTTCTTTCGACCCGACTCCCTTCTTATAGTTTTGATTGTTTTTAGCCAGCCTAGAGAGAACTGCCGATTCTTTCATTCCCATTTTTAGACATTTATCATATCGACAACTGGCACAAAGTTTTCTCATTCCAGTATCAACATTACACTGACGATCACATCTTCGAAAAATGTTTCGACGTCCGGCGACTTTTCGACGGAAGAACGCTGCACACGCTCTGGAAATTTGAAAGAATAAAACACATTTTTAGAATCTTTTGGTGATTTAGATGATCTTTGAACTGAGATTCATTGTACCAGATTCAAAATATCTACTTCTTTGACAACTTCCAACCTTAATTAGAAGAAGAACATACCTGCATGAAAGTGCACCGAAATGAAGAGAATCTGCCGAGTCTCCACAAATAAGACAAGTTTGTGATGACGGCTGCCGAATCATCTGAAAAACAACCGAATCTTTCAGAGAATTCTGAAGAGAACGATACAGACATAATTTACGGTTCAACTCAAAAAACGTCGGCCTGGGCGAAAGACAAATAGAGAGAAACGGCAAGTGCACGTGCTTATTTTACCCGATAACATATGTCTCAACTCTATTGATTTTCATTTATTTTCTGCCCTACAAACGTAGTCATTTTCATCACGACACTAATCATTTTCCTTTTTTAATTTGCCTGTTAGACAAAGAAAATCAGTCTCAATAACACTCGGAAAGGGTAATTTGAAACAAGACGAACGGTCAAAACGAATTAGTTGAGTAGAAAATGAAAGAAGAGAGGATAGAATACTGAAAAGATGAAAAAGATAGAGATAGTATAGGCGCAAAAAGAGAATCAGAATGTCAGGAAATGAGAAATAGAGAAATAGTTGATTGTCCTGATGTTATGTTCTTTTTCAGGTTGATCTTTACCTTTTATATCCTCTACTGTTGAATTAAAAAAGTGAAAAAAAAACAAGTTTACTTATTGAAAAACGGTAATTTTGATCATTAATTATTCATGTTTTCAGTGGTAGGATGGCGAAGAAAGTCTATGTTATTGAACAATTGAAACATATTTTTCTATATTTGAGAACTTATTGAATGTTCTTGTTTGCGAAAGGAGTAGACGTTCTTTGTGTTCAAAAAGTTCAAAAGTTCAAATACTAATTTCTTGGTTTCAAAAAACCGATCAGTTATCACAAAACACAGTAAACTTTATTGACAAGAAAACGAACGAAAAAAGTTCCCATTATGCAATTTTATTAGCTCATTCTCAAAAAAAAAAAACTCTTCGCCTATTACTTTCGGTCACAAACCACTCTTTCCTCCGTCTCTTATATTTTTTCAAACACGAATTAAATCAACCGGCCGACGGGGCTACCTCCCTTTCCTTCTCTCTCTCCTCTTTTGACTTAATCAGTTTTTTCCCGTCAATATTCAAAAATTCAGACAAATTGTCAAAAAAACATGACGTCGAACTGTATGGTTTGTGATGGGACTTCTGCTCAATATCACTTTGGAGCAACTGTTTGTCGAGCGTGTGCCGCCTTTTTCAGAAGATATGTGAACACAAAAAAGTTGACAATTTTGTGTAACTGTTTGGCAAAAAAAGGTGAGAAAAAAATAGAATTTAGAAAACTCAGGAAACATAGAATTATATTTATAAAAATTGAGAGTGCTTAAACCCAAGTCGGAGACCCATATCTTATTTCAGAAAGTCAATATCCTTGTAGACTATGTCGAATGAAGAAGTGTATTGCAGTAGGAATGGAGAGATCTAGTGCGTTTTATATTTGATCTTATTTTTAGAAAACGAATTATTTTATAGAAGTACAAGGACCTCGAGATATTAATAACCCACTAAAACGAAAAATGATAGAAGGATCATCTTCGTCTTCTTCTTCACCTTCTTCATCTTCTTCATCATTATCTCCAGTTTCTTTCAATTCACAGATTGAAGTGAGTTTTTTAATGTTTTGAAGAGTATTAATTCATAAATGTTTCAGTATGGAATCACTTTTCGAACCATGGAAATTCTTAATTTAATTGCTAAAAACTATCGAAATCTTGAGATTACAAGATCTACAATTTTCAATATGAATCATGAGAAAAATGTTCTCGGAGTGAATCTCTACGAATTGTCATTGGAAGTGAAAACGGACACAAAGTTGCTATGGAAACTTTGCGAAACGACATTTCCCGAATTCAACCGATTGAATCAAAACGATAAAGTGAGCACGCATATTCATTTTTCAATTTGAATCTATTAATTTTAGAAGATCTTATTCTACAACTTTTACGCAAAATGGAGTATTCTGGAGGTTGCAATGTTTTCAGCGAAATACAATGATCCACATAACTTTTATTCTCCATCTGGAGCAATTGCCACGTCTATAAATGACTTTTACTGTAACACAGTCCGAGAGAAAAGCGTTTTGAGCGAAGAAGAAATAATAAGGTAAGGTGTATTCTTTGATGAACAAAGTACAAATTTTTGAAGTTTTTAGAATTTTCGAACCGTACTGGACATATCATTTCCAAAATGTAATCAATCCGTTTGTGAAACTGAAGTTTGACGAAATAGAGAATATGGCACTTTTCGGATTAATGCTTTGGGATGCAGGTGCGTTTTTGATGGATATAACAAAAACAATTGTTTGCATTCTTATAACAAATAGAAAGTGATTTCCAGGTTATGTGAACATCAGCGAAGAATTAGGAGCAACGTGTCATGCAATGAGGAAACTTATTTGTAGAGAACTGAAATCATATCACGAGGAAAATCGAATGATGTCGAATCGATTTTTCGAAACTCTGGATACATTGAATATGGTTGAAGTGATTGCTTGATTGCTGCCTACCTATTGTAAAAATTATCATTTTCAGAAAGCTGAGAATAAATGTCAAGAAGAGATCGAACTATGTGGAATCTACAATTTCGAAGTTGACGAAGACATGAAGAATATTATAATGTGGCAGAAATATTGAATTGATGCGTATTCATTCTGTGAATAAACTACCATATATCTTGATTTTTGTTTTTCGCTCTGCATCGTCACGAACTGGTTGTTACCATGGAGTTTATCGAACAGGTGATTCTATAACAGACTTATTTCTATTTGTTATTTCATTTCATATTCATGGAATTCTTAGTCTGTCTTAGTTCTGGTAATATTTCCTCAGCCTTCGTTTACTTCAAGTCTTTCTTAGAAGTCACTGGCTACGCGTGACGAAAGCTCTGATTCATCTTTATAGGAATGAAGTTTTTGCACGTTCCATTACTTTCTAGTTCAAATATCATATATAAAACACTAGACGACAAGCATTCCGAATGATCACGACCTGGCTTGTTTTTTATTTCAATGAAGAATTGTTTTGCATAACTGATTTATGAAACGTATTTAAAATATAAACATCCAGTGGACATCAAAATTTGAAGAGAAAACGGAAAAAAACGTTAAATCATAGAGATCAAAGAACACAAGGGAAACGCAAAGAAAATGGTGAAACGGATGAAAACGAATTGAAATGAAAATATGATTTCTACATGCACCCTAGGGTCATCTCTCTCTCTCTCTCTCCTCTCTCTCTCTCTCTCTCTCTCTCTCTCTCTCTCTCTCTCTCTCAATCTCTCTTTTCCTTTCATGATCCTTTTCATTCAATCTATGACGTGGCTCTTCATTTTATCATTTCCTTTTCTCTCATTTTCTATCTTTTCAAAATGATTTTTGATGACCGAAATCTTTTTTAACTACACTCGCTTTGATTATATTCTTCAAAGAAAACGTTCGAATATATAGTTGAAAAACTATGGTTTCATTCAACTCATAGTCCTTGAAACAAAACTTTATGATTAATATGTGATGAAACTGATCAATATCAAAATAGGGATCCGTGACTAATGTTACTCCTCTCATCTTTCATTTCAAAAAATTATATTATTATTGACTTAATAATGCTTCTCAGGCTTTGTGTTCTAACTTATCGAAACGTAAAATGTTTTTGTGCAAAGTGTGCAATATAAACACTGCACAGTATCATTTTGGAGCAAAAGTCTGTCGAGCATGTGCTGCTTTCTTCAGACGATATGTATATACAAAGAAACTTGCTATATTTTGCACGTGCGCATTGAGTAAAGGCAAGTTAAGATGACTGAATTATGGTCGCTCTCGAATATAATCATTCGAATCGTGTTGTGCATTTTCATATGTAATTTTATGAACGAGAGCACAAATGTGGTTATTCGAATTTCAGAAAGCAAGTTTCCATGTCGACTATGTCGGATGAAGAAGTGCATTTCCGCTGGAATGCAGCCATCGAGTGAGTTCTCTGATCAAATGAAATCCCAAAAACAATTTATTCTCACAATAGAAGTTCAAGGACCACGAGACAACAATTCAGTTGGCCAGTTGGCAATAGCTGGAAGTGGAACGTTCAGACACGTAGAAAGAATCGAAGTGAGTTTATGTTTATTTGAAGATTGCTATTCAAATAAATCCAATGAATATAATGAATATTCAGTATGATATCAAATGGAAAACTATGGACAGACTGTTCAATGTTGTCAAAAGTCGTGAGCAGTTGGAGTTAAACAGAGAAATTACATTTGACAAGAGAAATATCAGAAGCGATATATCTTTGTATGACATGACTGTCGATTATCAAACTGATGCTAAAATGCTATATAAGTTTTGTGAAACAGCGTTCCCAGAGTTCAAAAAACTTCCTGGTCGTGACAAAGTGAGTGATGTCTTAATCTTTGAGAGAAATAAATGCCATTTATCCGCTGCAGGAAATTCTGTTCAACAACTTCCGCGAGAAATGGCTGACCATTGAGACTGCGTTGAGCAATATAAAGAACAATGATCTGTTCACATTGTATTCTCAATCGGGTGGCTACGTGACGTCAATGGAACGATTTTATCTGGACAGTGCAAAGCCGAATAGTGCGTTAAATGAAGGGAATGTGAGGAAGTGAGTGCGTTAGATTTAGAATTAAAAGAAAGAGAATCTTCAGAATTTTTGAACCATATTGGACTCATTTTTTTCAAAATGTGGTACATCCATTAGCTAAGTTGAGCCTTCAAAATGTTGAAACAATGGCTATTCTTTCAATGTGTTTATGGGATGCAGGTATGAAAACATCTTTTTGAGCGAGCTACTCGGAAGATCTTAATATTTCAAAATTTGAATGTAATTCTACACTCGAATCTACTACTTTTTCAAATCTGATTCGCGAAAATATTTAGTGGAGGGGTTTTGTAGCAGATAGATCACGTATTTCCATCTAAAACAACACGGAAGAGAACAAATATTGAAAAAGAGTTTAGTTGTTACTCTCATCAATTGTTCATCACTATAATTGTCTCTTTTTGAATTTTCAATCTTTACATAGCTTATTTTTCCCCTCGAATAGAGAACGTTTGCACTTTGCCTTTGGTAAATTCTCTTCGTTTTCATTTCGGCACGTCATTCATCGAATAGTATCTAGGACTTCAAAAAACTTCGATGAACGATATCTTGGTCTTTAATCTGTCTAGACGAAAAGAACATATTGATCTCCGTCTCTGATTTCTAATGTATTCTGTCCTTTCTCAAGTTTACGAATCTCTCATCGAGACTCTGCAAGACAAGAAGATGATTGCAGGTTATGTGAATGTGAATGATAATCTCGCGAATATATGCCATGCAATGCGGAAGATTATCTGCCGTGAACTGAGTGCGTATTACGAAGAAAAAGAGAGCCCACAAAACCGATTTTTCGAAACCTTGGACGTTTTGAACTTGATCGAGGTCTGCATTTTCTTCCGTTTGTCTCAATTTCTGTTTGTTGATTTCAGAGAGCCGACAAGAAATGTCTTGAAGAATATCAACTTTGTGAGATGTTTGATTTGAATATGGATATGAGAGCTCTTGATATAAGTTCATGGCAAAAACTGTGAACATTTTTATTTCGAAAAAAAAACAATTATTTTGAAAATGAATATATTTTTCTTAACTGATTTTTCAAAAATTTGAATTGAATGGTTGTTTCCATCTGTTTATTTTCTTGCTTTTGTCATTCATTTTAAGGTTTTACCCATCTGATTCCTTTAGATGTTATGTCCAGTTTGTGGAGCAGATGAAGCAGAATCACATTTTGGAGGAGTTTCGTGTAGGTGAGGACACAAATCATTTCGAATATTGTTTTTACTTTAGAGCATGTGCTGCATTCTTTCGGAGATTTGTGCACACGAAGAAAATAGACATAACATGTACTTGTAAACAGAGATTAGCCTCCTCACATCCATGCAGACATTGTAGAATGCTTAAATGTATTGCAACAGGAATGGTTAAATGTAGTAAGTTTTGAGAGATTTCTAGTTGAGCAATATCTTGTTTTTAACAGAAGTTCAAGCGACAAGAGAGAAAAACAAAATAAAAACGATATGCCTTCCTGGATCTGTATCTTCATTATCACTACTTTCAGTAAGTTTCAGGGAAATGATGAATTATTATAATTACATTTTAGTGTAATATAATTCCTCGAGAATGCTCCAATATAACATGTACTGTATCGAATTGGACGGAAGTTGATAAAAAGAGGAAATGTTTATATGGAGACAGTGTATTCCAAATGAATTTCACTCAATTCTCGAACGTAGCCAAGCCCGATACACTTCTTCTATGGGATCTCGCTGTCAAAATATTTCCCGATGCAAAACTTCTGAGTGTTGCCGATCGACAAGCTATACATTTTAATTTCTTTCCAAGGTGGATGATGTTGGATTCAGCAATTGGATTCTGTTCGAGTTACGAAGAATCTTTGAAATACATCAACTCAAAAGACTACACAGATATGTTATTACATTTCTATGGAACATCAATGTCACCTGAAAAACGATTGAGAGATGATCAAATTATTGAAACTTTCAAACCTTTTTGGGATTTTCATTACTACGAAACCGCGGTACCAATTTTCTTCAAAAAACTTGACAAAATAGAATATATGGCGATATTTCTATTGCTTTTATTTGACGATGGTGAGCAGATAATTCAAATTTCAATTGAATCCATTGGTTTCCAGCATATGCGAACATCAGTGAAGAGGGAGCAACGCTTTGTCGAAATCTACGGAAAGTGATAAAACGGGAATTGAAAGGATATCAGACGGATAATAATTGTTCCGAAATGAGATTTATTGACACAATGGATACTTTACTTCTCTTGGAAAAAGCAGAAGAGAAAATCACTGCGGAAGTTCTCATTTGCGGGGTTAATAACATTAATTTGAATGACGATTTTAAAGCAATCTTTCATGTTAAGAAAATATGATTAAAAGTATTCCATCGAATGCTTGTAAGTTCATGATCCATTCCATTTTCATAATTCAACCTATAAATACTGGGTGTTCATAATAGCCATTTGATAAACCGGTTCATCATCTTTGTATCATTTCTGGTTTTATATGAATCCACACAGTGAAAGTTTAATCTTCTACTTATTTCCAATTTGAAAGTTTTCTCTCATCTTCCTGAAACTTGAACTTTCTCATAGGTCGTTCACTTTTGTAAATGAATGAACTGAATCGATCTGTTTCTCATTTACCATCAAGATCAATCTTTCATGGATCAGTCGGTTATTTAGAGAACATTTCTCTAGTTTTTGTTAGATCTTTTCAGTAGATAATCACACAGTGAACTGTCTCTCTCATTCAACAAAAAAAGAAACGTCATTCCTTTTTTTCTCTTCGTCTTTTGACCTTTCCGTTCAATTCCATCTGTTGTTCTTTTGAATTTTCTGTTCTTCAAACTGATTGATTCATGATTTGTACTTATCGGACAGCTCTTTTCATTTTCTTTTATCATAACTTCCCTCTTGAACTCTGATAGTTCATTTGATATCTATGAGTAATTTTGTTTTCCAAAGGAACAGCTGAACGAATGACTTGCCGTGTCTGTGGTTCCGAGAATTCAGAAAAACATTTTGGAGGCATTTGTTGTAGGTAAGTGGTAGTTAGTGAACACCAAAATAACTTTTCTCACAGAGCATGTGCTGCTTTTTTCCGTCGATACGTGACTTCTCCCAAATCAAGAATAGTTTGTTCTTGTATAAATAAGAGGGAAAAGTCATATCCATGTAGACACTGTCGGATGCTTAAATGTATTGAAATTGGAATGACAGATAGCAGTAAGTTCTTGCTCAGTATCCAATGAAACAATTGATTGTTTTGAGAAGTACAAAAACCCAGAGAGAAAACTTCAAAAAGCACATTCAAACCAGGACCGGTGGCTCCGATTTCATTGCTATCCGTAAGTGACATGATAGAAAATATTTCCAGATGAATGAACCTCAAAGTTGTATTTTCAGTGTAACATCATTCCAAAATCATGTTATAATATAAATTATACAGTCGATAACTGGTCAAATGTTGATCAAAAGCGCAAATTTTTATATGGAGATGGATTCTATGAAATGAGTTTCTCAGAAATATCAAGTTTTTCAAAAATGGACGCAGAATTGCTTTGGAATCTAGGAGAAGTTATATTTCCTGATCTGCAAACTCTGAGGAATACAGACAAAGAATCTCTTATTTGCAATTTCTTTCCAAGATGGATTCTCATGGAATCATCCATTGATTACGGTATCAATAATGATTATTATTCTAATTTGATAAGAACTGGAGAGCTTGATGGATGGATTATTAACTTCTACGGGTCTTCCGATACAAATCGTTTACCAGACGACGAAATATTGAAAATATTCAAGCCGTATTGGAAATATTTTTACGATGAAGTTGCTCATCCGATTATCGAAAAAAAGTTTGACAAAGTAGAATGTGTTGCTCTTTTTCTGTTGATTCTGTTTGACGACGGTGAGATATTCTTGTTGATTAAGAAACTATTTAGAGATTTCAGCATATACGAACATAAGTGAAGAAAGTGCTCGGTTAATTCAAAGTTTACGAAAAGTGATACTGAGAGAATTGAAAGGATATCAAATGGATAACGAAAACTCTGAAATGAGATTTTTAAATGTGATATCCACTTTAATTTTATTGGAAAAAGGAGAACAGAAGTTTCAAGAAGAAGTTTTGATTTGTGGATTGAATAATATTTCTTTACATGATGATTTCAAAACGATGATGCAGGTCAACAAGATGTGAAACAATATCTCCCGAAGAGATATAAATATCAAGAATAAAACGTCACTTTCCAAATCACTTTGTAATTATTTAATGAAAAGACTTCGAGTTTTGTCCTTTTTTCTGTTAAAAGGTTCAGAACCTTATATTTATTGTTGAGCTACAGGAATAACGATTTTTTTGTTTCAAATAACTAACAGTTTCAGTTTTTTAAAAAATCGAATGCAATGCCAAGTGTGTGGAGCTAACGGATCGGAACCTCATTTCGGTGGAGAATCTTGTAGGTTGTAGCTCATTTAACAAGTTACCAAAGTCCTCAAAATGAAAACTTTCAGAGCTTGTGCAGCTTTTTTTCGTAGATATGTTCACTCTTCAAAACAAGTTATTACGTGTACATGTGAACATAGATTACCCTCATCTCATCCATGTCGACACTGTCGAATGCTCAAATGCATTGCTACAGGAATGGAAAAATGTAGTGAGTTTTAATTTGGAATCATTGATGATACGTTAATATCTCAATTGAAGAAGTGCAAGCAAATCGAGAGAAAAACAAAGTACGGTTCTTCTATCCGGGATACATTACAACGATCTCAACATTACCGGTAACTGTCATGATCTCCTTTCCATTCTCATAATTCATTCAGAGTGTCATCATCCCCCGAACATGTGATAACATTTCAAAAACAGTTGCCAATTGGGTAAATCTAGACAAGAAGAGAAAAGAATTACATGGAGAATGCTTCTTCGATCACAATTTGTCTCAGATCACAAGTCTTGCCAAATTAGACACTCAATTACTGTGGGATCTCGGAGAAACGATATTCACGGATGTCTCGAAATTGAGTATTTCTGACAAAAATGCAATTATTTCAAACTTCTTTCCAAAATGGTTGGTTATGGAATCTGCTATCGATTACTCCACGAACTATGATCAATTCAAAAGTTTCGTTGGAACTGATGAATACTATAAAAAGTGTGCATACTTCTATGGAACTTCGATGCCAGAAGAGAAACGAATTAAGGATGAAGACACTATTCGTATCTTTTCACCCTTCTGGGATTGGCATTATTCAGAAGTTGCTCATCCTGTTTATTTGAAGAAATGTGACAAAGTGGAGTATATGGCTTTATTTCTTTTATTATTATTCGATAACGGTGAGTTCCTTCTTCTCATTTCTCATGGATGTTAATAAGTTTTCAGCCTATACAAATATAAGTGAAGAAGGTGTCAAATTATGTCAAAATATTAGAAAAGTGATACTCAAAGAACTCAAAGGATATCAATCAGATAAAAATAGCTCAGAAATGCGGTTAGCTGACACTATTGATACTCTACGTCTTCTGGAAAAAGCGGAACAAAAACTACAAGAGAAATTCGTACTTTGTGGATTACACAATGTTGTTCTTCATGATGATTACAAAAAAATATTCCAGGTCAAAAAGTTATGATCATATCATTTTTTGAATAAAAATTTTTTTCAAAAACTTCCGATTTTTTGAACTTCTAACATGTTCAATGAAGAAGCGTGACTGAGTTTCAAACGAATAATCTTTCGAATGTGTGCCTTCTGATGTGAAAAAGTATCAAAGCTAATGCGATGAACGCTCAAATTGTTTCTAAATGCGTGGTTTATAGTTGACTACGTTTACCTGTCTATTTCTCTCATTATCTTCATTTTTGTTCTCTGTTTCATAACCTTCTCCTCTACGTTTTCTTTTTCTCTCATTCTTTTTCTTCTTGCCATCATTACCCTCATTGATTAACATCTGTAGACAATTAATTAATCAAAAACTTCATTTTCTAATTTGATTTGTCTTTCTCAATTTTATTAATCTCCAATTAAAACTTGAAAATAGAATGAAATCAAAGCTCAAATAGTCAATTCTTCCAAAAGTTCATTTTTTCTTTTCATTTTCAATTGCCTCTTGAGTTAGAGACTGATTCAATCGTCATCAACATTCAAATATACGTGCAGATTCACATTTTGATCTATAGTTCACCATTGATCTTTGTTATAAACCTTTCAAACTTCCGTACAATTATATTAAGACTCACATGAGACACAAATCAGACTGATCTGTGTACACGTACCTCCCACGCAATTTCCAATCTGCCAAAATCTATTTTTTTATGTTCTAGTTCGTTGCCAATATTTCAAAATGGAGTGTAAAGTGTGTAGTTCTACTGCAACGGAATATCATTTTGGAATAGAATCATGCAGGTTTTTTCCTAGAAAAGACAAATGAGTAAATTAATTTTCAGAGCATGTGCAGCATTTTTCCGTCGATATGTGAACTCTCCGAAGCAACAAACAGAATGTAATTGTGAAATGGATAGACCCCCGTGTAGATACTGTCGAATGGAAATGTGTTTGAAAGCTGGAATGATGGAATCAAGTGAGTTCATTTACAAAAACAAAAGTAATTTCGTAGAATTGTTCGAAAACAACTCCAATTATTTGTATTTGTTTTCAGAAGTACAACAAAAAAGAGACAATAATCCTGGCCGATCGAACGGAAGTGCTCCTGACGTAAGAATTCCAATAGAAATTCAATTTTTTTTGAATTTATAGACAACACAAATCGCTCTTCGGAACTGTGATCGGATATTTCGTGCTCTCGGAAACTATTCGATTCTTGGAAAAGAAAGGAAAGTTGTTCATAAAACGAGTGCAGCGAAAAAAGTGAATTTCTTTGAGTATTCAACAATTTCAATAATTGATTCTCGGATGGTTTGGAAACTTTTGGAGAACTCTTTTCTGGAACTTCAGAATCTTGAAGACTTGGATAAAGTTAACATTTTCTCGAATTTCTATCCGAAATGGACTCTCTTTGAATCAGCAATAATGGCTTTTCAAAGATGTGATGTACATACTTTTTTTGCTGCAAATGGGAGACCGGCCAAACAGATTACAAAGTTTTATAAAGATTGTATGACAACTGAAAAACGAATGAATGATGACGATGTTCTCAAGATCTTCGAACCTTATTGGAATTCATATTATGGACACGTGGCATATCCGTTATTTGAACTGAAATTTGATAAAATGGAATTGATGTCATTGCTTGGTCTGATGCTTCTGGATCCTGGATATATAAATATATCAAACGAATGCCAGGATATGTGTCACAAATTACGAAAAATCATTCAAAGAGAGCTGAAAGGATATTATCTGGAGAGGAATTTACCTATTGAGAGGATATTCAAAATCTATGAAGCTTTACTTCTAATGGAGGTAGTCTATCCATCTTTTGTTCGCTGATTCATATTCAAACGTATTCTTTCAGAAGGCAGATACGTGGCTTCAGGAAGAAGTTCATATGTGTGGAATGTATAATGTCTCCGTAAATGAAGAGTTTCGACGGATGGTAATGGCTCCAAAGCTCTAACATTTTATTCGGCTCTATCTATATTCTATATTGTTGTCATTAAATTGATCTCATTTTATTTAATAAAAATGATAATAATCTGGTTTTGGTACACATAAATGTTTTAAGTAGTTTTGAAGAAACAGATCCACTGATATGCAAAAACCCAAAACATATTCATTACCTCACAGTGACCTTTTATTATTCCTTTAATCTCTTTCGCTATTCTCTCAATATTCATTTGTCTCCAGAGGAATCATAAGAAAATATTATTCTTTTTTATGTTATGAATATGGTTAATATGAATTGAGAGCCGAGTTACCGATAACTTCAAATTTAATAAAAATACAATTTCAAATCCCACCTCTTTTGTGACGAAAACTATATTCCGTGGAAGTTCTTATTCAGATCAAGTCGATTTAAATCTAATAACTGTTCGGTTTCTAAAATGCTTCTCATTCATTATTTCAATCTGACTTATTTCAAAAACGATACTGATTTGTCTTATTATTTGGATGTTTATCTTAAATGTGAATTGTTATTCTACATCTATGAGTAAGTACAAATTCAGACTTTTTCTTAATCATCCAAACTTTTTCAGTACTATTCAATTCGCATTTTTCCTTTGGGTTCTGCTCTCTTCTAAACAGTTTCATTTCAATTTTTCAGTCATATTGACTCTCATTTATTTCATTCATGTCGTCGACAATATTGCAATCATTTTGATGAGAATTCGCATGATATTCGGGAAAATTGATGGTGAGTCTCCGGAGCAAACAAATCAGTTCATTTTAATTTCTAAAACAATTCCTCACTGTCTTCAGATATGAATGTCTATGACGATCCCTTCTTCGTTTCTCTCATGTTCATCTCAATTTTCGGTGTGATAAGTGGTATGTGCATACTTCCTTGTCTCGTTTGTGAACGATGTTTTGCTACATACTTTGTATCAAACTATGAAGTCAATCAGAAGAAGTACGTTTCATTATTCCTTGTATTCGTCCTTTTCTCAATTGGATTCTCATCTTGTTATTTTGTTCAAAGAACATCGAACACAGTTTATATCGTCATCATATTGTTATTCTGTAACGTGTTTGCACTTATCGTCAATGGACACTTACGACTTTACAATACAACTCAATACACTAAAAGTCATTCGACTGGAAAATCATCTCCCAGAACCATTGAATATTCTTTGACAGAAAGATATCAGATAACCGAAAACATACAAACTCTTCGGGTAGTTTTTCACTAAACTTGAACTATTGAATGGAACATTTCCAGATGCTTAACTATATACTTTTTTATATGGGTCTGATGAATATTCTTCTTGTATTGAGTGTAATGATGTCTGGATTCGAAGAAATAACTCCAGAGAGACAAGCCATCTGCAGTATTGTCCTTGATTCTTGTATTTTCATATACAGCAACTCTCTTTCTCATATAATCACGTATTGCTGTGAGAAATGGAGACGTCACTTGTCGACAATCTGGAAAAAGGTAGGCGAAGATTCTCACGGCCTAACACGTTCTCAATTGATTTCTTTTCTCTTCTGCATATTTCTGTTAAAAACAAATGACTAATTCCCCATGACCACCAACGTAAAACAAAGTTTTTTGGCTTTTTGAGGAAATTGAGAAACAATATCAGTGTGCTTCAGTAGTTCTAGTACATTCTGACAAAAACAAGAGACGTTTCGATTGGGTAAAACCAATGAACCGGATGATGATTCATTATACTTTTCAGTTTTCTTTACCAAAAAGTTGATGTCTATTTCAGTTTTTTTCAGTTTTTTAGATTAGTTGTTCTAACTTGTGTGTAACTTGTGAATTCAGTCGGAAGAGAAAAATCGAAATAATAAGAGAACAGTTGGTTTCCTATATATCAGTTGAATTTCAGTACAGAGAATAAATATAAGTCTAATTGTTTCACAAAGTCAGAATAAGAACATTTCTCGAATATTCCAAGTATTTGTTTAGTATGCAGAACCTATTTTTCCCCAGACAAAAAAGTCATTTGACCTATTCCAAATGACAAAAACATCCTTAATTTAAGATCGGCTGTGGATCTCGTTCAGCTAAAACTGCTCCACTTTGTGATACATTTGGATCGGAAATGAATGTGAATATAACTGTGGAAACGTACTTTGATACTCTTCGGAACACGTGGAATTCATCCGCTCCTGAAGTCCCGAATTAAACTGGAATTAACCTGGAATTACTATAATCTTTCATATCCGATAAAAAGTTCTTTTTTTCCTCATTTTCTCATTTTTTTTCGGTTTTTTTCTTTCCACCCACAAAACAAAACGAATTTCCAACATGGAAATGCTCTTTTTCTTTGTTTAATGAAGAAACGTCTCCTGAATTCTTTCAAGTAGAAACATAATGAAATTCTCTTTCTTTCCTTACTTTTTCGACTAGAATCTCTAGAATAAGATCTCTGAAATGTCTTCTGATCGTAACATTTCTGTAGAAAAACTAATTTCCTGATCATAAGATCTGATTGAGACAGAAGACGATTCTCCGCCCACAGAGCAATATAATAGTCTACAGTGTGCTCGTGACTAGTTGGTTCATTCCCACAATCTGAGGTAATACATTCTCATTTCCGTCTTTCTCTCCTTTTTTTTCTTCTTTTTCTCGTAAACATTCAACCAAATCGACCGTCATATTCACAGCGTCACTGATTTCTTCTAACAAGGATGTTGCTGATCCATTATTTGAACATGTCTCATTTCAAAGACAACAATCACTTTTTCTTCGAAATGCAAGCCTATTTTTATTTTGAAACTTTTCTCTATTCATTGGAGTAAGTCAGAATTCTAGAAGAAAAATGAGTAGCCAAGACTTTCAGTTCATTGAATATGATGATTTTCATTTGGGTTTTGTTCTCAGCGAAGCAGTTTCACTTCAACTTTAATCTAGTATCTGGAACACAATACATCATTCATTTCATTGACAATATCTGTATAATCATCATGAGGTTGCAATGGATCTTTGGATATTTGGACGGTGAGTGAGCTCTTACGAAAAGAATATGTCTTATCCACTAAGTGATTTTTGTAATTGACTAAAACTCGATGTTTTGATGGAAGTAGAAGATCAATTAGGCATCAGATCATACAAATATGTTTAGATTACAATCTTCAATCCAATACCGTATTCAATTTCTCCATGACGTGCTCTATATTCTGTATTGTGAGTGCAATGTGCTCTTTGCCCTTTTCCATTCTTGAACGTTGTTTTGCCACTTTTTTCTTGAAAGATTACGAGACAGACCAGCGTCACTATATCTCTTTTATTCTCGTTTTTATTCTCAATATCTTCGGAAGTATCGGTGCTGTCGTTTTACAGGATAGTTAGTTTAATCTCTTACACTTTAGAGGAATGAAATGTTTATTCAGAAAGCAAAACAGTTTTTGTTATGAGTGGACTTATGATTCTGAACGGAATCGCTATTATTGTAAGTTGAGCAACTTAGTATTCAGTTCCATTTGTTCATTTCAGATGAATATGTTCCTTCGCAGTTTTAACATGAGAAAATATGAAGAATGCCATAGCAATGTCTCCATTCGTTTTCAAAAAATTGGCAAATATTCTCTGGCAAAGCGGTTTCAGATTTCAGAAAATATAAAGTCATTATACGTGAGTTCAACTGAACAAAAGGATTTTCAGCTTTATGACAAGTTTCAGATGCTGAACATAATTATTTATTATATGGGTATTATGAACATTCTACTTGTATTGAGTGTTCTCTTCTCCAGTTTTGACAGTTCTCCTGAACGTCAAGCATTATGTACAATAGTTTTGGATGGATCTATATTCTTTTACAGCTTTTTTCTTCCTCAAATAATGACATGTTACTGTCACAAATGGAAAATTCAAACGAATAAATTGAAAGAGAAGATTGGATGTCCGAGAACCTCAAGTGTAAATCCATTGAAAGATACATTTGGAACTGATATGCCTGGAAATGTATCTATGAATAACTACTTTGATCAGTTGAAAGACTCCTGGGAAAACGCTTAAAACACAAAGACTGGACACATTTTGATAAACCAATATTTGTTTATTATCTTTTAATCAATTGCTTACTGACCTCTCATAAAATGTTAAAATAATGTAGTTTTAGGTTTTTTTTCATAAATAAATTTGTTTCAATTATATCAAATTATCAAAAGCACAATTTTATTACATTCTGAAAACGTGTTTGTGTAGTTTGCTTCACACAAAATTTTTATTTTCTCTTTCAGATACTTCAAACGTATGCAAACTGTACATACGCACCACGGGATCTTTGTCCAAACAAATGAGAAAGAAATCCCACGACAGTTTTTGGTGTATAATTGAAAAGCTTCGGGAAATAATGAGAATGGGACGACATTCATAACTTTTTTTTGCAACAATAAAAAAGAAAATAGTCATGAAACATCGTGAAATTAATTATAGTTAGCCAAGAGAAACACTTGAAATGAAAACAGATGTGGAAGATTCTGAAGATATTCGACACTCAATTTTCTTAAATTCATGGTTTGACTTACTTTTTCGAGGTCGAAAAACTGCTCTCATTTCTTGATTTGAAGCCAAAATGATTCCGCTGAAAAACAATAATTTCCGTTTCACGGTCATCAGTCATCAAACAATTTACCCTTCAGCAGCATGCATAAAAGCCCATAGTGTTCCAACAATGAATATGATAACAGGATTTGATAGCAACGGGGCAATGATATAATATGTGACTTGACCAGTGAAAATAGTTGTTCCTTGAAAAAATGTCTGTTTTATGAAGTTGAGTTCTCTTTGTCTCTGTCGTTTCGACATTTTAATTCCAGCCGCATTCATCAATTGTCGACTTTTTCTTCCCGCTTGGACTGCCGTCAGTAAATTAGTGACAATAGTCATAATAACCAATGAAGTGTTGAATGTAAAATCAGAATACCATGTCAGTTGGACACACAATGGAGTTGCCAGAAATACAAGTGACCAAGATTCAGAATCATATGAAAAATGGCATCCAATCATTTCATACAGTACTAAACACCAGATGGCTGATGCTACCCAGATGATATTTCTCATGATTTTAGTTCCAAATAAAGTGAATAATTTCTCATAGTATAAAGGTAAAAATACAGCACAAAATCTGTTAAGGGCAATAAGAAAATGCGAGAGATTTGATATTTCGTAGACTGTCATTGCAAAAACTCCGACGAAATGAGAGTATCGAACAAAAAAAGTAACAGGACTGAAATGAGAACAATTGGAATGAGAATCTTCTATTGTTTCCTCACAATATTTGTAATGGAAATATATAAATGAGAAATATCAAACACATCAAAGTATTGCAAATCGCTTGATTTTTTGTGATAATTCCGAAAGAACTATTCATTGAAGACATTTTACGAGCAGCTATGAACACCAGAATATTCGATATTGTTCCAATTACAGTCACCTGCAACAAATTCATTTATTTTTTTAGTTTTTCAATTGGGAAACTTACAAGAAACGTTATCAACGCTACAATCATTTTTCGTTGCATTGCTGAAATTTCAGATGAATAAGAGTTTGATCGTTGAATTTCGAGACGTGGGTTGCAGATTTAATCAAGGAACAGGAGGAAAATTAACTGAAAACAAAGAAAATGAGTTGGAGAGAATCTGATTGAGAGTGATTTCAATTCGGAAAAGAAAATAATGAATGAGAGAAAGTTTGGAAAATAAAAACAACACCCAGACATATTGAGTTTTGGTATTTCATTTGATTATGGAATGAGTTTAAAGAAATGAAGTTTTGATAATGATTCAGGAGTAAATGACGTTCTGTGAGGAGATTTCAGAACACCACTGAGCATTTGAAAATTATTTTCATTCCGTATTGTTTTCTGTTCGATAGAACTTGCTCAAACGCAGAAGAACCACTTTTCCTTTTTCTAATTAAAAACGAGTTCTTTCTGCGTTGACAAATAGAATAAATAAAGCAATTTTAATTATTTTTAAACCAGACATCTTTCTGGAAGAAATAGTCATCGAGCTCAAAATGTCTTACTGAATGCGTGTAAATCAAGAAGTTCAATGGAAATATATTTATTGGATCAATTGATTCAAAGAATTGATAAACCCTGTTTATTGTTCAATTTACCATGAATTCAGATAAGTTACAAACAAGAAATTCAAAAAATAACAAGAAAATTAATTTTCTGAACAGCACTAAATTTTGTGTTTTCTTTTGCATTAAATCTGAAAAAATGAAAGGTGAAAATTAGAATTTTGAAACGCGTGAAGTCTTTGACCTCCATGCTTCTCCTGTTCTCATTGGAGCATTTCGAGTGTCTTCAGGCGTTGCGAAACTGGAATTATAAAAACTTATGGAAACAGAAAAAAGAGAACTACAAACCAAAATTTCCATTTCTTGAAACAGATATTTTTGAGTTCTGGATTACACAGAATGGTGACCATTCCTTCGAATGCATGTAAGAAAAACCACGGAAGAAGTATGATTAGAAATCGAAGTAATTCATTTTCGATGATCGTTCCCAACAGAAAGTACGATAGAAGGGCGACTGCATATCCTCCTTCTTGAATAAAAGTTTGCATTAGAAAGTTTCTTTCCGATTTCGTCTTTCGAAGTGACGAAGCATGATTTAAGGTTATTGAAACCTATAATTGACAAAAGTTTATTCAAAGTACGTGTACTTGGAATTTATATTTTCAACTTCGCACTTTGGTTTTTGAAATAAATTAACACAAGTATGACGATTCTTGCAAAAACTAACAGATCGAATTGAAAATAAGTGTGTCTTGATTTTTCAAATTTCTGTCAACAAAGCCGTCGTCGTTATGTTTTGCTCTCTTACCACTTTATTCTGTCTTCTGAATTGATAAAATGTAAGTGAATTGAGTATAATCATGACGGCAACAACACTCATATGTATTCCGAAATCCGCAATAAATGTAAGATCTTGACACTTTGGAGTGAATGTGTAGACTAATGTATTTAATGACTTTTCATAATACATTTGACACCCAGCTGAAACGTAAAAAAGAATTGACAAACACTGATAAATGGCTGAACTTACACGATGGGAAAACTGAAATACTTATGAATAAACATAGAATCCAAAGTCCTCCTAAAAGGAAAAATGATGATTTTGTACTGAATACAGAATGATATTTATGTGGAAACCATACAGCACAAAATCGATTGAGACTGATGAGAAAATGAGTTTCGGTGGCAAGATCATAACAAAGATAAAGGACAAATCCAGCGTAATGAGAATGTGTTTGTAACCAGTTTATATCTCTGAAAGAAGGGAAAAGTTTTCAAAAACTTCAGAAATTACAAACAAAAGCATTAAAGGTGCTATCCAGATAACTGCAACAGAACAATAAATAGCAGTTGTAAAAGCAGCATGAGCTGAAAGAACTCCAAAAGAACTTCGAAGTGATGGGACACTTCCAGAGAAGAAAACAACAGACCAATTAGTGAAACAACCAAAAAACCCGCTCTGGAAAGAACATCGGATGAGGGAAACAGTAAACTTATCAAAAAACGTACAACAAGAGTAAATATTCCTAGAAGTGTCTCGTTTTCCATCAGACAAAACTGAATAAAAATTTTTTGGAATTCAAGTGCATTATCGATAATTACTTCCAGCATATTATTAAATTTCGAGACAGCTGACAGAAGACATCTCCCGACTTAGTCATATATTCGCCCAAAATAAAGTTCGGTCTGGCCTTTTTCATTTGACTTTTCGTATTTCTTCTAGAGCGAAAATCATTTTTTCACAGTCATTCTGACTGCCGGTCCACAAAGAGAAAATGAGTTCTTATAAAAAAATCTTCTTTGTTGAACTTTATTGAAATTGAAAAGAGAATACATTAAATTTAAAAAAATCAATGAATAAAATACTCTCGGAAAAAAAGCAGTTTTCACAATTGAAAATTCAAAATTTGGAAGAAGAGAGTCTTTCTTGTCCTTGCGTTTGGGTAAATGAAGGATGAGTGACTGAATGAGTATGAACTTGTCCACAAGAGAAAAGATATTTCTTGAATTCTGGATTGAAAATCATTATGATTATTCTGAAAATATCAATTTGGAACTCTCTTTAAATGTCAGTTAGATTACCCATCAAGAGCATGAACAGAAACCCAAGCGAACGAAGTTGAAAAGAAAATGGCCCATTTATTGGAGAGATGAGCTGGAAGAATGAAATAGGAAACCAGTTCCAGAGCAAATATGAATCCTTGAGATATTGTCTGTTTAAGGAAATTGATTTCTCTAGTAGACGTTCTCTCAGTTGACTGCATGTCTACACTTGTCAGAATCTGGAAAATAGAAACATAAAATGAGATTATCTGTATTCATTCAACCTTTCTATTGATGCTTCGTACTCTCCAGATTGTCGAAATATCCAGAATCACAATTATCAGTATTATTGTGAAATATTTACAGAAATCAGCATACCAACCGATAGCATTGCAAAGCGGAGTATCAGTGAAATAAAAGAATCCAGTTTTTTGACTGTACTCGAGAGAGCACAAGACTGAAATAATTGAATTGGATGAGATGTCAACCTGCCTAAATACCTTCATAGAAAGTAAGAGACATGCTGAGTGTCAGAATGAAAACCATAAAAATAATGATTTTCGTGTTCCGATTGCTAAACATTATCTTGTAACGTAACGGAGTCCAAACAGCGAAAAAACGATTAAGAGAGATTACAAGATGAATTTGAACGGAAAGTTCATAACTGAATAGAAGAACGAATCCACAATGCTGAGAGTATTCAGTAAGAAATTCACTTCCTCTGAAATAACTTTTTGTTTTATCTGGTTTGTGTCATTCATTGTAGATTGTGCTCATTCTACTCTATCATGTTTTAGGGAAACAGAACATACGCTATGACCATTGGACAGAAATAAAGCATGAAGACAGTGGAATGAATAGCATCAGCAACTGCTTGGCTGGAGGAAAGATATCCGAATGAATGTTTGAATGAAGGCAGTTTATAGATCACAAAGGCCGCTGTCCAATTGAAAAACGTCCCCAGAAAAGCGATGGGAAAAAGAACAAGACCTGTGAGTTGGATGTCGTTGAGGAGCATTCTGAATATGGTTTGTGATAAATTGATTACAAATTCAAGAATTCATTTCCGGTCTGTTGCACCAAATATGCCCTTCTGATTTGTATCATTTAACACAAAATGTTACGGGAACATCAAGAATGAGTAACGAAATCACTAAATTTTCAGAAATTGAGAAAACGGAAAATAGAAATTCAGCTAGCATCGAGTAAACGAGAATAAAGGAAAACGATATAGAGCACTGTTTTTGTTGATAACAAGAGAGGGATCTCTCCAGAGCAAACTGATTTTCTTATAAACAGAAATACGTAAAACGTGATAATTAGCTCCACAGAAGTGGGTGGAATACTACAGGGAGAATTGGAACTAGTGAGAAGAAATAATTATTTTTTCAAGTAATGCTCGTCCTCCTTAGCTCTGAATACACCTCCAAAGACCGCTCAAAAACATCCGGTGTCTGTTGTTTTGGACCAAATAATAAATAAATATTATGATAAAAGAAAACAAAGTATTATTTTACCGTATTCATGTTATTTAGAGATCAGAAAGAAATTATATTGAAAGTGGATCCTCTTCAAGCTCAAAAAAGAGAGAGAAATAAGTTAGATACTTTCTGACTAAATAAAATATGAAATTTCAGAAATCTGTCTGCTTTTATACAAATGAAACAATTGAAAGATTGACGTGTTCGTGTATTTTGAATATTTCTTCATTCGAAAACACATTCGAAGTCCGAAACGCCTCTTCATGCGGATTAACAACTTCTTTTTCAAGATTTTATTCTGTTCAGATCTTTCATTTTCAATAGAAAAAATCATTCATTAAGATGCATACAATCAGTAAAAACGTAATAAAACTGTTATTTATCGAGTCGTCAAATAGAGAAAAACACATGAAAAAGTTGTCAATCTCAGAAATCTGAAAATAAAAAAACGAAAAAACCTGGAATTATGGAATAAATTGAAATCAAACTATGGTTACTTGAAGATCTCAAAAAGTGAAACTCTCCCAGATCCTAATAAAGGAACAGTAAAAATCGAGACAAAAAATGTTTCGAAATTTCAGTTATTGTTTTTCCAGAGTCATCTATAGAACAAATCATCAACCCTCCAGTCAGAGAATCGTTTGTTTCACTAGCTTCATATATGACATCAACCGCTTTAGCATGCTTCTTCGCGCGTTTTTATCTTCTTCTTTGCCGTCATCCCGATACTATCAATGACTAATTTTTTCCCAACAAGCTGATTGTCTTTCTTCGGCTACAATCAACTTTCGATATCGTTTTCCTCTATTATCTACAGTGTCTGCCAATCATTTCTCATCGTGTCAGGATGCACGCATCTTTCGTTTTCTCTTCGTTCTTCCGAACGCCAATTACCATTGTCGAGTGTCTCTCAGTTTCTCGCCTCTCTTTCGAAGGGTGTCATCCGGGAGATTCCTATGTCTGACGTCTCCATTCTTTTCGATTCAACCAGAAACAAGGTCAGACTCTCTTCGTTTTCCAATCTTTTCTCCCCTGTCGTATCCTATCGTCTCTCTTCACTATTTGCTTCTCACAGTCCACAAAAAGTTTTGCGCTAGTTTTGAACTAGCCCATCTCTTACTTTTTTCCCATTCTTCGTTCCTCTTTTTCATTTCAGTTTTTCCCTCATTCTCTTCATTGTTTTAATCCAAATTCAATCCGTTTCAGATTTCCTCAAAATGGGAATTCTTCGGAATCCCCTCGGTATTTTTCAAGATTTTCTAGCCAATTGTTTCTATCAATATGGATTGATTATATGCAAAAGTCCTCGATTATTCACATTAGGACCACTTATTCTCACGATTATCTTTTCTTTTGGAATTTTGAATCTGAGAATAGAAGTGAGTTTTGTTGTTGTTGATGGTCTAATACGTTCCGAAATAGGATAAATGAGAATTCAGGATGACCTGCGGTTCCTATATTCACCCGAACACTCACTTTCACGTGTTGAATACCAAGTACATAAAGATTTCAGTGGAGATTCTAAAAATAAGTGAGTGAAATGTTGTTCCAAAAACATTCTGAGATAGATTAATCACATGCATTCTTATTGATCTTCCAACATTAAAAATTCGGAAAAGGTGTATGGTTTTTGAAATGATTAACACGATTGCAACAAAAACGCGTCTTGACATTTTCAGTTCATTCGTATCAATCACAATTGAAACAAATTCTGAAGACAAGAACTTGTTGAAAAAGGAGATAGCTCAGAAATTAATCCAACTAAACAAGTATGTTCTCGAGAAAATGGATATTCAAGTCGATGGAAAAGTTGTACGTTTTTAGATTATTCTTTTGATTTCGAACTCTTTTTGCATTCAGATTAATTTCGGAAAAGAAGTTTGTTCGAGAATGAAACAATGCGAATTGAGTAATACCATTGCCACCATTTTTCTGGACACTTTTTGGAGTGAAAAAGTGAATTAGAAGTCTCGTGCATTTATTTTAATTCATTTAATTTCAGCTGAGAAAAGATCCACGAATTCAAATCGAATATCCAACTATGAAGTTTTTTGACAATAAATTCTTCTTGCCAACTCATTTCTATGGAGTCAAAACAGGCGGTCCATTAGGTATTCAGTACATCGACATGGTTCATTTTGTTTATCAAATTCCTGCGTATAATCAGGTTGGTCATCATATGAAAACATAATATAAACCTGTATATTTTATAGCATACTTCTGAAGAAATGTCTAAAATATTTGAGCAATCCTTGACAGCAGTTCTTGAAAATCAATCAACTTTCGACACTTCCATGTTCAGTTTATCTATTTTGAAGGTATCCATTTGAATATTTTCTCAGGTATAATCCTCGTTTTATTTAGGATGAAATGCAGAAAAATGCGACATACACAATGCCATTCATTTCTCTTACAGTACTTCTTCTGTTGTGTTTCACTGTTGCATCATGGTAGTTACTGATCAGTTTAATGACTGAAAGAACTGAATTTCAGTATGACTGACAACTGGGTAACATCTAAACCAATCGAGGCAATGATCGGAATTCTCGTTTCTTCAATGGCAATTGTCTCAGCTGGAGGTCTTCTCTTTGCATTGGGTGTTCCGTTTATAAATCAAGTCACTGTGATGCCATTTATCGCTTTGGCTATTGGAGTTGATGATGTTTATGTGATGTTAGGAGCATGGCAAGACACAAAGAAAACATATTCACCAGAAAAAAGAATGGCGTTGGCACTAGCAGAAGCAGGAAGTGCTATTACAGTAACTTCAATTACTTCAGTTTTATCATTCGGAATCGGAACATACTCAACCACTCCTGCCATTGCGATTTTCTGTAAATTTATTTGTGTTGCAATCATGTTTGATTGGTTCTATCAATTAACATTCTTTGCTGCTGTAATGGCGATGGGAGCAAAAAGAGAAGCAGCTGGATATCATTGTGTATTCGTATGGAAACGATGTGATAGGCAGGAAATTGAAAAGGGAAAAAGCGAAAAAGCAATTTCACCAACTAGATATTTCTTCGAAAATGTATTTGCACCATTCATTTGCCGTCCATCGGTTAGAATTATAATGGTAAATCTATTTCATTCCCTTATCTGTAATTAATTCATTTACTTTGAAGCTTATCACGTATGTTGTCTACATTGGTGTATCATTTTACGGATGTTCTCAATTAATTCCTAATTTAACTCCATCTCGTCTCGTTGTCGACGATTCTCCATTGATTCCGTATCTGCATTTAGCTGAAAAAAAGATTTGGGCAGAAGGATTAATTGGAAGAATATATGTCAATAATGCTCCAGATTTTAGCAAAAACCCTGAAATGGTAAGTTACTTGATCGAGAATTTGAATAATTATTTCTTTTAAAAAGGTTGAGAGAATGCTTCGAATGGTTCATGAACTAGAATCGACTCCGTATTCAATGGGTCCTAATTCCACCAACTTTTGGCTTTCGGAATTCAATAATTATCGACAGTTTTTCTTCCAAGAAGACTCTAAGTGAGCATTCGTTTTCGTTTTGAAACTCATCGATTTTTTTCAGATTTTATGAAACTTTGAAATCATTTTTGAAAGTTTCATTCAACAATCACTGGGAAACTGATCTCGTTTGGGACACTCCTGATAAGAATTCAACGGTAACAATACATTTAGAAAATGAGTTGTCAATGTTCTTTCTGCAGGGAGGAACCATGGTCGAAAAGTTCGTTTTCACAACTGCATTCAAAATATCCGATTGGAATGTCCGTACATCTCTTCTACTTACGTGGAGAAATATCACTTCAAGATATCCAGAATTCGAGGCTCTCGTCTTCGATGAGAATAACTTTTACAGTGATCAGATGCTTGAACTTCAATCAACCATTCTTTCTTCTCTTGGAACAGCTATTCTCACTCTAATCACTGGTTAGTTTTGATTTATAATGGACCTTTACATACAGATGTTTTTCAGTTTGCGTTCTCTTCATTGCTGAATCTTCGATTGTTTTTTGGGTTGTATGCACTTTGATTTCTATGGATATTGGTACGGCAGGATTCCTTTCTCTTTGGGGAGCTGATTTAGATCCAACTACAGTCGTTAATATATTAGTAAGTTTTTAATTTGAAGATACAGAACGACTGCTTACTTGAGTGATCAAAAACTCTTAACTTTCTAGATGTCAATCGGGCAATGTATTGATTTCGCAACTCACGTTGGATACCGAATCTATCGTTCCGAGCACTCAGACCCAGATGAAAGAATAAAAGATGCAATGGGTGCAATCGGTTGGCCAGTTGTTCAAGCGGGTTCTTCTACTCTTCTGGCTATCGTTGTGATGCTTATGGTACCTTCTTCTGCCGTTCGAATGTTCGCTCGTACGAGTGTTCTTGTGGTTGCAACTGGGTTTTTCCATGGTCTTATCATTCTTCCAATCATTATTCGTTCATTTGCCACGAATGCAAAAGCACATGTTCCAACTCATCCACATTGATTTTTATAAGATTAGTTTTTTATTTGTATGGAATGCGGGTTTTAGAAAATAAAACAATTGTTTCTTAAACTAAAATTTTTATTCGAAAACATTTCCTAACAAATATCATGACAATAATTAGCTTTCAATACAAGAATTGCAGCGATCGTCTCGTTTTTCCGTTGAATTCTTCCGGATAATGCATCTTTTAAACGATACAATGGATTCACAGAATCAAGTCCGAAATAAAAAGAATAGAGATTCTGTCCACGAAGAAACGGTCGTAGAATGTTACAGTACTCCTCTCCTTCTGTAGTACGGTAGCTTTCACTGATACAATCAGCTGATCCTTGAATGGAACAGTAGTGAACATTCAATACAGTATCTCTTCCAGATACATTATATCTATAATTGTTCATTTAGACTTGAAAGTTGAGGGAAATAGATACCTGTATCCATAACAGGAAGTATAATCCATCCATTGCGGATCTGATTTGAAGTATGTCTGATTGAATCCATTTAAATTAATATGTCTCAACATAGGCGTTTTATCTTTTGGCTTAGATCCAGAATCTGAAACAAGAAATTCTAATTGATTCAAAAGATCAATTGAGATACATCCAACTGGTAACTTTGCTTTTGCCTTCTTCTTCGGTGGAGGTGCCGCCCGTGGGAACCTTTTCTCGCATCTGAAATAAGTTTTTATGAACTGAATATCAAACAAAAATCACAGACTTCGTTTGACATTCTTCTTTCGTTAAGAAGTTATTTCCGCTCTTTCCACATCCAGTATAATGAAATCCTTTGCATTGACGTGCTCTTTTATTGAAATAGTATCTGTTGGACATTGCTTCACACCAACTTCCTCTATCCAATGATTCCATACAAGGATCTGTTCCTGTCACTTCACACGCTTTTTGACAAATTTCGAATGTTTCAAATCGATTTGGATTGCCTCCACAGCCACCGTATAGGAATTGATCACAAGTTCCACGTGTCAGATTGTAGAACCAGACATAACGAAGTTGATTACATGATCCCCAATCGGGAGGAAATGAACAGATTCCTAAAGATTCGTTGTTCAGTTCTATCAATTCGAAAATCAATACTCACGTGGATCATTACTGTTGAGGAGGCCTTTGCATGTTTGTTCACAAAGATCTTGAGTTGCAAATCGATTTCTATTACCTCCACATCCAGAATAAGTGAAAGAAGTACACTTCTGAGCACCATATGTCCATCTTTGTAGTGGATGAGTACTCGAGTTCTTTCCACATATTCCACGATCTCCTGGTGCTTCGAAGCATACTGTAATTGTTGTTATTTACGTTATCTTCTGGAATCTTCTTTCTATTCTGTATGTATTGTCACTTCAATCAGTCCATTTGTATTTGAAATTGTTTATTACAACAAACGAAATAATACGGTTGTTAGTAAAAGAAAGCTCAAAAAACGGATGAAACTGAAATGACAAACATACAAAAACAGAAGAAAGGAAAGCAGTCACACAACCGGGATTGAATCAAAGATCATAAAAGTGAGAGGAGATTCAGAAATGGATTTGTTAGAAAAAGGGAAAAGGAAAGAAAAAATTGATTATAATTGTTGCACTTTAGCACGAATCTTTCGAATTCCAAACTTTGGCCTACCCTCGCTGCTCGCTCTTG
This sequence comes from Caenorhabditis tropicalis, assembly GCA_016735795.1. Lineage (NCBI taxonomy): Eukaryota > Metazoa > Nematoda > Chromadorea > Rhabditida > Rhabditidae > Caenorhabditis > Caenorhabditis tropicalis. The sequence goes on along the minus strand of CM028618.1, from coordinate 9,104,762 downwards.
TTTTCCTTTCGAGTTCTCTTGGTTCATTCGATTGAGAACATGTCCTCTGACATATTTCATACGAATAAAAGTTATTCGCATTGCCTCCACAACCCAAATACCACATCTGGGAGCATTTACCTGAAATAAAAACAAATTGGATGAGCAATGTCTCTGATCTTTTACCGTAATTCCTATCATAATAGAATCTAAATCCAGCTTGTGGCAGACAACTATCTTCGTTCTTTCCATATCCAATGTGCATCGGAAGATGACAGTCTACTTCTGCTTCATTCATTGAATTAAATGCGAAACACAAGTTTTCACATTGAGAAACAGTCATGAAACGATTCGAATTTCCTCCACAACCAGAATATGCAAATGGACGACATGAACGAGAAGTTCGATCATAATAGAAGGCTGGATACCTGAAAACGCTTATTTCAGAAACTTAGAACAAGAAAAAAACGTACGTTTCTTGACAATTTCCAATTTCAACTGGTTCAAGACATCGAAATTTCGAATCTTCAGTTGCTAGTTTTGAAGAAATCTCGAATCCAGGATGTTTACAGTTTGAAGTACAAGATTTTTCATCTGGGAATATATTCTGAGACGATGAAGTACATCCATCCCACCAAAATGATGTACAATCTCCAGATGATTGCTGAAATCATGAATAGAATTGTTTCGGAACACATAAAGTCACTACTCACATCGAAATACCATTTCTCAGTCCATTGGGAATTTCCACACGATTCTGTGTATTTCTGATCGAATTTATCAGCACAAATTGCTGAAAATGAATGGAATGAAATTGCTCATCGCAATCAATTCGAACCTGGTTTTCGTTCTTCTCGTTTTCTTTCACAAATCCATTGACAAGATTCAAGTGTACTGAAGATATTCTCATTCTCTCCTTTGCAATTTCCAAACCAAAACATTTTACAAATTCCAGATGAAATATCGAAATAATAGTATTGTTGAGGTTTTTCGGCTGAGCAACTGTTCTCATAACTTTTATCGAATGGTTGAATGCAAGCTTCTGAACGAATGAAAATTCATTTGAATCTATATGAATATCTTTCTTACGTGTCAATTCTCTTGGTGGTGATTCACACAAATCTTGACAAACAGACATATCAGAAAAGAAATTTTGAGATTTCGACTGGCATCCTCCCCAGTGGAAGGCAACACATTTCTTCCGATCATGATCAAAGTAGAATCTATTTGTGAACTCTCCGTGTCTACAATCTTCCAAATATCTTTCATCGAACTTATCCAAACACGATTCTGAAAGTCTTTTCATTTCATTTGACTACTAAGAATTCAACTACTTCCTGCTGGTTGCGGATGTCTTCCTTCACATTTCCATTGACAAGTTTCCAAATTATCAAAGTTATTTTTTGAAGAACTGAAGCATCCATTACTCCAAAACATACGACAAGAACGAGTATCTTTATCATAATAATATCTGAATTTTTAAATGAAAAAGAGAATAAATAGTTGAACAGCACCTGTTACTCCATGACTTCCCATCTCCACATGGTTTCGAAAGACTTTGATTGAAAGTATCGAGACAATCAGCTGAAAATGGGAAACTCTTCATCTCTTGAATTAATGAATAACATACCAGCCACAGTAACTGGATGTTGAACTAGTTTCGAGTATTCCAAGTCTTCTCTTCCTTTGTTTTCTCTTTTGATATCTGCCAATTTCTGGTCGAGGTCCACTTTGAATCGATGTTCCGACGAGATGTGTGCCTTTATTTTCAGAATAATTGGATTCGATATTTTTGAGACAGCGGGCACCAAATGCGCGGACCTCGAAACGAAAATTACCGTATTAGAAGAAGAAGAAGATGAAGATGATGATGATGGTTCTGTTGGCGCCACGTTTTCTGTTGTTGATTCAGAAGATTGATCCAAATGGTGAGCTGAAGGAATGAAATTGATGGAGTCAGTCAACATAATTACCTCCAATCATTGGTGTCGAAGTAGGAAATTTGTGAGCACAAGCCGTTCGACATGTCTGAAAATGATATAGAACTTACTTTTCTGCTCGATTTTAACGACCACTTTGATACACAATAACAACATTGTTTCGTTTCAAATATTCAATCTACCTCCTTATCAAACCAGATATTTCTGCTGCTCGTATGGCATCCACCGTACCAAAATGCTTTGCATGCTTCAGCTTTTGAATCATAATAACTTCTGACAACCCATGAATCTCCGAGACAATCTTCATCCCATTTTGGATCATATTCATCATCACATGGATCATTGATTGAACGTGTTGATGGCATTCGTGTCGTTGGATCTGATTTGATTGTATTCTCTTTTATCGGAACAAATCTCGTAGAAACAGTAGGCGGAGACTTGTCAATTACAGTAACGACTTCGGGTTTTTGAAAATCATATTTGATATAATCGTTACTCGCAGCCTCAATTCTTCTCACGAATTCCTCTGGTTTCGTGTATCCTGGATGTCCTCCTGATTTCATATCATGAACTACTCTATCGATATGACTATAGAATGCTGGAACAGTTTCTGTTTTATCTCCTTCTGATACATTCACAATGTTTCCTGCAGTTGGAAGTGATTCTTTTGGTTTGTAAGATCTTGTAGGACTGAGACGAAGGCGTTCCTGCTCTGCGACTCGTTGAAAATTACCATCTAGTTCTACCACTGTCACATGGTTTTGATTTGGGAAAAGATCTTCTGAATGTGGATATGTTAGTTTGAGACTTGTAGTCAAACGATCTTTTCTGGGAGGGATCGGAGTACTCAAATCGCCAGGTGGAATGTATACTTTCGAAGAAAAACTTGCAGGAGTTCCATATTTATGAGCACATGTGTGACGACAATTCTGAAAATATTAAATTTATCACAGGGAAAATGAATAAAAACTCACAGCATGATCTGGGAAAAAGTTTCTGCTTTCCACTTCACATCCTCCATACCAAAATGATTTGCAAGCCGATCGATCCGAATTGAAAAACCATTTGATCTCCCAGTGATCATTTTTACAGTCTTCTTCTAGTTTTGGATGCAATGGTTCATCACAAAGATCATCAGGACGATCAAGAATTCGGATTGTTTCCAGAACTCTTTTCTTCTCCGCTTCAACAAAATCATCGAAAGAAGTTGTCGTTGTTTCTGTTGGAATCATTGGAGTGGTCGTTCTCTGTGTTTCAGATTCACTTGTCTCTAGAGTTGTTGATTCATCTCTCCGTGGTTCTGTTACTGGAGAAGAAGTTGGTGCAGTTGGATTTCCTTTTGTAGAATAGTTATCGGGAAGTGCCAAAAGCTTTTTCTGAAAACGAGAGACTTCTGATGTTAATTCTAAAAGAATCAAACTCTGAATTCAGCCATATATTTCAATCGATCAAATTTCGTGGTTGCAGTGATTTCTGATTTCAAAGCAAAATTGACAAATGTTTTCTCGTGATTTGGTGGAAATTTCTCAGGAAGTTCTGACGATTCATCTGGTTTCAATGCTTCTGAAATCTTTTTCTTTTGGAACAGCTTCTAGATATAAAACTGACTATTTAAAATCAAATTCAACGGATCGTCTTGTTTATAATCCGGTCGTTTCGTTTCCAGAAGCATTTCAGACGGCGTCGCTGGTTTTTCAGTTGTAGTTGTTGTAGTCGTTGTAGTTGATGTAGATGTAGTCGTGGAAGGCTTTGTGAACGGAATGGTTTCTTTAACGAAAATCATTTACTCAAAGGTACTTTCCAGAATACTCACTTCTATCACTTTGTCCTATTTTCTTGACACATTTATTATTGCAATCATCATAATTCTTGAACAAATTCTTTCTATCGAAATCTGGTTCTCCGCACGAGGAGTCATACCAAAATGCTTCACATTCCTAAAATCTCTCTTTCGAAAATTTCTTAACGAAAGATATCTCACTTTGAATTGTTCATTCCAATAGAACAATTCTGTCCAATCTGCTGAAGTACACTCATTTCTAAGATCAGAATCATATTCTAATTCACATGTTGATGGAGTTGACAGAACGACTTCTTCTTTTTCTTCTTCTTTTTTCAAATTATTCAGAATTTCATGTTCAATTTTATCTTCTAATTTTGTTTTTACTTCTTTTTTCAGAGAAACGTTTTTCTGAGCTTCTTCGTTTTCCACTTTCTCGACATTTTTCTTTAAAAATTCATTTGGATTGAATCCGTTGTGTTTTACTTTCGAATCGTCTTCAGTACTCAAAACGTCTTCTAGATAATTCTGAGGTTTCACTTTGAAAAAGAATCCGTGTTCTGCATTTTCTTCTTCTGATTCTTTTGTTGTTGTTGTTTCTGGATTCTGGATTTCTTCTTCAACTACTTCTTCTTTTTCATCTTCTTTTTCCTTTTCATTCTCTTTTCCTTCTTCTTCTTTGATTTCTTCTTCAATATCAGAAGGAGTGACATATTCTGTTTGAGTACCACTGTCACATTTCTTTTTACAATCATCGAAAGAATCGAAAATGTTCTTTCCTGCTTTATCTCGTGGATCACATGAAGAATCATACCAAAACGGTTCACAATCCTGTAATTTCACTCAAATTATCATCCACTATCATTGAAATACCCTAAAATCAGAATTCCAGAAAAACTTCTCAGACCAATCGGCAGAAATGCATTCTTCTCGTAAAACGGGTTCAAATTTCAAATCACAAATATCTGGAAAAAGTATTTCGAACGAATAAAAATCATTTTGATCCGTACTATGATCTGGTGTCAATTCCTTTACCAATTTCTCAGCATTTTCAGCTTCTTTCTGCTTTTCTTTCGTTGATTTTGTTCGTCCCTCAGTGAAATCAATGTCTAATGCCGGTTTCAGAGTGACTGGTTTCAGAGGCCAATCATCAGCTGATAACGGACGGTTCGGTTGAACCGGTGACGACGGAGACGAAAATAAATCAATTTTATAATGATTACCTGAAATTCTTTAATTTCTGGAATCAAAAAGAGAACTGATTACTTTTCAAATCATTTGTGACGCCAGAGGAAAGTTGATTCGTTGGATGATGAAGTGATTGTCCTTTTGATTCCAGGTAATCTCTCTGATTCGAAACACAAATGATGTCACATGTCTGAACAATACTTCAATTTCGTTTGCATAAACTCCGACCAACCTGTAGATCAGCGAAGAAATTTCTCGATGTGGTTTTACATCCTCCATAGAAAAATTGTTTACATTTAACAGTTTCAGAATCATAATAATATCTAAAAAACAATTGAATTTATTCCCATAATAACCTCTTTCTCACTTAATTTCCTGTTTTCCATTGTTACAATCTTCTTCTGTTAAATTCACATCGAATTCGTCCATACACGCCTCTTGTCCGATTTTACAATCACCGTCAGTACTAAAACCAGCATCACAAACACATTGAAACGACCCAATTTCATTGACACATCTCGCATTCGGACCACAAACCGTTCCATTATCACATTCATTAACATCTGGGAAAAAACTTTTTGTACTTCTTTCAATTTTACTCAAGTCGATTTCCTCTTTGTTTTAGTCTTATTCATATCAAATGAGATATCAGAAATATGTTGCCAAAGTGCATCTTTTGTTTGAAAATGTTGCATTTAAAATGGGGAAAAGAAGCGGAAGAAAAGATACTCACCAATACAGACTTTTCCAAGAGATCGGAACCCTTTCATACATCCACACTTTCCGTCAATACAAGTTCCATAGAATGGATCACAGTCCTGACATAAACCATTCTCGTGACGAGACTGAAAATAAACATGTTCTAGTTGCCATTCGTTTCTGAAATTACCTGTACAATTTCGACTTTCTTAACAGTTTGTGTCACTGGTTGCCGTTTTGTTGTATATTCTACAGTAGTTTCTTCTACTTTCTTCAGAGGTTTCTGAGTTGTCGTTGTCACTGTTCTTCGATGTTTCATTTCTTGAATTTCCAATTTATTCGGTTGTTTTACACATCTGTTCCGACAGTGCGCCCTCCTCATAAATCGATTCGAATTACCACCACAACCTCTGGAAACAGTGTGATTTATGGGTTCACTTCTCGTGAAAAAGAAGAGGAAACTGCTTACGAAAAAGTGAATCGTTTGCATTCATCGACTGCCGCGTCATAATAATAGCGCACAAGTTGTTGAGAACATTTTCCAGTGTCGACAGGTAACTGAAAAAAAGCTTGAATTGAATTACATAATTTCCCTTTTCTCCACTCTTTTTACTCGGTTTCCAAACTTTTCGGTTGTTTTTGCTGTCAAGTTTTGTTCGACAAAAGTTCAGCTTGTTAGTTTAGTTTTGGAATGTTCTCCCGAGGGAAAGTATCTTCCAAAATGCGATTGAGCGATGACAAGTGGAGCAAAAACGTAACAGAAAAAAAAAACAAAGTGAGACCTGACAAAAGTCGATTGCAGTTGCAGCTTGTAATGGCGGATGAATGACAGAATGAGATGACGAACCGATGGCAGTGTTTGTAGAGTACCAGGCTAAATCCTTAACCCCAAGGGCGAGAGGAAACAGAAAAAGAAGTAGAGAAAACATCCTAATCGAGGGATTCGTTGATAAAATGTATGATTAGTGATAGAGTTTATCCATTAGATAAGCCACTTTTGAATATCTGAAAGAAGAAAAAAATCGAAGAAATTTGAGAAAGCGAGAAAAAAGAAAAAGAAGATATTGGAAACGTATGTGAGGGAAATTTGGGTTGTTGTAATGTTTCTAAATAGATGTTGCCAAATCGAAAAAGGCGTTCAAATAGAAATAGAAGAAAGGAAAGATTCAGAATTTGTTCAGAAACTACATATTTCATTATTGAGGAGAAATTCAAAAACAGTTAGACATCACCTGATTAAGGTAAGTTGGATTGAGAGAATGAAGAGCGATGCACTGGTTGTCACAACCCGAATGAAGAACTGTCGTGATGATTCACAATTGAAGAGAAAAGAACAGAGAAAGTTCGAAAAAAGGAAAGGAAGTAGACACTACTTTTCAAGTACCGTAATATTCAGAGACCATCTCCTCCTCCTCCTCCTCCACACTTTTATCTCGTATTCTATTCTCAAAATGAAACGTCGGAAATGCGGGAATCCATGAATCCAGCAGTGGGTCGTGCCATCCCGAATCTTCTCGCTCCGCCCATTCCTCCCTCGTCTCTTCTTCTCACTACTCATTTTATATGCATATTGGCATTGTCTTTCTCTGCGTCTCTTCATTTTACTCGTTCATACTCAATGAGACGAGCCACCAGTAGTTTTGGAAGAGACAAGAATGGAGGGTTAGAGGAGAAGGAGAAGGAGAACTATTCGCGTGTATTACACTACTAAACGCCGAATCACGCAATTAAGCGCAAATTCAGATTTTTGGTGGATGGAACTCATGCACATAAACAACTGAATACATGGGTCAAATGGCTTTCCGGGTGGTCAGAATTCGAGTTTTGGATTGAAGTTGAATTACGAATTATAAACAAAAAAAGAACACAAAGAAAATTGAAGAACACACTGTTAACCTAAGAAATTAAGCATTTGATTTTCAGTTAGATTTTCTAAAAGGATGAAAAAAGGATGCTCATCTGATAATAAGAATATAGTCTGATAAAAGATTAAGTTATTTTCATTATCACGCAGATTCGGTGGTTCAATACGTACCGAAACCTGATTTTTCGAAGAAATATTCATTTGACCCCCTGCTGTGTTTTCTCAAATTCTTTATTGTTTCAAAGTGTTTATGTACTTATTCAGAGACATTCTCAGGAAGTTTTTCAAGTTGATTTACATTTTATGGAAATGTATGTAATCATTTCCGTATGATCGCTATTTTTGCATCTGCAGAATTGTTGTTTAATGTTTTCTCGATCAAATCACCGTTTCTTTCACTTCCAGACCTTCTAATTAGTCTAGACGACATATGATTTACGTGGGTGCATATGCAAAATTTAAAAACTGCTTTAGCACTTTCATTTTATTTTTGAATAAGTTCAAATTGACATTTGATGTTCATTTCCTCCCACTTTACTCCTTTCTGGTACTATTTTCCGACCTTGTTCATGAATAATTATTTTTGAGAGTTTCTATTTTTGGTTCTGTATCCGAAAAGTGAGGAAAACAGTTTCTGATGAATTTTGAAAAAGAGCTTATCAGTTTTTTACCAAAAATACAATTAACAAGAAGATACATTGTTAGATTTTGTTCAGCATCAAAGTTTGAATGATATGATCATCACATAACAAGATTTGATTCCATGCATGCTCGTTCGTTTTCATAACCATTTGATCTTCTATTGTTAGAAGTAGACAGCATTCAGAATCAAATGTTAAATTCTAGATAAAATTCTTTGAATGAGGATAAATGAGTACCTGAGTAGACGTACTTCTCCTTCAATCACACCCTTTTTCTTCCGTCTTCAGACCAAAAATTCTATCTTGATAGATCAGACCGACGGCAATAATTGCTCACAAATCAAATTCCTTCACCTCCCAACTCGAACTTGATTTCTTTCATACGTTCGTTCTACTCAACAACAATCTATCCTACATCGTTTCGTGACCATGTATATCGAAATCAGTGATGACTTACAGATGCTATCTGGCGTTCTTTTATTTCAATTCATTTATGGAACTATTTCTACTATATTCTATACAATAACTGTTATATTTTTGATCAAAAACTGGAAACACTTTGATAATTATTTCTTCAAATTATACATTTATCAGTTTATATTTGTAAGTTGATATTGTGATGATTTGGAAGCGTTTGAAGTGTTCACAAAATCAAACATAAACTAAATCCGTACCTTACTCATACTTTATAATTCAATTCAAGGTTGATTTCTGCAACAGATGCAGACAGCTTATTGCAAGTCAAGAATCAAAAATTATTTCATTTTATTTATTTATCCAGTTGATCATAGGACAAACCAAAACAGTAAACAAAGATTAAGAGAGCTAAGAACTCGTGTTTGAATGTCGGTCCATTGGAAGTTCTTTTGTCAGTACTGATCATCTCAAACAGTATCGCATGAGAGTTCAATAAGATTCTGAGTCTTGAAGTATGAAACATGTCCAAACTCTTTTCAGAATATCTTGAGAGGTCTGAGTTATTTCAGAACATGCTGATGTATTGGAACTTCTACATAACAGGACGTCTTCCGGCAAGTACTTGTCAAGATTGTTTTTTATCTTCTTGGTTTGAATCTCTTTCGAGATACTCAAATTCTTCATTTCCCTATAACTTTTTCCTTTTCTGTCAATATCATTTTGGATTCATGAGCTACACAAACGTATTATTGACGTCTATCAATCGTTACACACTCATTTTCATGCAGAAGAGTTACGTAAAAGTGAGTCAGAAGTTAGAAGTCTTCAAATGTACTATTAAAGTTTATTCCTTAGATATGGTGTTATGGAACATACGTAATGATAGGTATTCTCATCATTCTACCTCTCGGATTCACATATCCTCTTATTGTTGATCGAGCCTATGTCGAATATAATTCATTATCAGATACATTTGTTGCAAGAACCAATGCAGATCTTTCATCTTTGTACTCCACACTTCTTGTCTGGATGGTTGTTACAATGATATTGAGTGTCTTCGTAAACACACTCTGCTGGTATAAAATCTCAAAGTACAGTCAGGCATCTAGACAACAGAGTGATTTCCGTTTGTTCCTTGTTTCATTCGTCACATTCCTATTTCAAGCGATGGCTTTTTCTATCGGAGTACGTTCTATTTTATCGTTTTTTTTTCAGTTCTTCATTTTGAAATTTTCAGATAATAAACAAAGTTTCGGCTGATGTAGACCCATCGAAATTGTTACTTTTGAGTCGAATTGGTCAAGTATTAAGCCCATTTGCCAACGATTTGCTGACTCTTACAACTCCATATGTTTTGATTGTTTTCAGTAAACGAGTGAGTAATAATGATAAGAAAAGAAGAAACGGAAGAATTTCCCTCTCTAGCGTTATGGGAAGTGATTCCTAGGTGTGAACAAATGTTTCTGATAATAGAATCAAATCGAAAAGCGTAGAGAGTTAACTTCAAAGTGAAGCCGATTAATAAAAAATTAAATGGTGTGTTGCATAACTGTAGTACTAAGGAAGATGATAGTTCGTGTTGAACCTATTAGTCATGAATTAAATATGTTATCAATCGAATTAAATAACCTCGCCCAAAGTTCTTCATCGTCATTATTTTCTCGAGAATGACAATGAAAATTGGAAATAACAAATAAAGTTAGAATAACAGGAACTATAACTGAAAAACATGGAAAATCTAATTAACAGGAACCTGAAAAGAAGCATGCAGGAAAAAACAAAACTGCTTTTGATTAACCCCCAAAATCAGAATAAATATGCAATACCCTTGGGTAGATCTAACTTTTTTCTGTCAGCTGAGTTTAATTTGAAAGCTTTTTCATATATATCTTCTTTTTTTGTTTTTTCACTTTAAACAACTCTTGTTGAGAGAAAATGATTCCCAAAGTCTACTTACAATAAAAAGAACTGCCACGTGAATATGTCTTCTTTAAAGTAAAGAAGCCTTTGTCTCCTCCTTTTAGATCTTCCCCCACATAACAAAAAAACGAGGTGGTCTCATCTTATCTCCTCATATTCCTGAACACTCAATTACGCTCTTCATTTTCTTTAGATCCGTCATTCCATCAAACATCTCTTTGTCAAAGGATCATTTGCTCCTTCATCTATTACTCCAATCCAAAACATTCGTACCTCCAGGAGTGTCTTATCTAAGATCTAATTCCTTCACGTCAATTCAATTTCACCTGTTGTTGCAAGAGATTACTCACACCCTTGTGTGCTCGTTTTCTATGTGAACCATCTCTGACCCGCCCATTCCATTAAAATAATTCTTTTTCGATAACATTTTGATCGTTCCGTCTCGTTTTATATAAAAGACTGGGCGGTTACAATTCGACAGTTTACTCTCACTTCTATTTCAAGATGAATTCCAAAGTGCTCTTTGTTGCTATTTCTCTTGCTGTTTCTATTATTGCTGCTCCGGCTGACAGTTCGTCTTCTGTGTCAACGATGTCGCCAGCAACTAACCAACCAACGACATCCACGAATCCGACACCGACGGCTGGCACTCAACCCTCACCGGCAATCGGTTCATCCACAGTAGGAGAAAACACATCAGGCGCATCAGCAGCAACATCCAATGTTCCTAATGGATCGACTGAGGTTGCTCAAACCAATACAACCATTCCTGCTGTCGATTCAACCGCCACCAGTCTTTCTCCGTCTACAGACATCTCCAACGTAACAGCTACTACTATTTCTCCTAGTGAGTATCCTATATCATTGAATACGTCAAATTCATTGTTTTCAGCGCCGACAACACAATCAGCTCATGGACTCGGAATGATTTTCACATTGGTTCCAGTCGCCTTTTCAATGCTTCTTTGAATCAAAGTTTAATTACTTATACCGGTGATGTTTGTAATTTATTCATGAATTCCAATAAATCTTTGTTTCTAATCTATCCTTCCATTAAAACACTGTTCAATGTGCAAAAGAAGCAAAAAAAGGCATTTCAAGTGTTTTCAACAGGAACAAGAAATATGACAGCGACTAAAAAATAATAAAGTTCAATGAGCATAAAACTGTGGAAAGCTTCCGAAGTATACAGATAAGATGTACAAATCAATTCCAGATCAGTATCCCATTTATCTACTTTGATCAGTAACATATTCATTTTTATTCATTTGATTTTTACTCGAATGAATTTAGAAAAAAAAAAAGATTGAAAATTCAAAAAATTATTTTATTCTGTTTTATTTTCGATACTTATGTGAGATGAGAACGAACAAGAAATTGAATGATTTCCGTGTGGACTTGTTATTTTTTTGTAGAAAAATACTGTGACTCATTGAAAAACAACTATAAATATTCTACAGGAAATCCTGTTAAAACATCGAAACTCTCAATTTCCATTCCATAGTTATTGACGTATGTTTGTCCATTTTAATGTTTTTTAACCGTTCGTTTGATGGGTGCTGCCCATCCAACATGCACAAAAATATACGATAAGATTGAACACTTCCGCTATGCTTTCATACAAAAAGATGCCTGCCGTTCTCTTTTTAGATTTATTTCTGTATCATTCAATATGATCTTCACCAATTTCCTATGTGCTCAATTTCTCTTCTGTTTGGTTGCAGCTGCACCTACAATAGGTATCGAAACAATCGTTTATGAAGAGACTACTGACTCCTCAATTACCTCTTTAGGTCCTGATGATTCTAGAACAACAATTCCTTTTGTTGAATATAAAAGCTCTCCTTCGGATGGAACTTCTGTGCTTGTGGAAGCATCTACTACTTCCTCACCATCTGATCCAGAAACAGCTGGAACTCCTTTAGTCGAGAATACAAACATCACTTTCCCTTCAACTTCTTCTACTTCTTTTACCTCTCCAGGTTTAATAACCAGAAGGAAAAAAATTTCAAACTGACTTCAGAATTCGAAACGACATACACAAGTACAGATACAGTTTCCATGTCGACGGAACCAGAAACAGCTGGAACTCCAATCGTTGAAAATATCAATGTTACAACTACAGGGTTCACTACGACAAGCGAGATGTCTTCAACTCGTCTCCCTGAGCAAACCACGTGGCATCCTGAAACAGGTGGAACTCCATTCATCGAAGAAACTAATATAACGACACAAGGGGAATCATTCACTACAACAACTAGTTTGACCACGAACCTTGGTAAACCGTTCAAAAAACGTGTCTAAATATAATGAATATTTTAGAAAATGCTTCAACACGTGTCAAACAAACTACTGAAGGAACTACAGAGGATCCTGAAACAGCTGGAACACCATTCGTGGAGGATGTCAATGTTACAACAATTTCAACTCTTCCAGTGACAATGTCTACTATATCCGATCTGTCTTCAACAATCAGTTAGTTTTCTCAATGTTCTTATAATTCAAATACTTGTCTTTTCAGGTGATACTACTGATTCGTCTTACTGTCTTTCTTTTCACCTCTCTCTCATCCTCATCATTATATCTTTGCTACAATAAGTTTGGAAAAAAAGGTGATTATCCTCGTCACTGTACGGTTATCTGAAAGAAACTCCCTCTATAAGCTGTTTTAATTTCGAAATAAAATACCTTTTCTTTTAAAATATTGAAGACGCAGTATTAAGCACTTCCCATTTAATTACTTTGATAACCAATGAAATGAGCAACTAAAGTCGCCTGTAATCGTTTAGGAATGTGGCCAAAAAACGTCATGTTTATTATTTCATCGACTTATTCAACTTATTGTAAAATTGTAAACAACTTTCGCAACATTATGCTCAACTGATAACAATTGTGTTTTTCAACAAAAAAAGGTGTGAACGAAAATGTTGTGAGCAAAAAACAAATGCGTCGTTGATTGGAAGAACTTCTTTTTGACTTCAACCGATAATTCTGAGTTCTAAATATTTTGATGAAACTATGAACATTTAAAGGGGTATTCCGGTAATTCCCTCGTTGCGCACGCGAAAAATTGAATAAACGCGTGAATCTTTTTTGAAGAATTTCTGTGGACCATCGGGAGAAGTGAATATAAGTTCAGATAAAATGTCACAAAACCACTAGACGATATCAAAAAAGTTACCATGAGTCAGCTGACAATTTAGGTCATCACGTAACATAGGTCATACTCACTTGTTTACTTACTAGTATGGAAACGGCTGAGAACCTGGACTCTGTCTTTCTGAACCCGGAAATGACAGGTGCTCTATCTGACCTACATAACTGATTTCCTAATTAGTAATAATTGTCTTCTTTCTGACCTGTCTGACCTTCTATTCCAGCAACTCATGCTGATCTGGGTCCGACCAGTATTACATGATGACCTATATTGTCAGCTGCCTCATGGAAAACTTTTTGGTCCGATTCAGGATTTTCTCATGTTTCCAGAGGCTGTCCCACTCTTCTAGTTACTATTTATGCCTCCCCATTCTACTCCAAAAAAAGATTCACGGGGTTATTCATTTTTAGCGTGCGCAACGAGGGCAATCTCAAGCGCAACGAGATTAAAAAAAGCGCAACGAAACACTGTTTTTTGGCACTTTGAGCGCTTATATCTCAGCTCACAGGCATTTTTAGAAAATATGATGTACTGGACTTCGATCAGGCTCAGCGAGCTGAATCGATTCATATGATTTTTGAGCGATTTCAGAATTAGCGGTATACCCCTTTAATGTCAATCCATGACCAAACGGTATTTGCATTCATTCCATAATGCAACAATTTCTTCTCGAAGTGGACGTCAAACAAGAAAAAACTAGAGAATTGTCCGGTGCGCAAACGCAACATCATCATGAAACCGTACACAATAAGGAAAAAAGTAAACTCAAGGACGAGAGAGAAAGCGTGTATAGAAAAGTGTCTCGAATTGGATTAAACAGCATCATCCCATCTCATCCGTCCGATACAAATTCGTCCATGTGGTTCATAATTGTTGGCTAACCACCGTCGTTCTGCGTCTCATTTCTCTTCAAATTTACCGTCCATTCTTATAATGACCCAGTTCGAATGGACAGGCAAATCGCTGCGTATCTTCAGATAGCAACGTATCTTTCAATCCAACTTCGCCATTTGTTGTTTTATTTTCCGATAAACGGGTGTTATGAACACTTCCGTGATTCCTTAATCAACCGGTGCAGTTTCCTAATCAAAACGTTTCTATTCGTCTGATATCATTTCAAATTAAATTCTCTTCTAATAATTGAAACTTCTGATTTTTAGATGAAGCCGTTATTACTGCTTCTCATATCTTCCTCTTTAATTCTTTGTGATAATGGAAATTCTTCAAATTCTGAGGAAGATATGGACATGACTGCATCTCCATCTACAACAACTCCACTTCTATCAACTGCACAAGAACCAGTTGTTCTTCCAAAAGCATCTTCTCTCCCAGTTTCTCTGAAAACTCCAGTACCTACATTCTCATTTTCTTCTTTATCAACATCTAATTGGCTATCTTCCATGCCAACAGTTCAAACATTACTCCCACCGCCATTGGCATCAACTACACTAGAAGTTCCGGATAAAGAAACATTTGGTTTCAATTCATTGACTCCGTTATGGACATTACCAACTCAATCTCCTTCATTATCACCACTCAATGATTCTCCAATAAAACCGATCGGCGGAATGTTTCCATCATTTCCAACAATGCCAACTCTTCCAACACTTGCTCCATTCACTTTTCCAACACTTCCTCCTCCAACTGTCGCTCAGACAATGAAACCAATCAACATAACAATCGATCCGGAAGCTATTATGGATGTGGTAATTTCCAAAAAAAAATCGTTTCCGAATGTAATGAAAAATGAATATTCAGCCAGAGATAATCGCTCATTGGGGATATCCGGTCGAAACGCATAAAGTCGTCACAGCCGATGGATACATTCTCACTTTGCATCGTATTCCACACGGAAAAAGTAAGTACCGTTACGGAATAGTCGTTTCAAATCTCAAATACTTCTTCAGATGAGACTTCGAAATCCGCTTCAAGAACGCCTAAACCGGTCGTTTTTTTGCAACACGGATTGCTTTGTACGTCTTCTATTTGGCTACTCAATCTGCCGAGACAGTCAGCCGGTGAGTTCTTGATACGAGAATCAGAGGATAACATAGACTTTCATGGTTACAGGGTACATATTCGCCGATCAAGGATATGATGTTTGGCTTGGAAATATGAGAGGAAACACTTATTCAAAGCAACATGCCAGAATGACGTCATCAGATAGAAAGTTCTGGAAATTCAGTTGGGAAGAGATGGCGAGATATGATTTACCGGCTATGATAGATTATGTCCTCAAGAACACAAGACAATCGAATTTGTATTACGTTGGACATTCGCAAGGTTTCAAATCGAACTTCCCAGCAGTTTCCAATAGTTTTTTGTTTCAGGAGCTCTCACAATGTTCGCCAAAATGAGTGAAGATCCAGATATGTCACCAAAAATTCGAAAGTTTTTTGCCCTTGCTCCGGTTGCCCGAATGTCTCATGTGAAAGGATTGTTTAAGGATTTAGGGGAAATTTATGAACAATATAATGTGAGTGATCAGTTGGCATATGATATCAAATAATTTCTTTCAGCTCGTTTACCAAGTATTTGGCGATGGAGAGTTCTTGACGAACAATATTTTCACAAAACTATTGACAGATATTGTTTGTGATCAAGCTGTGAATAATCCTCTCTGTGAGAACTTCATCTTTGCAGTTTCTGGACCAAACAGTAATCAATTCAATAATGTGAGTGAATGTCTTATGATTGGTACAATAAAATGAATATTTCAGTCGAGAATCGGAATCTATTTAGCCCATAATCCAGCTGGAACATCATCTAGAAACATGCTTCATTTTGCACAGATGGTCAAAAGAAAGAGAATGTCTCGATTTGATCACGGAAAAGACCTGAATCTGAATATTTATGGATCTGTATGTCTCCATGTGTCAATTGAGATCTCAAATGTTTTTTTTCAGCCGATTCCTCCAGAATATGATATTCGAAGAATCAATAGCTCTATTTACTTATTCTATTCGGATTTCGATTGGTTGGCAAATCCAAAAGACGTCGAAGGTTTCTTGATTCCAATGTTACCAGCAAGAACTCTTAAGAAAGCAACGTAAGAATGAATATTTTTAACTTTTATTTTCTGAAATTTCAGAAAACTTCGAGACTTCAATCACAATGATTTCCTTTGGGGAATGAGAGCAAGGAAGGAAATTTATGAAAAGATCATCAATACAATCAGATTGGATCAAAGAAGAGTGAAACTGCAGAATAGTATGGAGAGATTCTTGAAGAGTATGTTTCGATTTTGAATATAAATGTAAAAGCAATTGTATTCAGATCAAAAAAGAACGAATTCAACAAAAATAAATGACGAAATGATAATGAGGATACGGAATGAGACAATGGATCTCGATTGAAAAATCACTACGTCCTCTTTTTAATTTCTAGTTTTTTTGAAGATCTCCCTTTAGATGTTTTTATTAATTTAACAGAAATACCAGACAAAAGATGAAACTGATCGGGTTGAGTGTTATCATGAATAAATCACTCAAAACACTGGTTGTTTGTGTTTGCGTTCATCCTCTCTCTGCGCCTCGCGCCTCACCGGCAACCAAGAAGCCGCTCTTTTTCACTTGAGCTTTCGGCGCGACTAATAAATGATCCCGCAGACGAGAGCCAAGCGCAAAGTATCCATCCGATCGAGCAGAAAGATATACACTTCACACACTCACCCACTCCGGGTGCCACATCCCCACAGGAGAACAGATAAAAGATGATTTTTTGTTGTTGTTTTATTGTTGTTTTTTTCCAAATTAATCCAAAGTTCAATTTCTATTTGAGAGGTTTCATAATCTTCAATTTTAGTTCAAAAGAAATTTCACAACATCTTAGAGAAATGAAAAATCTTATGAAACAACAGTGATAAGCATTTTCCCATAATTTAAAAATGAATTTTTGAAAACTTCAGTTAGTATCATGAACTAATTTTTTAAATTCAAAATTATTTGAATTATTCACAGTCTAAACGAATTCGTTTTAAAGTGTGATCCAAAAATGTTGAGCATGTAATTTTCATAATTTCTACTTCTACAGTATGTCTTTTGTAGAACTTGTTTAGATAACTGGCCAAATCATTCCGATTTCTTTCAAAAGTGTTGTATTTCATCTAATTAAGATAAGTGTTCATTTGTGTTCCTCGTTGAAATCAGTGTTCTTTTCCAAAAAAAAGGCGAATATGAGTCAACGTCACTCAGTGGTGCACATCTGCATTCATAATAATCTTCGTCTCATCCGCCACTCGGAAACTTCATCTTTTCTCTCTCAATCTCTTTTTCTTTCCATCACCTGCAAGAGAGTTTGAAACGCAGACACATAGTCAGTGATGGCCATTTTACACTGTATTCTGGTCAAAGAGCATAACAATCCAAGAGATATTAGAGATATTGAAGAAGTGAACCCGCGGCTGTTAAGACGAGGAGTTGGCGGGCTCCTGCCACTGAGAAGAAGGGAAATGAAGAAGAAGAAGAAGAGGAAGAAGAAGAAGAAGAAGAATGCATCCGTTGGCAGCCATCTTCTTCTTCTTCTTCAACTCCTTGTTCTTTGTGACGTTTTCCTAGGTAAATGATGGGTGACGTGTCCTTATCTTTTTGATCTTTAGATTAATCCATTTATATAGGATGAGTTCTTGAAATATCTGAGTTCACTCATCAGAAAATCTAGATGATAAACAATCAAAAAAGTTCTGAAAATAATCCTTGCTTTAAGTTCCTATAACCTTTAGTTTCATATTCTTGAAACTCAAAATTACTAGATTCAAACTTCTAGAATAGATTCAGAATAAGAGAAAAAACTATATTATCATTGGTCACATATCGGACAGCACGTGGATTAATCCAATTCATCTCATCAATCTATGTATGTACATCAACAAATATTTCTCTTTTTATTTTATAAGAAGAAGAAGAAAATCTCGAATTGTCACAACATATAAAAATCTCAAATAGTTGATATCTCACAGATCCAACGCACTCATCCTATAAAAAAATAATCAACTTTTAGTTGGCTTTCATTTTATTTTCTTCATCTTCATCTTCATCTTTTTTATTCTTTTCTTATTCATCCTGAGATTAGACTTTTTTTCGTGAGCATAACACTGCAGCAATAAAACCACCACAGAGTTTAATTAGAAACCACAATTTCTTTTCTCTTCATTTTCTATTTTCCTCCCGCCCATGTTATACGTTTTTGTCGATACTTTCGACATGACTTTTCACCTCAATAATCGTTGTTTTTCGTCAAAAAGCACACCTACACTTTTCACTTTTCCCTTTCATAAAACTCGGAAAACCTCGACAATAAATCTCAAATATCCCCATAATTTTCCGTTCGGATTGCCTTGTCGTTCCATTTATTTTTTGTCTTTTCCCTTGTGGTACGTTCGACATCCACCTCTATTTCGTTTCTTTTCACAGATGCAAAACCAGTGAAGAACATAGAAAAACGAACTGAGTGAGCAGAAGAACGAAACGATTATTATCATTTTTGACGATCGACGATGGCCGACAAAGAGGAACAGGGAGGAGGAGAGCAGGATGATGTTTCTTTTCTCCGAACGGTTAGTTTTTTTTTTCATTTGAACGGGTTACAAAAAAAGAGGGATAGAAATATTATGAAATAAGAATACTGAAATGAAATTTCCATCAGTGCAATCTGAACATTGCATCTTGTTTTGAGTACAATTTAGAATATATGGTATTCAGAGCTGTGTGGGGTGTGCGGTATTCATGAAAAATCATTCCTACTGTATTTTTAGATGATTTACATGAATAAGGGAAAGCCTCCTGTTTTCTCTCTCTCTCTTTCTCTCCTTCTTTTCTCTCTCTCTCTCTCTCTCTCTCTCTCTCTCTCTCCTTCTTTTCTCTTTCTGTAATGTAAGTGCGCAATTGGCAAATCTCGTAAAAGAGCGACAAAGAGGAAGCTCTTGGTTTATTGTAACAGAGTCGTTTTGTTGTTTCCTCTCTTGGAATTCTTCTCACTTCATCCCTTTCTTTCTCTCTCTCTCTCTCTCTCTCTCTCTTTCCTTTTTTCATAAATTATATTACTCAAAAGAAATTCGAAATTGTTTTTGACCTTTTATCTCCAAAAAATCAAAAAAAAAGAATGCACAAAAATTAGAATGAAGACACCAAATGAAAACGAAATTTAAAGAATTCAGTAGAAAGAAAAAGAGATTCAAACCCTCGAAAAGGCTTAATCTGTTGGTGAGATTCACTGAAAAAGAGACGAACGCCGCAGCCGATTTGGCGCATTTAATCAACACATTTTTAGCTTTTTTCCGTTGAATGAATGAGAGAAAAAGAGAGAAAAAGGGAAATACTTTTCGAGTTTTCTCTTTCTGACGTCGAAGTACCTCTTTTCTTCTCTTGACAACCACTGAATACGCGTGTCCCTTGGTGATCGAGTTCTTTCCATTTGAAATATACTAAAATAGAGATACAACAGACATGTTTTATGGGCGGTTTTGCATTCAGCTCATCTCGAATTTCGAATTTCTGCCTACATTTTTTCATTTGTACAAAGTAGAAAATGGAATGGAAGAAGGGAGACCTCAAGTCGCACGCACATACCCGGATAGGAGGAGGAATTCGAGAGAAGAAACACTTTTTTCATTTGCTTTTTTGGGTTTTTATGACGACGATAGCGACGATATATAGAAGTAAAATGAAGAAAGAAGGAAGAAAATAATTGAAATTTGTGCATATATGAGTGGTGACCAGGGTGGCGCTACTCTCACTCTCCTTTTTTCCTTCTTCTTCTTTCCTCTTCTCTACTGCCACACATCTTTTCTTAAATGTATGAAACGAGAAAGAGAACTTGTTAAGAGTAGGCGATATAGAGAAACTTAGAGAGCTGACACTTCTGCTCTCGTAGACGTCGTGTTTCACTTCGTTTTCCTCCCACCCCTCTTCTACTTCTTGATTTGTTTCGTCTTTTTCATTTTTCACGAATTAGAAGTAGGAAGGTGTCATTCCCTTTGCGTCGAAACTCTTCAACTCTCTAGATATCCACGACAAAAGTGAAGAAGACGACCCTAGAGACCTCCCCTTCTCTCTCTCTCTCTTCCACCATCTAACACTTTGTCTCTTTATAAATCAAAAAATTTGGAGAAAAAACTTCTGAAGACGTAGAAAAAAGCAAAAAGTACGTGGTTAACTTGGTAAAAAGGCGAGCCCCTTCCCGTCGAATCCTATTCAGTTCCTTTCCGTCTCTTCTCTTCTTCCCCTTTGGCCTCGTTTTGTGCATTCATCTCCCGTCCGCCTTCCAACTTTTTGTCCTCTTCTCCTACGCACATACAACCCATAAACGTATTCCTGGACACCCATGGTTGGAATAAGTTCTTTCACCCGAAAACTTAATTTCCAATTTATCATAACTTGAATGAATGAAAGTTAAAGTGTAATTCCCAAACCATAGGAAGATCTTTCCGTTTTAGTTTTCAAACAGAGAGAAGAACTTAGAATTTATCTTTTTTGTACTATGGAAATTCAACTTTTGTAGTCCTTTTCTAGATTCAGCAGAAATATTTCTGAAATTGTAGTTTGTAACACCTTCTCTATCTCTGATTATTCTTCGGTACTCTTCTGTAGTTTTTAGATTTCTCATCTCAGAAGACTGTTCTGTTATCCTAATTCTTGAAGACCATGAAATCATTTGACAGCCGTCGTCACTCAAAAACTAAGAAAACGTCAGAATGTACTCTTGTGAACCCTATTTATATGAACTCAACCTCCTTTTCATTAGTCTTTTCTCTCAACAGAAGTAGCTTTCTGACAAATAATTCTTAATTCGGATTTGTTTTATTCGAAGCTTACGACTGCAGGATCTTCGAATCAGCAGATCACTTTCCTCTTTTTTTTTATTGAAAGACGAAATTTGAAATCGGACAGGTATATGCGACAGGAATTTGAGCAAATCGTACTTGCAAGATAGTGCAGAGCATTATGAGAGATATAGAATGATAGTGATCTCTCTTAGAAAACAAACAAGCTTCTGTGCCGATTTGATCTCGCTTAGGCTTGCCTTTTCTTTCCATTTACACCCAGCATCCAACACAACTTCCCATTCAGATTATCACTTTTTAATCCAGATTTATAATGTTGCATACTGCCTCATCATAACTAAGTACTACTTTCTTCTTCGTCTTCTCATCGTTTTCTTCAATTCCGTCTGATCTCTTCTCTTGTTTTACTTCCCCAGAGAGGCTCTGTTATGTCGCCCATATGGCATTCAGCCGTCCCGTCCCGCCTATTGTTTTTTTGTCTCTTTCTCCCATATTTTTCCTCTTGGTGACTCTTCAGTTTTCAGACAAAGAGACTCTGCCATTAGAAGTCTGCTCTAGGCAGCAAACCATAGCATTCCCAAGCCAAGCACACACCCACACGCTCACAGATAAACAAAAAGTTATATTCATGTTCAGTGATATGATTAATTACGGATATTAGTCTCAAAAGAAATGGATTTTGATTTCACGGATATTTCGGATGAGGATCACAATTATGTTACGAAGGTTTGCCTTTTTGGTTCAGAATTCTAGAGAATCAAAAAATTGAATTAAAAACCATTTTCCAAAAGAGTTTTGAAAGAATCTAGAATATTTATCCTAATTGTTTTCAGGGAGACATCGTCTGCCTCTCTTGCGTCGCCTCACACAATAGAGATGGAGTTCTCGGGTCAGAAAGGTCAGTTACTGCTATTTCTTTCGAAGTTTTCTTCAAAATTTGTTTTTTTCAGAGTTTGTTTGTGCACAGAAGGGTTCGGTAACCGGATGTGCACACTGGAAAACGTATCGGACAAGGACATCCCACCAGACATTGCAATGTGCATGCTCTATATTGATAACGCACTGTCGATGAGAGCTTTACAAGAAATGATGTCAGCAGACAGTGATCATGTGAGTGTTTTTCTATTGAAATTAACTTAAACGAAGTATCTTCGTTTTCAGAAATCTGCTTCTGGTGCTGGAGGTCACAAAACACTTTTGTACGGACACGCGGTACAATTGAAACATGTGCAGAGTGAAATGTATTTAGCCTGCCTCTCTTCGTGCTCTTCTAATGATAAGCTGGCATTCGATGTTGGAGTACAAGAGACAAATGAAGGTTTGAGACTATCAATTAACTAAGGAAATCAATGTTTTCTTGTAGGAGAAGCGTGTTGGTGGACCATTCATCCTGCCTCAAAACAAAGATCAGAAGGAGAAAAGGTTCGCGTCGGTGATGACGTCATCTTGGTTTCAGTGGCCACAGAAAGATATCTTGTGAGTTTTTTTTGTGTTTTAATCAAAAAATGAAATATGAAAATAAGTTTTAAGCATCTAAAAAGACGAAAAACAGAAAAAGAAGAGGCAAGTTATGTGACGTTGTATTGTGATAGACTAAGAAAATGCAGAAAAGAATAAACTCTATCTGAATTTTTTTATAATCTTGTTCTCTTTCAGCACATGGCATACAGTAAAGGATATATGGTGATTGCCTCTTTTCATCAAACACTTTGGAACATTCAGTCAGTCAGTTCTGGAAGTATGAGAACTCGGAATATGGGTATGCTGCTCACTTCTGGAACGGACACTAAAATAGTATTTATTTTTTAGGTTTTCTCTTTGGAAACGATGTTCTCCGATTGTTTCATGGAAACGACGAATGCCTGACAATTCCAGAAAATTGGAGTGAACATCCACAACACAAGTGAGTTTTATTTCATAATTATGGAGACACCAGAACCAGAAATACGATAATCAAAGAGAATTTAGATTCACATGAAATACTCAAAAGATATTATTTTCAGTATGGTAATCTACGAAGGAGGTGCCGCTGTGACTCAGGCAAGATCACTTTGGCGTGTAGAACTAGTAAGAATGAAATGGCATGGAGCATTAGTCGGATGGGAACAAGTATTCCGAATTAAACACATCACTTCGGGAAGATATCTCGGAGTTTTAGACAATGCCGTTCAGTTATATCACAAAGAAAAAGCAGATTTCGAGTTGACAGCATTCGTAATGTGTCAGAATAAGGATCCAAAAAAGCAGATGCTTGATGAAAAAGAAGAAGAAGGAATGGGAAATGCAACGATTCGATATGGAGAGACAAATGCTTTCATTCAACACGTGAAAACACAATTATGGTTGTCTTATCAGACATCTGAAGTAACGAAGAAAGGATTGGGAAAAGTAGAAGAAAAGAAAGCAGTTGCATTGAAAGATGGTCATATGGATGACTGTTATACATTCTTTATGGCACTGGAAGAGGAATCAAAATCTGCGAGAGTAATCAGAAAGTGTTCTTCTGTTCTCAATAAATTCTTGAAAGGAATCGATGCATTACAACTAGAAGGAAATCAATCATCTGATTGGACACGTGTAGATCTCAATGAAGTATTAAAACTGATGGAAGATCTCATTGAATATTTTGCCCAACCAAACGAAGAACAAGATTTCGAAGAGAAACAAAATCATTTAAGAGCTCTTCGTAGTCGACAAGATCTATTTCAAGAGGAAGGAGTTCTCAATATGATTCTCGACACAATTGATAAGTTCTCCCAAATGGAAGCTCTTCCTGATTTCGCTGGATTGATTGGAGAGGAAACTCATATCAAATGGGAACAGATTTCCACGTATTTGTATCTTTTGGTTGCTGCAATGATCAAAGGAAACCATTACAATTGTGCTCAATTTGCTTCAGCTCAAAGACTCGATTGGCTTTTCGGAAGATTGAGTAATCCACAATCCGCAGAAGGAATTCTTGATGTTCTCTATTGTGTTTTGACTGAATCTCCAGAAGCATTGAATATGATCAATGAAGGACATATTCGATCTGTCATTTCACTTTTGGAAAAAGTAGGAAGAGATCCAAAAGTATTGGATGTGTTATCTTCTCTTTGCGAAGGAAATGGAATGGCTGTCAGAAGTTCACAGAATTTGATCACACAGTATCTGTTACCTGGAAAAGATCTTCTTCTTCAAACATCAATGAGAGATCATGTCTCCAGTATGATGCCGAATGTGATGTTAGGAGTAGTTGAAGGATCTGCCTTATTCCGGAAATGGTACTTCGAAGCAGAGGTAGAACACATTGAAACAATGACCAAACAGACTCCATATCTTCGAATCGGATGGGCAAACAGTGTTGGATTCAAACCATTCCCAGGATCAGGAGATAAATGGGGATGCAATGGAGTTGGAGACGATTTCTATTCATATGGATTCGATGGAAAATCAATGTTTTTTGGAGGAAAATCAAGAACAGTTGGTCATAGACTTCTGGAGAAAGGAGACGTTATTGGATGTTCAATTGATTTGACTATTCCAGAAATCAAATTCAGTGTCAATGGAACTCATATGAGTGGAGCATTCAAAAAGTTCAATGTCGATGGATATTTCTTCCCTGTTATGTCTCTATCAGCTAAAGTATCATGTCGATTTATTCTTGGAGGAAATCAAGGAAGACTTCGATATGGACCGCCTCCTGGATTCTCGGCAGTCGTTGAAGCTGTTAATGGAGAATTGGGAATCACTGATTGTCTTTCATTCGGTGATCTCGGAAAAAATATTTTCTGTGGTCCTCAAACGATTTTCAATAATTTGGAACCATTCATTCCAACTCCAATTGATGTTTCAACAACACAATTAACACATCATGCCATGGAAATGCATCAGAAATTCGCTGAGAATCTTCATGAGCTCTGGGCAATGAGGAAGATCGAACTCGGATGGTCTTATGGAGAAACAAGATCTGAAACTTCTCGAAAACATCCGTGTCTTACGAGATTCGAACTTCTTCCTGAAACTGAAAAGAAGTATAACATCATGCTTGCATTGACAACAATGAAAGCAATTGAAGCTCTTGGCTATCACTTGATTACTGATGAACCACCATGTCGGCTGAGAGCAGTTCGATTGGCTCCAAACTTCCAACAATCGAATGGATACAAACCAGGACCATTGGATACTCATGAGATTCAACTTCCAGCAGAACTTCAACCACTTACAGAAGCTCTTGCAAGAAATACTCATAACGTCTGGGCAAAGGATAAGATCAAAAGAGGGTGGACATTTGGATTGAGTGAACACGTGGATGCAACTCAGAAGAGATCTCCGCATCTTGTACCTTATGAACAAGTTGACGAAAGCATCAAGCAGGCAAATAGAGAGTCTGCAGCTGAAAATATCAGAGCTCTTCAACTCTTTGGAATCTTTTTGGAACCACCAGCACATGAACATGATGAAATCGCTGAGAAAGAATTGAGAGCAAGAAAAGATAATACAAGAACTTATCGAGCAGAAGCCACGTATGCTGTTAACGGAGGAAAATGGTATTTTGAATTTGAAATTTTGACAGCTGGATACATGAAGATTGGATGGATGGATATCGGATCAACACCTGAAATTCAATTGGGAGCAGATGATCGAAGTTATGCTTTTGATGGATATCTCGGAAGAAAATGGCATCAAGGAGCAGAAACTTATGGAAAAGAATGGAAAATTGGAGATGTTGTTGGATGTTTTCTTGATTTGAATGATCGTACGATCAGTTTTTCTTTGAATGGAGAACTCCTTCTTGATCCATCTGGATCCGAAATGGCATTCGATAACGTCGTTTGTGGAGACGGCCTTGTTCCAGCAATGACACTTGGAAGTGGTCAAAGAGGACGTCTCAATTTCGGACAACAATCGAATTCTCTGAAATTCTTCACAACATGTGGTCTACAAGAGGGTTATGAACCATTCTGTGTCAATATGTATAGAACAATGCCAATGTGGTTTGCAAAACAACTGCCGAGATTTGAAGATATTTCCGCATTAAAATCTGGATCAATTTTAGAAGTTTCTAGAATTCCAGCAACTGGAAACAGTCCACCGTGCCTGAAAATTCTCCAGAAAGTGACAATTTCTGAAGGAGGACCGTCAGAAAAAGCAAAAATGGAATACATCAGATTGTCGCTTCCAGTTAAATGTAACGAAACATTCGTGAAGAATAAGTGAGTTTTTATCAGATAGTTCTCTGTCAAAACAATTCATTTTCAGAGACAAAGATGCAATTCGTCGTCAACTTCAAGATTACAAACCACGATCACAATCAGTGGTCAGTCAGATTCGTGCTCCAGGAATTCCGAAGGAGTTTGAAGAGAATAAAGAGAAAAAGGGATTCTTGAGAAGTATGCTTGGATCAAAAGATTCTCATGAATCAGATGACGATCGAAGATCTCGAACTACATCAAAACAGCCGAGTATCGAAGGAGATGAACCACCAGCCGTCAGGTATGTCATTTCTTTTTTTCGTCTGTTATTCCTGTTTTATTTTTCGACTAGAAGTGAGTTTCGAGTGGTTTTTCCTTTTATAATTTAACTAATACACCAATTGACTTCTAATGTGATAAACTCTATTCTCTTCTCCTTGATTAGCTTCCTCTGAGAGGCTTCTTCTCCGGCTGATATGAACGTGATAGTATCCCTACGTTCTACCTATTTCCTTGTATTGTTTTTAGTTTTGATCCCAATTGACTATTCCCAATCAATCAATTATTATCATTTGATTCTCTCTATCGCTTAATTCTTCTCCCAAATGAGACAAAATAGGTGTTACAGTCAACGTCGGCGTGTTCTAACCCTAATGAACTTTGGTATGTATTCGTTCGATGAATCAATTTTGACGTGGTTGCACGTCAACGAAGAGGATAATCACAAATGGCAGGACGTGTTGAGGTGTTTGAAAGTTCTGAGAATGTCCTTTTAGTCCTATGTTCTTCTTTTTTTGTTCCGGTACTGACCACGTTTGCATGTCTCATCGCACGCACTTACCCAATTGCATACACCTTTGTTCTCTTATTGAAACCCAATTATTGACGAATTGTTCTTTACCAGAAATCAAATTTCTCGTTTTTTTTCCAGTAGAGCTTCTCCGCTTTCTGTATTTCAAGCACATCTGATTATTCACTTCATTTGTATTCAATTCTTAATTCAAAGGGATTTTCAGAAGAAGTCTTCTAGAACTTCCACATGAAGAACGTCAAATGGCTGAAGACCATATGAGAGATATGAGTGACAAACATGCTGCTGAAAAACCAAAGAAAGGCGGTCTTTTGAGTAGACTCAGAGATTCAAGTAACACCCGAAAGAAGTAATTTCTGATAGAATAGATCAGTTGTGAAACTAAAAGAATCTACAGTTTCAGAGATAGTGACAGAAGAAAAGAAGACAAAGCAGCTGCAATGAGACAAATGAAAAGTAATTCAAGAAGTTTTGATGCCGGAAGTCTCGATACGTCAACACTTCCAACAGGTCAAAAGGATGTACTGGGTAAGTTCTCTCTTATGAATTCAGTCGTTATTCCACAAACGGTTTTGGTTTTTTCACAAGCACAATAGTCAGTTAGAACCTTTAGTAGTAGATAAAATTCAGAAGAAGAATCAGAAGAGCAGGATCCCATTTGGGTTCTGCAAGATGAATTTCGCGAGGAAGACACAGTGTCCGGTGAGCAGAACGCCGCATCAAACCTCTCCTTTCTTGCAATTTTTCTCTCAAAATCTCATATAATTTCCCCTTTTTTCAACTTTCTCCTCTCTTTCACTGCAGCATGATACTCGCATATCATACTATTCTTCAACCCTCAGAGACCTAATAACTTGAGATTCAAAACGAGTTGATCCGAATTTTTCCTGTTTTCAGCCTCTAGCGAGATGCCTCTATCTGGACCAGGTCGACAGTTGACTATCAAAAGAGGATCAATTAAGAAGAATAAGAAGGGAAAGAAGGTAAAAGTTAGTTTTCAATTACACTTTTTGACACAAATGAGTGTTTGTTTCAGACTGAACTTGCAATGGAAAAAATGGAAAGAGAGAAGAAAGGTTCAATTATTCCAATGGAAGCCCAATTGGATGTTCTTCAAGAAGGAGATGCTCATGCTCTTGTTGCTCTAAAAGAGAAAGTTGATGAATATTATTATGGTCTTCGAATTTTCCCAGGACAAGATCCATCTCAAGTATGGGTTGGATGGGTTACTACTCAGTATCACTATTATAATCTGAATTTTGATGGAAGTCAAGGAGTTCGTAAATGCAGATTCTCTGAAGCTGATCATCATGGAACAACTGTCGATAGGTAAGGAGAAACTGTTCAATTTTCTATTTCAGTTTCCCGTTTTCAGTGTTCAATCTCAAAATTGCTACATGGTTAATGTTTCTGAGCTTTTGGCCACGACCCCTGATGTTGCTAATACAAAAGTTTCTGGAACATTGATTGGATGTATAATAGACACATCAATCGGAGAACTGAGTTTCCAAGTTGGATCCACCGATACTGGAATCAAATTCAAATTGGAACCAGGAGCAATGCTTTTCCCAGCTGCATTCGTTACTCCAACCGCCACAGAAATAGTTCAATTTGAACTTGGTCGTATCAAGTATACGTTCCCGTTGTCAGCAGCAATGTTCAAATCTTGTGAAAAATCGTTGGTTCCATTCTGTCCTCCACGTCTTTCTGTTGAACAAATTGAATCAGTGTATTGGGCTCGTGTTCCAAATGAAACTCTTCGAACAACTGCACTCAAACTTTCAGAAGTTCGAGGTACGAAAAAAACAAAAAAATCTGCCCCATGCCAGGCTCGAACTGGCGACCTTGGCATACCCTATAGACTATAAGTACCACGCGCTAACCGACTGCGCCAATGGGGCACCCTTGACATCTCTCATAAAATACATCTTGTTAGAAAGGAAAAATGAAGAGAGAAAATGACAAGTAGAGAAATGGACGATTAGTGTTCACGGTAAAACGAGAGGTATTGGAGAAAAAAGAGGTGGTAGCTCGATGTCTGTGTGTGTGTGAGAAGGGGGGTGGTGTGGTAGTAGAATTAGTGGATGGAGAAAAGGGGGAGAGAGGAAGAGAGGACACCTGCAAATGCTACGTCAATTTCAGGATGGTCTGTGTTATGCAACGACCCCGTTCGAATTATGTCTGTGTATATACCGGAGAAAGATCAGTCTCTTGACATTTTGGAAATGATTGAAATGCCTGATATGTTGGAATTCCATCGACAAACTCTAAATCTTTATTGCAAATTGGCAAGTCATGGAAATCATAAAGTGGCTCATACATTATGTCAACACATTGACGAAGATCAGATTATGTATGCTATCAAATCTCATTGTGAGTCAGAAATTAGAGAAAAAGTGAACAATTCTGAATGATTTCTAGACTTATCTGGTCCAATGCGTCAAGGATTTCATGATTTGTTAATTGGTTTACATCTAATGAGTCACACTGCTGCCAGAAATAGTATGGCAAAAGAGTATGTAATTCCTTTGGTTCCACAACTTCAGATCAAAAATGTATTGGATCCAGACAGTGAATCAAGGTGAACAAACAATTTTCAAATGTCATTCATTTCAATTTCCCAAATTCAGATATCCTCAAATTACGGGACAATCTGTTTCAATGTTATCTCAAATGGCATCT
This sequence comes from Caenorhabditis tropicalis, assembly GCA_016735795.1. Taxonomy (NCBI): domain Eukaryota; kingdom Metazoa; phylum Nematoda; class Chromadorea; order Rhabditida; family Rhabditidae; genus Caenorhabditis; species Caenorhabditis tropicalis. The sequence continues at coordinate 9,074,730 of CM028618.1, read as the reverse complement.
GAACCAGTGAAAAAACACGTGAGCAGAGAAGACGAAATGAAACTTCTTCCTCCTTCTGTTGATTTTGATGCTTTGAAAAGACACGTAATGGAATCTCTTCAATCAGCAACTCATCATGCAGTTATGAATTGTCGAGATCTGATTGGAGGAGATAACACGAATCACTTTGAACCTCTATTCAAATTATTCGATCAACTTCTTGTAATTGGTCTGATTAACGATGAAGAACTCGAATGTTTATTGAGATTAATTCATCCACAAGCATTCGATGAAAACTATGAAATTGGAACAACACAGAAAGGATTGACTCAATTGGAACTCGCTGAACCAGTGAAACTTCAACTTGTCAGTATTCTCGATCATCTTTGTGACATTCAACTTCGTTATCGAATTGAATCACTCGTCGCATTCACTGAAGGTTTCGTTGGAGAATTACAATCAGATCAGTGTAAAAGATACATGGAAATCAAACAAACTGATATGCCACCTGCTGAAGCGGCGAAGAAAACAAAAGAATTCAGATGTCCACCGAAAGAACAAATGTTCCGTTTATTGATGTGTAAAGTGAAAGAAGAGAAAGATCCAGAATTAATGGAAGAAGATGCAGATGTGGATCAATGTCCAATGGCTGAAACACTTCAACAACAATTGAGAGATTTCTGTGAATTACTAGTTGGAAAGATTGGAAATGTGAAAGAAGGAGAATCAGAAGAACAATTAGCATTGATAGAATCAGAAGAGGGATCATGGGTTGATTCATTTGCAAGAATTGTTGTCAAAGTACCGCCTCCATTGGTAGAAGAAGGACTCGAAATGCAGAAAAAAGGAACACAAAACTTCAGAGAAATCATTGTAACAATGCTCCGAGAATGGGCTCAAGCTGATTTCATCGAAAGCAAAGATCTCATTCGATGCATGTTCAAACTTCTACTTCGTCAATATTCTGGAATCAGAGAAATTCGAGATGCGATGTCTCAAGCGTACGTTTTCCATGAAAGAAATGCAGGAGATGTCACTGATTTCATTGTATATCTTATCCAAATTCGAGAACTTTTGACTGTTCAATTCGAACATACAGAAGAAGCGATTCTGAAAAGAGGATTATGGAAATTGATGAACAATAGAATATTCTTCCAACATCCAGATTTGATGAGACTTCTTTCTGTTCATGAGAATGTAATGTCAATTATGATGAATATATTGACAGCTCAACAAGGAACAGTTGAACATGAAGGAGACGAAGTAAAAGAGAAAGCACCGATAAAAGATGCATCAGAAATGGTCGTTGCTTGTTCTCGATTCCTTTGTTATTTCTGTAGAACATCTCGACAGAATCAAAAGGCAATGTTCGAACATTTGTCATTCCTTCTTGATAATGCAACAATGCTTCTTGCAAGGCCATCTCTGAGAGGATCTGTTCCACTCGACGTCGCATATTCGTCTTTCATGGACAACAATGAGTTGGCACTTGCATTGAAAGAAGAAGAACTTGATAAAGTAGCCGTTTATCTATCCAGATGTGGACTTCAACCCAATTCAGAATTGATAACAAAAGGATATCCAGATATCGGATGGGATCCAGTTGAAGGTGAAAGATATATTGATTTCCTCCGATTCTGTGTATGGATTAATGGCGAAAACGTGGAAGAGAATGCAAATCTTGTAATCAGATTACTGATTCGAAGACCAGAATGTCTTGGAGTTGCATTGAAAGGTGAAGGACAAGGACTGTTCTCTGCATTCAAAGAAGCAATTGCATTATCGGAAGACATTCGTCTTTTGGAAAATGATTCTCATCCTGCTCTCTTATCATCCGGCCTCTTGGGAGAGAATCCAACTTATCCGTCGAAGGAATTAGAAGGAGAAGATTATATTGATTTGGGTGCAGCAACTTTGGATTTCTATTCGAGTTTGGTTGATTTGCTTGCTAAATGTGCTCCAGATCCAATGGCTATTCAGGTTTTGCCATCATTCATTTGTCATTTACTTATTCTCATTTAGGCTGGAAAAGGAGACTCACTTCGTGCTCGTGCAATCCTCCGATCTTTGATTTCTCTGGACGATTTGGGTCAAATTTTAGCCCTCCGTTTCACGATTCCAAATCTCGCAGCTCCATCGATCGAAGGTTTGTTTCCTGTTTTCATTTGTTGATTTTCAATGTCTTTGTCCCTCAAAAAGTGTCTAACAATCACGTCTTTCTGTCCTGTTACAGCTGTCCGTCGTGCTAACGCCGTTCAGGCATCTCACACTCAAAAAGCCGTAATGGCTCACACGTTTGCTATGGTTGCCTCACTGGCTTCTGAAGTTTCCAACACCCGACGATCCCAAACGTTTACCTCCGGTACCAACCTTGCTAGAAGAGGGTTTGAACTAATCAATCACTTTGTTTCAATCTCTAACCCACTCCAATCCCTTTCCAGATTACCGTGTGTAGAAGAGGTAGATACTGACGACTCCAAGTCTTCTGATTATGCTTCGGTACACACTTCATTCTCAAGTGGAAATGAATTATTTGCACCGAAATCAGAGAAGGAAAAAGCAGAACTTCAGTTGCTGAATGAAAAGAAATACCCAATTGTTCAAAGAAGGAGATCCAGTAGATACAATCCGATTGACAGTGAGATTTTGAACAGTGATTCTGTGGTGCATGAAATGTGTTTTTTGAGATCTCATTTTGGAAACAGTTTGAATAAATGTTTCTACTTTTCAGATACCGGACCTCTGCCAGGTCTTCTTCCAAATCACAAGGGATCAGTTCTTCTTTTCTTGGATCGTGTCTATGGAATTGACCAACAAGACATGCTCTTCCATTTCCTCGAACAATCTTTCTTACCAGATCTTCGCGCAGCCACAATGATGGATTCAGTAAGTGATATTTCAGTTTTCATTTGAAATAAAACTTATTTCAGCCACGTGCATTGGAATCGGATACAGCTCTAGCTCTCAATCGTTATCTCTGCAATTCAGTTCTTCCACTTTTGACTAATCATTCCCATTTCTTCTCTGATGCTGAACACCATTCAGCTCTTCTTGATGCAACTCTTCACACTGTTTACAGAATGAACAGATTGAAATCTTTGACCAAAAATCAAAGAGACGCTGTTTCTGATTTCTTAGTTGCAATCACAAGAGAACTTCCGCCCGCAATGATGATCAAATTGTTGAAAAAAGTGATCAATGACATTTTGACGATGAACGATATGAACGTTCTTGTACCACTTCGATTGATCACTTTGCATTACGAAAGATGTGGAAAATATTATGGATCAGGAAATCATTACGGAGTTGCCAGTGAACAAGAAAAGAGACTTTCTATGCTTCTCTTCGACGCCATATTTGATACTCTTGGTAGTCGTCCTTATGATCCAGAACTCTTCGGAAAGGCTCTTCCGTGTATGACAGCCATCGGAAGTGCTATTTCTCCAGATTATACACTCACCAGTGGCCTCGAAGACGTCAGAAACAAAGTAAGTTATCTTCTGTGAAGACTCAATCATATTAGTATTTTCCAGAAACGAGAGGAAGAAGGAGCGTGGATTCCACGAACCGTCGACGTTTCTCGATGTGAAATCAATAGAGATTTGGAGAAAATGACAGAATTGTTTGCTGAACATTTCCATGATTCTTGGGCAAGCAGAAAACTCGAAAAAGGATGGGTTCACGGAGATTTGTATTCGAGATCAAACTTCACTCATCCACGTCTCAAACCATTTGCATTACTCAAAGATTTTGTATGTTTCTTGTTGAGATTATTTCATGATTATTTCGTTTGTTTTTTCAGGAGAAATCATTCTACAAAGAGAGATGTTCCGAATGTTTGAAAGCATTGATGGCATGGAATTATTCATTTGAAATGGTCGACAGAGATGCAAATGATCGTGCATCAGCTGCCAGAACTCTATCAGGAACTTCCATTTCCAACTTCGCTCCAAAACCAATTGACTTGAGTTCAATGACTCTTGAGAAGGATATGGTGAATGCTGCTGAGAAAATGGCTGAACATTCTCATTTGATTTGGGCGAAGAAAGTAATGAATGATTTGAATACAAAGGGTGGATTTATGCCAATTCCACTTGTTCCATGGGATTTGCTCACTGATTTCGAAAGAAGAAAAGACAGATTCAGAGCTTCAGAAATTCTTAAATTCCTACAGTATCACGGATATCATGTCAACTGGTATGTTTCCAAATAATACGCATGTCTAATGGTAATTTTCGTTTCAGTCCGAAAGATGAGCAATCTCAAAATGATCGAATGAAGAGTGAAGGAGAAAGATCGTCAGTTGAGAAAAGATTTGCATACAATCTTTTGGAGAAGCTCATTACTTATTTGGAACAAGCCAGTCTGAAAATGAAATCGGTGAAGCCATCCCAAGAACTGACAAGAAGAAATTCATTCAAAAAGGAAGGACAAGATGTCAAATTCTTTGAAAAAGTTGTTCTTCCATTAATGCATGCATATTTCAATGCTCATAAGAACTATTTCCTCGAAGGATCTTCAATCGTTCAAACTGGAACTGCCAGTAATAAAGAAAAAGAAATGGTTGCAAAGTGAGAGATTATATCGAACAACATTTTGAAAAAATGATAATTTCAGTTTGTTCTGTCGTCTTGCTGCCCTGCTTCGTATCAAAAATCGTGCATTCGGAAGTGTTGCCAAGATTACTGTCAAGTGTCTTCAAGGTCTTACACAAGCACTCGATCTGAGGTATCTTTTTTGCTAAAGAGAAAGAAAAAGATTAATTTATAATTTCAGAACTCTGGTCAAAGTGAATTCTGATATTGTCCGTACATCTCTTCTCACATTTTTCAATAACTGTGCAGATGATTTGTATGCGTCTGTCAACGAACTGAAGGTGAGTTTTCAATTTGAAATTTTCCCGTATTTACAAGAATACTTATCAGAAATTCATATATTATTCCGAAATTCAACTGTATGATGTAGGTGAAATACCGTTGTAAATTCGTTGTGATTGTATCTTTTGTCAGAATTCATTAGAATTAATCAGACTTCTTTGTCCTCTTTTAATATTCAAACTTTAGGATGGAGGTCAATATTCATTGATTAGAGGACAAGCACTCAAATCTTGGAATTCTTTCGAATTCGCCAATCAAATGATTGTTCCTGTTCTCACAACAATGTTTGCTCATTTGGCAAGAAATCATTTCGGAACTGATTTGCTTCGTACGTTTCTTTTGAGTTGTTTATATGAAAGATAACTGATTTACAGTGGATGACATTCAAGCAGCTTGCTATAAAATCCTTGATTCTTTGTACATGGTCACCGGATTAAACAGTACCATTTCTCACAGAAAAAGCATCAGTGGCGAGAGCGAGAAGTAATATTTTATCAGCACATAACTACTTTAATTGTCTATTATTCAGACATCGTCCTGGTCTTGGTCAATGTTTGGCTGCGTTCGCTTCATGTTTCCCAGTTGCTTTCTTGGAACCAGAATTCAACAAAAGCAACAAATTCTCAGTTCTTGCAAAGTCTCAAGATCAATCTGTCCAAGTTCAAGAAATGCTTCAAAATCTATCAACTCACATTCCGCATTTAGAGAAATTATTGACAGATTTGGAGACTGTTGCCAATAACAATACAATGTATTCTGATGTTCCAAATGTTTATGACGTCGATCTTCCATTGATGTGTTCTTATATGGCACATTGGTTTAATGTTGGCCCAGATGGAAAGAAAGATAAAGATGATCAGAGAGCAAGTGTTGTTCAGACGACAAGTGTCAGTTGTGATCATATCAATAGAATATTCAATGCTCTTCTGAAAATGATTCGAAACCATGTTGGGATTGAGAATGCACCTTGGCTGTGCAGAGTGAATTGTAGGTTCAAAAAGGCAATTCCGTGTCAAAACTCTAAGTTTTTAGTCTTTGCTGTTCAAATCATTCAAAATGTTACATCTGATCCAGTTCGTGAATTTGTACTTCCAATTGCTGAAAGATTAAGAAGAATGAGTGAAAAAGCATATAAAGAAGAAGAGCATATGAGAACTCATCCAGATGATGCAGACGAAGGAACTGTCGCTGAGGTTTCCAATTCTTTCAACGTCTTTTCTCTAATGAATTATTTCAGGACAATGCTCGACTAGTTCGTGACACCTACGCCTTCTTCCCAATTCTAATGAAATACACTGATTTGCATCGTGCTCAATGGCTCAAATCGCCTACTTGGGAGACCGATGGAGTCTATGAAAATGTGGCAGTGATCTTCAGAATTTGGAGTCAGAGTCAACATTTCAAACGTGAAGAGCTCAATTATGTTGCACAATTCGAAGAAGACGCAGCTGCAATGGGTGGAGGAGACATGAAAACTGGAAAAGCGGCGATTGCAGAGAGAAAGAAAAAGAGAAGAGAAGGACAGGTTAGTTCAGAGTTCAGAGCTCTTTTCTCCTCAAATTTTAAAGTTATTTTGAAATTAAAAACTAATGAATACAGGATAAGATGAAAGAATATTTCGACAGAAACGGAAGACCATTCGTAAGTTTGACGACCAGAAACCGTTTTTGTTTCTAGAGAGAAAGCAACCAAATATGTTGTGTCGTCGTTTCATTTCTCAGTTCAATATTTGTTTTCATCTCATTACGAATCCGATTATTTTGATCTTGCTGAAGGCAGAAATCTATGCTGAGCGTGCTCCGCCCATTCATATTTCCTCTCCTATTCTATCATAGTCTATGTCATCTGTTTCAAAAACTGAAAGAAGAAGGAATGAATATTTCAAGTATTTCAGATAAAGAAGGATAAACATGCTGCAAGTATTGTGATTGCCTGTCTCAAAAGACTGTTGCCAGTTGGATTGAACGTCTTTGGAGGAAGGTACTCATGAATTTATCTGATGCTTCATTATCAAATATCTGATTTTCAGAGAACTTGATATCGTTCAACAATCAAAAGAAAAGTTCATTCAGAAGGAAACAGAAGAAAAGATTCGTGAATTCATCAAAGGACTCTTGGAAATTCCAGTCAAAACTGATCCAACTGATAAAAACGCTTGGCAACTTTCTCTTTATCGTAAAATTGGTAACTGCATCTTTGCATTATTCGTGACTAATTTATAATTTGAAGGAAAAAGTCAAATGCGTGGAAAAGATGAAATGTCACAAGACGCAGTGATTGAAAAGATCTTCAATATGGGACAAGTCAGCGCAATTCTCCATACGGTTTGTCATTTTCATTGACTACCATGAACCAAATTAGCCGCTCTGCCGTCCTCGTTTTTATTGTTTTGTGTTCATTTGTCCACGTGTCCGTCCATTTCAGATCACTCGAACAAAGGATCGAAGACGACGAGCTCATCACAGATGGAAGGTATTTTTATGTTTTTTTTGGTTTTCTTTGAAGTTTTTCATAATTTGTTGATATTCGTATCTAATCATTGTTATAATTGTTCAGTTTGATCGGAAACAACATCTGAAACAGATGATTAATTCGGATGTAAGTTCAAATGGGCTGACTTCTTAACTTCTACTTCTTCTTTCTCCTCTTCTATATTCTATTTCATTTTTTCATTTTCCATGTCGTTTCTAATTGTTGTCAAATATTGTCCATTTTTATTTAGACGGAGCATCCCCAAATGCAATTGTCTCAAGCATGGAAAAAAGTGGTGTCAACGCAGAGAAAACGTGCCGTTGTCGCGTGTTTCCGCATGGTTCCATTATACGGAATTCCGAGGTAAGCATATCGATCGGCATGACGAATTCAAACTTCTGAAACTAATCGCACGGGGAATGTTTGTTTTATGTTTAGTTGTTGATGTGTTGTTGTCAGGTTAGAAGGACGGCAAGCTTTTTGAGAAATCTATTCCATTTTTGAACGGAAATAGGAGTCAGCTCATTTAATTTGTTTGTTAGATGACTTCTCGAATGGAGAAGGAAGACATTTGGAAGAAAGTGCTTACCCTACAAAGAAAACGAATGGCTATTTCTCTCATCACTGCTTCTCATTTGTACAAAACTGAACTGTAAGTTTCATTGCTAAACAGATCAAAAGTATCCCGATCGATTGGCGACTGTTGAATGAATCCTGAAATAAAAAATGCTTCTGATTGGTATATAGAGCCTCTACTAACGTACTAGGATATCCAACTGGTTCTAATCAACAGGTCAACTCAACACAACAAATAAATAACATTTATAGTCGGAGGCATATAGAATAACTTATTATTTCTGTTTTCTAGACATCGCGGAATCAATTTCTTCCTTCCGGCATTTTCGAGATTATGGTTGGAAGAAGAAGATGTTGGACAGGATCAACTTATTGCTGACATTTGTGTAAGTAGAAATCACAATTAATGAAACTATAACTCCTGCCACAAATAACTATTTTTCAGTCTGGAGTAGAAGAAGAAGAAGGTCCACGGATAGAAATAATTATGGAAGAAGGTGTTCCGATAGTTGCAAGTTCTGAAGAAACAAAAGAAAAAGAAACGAATCCAGACCCTCTGAAACAATTGATTCGATGCTTCCAAAGAGCAGCAACTAGTGAAGAAACAGCTGCATCTGCAATCCACGAAGACAGTCTTTACATTCGATTTGCTGATGTCATGGCCAAATCAATTCACATTGAAGAAGAAGAAGAAGATGGAGATGAAGGGGAAATTGATCAAGCAGCAAAAGAAGAACAATCACAAGCTCTTCGTGGAGAACAAGCAGTTTTGGCTAGTCGAGGAGCAGCAATTATGTGTTTAATGTATTTATCTGCTTCTGGCGGAGAACCAAATGAAATGGTTGCTCAAACTCTTCAATTGGGAATTCATCTTCTCAGTGGAGGAAATGTGGAGATTCAAAAGGTATTTATTAGATAAGAGACAATTATCAAATATCAGTTTCCAGATGTTAATTGAATATCTTCAACTCAAAAAAGACGTTCGATTCTTCACATCAATGGCTGGTTTGATGAATAAATGTTCTGTTTTGAATCTGGAAATGTTCGAAAGACAGATCAAGGTATCATCGAAAACTGTTTGTTTTGTTTTGATTTTATTGCATTTTATCTAACATCATTCCCCAGAAATTACCAAAAAACCCTAACAATTCATAATTTAATCCTCCCCACACCCCCTTCTAACCCCTAAACCATTTTGCAGAAGGTTGACGCCCATGGCGCAAACGCCCTGCTCTTGCGTCACCTCTCCTCCAAAATTCGACATCGTTCGCGACAAGATCGTCAGGGCGCACAGGTTTCGAAGCCCGCATCGTTTCGCCTTTCCCCCTTTCATCTGTCTTTTTGCCTGCCTTGCATTGAATTTTTTTTTGGGTATTGAGTTATAGGAAAACACTGAAAGTTTCGAATCTTCTGGCCGCTGCTCTTTTCCTTTTTCACTCTTTTTATTTTGGAATGTTTGCAGTGATTCTCATCAAATCTTACAAGATTTAACCTATTTCTAGTTTATTTTTTGAATGGATATTTGAATATGGCTGAGACAAGGGGGGATGATTGGCTTTTCAAGATCCTGAGATCTCCATTTCATAATTATTGTTCAGGCGGAAGGGCTCGGAATGGGAGCTGAACTTGCTTCCGGAGACAATCAGAATTTGAACGATGCTGATTTCACATGTTCTCTTTTCCGTTTCCTCCAACTTACTTGCGAAGGACACAATCTTGGTATGCCTGCATTAGAGAAAGACTCTTAACATAATGCTCATTCTCAGAATTCCAAAACTATCTTCGCACACAACCTGGTCATACAACAAGTGTGAATTTGATCAACTGCACTGTCGATTATCTTCTTCGTCTCCAGGAATCTGTAATGGATTTCTATTGGCATTATTCGAGTAAAGAAGTGATTGATGAAGGAGGAAAAGAATATTTCCTTCGTGCAATTCAAGTTTGTAGTCAAGTTTTCAATACACTCACTGAATCAATTCAGGTATATTTTCTTCCGTTTTCAATAGATTTCTCTTATTTTCTTCCAGGGACCATGTGTTGGAAATCAAATGACACTTGCCAATTCTCGTCTCTGGGATGCCATCAACGGATTCTTTTTCTTGTTTGCCCATATGATGGAAAAATTGTACAAGAATTCGACACAATTGGAACTTCTTCGCGAATTCTTGAATTTACAAAAGGATATGATTGTTCTGATGCTCTCTATGCTTGAAGGAAACGTTTTGAACGGATCAATTGGAAAACAGATGGTGGATGCTCTTGTAGAATCTCAACCATCTGTTGAAAAGATTCTGAAATTCTCTGATATGTTCTTGAAACTAAAAGATCTGACAACATCACAAGCCTTCCAAGATTTCGATACAAACCAGGATGGATGGATCAGTCCAAAGGAATTCCAACGTGCAATGGAAAGTCAGAAGATGTATACAGTGGAAGATATCACTTATCTCATGATGTGTACTGATGTAAATAACGACGGAAAAGTGGATTACATGGAATTCACTGAACGTTTCCATAATCCAGCAAGAGACATTGGTTTCAATTTGGCTGTTTTGCTTGTGAATCTGAAAGAACACATCACAAATGATCCACGTCTTGAGAAGATCATCGAAAAAGCTCAGACATTGTTGGAATATTTCGATCCGTTCCTTGGAAGAATTGAAATAATGGGATCATCGAAGAGAGTCGAAAAGATTTATTTTGAAATTCAAGAATCGTGGCTGGAACAATGGGGAAAACAACAAATTCGTGATTCGAAGAACTCATTCTTGTTCAATGTATTGCAAGATGATGGCGGAGATCAAGGAAAATTGGAAGCATTTATCAATTTCTGTGAAGATACTATCTTTGAAATGCAACATGCTGCTGCGATTTCATCCGGTGACAGTGATACAAAAATGGAAAGAGCAATCAAACAGAGAGACTATTTCCTACAACAAACAACTGCATCAGAGTTAGTTTTTTAATCTGAACTTCCTATTAAAAATTTATATTTTAGTCACATTTCGGAAACATTCAAAAGTGGATACAACTACGGTATCTCTGCTGCATCTGCTCTCAGTCCACAGAATATCTCAACGACAGTGAGAAATGTCACAAATACAGTTAGATCAATGACATGGACTCAATTACTTTATGCAATTGTGATACTCATTATGAGAGCTGGAATGGGAATCTGCTGGGCTGGATATCTTCTTTTGATGACCATCTTCCGATTCGCCTACTTCTTAACTACATCATCTGAAGAAGAAGATTCTGCGAAACAAGAAAAAGAACATGCAAAGATGAATCACGAGTATGTTTTGATTTGATTATTTCCAGTATAACATCAGAATATTTTCAGTCATCCGGCATTCAATCCTCCGATAGTTCAAGAATTCCATCATTCTCATGTTGGAGTGGATGCATTCGGAGTTGGAATGAATGCAGATCATCTGAATGTCAATTCACTACCAGATTTCGTTCCTCCTCCAAGACCAGAAACACCAGATCCCTTATTAACTGAAGAAGAGAAGCCATTGAATCAAGATATTCCATCTCCAGCTTCTCCAGCAAGCAAAGCTCCGAGTATCTACGAATCAATTGGAGCTCCACAGATGGTTCAATTACAATCAGAAGCTGATTTCCAACAAGGACAATATGAACCAAAAATTGCAGAATCGAATTCCACAAAGACCAGGGGATCAATTCTCGTATGTTTTGATATTTTTCGAATGTTCACACATTGATTAACTTTCAGAATATGCTTGCCAGAAACTTCAAAACAATCGAAAAGATCACATTGTATTTGGCCTTTTTCATCAATGTTATTTTACTTTTCCATCGAGTTGACATCTCTCATGCAGAAAATGGTTTGTGAATATAATCTATAATTATTGAGAATCCAATTAATTTCAGCGGAAGCAGCATCAGAAGGAGACGACGATGAAGATGCTCTTGAATCAATCTTTATCACAGGAATGCAATTCCCATATGTGGAATATGAAATAACAGGATGGATGTTATCACAAATTCTCTATTGGATCAGTGTTCTTCATCTTTCCACTTCATTTGCTCTTCTTGTTTCATTCTACCAACTCAAAATTCCACTTATCACTTTCAAGCGTGAAAAAGAAATTGCGAGAAAACTGATGTTCGATGGATGCTGGATAACTGAAGAGGATTCAGAAGAACTTGGAATTGTTGACACTTTCATGTGGTATTTGGATAGAATTGTTATCTCTGCCAAATCATTCCCAATGATGTACTGGGACAAATTTGTTCGAAGAAAGACTCGTTCAAAGTTCAAGGATCAAGTCGACGACGAGACATTGACCTCCATTCTGGGAGAAGAGAAGATGTCAACTGATTCGAGTTACGATTACAGATACTCGTGTTGGTTGTGGCTCGGAGTGATTTTAACCAACGGACAATTCCTCTATCGAGTTGGATATCTTCTCTGTTCCGCCTGTGGAGTCTTCTTATCACCATTCTTCTATGCATTCCATCTCATCGACGTCGTGCTCTCTTTCCCTATGTTAAAGGCTATTCTTCAATCAGTTACCCACAATTTACAACAACTTATTCTCACCATCATGATGACACTTGTAGTCGTGTATCTCTACACTGTCATCGCATTCAACTTCTTCCGTAAATTCTACGTTCAAGAAGGAGAAGAAGGAGAAGAACCAGATCGTAAATGTCATAATATGCTCACTTGTTTCATCTATCATTTCTATGCCGGAGTGCGTGCCGGTGGAGGTATTGGAGATGAATTGGAGAGTCCTTATGGAGACGATTTGGAATATCCAAGAATGTTTTATGATATTTCATTCTTCTTCTTCGTCATCATTATCCTTCTTGCTATCATGCAGGGTAAGTTTCCCATTCGAAACATTGTCCCAGTGTATCTAACCTTTGGTTCTGAACTCTCTCGGCATTCTTTCGGCCATCATACTTTTCTAGATGACAGTTCCGGTTCCTTGTTATCATTTCCCAATAATCTTTTTGACAAAAGAAAAAATATTTCGTCGCCGTTTCAAACGAACCAAAAAAAGCAGTAGAATACATTCTTTTTGAGGGGTCTTATCAATAAAAAGACAAAAAATCAGACGAATGATACAATATGATGTAACATTCCAGAACCTTTCAAAGACTCTATTCTCTTACAGGTTTGATCATCGACGCTTTCGGAGAGCTTCGTGATCAACAGGAATCTGCAACTGAAAAGCTCGAGTCATCTTGTTTCATTTGCGATATCGGAAAAGAAACATTCGATCGGATGCCTCGTGGTTTTGAAATTCACACAACAAAAGAGCATAACTTTGCCAACTATTTGTGAGATATTCCCATTCAGACTAACTCTGAAATAATCTGTTTCAGGTTCTTCCTTCAACATCTTGTTAACAAAGACGAAACAGAATATACCGGTCAAGAGACGTATGTTCGTGAGAAATACGATAATCGAGATTGGGATTTCTTCCCAGTCGGAGAGTGTTTCGTCAAGCAGTACGAAGATCAATTACTGCAATCTTAAACATATTTCACATCTAACTAGGACAATTATTCGGGTTATCTATAAGTTTAGGTGTTATTATTCTTTCCATTTCTTCTCAATAGTATTTTAAAAATCATATTATGTTCTTTCACGATGAAATGTCGTTTTTCGTTATTTTTAATTTAGAATTGAGCGACGTTTCTAGCCAGTTTCTTTTTGTTATTTTTTCTCGCAACCAAATCATAATTTTCAATGTGCCTTAGCGAACCAATTTGGGTGATACTCTTTATTTTGTTTCAATTATTAGTTTGAACCGCAAAAGGTTCCTAATAAAATGTTATGAAAGTCGTCTCATATATTTCATTCAGAGTAAAATATCAGATGCCTCAAACTGGAATTGAACCAGTAACCTTCTGTTCACTAGGAAGATGCTCTTTCAGTGGACCAGTTAGGCAAACCTTGCTTCTTTTTTCTTGCTTTTTATTTTTGAAAAGCTTTATGTTTTGAAATTTCCGGTCTCATGAAAATCACGCGTTTTGTACATGATGTCTGTCAGACACAGTACTATTGGAAGAGAGTCCAAAGAACAGTTTTTGATAGACTCATTCATGCTGCTACATGTCGCTGAAATACAGTGATAAAACTTGCAACTGAAGGTTTGAAACTCTTTTTTCCTCTTGTTCTCATTGAAAGAATAAGACATAAAACATGTATTTTGTGTTATATTTGAATATTGTCGAACGAACAATACCCACTGGTCGATTCGATATCACTGATATGCAAATTGATAAAAATGAACCACGAACGGCAGAGGCCAACTACGTCGACGGGCGACCAAATGACTAAGATTCGTCATGTAGGTAGGACGTCGACGACAAGAATAGAAGATGGACCGTCGTAAACATTGACGTGACAGTAAAACCGTCTAGATCAAATGCACTCGAATGAGGAGAAATCAATGACGTTTTGGGAACATGTTGAATTCAAATTACAACGAAGAAGCTAGGCGAATTGTACTCGTGTTTAATTGAAATGCGAGGAAACGTGACTAATTGTTAAGCGAATTCATGTGAACAAGAGACGTTTAATATAAAAAGACAAGCTGATGATAGTTTTATTTGCGTCTTCTCTCCATTTATTTCATTTATGATGTTATCATTTCGACTAGTCAGACCAAAGTTTTACTTATTATTACCCTTTTCATTCCCAAATGTCATCTGTTTTTCTGTTCATTTATGTTGGATTATGATCACTGAACGGTCATTTATTGATCAAATATACGCCATTCATAGTCGCATAATGTCCTATTTATGGGTGCATTGTACTCGACAAACCTATCTTTTGTCTTAATCTCGTATCGTATCTATTGGTGGGTACACCTTGCACTCATTGTTCGTGACCGGCATCCCCGCACCACATCATCACCATTCAGACTCCGCCCACTTCCTGACACGTTTTGGGTATAAATAGCCGCAGGGCGGGCAATGATAAGCCATTCCGCTCGCTGTGAGACCGATCACTCTAGTGGTTGACCAATACATCGTTTTCTGTCTGTTGCGTATGTGCCCTTTCCTTTTCTTTTGTACGCCTAATAGAGATTTTTAACCGTTTTTCTTGTTCTCTTTTCTTTATCCTTTTTCTCACTAATACTTTTCATTTTTCAGTTCTTAACGTTGTGGTGAACCTAAGAGTTTACTAGCAGCGTTTTGATCTCGTGCCTGGGAAGACCCGTTGCCAGAAAATCTCTCGTGTTGTCCCTGTCAAGAGGCTAGCGGCGTCCGCAGCCCGGCTTCCGGCTTACAGCCCTCCTTCGCAGATCCACGTCGACTACGTCGTCGTATCTGCCGTCGTCTACAAATACATCCACGATCCTTTGCGTGCAGGAGCACCTCCTTGGAGCTGAGATCCCTTGAATCAGAAACTATTTTGAAAACAATGATTTCTCAATTCGAACTTATCGGTGACAACAAAGTTGGAGTTCTTCCAAAACAAGTCGATCAATTGGGTATGTGCCGTGAAATCGCCATATCGAAGGATGCTCAACAAAACGATTCCTCTTTCATGCTCGTTGATTTAGATAAGATTATTGAACGTTTCAATCTTTGGAAAAGAGAACTTCCAATGATTGAACCGTTTTATGCAGTCAAATGTAACACTGATCTTGTTCTTATCCGTATTCTCGCTGCTCTCGGATGTGGATTCGATTGTGCCAGTCGTGAGGAAATTGACATTGTGATGGAAACTGGAGTTGCAGCAGAAAGAATCATTTATGCCAATCCATGTAAAACTCGTAGTTTCATTGCTCATGCGATGGAATGTGATGTCAAAAAGATGACATTTGACAATGCTGAGGAGCTTGTCAAGATCGCAAACTTGCATAAAAATGCGGAGTAAGTCCAGATGAAAACAGTTTCAAAAGGTTTTTATCAAATTCTATTTGCAGGATGATTCTCCGTATTGCGGTTTCTGATCCAACTGCCACGTGTCCACTCAATCTAAAATTCGGAGCAGACCCAGTTCTTCATGCTCCTCAATTGCTTAGAAAAGCTTTTGAAGTAGGAGTCAACGTTGTCGGAATCTCATTCCACGTGGGATCCGGTTGCAACGATGCATCTGCCTACCGTAATGCACTTCAACATGCCAAGAACTTGTGTGAAATTGGCGAAGGACTCGGATTCAAAATGGATATAATCGATATGGGAGGAGGTTTCCCTGGAGCTGAACATCATAATCCATTTGAGAAGGTATATAATTCTTCTCGAAGCATATATAAACATCCTTCTCATTTTCAGATCGCAGAAACTATTCGTGACGCTTTGGATGAATTCTTCCCTAACACCGAGAAACGTCTCATTGCTGAACCTGGAAGATTCTTTGCAGCTGGTCCATTCTCTCTCGTTGCCAACATAATCCATGCAACTGAAGTTCCTGCTTCAAAAATCACAAAAGATCCAAAGGATAATGGTGATAATGGATACATGTACTACATAAACGACGGAGTCTATGGATCATTCAACTGCATTCTCTTTGATCATGCTCATCCAGTTGGATCTCCACTCTTCGATGTCGAAAGAAACGAAAAATTCATTTCCACTATCTGGGGTCCAACTTGCGACAGTCTTGACTTGGTCGAAGATAAGAAATTGATGGTTAAGATGGAAGTTGGCGAATGGATGTATTATCCGGATATGGGTGCTTACACTCTTGCAGCTGCTACCACTTTCAACGGTTTCTCGAAGCCAGTTCCAATTTATGTGATGAGCGAAGAGATGTGGGCAAGTATCAAGAACTCATGCCACGTCTAAACTTCCATATTTCAGTTGAGATTATTCTCGAAAGATTGTGTTAAAATAAAGTTTATTGAACAGTTTTTGAATCAACTACAGTAAATACCCGAAATGAAAGTGTTTTTAAACAAAAGCCAAGATGAGATCTGCTTAACACAGTTCAGAAAAACATACTAATAAGTGGAGGGAAAATCGAGAAAAATGTATAATATGAATTGATTTAATTGGAATTATTCATCATATCGTTTCGTTTTTGCTTTCTGCATCATCGTGTGGACATTGTATCCAATCATTCCGATTGATGAGATCAATGCAATCACTGCGACAATGTTTCTTGGTAAATGAACGTGTCCTTCATCGCTCGAACAATCAAGATTAGCGGCATCGAGAAGATTCCAGGCAACCATATCAATACACAAATGGAACAACTGTAATTCAGAAAATATCATATTTCCTAGACTGTATATTCAATTGATACCTGATGCCCATATCCTACAATATCAAAGAAACCGGGTGCAAATCGTTCGGGAATGTGTGCTCCCATGAATATTCCAGAGAAAACAAGCCATTGAAACGCTCTTGAATGAAGAGGCAACGCCGGATCTCCAGCACTTTCAGGATCCTACAAATTATTCATTGGAAAGAGGAGGAAAATAAATGAATATGTGATTCACTTGATATCTATAATGGAGTGGAATGTAGAGCCAACAAGCAAGAAGAAAACAAGATCCCATTCGTAATTCCATTCGTCGTTTGTAATGAGGTTTGAATACGAACAAATAACACGTGGAGAAGTATTGACCGCCGAGCACAACGAGCAGAAGAAGTGGAACATAAACCTGGAAAATATTGAAAATTAAATTTGACAGAAAATGTTCTCTTACAATTTTCATGATAAGACTCATATGATCACTGGAACTATATCTTTGTAGACCAATTGTGATTCCGAAAAGAGCAATTCCAGAGAAATCAATGAGAAACCAGAAAACATGATCGAGTTCAGAGCGAGAATGCTGAAGGAATATGTTCTATTATTTTCAACTAAAATAATGTATTCACCATTAAATGTGCCATTGAAGATGCGATTAAAAGTAGAAAAATTCCAACTTGGAGAATAAGAACAGGGACACGTGGCAAAGGAGAGAGGAGTTCGGGAACGAGATAAGCGAATAACAAAATGATGGCCGGAACAAAGTGTGTCCAGACATTAAACTGAATAAATAAGAAATATTGTCTCAAAAGAAACATTTTTTCTTTAAGACTTACCACTTCATTATGTGACGAGAATGCAGATTTCAAGTAGAATGATTTTGGTTGATTAAGAGGTCGATATCCCGAGACGACGTGCTTCCGTTTCAGAAGTAACGGAACCTGTTCGTCTCGTAGCAACATTGCCACGCGCCTGAAAATGATTTTGAGTCCGAAAAAGAATAAGTATACACGGATAATAAGAACACGTCGTTTTTTGAAAATTAGATTTGTCTTTTTTATTTATTGAAGACGAATGCAGTATTAATTGAGTTTAGAGTTTTTTAAACATTATTTCTCTTGATAGCTTTTGAAATTTCCGAAAAATGTACAGTACCGTGCAAAAGGTTGTCCAATTTTGGTTTTCGCGCTCTAACTCTTCTGAATCTTATCGGTTTGGCCTGAAATTTTCAGGCAAAATTACTTAAGTTTCTAGTTGTAGATTCCATAATGAAAACCGTTGAAAATTCAAAAAATTTGGAAAAAAATCGAAAATTTTGAAAAATCGTCAAAAAGTGAAATTTTGGTAGTCAGGTTTTGTGACCTCCGGTGAACCGGAAAACACAAACGAACAGAAAAAAAGCAATTGAAACCAGATTATCACATATTCAGAAAGATTTTTGACTAATAACATGATGATATTTTTTCCACATAGAATCCAGAAGAGGGTGGATCTGAGAGATACGAATCCATGGGCACACGGTCTCGAATTCATCCGATTTTCATCCAATTTCGATTTTTACATTTCTCAAAACTATCTCAAAATATACTTCAAGATGTGTACAATTGTATTCAAATCTGAAAATCGACTTTGGAAATCCAGAAGAACCACTCGGTGACGTTGACTCCATACTTTGATGTTCTATGAGAGGAGTCTCGACTGTTGTCGAGCTGAAACATGGCTGAACGTCAAAAACTTGTGTGTTCTTGATGTGTCATCTTGTTTTCCAAGGTGTTTTCCACGATTTCCGAACCATGTTTCCTGAGGATTGTCTCAGAACTTGTCTTTGAGGCCCACGGAATTCTCCCCACACGATAATGGATACACAGGCAGAAACTCATGACAATTGGGGAGATCAGGAGTTAAAAAATCAAGTCTACATCAACAGTTCTGAGTTAAATAAGATTGTTTCGAACGGTATCAAGTGAATTTGCCGTCCCTTCAGATGCCACCTCTCCCCTAGGTACCAGATCCAAACAAGCAAGCTTAGATGAGGAGGTGTGGAAGATTCCGTGGGCCTCAAAGACAAATTCTGAGACAATCCTCAGGAAACATGGTTCGGAAATCGTGGAAACACCTTGGAAAACAAGATGACACATCAAGAACACACAAGTTTTTGACGTTCAGCCATGTTTCAGCTCGACAACAGTCGAGACTCCTCTCATAGAACATCAAATTATGGAGTCAACGTCATCGAATGGATCTTTTGGATTTCCCAAGTCGATTTTCAGATTTGAATAGAATTGTACACACTTTGAAGTATATTTTGAGATAGTTTGAAGAAATATAAAAGTCGAAATTGGATGAAAATCGGATGAATTCGAGACCATATGCCCATGGATCCGTATCTCTCAGATCCACCCTCTTCTGGATTCTATGTGTAAAAAATATCATCATGTTATTAGTCAAAAATCTTTCTGAATATGTGATAATCTGGTTTCAATTGCTTTTTTTCTGTTCGTTTGTGTTTTCCGGTTCACCGGAGGTCACAAAACCTGACTACCAAAATTTCACTTTTTGACGATTTTTCAAAATTTTCGATTTTTTTCCAAATTTTTCGAATTTTCAACGGTTTTCATTATGGAATCTACAACTAGAACCTTAAGTAATTTTGCCTGAAAATTTCAGGCCAAACCGATAAGATTCAGAAGAGTTAGAGCGCAAAAACCAAAATTGGACAACCTTTTGCACGGTACTGTATCTAGATGACCTAATTCACAAATTGAGACAGAACCATTTGCACCTATTCAAAATGTTCGAAATGAGTCATTCGACAGATAGAACGATCGAGAAAGGCACACATTGAAAGAGAAAGAAACGAGTGGACAGTCGGACGGACTAGTCAAACAGTTCAAAGTTGAGGGCTGCACCCAGTGAGTACATCGGAAAGAAGTGCACATTTTTGAGGCATGATATGAGAAAAAAGGTGATGAGGAAACGATGGGAACAATGCAAAAAGAGAATTACACAATGGGATCAATGATCGAAAAAACGGCGAGAACCAAGGTGTTTGGCAGAAACGAAACGAGGCTCAATGTCAAGTGAATTATGGAATATAGGAGGACTTCAAATGCACCTGTTCTGCAGAGAAAAGCAGAACAATTTGGGGGTTTTAGCAATATATATGATTGTGGCAGAGGACCAGGAACCAGCGACCAATTGATGAGAGAGTATATGAGATGAAGAGACACAGAAATGTTGGCAATTAGGCAGAAAGATGTTTTTAGGTTAGTATAAAGAGAGAGAAAGGAAAAGACAATGACACAGAGAACTTGATTTTGGATGTAGGTCTAGGAGAGGCAAACGTTTTCAAAAATAGAACGAGTGAAAGTGAGAAAACTGTTTTTTGGAAGATGAAAAGAGCAAAAGATTCTCATAAAAGTGCCAAAAGTTGTAGAAAAGATGAGGAGGCGCAGGCGAAACTAGGGATCGATAGAGAGGCGACGAAGGGAAATTTCGCATCTTTTGGAGGGGATGAAAACGAAAGGC
Organism: Caenorhabditis tropicalis; assembly: GCA_016735795.1. NCBI lineage: Eukaryota > Metazoa > Nematoda > Chromadorea > Rhabditida > Rhabditidae > Caenorhabditis > Caenorhabditis tropicalis. Next base: position 9,054,102 of record CM028618.1, on the reverse strand, counting down.
TCAATAGAGAGAAACAGAGAAAGGAGGAAAGTAGGCTCGAGAAGAAATGGGCGGCCTTCAAGAGTTGACGAGGTCTTCTAGTTGTACGGGGAATCAGGTTTCAGAGGATAAAGGTTTCATTTTTTAGGTTAGAAAATGAATAGGAGATTGGTTTTCTTCCGGCTCGGAATCAATGTTTTGGAAGATGGATTCAAATTGGAAGTTCATCATGATTCATTTGATACTGGGAAACATGAATGATCTTGAACGGTGTAAATATGTGAACATTTTTTCATGAAGAAGTCTTTGAAGTTGTTTGCAAAAAGTAGATATCTATGCTTGTTTGAATCGATTCTCATTCACGATTTATTCAAAATTTCTCGGAAAGTAAACAATCTTGGGAAACTCTCTGATTCCGTTGAACCAGAATGTTACTTAATCTCTGAGAGAAACTTCCTGGTTTCAGACTCTCAAAGTGAAAAAGAAAGAATTGAGTTCTGTTTGAAAAGAAAGGAAATGGGCGGTTCTTAACATCAGATTATGTTGTCTTGGAAACACGATAGCAGGTGCATTCAGAAGTAAAGGGCATCATATGAAACAGCTGAAACTGCATTGACAAAAGAGGAACTTCGCACTTATTCTGTCAAGTGAAGTGTGTCAAAAAGAAGATGAAGAGAAGAAGAAGAAGACGAAGGCTCAGAAGGAAGAAGTACTCTTTTCCGTTTCGGGTGCAAACATCCGTCCGTTTTCTCTTTTTTTTCTTCGATCTTTCAATAGAATTTATGTGAGAACACGGAACAAAAAACATAGATCAAGTATGAAATATTTGAAGTTTTATGTGAACGAATTGTGTACTTTTCTGACTTTTCTGACATTCTGAAAGACTTTCGGAAATATTATAAATGACAGAAAAGAATATATTTCAATTATAAATGTCATGAGACAAACGGATTCATATTCTTGAGATTATGAAATGTTGACATTTATTCCTTCCGAAGGTTATTGCGAAATACGAAAGACGTTCTGTAACGGAGCATGAATCATTTCTTGTTTTTCAAGATGTTTTCATTCTTTATGTACGGCTTCAGAAGGTTTTCTGTTTTCTTCAACAAGCGAATCTAGCTCCAAACGGAGCACAATGGTTTTTGACGAGGAGGTTTGGCCGACGTCTTGACCAACATTTTGAAGAAGAAAAGAGATTTTTCAAACTGAAGAGACGTCTTCTACTTTTTTCTTCTTCTTCTTCTTCTGAAGAAGAAAAGACATAATCGTTGTTCGAAGATTCCCAAGGGTATTGTTAGAAAATGTTAGAGAGAGATTTTACATATTTTGTTAAATTCCAATGATTCATTAGTTTCAAGTGAACCAAAGTTAAAAGATGACAAAAAAGAGAAAAAACACAGAAAGCTGCCACGGTATAAAATCCAATAAAAATCCAAAATTTCTCGCACAAAAATAAAACAAATGATGGGGGGCAATCGAAGGAAGGACAAGCGAATTTTCTCATAAAAATTCTGGGTCTCACTGCTTCCTCTGTGGGGATTACTGTAGAATTGAGGGGACGGACATAAATGGAAAGGGGGCGGGGCTTAGTTTGGTTAGAAAGATGTTTTGGGAATGATTAGAGAACAATTGGATAAAGAAAGAGTTATGGAGTTAGAAGATCATTAAAACAAAAAAAGGCAGTTGTGAGTGAAAACGTAAAAGCACACGGGAGAGCACACAGAAAATAACACAAATTCGAGTAAAAAAGCCTCTAAACTAGATGTTTCATCTACAGTAACCTTTTTTTATTCGTGTGAAAGAAAAAGTGGAAATTTGTTGAATTCTAAGAAAAAAAAATGAAAGCGAGGGTCTTTGGTGCCAAATGAGAACCAATAGAATTGGTATGGTGAATTGGAAAAAGAAGAGATTTTTGAATTGAAAAGCAGTGGGAAGCTGGAAAGAAAAGACAAAAAAAATAACGATAGGCACGAATAACTACAAGAATAAGTCTTTGGATGAACAATTAGAGAGAGGGGAAGAAGAAGAAAAACCGAGTTCGAATGGCGGCCCGTTGTTTTCTCTTTTCTCGTTCTTTCAATTTCAAAAAACAGAAATGATCAGGATGCCGATTTCCTGATTATTTCAATTCTGAAAAAGAAGATTACGTTGCCGAACGGACAAGGTTTTCTTTGGGTTCTACTACTTGTAATCTGCACAAAATATGAAGGCTAAGCAAAAAGTGCTCGAATAAAATGAAATTCGAATAGAAACGAATATAATATTAATGCCTAATTGGGAGAAAATATGGGGAAAAACAAACGAAAAAAACGAAACGAAGAATGGGAAAAACGAAACCGTATGAATTGGGGGAGCTCATTGGCTGACTGGGATGGGGAGCAAGACATATAAAAAGAAAACAGAAGAAAAGAGGACGAATCATGATGATGGTGGTAGGAAAACAAATGGTTCATATGAAAGAATAAATGAAGATGGAGTGAAAGAAAGACTGTTTCGGTGATCGGGACGGAGTAATTCGCTTACGGTCGTTCTTTGAATGTTATCAAATATCCTGCCGATGGATAAAAGAAAATAATCAAATGACGGTTCGAATTAAGCCAGCTATAAAGAAGGAAATCAATTCACAATTCTATAAACTATGAATGATACCTCGTTCACAGTATAATGATTCGTCCATTTTGTTCTGTTTACTTTTTGCTTCGGGAGAAGAATCCTCCCTTCTTCTTCGTGGCACTGCCTTCTACTGAAACAATTTCTTTTTTTTTATTCTGATTTTATTTTTCGAATTCAAACCTGGAAGTGTTTGTGATCGACTAGCTTCTTCCAATTGAGCTTGTCCGGTGGCAACTTGTAATTCTGTCAGCCATCTTTGCATGTCTTCTTCACTTCCACATTGCAATAAATACTCAGCTCCAATCGGTAACCTCAATGAAAGAACATTCTTCTTCTTTTGGTAGTCAGATGCCACATTGACTGAACATCCCGGTAAGGCCATTGGCGTCTCACCGTGCACAGATTCTTCTCTGAAATTAAAAACATTCGGAATTTATTCTCCAATAGAAGTTTCTTGAAAACATACCTGTGCTTTGGATCTTTGTAGAATGCGAGTTCGTTTTGCCGCAACACTGCGTACAGTTTCTCCCATGAGCGATTTGCCGCTTTCCGGTCGAGACTCTCGTAAGTGTGCTTTCTGATAAGCGTTCCTTCGAATGCTTCTCCTTGTTTGGCTCCTAAAAAAGCAAGATTCAATTGAGAATTCATGAATCTAAGCGTTTCGCAATGTTTTGGAAATTCAGAAGCGACAGAAAAAGGTTTCAATTCAATTCAAATTCACTTCACTACATTTAGAGAAAAAAGCACAACAACGGTACCCTTTGGATCCTTGCTGTCGAACTTTGGCGCGCGCGCCAATGATTTCCGCCAGCTGCTTGACTCGAAGTGTGCCAATCGTTTCTCTGAAAAATACGGCACGGATACAAAACAACTACCAACAACATTAAATATGATTAGATGAAGGTGTCGAAAAACATAGAGGGTAAACACTCTTGATTGGATTAGGGTAAATGAAAACAACTCTGACCATGTGAAGATTTTCGATGACTCTCCAGACTGCTGTGGGTTATATCGGCGTCTGAAACAAAACACACAACGGGTGAGAACAAACACAACACACTGAGGATGTTGGTTAATGAATGCACACAACCAAATATGAATCCTTAAATGAAATACTTACCATCATCCTGAGCGCCGAAAGAAGTGTCGGCGGCTGGTGTGGACCTGGAAGGACTGCCGATGTGGGCTGGTCCTCGTCGCTTTGAAGCCTCTTCCTCGCGATGTTGACTCTCTTTCAACTCGAACTGAAATGAATTCAGAAAGTGTAAAATGGTCTCTAAGACGGGGAAAGAAGTTATCACCAGTTGTTTGTCTGAGTGAGCTAGGTGAATCATCATCGAGGCCAGCGAGCGGAAACCGATCTCCTGACCTCGCAAACGACTCGCGCAGCGGCAACCGACTGCGCCAATCGAGCGTCCTTTTTTCTCTTCTCTCGTTGCGTTTATATGCCTACTGCCTACCCCCTCTTCTATCTCTCACTCTTTCTCTCTCTCCATTCTAACTCTTCCCACTTACAGTTGTTAGTTTCTCGAGTGCCAAGAATCGTTCTTCTTGTGCGAGTGCCGATTTTTCGAACGCTTCGTGCTTCTTGATGAGTTTGATGGTTTCTTCGAGGTTTCTACCGTATTCCCTCGAAATGAGATATGGCTCTTGGGCGAAGAGCCAAGATTCGGCGACAGCAGCGTCGCGGGCGAATTGGTACACTTCCAAGACTGAAAACAATAACATAATGATATTTCTGAACTGAAAAAAGGAATAATATAATACTTACTGAGTTGCAGATACTCCCAACGATCTTCCCATCTGCGCATCATTTCGGCTCTTTCGGTTGTCAACTTGATCAATTTCTTCTCGATTTCGCTCGAAGCGTAGTGTTTTCTGTTGAGCAAATCACGTCCCAATGAGATACAAGCATTGAAGTTCTCTTCTCGAGCATCAATTTCAGCTTTAAGGGATTGATGGTTATTCATGAGCAATTCGACTCCAGATACATCCTTTGGTCGTTCTTGAGAGTTCATTTCTCTCTTGACTTCATCCATCCACAACAACAAATCACGAACCATGTTCATGAATTTGAAGAGATCAGAAGTATCAACGAGTCGAGAGGTACGAGCATCGCAGACACTACGGAGATATCTCCATGCCTTGACAACTTCACTTTCACGAGAACCAATATCCAGAGCCTTGTCTCCAGCATATCCATCTCTGAGTTCAGCAGCGTCTCTTTCAATTTGAGCAACTTGTTCTCCAATTGCAGCAATATCTTTGAGATAGTTCTGATGTTTTCTTGAGAGAGCTCCAACACTGCTTGAGTCTCTTCCGAGATCATCTGGCATGGCATGAGTCTTTTCCATGATTCGGGACAAGCAATCACGACAGTCGTGGTAGAATTTGTGAAGAAGTCTGGAAGCTTCGAGGATTTGGGCACGAGTGTCCATCAATTCGAGTAGATTCTCCCAGGCCTCATTCAACGAATCCTTCCACAAAGCGATAGTTGGGGCGTCAGTGTGTCCGTTGGCAATGAGAGCATCACATCCATCATTTGCATTGGCAACACGTTCCGATCCAATGTTCTCAGTGTCACGAGCGAATTGTTGGAATCTCTCTTGGAGCATTTGAACATGTTCGTAATCTTGTCCATTCTCTTGACTTCCAGCAACAACTTCTTTGTCGGCGATCCATTGGAGGAGATCGTCGATCTCGCGATGCAAAGCATACAGTTCCAGAGTCTCTTCGAGTCTCTTTCTGCGTTCCTTTGACAAATCTTGGAGTCCAGCGTAAAGTTTCTCGATTTGAGCTTGACGAACGGTGATTTGTTCACTGAGTGGAGACTTCTCATCAACGAATTTGTGTGCTTTGTTGGCAAGAGCACGGATAGTATCAGCAAATTTATCGATGTCTGCTTGAAGACGTTCGTGTTTCTTGATTTGGTTTTTGGTAGAGAATTCGTCTTTTCCTCTTTCGTCTTGCATCATATACAGTTCTTGCTCACTCATCCATGCTTCAGCCTCACCGCAGTCATACAAGAATTGATGAGCCTTTTCACTTTCTCCGAGATCTCCCTTTCTGTCCTTAACAGCATCCTTCAACTCTTGCCAAGCACTGCGCAATTCTTGGATCTTCTTCTCGAATGCTGGTCCGTTGGCATGTCCTTCATCAATCAATTCTTGACCATTATTGCAGATCTGGTTGATCCATGGCTCATGATTATCGATTTCGTTTGAAAGAAGTTGAAGGTTTTTCTGGAGACGATGACAATCTGGAAGACTTTCTCCGAGATTTTGAGCTCTTGCGAGTACGAGTCTCTCAGAAATCCACAATTTCTCGTCATCAACATCACGTCCGAATTGGAATGCAGCCTTCTTTCTCTCCAAAGCCTTTCGTCGATCGTCCAATGGAGCTTGAAGACGTTGAAGTTGTTCTTGAACAGCCAGACGATGGGCTCTAATGTTCTCGAGTTCTTCTGGATGAAGTTCTTCGAGTTGTGGTTCCATTTCCATCAATTGATCGATGTGTTGAGCCTTCTTAATCATTTCAGTCTCAATGAGATGTTGTTTCTGCATGGCCACATTGACAGTAGTGAGATCAGCTGGTTGATCCTCACGAGTCATCTCGTTCTCCAATTGAGTTGCCCATTCTTTCATATCAGCAATACTTTGAACGTACAGTTGTTGACGGTTAGCATCGAACAACTTCTGTCCCTTCTCCTCAGTCGTCTTCTCCAACTCATCCCATTGAGTAGCGAGTTCTTCGATTTGAGGATCAATTGTTCCGTGATACTCTGGCTTATCGTCTCCGAGATTGATGGCGGCGTGTTTGAGTTGATCAAGACGCTCTTTGTTGGCAGCGAGTTCTGACTGGAATGCTTGATGTCTGACGAATTTGGATGTGATGGTCTTGGCATCTCTGTATGTTTCGTCTTGGGCACGAATCATCTTCTCTTCGATCCATTCTCTCAATTCGTCACAATCGGACAAGAATTGTTGGAGGGACAGGGCATCCTTCAACTTCTTGAGTACTTCTTGTGCTTTCTCACGATTGGCTCCACGACGTTCATCAATGTTTCTGGCCTTCTTGTGAATCTTATCGGCAGCATAATGTCCGTCTTGGCACAATTGATCTCCGAACATTCCAACGGCACGAATCTTTTCGTCGTTGGCATCCATTGTGGTGATGAAGTCTTGATGTCTCTTGAGTTGATTCTCGGCTTGTTCCAATGATTGTGGAACGTCGTCCTTGGCAAGATAGTTTTCTTGTTGGGAGAGCATAACTTCGGCTTGCTTGGCATCGCGAAGGAACATTTGAAGATTGAGTCCTTGAGAGAGCAAATGTTGTCTGTTGTCCCACATACGTTGCAATTCTTCCCATCCTTCTTGAAGTCCAGCAAGACGTTGCCGAAGGAACATGTACTGTGGATCAGTTTGATCTTGAGTGACACGATCTCCCATAGCACGCATCTTCTTGTAATCCTCAGCGTATCCATCAATTTCTTCACGGATAGCAGCATGTTGGTTGAGAAGTTGTTCAGCTTCAGCCAATGATTGTGGCTCTTCTTCGGAAGCAACTTGTCGTTGAGTGGCAGTAAGCCAAGCTTGGAAGTGATCCAAATCGCGGAGGAATCGTTGAAGATCTCCAGCCTCGTCAAGCTTAGCCTCGTGCTCACGAACCTTTTTGTTGAGGATATCCCAGACTTGATGAATTCTTTTGATGTCTTCTCTGATAGCTTGAGCTTCTTGTGGACGTTCTCTCTCAATATCATCGGCTTCTTTGTGAAGCGAATCGAGTTTGGCTTGAATTGCTCCCAAATCGCGTTCCATCATCGACAATCTTCTCTGGAGCTTCATGACTCCCGAGAGATCGTTTGTCAACGCATCCGAATCTTCGAGGACACGTGTCTTGTCTTCGATCCAAGTAACAGTTTCTTGACAGTCGATGCGGAATGTTTCGAGACGATGAGCTCTTTCGAGTTCGTTTCTCTTTTGATCGACCATATCGCGAAGTTGAGCCCAACGAGCGTTGAGTTTGTTTTGGCGATGCAAGATATCGTCCGAGTTCGGATGTTCGACATTCAACAATTGACGAGCCAAATCATTGACATTGGCAACCTTTGCCTCTTGATTCTTCATATCTTGTTCAAGAGTATCGAATCTGTGCTTCATGATCTCAACCTCTTCGATATCGCGTCCTGGGACCAATGTAGCCAAAAGTTTTCCCTTCTCATCGATCCAAGATTCGACTGAATCGGCATCCGAATACAGTTTGTACAAGGAAAGAGCATCGATAAGTCTTTGCTTTCGGAGTTGAGCAAGGTTCTCGAGTTCGGCTTTTTGTCTGAGAGTTGTGTCCAAACGTTGTCTGATATCTGGATGTTCTCTTGCTTCTTGTGGAAGAGATTCCGCTTTGGCGTGAAGAACCTTGATGTGTTGATCGAAATTCTGGAGTTCATCAGTAACATCATCGTGTTTCTTGAGAAGAAGTTGAACAGTTCCTTCGTCTTTTCCAACGTCTTCAGATGACATAACACGGAGAGTGTCATACAAGTATCGGTCAACATCATCAGCATCAGTGAAGAATTGATAGTATTCCACACCTCCAGCAAGTCTCTCTTTGCGAGCAGCAGACAGTTCCTTGAGTTTATTGATGTAATCACGGATCTCGGCAAGTCTTGGAGGAATATTGTCACTTCCTGGAATGTTCTCATCCTGAAGTTCTTTTCCGGAAACATCGAGACGATCGAGATATTTCTCCAAGTCACGGAGGTTGTTCTCAGCGTTTTTGTGCTTAGCCAACAGATGAGAGACAGTGACGATGTCACGTCCAGTGTCAGTGGATGAAAGAACTTGTTCTTGTTCCTTGATTCCGTGCTCGAGTTCAGCGACATCCCACCAGAATTGGCAGAGTCTCTTGTTGTCTTCAAGACGACGTTTGCGTTCAGCAGCAAGATCGAGAAGTTCTTTGTATCGTTGTTGAAGAACATCGCATCTTTCATCGATAGTTCCTGGCTCAACTGGTTTATATCCACTTCCATCTGGTCCCTCTGGGTTACGGAAGCGTTGAGACTGAGCAATCGAGTTATTGACACGTTCCCCGATGATATTGATATCGGATTCAAGAAGGGCGTGCTTCTGAAGTAAATCTTCAACGTCCATGAGATGAGCTCCAAGATCTTCGCTCAAAAGTCTGCTCTTGATATCGTCCATAAGGTCGAGTGTAAGAAGCATGTCGTGGAAAATCTTTTGGATGGCCATCGACAATTCCAAACGAACTCTTCGAGCCAAAAGAAGTTGGAAGAGATAGTTCCAGAGTTTGAGAACATTTTCTTTTCTATCGTTGATCTTAGCTTGATCATGATAGTTCTCAGCTTCAAGCTCTCCGGCAACTGCAACGACGGCTTGAACACGTTCTTCATAAGCAAAGATATCAGTCTCAATAGCTTCGTGCTTCTTCGTGGCTGCTTCGACAGAAGACAAATCGTTTCCGAAGTTGTCTTGGCTGACAAGACGTTGGTTTTCTGTGAGCCAAGTCTCTCGCATCTCTGCTTTTCGGTTGAAACGAGCAGCAAGTTGTTCGAGTTTCTCTTGACGGATAAGTTCCTCTTTCAAAGCGAGTTCTCGTTCGTGTTCGGATTTTTCGAGTGCTTGCCATGCCTGAAAATCAGATTTTTTCGAAATGAAAGTAATCAGTTTTGCTGGAAGAAAAAGAAAGAAACTCACTCGATTGATATCAGCAATCAGTTTTCCTTCTCTCGGCACATATGGTCTCTGATTGTTGGCACGCATAGCTGATTGAAGAGTGAACAAAAGTACTTCGAGTTCTCCTTTTTCATCGAACTTTGGTGGTTTCTCTTGGGTACGGTAGTCATTGAATTCAGTGAGTTGTTTCTGAACTCCTTCCAGATTATTCTCGAAGTGACGATCATTGAGAAGAAGAATTTTCGCATTGATCCATTCGAGTAAATCGGATGAAAGAGTCTCATAACGATTGATCATTTTGTCATTTTCCATCAACTCATTGATCACTTTTCCGATACGCTTTCCTTGGATGTTATCTTGTTTCAATTTGTTGAAATAATGATAATAAGTAACTACATAAGTGATGATCGATTTCTCATCAGGTTGATCAATATTCACATCTTCGGCATCGAGGAACTTGGCCAATCCTAATTGATTTTCTGCGGTGTCAAAGGCAGATTGTAAATTATAAAGAGCATTTGATTTCTGAAGATTATCGTAATCGACGAGATCAGATCTATGTTTATGAATGAGTGCATTGAATGCAAGACCATCTCTCCAACTAGTTGAGAAATTTTTAACGTTGACATTCGGATAACCAGCAGTTTTCATCTGGCACCACAACAACAAAGCCTCCTTTGCTGAACGTGTCTCGTGATTGTCAGCATCTTCGAATGTGATGTCTTGGATCTGGAATCGAAGGATGATCGTCCAGATGAGACCCAGTGTGAGGCGTGAATTTCCGTCAACGATATCGTGTGAACCCAAGTTTTCGAGATGCACGTGTTGGTTTCGCAAAAATTGCAGACCTTTTTCAACGTTCTCAAGACAGTGGATACGCATTTTTCCCGGTGTCGGCTTCGGCTGAAAACAAGAAAATTCGTTTTTTGTGTGTTATTCAATTAGTCTTTCACTGGGTCAGTGTTTCTTTTTTCCGGAAGAACGGAAACTTTTCCTTGCAGAAAAAAGGGATAGAGTAAATTCTTTTTTTTCGGCCGTCTTCGCATTGATTTTTTCTTGGTGCAAAGCAGAAAAGAAAGAGATGAGACGCTCTTCTTTTTTGCAACTTATTCAAGCAGAAAGCTAACGAAATAAGGAAGTTTTCGGAGATGATTTGGAAGTTTGAAATAGAAAACTTACCAGGCGTTCACCAGAGAGAACTGCGAGGAGTCGGAGGAGCATTTTTCCGTCTCGCATATCCATGTAAAGATCCTGAATGAAAAATCAATGAGAATCTGATTTCATTCAATTAAAAACATACTTGTACTTTGCAGCTGACTCGTACCAAGTGTGAGTTGACCCATTTTGTGAACGTCTTCTTCTGCACATTTTCACGTTCATCTGAAATTTTTCAGGATTAGAGCAAGCAAAAGAAAAAGTTCGAAAGGGGAGAATTATAGGAATGAATGACGTCATGATTCTAATTTCAAAGTACAAACCTCTTAATCCTCTGTATCTTAAATCGATAGAATTCACATTTTTCTGACCACAAACAGAATCAAAAATCTCTGCGCTAACTGGTGAATGATTCTCATCAACATGGCGATTTGAAAGTGAAGAAAGAGCACCAGCCGATCCCGGATAGACACCAGGACTCACTGATTCCCTTGGCTTTCTCAATGATTTTTTCACTCTCAAAATATTGCCAAGATAGGAGCAATCATCAGTTTTTTCGCAATCAGAAGCACTTTGATATTCATCCGGTAGATCAACTTCTACAGCCGGATGATGCTCATCATCAAGAAACGACGACATGCCAAATTAGAGAATGAAAGTGTCAAAGACTGTTTGTTTGCAGGTTTTCTATCAGAGTTTCTATTGATTTCTAAATGTTGACGGCATGCCGACACTTTTAGGTTATCACTTTTTCATGGAGAAGAACGGCTGATAAGAAACAATGGCGAGTTGGACAAACAAAAGTTGATAAATACAAAAAATTAGGAATAATTTTCCAACCCAAAGTATGGAGTCTGCTAAGAAATCTTCTTGGTTTTGCTCAATGAGCTCTATAGTAGCCTAAAAAAGAGCACCAGAGTAGGTGGAAAGAGTACTAGGCCGCAACCTATAAAAAAAGTTTTATAGGTTTCGGACGAAGCTAATGGATTTCAAAAGATAGAAGATCAAAAGAAAAAGTGCTGACTCTCACCTGCTAGTGCTTTGATACGGGAACGTTCGAATAGACGGGCGGACGAGTTGTCATCATAGTCCTCTTCGTTGGCATAGGCGCCGGAATTGACGTCGACCTGAAAATATATTGATAAGTTCAAAACCTTCTTTTTAGGTTTGTATTCTGATTTTCAATTTTTTTCTTGATTCTTGTAGTTCTCATTTGTTAAATTCTCATAAACCTCACCTGGGCCATATTGCCGACGTCGTTTCGCGCCGTTGCAAGTCCCGCCGAAATTTTGCTGAAAAACTGAGATTTATGAACAAAATGTCGAAATTCGGTTGATTTCTTATTTAAGTGAGCAAGAAGTCGAAGAAAAGAACAAAAACGGAAGAAAACCTCGCATTCATTTTAAGCCACTAGGCTTATGAATTGCCAAGTTGACGGAAATAGTGTAGGAGAAGAAGAGAAAAAGAGACTACAAGTGGACGGACAACGGATAGAAGCGACAAAAAACAACACAAAAAACTGAAGAAGAAGAAGAAAAATGAGAACTCGAATGGAGCATTGGCAATTAGTAGGAGGACCCTTTGCGGCCAAAAGAGGAAAATGAAGAGGAGGAAGAAGAGGGGAAAGTTTAGAAAACAATGCAAAACACATCAAGTAATGGACGGAAGACACAAACAGAAACAAGGATGGAATCGAATAAATGGAGCAATGCTGTCCGCTGCTGGTTTTAGAGAGGAAGGGCACCCAGTGGTTTGAGGTGGAGGAAAAGAAGAAGAAGAAGAAGCGGAGGGGACAAGAAGAAGAAGAAGAAGAAGAGAAGGGGCAGTGGCCGTTGAGACCGCCGGCTGGGGCCCTCGACAACTGCGTAGAGGCGCACTCAAACACACACACATAGAGCCCCATAACTCGGAACATACACATGGGTCCCTCAAGCTCCCAAATGAGTGTCGAGTGGGAGCAGCCGATAAAAAGAAGAAAAGGAATGAGAAAAGAGAAGAAAAGATTATATTAGTAAAGGGATTAAGAGCTGAGAAATATCCATATGTACATCTACAAAATAGTTTGAAACATAGAAAGACTTATGACGAAGAGAATCTGAATATACATTCTGAAAATTTCGCCTATTGCAAATGTTATATTCGGAATATGGTCTCACTGAAGCTGGGAACTTTTGAAATATTTCTGAAGATTTGCAAAAGCTAGTTTTGTAATACTCCAGAAAAAAAGAGGTTGCACGAAGAAGACGAGCAACAACAATGGACGGGTTCAGAATTTTGCATGTTTACAGCACAGCTATTTACTATTTTCGAATGGCAGAAAACAAGAAAACACGCGTCATTTTTTTGGGTAAAGGCAACATCTTTGCTGACGAACGGGATGTTCGTCTTTCGTTTTATTTCTTTCCACTCTCCTTCCTTTTCCGCAAACGAGGGAGAACAACAAGAAAACAATATCAAAAAAAAAAGAGAACGAGGAGAGAAAAGCACGGTGCTGCTGGAATTGAAATCGAGAAGAAAACGAGGAGGAGGAGGAGGAAGATGGAGAGGAAGAGGAGGATTGGCTAAACGACGGAGACGGATGCGGCGACGGAGACGGAGATAGAATGATGTGGAAACTAGATAGTAAAGCATTGTTGGAGGACGTAGAGAGCGGTAGAGGACCGTTGGTGCGCGCAAAAGATGCAGGCAAGGGTTGGCACACATCCGATCGATCGTGGAGGGTTAAGAGAGGCCCGCCGGGTATGAAAATAGTGCTTTGTGTACTACAGACGCAGGGCGAAACCCTCTCCGAACGCTTCACTATTTCGAAGAAAAGAAGATGGGAGAAGGAAGGTCGCGCACTTTACAGATGCTACTGGTCTGGTGGTTTATGATTGCGGGTAACGAAGATATTAATTGATATTGTTCGAATTAATTATGAGCTTCTCAACTTTTCAATGATTCAGAATTCAAAAAAAAATGTTCGTCAGATGGGCCCGCTTGAATTCTAATTTTGTTTTTTCTAGCTTTTTCGAAAAGAAAATATCAAAAAGATAACATTTTTCGGGAAGAACAGCTGTTCGTTGAGAAATAAATAAATGATCGGAGATAGAAAAAGATAATATCAATCACATAGTTTGTTTTCTCTCAAAGATCTAAGTGTTCGTTTGAAAATTGGTCTTAAAATGATCAGCTATCATAATTCTATTTCTAGAATTCAGAATAAAAAACAATTGTCCTCAAAAATGAGAAAAGTTCCCATACTCATTAATTTCAAAACTGTTCCACTTTCTTTCCGTATGACCCTGACTTTCTGCCAGATTAATTTGACCTCTTCCTGCTAGCAGCTACCTAGAATGAACTAATTACTCAAAACGTATTGTACAACTGAACACTACGTTAATTCTGCAATGGAAACAGTTGCGAAAAGAAGAGAGTACAACTGGTTTTTGGTTGGAATGGTATTTTCAAATCAAAATGAAAGGCGTGAAAACAGAAAAAAGACAGGACCAGTCCTTTTTTGCCATCGCTTTTTTTGGCGGTCGGCTCGTGCATCATCGCTGCGCTCTTCGTGCCTAATTCGATTCGACAATGCCACCACAACTGCCATTTCCTCGTTTCTTCTCTCCCTCTCTTTTATGCCATTCATCATTTTTTTGGTGAAGTGGAATGATGGGTACAATTTCGAAATGTTTAGTGGACAAAGGGGCTTTAAATCAGTAGAAGACGAAAATGAAACAAGTACACGTACTCAGAATAAAAATGTAGGAGAGACGGGAGACGGACGAGCAAACACATACTGTATTGTATGTATGTATTGTACAAACACATTTGATGATGAGGAGGGAGAAATAGGGGGAACACGAGAGGGAGAGATCGACCTGACAGTCGGTATAAATTGGAATCGGAGAATAAAGGAAAGAAGGAAATGGAGAGAAAGAATAAGGAAGAATTTGGGATTTTTGGAAGAAAGAAGAAGAAGAATTGGTCAAACTCTCTGGAGACTTCTGGCTGTTGTGTCACTCAATGAGTTCAGAATTTGACTATAGACTTCTCTTTTAAAGATGAAAAATGATGTTTAACTCAAACAAAGTAGACGAAAACTTTGATTTTGAAGAAGATAAAATAACTCAGATTGTTTGGAATGAAAAAGGAAAAAAGGTTTCCTAAATTCTTTCAAATAAAAGATCGTCTGAAGATAATTTAATTAAAACTGAAAAAAGCATAGAGATGATTCATCAATTGTTTTTCGGTGAACTTCAGAATTCATGGAAAAAGGAGTCTTCCAACAGTTTCATGTAATGTGTTTGACAAGGCACTGCTGACGAAAAGTTTTGAACAAAAGTTTAAAAAACTCATGTTTTGTAATTAATCTTCACTTAATGAATCAAACACTCTATGTTTACCTAAATGAAGACAATTAGATCAATAAAGTCAATTTCCAATGTATTCTGATAGTTTCTGCGGCTTTGGTTGCTGTCGGATTGAATCAACAATCAACAGAGAAATGAATGAAACATTGAAGAGAGAAAGAGAGCTGCTGCGCAATGCCTGCGCAACAAATAGACCGCTTCGTCTCAGCAAAAATGTCTCTCTTTCTGTGTTTTTTCTCCCTATTTTTTGTGTCCCCTTTTACTGATGATTGGTGGTGTCCCATATAAATATATATATTGGTTTCACGACACAATACATTTTGCTCTCTCTCTTTCGTTCTCTTTTTCTTTTTCTATAACAACGAAATAAGGCATTGTGGACAATCTGCCAACCCGCTATTATGTAACGATTCAAACCGAAACCACAACGACAGACAGCCGTTGCTGACTGATGTCGACGATGATCGATTTTTTGTTGTTCGGTTGAAATTGAAGTGATGATGTGGGAGGGGCGACCTTGACGTTTCCGACCGCATACCCAAATTGGAAGAGAGATAGAGTGAAAGAGAAAACGATCGTCGTGTGTTGATATTGTTTGGTTGGAGAAAAAACAACAACAGAATGATAAACAAATTGAAAGTGTAAATCGAATCAAATTCTGATGAGAATTAAATGAAACAGAGAACAGAAATCCTTTGAAAACTAGAACGCTGTATTCAAATATTCAATGATTTTCGAGCCGTTGAAGCTTTTGTCTCAATCGACAATGAACTAATTTTCAATAATTCATGGAGCAAACATAATTTGAATATTATACGGAAGTTATAATTTCTTACTCTGTTCTCATTTATCCTGACGAAAAAACCCACTAGAATGGCCGATTTGAAATGGTAATTCTACAAAAGTGAACTTCCACAAATAAACAAAAAAACCAAATGTGTATTATAATTAAAAGAGAAATATGAGTCAGTAGTCGTTTTCTCGGCCCAAATGATGCCCCGTTCTTCTGTTTCTTGTGTCCTCTTCTACATTTTCGTCCGGCTGACTGCGCTCGTCGCGAAAAAAGTATAAGGTTTCACTGGTAATCGAGACTTTTGGACTGGAGAAATAACGGCGTGAAGACAGAGACAACAGAAGGACGGCAATTGAGAAAATGGGTCTCTTCTCATCGTTTATTTCGGTGGTTAGGATATATGGAAGATGACCAGAAGATGTATTTCGATGAGAGAGAAAGAGAGCACCAGATTCATTTTTTATTTCTATAAGAATGATGGGAAAAAGTTAGAGGAAGAGGAAAAATGATGAATTTGGGAATTGTGGAGAATTAAGCAAATATACAAATACCGATGCGAGAGAGTTGCATGTGCACCCATAGCTCTGTAGCTCAAACACTTATCATAGAAACTGGACAAGTTGGAATGTGAAAAGTATTCAATAAATAGTTAAGGAAACTTAAGAAAAAATGGTTCAAGAAAAGTCGAGTTTCAAAACAAATGAATAGCGGAGTTCGTTTGTCAAAAGATCATTTGAGCCGTCGAACGTGAAGTGATTCGAACAGAAAAAAATGAGCAAAAAGTAAAAAAATCTGGTCAAAAACAATAAAACAATGAAATCGGCATGAACGAAAGCAATGATTTATTGGAATTCATTGCAGAAACCTCTCTCGTTTAGTACTGAAACCCGCAAGAAACCATAAATAATATTTTTTCCTTTGAAATGACTCATCTCAATGACGGAATTCGAAAATAAAACAAATCACTGATATCAGAACGAATCAAACCAGAATCCAGATTTAGTACATGGGTTCACTGAATTTTGAAAAAAAAAACATATTAGAACATGCAGAAGGCACTAAATTAGCTAAATAGTAAAATGAAAAGAAGAAGAAATCGTAGAAGCGGACAAATTGTGAAGAGATAAAAGAAGTAATGAAGAGCAGGTGAGAAATTGAGAGATCTCTTCTTGTCGATCAGTTCCATCAACTTTTC
Organism: Caenorhabditis tropicalis; assembly: GCA_016735795.1. Classification (NCBI taxonomy): domain Eukaryota; kingdom Metazoa; phylum Nematoda; class Chromadorea; order Rhabditida; family Rhabditidae; genus Caenorhabditis; species Caenorhabditis tropicalis. The sequence continues at coordinate 9,037,320 of CM028618.1, read as the reverse complement.
TGACAGGACTGGAGACGCAGCAAGTGCAATAGTACAGCACAATGAGAAAAGAGAACATAAGGATAGATTTCATAAACTTTCTCGATGTTTGCCAGTCACTTTGCTAACTAAACAAGTACCATATGAATCACATTTTGTGTTGGCGGTTGTCTTAGTTATTCAGAAAAAAAGCTCTTGAAATTCAAGAGTTTATAGTTAGAAAAAAGAGTGACCAGAAGGACTAGTTATGTTGTTTAGTCGGTCTGAACAGAAGCAGATGCGGGATTTGCAGAATAGACTAATCCGTCAGAGATGAGCGGCCATGTCAATAGCCGGTAATACCCTTGGTCAATGTGGTTTCAATGAGCCAGAAAATCGGGTGGAAGTGGAGGTCAATGGGAAAAAGGCCCATAATTGCAATTCAATGATCAAAACATTTATGATTCTAGAAAGACAATGTGATCTATCACAGTTTCACTTGAGTATTTTTTTTGAATTGGACTATACCCTTCATCTGAAATTAATGTTCCTTTACGAACCTAAATTTTAATGACCTAGAAAAATTGTTGAAAAAAGCAATAGACAATGGGGGAAAAAGAGCGGGGGACCACCAAACATTGAATGTCCGTCTCTTTTGTGTGACACTCGAAAATTCATTGCTCCCTGGAGTCATTTGCTCTAGCACTTTCATGGACATTTGGCATTGGCTCTCGAAACTTTTATTCTCACCGCCACAACGAAAATATATACACATTCATGTTTGTCTGCGTTGGAAAAAAATGAGACGAATAAAAACGAAAAAAATAAGAAAATGGAGGAAAAAAGAGCAGACCCGTTTGTTTTGGCATTTCGAATTTGGAATAATTCTCGTGGAAAAGAAATCAAATCAAATAAGATCGGTACATAGGAAATTTGGAATTATTAAAAATTAGGAAACAATGAAACCATTAAACGAAACTACGTGTAGAGATGATAAAACTAGCATGGTTGACAAGGAGATTCTTGTTCTCCGTCCGGTAAATCTTCACTGAATGTAATTGTGATTTCAGGCATTCCACGATGTTCCACAGCTGACATTCTGCAATTTAGAATGGTTTTCAACATTCAGTTATAGTTTTGTTTCTAGTTTTAAAACAAAACTCTGTACCAAAACTATCATGAATGATTTCTAATTGGAAAGATTCTTTGTTTTCAATGTAAGAAATGCATAAAAACTCACTTATGAAGTTTCTTCTTCCTCTTCTCGTTCGGCAATCTTGGTAATTTGTAATCTTCGAAAGGAGCAAGGTGTCTGAAATGAATCATTTCAATTATTTCTTGTTTCAATTTGAAATAATCTTACTTGCAAGTTCGTTCGTTGTACTCCGACGAAAATCTTTCGCTTCTTTTCTGCATGTAAATTGGTTTGAGAAGAACGTCCGACGAGCGGCTGAAATTATTTCAAATTTTAGTTTTGATACTTCAAAAATCATGCTTCACATAGAAGAGAAGTTAGCGCATTCTTCTGAAAATTAGTATTCAAATGCAAGTTTTCGATGCAATTTTCGGACTGAACCAAAGATTTTATAAGCTCGTGCAAATATAAGTTAGAGACCGTTAGACTGATCTTTTTCAATCATTTCTTTCATTTCTTTCAATTTTACCTCGGAGAGATGCGCGTTCAATACTGGTTTTCTATAACTAGAATTGTCTGATTAAAAAATGTTCAGTTCCGTGTTCAACTACAAACCTGCTATTGCTCATTCTTGATCCTTGTCTTTGTATTTGACCTCCCGTTTCACTTGAAATTCGCATTGAAGCTGTTCTAGACATTGCCGTATAGTTGTTATAGTCACTAACGGTGGCACAACATCCATTCCTTCAATTTATTTGTATTATGTTTCTCATTTGTATTTGAATATGTCTTACTTGAGAATAAAAACAAGTGTCTGTCTGTACTTCTCTGAAAACGTAAAGTAGATGATGAAAGTGGTTCCAGAGTTCAAAACGACAAGAAGGTTTGAAAGATCGTTGAGCCAATATGCCAATCCCCTCGTGCTCTGCAACAATTTTCAGATTTTTGACAATATTTTCATTTTGTTGACATATAAAGTCACGAGAATTCAAACGTCGTTGGGTATTTTGTATTTGGTTAACTGAGAGAGAATCGGACAGACACGCAATCATAATGTTTTATTCAACAAACCTCGTCTTGGAACAATGTTGGAAAAATGCTTTCGGAGACATTGAGAAGAAATGGAAGAGTATTACAAATGGCAAAAACAAATGTGACAATGAGCAGCATTACGGTTGTAGACTGTTCTCGTTGTTGCTGAAAAAACAATTTCAGTTAATTCAGACCAAGTGTATCAGAAAGTATTATTTCTGTTTCATTCTTCAAAAATAATACAAAAACTTGTTGAACCAACCTGTCTTGTAAGCATTTGCCTCGTTTTACTAATCTTGCACATTGCTACAATTACATGTCCATTGGCGAACGCCATCACAGAAAATGGTACTAGAAAGTGTGTTACAATGTATAATACTGTGTAATATCCAACATAGTACCATCTGCAAAAATGAAAAAAATTTGAAGCAACTCGTATTAAATTTACCTATGCGTCCCTGGATCTCGCAGCCATTTTTCGTAAATTGCTCCAGTTTCTGTCGCTACAAATCGGTATTCAAAAAACCGAACAAAATTGTATAAGAAAGCCGAGACAATGATGACGAGAATGGCGTTTCGTGATTTTCGAGGAGTGCACCACACTCTGACTTGTAAAGGGCGACACACAGCAACCCAACGTTCTAAAGTGATCATAACCATAATGTAGACAGAGCATGTCTGCATCATCAAATTAATTGGATAGATCATCTTAAGAATATAGGCCATATATGTTGACAACGATCGATCATCGGCCCATAAATCAAGATTTGGAATAACAAATATTGGAATTGAAAGAGTAAGAAGTGAAAAATCGAAGAATGAAAGTGCACATAGTAGCACATTTACCTGAAAAATATGACTTGTTTTGAATATAGTAAGGTCCCTTTTCTTTTGTCGAAATGATTTCAAAAACTTACAGATGATGATCGCATGTGTGGTCTACTGAACAAAATAAACGAAAGTGTATTCCCAAAAATTCCTACCAGCACTATGACGAGGATGGCACATGCCATCAACTGCTGGCTTTCCATGTTCTGAAAATAAATGAATATAATGTCAAGTAGAAATGAATCGTCAGACTGAAAAAAGGAAAAAAGAAAGCGAAATAAATAAAATGCAGCTAATTCAAAGAGCAAAGAAACTGGTGACAGAAGAACAGAAGGAAGAAGAAAACGAGAAGGAGGAGGCGGATGAAGAAGACAAAAAAGTGGAATAGAATTGACAATGTAGATGAGAATGTACTTGGGAAGGCTGTGATAAACAAGCTATTAAATACATTTTCAGTCTGGTTTCCTGGATTTTCGGTGAAACAGTTTCTGGGGGAACACAAACCGATTATAACGGAAAAGATCGGCTTGTGCCTTGTCTATCAGACCTATTTTCCCATGTTACTCTCTAGTTTTTTGTCATATAATCACGTGAAATTGGGGACTAAGAGGTGGGAAAGGCAGGCATCGTGGCATGAGATGAATCATGAATTTGATGTGGATGAGATGGATGATGTGAGCAGTAGTTAGAGAAATGAAGAATGTATTCAAGTTATGAATACAAACAAATCAGCAGTACTAGACACGGAGACACATTTTAATATATAATTGGGTTCGTTTGAGCAAAAGGATAAAATGAACTGAAATCTCAGTTCTTTTGCTCACTGTTCGCTTTTTTCTCCATTTTTCGTTTTGAGACTTCTCAAATATTTTACGAAACTCTAAAAACATTTCTGCATTATTTTATTTTTTCATTTATTCTGAATTAGAAACTGGATCGTATTAATGCTTCTACTAAAAAAAGAGGTTACCTATTCTTTGAACACACACTTCTAGAAAAGAAAATAAGATCGAAAGGCATTCTTCCAAATTCTGAATTGAATTGAATCATCTTATTTTTCCGTTCTGATGTGTACTTCTCTCTACATGAATATCTATCAAATTATTGTGAAAAGCAACAGAAAAAAACATGTTTGGTTTGAGTTTTTCGTTTCGTTTTGAGAGAGAAATCAACTTGAAAATGTTCCAATCAAAATCGATTATAAATGAAAAATCGGGAGTCAAATCACATGTGACTGATGGAAAAAAAGAGAAAAATGAACGGATTAAAACCTAAATGAAACCTAAATTGATCATTCAAAAGAGAAAAAAGAAGTATGATAGGATGTAGTACGTGAGTATCCGATAGAATTTCTGATCGCAGATGAAATCCACGCATTCATCAAGACTACAAATGAAGGCCCGAAGGCGTCTCGTGATCTTCTGCCTCCTGCACTTTTCAAAAAACCAATATGAAGATAGAGAGACTACTGTAATAGCGACCAATTTCAATCGACCATATTTAAATGTTGCATTGACGATAAACAAAATGAAACGATGCAAAAACAGGAGACAAAAAATGATCTTCGAAAGGAAAAAAAAACGGAAGGACGTAGGGCAAAAACGCATAATTTGAATTGGTAGTCACGTGGGAATATGAATGTTCCAACTAATTTCATGGGAAAAAAGTAATCGTGTCTGAATGTTTCCGCAAGGCAAAAAAGGTTTCCGTAAACATTTCTTGTCTTTAGAAGGGCACGCAACTTCGATTGCTCAAACTATTTATAACATTCGATACACAAAGTCAGAAAACCATTGCAACTTGCAATATTCAAGACGTTCCCAAGCATAACAGTTGTGTTGAAGGATCAGAAAACATCGAACTTCCTTGTTCCCACGAACTTTGAAAAACTTCCGAAATTCGAAATGATTTCATCATATTTTCTGATATCAGTACACAAGTACAAAACCGTTTTTATCTCGAAATGTAATATTGTTTCTGGAGACAAACTGGTTGAACCAACGTTGCACTTCTTTAAATAAAAAAAAGAAATAAAATTCTTAGAAATGAGAAATCAAATGGATTTTTGTTCCTGATTCTTTCTATAAAATAATTGAGTTTATCCTTTCATGAATTGTCTATTCATAGTTTCCTTTTGAAAGTTCTCCAGAACTTCTAGAGCAATTTTTAATTTTAATAACCGCGCATCGGTTCGAAAAGATCATAAACCGCTCATTGGGAAAGACCGTTTCATTTTAGAAACAAAGTGTAGTACATGCATTTCAGAAGAAGATTAAAAGAAGTTTGTAATGTGATCCTCTGTGACTCCTAATAAACATTCCCTATTTCCGTGCACAAAGTAATTTCTTCAACCAGAATAGATTTCCTTTTGAAATCATCTTGTTAATGAGCCATAAGTTGGAATGACGTATCGAATGATTCTAAAGTGCCGGATGAATCCAAAAAGGGATCATCAGTGCAGGAATTATGCTACTTTCAACTCCCCCGGAGCGTTTCCGTTTCTCGAAAAGATGCTCTTTTTGCAGCGGAGCGAACAGAAATGAGCATTAAAAAACACGTGGAATGACGAAAAAACAACAAGAAACTGCAAAAGAATACGATTGGACATGCAAAGGTGGGTCAATGATGCTAATTGTCAAGTCAGCATCACAGAAAAAAGAGAGAAAAGCTCTTTTAGTAACTGTGAATCACTTCACGTGGATAAAAGATGCTGGGAAAAATGTTGCCGACTATAATTATAATGAGGTCGTAGGAAGTAAGAGAAAAAAGATATAGAGTACGTAATTATTGAATTGAGAGTTAGAGAAGAGATGTAAACAAAACGGAGATAATTGACGAAAAGACCTACTGATGAATGTTTCATGGTTCGTGAGAGAAGTCTTTTTTGATGATATAGACTAGGTCAGACGGCAGAATGGATTGCGCGTGAATCATTCTAGTTGGGATGAATCTTCTTTTTTTTGAAAAGAATCAATCTTTCACAATCCAGAGAAAGAAGTACAAGCTATTTTTTGGAAAATTAATTATTTCATACTGAAGGTTCTGGGTGTCTCGCTCAACACGAAGAAAACAATTGAGAAATGGTTCGTGAATCTCAAAAAGATTGATGTACTTTCAAAATCAGCAATTGTAAGGAATTCCTAAGGATTGAGTCAAGATATTTTAAATCTTTCTCATTAAAGGTGCATAAGATATGGAAATGGAGAGCCAAACAAACTACAACCATGTGCATCTCTCTTGATCCGAAACACTGTTATAAGCCTTCATCAGCAAAAATTTAATGAAACTTCAAAACATGTGACGACAAAAAGTTGGTGTCTTTGCACATGAGAAACCAAAGGACACCATGACAACTTCAGGAAATCTGACACCTTTTCTCCCCCAACAAAACAACAATGCAATTAATTTCATGATGACGTCACAGACGAACGTTTCTAATTATATCAGAGAAAAGTTGTTAAAGGGCATCAATAAAAGAGAGAGAAAGAGAGAAAGAGAAAGAAACTTCGAATTTCGAATGCCGAAAAACAAAAAGGGTGCAATTACTGAAAAATAAACATGAATGAAGCGATATGAGAGAGCTTTTCGACCATATGAGTCTCGTAATGAGACAAAAAAAGCTGAAAGAAAGGGAAATGATGGACACAATGGATCCAAAAGAAAAAGGACAAGAACATAGATTTTATTCAAAATTTGGAATGGAATCTTAGGGTATTCCTCCTCAAGGGGCGGAGCTTCTGAAATTGAGACAAAACGAAATTTTCGGATAAATAGGAACAATACGAGAACATAAATTTCTATTTTTCTGAGCGAATGATGTACCTTTTTCTCCATTTTTAGGCACAATTACATTGTTTTGAATGAAGAGAAAACCCAATGGTTGACTATTAATTTATGGGTGAAATGGAGGATTTTTAATTGAAAATTGAACAGTTTTTCATTCAAAATACGTCATTTTTATTCGAAACTGACGGAGATGCTTCCTTTTTTACGTTTTATCGCGTATTTCCGGAGGGCAAATGGATTGAGTCAGGAAGTGAGAAATACGGATTGAAAAGTGGAAAAGAACGGGTTGATTTGAGAAGAGAATAAAGATGAAAATGAAGGAAAATGGACTTTATGAGGTGACGGATAAGCCACGTGTGAAAACTTATGAAAATCGTTTAGGTTAAGAAAGTACGAACGAAGACATCTGAAAAGAGTAAACATGGACGAAGAAAAGAAAACGAATTCTGGAAGAGAGAAGAAAGTAAAATATAGTTATTAGAAAAACGACGGGGCTGGTCATCATTTATGGGACTCCAGGATTAGACATTTTGGGACAAAATGGAGAAAAAGTGGGGGGAAGAAAAACAAAAAGAGAGAAGAGAAGAGTTGAAAGTGTGGGAGACTGAAATTATATAATTCAGAATTTCATATTTTCTCACTACAGTATCAGTGAACTTTTCAATTCATGCAAACGAACGGCGTTTTCAAAATAGAAAAATGCTCTTTCTGAAGGAACTTCTTCATATTCCCTCGTTCCTAGCGTTTCTTCTAGGTGTGAGAAATAAACAATTATAATTTATGGAAATTATCACTGTCGAGTTTTACGAAATCAAATGAAAACCTCAAAAAATGATGTTTTGAAAAGAAATTAGGAAAAAGAAAATTTGAGAATTTCATCTGAAAGTGACAAGAAAAGTGGCTCAAAATGAATTCGCAGGGTTTTGCCAAAAACACAAAAATACGATTCATTGAATGAAAAAGACACATTGGGAAGAAATTCATGAAAAAAAGTTCAGAAATGACGAAAAATGAAAAGTTTGACCTGCCAACATAAATCTGAAAACCATTTGTCTCAAGAAAAAAGCACCTGCTAGAAAACGAAAAAAAAGTTTTGAGAGGAATTGAGGAAGAAATCAAAGAGTTCTGTCATTGGACCGATCACTAAGATTTGATGAAAACATGGAGGTCTATGAAGAGAATTGTAACAAGAAACTACAAGTTCATACGAGGAATTGAATAAGAACATAAAAATCAGACATCTTCAAAATTCGAGAGTATGAGTAGTCGCAATCATTCTCACATTCATCGTCATTTTTCATAAAATGAAAAGAGTATGAATTTCTTCATTTTCCCCGCCATCGGCGACCGATTCGTGGCGAGAGAAATTCAGATTACATTGTTCGAAAAGTGCTCAAAGCGAAGGGAAAGAAGAAGGTCAAGAACCGAGATGAACACTGATTCCGGAAGAACTCTAGAGATAATTGCCAATCATTCTTTGGTGATTTCTCTTTTCTTTCTGTTTTCAGCATCGATAACAAGTCCGTGACGAAACAATGGAAAATACTGAAGGATTTAGAGAGAAATCGGAATGATATTGGCAGGTGGTCGAACATTTGGAAGATATCAGTGGGAGAGAAGAACAAATAAATGAGAAACGAGATGACAAGATAATCAAAAATATATTGGTGATTATAATGACTGAGCAGTTGTGGTTGAGGGGGTATTTAGCCATTTCATGAACACATGGACAACTTATAAAACACTAAAAACGTTCACAATCATAAAAATGTTTATGAAAAGAAGATTTTCCTCTCCCTCCATTGTTTCCTCTCTTTCTCAATCTTTCTTCAAATCATGTTTTTTATAATTCGAACAAGGTTCCAAAACAACCATTCAGGGAGGCATTTTAAGTTTTTTGTCTGAAACCACCTTTGATTGACCACTTCTAATTATGAATCCTTATAAAAAGGAACGAAATGATAATTTCGTCAAACTGGCACCTACCGCATGAGAGATTGTCTGGTGAAAAGGCATGGGAAGTTCGATTTTTCTATTTTAAGAATTCATTTTCCTATTCTAAATTTCTGAATATAATTATAGGGTATTTAAAATAACCTTTTGATGACGTCGTTACAGTAGTCACTCACTTTCTTCTTCTGCAGAAAAAAAAGAGAAAAGAATGGAAGTGAATCAGCTCAAGTTGGCCGCCCATCTAGAGAGTTCGAATGATATCATTGGCTTTTTTGCGCAGTCGCTGTCAAAATCTCGGATTTTTTATTCTTCTTCTCCTCGTCTTTTTCTCCTGGTTCAGTGCTCTCCTCTCAACGATAACACGCAATTTAGGGTCTTTCAAAAGTTTTGGTGGCACCCGAAAGAACGGAAACTTGTGTGGTATTGTGGTATCCGTCTGCTAGTTTTGGTGGAAAAGCAGACAGATTTCTGGAAAAAAAGAAACTCAATTGAGGGAAAAACATGATGAAAACTAGATAGGAATCGAAATAATCGACAGATTGAGTGGTTATGAAATAACATAAAAAACTACTCAAATACAACTAAGAATCATTTCGATGAATAGACTCAAGGATAGCGACTGAAACCGTTCCACTTCAGACAATATAGAGACTTTCAAAACTTCAATGGAAAACTCTGAATCTTTCCTCAAAACTCCAAAACTTCTTAATTCAACTATTCAAAAGAGATTACATTGACCACTGACTTTTGCTCTAAACTAGTCTTTTTTCTTTTGAATTGGTCAATTCCGGTTCAATTTTGAATTGTTAAAAGACTTCCACTTATGGAGAACCTCCATCATTCCGAGAAATTGAAATAGAAATGAAACATAATATTTCTGAATATATTGATCTCGAATTCGAAAAGGGTCAAAGTGAAGAGTTGTGATGAAGTTGGGAACCGTCAGAAGGGATATTCTGAATTAAAAAGAAGAGAAACCACTCGATACATCATTCGAGTGCCTCTTGATGCCCATGTTTCAATTCTGTATAGGAGAGAAAGAAGAAGAAGAAAAACTAGGCAGTATTCTCTTTCGGTGTACTTGTCAGCGTGACGAAGTCACTCGTCGCTGGGACCGAAGAAGAATCCGACGGAAATGGGCCGAGTGACAGACGGAAAGCACGAGCATGTCAAATGGTAGCGGTGGAAGACGGAAAGGAAACAAAATGGATGCAAATACACCTATCAACGTTTGAACAGGGAGTGGCGAAATGGTCAGAAAACTAGAAATCCAACTGTTGTTTTTGAATTCACGAGTGGAAAACAAACAGATTATTTGTTGATTTTCTGAAACAAACATCCGAACGCAAAAGGATTTTTCAGGATCAAAGGCCTCTGAAGTTTTGGATACAGGAATATACAATTTTGAAACCGGAACTCGAAATGACAACTTCAAGTTGTTAAAGGAATTGTAGGTTGTGAGAATAAGACAAGTTATTCCGGTTGGACCACTTCCTGACTCGAGAGTATTTAAGATCTTTCTTGAATTGTTCATTCTGAAAATTTACTCTGAAACTCCGAAATTTTGCATATTTTCTGCAATAGTCGTTTTTTTTTTATCCTCAATTCGTTTTTTCGTGATCCTCAATTTCGATTTCTCTTTCAGGTGATCTTTCAAAGAAAAAGTAACATTTGGACCATGATCTTCAAGACTTGAGCTGTCAAATTTTGGTCATTAGATGCTCCGTTTGATGCACACATACTACTCTGCAAATAGACGTTAGCAGAAAAAAGTAAAGGAGAAGAATGACGTCTTCTTGAAATTCGGCTAATTTTAAGAAAAAAACATTTGAATGAAACAAGAAATTGAAACTTGAAAGGAAGAGGAAGATGTCAGTATCTTCTTCTCTTCCAGAATAAAAGGGTTCACTATTGAAAAAGGACACCCGACAAACGGAAAACGACGTTTCCGTGGAACCATTTAGAGAAGCTAAAGGAAGAAAAACGGCCGGAATGACAGACTTTCCCGAAAAAATATCTTCATGTCAAACTGAAAGATGAATGCAATTTGTGATCAAGGGACCTGACAATTCCAGATTTAGGCAGCAATGGAAAAAGCGATTGATGGTCTACTTTTGAAAAGAATTTAAGATGAACACACGAAATTATTCATAACATGTTTCAAAGAATCCTAATATTATTTCATATATCATCTCATCACAAGAAGAAGAAAAAAGAAGGAAAACGAGTTGACAGAGTGAAAAAAAGAATTGTTCAAAAATCAACAATTTCCAAAAAAAGAATGTATATCAACTTCAAGTGTGCGGTTTTATTAGATTTTCAGTGCAGTCGACACTTCTATTTAATGGACGCACGAATACAAATTAGATATCAATTTGATAGAAAACATCGAAGATTGATTCAAGATTAGGTTATCAATTGGAATATTCCATGAATTGATTAATGCATAAATTCTTCATTTCATCTGAAATATTTCTAGGCTTCGAACGTTCCCATATGAGTAATTTGTGTCCTTTTGATATGTTGGCTACAAAAACAAGCATGTGAATCGGTTTTATGTCTGACAGGTGTTTATTTTCAAATTCCCATCACATAAATTCCATAAATAAATAAGAATGAACTGAATCAAAGTTGAATGTTAAATTCTTCCAAATCGAATTGAAAATTGTCGATTATATGTTTCAAATTCACAAATCATCGTAATTTCTGTTATATTTTTTGACCTTTGACTTCTCACTCCCCCATACAAATCACCTGTTTCTATTAATTCACTGTGAGTCTTCTACTCTCGAGTAGTTGTAACGGAAAAACGTTCTGATATATTTCCAAGTGTTCAGTTTGAAATTAAAGAAAAACTTCTTATTTCCAATTTCTCTTTTTTCGTCGAATAGAAATCAACGGGCGGACTCAAAACAAGATGTCAAATTTCACTTACTAATTGCTTTTCTTCAACTTTCTCTTCAGAGTCACAGAATATTAAGAACTCATTCATTTCTTACTTATTCATTTTTCATTAATCATTGCGTAATTTGATTTTTCTTTCGAATTCTGCCCTCTTTTTTCTTTCTTTATTTTTCCTACTTACTAGTCATGTCTTGGTCTAATGCTCCTATTATACGTCACCAGTTTCTTCGTCCTTATTGTCTCACTTATTTCAACAAAAGATATCACAAACTGCACCTAATTTTTCATTTTATTAGTTGATATTGGTTCCACTAATCGGCATAATCATGTCACGAGATTGAACTATTTTACATTGGAATCAGAATGAAAATGCCTTTTTTCAGTCACTCCCCTATGAGAGAAATTCCAAAAAAGGGCACTTTGTCTTTTGCAATTTAGCATTTTACTTCAGAAGAAAACTTGCCGTTTCATAATGCTTACTTGTTGAATTGTTTGTTGTTTATATGATTTTTTCAGTTTTCATAACAAACTAGATATTCAGTTTGAGGGAAAAACTCTTTCTTCTCAAATATGTTCTCAATTTTTCTCACGATGATAGAATCGAATGTCAATGTTTTTTTAATTTGCCAGGATTATTCCATAAGTAGTTTCCTTAGTTTTCAATATATTATCATTCATTCAATCTTCAAATTTATTATTTCTGATTTCATCTTCTGAACAAAAAAATGTGCACGAATATTGTACTTTTCGTAGTTCCATACGAAACCTATTCCATTCGAAAAGACTACATAATGAACCATAATCCCTCGGGTGTCTGACAAATTTTCTGAGAAAAAAAGAGTATTCAGATTTCCAAAAATAAATTTGTTTCTGTCATTTTGACTTCCAAAATTCAGATACTTCATCAGGAAGTTTTGGTTTGGATACTCTACTGGCCTTGTGTTCCATTCTCAAAGAGTTCGTTCGGACCAAAATCTTTTTGAATTCAATTTCTTCTGTATCCCAAATCATTTGAGACTCATACATCTCACAAGGTCTGAAACGTTGAATAAACTCATTGAAACAAGAATGGACAGGAAATTGATTCTACTAGCTTTTTGTTTTGATTTATCAACCTAAACACGGTGAGTTGTATTGAATTCAATTTCAGAGTTTATATTCTCGGGAAAAATTCTCCAAACTGCTTTAAACCTTTAAAGTTCTTTTTTATTTTCTCTTTCTTGTTTTCTCGTTTTGATACTGATCATTACTCAAAAAAAAGTATTTTGAAACTTTCATGGAAACGGTGGTTATCTCCCGAGAGAACTTCTCCATTTTTCATTTTTCTTTGTACTCCACTTTCTTCTTTTGATAATTGGTATATCACATCTCCGTTTTTTTGAAAAGCTAACAATCGAATTATCTTTTTCCTTTTTCTCAAGAAATTGTCATTCCCACGCCTAGACAACCACTTCTTTTCCAATGACGATTTTTGATTTTTCTTTTTTGGAGGCGGAGCCTATTTCATTTTTCTGATCTATTATTAACTCTTCGCCTTTTTCTATCTCTTCATTTTGATATTCTGACAGATTCGAGAGGATCGATCAAGTTTCCATTCCTTTGCTCCTTTCTCAATAATTATAACTTTCAACTTCTCTACTCTTTTTTTCTCAATCTCCATTTCTAACATTTCTGTTTTTCTTTTTCTCTGTCTATTAAACTTCGAAAAGTTTCTCTCTTCATATCTGATTTCATTTTAACTTTATGAACATCAAAGAACCGCGAAATCTTTTATTTTGTTTGAATTAGATTTTTTCTTTTTCAACTTTTCAATTCCCCCTTCTGCCGTTCAGTTTGATTTATTGCAGACAAATACGAGTCAATCTGGAAACATGGGCATGTGCAGTTCGATACTGGCTAGCGCCGAAATGAAGGATCAATTGAAGAGACATAGGTGAGAAGAGCCTCTGATAATGCCGCGTGATATGATTATATGAGTTATCTTCTAGAACTAACTCAAAGAGGAAATTGAAAAACTGAGAGTAACCCAACCAATTTCCGTTTCTCTAATTGAAATCAATAACTCTGTTCGATTTTCGGTTGAAAAGCTGAAAACAAATCTTGTAAAAACACTTCGAGGCCAGTCGTATCCAACCTACTGACCAGCCAATACTATTGTTTTTTTAAATACATTTTTTGGAATTTCATGCAAACTTTCAGAGAGATAGAGAAACAACTTGAGAAAAAGAAAACGACAATGCTCGAGCAAACGGTACTTTTGATCGGTCCTGGAGAAAGTGGAAAAAGTACGGTTATGAAGCAGATCAGGTATGTCTCCTCTTCTTTTCGATCTGATAGTGAATCTATTCTTTGAGTTCTCTTTTTTTTTGAGCAAAACACAAAGAACAAGTTGAAAATAAAAGTTTGACGTTGGTTGAAAGGTTCTAATGATGAAGTTCGTTAATCTTTTTTTCAGAGCAATGAGTGGAAACTATACAAAAACTGAGTTACAAGAGAGAAAAGTACACATAATGAGTAACATATTCCAATTCTCCGAAATGCTTCTAGACTACGCAACCAAAAATTCCCTTGATATGACCGAAGAAGATATAAAGGTCAGTGAAGTTTGATGAAGAAGGTTTTGTTTTATTTGAATGTTTTTAGAAGTTTACCGTAATGTGTGAAGAATTGAAGTGTTCTGTGATTCAAAATGGAAATATGAAGTTTGAATTGGCCGAAACAGTCAAAGTATTCTGGAATACTCCAGCAATTAAAGAAGCTTATGAGAAGAGAAACACATTCCATTTGACTGACAGTGCAAAATAGTAAGTTCCTTTTTCTCTGTTTCTTTGTTTTTTTCTGATAATCAGATCTTCATATGATCGGATTTATCAACTGATGATAACTACGATCACTCATTTCAGAACACAAATCTTTTGTGATTCACTAATGATCACGTGAATTTTCATTTTTCTTCTCGAAGTTCTTCTGAGAAAACGAACATTTGAATCACTAATGAATACTTGACAAATATCGTTTTCTCTAGAAATTCCAATTAGACAAATTCTCGAAAATACGGAAAATGACGGGGACATAATTGATGTTTTTCAGTTTCTACGACAACATAGATCGAATTAAAATGCCAGGATTTGAGCCTTCAAATCAAGATATCGTCCACATTCGTATGCCAACATCTGGAGTTGTTCAGGCTGATGTTATCTTGAAAAATATAAAACTGTCTGTTTGTGATTGTGGAGGGCAGAGATCTGAAAGAAGAAAAGTGAGAGAAGTCTCTTATTCAGAAAATAATAAGAACACATTTCAGTGGTATCACTTTTTTGATGATAACAATGCAGTTTTGTTTGTGGCGGCAATTAGTGAATTTGATCAGAAATTAATCGAAGATGAAACTACAGTAAGAATTGGAATGAAGAAGGAAACTGAAAACTAATGATTACAGAATCGAATGGAAGAAGCAATTCGTTTATTCTGGGCAGTGTTCAATGGAAAGTTCTTTTCAAAAGCAGCCGTTATTCTTTTCCTAAACAAAATTGATATTTTCAAGGAGAAAATCAAGCATGTGAAGATAAAGGATCATTTTCCGAGTTTTGAAGGTTAGTTTATTTTTCTTTCTACAAATGAATATCACTGATTTCAGGAAATAATACATTTGATGAAGGAACACTATTCTTCAGAAGACAATTCAGAGATGGAATTCATCCGAGTTTCCGAAGAAGACTGTAATTTGTAAAATTTGTAATGAGTTTAAACATTTGTTTCTTTCAGATACTGCCACGAAACGTGTGCTATTTCAGATCAAGTTCAGTTGATCATTAACACGGTCATAGATACAGTAGTACAGGAAAATCTAAAGGACACTGGAATGATTTAATTTCCCTTTGCAACTCTTTTTCGTCTCAACAATTCATTTAAGCATCTGATTTCTACCTGTGAAAACGGGTAAGCATTCGCTTACTGCTGTTTAATTTTAAGTTCTTCTTCATTTCTCCGTCACTTTGTTTCTGATTGCAATAAAATGATTTCCTCAATTGAACAAAGTATGTATATTTTGATAAACGAAAATAATAAAACTTTCTAAAGATACTTACTTTTCCTGCTCATTGAAATATTGTTGTTCGTCTTCACTCGATTATACGGAATGAACTAGTTAAAAGTGCATGGAATGCTGAATAAACAATCAAACACAGAGAAGTTCCTGGTTTAGAAAAGAAAAGAAAACAAGTGGGGGATGGAAATGAAAGGGTTTTCAATTGAGAAACTTTCTTCTTTGTCACAATAATGCTTTGGAATATTAACTGCTGCTAATAAAGTTTACGAATATATGATACTTTTTATTGGTATTTGAAATAGAAAAGTAAACCTGGTTATCAGCTTTTCGAATTCAGTTTTCTTCTTTCACAATAGAAGGAATTTCATGAATATTCACGATGAAGCGTCCATGTCATTTAGGGAAATCGTTCTCAGAAATTTCTCCTTTCTCAGAGAAAAAAGATGAATTATCTTGAACCTGAACCATGCCGTAGAACTCTTTTACACAAAGAACATTTTTATTCTCGTCGTCACAGTTATTTGTACTCTGTTTATATAAACTTTTAATTGCCATGTTTTGAAGTCAAAAAACCACGTTCTCTTTGTCATTTGACAATCTTTATGTTCCTTAATATATGAATTTGTTTCCCCCTCTCTACCCTTTTGTCCTTCTTTTCGTTTTCATCAACATCTATATATCTAATCTCATTTTACTTGTTTTTGTACGTTTTCGGTAAGCCGTTCCACCGACCTTTCGAAATAAAGGGTGGGTGTACGTTTTAATCGAACGAAATCCACCAAAATCCCTTTGTCATTTCCAAAAAAGTCGATTGTAGAGATGAGTACATTGTCTGCGTCTCCATCATACTGTACACTATTTTCCTTATCCCTCAAACAATCAAATTTCTGCTCAACCATCATCTTGGCGCGGAGGCAAAACGAATGGAAGAAAATCTGCATCTTATTATAAATGTCGAGGTGAATTTGTGTGCGGGGCGGAGAGCGTGCTCCAGAATCGCATTGCTCCGATGATGGGTCCGCCAAGAGCACGCCTCCTTTCAAGAATTTAGATTTACTGGTCATTCGAGAATCACTGTTTTTTGTTTCTGTGTGGATCATGTCGATTTCAATAATGTATTTCGACGTTTAGTCTGTTAAGTACTAATGCACATTTCTGAATTTTGTTTTCCATTGATGATTTGATCTGTTCGAAACCTCGTTGTTGTCTTAAAGTATTTCATTATGAATCCCACGAGAAGTCAGTGCAAAGCCATAATCAGTATTCTAAAACAGAAGATTAATAGTAGTTCAGAAGTTTGAACTTATCTACCAGACATAGTTGTCTAATTTTTTTGAGCGACATTTACAGAATTAACGAGTGATAAGATTGAAACTTTTAGTCTAAATGTATTAGGTTCGTATTCCAACCGACTGTCTAAAGTCACGTGTGTCAGATCAAAGAAAAATCTAGATTTTTCGAACCATCATCATGCGCTTAGGTGTTTTTTTCCAAACAAAAGCTAACAGAAAGGTTTTATTATTTTGAAATTTAAAAATTCATAGAGATCCAACGGCTGTCCTTCTCTCTTTTCCTTCTTTGTTCTGATTTATGTGACTAGACCCTTTTGACCGGAAAAAATGAAGAATAAAAAAGAAATACACGATTGAAAAACACTCTCTCTATTTCAAAAAAAAACAAAAAAAAGATGAGAATAATAGGAGGTATTTTGAAATACAAACAGTGCTTCTTCATCTCCTTTTTCTTATTTTTCTCTTTTCAAAAGTCTCATTTAATTGGATGATGCACCACGCCTTCTTTTTCTGATTCTGACAGCTTCTGGAGGAGTATTCAATATCATTTCACACGCTTTTTCTGAAATCAACCAAAACGTTATTATCAAGTTATCACATATTCGGTTTTCATCATCATCTTTTTTCCAAAAAAAAAACCTTCCAGTCCACTCTTCGTCATCATCGTCCTTCTTCTCTTTTCTTCTCATTGGTCCTCCTTCTTCCATTTTCCTTCTCATCCGGAAAGCCTCAATTTTTTAAAAGCATACATACAACACTCTTCATCTCATCTCAAAACCAACTAGCCTCTCAATCATCAACCACTTTTGTTTACAACCATTTTGGCAAATATGTGTATCAAAAAGTTTTCATCTCATTTCAGGATCGAAGTCGTCGTTTCTCTTCTTGGAACTTGTCTTGTACTATTTCAAATAACGGAGGTCTCTATCAAAATAAGAACAGAATTCTCTCATTCAGAACAACCAGACTCATTCAGTTTCAGTTTTTATTTTGAGAATGCTTCTAATTATTATAATTGAATTATATCTTCTCACTCTAGACATTCTAGAATTCTTGCAAAAAGAAAAAGTAGAAAAAAGTATTTTCCTTGTGATTTTTAAGTCAAAAACACACATTTTTACATTAGTCTTTTATCTTTTTCTAACTTTTTTCCTTCGATTCTTTTCGTTTTTTTCTCTTCACAATGGTTTTTTTAAAGATGTTGTAATGGCAAACGTTACGGGACTCACCGAACGATTGAACCTTTTCACATTGATCTGGGGTCTCGGAAATGCCATCTCAACACTTCCGGAGGCGCCGACTCCGATGGAAAATTACGATTGGATGCAGTGCGAGTAAGCGATTTTATCTATTTTATTATACTTTTAAGACAAAAATTTGAACAATTTCCAAGTTTCAAACTGTATTTCTGAGAAGCATTCGAGTTTTCTGTGGATGAAGAATAGTTTCCGATCCATCCCAAATCCAGAACATTCCTGAATATTTTTTGTTGTTTCCTTCGGAATTTTTGAAAAAATAATGAGCTCACCATATCCATTATTCCAATCTTTGGGTATATATGCACCATTGAGAGTCGAAAGGGCACAATTTTTCAGCCACCAGCCACTAAGAAAAAAGAGAACGGAAATTAGATAGGAAGTGGGTGAGTAAAACAAGAAAAACAAAAATAGGAAACCTTTCTTTCTAATGAACTCACCCCATTTGGAATTTAGTAACACATTCCTTTACGGGGTCATGAATATTGTCAACAGTTGAGAATGGAGAACCAATTGAACATGTCAGATCATACCATGCAGTTGAAGCATTTCCGATTGGATTAGCCCAATCCATCTCGAGATATACGAGAGGATAGTTTTCAGATTCTGGTCCAACCTCAATTAATTTATTGTTTTAAAGACACTTTCGGAAGGTGATACCTTAAACTTGAAGTAGTGTCCAAACCAGAAATCAGTTGCATTTTTCGAGTTTGGAGTTCTATCTCCGTACATTTCAACTCTCAAAGTCACGTCTTTATCATTCGTCAAAGCGTATAACGCTTCATTTCCCAGCCAGAAGTTTGCACTGTCGTCAGTTTCTCCAAATCCATTTTTGAATTCATCCCATTTTCTGTCCCAATAACTCTCAGTACCATCGAGTCGACTGAAATGAAAAAAAACATTTCGATCTGCAGTAACATGACAAAGAAACACTTCAAAAACAAATTGGTTTTCTTCTTCTTTCTAGACATTTCATCATTTTCCTCTCAATTCAATTTCATAAACTCTATTCTTACTTTTGAAAAAGAACCCATCCTCCTCCATAAGTTTGCATATCGCACCAAACTTCCGTCTCCTTTCCATTCAAAAGAATCGTGTATTTCCCGGAACTGAAATTTCAAAAATCATGGTTGAAATTCGAAGATTTTTACTCAGTGTATCCGGCTTTCATCCAATCCTGACAATCCTTCATTACTCCTTTAATTTCACATGCAATACAGCTAGTTGATGAACAAGATTGAGTGGTCCAAGTACCTGAATTCAATGTTTTATGTGAGAAAGTTCATAAGTTCCATCTAATTGATGAGAATATCATATGTTGTTACCTGATTTGGTATCTGCGACAACACAGTTTTCTGTCCCAGGATTTCCGTTTCGAAAGTTAGTATAATCGAAAGTTGTTCCATCAACCCAATTGCAGTTGCTACCAGATTGACATTGCCCTCCAATCCAGAAGTTGGTGCACATTCCAGCAACTTCTAAAATTCAAATTTGTTTCATTATCAATCAATAGAAATCAAAACAGACTTCTCAGTGAAGTCATATCGAAAGCATTATGAACTGAAGCCAAATGTCCATTGTGAGCAACACAAAAGTTTTCTGCTTCTTGCCATGTTCTGAAACTTATTTTTGAAGAATTCATCTTGATTCTCAACAACTTACGAAGCTAAATTCTCAATATGAACACAGTTTTCCTGTGTATTTTTAACATCTCCAGGATCACAATCCGCATTGACGACGCCAAATGCGGCAAGAAAATAGCAAACAACAGAGAAGAAAATCATGGAATTGATATTAGAATAGCTACATTTATTCTTATCAGAAAGCGTCTTTTTTAAAAGGGAAACCATAAAATACTCGTAAAAATAATAGAATCGAAAAGTCACAAAAATGGATGGAAAATGAACTTGTTTGCAGTGAACCAGCGAATGATACAATATCACAATTGGTTCTAAGAAGGTTATTTGATGACAACTACAATAAGAACACAGTCCCTTTGAAAACATCAGCAACAGTTGTATCGATTGAATTCGGTATTCAGAATATAGCCCAAGTGTCAGAAATATCAGCCAGTTTCACATTGGATCTTCTATTCAGTCAGATATGGCATGATCCACGTCTTCGTTTTGATCATATCACTAATTGTCTTCAGAATTTAACACTCGGATATTCTGTAAGAATTCTGAATTCTCATGATTCATGAACAGATGAATTTCAGATGGTTGAGAAGTTATGGACTCCAAATGTTTGTTTTGTAAATTCAAAGAAAACGGAAATTCATTCATCACCGACTCCAAACATATTTTTGATGATCTATCCAAATGGTACTGTATGGGTCAATTATCGTCTTCAAGTTCAATCTCCGTGTATGGTTGATCTTGTTCTATTTCCAATGGATATCATGGTGAATTTTGAATAAGAAATTCAGAAATTGAAGACATTTTCATTCAGAATTGTGAATTGATCATTGAAAGTTATGCCTACAATGCAGCAAAAGTGAAATTAAATTGGAGAGAATGGCAGCCAGTTTTCTCGATTGCCAAGTCAAAACTGTCGGATTTTACTCTTTACGGACTTCAATGGACAAAGAATAGTTTTGAATATGCAGCAGGACAATGGGATCAAGTGAGTCTCATTTCCCTTTTATTCTTTATTTTCAATACTTCTTTCAGTTGACAGTATCATTGACATTTTCACGTGCCTATGGATTTTATATTCTTCAAATGTATATTCCCACTTACTCTTCTGTCTTTCTTTCATTTGTTAGCTTCTGGATTGATCTAAAAGCTCTTCCGGCTAGAATTACACTGGGAGTCAGTTCTTTGATGGCACTTACATTCCAGGTGAGAATACAAACATTCATCAATGAATTGTGATCTTTTATCTTTATTTCAGTATGGAAACGTTGCGAAGAATCTTCCAAGAGTTGGTTATGTCAAATCAATTGACGTTTATATGGTTCTCACAACAGCGTTAGTTGTCTCTGAAATCAATTGGAAATGAACTGTTTTTAGATTTATATTCTTGACAATGATCGAAGTTGCATTTGTTTGTTATCTGGAGAGTGAGAATAATATGAGAAGAAAGGAGAGACAAGCGGAGAAAAAGAAAGAAAGAGTTGCAGCTTTACAAAGGTAAATATCATTCTTTTGGATAATCTGGAATCAGAATTTCAGGAAGAAGGATAAAAAGAAAAACAACTACGGAGCGACGACTGTTACCAATCCGAATGCAGCTGAATGTGATCTGAGAAGTAACTACGATGAACCATTCTCTGTAAGTATTCTGAACTTCTTTCATATCTCACAATCCTTTTTTAGAATGGTACCGCCTCTCATAAAATATCCATATCTCGTCAAGCAAACAATATGTTTGAATCTCTACATGCTCTGGCACAATTCGGTACGTAATCCGAAATTCCTTTTTCATATTTATACTCTCTCTTAGGACTACTAACCGATGACGATGATGAAAATACAAAATGGACGGCACAGAATGTCGACAAATTCTGCCGAAAAGCATTTCCGTTATCCTTCTGCCTTCTTAATCTCATTTATTGGTGTTATTATTTGTACCAGAATTATTTAGCTAAAGCTGAGGCTCTTGCTCAGATGACACCCCCATCCTGATTCTCGGGTTTTTTGAAATACGTGGGAATAATTTATAAATAAAGATTTTTGTTACAATTAATCTAAGATATAGCTGGGCGAATTATTACACGTATTGGTATGGCTTCACTGCTTCTTCTTGTTTCCTCCTCCAAGAACCTTCTTTCTCTGTCCGATCATGTAGAAGTAGAGTTGTGGGAATCCGGGAATATAGGTTAGGGCAGCGATAATCAGTACCCACCAGAAGGAGATTCCCATATTTAAACGGTTTGGCATCTCTAGAGTGAGAATCTTCTTTTCGTGAACTTCATTTAACGAGGCGAACAATGTCAGAAGTTCTCCAGATACTCCCATTGGATAAAGTACATAGAAGAGTGTGTATCTGAAATATTCCAAATTCAAACGGATCGTTTGGAGATCGGTTTATATACCTGAGATAAAGAAGGAAATATGGAATCGGTTGTTTCATAACACTGAGCGCGTAAAACGAATATCGGATAACTTCGGTAACAGACCAAGCGACGAGAAGAAGTGGAACACCAATGCTGTAGCGAGCCTGGAAAGAACATGAAGGGTTTTCATCTGAATCGAAAAGATAACTCACGGTAGAACACATGTGGAGGATTGGCCAAACTAGAACTACACGTGAAGTAACTTGCATGGCTGTTGTGCCAACTGGTGAACGAACAAGTCCGACTACGGCATGAATTACCTGAATTTTCAGAATGATTTGAGAATGAAAAGTGATTTTTTGAAGAAATAAAGGGGTTTATCGCTAATTCTGATGTAATTCGAATTTTGTATGAATCGATTCACCTCACAGAGCCTAATCGAAAAAAAAAGAAAATCTCTGTGAGCCGAGATATAAACGCTCAAAGTTCCCAAAAACAGTAGAAATCGTTGTGCAAACTTTAACAAAAAATGTCCTCGTTGTGCACGCGAATGTTCAATAACCATAGACTTTTTTCTGAATTTGGGCTGGAACTGAAGAACTAAAAGCGCTAGAGAGAAACTTCGAGAGACAAAAATACTCAGCTTAAGATTTTCTTTAAGCTATACGAAACATATCACGTTTTATCAACTATTTCATTTTCTATTTCAGCCTAATAAATTTAAATAACAAGTTTGACAGGTATAATTAGATAAAATCTATCTATCTGGACGAAGGCTTTAAAAGGAAGACTTATTGAAGAAAACTCCACATTGATCTGTTTCATGACACACCTGCCATCTACACCTTTTGTTAATAAACGGACAGATAAAGGAGTATATGTCACAAATTGTAACATTAAAAGATGCCGATTAACAGATATAATTAGTATATGATGAGCAGGTGGTCTGTTCAGCTCCGCCCACTCAGTAGAGGTATAGTAGAGCAAACTGCTCATTCATTCGACGTACTGGTGAGCGATTCGCTATACGCGGTCAAGTCTCCCGCCCCGGTTCGCATGCGGCCTTCTACCGTGTCGCTGTGGGTTTGTACGTTTGGCGCTGTGAGTTCGCTCCCTCCCCTACTGGCTTGGCTTAAAGCAGCCGCCCCGGTTCGCATACGGCCTTCTACCGTATCGCTGTGGGTTTAGTAGGAGGCGCCAGGAGTTCGTATACGGCCTTCTACCATGTCGCTCCAAGCTTTTCCGTACTGGTGAGCGATTCGCTATACGCGGTCAAGTCTCCCGCCCCGGTTCGCACACGGCCTTCTACCGTGTCGCTGTGGGTTCGTACGTTTGGCGCTGTGAGTTCGCTCCCTCCCCTACTGGCTTGGCTTAAAGCAGCCGCCCCGGTTCGCATACGGCCTTCTACCGTATCGCTGTGGGTTTAGTAGGAGGCGCCAGGAGTTTGTACACGGCCTTCTACCGTGTCGCTCCAAACCTTTCCGTACTGGCTTCTATGAGCCGCCCCGGTTCGCATACGGCCTTCTACCGTGTCGCTGTGGGTTCGTACGTTTGGCGCTGTGAGTTCGCTCCCTCCCCTACTGGCTTGGCTTAAAGCAGCCGCCCCGGTTCGCATACGGCCTTCTACCGTATCGCTGTGGGTTTAGTAGGAGGCGCCAGGAGTTTGTACACGGCCTTCTACCGTGTCGCTCCAAACCTTTCCGTACTGGCTTCTATGAGCCGCCCCGGTTCGCATACGGCCTTCTACCGTGTCGCTGTGGGTTTGTACGTTTGGCGCTGTGAGTTCGCTCCCTCCCCTACTGGCTTGGCTTAAAGCAGCCGCCCCGGTTCGCATACGGCCTTCTACCGTATCGCTGTGGGTTTAGTAGGAGGCGCCAGGAGTTCGTATATGGCCTTCTACCGTGTCGCTCCAAACCTTTTCCGTACTGGTGAGCGATTCGCTATACGCGGTCAAGTCTCCCGCCCCGGTTCGCATACGGCCTTCTACCGTGTCGCTGTGGGTTTGTACGTTTGGCGCTGTGAGTTCGCTCCCTCCCCTACTGGCTTGGTTTAAAGCAGCCGCCCCGGTTCGCATACGGCCTTCTACCGTATCGCTGTGGGTTTAGTAGGAGGCGCCAGGAGTTTGTACACGGCCTTCTACCGTGTCGCTCCAAACCTTTCCGTACTGGCTTCTATGAGCCGCCCCGGTTCGCATACGGCCTTCTACCGTGTCGCTGTGGGTTTGTACGTTTGGCGCTGTGAGTTCGCTCCCTCCCTTGCTGGCTAGCCACCCCGGTTCGCATACGAACATTCCCCATTTGCTATGGGTTATGAGCGCAGCGGGGCCCACCTGTTATACCGTACCAGGCTCTTTTCAGACGCTTAGACAGACTTAAACTGTACCGTATATTAATTGATCATTTTTGATAGCTTTACTCTCAACGACTCGGGAAACCTTTGAGTTCTCTTCTCCTATATCTCTTCTCCTCTATAGCGATCTCCAGTTCTTCTCGTAAGCTCATGATTATAAAATTGTACCCCTTTAAGACTAACCTTTTTTTTCTGAAATCGTTCCCTTCTGGAACGCTATTCTTGCCAACACAAATATTTATCTCTCTCCATCCCAATTCATGACCCTCATTGAAAAGTCAGTTGTAAAATTCTAAATTCTACATCCCGGTTACCTCATTTGTCCTAATTTCCCCTACTACCCCATTGCAATATATCCGGTCACTTTTTTCTCTTTTTTTCCTGTCCTCCTCTCTCTCTCTCTCTCTCGCTCACCATGTTGTACCCACTAGAGCTAACCTCGTGAGGGATCTTTTCACCTTTTTATTCTCCCTCGGTCGAATAAATTTAATATAATATGAGTACGAATTATTTTTTGCGTGCACAAGGAGGTATGTTTTTTTAACTTTAAAAAACAAATGGTGGAACCCAACCTCAAGAATGGCAGCGGTTTGGAAGATTTTGAGCTCGAACTCCACAGACTCATAAAGCTGCGGCCACGTTAATCCATTTAGAAGGCCAAGAACTGTCTTGACAAGCACTACTGACCATCTGAAAGAAGTTCAATATCTATACTTTAAACACAACGAAAATGTCGATCTTACCCCAGAATTTGAAGAACGTTGTAGGTGACAAGATATAATTGAACACTCATCGTTACCCTGCAAAAAACAATTACAAGTGAGACTTTCGGGTGTAAAGCGACAAAAGAAGTATCACGCCACACGGAGAAAGGATGAAGAGTAGAATGGAGTGATACTACAGGCATCTTATCAGTCAGTGTCAGTGGGTTGACACAAGAAACGAATCATGTTTAAGAGAAAACAGAGGAAAATTAGCAACATTTCGATTCAATAGAATGTCATTAGATAATAAAATATTCAAGAAATTGAAAGTAGAGACAACTGTATAAAATATCCTAGTTACGACATGCCGAAATAACGCATTGCGTCTCGTTTATCGTAAATCTTGACAGAAAAGAACGCAACGAGAAGTTCTGACACTAATTGTGATAATATAAATGTTGGTTCGATCAGCTAAATACGATCATCATCAGAAATTTATGAAGTAACTAAGTTGGAAACTGCACATTAAACAACTTTCTTCTTAGTTAACAGAACGTTATGTAGCCTTCAAGTTTTCAAACCGGAAATATACTTTTTCGGGCGATTGAACAGCACTCGAATGAAAGCAACGAGGCATTTCAGTTTAATATTATTAAAATTTGTAACTATGATTTCTAAACAACGTCAAGATTCAGATGAAAAACCTCTGGATGAGCAACTGGAACTACTACAAGTGAGTTGTTTTGTTTGTAGAATAACTAGAATTGGAGAACGAGCAGGAGAAAATTGCGGAATTGATTGTTACAAATGAAGCAACAGAGAACCAACTCACTAATTTGACATTCGAATCGAACGATGTGATCAGTTACCTGAAAAAGCTGGTAGAAGAGAAAGACGAGGAGGTGAGAAATCGGAATTGAGATAAGAAAAATGTGCAAAGAACGAACAATTACAGACAGCTCGCTTAGAGGAAATGTTGGAAGATCAGATGAAAGAATCAGATAGAAAATTTAAAATTCATAGAGAGAATTTTGAGTTAGAAGAGAAAAAATTAAAAGAAGAAATTGAAAAATTGAAAAGTGAAATGAGTATTATGGGTAAGTTTGGAGAGGAATGAAACAATAAACCAAAAGAGTATTCAGATACTCAGTTAGGAAATCAGCATAGAATTGAATTAGAAATAATTGAAATGGGAGCGAAATTGAATTCCTTGCAAACAGTTGTTGATCAACAAGAAGAAACAATAAGAAGAAAAGAAGCCGAGGAAAGGAGTGTCAAAATTGCAGCAATAGAACAGTGAGGATACAAATAATGTCGAACTCATTGCAAAATTTCAGAGCTCGTGCTGATTTGAGTGCTGAATTTGAACAAGCAGTGGCTGAGATTCGAATGGAAGCAAGTTTGGAAAGCAAAGGGCATACGCTTATGAATAATCAAGTGATAGAACATTTAGAGTTAGAACTAACTAAAAAGAAACAAGAAGTTTTGCGGGCTGAGCAGCTTTGCGAAGAAAAACAATCAGAACTGGAACAAGAAATAGAGAAAACGAAAGATAGAGAAGAAGAGAATCTGAAACTAAGAAGTCTTCTAGAGAAAAGTGGACAAACCGTAAATGGTTTAAGTGTATTAATAAATTTCAAAAAATGAATTCCAGACGGAAAAAGCGCTCAAAGATAGTAAAAGAAGGCTAGAAGAATCCGAAAACAAACGGAAGAGTACATTGGAAAAGTATATTCAAATAGAGAATGATCTCAATTCAAAGGTATTTTTTTCTAAATCTCATCAACGCTGTTGTTTCTTTTTTTAGCTGGACGATGCACTGCAGAATGTAGAAAAATGTCAAAAGATGACATCTGCTCTCGAGGATCAGCTTTTGAGAGAACAACAAACGAGGAAGATTACCATAGACGCACATAAAGCACAAAATAAGAAAATTGAAGAGCTGAAAGTTTTTTTCAAAGTAACACATAGCTGACTGTTACTGGTAGTTTCTTTCAAATTTTTCAGGACATATTGTCGAGTGAAGAAGGGCTTCTTGACGAAGTTATTAAAGAGAATCGAAATGCTGTTTTTGCTCATTTGGCACTCATTATTTCTAGGATACCAATTGTTAAATAAGCTTACAGCAGATGTTTTCAACTCGTCGTTGTTTTTATCTACCTTTTAGTTTATATCGTTTAGTAAACTTTGAGAAGGTATTTTATGGAAAAGAGAAAAAATTAATCTTGAATTATTGTTGGAAACGCTCAGTTAGGTGCAGTGCAGCAGGGCGCATTTGCATTATTCAAAAAATACTGAATTTAACCATTTCTGCGTTCCAAGCAGCGGCTTAAGCCGCTGTTATATATCTTTTCCGGTTTCAGAATTTAAATTATTTTTATTATTTTTCAAAATTAAAACAATTTGTAAAAATATATTTTCAAATAACCTCAATATATCGAATTTTCGAAGTTCTCTATTTGCTATTTTCCTTCAACTCTTCACTGCTTTGTCGTTTCCCATATTCACCTTAGGCTAGTTTTAGACAGATATGCTTGCTGCTGTCATAAAGTCTATCAATTATCCTATTAGCAGGCGAGCAATGTCTACTCTTTATCATGTCTGCGATAAAATTGAGCAGCGTATCATTTGGATTGACTGCGAAATGACTGGATTAAATGTCGAAAAGCAGGTATTTACAGTGGCTAATTAATGGCTAATTGAATTAACTTTATTTCAGACGCTTTGCGAAATTGCTGTGATTGTTACTGATTCGGAACTGAACACAATTGCCACAGGTCCCGATATTGTTATTCACCAGCCAAAAGAAGTTCTCGATAAAATGGAAGATTGGCCAAGGAAAACATTTTTGGAGAATGGATTGATGGAAAAAATTGTTTCTAGTGAATACTCAATGACGAAAGCTGAAGACGAAGTTATCGAGTTTCTCAAACTTCATACTCTTCCCGGTGAGACATAAATAAAAAATCTATCATCGTTTGATTCTGCAGGGAAGAGTCCGATTGCTGGCAATTCCATTTACATGGATCGGCTATTTATCAAGAAGTACATGCCCAAGCTCGACGAATTCGCTCATTACCGATGCATAGACGTCTCAACAATCAAAGGTCTCGTGCAACGGTGGTATCCAAAATATAAACATCCCAAAAAAGCATGTACTCATAGAGCTTTCGATGACATCATGGAGTCAATTGCGGAATTGAAGAATTACCGTGAAACCGTTTTTGTTAAATCAGAGACTCCTACTTTTTAATTTTCATTTATTTAAGTGATACATTGCTCGATTTTTCTGTTATTGTTCGTGGTGAACTAATAAAAATTACCGATTGACAAGTCTGTTAATATGCAACAACCAGAAAAGAAAATAACCGTATTGTTAGCTTCCAGAGATCTCAAAAAAATTTTTTAATAAAAAATCGTCAACCATAATAATGGACCATGATGGCCATACTACATCATTAAATTACTTTATCTGTTGGAATAAATCTTTCATTACGTTTCCCACAATATGTCGTCACAATGCATGTGTTCGACAGAATGTCGTTTCTTCCAAGATCAAAATTAAACAGTGTGCAAACTCTTTTTCTCCGCGCTGCTCCACTTGTTGCTCATCCATCTTTTTGTGCTTCTTCTTCTTCTTCTCATCCTCATTTTCACTCCCCCACTTGTGTTATTTCCTCATTTCTTCCCCTCAACAAGAACCTGAGAAGAAGATATTTCTCGCCGATTGTCCAGGTGTACAACAATCAACGTTGAACAATGGTGGTCAGTTTTTTTCTTTTAAATCTTGTTTTGACATTTCAAATTCTAGACATTTGTCTTGTCTCAACTCAAATTCAATTATTTCAGAGAGTGAAATTCGGAAAAGAACAGTATGATGCTATTAAGAAGTTCGAAGTTCAGCATCATGGAGACTTCTGGAAGCTGATTATGGATAAAGTTAGTTTTTCAAATAGCATTCAAGTTCAATAGAAACCTCTTGGATTACAAGTGTTGATAGTTTTTAAAAGAATTTCAAAAAACTCGTTTTTATGTCTTCTTACAGATGGGAAGATCAGATGGTCTTTCAATTCTGGATGTTTCTGAAGAAGCTTGCCTTTTCGCATTGACTTTGGCTGAGAATCATCCATCCAATAAGTATATTCTTTATCGACTCTCACAGTTTTCTTATTCATTCATTTCAGATTAACAGTAATGGCATCAGCTGTGAAACCAACATTTGATTTCCCTGCTAACGTTGATTATCACAAAGGAAGTATCATGAGAAATGCGGATTCAATTGCCCAGGTGTGTTGGGGGAAAGCGTTCTATTCAATCTCATCACATGAAGAACCAATCCCATAAAATCAAGATAATGTGACCTAACAAATAATTGATAGGAAATCCAGGGAATCGGTGTGTAAGTGTGCGTGCAGATAACTCAGTTGCCATCTGTTATATCACAACACATGCCCCGGTTTTTTCTTCTCTGGAGTCGCCAAAACAACTGAAGTCCTCCGTGAAAACATTTGTGTCGTGAACCTTCGATCGAGAGATTTTTGAAGTTTACGCCACCGCCATCGCGTTTTTTGAGACGACGAATAAGATGTGCGAATGGCGGATTGGATTACATAGTCTAGAGTGGGATTGCCGCGAATAGCCGAAGAAACACTTGGGAAAGATATATAGGAGGAGGTGGATGGAGGAACTGAGCTACGACCAAAAATCACTCGGGTTACGTATTTTCCCAAAGTTTTGACATTCTCTCAAATAGTGTTTGAAGTTGGTACAACTTGTGTAAACTGAGAAATGTCTAGTTACTGTAGGCTATGGAAGAAGAAAAACAATAAGATCAAAGATTTCCCGGTTTTCAAAATTAGTCGTTTTGAGGTCACAAGTTTGAGGAACTTTAAATATATATTAAAGTATTTCTTATCTAAATGATAGAAAGGTTTTCCAATCTAATTTCCACATTCTGCTCCAGTTTCAAATCGCAAAAAAGTCTTCCAAAGTCTATGAAAATGTGTTCTGATTTTTAGTTGCCCCTTCGAAAAATTCTATTCTTTCTTACGCCCCCAATTGTTGCCGAATTATATTATTGACATGAATTTTCATTCAGCGTGGTCCATTCGATCTAATCATCTACAATGAGATATCGCACGAAATCAGCGACATCGACGGACTCTTCAAGAAGCTGAAAACTATTCTCAAAGGTTACTAAATCGTATCTAATCGTAAGAAGACTAGATGAAATTCAGATGGTGGTCAAATAGTTTTATTCTCTCGTCCAAAAAATCCGCCATTGCCAGTACCGGATGTGTGTCTCATGGTTTGGAGAAAGCTTGCAACGACGAAGGAGGAATTGCTTGCATCAGCAAATGCAGTGAGTGACTCCACACACGTGACTTAGATTTTACGTAGACTGGAGAAGGTTCCCACGAAAAGATGGGGAACTCTGTGATCAGGTTGAGCCTGATCGAAAGAAAAAACTCATGGTTGATCATGATCATCACACAAATTCTGAAAGAGAGATCAAAACCATAAGAAAACTAGTGACTTTTCAGGCACAATTGAATTCAACATGCTTCTCGGCTGCTGTTCCAATTTCAGTTGATAAAGTTCAATGGGAGAATATTTTGTATTCTGGTTGTTTCCCAGCAATCAGAAACACTCCAAAATGTGATGAACGTACCATTCGTGACTTCTGTGTTGCCAAATCGGGAAAGTTCGAGTTTGAGGAGAAACTCTTGATTGTTATGCTCCGCAAATAATTTATTTTGTGATTTTGTTGTGTCTCTCAAATGAATTTTAATCTTTTTACTACAGGGTTCACTTCTAAAGTTGACTCAAATTATTGCTTTTTGTATGAATAAATGCACGTATTATGTAGATTCTGGTAATGTTGCCATGTGAATGGGGTTGTGAGAAAGGAAGCAATGACCATGATAATTCTGAAACCTGATTCCCACAAACTCCGAAAACTTTCCGCCTTCTTTGGGAATCGGTTTTATGTTTTCTATTCCATCTTCTTTTATCTGATTTATTAACTGAATAAAACTAGAACATTGAAAGGAAGTTCTGAATGAACATTTCGAATTGTTTCGTCGAGCTTTGATTCTTGATCCCGGTGTGTCATTAATATCAGCATTTGGTGGTAGGCGTACCGACGACAACAGGGTACATGAGAAACGAAACGTGGGAATAAGAGAAAACTCATAGGACAACTCATTCTTCAGTGTTGCATTATCCGAAAAGAAACAATGTTTGACTACGTTCCAAAAGAAATTCTTCCTCTTGGATTCTTCTTTTTCTTTTGCTCCGTTATTGGAATTGCTGGTAACATCGTAATGTTAATGTGCTCATTTCGATCGAAGTTGGTTCAAAATTTGAGAAACTCTTTTGAAATAAATGTTTTCAGGAGATTCCGCTCTCCCTGTTACATTCTAATCACAGTAACCTGTTTAGCAGATGCAATTCATATCAGTGGTCAATTCCCATTTTGTGTTCACTTGTTCGGAAACTGTGAGTATACAGAACAAAACCATTCAATCTCTATATGAAACTTCGAGTTTCCATCAGTTCCTGAACAGTAATCAAAAATAGAATAAATTTTTCAGTGACATCCACTCAAGCTAAATGCTTCTACATGTTAACTATTCCACTGGTTGGACTAACTTCTGGTGGTCCATTGATTCTTTCTATGGGAATTGATAGACTTATAGCTGTTAGATATCCAACAAGATATCGATACTTTCAAGAAGAGCCGAAACTCTATATATGTGCACAATTGATGTTTCCTATTGCATATGCTGTTGCTTTTCTAATTTATGGGTTTTTGGTCAGAGACACGAATGTCAAAAAGTTTATTTACTTTTGAAAAAATCTTCGAAAACATTCATATTTACAGTCAGATAATATGCGCCAACCCTTTGGCTTTGAATGGTACTGCATTCCAAATGTTCACATATTCAAGCGGAATCATCTATATTTTTGTATTTATAGTATACTTGAGTGTATATATTCTCCTCAAAAGTAATAAAGCCAGTAAGCATAAACAAATATTGCCAAAAGTCATTCGTCTTAATTCTCAGGTGCACGGTTCAAAAGTGTTTTTCGTTCTCTAGCAGTTACAGTAGGTCTTGTGATGTTTGGATGGGTGTCTACAACGACAGCTAACACTTTATCATATTCGATTTCGGATAGTGCTTATACTGCTCAACTCATTCAAATGTATGCTGGAATAACAGTCAACGCGGCAGCAGCTTCGAATGTTTTTGTTTTTTATGCTATCAAGTAATTTATTTTTTTAACCCTTTCTCGAGAGCTTTGAAATAAGTCTCATGATCGTTGCACTATGGTTGAGTCATTCAGTACCTTACGTCAAGAATGAGAAACGAATATAAATGGAGACACGTGGTTTTTTGGAAAAATGAGTGTATTCACATACATATCTAGTGAAAAACTCGTCAGAGTGGTGTTTGTGAAGTTTGAATACATTCATAATTTTCAGTTCGGAGTATCGTGAGGTCATCAAAGCATTGTTCGGATGTAAGAGTAAGGCTAATTCTCCTGCATTTGAAGCGTCAAGTACAATGGTGACAGTGAAATCAGAAGCTAATTTACAGAAAAGAAGATCTACGATTTTGTTAGTTTATTTCAAAATTATAGAGATATTCCATTCGTTTTCAGGTCAACGAAGTCGATTGTTCCAGTCATCAATTAACTGAAATTGAATTTAATTCACTTTTTTCCTGAATAAATATTCTCAATCGCATTCAGTGTTGATTCATTGAATTCTCTTTCTAAGATCTTACGAAAAGCTTTTCCGCCTCCTCTATTCTAGGAATACATTTATTCTCACGCCTGTCACAAGAAATTTCTCTTACACTTTTGACCACTGTTATGTCTAGTTTAGAAGAAAAATACAAAACCGCTTTTTCAGAAAAAAATGTTTGCTCATATTCATCCATCAATTCTTCCTCTCGGTCTCTTTTTCTTCTTCAATTCTCTTATCGGTGTAAGTGGAAATGCAGTTATGCTTCTTTGTTTTTTCAGAAACAAGTAAGTTCTTTCAGCTGGCAAGACTGTACACTTATATGTTTCTAAAGAGTTTCCGATCTTGAATATTGTTCCAGACGACTTCGTTCTCCATGTCATATTTTGATCAGCCTAACTTGCATTTGTGATCTATTACATTTGTGTGCTCAATTCGTTTATTCTGTTCATTTATTTGGGAACAGTAAGTGATTCCTCTCAAACAACCCCTGAATACTTCTGTCTTTCAGAGACAAGTTCTCAATCCCAATGCTTTTATATGCTCATTATTCCACTTTCCGGTGTAGGAGCTTCTGGTCCTTTGATATTGGCAATGGGAATTGATAGACTGATTGCTGTAAAGTTACCAACAAAGTACAGACTATTCCAGCAAGAACCAAAATATTATATTCTCGGACAACTTGTATTTCCAATTGTCTACACCCTTGTTCTACTGTATTATGGGTTTCATTACAGAATTGTCGATGAAAAACTGTAAGATAAAAATAT
The DNA here is from genome assembly GCA_016735795.1 of Caenorhabditis tropicalis. NCBI lineage: Eukaryota > Metazoa > Nematoda > Chromadorea > Rhabditida > Rhabditidae > Caenorhabditis > Caenorhabditis tropicalis. Next base: position 9,003,552 of record CM028618.1, on the reverse strand, counting down.
CTGATCTGGAAATCAACCAGTGTAATTTCAGTCAAGTTGCCTGTGCTGTACCTCTTGCATTGTTGGGAACACCATTTCAATTTTTCACTTATTCTAGTGCTCTCATCTATTTCTTTGTCGTTATTGTTTATGCTATTGTGTATTTTCTATTGAAATCAAATCAAGCAAGTAATTATTATTCTCTGAAAGCGCTTCTTTGATTTTTTCATTTACCAGGTGCCAGATTCAAAAGTGTATTTCGTTCGATTATGGTAACGGTTGGATTTGTATTATTCGGATGGGTGACCACAACTCTCACAAATACTCTCTCTTATGAAATCACTTCTGTCCAATTTACTGCCCAACTAATGCAAATGTATGCAGGGATTACTGTCAATTTTGCAGCCGCTTCGAATGTTTTCATTTTCTATGCAATCAAGTGAGGGGAAAATAGTATTCTACTAAGTTCAGATTTCATTTCAGTTCCGAGTATCGAGAAGTCATCAAATCCCTTTTCGGGTGCAAGAACAAAGCAAATACACCAATGTTTGAAGCATCGAGTGTCATGGTTACTGTATCTGCGACACAAATGCAGAACAAAAGAAAACTAACAGTAGCGTCAATTAACTGAAATTTCTCATAAAAACTCTTATTTTGATTTGAATGATGTTCCGTCTCTCCTTCTATCCTAATCTTGTTTTAACATAAATTAAATTCGACCTTACTGTAACTTTTCGTCTGAAAAATAAACATGATATTTGGATGAAATGTAGAAGAAGTAATTGAATGCTGAGTTTTTATTGATAAACAAATGACTGTTGTGCTTAAGCAGCTTGAGCATGAACACGGGCCCTTCGTTGAACTGCAACACGACGGCGTGCAGCGATGCGGTGACGAGCAACAACGCGATTGCGGGCAACGTTGCGGTTGACGGCGACATTGCGATTTACGGCAACGCGCATAACAGAAGAACGAGCTGGGCATGGGCAGTATGCTGAAATAAAAAATTATTATTTTTGAAAACAATATTATCAGCATACCGGCATCTCCTCCTGGGGCTCCTGCGTTTCCTGGGGCTCCTGGAGTTCCATCGTTTCCTGGACGTCCTGGTTGTCCAGATGGTCCTGGTGGTCCTTGTGGTCCTGGAGTTCCAGCTCCTCCAGATCTTCCTGGTTGTCCTGGAGCTCCTGATGGTCCTTGTGGTCCTGGTCTTCCAGCTTGTCCTGGAGTTCCACGGCTGCGTTGTCCTCCACGTCCTGGTTGTCCAGCGTTTCCTGGGCGTCCGGGTTGTCCTGGAGATCCGGCATCTCCAGCTGGTCCTGGTGGTCCTGGTGGTCCACGTCCTCCGGATTGAGCTGGGGCTCCTGGTTGTCCGTTGACTCCTTTTGGTCCTGGAGTTCCTGGTGGTCCAGCTGGTCCTGGTGCTCCGGCTGGGCAAGTGATACAGAATCCTGGTCTTCCGGTAGCTGGATTGATTCTAGCTCCAGATCCTGGTTGTCCAGCAATTCCTGGAAGTCCTGGTTCTCCACGAGCTCCTGGCTGTCCTGGTGGTCCTGGTGGTCCAGCTGGACATCCACGAGATTGAGCTCCACAGTTGCACTCAACTTGTCTCTTGTTACGGCCAAGAAGGAATGAGGATCCAGAAGATGGACGAGTGGTTGGAATCATTGCTTGCCAGGCAACTTGTTCGTATCCTTTGAACTCTTGAAGCTCTCCAATCTTCTCATCATAGAATGAATTGATGTCATTGAAGATCATTCCAACAGTGAAGACACAGACAACAATGGCAATACCAGAAGCGGCCGAAGCCACAGTCACAAGAGTACTCGCACTCATCTCTGTAGATGAGAGTGAATTGACCGGTAACTGCGGCACACTTATATACAAGTTCACCGGTATCTAGGTAACCAACGAAATAACATTGAAAATAGAGAGAGACCATTTCCTTATCATTCCCTGTCTTGTGTTCAATAATTTTAAAACCAGTTTGACAAGGAAGCAGAAAGTAATGATACAAGAAGAAGAAGAAAAAGAAGGGCAACGCCTCCAGAAAAAATAAAACGACGTGAACCGAAGTGATTGAATTGAAACGATTCCGCCAACGAGGTATTTGAGAAAACCAGAGATAGAATGCATTTTTGAGAAATTCAGAACAATGTGGAAATACGTTGTAAGTGTGTCGGGATTCTTGAAACCATTACAGAAAAAGAAGAAAATTATTCAGAAATTAATTATCTTCGTTTGTAATAATGTAGCAAATACTCAATTGATTCCGGAGATGGCTTGCTATCGGATGGATCATAATCTACAGAATTTTGAACTTGATATTCAGAGAAAAGTGACTCCAAACACTTTTTTAAATATGGTTGAGCAGTTTACACCAATGGAAGAGATTGTGATTCTTGTATGAACATGAACGAAATCAATCTTTTCAAATGAAATCATTCAGAGAGCCGGAGAGAAGATTATGAAAAATGAGAACCTTACTGCCACCGAATTCTTTCGTCTTGGTGTTTATAGAGTATGAATTACAAACAATAAGTTATATTTTATCAGAATCATTTCAGAAATCGAATTATTTCTACATCATTGTTGCCACTTTTTATCTATATTGGCTGTTTTATGGATTAATTTACTTCAAAAATTCACGAAAAGAATTCGATTCTTTTATTATGGTTGGTTCAAATGAAGAATTACTAAAAGTCTCTGAAATTACAGTCGTATCGTGGATTCCATTCTAAAAATGTAATGATGTTAATTTATGCTTTCTTCATTATTTTCGCCACTTACAATATATATTATACTTTCACGTGGGTTCAGAATTACTCGAATGCATGTAACAATAGAGAAAACAAGTTTCGAGAATTTCTGAATGGTTGGTCCCTTCGTTCTGTTTCTTTTGGAATCTTCTCTTTCAGATTACGAAAAAACCATCGATTCGATAAGTTCTCTGGTAACGTGCTATTTAGATGAAATGCCACCGGAATCAGATGAAATCGAATCATTTCACAAAGGAATCCAAAAATACTTGCTCCAAAATATTCCACGTTCCGAAGAAATTTTGGAAAATGTTTCAAAAGTTGGACGATTCTTTGATACACACTGTAACGGAACGACAGATTATAATTGTACTTCGGATAAAATGACGAACTGGGACTCAATAGCTCAATTGAAGGTATTGAAAGTCTTTTTAAATAATTTTCGAATGAAGGAAGCAATTTAGGATCAATCAATCAAACTAAATTTCGATGAGCATTGGGATAACTGGGAAATCGAACTGAAGATAAAACCTTCGTATCAGAGAACTACAGATTACGCTGAAATTAAAGACATTGCAAGGCAAAATTTAATGCGTTTGAAGAACGTTTACATGAGAATCGAACAACTTTTCGTCATGCCTGTGAGTTGATTTTCTTATCTTTTAATTCTAATATGCTTCTCAGAATCCTCTGATAATTGAACTTTTTTTTTATTCGTTGGTTTTTTGCATTTCAATCATTATTCTTGCATCGATTTGTTCTTTGTTCGCAATGTACCGAGATTATAATTACCTTCAAAGTAATACTAATCAGATATGAAAATTCAGATATTTCAGTTTTCAGACAATGGAATAGCTTCTTCTCTTGGCTTCATTCTGAGAAAGTGCAATGATTTCATAGTTATGATCGCGTGTTTTTCTCTTCTCTGGTCGTGGATTGTGATTCTTTTCAGCAGTGCATCTCATAGTTTATATTTGAATGTTCTGAGAGATTCTGAAATGGAAGTTCTTTCCAAACTTAACATTATAGACAAAGAAGGAAATACAATTTCCAATTTCAGGTAACTCAATGAAATTGTCTTTTCTCATTCAATTTTCACAGAGACTTTTTGAATTCTTCCAATGAAAAAACAATTGATGAACGCTTCGCTTTAAATGTACGGAAAATGTGTAAGCATCATACTTTCGAATAATTTATTAATTGAAAATGATAGTGAGCAATGACTCGGCTTCCATGGAAAATTTCGAAAAATGGAAAACAGAAATTACTATCTTATTGAACAAAGATTACAACTTCTACCGGCCGATGAAAGAATTTGTGAGTTTAATAAAATTCGTTCATCATTCAAAGATATAACTTGATTTCAGTGTGAAGCGATGAATAAAGCATTCAACGAGACCAAAGACGAATGGATCAAAATGGGAAAGAAGTTAAAAAATTAACAAATCACTTACTAAATTATATTGAGAATGATTTCAGAAAATACGAAAAAATGTTTAAACTGTGTGCGATTGCTGAAAAGGGATGTGTCTTGTGTAAATTCAAAGTAATTCATTTGAGAATTCAGAACATTTGCTTCAATTTTTAGGCAGAGATTGAACAAATAGAAAAAACAATTTTATATTTACGAGAGGATAGATCGAATGTTGCTAATGTAAACAGTCGATTCAATTAAAAATCATAATCATTCTTGTTCAGAGAAAAAGCATTGATCTAGAAGATTTCCGTTTTCTTCATGAGCAATATCGTTTGGAAATGTGGAATGATTTCGTTGCGCCGATTACTTTTTTGGAAGTTCCAAGTAGTGAGTTTCTGTTTGAAAAATTATTTTTCCTCATTGTTGACTATTTAGTTTTTATTTTGATTACTCTCTACGTAATGAGTTTCATGATGATGATAACAATATCAATTGCGGAAAAAGAAAAGTAAGAGTCTTTCTATCTTCGCTCTTTAATGGGAATTTTCAGAACGGCTGAAATGTTTGAAAACAAACATGAATATTACAAGATTCATACGGCCGATCGAGGGTTGTACTGGTTCAATACATAGTCATAACTTCTTGATCTACTTGGTTCTGTGTTGTGAACTATCACGTTTCACATAATTTTTTGAATGAAAAGAATTTTATTTTCTGTTGCATGAATCTTTCGAAGAATCAAGTATTTTAGGCAACGGCCTTCTGGACACGGTGTCTTCTGACAGCCACACGACGCTTGGCGGCAGCACGATTGCGAGCTACTACACGGTTACGGGCGACGACACGGGAACGAGCAGCAACACGAGAACGAGCGGCAACTCTGGAACGAGCAGCAACGACAGCTGAGCGAGCTGGGCATGGACAGTATGCTGAAAAGAGAATGATCAAAATGGTCATCTGTAATCTGCTTGATTACCGGCATCTCCTCCTGGGGCTCCTGCGTTTCCTGGGGCTCCTGGAGTTCCATCATTTCCTGGACGTCCTGGTTGTCCAGATGGTCCTGGTGGTCCCTGTGGTCCTGGAGTTCCAGCTCCTCCAGATCTTCCTGGTTGTCCTGGAGCTCCTGATGGTCCTTGTGGTCCTGGTCTTCCAGCTTGTCCTGGAGTTCCACGGCTGCGTTGTCCTCCACGTCCTGGTTGTCCGGCATTTCCTGGACTTCCTGGTTGTCCTGGTGATCCGGCATCTCCAGCTGGTCCTGGTGGTCCTGCTGGTCCACGTCCTCCGGATTGAGCTGGGGCTCCTGGTTGTCCATTGACTCCTTTTGGTCCTGGAGCTCCTGGTGGTCCAGCTGGTCCTGGTGCTCCGGCTGGGCAAGTGATACAGAATCCTGGTCTTCCAGTAGCTGGATTGATTCTAGCTCCAGATCCTGGTTGTCCGGCAATTCCTGGAAGTCCTGGTTCTCCACGAGCTCCTGGCTGTCCTGGTGGTCCTGGTGGTCCAGCTGGACATCCACGAGATTGAGCTCCACAGTTGCACTCAGCTTGTCTCTTGTTACGGCCAAGAAGGAATGAGGATCCAGAAGATGGACGAGTGGTTGGAATCATTGCTTGCCAGGCAACTTGTTCGAATCCTTTGAACTCTTGAAGTTCTCCAATCTTCTCATCATAGAATGAATTTATGTCATTGAAGATCATTCCAACAGTGAAGACACAGACAACAATGGCAATACCAGAAGCGGCCGAAGCCACAGTCACAAGAGTACTCGCACTCATCGTTTGACTCGATGATGTGTGTCTTTTCTCATTTCTTCACTAGCCTTTTATAGAAATTCAAAACGCCAAAACGGTTTTTCTTTCCATTCGTTGTTTTTGTCTGAAGGTGAACTTGACAGTTCAAGATGGAACCGAAACAGTGTGTAAAGATGAGAGAATCCAAACGAAGTGTACTACTTTTTTGATTCTTTTTCGGAATTTCCAATCAGTGTACGCTTCCAATTTCCGTGTTCGGTAGGAGAAGAAGAAGAGAAAGACCTTGAAACCGTTTGATGACCAAACAACTGTTTGATGAGAAAAAATAAGAACAGAGAGATTGAGTCTTATGATCAAAAAAGGGCATTTTGCAGAAAAAGAGATACGAATATCTCTTATTTCGGTTGAGAGATGCATTATCTCTTATTTCCATCAATTGTGGTATGACCTTAATAAAAATGGAACATTTGAATGCTGATGTGTTTATTGGTTTCAAATTCTGAGGTTCTCGGTCATTTAAGCTTTCTGGACACGAACTCGTTTCACTACACGCCGCTTGGCAACTGCTGCACGGGAACGGGCTACTTTGACAACACGTTTACGAGCAGCCATAGCAGCAGAACGGGCTGGACATGGGCAATAGGCTGAAAATGGGAAAGTGAAGAGCTATAAAACTCATTAAATTACTCACCAGCATCCCCTCCTGGTGCTCCAGAGTTTCCTGGTGCTCCTGGTGTTCCTGGTGATCCTGATTGCCCAGGATGTCCTGGTGCTCCGGGTGCTCCGGCTGGTCCAGGTGCTCCAGAACCCCCGGATTGTCCTGGTTGTCCTGGAGCTCCAGATGGTCCTTGTGGTCCAGGTGCTCCTGCTGGTCCAGGAAGTCCTCGACTGCGTTGTCCTCCACGTCCTGGATTTCCTGGTGCTCCCGGTGATCCGGCGTTTCCTGGAGAACCAGCATCTCCGGCTGGTCCTGGTGGTCCAGCTGGTCCTTGTCCTCCTCCGAATGAATCTTGTCCTGGTGCTCCTGATGGACCTGGTGCTCCTGGTGCTCCTGGAGATCCAGCTGGCCCTGGTGGTCCGGCTGGGCAAGTGATGCAGAAACTGTCACGTCCAGTCTGTGGATTGATTCTTGCCCCAGATCCTGGTTGTCCGGCAATTCCTGGAAGTCCTGGTTCTCCACGAGCTCCTGGCTGTCCTGGTGGTCCTGGTGGTCCAGCTGGACATCCACGAGATTGAGCGCCACAGTTACATTGGGCTTGTCTCTTATTACGACCAAGGAGGAATGATTCTGGATTAACTGGGCGAGTAGATGGGATCATCGATTTCCATGCATGTTGTTCAAGGCCTTTGAACTCTTTCAATTCCTCAATTTTCTCGTCATAGAAGGAATTGATATCATTGAAGATCATTCCGACAGTGACAAGACATCCGAGAACAGCAAGACCGGAGATAGCCGAAGCCACAGAAACAAATGTACTGGTACTCATCTTTAGGATGAAGTATGCCTTCTCTTCAATCAGTTATTCCTTTTATACACTCTTCCTTATTACTTCCGAGGTCATCCGGCGGAAGATTCTCGTTACCTTTCCCATAGTTTAGCTCCACCTAACAGAACATAAGAAAGACAATATCAGGTACTTCGGATGATGGAGAAGACAGAAAAAAAACGAAAAAACCGTTTGATTTTTTTCTAAATGTAATTAGTCCAGATGAACAGTTTCTTGAATTAGTTTTCTCTATTCCTCCTTACATTTGTGTTGATGACATTACTGTCACTGTGGTTATTTAACAAGGAAGCGGAACAAAACAGTGAATAAAAACACAGGAAAACGATCGGCCTTGGGTGGCCTTTATCGTATTATTTTTGTTAAAATGAGAAATTTAGAAGAAAAAAAAACAAAACAACAGGTGAAGAATTCTATCATCCTACGTGAATATTCAATTGTATTCATGATAATCGGCTGAAAATGGAATTCGTAATTAAAAGTCGTTTGTGTTCCGTTTAAATTTTATTTTCTGTGATATCTGCTTTGTCTAAGTAATTCCTTGAATAACTCAAATGTCCTTTGAATCGCAATACACGTACCAGACGAACTGCCTGAAAAATCACTTTAAAAGTAGAATCCAATTTCCGAAAGAACTCATTCCAGATAATGGCCGACGAAGAACTCAGCATTGAGAATTGTCAGGGAGAGTTATTGTTTTATGATTTTTATATTTCGAATCTGTATTTAATGAACATTATATACGACATCGTCAAGTTTTTTAACAGAATCATCCCTATTTTTCATTATCGTTTTACAGGTTCTACTCATATTTTCATGTTTATTTGCTTATCATTTTCACTTTTTTTGATTTCTTTTTCAATTTATTGTTCATAATCGTTTTATCACAAAAAGAACTTCGAAGTTCTGGAATCAATCTGACAATGATTATGATTGCAATATGCAATTTTCTCATCGTTGTCCTCTATCTGATAAAAGAAATTTTTCAACAAATCAATTATCTGCACAAATCATATTCTGAAGCAGTTTACGGTAAAGTTGAAATATTTTTAACTACGTATTTGTCAGCAATGTCGGATTCACTTGTAGTTGAAATGGCATTTTGTAGAGTTATGGCTCTTTTCACAACTAATAGGTAATTGTTCTTGAATGAGTTTAACAGTAAAACTGAATTCAGTGAGAATTGGAAAAGCAGGAAGTATACTCTCATAATTGCTCTGATTCTCTGGATATTCGTGGGAATCACAACTGGTTCTGCAATTCCAATGACCAGAGTGAAATTGTAAAATTCGTAAAAAACTAGAGTTAATTTATGATTATTATAGCAGTGAGTATAGAAATGAGTATATTCTGACAATGTCCAACATGTATATTGAAAATGAATGTTTCCTTTTTCGATACACTGTTTTATTTTTTGGAATCGTGTTTGGGGTGATGAATCACCGCTTTTTTGGCTAATTGAATATGTGATTTCAGGTAACACCCTGTATTCTTAATTTCATATTTTTCCTAATGATTCTCTGCAAATTGAAAGCCTTCGATAATCATCGGAAGAAAAATTTGAGCCGAATGAAACTGTCAGTTTCCATTTAAATCTTGATTACATCATTCTTTCAGATCGAGGGTAGATCAATCCTCCCGAATGTTACAAGCTGTTTTGATTATGTTTCTCACTGTGAAAACTCCTGAAAGTCTGTTGAACATATTTAGTGCATTATTCATTATTGACTACTACCTGTAATAGTGTTTGTATCTCCGAATTACTACAGGAATCTTTTAGGTTCATTGCACCAAAGGTCACAGAAATCCTGACTGCTCTGTCAATAATCAATGCTTCCGCATCTTTTGTTATTTATTGTATAATGTCTTCCCATTTTCGTGAAGTATTCGTAAGATTGTTTGTACCGAAACGAATTCAACGAAAAATTCACTCGGTATTGAGATATCGAACTTTAAGAAGAAGGATTTAATTTCAGAATGAAACGATGATTGTGACAATCGTACCAACAGGACGACCAACAGCACTTCAATAATTTATTATCAATATACCGAATTTTATCCAATGAAAAACAAAAAGTACCAACAAAAGAAAAACGAATTCTTAATCTAAAAACAAAATGTTCCATGTGTTTTAGAAGTGTTTGCGTTGAAAATTCGTGTGGGGCAAAATGTCATTATTCAATTTGACAGGTGAACCCTAAATAAAAAACCTACATGAAAGCTGCCTGAAAGAAGTTCCGTTGCGTCATCAAAACAATTCCAAGTAAACAATCTTTGGAAAACACCAACTCTCAATTACCAATGAAGTGTTTGATTGTTCGATCTCTGTGCACCTAACACTTATTTCTCCAGTTTTCATTATTCCAGAACCAGGAAAAGGTGTTATAAACTACCTTTTTCCATAACTTCATTTATATCTCGTTTAGAATTGAGTTATTTATTTATTTGTTACTTTTAATGCGCAGCCCCGTTTTTCTAATCGAATAATATTAGTTTGACAGAATCAATAGACCAAAAAGAGGGAAATGACGGATGAATTAAACTGCACTCAATTAACTGAACCATATCCTGATCCTGGAACAGATGAAGCTGGAAACAGTACTGTACCATGGTTGATCACAACTCTCGTTCGGTGAGTTCATTACTTAAATCTTCTTACATTTCATTAAAAAATATACTTCAGCGCATATCGTCCATTTCATTATTATCTACTGACTTCGATTGTTGTCGCTGCTTTCTTTGCCAATATATTCATCGTTTTGGTGTTATCTCACAAAGAAATGAGAAAATCTGGTGTCAATGTTACAATGTTGTTGATTGCTGTTTGTGATTTTGGATGTGCCGTATCAGGAATGGCTCAACTTTTTCTGAGAAACTATTCAGAGTAAAAACTGAAAAAGATAAAAGGTTCAAACTGAACTGTACCATTTTAGTAACTATTCTTCATATCCAACAGCTTATGGTCAAGTAATTGTTGATTATCTGGCAGTCGCTTTTCATGCTTCATCTCTTTATCTGGCTGTGAGTATGGCTTTTTGCAGAGTTATGTCATTGAATTCTTCGAATCGAAATAGGTAACCACATTTCTTCAACTTTTCAAAGTTATTAAGAGATCACAGAGATCAATGGCAATCTCCGAAATATGCTTTGTGTGTTGCTGGTGTTTTGTGCCTTCCCGTATTCATGACTTCAAGTTTTGTACTTTTCATAAATGCAGTGAAAGAGTACGTCGATTCTGGAGTGATCTTTTGATATTGATTCAGTTCATTTATTCATTTTGTAATTGTTTCAGAACAGAAAAGGATGGAATTTTCCTAGATATTTCTGATCTTTCATTGGCAAACGAATGTCTATTCATGAAAATATCACTGGTTGCCAGTGGAACATGCTTCAAGGTAAAAGCCATTCTGATGATTTCTTTTTGATTCAATATTCAGATTTTACCCTGTTTTTTCATGCTTCTGTTATCTCTATTTTTATTGAAAAACATTGAAGAAGGGAAGAAAAGCGCTAATAATACAACTCAGAGTAATCGATATAAAAGGTTAGTTATCAAGGTTTTCATTCGATTTTCAATCGATTTTCAGTGAAAAAATCGACCGTTCATCTAGATTTATTCAATTTGTTCTTATCGTTTTTTTGCTAACTGAATCGCCTCAAGGAGTTTTCAGTATTATTGGAGGATTCTTAATTATAGATTACATAAAGTGAGATTTCAGAAACCAATTCAAAATCATGAAAATATATTTGCAGCTATTTTCAAAACTTATCAATTTTCATGAATATTCTTGCTTTTTTCAATACTACTACAAGTTTTATCATCTATAGTTCTCTTTCTGCCAAATTTCGAAAATTGTTTGCTCAAATGTTTCTCCCAAAAAGTTTCACACAGAAGTTATATCAGGTACTCGAGATCATATAACAAATACAGAAATATTTCATTCTGTTTCAGAGACAAACAACAGTTGCTGTGCAGTCAATTGCTCATTCTTCTAGAACTATTTGATAGTTGTTTTTTGTTAATGAAACTGTTTTTACTTCATAAAAGACAAGTTCATAGAATGTTGGAAGTTAATCTTTGCAAGATCTCCACAAGGCGCTCGTACCAATTCGAATCGTAAACATCCCCAAGTTTTTTGTTTTTTTTTTTCTTGCCTCCGTCAAGACCACCAATTTTACGGGTCAAACTACGCTTTACGAAAAAAGAAAGATTTTGCAATTCCGATTGTTCTTTTTCTGTCATTCTTCACGCGCCAGGATATACTTTCGTCCTCTATATTTATCGAATCTTTCTGTTTCGAAAATGGGAATTTCTATTCTGAAGATTTTTGAATTATCTAGACGATTTATTCTCATTTTCATACATTTTTCATCAGCAGCGTGAGAGTGATCTCACTTGGAACTCTTATGATGTGCATCATAGTACTGTAATCGTTCAAAACTGTAATCTATAACTTGCAATATAAGAGAGAGGAAGCACTCGAGAATCTTGAGCAGAGGAAAAATACCTGAGTTACCACTAAAAAACAATCGTTCGTTGCGGTTGAGACTGGTTATTTGACACGCGGTCTCTTCCCTCCGTCCATCCGTCCGGCTACCACATATTCGTCCCCAGCTACGCGTATTTCTCTTTGTCTCACTCCGTTCCTTACTCTCTTCTCACATTGAACATTAAAAGAGAATGTAAAAGAGAATAAGAAACATGAGAGACGGAGACAGTTGGAGAGTGCACACACACTAACCCGCCAATGACTAACAATACCAGTGCGAAATACAACTTTCCGGATAACTTTTTCTTATTTCTCCAAACTTTTCATTCACAAACGGATAGCAAAAATAGATGTGAATTCAACATATTTCTTCTCTTTTATCATGTGATTCCTTTTTTCGAAGAGACCCTTTTCCCAAACATTTCACAATTTTATTGCGGAAAAAGCTTCGTATTCAACAGAGACACACATACGTTACTGTTTATTATCAACATTTGATGATTCACTCACACAGAGCGTTTCATGATTCACAACTTACGTGGATACGCATACATTTTATTGTTTTTCTCTTCTTTTGGCCCAGTTTCTAGAAACGTTTCTTTTTTCAATCGACCTGCTTTATTCAAGCTTCAGAATAATTGTAAACGAAGTATTTCCTTTTTGAAAACCACAACTCCAAGGTTTTAAGAAATGTCCATCCCGATAAATAAGAGAACAGGTTCTTTTTTTTCGAAAAGTTAGTACCAAGTTCGTTGCAATCAATCTATATCTATTCTTCGATCTGAATGCCACGTCACACATAAATCACCAGTTTTTTCCACATTTCTCCTTTCTTCCTCATCTCTTTTTCTTCTTTTCTTTTCAGTTGTAGTAGTTAAAAATAACAATAACAACGGGTAAATCAAACGATCATTGAGAAAAGAAGAGGAAGAAGAAGCATTCTTCCACTATTTCTTCCACTCAAGTCCAGTTCTCGTGAGAAATTGCACCCTTTTGTCCTTTTTAAATTCAAAGAAATCCACATCACAAATCTCATTTTTACGTTTCTATTGCTTTCGATTCTAGGAAGTCATAGGTGAGGGCTCCAAAATAAAAAAGAATGTAACAACGGGACTCTTCTAGACGAAAATTCACAATTTTCTGTTCGTCAAAACAATTTTTAAAACGAAAACGGACACGTTCTGCAGTATCTTTTCTCTCTTGGAAACAACTGCCATCGGACTGGTCAACTCTTTTTCTTCTCGTGATTTCCAATCCATTCACTCACTTATGTTCCTCAAAAAAAACTTGTAGTCTATAGAAAACCTAAACAATTCTTTTTTATTTAGTTGAGACTGTAGCAGTCTTATGCAAATATTGCCCTTGTTCTCACACTACTCCACCTCTTCCTCTCTTTTTTTTCGAAATGTTTCCGAGATGGTTTTAGTTTTCAACGTTCGCCTTTCTATACACTTGTTACGAAATTAGCTGTCATTCTTGCATGAAATACATTCTGTTTCTCTCAATGTTTTCTCAGCTACCACCACATTTCATCTTTACAATTCTTTTCTTTTTTTCCAGTTTTCATTAGGCAGAAAACTCCTAGATTATCTGATTCTGAATTCTCCAAACAAAGTTTTATTAATTAAATGAGAGAGACGTCTGATGAGAAATAGAGAGATTAGGAAACATCGGGATTGATGAGATTCGTCAAAATATTCCAAAGAACGGGGATTGGAATTCTAATGAAAAGTTGAGAAATGTGTCAGAGATTTCACGAGTTGAAGTAAGATATTCAAAATCAGTTTTCCTGGTAATACAAGTGCATGAAACACTTTCTTCGTTGAGAAGTAATCGATGAATTCAAAAAGGAAAACTTGATATAAAACTAGGATCAGAATTTCTAAGCATGTCAGAATGAGAGAAAATGAATTTTTGTGATTTAGAAGTGTGAATTGAATAGAATTATAAGAATATGTTGCTCAGAGGAGAAGGATACAATGATCCCATTGCTCAGAAAACAGTAATCAGGAATGATAATTAGTTGGAGAGTGATAGGAAAGAGTCTCTCAAACATTTCTTACTATTGATTTTCACGGAAGATCTTCTCCAGATCTTCGGGATCATTGTACTCTGTCGTCACAACGAGAGTATTGATTGGAGTGTTGTAACGTGGCTTAGCAACAGTCACTACTTCTTCCTCTTTCTTTGGCTTCTTCACTCTGAATACATTCTGATTCACTCAGCCGTATACTCTTCACCCAAATTACCTGATCTTGCAAAGTGACTTCTCCGGGTTGCAAACCACAATGACTCCTTGATCCGGAGGCATGATACTTGCCAGATCACGTGCAGTCATCAACACCTTCTTCTCGATCACATTTCCATCCTCATCAACTGCTGATTCAGTGAAAGTCATCGTGTACTTTCTACGAGTTCTCTTCTCTCTGTAACTATTATCTAATTCCGAGCAGTTTCTCTCATTTCTTACGGTAGTTTGGGAGCTTCTCCTTTCTCAGTTTCATTCGCTTTTCTCTCTTCTTCTTGCTCAGTTTGCTCTTTGCTAGAAACGGTTACTATAGAGAGCAACTAGTATTTTCAAACATACATCATCCTTGAGACATGTTCACGGATGAAGTCCATTTGAGAAGGTGGACGTGGAAACCACTGCTTTCTTGGGCGATATGGGCGTCTTGAAGGTACTCGTCTCTCCCTATGATTGATATAATAAGATAAAGAAAAGATAAACTCAAAAACAATTCCTGAGTCTTTCAATTCAACTACAACCCTTGTTGTTCTAGATGCTTTGTGATGAATTCGTAATAAAGACACATTTCTCGTATTAAAATACTATAGTGAAATGAATAACATTCTGCGCTCTACTCAATAACAGCATTGTATTCTGCATCTCTAACTCACGTATTAGTCCCCAGGACCGGTTGGTCCATCACTCCAGCAGGCAATCGTTGTGAAGACTAGAGCAGTCTTGAAGACCGTATCTGAGTTAACAAAAGAGTTGAATGATCGGAAAGAGAGAGAGAGAAAAGTATAGATCAAGAGAGAGGGGTAATCTGTGAAAAGGAAGGAAGAGTGTCTGTGGCATCGAGATGTCCTCTCTTCTCGCTTCCACCACCGCCCTCCTCTCGCCTTCTAGCGCCCACTAAGGACAACAACAACACTCGCGGTGCTCTCTTTCTTTTCTCTCCTCATCATTATTTAGGAAAGACATCGGGGAGGTCGGAGCGTCAGACGGGAGGTGAAAAAAGGAGCAATAGAGAAAAGAAGAGGAGCCGGAATGCACACCGACGCCGTCGTTGTCGGCGCTCCACTGTCTTTTTCGCTGACTGTGACTTACGATTGTCTGCGTCTACCGGTTAACGTTCATCGATGTAGCTCAACGATGCCTCTCGATCTGTGTCTTCGCACTTTCCATATTCTAGAATCTCTATGTTGGTTGTGAACCTCCAAAAAAAGAAATAAAGAAGGAAGGTTCACAGAATGGGAGTAGAGTTTTGTGTGTTTCTCTGTGTCATTAGACGGATTGTGCACATCGATTGCATTAGAATGCCTGGTTCGGTTGAGAAAAGAAAAAAGAAGTGGCATGCGTTCTGCTCACACATATATACACATCAATTCTTCACAGCTAGAGATGAATACGAGGGTTGGAAGAAAATGAAAAATTGTCTTGACTCGTCTGATGAAGATGTCGTTTGGGTGACTTAAATTGAGAAGAGAAGAAAGTGAATTGCTTCTTTTAATGGGAATTCTGAACAAGGGAGTCTTGAAGTGCATGGGCCCATGGGAGAGGTGTCTACATTGATACTGTATTTTCTCAAAATTTGAACTCGCGCTACTTTGTTACAGTAACACGTTACTACAGATGATGCATCGAACATCACGACAGTTTGCATTGTACTTTTTGGATAAATATTAATTTTTTCTATAGACTTTTGGAAACTTTACCTTTTCACCCGGAGATAACTGAAATATTTAATTGGAAATGTTCAAATTTCCAAGACTTTCATTGATAAACCCCAAACTAATCTTTTCCACCACGATTCATATTTATATCAGATCATTCACAATTGCAAATCACGTGTGATCACATTCCATACACTTCCAGCAATATTTTACACATTCAATTTCAAAGCAGTGTATAAATAAAACACGGAGGCGTAGACTCCGGATAGTTATAATACGATTTCATTAATTCACGAACGCCCCCAGTGCTTTTGTTTACTCTTACTGATCATCCGCTCATCGGTGTTTGTGTTTTTTCCGATCGTTGATAATTTTTCACTTGGCTGAACAGTATTTCGAAACTCTTCTACACGTCGAGACTATTTCTCAAATTCCATTTTACAGGGGTAATGAGTGCAGATGTAATCAAACGTTCAAATCCGGCGGATGATTATGAACTGCTGCAGCGTGTCGGTTCGGGAACCTATGGAGAGGTTTATAAAGCCAGGGACATCAGGTAAAATTTCTGAAAAAAGATCAACTAAATAATTTAAATTTCAGAAGTGACACACTAGCAGCGGTGAAAGTTGTTAAATTAGAAGCTGGCGATAATTTTGCAGTTATCCAACAAGAAATAATGGTTATCAGAGAATGCTCACATCCAAATATCATAGCTTACTTTGGAAGTTATATCAGACGGTGAGATACGAACATATCAGAAATATGTACCATCTATTTTCAGAGACCGACTGTGGATAGTAATGGAATATTGTGGAGGTGGAAGTCTCCAAGACATTTATCATTGTAAGAAACATTCCCATAGGCACACTAATCGTCTTGATTCTTTCAGTAACTGGACCACTTTCCGAACTTCAAATTGCATTTGTTTGTAGAGAAACGCTACGAGGACTCAATTACCTTCACAATATCGGAAAAGTAAGTTTCTATTTTTGCTCATCTACATGAAAAGTCGATATTCCAGATTCATAGGGATATCAAAGGTGCAAATATTCTTCTCTCCTCAAACGGGGATGTGAAACTGGCTGATTTTGGAGTTGCTGCTCAAATAACTGCTACAATCGGAAAAAGAAAGTCATTCATAGGAACTCCTTATTGGTAAACAACTAAAAAAAAACTTCTGACTCTAAAATTCAATATACTTTTCTCAGGATGGCGCCAGAGGTAGCGTGTGTAGAAAAACGTGGTGGATATGGAATGCAATGCGATGTATGGGCAACTGGAATAACTGCAATCGAACTCGGAGAGTGCCAGCCACCACTTTTTGATCTTCATCCTATGCAAGTTCTTTATCTCATGACAAAAAGTGGATATAAACCACCACATCTGAAAGACAAACATCGCTGGTCTCCATTGTTTCATGATTTTGTTCGTCAGTGTCTCACAAAAAGTGCAAAAAAACGGCCGTCACCTGAAAAACTTCTGACAACGCATCCATTCGTTCTTGGATCATTATCATCCAGAATGACCAGAGACTTATTGGATAAAGTGAATGGAGCGTCTCCTGATGTTTATGATAGAATGTCCAAAACTGTTGATGATTTGACAGAAGAAGAATCTGATATGGATGATGCTCCATCACTTCTCACACCTGATGCAGCTCCGATTAGGATCGGTCTTCCAGCTCATTTAAACGGTTTACGACTTGATGCTAGATGTCTTGAGCAATTGTCATCTTCTCCGCATTCATCGTCGTCAGAAACTGATCGGAAGACGCCAACTGCTACTCCTAAAGGCTTGAATCGAGGATATCATTCAGAGAGAACACTTCCTGCTAAAGAAATGCCATCTTTGCCCGATGTTGTTGGAGGAGATGCGCTTCTTCATTGTGGCTCTGGAAATGGAGTTATTATTGATGATGACGAGACGATTCGAGCACCCAGAGCACCGCCAAGAACTTTAAGGGCTGCTCAAAAAGCGGCAGCATCTGGTTCTGAGAATCGATTCAGTTCTACTTCAATTGCTTCGACGCCGAGTGAAGACAGTCTATCCACATTCTTTGGAATGCCCATAATCCCAAAAGTTCCAATGGGGGCATGCTTTTCAAAGATAATTGATGGAACTGAACTGAAAATAAATTGTGCAGCATCCTGGGTCCATCCATTGACAGGTGCTCATCTACTTTTGTTTGGTACAGAGCAAGGAATTTACTCGTTCGATACAAACTGCATGCCGGATGGAAATCTTACAAAAGCGAGTTTCAGTTTTAATAACTTTCCAATCTCGAATATTTTCAGATTCATCATCGTCGTTGCTCCTGGATGTATGTTTATTCGGATCGTCTGACAGCAATTCAAGGGAACACACCGTATCTCTATCGACATGATCTTGTAGCACTGACACAAAAAAACTTGACACTAAAAATGAGTAAAAATCTCAATAAAATTCCGGAGAAGTATGTTCCAAAGAGATTAGCGATCACTGTTCGAATGCCTGAGACACGTGGTGCTCTTCAATGTACAGTTAAACAAGGAGAAGGAGCACATGCTAATTCAATATTTCTATGCTGTGCAGTTCCAAAAACAGCTCATCTTTTCCAATGGTACAAACCAATGAACCAGTTTGTTTTGGTTCGGAGTGAACCACTCCAAGATGACATCAGATTCCCTATTCGTCCGTTTTCCCTAGTTAATTCCCGAACATCGGATTTCCCAGAACTATGCATCGGAGTCGGAAAAATGTCAGGATCTTCTGAATACCAATTCAACATGATCAACTTCTGCTCATCAACGAGAAATTCGGAAGCCAGTGACGGATTCAATTCATCATTCGGAAGTCTTGCTGAGGACGAGATGCTTGAAGTTAATAATATGCATCAAATAAACAGAGACACACTTTGTTTCTCATTCCGGAATAAGGTTGTTCTGACTGATCTCGAAGGATTTGAACGTCCTAAACCATCAATTTTCACTTTCAATTTCCATATTGAATATCTACACGTTGTCGATGGAACGGTTTTAGCTTTTCATTCAAATGGAGTTCAAGGAAGAGATCTGAAAACTAATTTGAACACTCAAGATCTGTCAGATGTATCTCGTTTGTATCGTGTCATTGGTGACGACAGGTCAGTTTCATTTCTTCTAATTCAACTTTCATTAAATATAATTTTTAGAGTAATTGTTCTCCGGTCTCAATTAATGTCAGCTCGTAATGCTGGAGACACTTGTGACATCAGTTTACTAATGGGACATTCCGACACTCCTGTTCTTTAGTAATCTAACAATGCGTGTCGACCGTCCATAATTCCATAGTATTAGACTAACATCCCCCAAATAAACCCGGGTTTCTACTCATGTATTCATTGATTTCTGCCTCTTCTCATTCTAGTTCATTTTCTATCTGCATAATTCAAGTCACTAAAATTCGATTGCGTTCTTGTATCATAAGTCTAGAAGAAGATCTCTTTCCTCTTTCCAAACCACAACTGCTATCATGTTTTTTATACATTTGCCTCAATCTATAACAAAACCAAAAAGTGCCCTAGGAAATGTTCTTCGAGTTATTCTTTTGCAATTCACTTTTTTCTGCGAGCTTCCTCATTTCCACATTTTTTTGCATCTGTTTGTGAATAAAACTATTCATGTTTCTTTATGGATATTAAAAAACAGGATAAATTGCCAAGAAGAGGAAAACTATCCCTAAAGCGTATAAGCATATAGTAATGAAAAACCAGTTGGCAGTGTAATACTTGGAGAGATATCTGAATCACTGTTGAATTTATATTTCAAAAGAATGATTTACTTTGAAAGTTGACTCGAATCCCGTCTTCCAGTTGAAGGAATTTTGGGTGAATCTGTTGCTTCTTTTGGACGATTAATGGCAGACTGAACGAAATGAAAAATGGAAACACAGAGAAGCCAACTCACTTTTATCTTTGCCATCTTTTTAGCAAGAGAATTTCTGAATACTCGATAAAAATGTCAGGAATGATCAAGAAAATTTTTAGTCCACGCAAAAAATAAAGAATCTATTTACCCGGGATTTTTTTTATTAAATACAAAAAAATAAATTAATTAACGAACTGAAATTAAACAGACAACCAGATGAGCAAGTGAAATAATTTGCTAAAAATTGATTATGAATGACATTCTACAGGTACACCAGCAACTATTATGACCAAAGAAAATGATGAATAAATAAGTGAATACATCCGAATTTACATGTGATTAACCAATCACTTCCATTTGATTGAAGGATTGTTCAGTGCTGCCACTGCTTTGAATGATTCAACCGAATTAGGCTTCAATGATTTCGCATATGAAGCAAGCGATATTCTATCGCCTTTCTGTGTCATACATTCAATGACCATTTCAGGTGCATCAAACAGAAGAGCCAATCGAAGCCGTTCTTGAGCATCGTTTTCGCCTTTTAGTATACGATAAATGAACTGAAATCGAATTTATATTAGGTCGACGTTGATGAAATTATGAATTCTCTTACATCAGTGGGAGGCGATGGATGGGATCTTCGAATTATCGTCAGCAGGTTGTGATTATTGATGGATACTCCCCATTTACTTGTTGACTTCTTACCTTTGAAAACACCTAAAGTATCTAATAGATTACTGTCTGATAACTTCGCATGTCATTACTTTTCGCTGCACTGAATGTCATTGCTATGGTCTTTGGCTGAAGAATTTTATCTATATCAGGCCATCGACTTTGTCGGGTTAGTGCTGATACGATTGTTTGAGTCGCAAGGCGATCATTATATCGAATAAGAGTTTGAACCGATGGAAGTGAAGCGGAAGATGTCTGAAACAAGAAATGATTATGAACATATTGGAAAATAACACTACCGTGGCATCGTCGAAATGATACATGGCAGAATAATAGAGAGTTGATAAGGCTGGTAATCCTATGATTGAACTTGTTTTTGGGAACTTTCGGAAATGTTCGCTTTTGCTCCCAGCGTCCATTTTCTGTAAAATTACATACGGAAACATATTTCACTATGAACTGACCTCCATCTGTAATTGTATTTCATAGTTTCTCATCAATGCCTCAACCTGTCGCGCTTCAAATTTCATTTCAGGAATCGAAAAACTTCCATGTAGCATAGTTCTCAATAATGGAACTCGTTTGTCCGGATTTCGTTTATATTTTCTGGTTGACTCAAACTCAATCACCGAAGCATGTTGATACTGACCAACACCTCTGAAATGTGAACGGTTTGAAAATATTGATAATTTATTATATAGAAAACCTCAAAAACTTGTTCATTTTCTCCAAGTTTCCAGTGATTTGTAGGTGTCTTGTGTATACTCGACACGCACTTTTTTGAGCATCCATAGTTTTGAAGAAAATATTTTCTTTGAGTGTTTTTTCCAAAAATATCACAATCTAAAATCTCTTTTATTTTCGATGCTTTTAGAAAAACCCTTACTTTGAAGATTGTGTTGTTGTCGTAAGTAGCAACGGCTTGTTTCAAAAGTAATGTTTTATCTCGGAGTGATCTGTAGTAATCGAGTGAAACGGTATGTCCTTGGAGCATTCTTTTGATCGTGGCTTCTATTGTTAGCGGTTGAAATCGTTCATGGCGCAAAACCTATAAGCTAATAATGAAATAAATAACCGAATGAAAATCTCACTTCATGTTGATCTTTCAATTTACGATGTTCCTGTCTCAATCTGTTGTAATCCAAGTCAAGTCGTTGTGCTTCACTTGGTAAACTACTTGCACTAGCTTCAGATACCACAGATGGTGCCGACTGGAAAATGGGAGCTGGTTTCACATTTTCTGCAAATTTCATGCTGAGAAAGTCGTCGACAATCTTGCCAGAAGCGCGTGGCGATGTGCTGAAATAACAATCAGTGAAAGAACATAAACAGGAAATTACCTACTCTGTTAACCGGATATTAGTTTTGTCAGAAGCTGCAGTAGCTCTAAGATCTATTTGAGGAGGCACAGCATTTCCAGCAGTCGATGAGTTTTGAGGCGGAGCATAGGGTTTTGGGGTTTCATCTCCACCAAAAAGATTGTCGACTGCTGCTCGAGCTTGAAGCTTTAATTTACGTGATAAACACATCAATAATTTGAATATTACAGAACACGTGGCCAAGTTAATTGAAAAGAACTTTATGAAAATAAAGCGGCCACGCGAGAAAATTAGTTTCTTGTAAAACGTACTTGCTTTGATTGTAAATCATCGAAAAGTCCTGATGAATTGGAGTCTGATTCGTTCCAATAACTGTCTTCTGGCAATTCGAATGTGAACTTTCTTCGAAGTGCCATGGCTTACAACATTTTGCAAAATATCTGAAAAAAAATTATATAAGGAATTGATTCTAAAAATTCAAAGCAAAAAACTAAAATTCAGAGCATAACATTCAGATCGCGCAAAAATAAAATAAAAAACATGCAAAATAAATCCAGAAAAAGTATATTCTATGCGCACTTCTTGCAAAAACCATGTGCCAAGAGTGCAGGGGCGGGGTTTATAAATAAAGCGCGAGTTCAAAAGAAAAACTATCACTGGCCTAAAGTTTCTCGTCATTAATTTCCCTGGTGTTTGAAAAATCGCGTAATAATATTATAAAAAATTCTGCTTAAACGTGCGGCACGAAACGTACTTCCGTTTCTCCAGTCAACTGCCTGTACAGAGTTTTGATCTACTCTTCTGCAGTAGTTTGTTAGGCGGGAAAACTAAAGGACCGCGATGTTAGACAACTATCGTCTGAATTGAGTCTTTCTGTCATTCTAAATATCGTTGTCGTTTTTCGGTTTAAACTTTTGGTTCAAAAAGTTTCAAAAGTTCTTCAGATTGTTTCCATTACTTTCCAAAATCTATTGAAAGTTACTTTACAGAATGCAAAACACGCAGTCAAATACTAACATGGCCTCAAGAACTGAGATTTTGTAAGCGTTCAAACCTTTCCCAAATTGTATTGTATTCATTTTTAGATCAAAATTGATGGGCAATATGAATCTAAAGGAACCCGTGTTCACGATGCCAATCTCGGTCAAACCGAAAACACGCGAACCAGCTTCCTTTACAGACAACAGGTTTGAAGTTTGTTGTTATTCATTCAAATATAATCTGGATTACAGAATATACGTCAGCAATATTCCCTTCTCATTCCGTGAGCAAGACTTGGCTTCAATGTTCTTCAAGTAATACCCAGTCTAGAATACATTCTTCGCAAATTGCAATCCTTTTCAGATATGGACGTGTTCTGAGCGTGGAAATTGTGACGAACGACAGAGGATCAAAAGGTTTTGGATTCGTTACACTCGATTCAATCGAATCCTGCGAGAAAGCTCGTGCCGCACTTCACGAGTCGCACGTTCAAGGAAGAATAATAGAAGTCAGAAGAGCCACACCTACCAGAAGGAAGCTCATCAACAATCCTCAAAATGAACTTCTTCCACCTCCAAAATTGTGCGTTGATTTACGGGCACCTCATAATCAATGGAGAACTGAGCCAACCATTCATTTTCATGCGGACACAGAAAACTTGTCTCGATTCCCAGCAGCTGGTTTCATGATGGCACCATACAACGGTGGGAATCGTTTTCCTCCCAGTTCAGGCAGACAGCCGTTCGGCGAAATCTGCAACGTTCCTCTTAGATGTATGAAGCACAGCGAGTTGAAGCTTTCATCATCTGGCGAGTATTTCTGTAAAAACGGTGAACCAACAACAGAAAATAGTCTTCTGATGTGCTTGAATGGTCAGGCATGTAGCAACAAAGGATGCGATTCGTCGAATCATGAGCTTTCTGACGTTGAATTGAACTCTGTGTTCCCCAACCATCTCCGCGATCAGATCACTGCTCTTCTCGACACTTCAAACCACTATGGGTCATCAAATACAAGTGCAAATCAGAGAAGAGCACCGTCTGTGTCGTCATCCGGATCCGGAGTCAGATCTTCGGAGAGTGAAACGGCGTCTGGTGAGACTGCAATTTTTAACTTTTTTCACAATTTACCGTTTTTCAGACGAAGAAGTTCAATGGACACCAAATACCAGTCCCGATATACTAGCATCTCTCTACGAGGGATCTACGTCGTTCCATGGAAAAAATTCTCCACGACGAGTGCCATCCACCCACTAAACTCGTAACTTCATTTTATTCTACTAACTGCGTGTTTTGCATTCTTCATAACATATCTTTACCTCACAAAACTCAAACTTTTTACTTGAAAATATTTCTACGGATCGTCTTGTACAGCGACACTTGTTGTCTGTCAAATGATTCTTGCTTAAATTGCCCACTCATGTAACCACGTTCTAATGTTGCCCGGTGCTATTTTGTCGGTTTGCTCACAGCAGTTCCCCTATTTTGTCATCTTACACACTCGATACTAGTAATTTTAAAGCCGGTTACAACAACTTTTACAGTTTATATCATTGACCTTGCTTGCCCACAAAATTTAAATGCCAAAGTATAGTTTGTGACACATCTTGTTTTGTATTTGATAGCTACTGTCTTCATCCTATTTTGCACTTTTTTGTTTTGCTCTGAACTCGAATAAAGAGCTCATTTCGGAATATCAGCATTACTTTGAAAATAATGAGAAATCGCAGACATACAAAAATCACTTTATTAGAAAAATCACCCGCTTCGAAAAGATTACAGATTCACTGAATCACAGATGTGAAAGGTCATTATCCCGGTTGGTCATTGAGAGATCAAATGTTATTTTTCGGCACCGTTTAGTATTTTTCCATTCGTGATCAGAAGATTCACTCTCTTCAAGAATGACGTCGTGAGATACAGCAGGAAGAGAGAAAGAAGATGGTTGTCGGCACTTTGGGGCTGCTGAAAAGTTGAGTGAATTTTCAAGTTTTCTGGTTTTTGATGATAAACGAAAAATGAAAAAAAAGAGAGAAAACTTACGGATTTGAAGGGTAGGAGGAGAAGAAGGGTACAAACTACTTCTCTCTTCATCATTTCCAGTGCCACGTCTACTTCGACTTCTCCGACGACTCGAAATACTGGCAAAGAATGATGATCGACGTGATTTCGAACGTCGGCAAGCACCGCTAACCCAACAAAAAAGACACGAAACGGGGATAAATATACCTGAAAACAAGACAAATTCTTATCCTCAACTCCTCTTTATTTATCAGAGAAAGTCTTCTGAGATGGAGACCTAATTCGTCATTCATGAAGAGAGATTCTATTCACACCTTCAGATAATCCTTTCTCTCTGTTCATCGCTTATTCATCAAGAGAAGAGCTGTGACGAACACTAAAACAAACAAACGGAGAGTTCCTCCGTCTGCAATTACTCACTTATTTCCTTCCACCGAAAAGAAGAAAAACACAAACATCGACGACTTCTTTGTCTGGTTTTTTCTAATTGAGACTTCTCTTTCCGGCTACAGTAATCTTATCGAGACACTAGATGTCCAGTAGAATAATATGAGAAAAAAAGGATTTGCATCTATTTATATTAGGTTGATTCATAAGTCCTGACGGATTTTGGGGTCGAAAATTTTCACGTGTAACTTGCCATAGAGTTGATGGCTAAATTGCAAATACTGTCCACGTTTACCCTCAAGTGTCTCCTAACGCAGCCCCATCATAGAGATGCCTCCCCCACTAAAACTCCCACAGAGGAGAATCATAATGTGAAGTCACTACTTTTTTGATATACTTTTTGAGTTGAACTTTTTTTCATCTGAAACGTTTTACTGGGGATTGGAAATTTGTTAATCAGTGCTTCGAAGAGTAAACTGCTTGATAAATATAAAAAGATTGTCAAAGCCTATCCAGCAAGTTTGTTGCCAGCTTTTTTTGCGACGTTATGTTGAACACTTGCATACTACAAATGAAATTCAGACATTTCTCCAGAATGGAGATGAGCACGGCTCCTGAATTTCTTGTTCTGACGAGTATATATGTTGGCCGTAATGATAAAAGTATTACCTTGTTACCCCATGTACACTACTTTTCTGGAAGAGCATCAGACTGAAAACATTATGAATTTCATGAATAATGACATCAGATGGCTTCTAGGCTGAGCCGACTAACTTAGAACCTTGCTGATAAGAATTAGTCATATCTCATTTATTACCACCAAAGGTTATTCGAATCAATGATTTATGCATCGATAAAAAGAGAGATTCAACCAGGTGGTCTCACGTGTTTCGGAATTGTGTGGAGTCACAAAAGGGTGAGGCACATTTTTGAGTTTTGTCACTGGTGAATGTTTTCAATCCTGGTTTTTACTTGAATGCATACACCAGATACCCATGATCATTCACACAAAATTTGAAATGGATCTCTCTCTATCTGATTTCACAGTCGGCTCAGCTCTGAAGACATCCTTAATTTCGAATGGGGATGAAAATCCCTCGAGAACTCCCTATTTCTAGTTGATCAAACCTGGCATTGCTAACAATTTTGAAGAGTGTTTGTCCATAGTTAATGACCACTAAAATAAAATTCGTTTCGATAGACACCACGTCATATTCGAAGAAAAACAAAAAGACATGAAAAAATTTCAAAAAATGAAGGAGGAATCAGAAAAGATTTCTCTGTGTTCCGACAACCTAGAATGATGACAATTGTGCTTCCAATAAAGGGAGCTTTGACCTTTTACGGGGCAAAAACATAGCTGTCTCCTTTAAGTTTTAACAGAGAAATACACGCTACAAGTTCAACTACCAAAATCCGTCAGGACTTATGAATCAACCTAATATGAATGAAAGACATAGTTCTCTCATCTCTGGTCCGTACCCTTTTTTAATAAATCTGATTATTAATGACAAGTACTTTGTGTATCTCGAGGTCTATCTTCATTTTTATTCAAAGACAAATACAAGGACCACAAAATTAGGTCGTAAGTGAAAGAAGATTTTCAAAAGAGATCTCAGAGTCGGATATTTCTGTTAGAAAAATGTCTGACGTGATTTCTGTTTACATTTGATTCTGTTAATGAACACTGTGGGATTTTGAGATTTTCGATTAGTTTCTGATTCATAAATGCGGGAAAACTGTGATATACCTGTGAAAATAGCAAAGAAGATGACGGTGAGAAATGCGACAAAATTCAGTTGACACACGAGATTTGGCATGTGACCGGTACAGTAAGAAACGAGAGATCCACATTCCGCAGTACACTCTTCCTGAAAACGTCATGAATATATATCTATTCTTCAACTTCATTTTCTATGAATCGTCACTCTCTTCTTTGCCCTTTTCCTCCATCTTTTCAACCGGAAAACCCCCCTCATTTCTTTCGTATTTCCAGTAATTCATCTCTTACAGAATAAGGAAAACATGATGAAGAAAGAGATCGAAGTCCTCAGACTTTTAGCAGGTGCAATTAACAGCAGGATTTCTAAGAATTAATTCCCCATTTGAAACTATTTTCAAGAGAAATCGTTAGTTTGAACTGATACTTACCAATGATGAATAGATCGGATAAACTGTGTCCATAGTCGATTATTCAATCCATTCCCGTTACGTTTTCAGATGAATTTGAGGGAGAGTATAAACTGAAAACTGCTGAAATTGACAGAAGAATGAAGTGTTCACAATTTGAAATAAAGAAAGAAGCCTTCGAAAAACAAAAAAGGAACAATGCAAAAAAAGAAAACAGACAAACGAACTTCTTTCAGTTCTTTTCAGATCCACCCACAGCCGATTCTTGGGTTGAAAGAAGAAAGTTTGTGTCAGAAGAGTCCGGACGGAGGCGGACTCTTCTGAATGGAATGCGATAAAGGAGAGGAAGAAGAAGAAGAAGGAGAGGAAGAAGCGGTTTGCCGAAAGATGTGGGAGGCCGAAAGATGCAAATAGAAAAGAGTCGGAGCACAGACATGGCCACAACTATGTGTCGAATAATAACGGATCGAACGGAAAAGGAGTAAAAAAGAAGGGGGATAAGAGATCGGATACTGGATGAAATGGGAAAATGTAGAGACCGGATGGGTAAGTGGGAAGAGGAAAACTATTCGAGAGGAAGGGCAGACACACTTAGAGAAAAGAGAGAAATGCATGAATCATTCGATGATCATTAGAAGGTTTCAGGTACATTTGTATTTCAAAGAAACACATGGAAACCTGATAAAATATGAATTAATATTTGAATTGACATCATTTTTTGAATCTTCCGTGATCAATTTAACTTTTAGTTTAATCCTATCAATCTAGTGGGCGACCGATTTCTGATGATTTAACAAGGAAATGTCAGAAATAAATGGAAACAAACTTCCAGATAACACTAATCTCTATTACCCTTTAACGAAAGAACTACAGGAAAGCTAATAAAAAAAGAAAACCACTGAATTTCTGGATTTTTAAAACTATTCTTCCACTCGGTTTGGCTGTTACTACCAGGTACTTCTTCCTTGATTCAAAGACATTTTCATCAATAAAAAACAAAAGTTGAAATTATTTATCAAATATATAATTTTCTTATTTTGATATATTCAAACTGAAAGATGTGCCATTTCCTGCTAAATCTTAGAAACACCAGTTGAAGTGTGTTCTGTTTCTCACAACATCTGATAGAAGCAAACAAATCATGGATCATCATGATCATCAAGATCAGAAAACGATAGGGAATCAAGATTCTGGAACATTCCTATGAATGTTTGATTGAGTCAAAAACTCTTCAAAGAACCAAGTGAAGACAGCTGAAATCGTATCTAATGAACTATGCTTACGTGGCACCTGAAAGATGATCTTAGGTAGGAGACGTTTCGGAAATATTCATCAGAAGAAGTAGGAGGAGGAATGCAGTCTTCCGTTAAACTCAAGACAGACCTTTCGGTCTCTTTGTTGAAAACAGAATAATAGAGGATTCGTACTAAACAGAAAAACAGGAAAAGCCTCCAGATGTACGTGACGATACGAAGTGAGTTCAAAATGTGGTTCTCGTCTTCTTTTCTCCCTTTTTTCATATTTTCAATAAGACTTCCTCGTCTCACTTTTGGCCATTTATTATTAGTAGGTCGAGAGAAGAAGAAGAAGAAAACGTCCAGAGATTTGATTCGATTTACGGGATGGAGAGATAGAAAAAGAAGGTTCATCCACTCGAAATGAATAACTCTCAAAGTTCATTCGAAAAAATAATTCTTTCGAGAACGAAATTCATTTCAAGAATCTCACGAAAGATTTTTTTTTGTTTTTCTTTCAGTTTCTCATTGATGCGTCATCACTCCCAGCGATGAATAAGTGTCTCTTTCACAAGTTTTTAACGACAGAACAGAAGAAATTGTTTTTTTTTACTTAAGTAAAGAAGAAAATCGATGAAGAGTTAAATGAAAAGCTGAACCGCTTTCTGAAAAGACAGAAGCCGTCTTTTTAACGCTAAAATAGGAAATTGTTCCCTATTCAAGCCGATTTTGCTTTCGACAAGATTTCAGTGCAACTGACAAGAAATATTCCTGTTGAGAGATTTTGAGGCTTTTAAGGATCTGCAAGCAAATCTATTTGTACAATAAAATATATGGAAACGAGAGATTCACAAAGCGCATCGAGTTCTTCTGTAATAACATTGAGACAGAGACAATCTTTCCTTTTTGGTAGCACGATAATGGTCAACGTGAAATCTGCAAGCAAGACGAATAATTGTTATTCTTTTTCTTTTCCAAGTCCAAACATATAAAATGTGATTATGTTCCTATAATTTTGAAAACTTCACCCCCGCAGATCCCGTGTTCCAATCATGTATTAATCCAAAATGAGTGTAGCCAAACGGAGTCAAAGGTACACATCATAAAAATTACTTGGTCAGAAACTCAATTACTTCTCAACTCCCAAAAATCAATGTTTCCTTCACTATAATCATAAAGTATTCAAGAGTCTCATTGAACGTTTTGCAAAGTTAATGGAGAACAACTTCAGTCTGTCTTTTTACCAAAATCAAAATTCTGTAATCGAAAAATATCTTATTTCTACTTTTGTTTTACCAATTATAACATTACCGATATATGTGGAAGGTGCGTATTGTCTGTACACGTGCAAAGATAGGTTTCATCAACATTATGGGTCTGTTTTGAAAGCGCACGTTGCTCTGTGAGTTTGAATCAATCCATCCTCTCACCCTTAATCATAAATGTTCAGAAGTTTAATAGGAGAGCTGTATGGATTTTTTCTCATGCGTCCAGTTGTCTTCCTCCCAGTCGTTGGTCTTTATTCTAATGGAATACTAGGATATTTCCATTTTCATACATTCCTTCAATTAGTGATTTTATTCTTTCTCTATCAGATTAATGCCTGTACAATGATCCATTTATTGATTCTCCGTCTAAAAAGTATTCTTCCAATCACATTTCGATTCTACAAAGAAGCTTGTCGACTGGGATCTGTCTTTGTCTATGCAACCTATATATCATCTGTTGCTTCTTTGAATAATTTTGCATTGTTATACGAGAATCAAGACATGGCAAAACATCAATGGTCGACGTGGTTGAATGGAGTTGTTCCTAATCAATTCTGGACAGATAATTATATTGTCACAAGTGGAAGTAATATAAGATTTTCTTTATTTCTTAAGCTTTGTGGTATCAGCTTATCTTTGTATATTTGTACTTGCATCGCAATTCCAACTCTTGCATATCAGATTCTGAATCGAATGAAAGAACGTTTGTCATCTAATGTTGTGAACGCTCAAAAACAATACATCAAAGCGTTAATATTTCAGGTAACAATTAAAAAGTATCTTATTTTGTTTATCTATCTCTCAGATTTTCATAATTGTCACTTTTCTGTTACTGCCATTTGCCACTTTCATAATTGGTTTAGAAATGCGTATCAATAGTCCAGGTTTTGTCGAGAAGAAGAAGTAATTCAATATCAAATACTTTTAGTATTGGTTTCTGTTTCTATGTTACTTGCAATGATCCATGGAGCAGCGGCCACTTTCATAATGATCATTGCAAACAAACCTCATCGAATCATATTTTTGTCTCATTTGGATTACGGTAAGTATCTGTTGCTGCGTTGGTGTGGTCTAATTAGTAATCATTTCTCCAAACTTGACACATTTCAGCATACTCGACTATGAAATGCACAAACAATTCAAGAGATCAAAAAATAATTGACTCTTCATTGGGATTAGTTTCACAGCAGTTTGTAGTCTCTATTTGAATTATCACCCACACTACATAACACAAGTTGACCACAATGGAATATTTTGAATCAAGACTCTAACAGATTCGTTTAATGAAATCAAAAATGGACACGAGTCGTGCCTGGTTGGTATGAAAAGAAAGTTGATTACTGCAAAACATGCTGACGGCTGTCATGATATAAAAACTAAGCGAAGTAGGTGAGTAAACCAAAAGATGGAGTACGCCGAAGTGAACATGATAGACCAAGAGCATATCTATTCCGTTTATACCATTATTATGAAATGTATTCCTATTATAACTATTCCTATTTATGTTGAAGCGTTATATTGTATTATCAAACGAAGTCCCAGTTTCCAGAAACACTACACTGTTATTTTAACTGCTCATATTCTGGGGTGAGTCATCATGAGTATCACTTTTTCTAAGTTCTGTTTTAGTTGTCTCTATGAAGAGTTTTATGGTTTTCAAATGTTTCGTCCAATGGTATTTCTCCCAATTGTGGGAATATATGCAGATGGAATCCTTTCGATTCTTGGTGTTCATCCATTCATTCAACTCTATGGAATGTTCATGGCCGTTCAAATAAACTCTGCAATTCTTACTCATATCACATTCTACAGATTAAAAATAATCATTCCAATGTCTTTTCGATATTATTATCGAGTTATTCAATTTGGAATATTCAGCACTATTTTCATTTATGTCAGCTCAATTCTCACTGTCAATTCATTATTTCTGACAGTTGAAAACCAACAAGAGGCTAAAGAATTTATTTATATGGTGAGAATTTGTTAGAAATCAATTACAATCAAACCGAATGACTTTTAAGCATATACGACCTATTCCCAATGTGTTTTGGTCTGAAAAGTACATAGTATCATCTCCAAGAAACAAAAATATTCCGACATTTTTGATTTTTGGATCAGTTTGTATCGGTTTTTATATTTTTCTTTGTGTCTCTCTTCCAACTTTATGCTTCGTTATTCTCTACAGAACTCGACATTCTCTATCTGAGAAAGTGATCAAGGCACAGAGAGCATATCTACGAACCATTCTGTTACAGGTAAAATCTCAATTTTTGAAACTTAATTCAAGTTATGTTAGAAAAAGTAACTGCCAGGCCAGATAAAGGGATTACATGTCATAATGATATGCTTGATTTTCTGAATTATAGGTAGCTGTTGTTGTCATTTGTATTATAATGCCATTTACTGTTTTCTTCGCCGGGATGGCCAACACAATTACAGATCCAGGTATGATATAAAAAACTAATTCAAATGAACAACAGTAAATCACACTGCATTGTTTAATTTTTAAAAAAAAGTCAATTAAATCAAAAGTATCCCCCAACGTTAACAAATCATCTTCAGTGATCATCCCGGCTTCTCTTATCTTTGCCATTTGCCATGGTTCCGCTTCCACTCTCATCCACCTGCTCTCCAATAAGCCATTTCGTGATACAATGAAAGCGCAGCTGTCTTGGGGTAACATACGTTTTACTGCAATGGGATTTAAGCAAGGAACTGTTTCAGTTATGTGCCTGTTAACATGCTCTAGACCGGATCGAAGTAACAAAATACATACAATGTCTTCAATTGTCGGATGAACATTTTCTGATTTTTGTTCTGTTACATCTCTTCCAAGTGCCTCCACAACACAACTTATTTTTGCTCTTTTCTCATTTTTTCCACCCTCACTTTTCTTCGATTTACGATACGTTATCCCAATAAAAATAGCTCGTTTTGCGGCTGACAAAGAAATTGAATGCACATGTTTTAGTCGAGTTTTACAATGAGGATAGAAGATCCTTCCCTCAAAAAAAAATGAAGAGAAGAGCAACGGAAAAGTGGAAAAGGCTTAAGTGACAGCGAAGGGATCAGAGAAAAGTTGATCGCTGAGTAGAGGGAGAATCAATGAAAACACATGAAACAAGAACAATTCAAGAAACAAAATATGAAAGAACAAGCACTACGGACGTAGTTTACGGTAGTTATATTAGAGCCAGTTACGTTTCAGAACTTTCAGGACAAACTTCTAGAAGCATCCATCAACTTCCCCTTTCAAACGACACCCCCGATGAAGAATAGAGTTTAGTTTTTACTTCATTAGAGATTGTTTTCATTGTTCAAGCTTCATTAAGATTCAATACATAATTTCTCTATTTCAATTGTCTCATTCATTTCTCGGGGATTCCCCATTCACATTCTTTATGTCATGCACTTTCTCAAACAACCCGCCAATGCATTCCATCGTGTTGGCATCTGTTCTCACTCAATCTGAAATCTTTACGTAGATTATCACTTCTCTATCATTCTCTCTCTTCTCCCTCTTTCTTTCTTTTTTGCTCTTTCGTTTGTTTTGCTCCTCTTTTCTTCATGCCACGTCTGCATTTCTGCCCCCGAACCACATTCATTCACGGGAGCTCTGTCTTCCCGTCTTCTTCCTCTCTTCTTCATTTCTAATCGAAACATTACACTTCCGTTGGAGACGAAGAGTCGGGAAGCAACGACGAAACACGTCGATAAGTCAAGAGATTCTAAGAATATTACATTGAGAAAGATGTCTCCCGGTTGCTTGTGGGCGACGTCTCTCTCTCTTTCAATATTTCTCTTCTTCCCGTTGGGAAGGATGTGGCAGACTCCGCCCACCAACTTTGAGCGATCGACTGAAGGCACCCCCAAGTTGGCTCTCATTCTGGGACGTGTTTAGGTCTCGTATCACTACTACATCGCATTTTCAACCATGTCTGACGTCGAAGACGAGTACGAAGATGAGGAGGAGATCGAGGAGGACGAGCCAGCCGCCGATGAAAACCAAGAGCCAGAGGTATTACTATTCAATCATTTTTTCCTTTTTTGACACATTCCCTTGCCACGTTACAAGATTCTTTTTTTCTGAAAATAAACTTAAAGGGTTGGAAATGAATTTGAGCTCCTCATTCTAGCAATAGGTTTTATTCGCTGTTTCTATTCATTATTCCATGCTCTTCTATCGAATTTAACTTCGAAATATCCGTTGAACTGTTCTTAGGAACGAACACCCCTTTTATCCTTTTTTATCTCATTTTTAATCACATTCAAATTGCACTAACTGAAAATTTTTCTCATTATGTGCTTTGAACTTTAAGACAATCCTCTTCTATTTTTGTGATAACCATCTGTGATAACTTAGTTCCCAAGTTCCAATTTCATAAACATTTATCCCTTCGATGCCTTTCTTCGATGCCTTTTGTCCGATGGCACCGTTGTAAAGTGAAGGAGCTCCCTTTCAAACTGCTTCCAAAACCTCTTTCACTTACTCCTTCTTTTCCCACATTACACAACTTATCTCCGTCGCCATTCGATGCATTGAGATTTTCGATTCTAGTTCAACAATAGATGATAATAGTAGTTAAAAGTGGAACATTAGATAGATGAACTTTTAGTTTAATCAATTTCTGAATTGTGTCGTAAAAATCCTAATTGTTTGAACTTTAGGCTGAAGAGCCAGAGGCTAAAGAAGAGGCTCCGGCTCCGGCCGCTGCCGCTTCTCCAAGAGCCGCTGCTCCACCAGCGTCGATCAAGAGCCCAACGCCAGGAAGACAAGTCAACTTCACTCCAAGCATTCCACAGAGTGTTTTGAGAAAGTAAGGAATTGAGAGAAACGATAAGGGAAAGAAACAATGAAAGTTGATTACAGGCAACAGAACTACTCTTCTGGAAAGCCATCGACCATCCACACAAAGGAAAAGTTGATGAGATCTGAGGGAATCATTCCAATTCAAGCTGGATCCAACAAGTATGCTTCCCAAAAGGGAATGACCGGATTCGGAGTTCCTCGTGACGTCATCGACAAGATCAAGTCCGAGAATTTGGCTGAAATCACTGACGAGAAGAAGATCGCCAACCTCAAGGGATCCACCTGGCTTCAATCCGGAACTAACAAGTTCGCTTCCCAAAAAGGACAAACCGGTAACCACGTGGTATCAAGATACTTGTATTTAACTTTTGAAGATTTTTAGGATTCGGAGCTGTCCGTGATGTCAACTACAAAACCAAGGGAACCGGAGGAGCTTCAGAAGTTCCAGAAGAGAAAGCTCGTGCTTCCGATGGAATTGTTCCACTTCAATCGGGAACTAACAAACTTGCCTCTCAAGCTGGAATGACCGGAATTGGAATGCCACGTATTGTTGATGGTGAGTGAGAAAACTATACTTTCAAGAGAAAAGATGGAATTTTTCAGTGAGACGGACCGCTGACCAGGATCGTGATTCTCAAGGATTCATCCACCTCCAAATGGGAACCAACAAGTTCGCCAACCAAGCTGGAATGACCGGATTCGGAATGCCACGTCACAACATCACCAAGTGAGTTTTAGATAATAAACTCGAAATATATATCAGAATTTGATCAAAATTGTCATTTTTTCAGATACAAGGACGAAGTTCGCGGAGACATGCCACATGACGAAGGAACCCTTTCAAGACAGACATCTGGATGGAAGGAGGGAGCTTCGCAAGCCGGTATGACTGGATTCGGAGCTTTCCGTAACAACACTGTCGCCTTCATGCAAGCCCAAGACCAGAGATCACAAGGAATGATCCCATACCAAATGGGAGTCAACTTCCTTGAATCTCAAGCCGGAAAGACTGGATTCGGACAACCAAGACAGGTGTACACTCCATTCACTGACGATTCTCATGAGGATCTGCCAGCTGATATTGCCCGCCGACCGGATGTTCCATTCTGGACTGGACAGAAGGAGGCTGAGCATGCTAACCAGGTAACAATGAGTTGAACGTAGAACATATTCAATTGAGAAATCTTTCAGACCGGTATGACTGCCTTCGGTACTCCACGTGATGTCCGCGGAGAATATGTCCGTCGTATGTGGTAATTCCATCATCTTCATTCATAATCCATCCATTCAAAAATCCATCATCTCCTCCAAAACAACACCACATGCTTCTTTTTTTATATTTTTTATATTTTTTGAATTTTTACATTTTTGCAATTTTTTGAGATTGTACCATAATAAATCTATGAGCCTTTCCTGTTTTCTACCCATTTTACTTTCAAAATAGTTTTACCGAGAATAGAAAATGAATCTGAATGCATTGAATTTTTCGATTAAAAAAATGTTAACCGATTCTAAAAGTCCTTCGACCGAAAAGGTTACTATGGAAGTTGTGAAAACTTTATGACAAACTACACATAAATAGGCTGAAAATGTCACAAAACCGGAAGAAATAAGAAAAAAAAACGCTTTCTGTGTTCAATTAATTTTCGTATTCAAAAAATGTTTCCTTAATGCTCCTCCTCATTCCGTCCTCTTCTGCTTCTTTGGTTATTCCAAAATGCGTTGTTTCCATAGCAACTTACTCTTTTCTCTTCTTCTTTCTCTTCAGTCTGCGCCGCTCTCTTTTCCCTTTTCATTCTTGTTTTGAAGTCGAAATGAGTGAAGAACCAGTTATTGAATTCTCTGGATTCATAAAGGCATGCCGTCTATTCCGTGAGAATCGTCTCTCTGAAGCAGAAGCCGTCTGTACGAATCTTCTTCGCAAGAATCCATTGGATCAGGTATTGATTTGCACTTTTCCTTCACACCAGAAAAAACCAAATAGAAAAAAGTGAAAAATCGAATCGATGTGTACATGTGTGTGTATATGTGTGCTCAAGAGAGATATGTCAGTGTAATATTGTGTAGGCGAGACGAAATAGATTCTTTATTTTCTTCTTTTTTCTTCTTATTGAAAACAGGGGATTGAGGGCAAAAAAAAAGAAAAAATATCATTTTTCAGGCAACATGGGCTCTGAAATTACAATGTTTATCCGATTCAACGTACATCGATGAACTTGAAAATGAGGATATGGGACTGGCGGAAACGTTTCTTGATCAGAATGTAATCGCACCGAATGCAAGACCTGGAACAAGTTTTGCTAGACCGAAAACAACTGCGAAGGGAGTCAATCCAATACTAAGGTTTCTAATTGATACTCATGTTGAAAAGAAATAACAATTCATTTAAGACCGACGACGAATGCTGGAAGACCATTGTCTGGAGTCGTTCGCCCACAGAGTTCTTTCAAACCTGGATCAATGGATCAGGCAGTTCGAACTGCAAGAACTGCAAAAACAGCAAGAGCTGTGAGCAGTACTTCTGCAAGAAATATGAGACTTGGAACGGTGAAATAACTATTTTTGTATTGTCATTCATTATGTTTTTTTCAGGCGTCGATGGCAGCTGGAGCAGATGGAGAATTTGTAAATTTGGCTAGATTGAACATTGACAAATATGCAGCTGATCCACAAGTTAATCGACAACTTTTCGAATATGTTTTTTATTATATAAATGATATCAAAACAGCACATCAGATTGCTGGAACAGCTTCCAAAGCAGCTGGATTTGAAGACTATTATTGGAAGAATCAACTTGCGAAATGTTATTTGAGGTTCGTGAAAGCATTTGATTATGATCAATATTGAAAAGAAATGTTCAGATTGGGAATGATTGCAGATGCAACGAAACAGTTACAGTCGTCATTGGAACAACGAAAGTTGATCGAAACTTTTGCATTCTTGGCCAAAGTAAAGTGCACATTCAAAATTCTTCATTGAGAAACACTTTCAGACATATAATCGAGTCGATCAACCAATGGCTGCACTGAAAACATATTCAGCAGGATTAGAAGTTTTTCCTGAAGACGTCACGATGCTGACTGGAATGGCACGTGTTCAGGAGGCTCTTGGAGAATATGATATTTCTATTGCTCTGTATAAAAGAGTTCTTGATGCTCAAGCCAATAACATTGAGGTTAGCAACGATAGAAATCATTAAGAACATATTTTGTTTCAGGCGATTGCATGTGTTGCCACAACATATTACTATGGAGGAAAACCCGAAATTGCTTTGCGTTATTACAGAAGAATTCTACAAATGGGTTATACTTCCTCAGAACTTTTTATGAATATTGGATTATGTTGTCTTGCCGCTCAACAGTTTGACTTTGCATTATCTTCTATTATGAGGTTATCATCAGGAGTTCAATCGATTTTTCATTGATTATTTCAGAGCACAATCCACGATGACAGAAGATGTGGCAGCTGATATATGGTTTAATGTTGCTCAAGTAATGGTTGAAGTTGGAGACTTACCAGCAGCTTCAAGAGCATATCGAATTGCTCTTACTCATGATCCAGATCACAGTGAATCTTTGGTGAATCTTGGAATTTTGAGATATAGAGAAGGTGAGAAATATTGAAAAAAATACTTCGAGAAGTGAAAATTCTAGGAAAAACTGATGAAGCTCGTTCGATGTATGCAGCCGCAGTCGCGAAGAATCCATTGATGTTCGAAGGGAATTATAATTTGGGTCTTGTCTGTTTCACGCAAGGAAAGTATCATGAATGTCGTCGTTTGATGGAAAGAGCACTCGAAGTATTCCCGGATCATGAGCATTGTAAAAAGATATTGAATAGTATCAAACCACTCTACGAATCAATATAATACTACTTTTCTACTTAATTATTCACAATCGATTACCTTTGGTCTCCTTTTATTCTGTGTTGTCGTTGTCATTTGATACTCTTTTACACATGCCATACGCCAATTTTGGTTGGCAAAAGACGTTCTTTCGAAATGAAATTCTATATTCTTTTTGGCAGTGACACATTCATTTTCATCCGACTCATCATGTGGTGGACCTCATTTTTTCTTTTTATTTTCAATTATGTTAAGGCGGAAAATATAACGGGTCGAGTTGATATTCTTCTGATTCTAGAACATCAAAAACTAATCAGTCTGGTGAGAAATAGCCGTTTTTCAGTCATATTTGATTAATTCAGAATGAAGAGAAATCAGCCATCGAAATTTCATTTGAAATTTGTTTCGAATGGGAATCGAAACGTGGAAAAGTTCCGAGAAGTCGCGAATTGACAATGTGGAACGAAATAGAAACATTTGGAATCATGACAGAGAATTTGTAATTTTGAAATGATTTGACTATTCCGAATCCAATTTTTACAGAGAAAGTTCTCATGATTCGAAAAGTATAATAACAAGAGAAAATCAAATTCAAAATGTTCGATCGAGTCGTTCAATTTCAATTCAATCTGAGAAACCTCTCGATTTCTCTGCATTTCCGAACGATGTTCATCTTTTTCAATTACGATTTACTTCAATTACTCGGAATTCTTCTCAATTGACTCTGAATCCTCACTTCGTTTCGACAGCTCAAGAGCAGGTATCAGAAGTCAGAAATATCAAGAACAATTTCTGTTTTCAGATAAATGCACATTGGAATTTTGAAGTATCGAAAGCTTTTGTTCAGTGGGTTGTTCATAAAAATGAATCTTTCGAACAAGTTGGTTCGATTCCTCAATTGACATTTCCGATAGTTTTCAGGCTGTTTTCGAGTTTCGTGTCACAAGAATTCCATCTCCATCGATTCGAATTTCTATGTTCCTTCTGTTTCTCGTCAACGTGGCAATGATTTTTGAGTATTTTCCTATATCAAGAATCTTTCAAAAATCATATTCATCGGTTTGAATTTCAAATTAGTCTCCATTTCATTTTACTGTTTTTTATAGAATTTCTTTTTATGTTGCGGATTAATTATATGTGTTTTGTCAGCAATGCAAGGTCCAAAAACTGGAAAATTGACAACTTATGGTGAAGGAATTCAATTTGTAGCCTGTCTTTATGATTTCGAATTTCAGATTATCAGCTGTTGTCTTTACTTATTTTGGGAGTTATCATAGAAATACTCCATCAACTTTTGCCATTTTTTATATTTCATTTAAGATGTTGTCCAATCGAATCAGATCCATCTCCTCCTTTATTTCCATCGCCAAGTGATCAATTTAGTTTGGATACCGAAAGATCAAAGTAAGAGATTATTGTTTGTAATTGAAATTACACAACGTTTTTCAGATGTAATGCGGCATTAGATTCCGCGAGAGCCGAGTCAATGAGAAGTCCACGAATTGCTAATTTTGATATGTGTTTGGTGAGTTGAGCATTTCTTTTTATTGATTTGACGATTTTGATTTGAAGGCTGAAGTTAAATTCACAATGTCAACATTCAATGAAGTTCTAAATTTGCATTCTTCTGCAGAATGGAGAAGGTTCTTTTTTCTCTTTTATTCTATTTAATCATCTTTTCTTTCTTCAGAAAATTGTGGCTGAATGCATATCGGCGATTCGAGGTTTTGGCATTTGTGATTCTTCAAATAATCAATTTTGTATTATTTTCTTCTTTCTGTCAGTAAAATGCAAATAAAATCATCAAAATATTCATTGAAAAAAGTGTGGATCAGTGCATAAAAACACAAAAAGTGATGAGATCAATTCATTTTGAATTCTTGGTTTTGTTTTGAACATTTAATTCTAATCGAGTGAAAAATGATGAGAGTGATGAGAAGAGAGAAGTAGAAGAGAAAGAAAACAGAAGGAAATTTGGAAACAAAAAAGGGTGTCCGTCTTCAGAAGAGCTCGTGGAAAGGGGAAAGGGATGAAACGAAATCACAGAAACAAATGGACAGAACATCGGGGGAAACAGAAATGAGAAGAGAGGACAAGAACATGGAAAAAAGATTGTCGGTGAGGAGGAAGAATAGAAAGAGAGAGAGAGAGAGAGAGAGAGAGAGAGAGAGAGAGAGAGAAAAGAGAAACAGGACCCGTGGTACATTGCACCAAAAAAGGGAAATAGTTAGTAAGAGAAATGAGTTAATGGAAAGAAAAAAGGAACAAAAAGTGGTAATGTGTTTGCAACGACAAAGAATGGAAAGGTATCATCGGCACCCGCAAGAATCAACCCGCATGTCGGCATACTCTTTTATCACTATTCTGAAATTAATTCTGATGAAAAGATGTCATCAATAGATAGTCTAAACTTACACTTTATCTACATCCATGTAGAGAATCGAAAGAGGGCTCGTTTCAGTAGGCACACAACATGGTGGTGGCACCTGAAAATAGAATCAATGATTGTTTAAATATTCCTATTCCAAATGTCCATATCAGACCAAAAAACTTACTTCATCAGGTTTTAAAGAGTGTAAAAGTGATTGAATAATAGCGTGATTTGATGCATTTAACTGAGCTGGCATTGGATTCGGGCAGGTTCCTTGGCATTGATATGCATCGTATCCCTCTGAAATATGATACGTTTTCTTTTGAATCTCAATTTCAAAAAACTTCTCTATTTTCTTTAGAAAAAGAAACTCACTTGGTGCCAAAATCCAATCTTGCCAACCCAAATCATCAAAATCCACGTAGAGATCTGTTCTTCGACAAAGATTACTCTCTGCCTCATTTATATGATGTTTTCTACCCTAAAACTCAAAATTTCATGTATTTTCTCTAAACTTTTGTTTTACCTTCTTTCGATTTTTTCGTTCGCTGTTGCCTGTTTGTGCACTCCGTTTCCGCCTGACGCTCGACGGTTCGGACAGATCACTGAATACGATCAGAGGAGCACTTTGAGCTTTTGCATATGGTAATGAGCTCATTGAAGTGCTCTGCGTCTCTTCGATCTCCACATTTTCCGGCAGTTCAACAAAGAAACTGATACGATCAGTTCGCCGCGAGAATGCAGCTGTCACATCAAAATCGATCCAATCGGTTAAATTATCAACAGATCGAGATTCAATTTGAAATC
This sequence comes from Caenorhabditis tropicalis, assembly GCA_016735795.1. Taxonomy (NCBI): domain Eukaryota; kingdom Metazoa; phylum Nematoda; class Chromadorea; order Rhabditida; family Rhabditidae; genus Caenorhabditis; species Caenorhabditis tropicalis. Next base: position 8,962,025 of record CM028618.1, on the reverse strand, counting down.
GATCATTGTTCTGAAAACCAAGAATTATGAATGAATTAAACTTCCTAAAAGACCAACCATATCATCTTTGTAGAAATAAATAGTAAAATTGCCGGATCTCCTCGTTTTGTTGTTACGTCGTAGACGGAGCTGAAAAAAGATTACTGTACTCTTTCTGAGACTTTCATCGGACTCACTTTCAAAATTGCCTTTGTCACTTCTTCATTGTGCGCATTTCGGGCGGCTAATGAAAGGTTATAAGCCAAAATGAAACCATCATTTTCTTCAACAATCTCCTGCAATGATAACTATGTATAACTGCTGATTGTAGAAAGAGAAGTAAAGTCTTGATCTCCATGACAAATTGATAACTAACCTTTGGATAATAATGTCTGACCCAGTCGACATCATTGTCATCATCATAAATATCCCACATGTGTTGGGGAACATCTATACTCGGACCAGTCTGTACTGGAACATGCTCAAGTCCCAGTTTACGAAGCATTCCGCGTCGTAACGAATGAGACTCTGCACGATTCATGTGTTGTTCGGCAGTCACAGACATGGAAAATGGAGTGAAGGAGAGGAGGAGGAGGTGGAGAATGGCGGACAGTTGGAAGCGGAGAACAAGTGATTTTGTGCTTGAAATCGTTGTATTCGTCCGCACAGAGTCGTTCATAGTTGAGTTGGGCGCATCAGGCAGCCACTGGACATATCGTAGGGAATGTTGAAACAGAACGGACAAAGGGAAAGGAAAACAGGGGACAAGGACTTCTATATTGGCTCGCCGATGACCGACTCTCCTCTGGCTTAGCGCATAATCAGGCTGAAATAAGAAATACGGTTGAAAAAGAAAATTGTTTAAAAATGAATAAGTTCATAAAAAGCTGAATAACACATTATTAATTTAGAATTATCTCTAAAATAGATTCAGGAAGTGATTTAATTGTCTGAGAAGATGTTTATGACATAGGGAATGGAACAAGAACAAGTAGATGTTCTTGCAACATTCTGCAGAGCATTGAAACACATTTCAAAAAAGGACAAAATGTAAAAAAAAGTTCAGAGATCTAAAAAAAAAGAACGTGGATGAAATGTGTGCAAGCGACGGATTTGAAATGTCTTGTCTCTCATCGTCACCCACAGTATAAAAGTAGAATCATCAGCCGGAAAATGACATGAATATGACGAGTGAAATGCTTTTACTGGCAAAAAAAGAGAAGGGAACACCCACCCATTTTTGAGTGGGTGTTTGAAAAACAATCCATTTTCAGAGAATAAAACAATGAAAAAAAAGATTGAAAGAATGAAAAAAGAATCGAATTTCGGTTGAGAAATGAAAAGGACAGGCGAGAAATCATTCAAAATTGGCAACAATTTCCATTTATAAGAGAGAAATATAGTCCCATTCTAGATGTTTCTATTTCGGGAATTTCTTTTTTCTGACAGAAACCGCAACAATTTTCGAATGGACAGCAGCAGAAAAAAGAGGCGGTACACAAAAAAGAAAGAAGGCGTTTTTGGTTATGATAAGTTTTTGGCTCCTCCAACCCGAGTAAAAAAGTTCCAGAGCACTAATGATGAATTGTACCCGGGGGATTGTGCAAGGTTTGCCCCCTGTGCTCTCAACGGAATCGAGCTTGGGAAAAAAGTTTTGAAAAGGAGTTGAAGAGTTGCAGAATCGGTTGGTAAACATGCAATTGAAGAGGCTGTGAGACAGGGTGAAATGGTTTGGAGAGCATTTTCAAATGACCATTAGTACTGTAGAATGTCTCTACGTTTGCATACAAATAGATCAATCTCAATGAAATTGGTAGGGGTTTGCTTCGAACAGATCAAAGTGAGAATGACGAGTTCTGAATGAAAACTAGGAATGGAATGTGAAACTTTCGAGTAAAAGAAGAACGAGGAGCATTATCACATGAGTGTCGACCGGTTGGTCTTCGCAAGGGACAGCAAAAGAAGAAGAAGAAGAAGAAGGAAAAGAAGCTGCTAACTTCAAGAATGTTTTCTTCTCGCTCGACCCTGATATGATATTCGATACGAAGACGGCGGCAACTTCAAAAGCAAAGCTCAGGAAATATGTGTTGTGTCGGATAGTTCTCAGATGGTTGTATCCGAATACAACACTTCACTGAATCGAGTACCTGGTTCCGTGCCGACGAAAACTTTTTTGTTTTCTTATTTGGAGAATTGAACGTCACAGGTTCGTGATTTAAAGAATGAGAGTTTCGATTTAACATTGGTTAAATCAAATTCATTTCAGGAACTTTGTAATTAATTTTTTGTGATAATTATAACTGGAATAAGAACATATTAGGAATAAAAAATGATGGCCAATTTTCGGAAATCAAATCTTATTATAAATACTGTATTTAAAAATATATTTTCAGCCAAACATAGCAATCGGTCACTTCGAAACAAAAGTTAACTGTGTTCATTCAGAAAAGTAAACAAGTATTCATGATCTATCTCTACGATATCTCACTTGCTCATGTTTTTTCGACATTATCTCTCAAATTACTTCTAGTGTCTCAGCTGGTCGAAAATCGAAAACACAACAAAAAACGTCACTGAAGGTCTTTTTGTCACAGAAAAGGTGGTCGTAAGGAGAAAAGATACGGTAAATGGGATTCGAAGATTCCGGAAACGACACGCTGGCGCCAGGAGGGTTACTGTAGAAGAACGAAGACATAGTGGAAAGGTCACGAAGAGAAAAGAAGTGTAGAACCAGATGAATGCGAATGAATAGATGTATAATTAGAATAAGAAAAAAAGAAAAAAGAGAAGATTATTAGTCTTCTCTTTGAACGGGATCTATTTGATGAAAGATAATTGAGTTAACAAATAGGTCAGTTTTTTTGGAAATTGATCAAAAGAACACTGTAAAGATGAATTCAATGAGAGAAACATTGGAATGACAATCAAAAGAATTTAGGATTCACTCAAACCTGTATTCATGGACTGAAATTGACAGCGAATGATTGAGTTGATACAAAGAGATATCGAAATAGATCGAACTGAAAAAGAAGATACAACCTCTTTCAGTTTACATTGAGGATAAAAAAAACTTTAAATGCCACAAGACTCCACTTTTTATAGTCTTGTACTTTATTTCTTTGGCACCGCCCTTTTCCGTTTTTTATTCATTTTGTTCGAAAAAAGTATGAAATTAGCTATACGAAATTGGAATTTTGGAGTCTAATTCCGCCTCCGATAGTGTCCATCCTCCCACAGATGGGACCTCTTTTCAACAGAGTTTTGCAATTGTTTGGAGGCGGTTCGAAGAAGAAAATTGAAATTGAATCAAGTCTCCCACTACTTTCATTTTGGATTTGAAACACACAAAAAAGTGACGTGAAGATTAGAATAAAGAATACTTTGGAGCTGTGTTGTTTTTTTTTTCGAATGACAGATGTCGTTTTATATACTTGTTCGCATTTTTATTTATGCATGTCACTCGATTCAGACGATGACGATTGACGTATAAAACTTCTGGTAATTTGATATCAATCGGACGATAAACGAAGAGCAAAGAGGTCATGGGAGACGGATAATAAGGAGAAAGAACAATGGAAAATTCAGAAGACTTGAACCGGAATCAACGTCAAATCGTCGAAGAAGGAAGTTCGAAAAGGAAAAAAACATATATGACGACATAGAATCACAGAAATTTATTTTTAGAAATATTGAGGATATTTTTAGAGATGAGTCTTCACAAATAGAGGAAATATGAATTCCAACAAGATAACGTTTCATAAAAGTACAAATCGGAAATAGTTCAGATTCTTCGGTTAAGTGGATCAACTGAGACAAATGAAATCTCATTTAAGAAAGGAAAAAAGAAATAATAAGACAGTAAGAAACGAAGAAAGAGAGAAATGAAAGAGGAAAAGAAACAATGAGACCACCCGAGAGTCGTGGCGAACAGATTTGTGTACACGAAAGAAAACAACAAAATCAAAAAAAGGGGACTAATGTTTGATTTGCGATTTGAAAGTATTTCATAAGTAGACAAATTAGTTTGAACTTGTGCATGCATGTGTTTGCAATGTGTTTCTTTCCGATCAGTTCTCAAACAGATTCATCTTATTCAGAAACATTTGATTCTGATTTCCGGGGTCATAGAGCGATCCAAAAAAAGAAAAAAGAAGAAGTGAAACACATGCGTTTGATAATAAATCGATGAGAATCGGAGAAAAAGGTGTTCCCGTCGATTAGATGATCGGAGAAAAAAGCAATGGCTTCTCATTTCTCATGATAGATGCTAAGATGCTCAGATGCGGCAGACATTGGAAAATGGATACACAAACAAAACGTGGTTGTCTTGTTCATGGTTAACAAGAAGACTCCGACGACTCGAGCATTGTCACATGGTGGTTTTGGTGGTTGTGAGGGAGTCTGGACAGGCATTGTTCGGAAAATGTGGAAAAAAGGTCAAATGAGTCATAATGTCTTTTAGGGGAACAGGTGGAACACTTGTCGGCTAATGTTTGAGAGCTGCATTTGGAAAGTCGAAAAGTGAGATTGAGTACGATTGAAGCAGAATGCATTGAAAGAGTTACAGTAAGGCCAAGATACGTAAAACCATCATCAGATCTATTCGAGTTTTGTAACTGATGCATTGAGTTACATTCAAAACATTTATTAAACTCATTTAGACTAGACGATTCGAATGAAAATACTCTTTGAATGAGGAAAGTGATAAGCTTTTGAACTTTTGCTCGATGCTCACTAAACATGAAATCAGTTTTTGAGATACAGAGATTGATATCTGTGTCCTCAAGAGAAGCACGTGTTCAGAGTTTGAAAAGCGATATGAAGTTGAAGAACATCAATTACAAAATGAAGTTAACACGAGGAAGAAACTTCTAGAAACTATTGAAAACAACAGAAACGTTTTCAGGAAGCTTCTAGAATTCTCACATCTCTCGAAAACAGAAACATTTGGCAACATGTTTCGATTGTCATACTGTAGTTCCAACAATCATAGACATCTAGATTAGCCCCGCCCCCTCTGATCAACTTCACAAATGACCTATTTGAGAGGGTGAGAGCACATCGTAAAGTGAAATTTTGAACTCTAATTTTTATCGAAATAGAGATTTGATATCAATCGAGCGATAAAAATCGGGAGGTGATGCCCTAGGGTGAGAAAAAGAGATGGAGACGGCTGACTTGAGGGCGGCGACGCTTGAACGATAGGAATATCACGGAAAACGGGAGAGGATGAAGAAGAGCCCGCCAGATTCGCCGTTTGATTAATGTTGCTGAATGTGGCCCCAACAGTCGCGCCCGATGCTTTTTCTTCTTTTTCTTTACTTCTCTCTTCTCCTCTCGACTGCATCTTCAGTCGTGTCGTCGTCGTCGTCGTTTTTGCGAAAAATAGTGTGAAAGATAAGGAGAATTTTGAAGAACCTGTGTACTTGGTGGAGCACCGAAAGGAAAACGATTGAGAAAGGAGGGAGAAAATGCAACAGGTTGGAAGAAGAAGAAGAAGAAGAAGAAGAAGAAGAAGAAGAAGAAGAAGAAGAAGAAGAAGAAGAAGAAAAAGAAAAAGAAGGCATAGATCGGATCGGTGCAAACTCGGCGTGATGTTGCGTTGATCGACGCCGGCTCCGACTAATAATTCATTTTGCAACCCCTTCTACTGGACACGTGTCGAGGTAGTGTCCTCTTCAATGGCTCTGCCGACACTTTCTGTGACGACACAAAAAGAGGGAGGAGATGGGTCATCTTGAAGAAACAATAAGGTGGATCCTGTTGATTGGCACAAAGCCAATTGATAGTCACGTGATTAATGGAACCATAGAACATATCATTTTTGAGAGAAAAGTTCAAGACTTTTCAGGGGATTTGAAAACTAATTATGCACAATTTGAGAGAGAATTAGGGGATTTTCCAATGTTAGGAAAGGATAAACAGTGGTGAGAGACTCATTCGAATACGGTGAACATGTAATTCTATAATTGTCCCAAAATCTAGAAAGAAACTTGTAGTCTCCTCTAGTTCCAACTTAAAACTAAAACAAGGTAAATCGCAAAAATTTCAAAGTTCTTTGGTAATACAATCTAAGACGCACCGTTCACTGTAAGTTAGGTAAGCACTCTTTCAAAACTTCTCTCGATACGGTAATCCATGGTATCCTAAAAATCAAGGAGAAAAGAAGAAAACGATTTCGTAGAAAACATTGCAAATTTCAAAAAAAATATTGCTCCTAGTGCATTTTTCTCTCGATGTTTTGTGTCTGTTTAAGTGTTTTCCGACCGTCCCGCCCACGAAAATGTTTCTGGAATGTGTCAAAAATGTTGCAGACTCGAGAGAAAGTAGATTCTGTTTGAGATTTGTTTCTCGGGGGAAGAAAGAGAATTCTGACACTTTCTTATTATGAATAAAAACGTCTGAGAGAGTGTTTTTGAGTACATTGGATTATCAAAATAACCACAACAATACTTCAAATTAATTGTTATGGTGGTCGAACGCACCGTGGAGGTTATTACACTGAAACCCCAATCACACATGACACGAACACAAAGAAGTGGCAATTTATCACATTTCAATCAGATACTGTCTCAAAAATGAAGAAGAACATGGAATGCGGAAAAAAGTAAATTAGTGAGAATGACTGTTTCGGAACGCTCAATTGAGTACAAAAGAAGAGACAATGAGGGAGGGAGGGATGAAAGAGAAAGGCGGCGTGAAGAATGTAGCAATAAAAACGAAAAAGGAACATAAGAACATAAAAAAGGCGGCTCATCTCTTTTTGTCTCAATCACTTAATTGAGAAGTTATGATCTATGCGGAACGAGGCGACAAAAAGAGGAGGCAACAGACTGGATGTACGCACCATTATGGCGCGAATGCGCGGAAAAAGTGAACATTCGAAACAAGGTGAAAAATGAAAACTGGGATAGTGATTGTAAGAAAAAAGAGAGGAAGAATTGAAAATGGCGACGAATTGAGGAGAGGCAATATGATAGTTTCTAAAAACAGATGTGTGGTAAGATTGATGATAGGTAACGGGAGTGTTGTGTCGGGATGATGGAAAACGTGTATTCCCAAAATAGATGATGCAAAATAGAGAGTTTTTTGAACCGGACAACAACTTTAATAACCTGTTATACGTTCATAATTTGTTTGAGGTTTTAGAAATATCTCAGAAGTCATCAGGATCCAACACAAATGAATTCAAGAGGTGTCACAAAACAATTAACTGTGAGTCGTTGATTTGAAGATTACCATTGCTCATTGTATCCAAAATCCCTTACGCTTTGGTCATTTTCAATGTGGTCTACAAATCTAGTATTATCACAATAAAAGGTATTCGTTAAACTCTTTCTTATTGTTTTTCTGTTTCATATATTTCCAGATTCATTACGTTAAAATCTAATCAATCCGAAAGTATATCCCGATGACGATCGATATTCACGCAAATGTGCATTTGTCATTTCGTTACCTTCAACAAGCACAAACGGGTTCATACGTATATTCTCGTATTTACTTTTGAGATGATCTGATTAGCTGATAGGTGCACTGGCACCACGACGAGCAAGAAGATTGAACAAAAAACTGGCTGCGAACTGACATATTTACAAGTATTGTTTTTAACCGCGTGGGAGGAAACAAAAAAAAGACGTTGGAAAAAAACTGAAAGGGAACACGAGAAAGTGTGTTTTAGTTGTTGGATGATAAATGAAGAAGTGCTCTTTGCAAAAGAAAAACTTGCAAGTGCTGTCTGAGGGTCTTTTAGAGTCAAGAATATGGTTGTATTAGAAGTTTTTGTCAATGATGTTTTGAGAATTTACAGGAAAAGAAGAACCTTTTTTCAATCAAAATCAATAATCCATTCTTGCATTTTACTTTCTTATTTTCAGCTTTTTCATATTTCGAGTTTCAGAATAATCTGTTAAATGAAAAAAAGTAGAAAAAATGAAATGATAAGAAACGAGAAAACGGCGATGATCCGAATGGTGAAGCTCATCATCATCATCATCGTAAATTTGCTCTTTCTCATTGTCGTTTCTGTCGAACAATGTTTATCAGAAAGATTATCGTTAGACCCGATTTTCTCCCTCACTCACTCACAGAAAAACGATTTACAGGCGCCACTCCTGTCGCTTTTTCTTCTGTTTTTCATTTATGACTCGTCAGTTCTGTTGATTTTTTGAAGAGTTTTAATGAACAGTTTTATTGAGAAAAACTGATTGAAACAATTAAATACAGACAAAAAACTAGACGATTGAAACAAAAAAAACTAGAAATTCAAGAGAAAAGGAGAGAGAATTACCCGGAAGAAAGATGATGAGCCAAGCGGAAATTGAAGAGAAAAGGTCTTGGGACATTTGAAAATAACCGAGATGACAATGAGAGCAGTGATTGTTATTAAGAGAAATACTGAGCAAAAGTCGATTTGTACCGTTTGGAGGCACAGGTCCTGAGGGCAGAAAATCTGCCTAAATACGTAGAAAAGAAGTAGAAAATGAACTAAAATGTACAAGAAATAATCTAGAGACTTCGTCTCGTTGACACGTTTCGTTGAATAGTTGGAGCTTCTGATTCGAATGGAGGTGGAGGAGATGAACTTGATGGAATATCTGGACCCCTTGAATCATTTGATTGATTTGATTCTACTGGAGGAGTCGATTGTGGAGGGGAAGCTTCATCAGTCGTTGATGTTGGTTGCATTTCGATTACTGTAGCCGCTTGCCTGAAATTTTATATTTAGCGACGTTTCATAAAAATTATTTTGAACTAATGGTGTGAAAAACGAACCCAATTACAGTATCCTTTGTTGCATCCTCGTATGATGGCAAAGGAGGAAGAGTTTCTCTTCTTGTTGTTCTTGTTACTGCATATGGCGGAGGAGGTTGAATACCTGCAGCAACGAAAGGTAATATCCTAATATCATCTCTACTGATTGTCGTTGTTCCACCTCCTCCTCTCTCTGAATTCTTGATTATTAACCTTCTAAATCTAAAAAACATTGATTACCAATTCCATAAATCTGTGCAGCTCGATTCATTTCCTCTCTCCGTGATGTCGTATATTGTGATTGTACCTAGAACAAATCATTTCTCAAATATTGACAATTGAAAAGAAAACGAATTGATACCTGCATTCGATGTTTCATCAGTAAATACATTGAAACGACGAGTACGACAATCATGACAAGACTGAATACAGTACCAGATATGTCTCTGCTAAACAGCTCACCATTCTGAAATATTTCTCGTTTCATGAAATTATCAAACTTGAACTACTCACTTCGGCATTCGATTGTGGTCCATATTTTGTGTATCTCGAGTTCGATTTCGTCTTGTTTGTGTCTATTTCACAATGATATCCAACAAAGTTATGAGGACAACTACATCGACCTCTGAACTCATGTCCCCCATTCAAACAAACGAGGTCAGAGCATGTCTCTCCTTGATAAAATGGAAGACAACTACAGTAGTTATGACCATCAATTCCAACTAATACTTGTCCTTGATCACACAGTTTTTCACAGTATTCTCCGAAATACGGCTGTGGGCATGAGCATCTTCTTCCCATTGATTGACTACGGTATCCGCCGTTTTGGCAAGCTGGTAGTCGACGACAGTGTTGATCGAGTTGTTGTTCTTCTGCGTCTGAAATGATGAATATCAGAAACACTAACATGAAAATGAATGAATTACCTGGACATTTGCATTGGACTCCATAACTGATGAACGTGGAATTATAAAGAGCAGCAGCTGAGAGCAGAAAGGTTCCCTGGAATAAAATGAGTTATTATGAACACTTTTGGAAAAGTCACTTTTTAGTTTTGAAAGAATCTCGTTCTTTTTGTTTATTTGTTTTACAATTAATTCTGATTCCATTTGATCGGTCAAAACCAAAAAATCTTATGATGTGAATTGAGTGTAACATTCTGTTTCAAAGTCACAAAGACCAATTCCGAAGATGAAAATCACAAATCATACCTGGAACACTCGACAATGATCGTCTTGTTCTGTTCCAATAAGTTTCTCATCGACTGCATAATCTGATGCTGTTTGTGTCCAATTGCTCACTAATTGGGGATTTTCTGCAATCGGATTTCCTCTTCGACAACATGTTATTTTATATGTTCTTGACAACCAAAGAGGTCCCAAGAAATCGATTCCATGTTGTGGTTTTGAAGGAGGCGTTCGTCTTGTTGGGAGGAGAAATTCTGCTGAAAATGTGAGATTTTAGAAGAAAGAATACAAATGGATGATCCCTATCAACTGCCAATTTATATTTTTATCCTTCAAATTCCCTCTCTTTTTCCTATTGATTTAGTGATTCTCACCGACTTGATCAGTCACATGTGAATAATATTGGCCGTTTTGAATTAAGGGTATTGAATAAAAGTCTGCGAAAAAATTGTGAATCTTTCTTTCTCTCTCTCTGCAAGAACTGGTCCTATTGTGCGAATCGCCCTCGGCTTGCCCTCTTTTGATTGCGTGTCTTCTATTTCTCGGGGGGCGCGCATCTCGCGTAATCGTTGCGCAACCATGATTCAGAAAAAGAAGCCGAATGAGATTAATATGGATTGAGTTTTTATTGAATTACTACAATAGACGAGAAACTTCCAATTCATGAATGAGATTCTATTCAAAACCCAGAATTTCTCTTCTCACTGTTTGGCTTTTGTTCGTTTTAAATACCGTTAACTGAGGATTACTGTACAATTCAAGTTTACATTGAGAACAAATTTAGGCTTACCACTGGTCGCATTTTCAGTTTCAATTGCCACCAAAAGAGTAAACGGAATCAAAGAATAAACGAAAAACGAGTTGATCATCGAGTCTCACATATGCACTAACGTCTTCTACCTCTTCGAATTGAAAACTAGCTGAAAGAATTTCGAAATCAGGAGATGACACACGATGACTTACTTTCAGACAAGGAAAAGTGCGAACAAGAAGAAAGAGAGAGGGGCCGGTGGAAAGGGGAAAGGGTGTCAGGCAAACAGTGCTAATAAGCGAAAGTGAACTAGATGATACAAGCTGTAATGAACGAGAGATAATGGGAGACGAAGAAACGCAGACAAGGAAGAATGGGCGCGGAAGAGATGAGAGAAAATGTGGTGTTGGGTTTCGAGAATGTACTTGTTTTGAGTTAGTTTGCATTAGGTACGACAGAATGTACAGTTGCCGTGGAAAATGGAATGATCATCTAGCTTTTAGTTAATGGAATGAATAGAAATGACTGGTATTCAAGAAACAATGCATTCCTTCGATACACTTTCCAAGTCTATGATGCACACGTTCACAGAAAAAATCTTTGAAAACGAATGGTTTTATTTGAAAATTTCTAAAAATTGTACAACACAAATCAAAGAAATGAGTCAGTCATCGCAACAATGCAGTACTTCCAAATGCTACTTTCTAATCAATTTTCAACAATGCATTTTCGAGTCTTTTACAAAAATTCTCTTCGGTAGTATTGTTTGTTGTTATTATTGGACCAAAAATAGAAAAGGGGGCAAATCAAAAAGTAAAATAAAAATACAATCTCTTTGGAAATTTCATCAGGAAAGTTTACGAAGAACTTTCAATGTTCGGAGAGAACAGTTCACTGTAATACAGGTTTCGGTGATATGTCAGTGAAAAGAACGAAAAAAACACCTTGATGGTTTCACGAGGAAAGTAACATTGAACTGCGATCAATCAACTACCACATATCATCAATATCATGTAACTGTATGAGAGAAAAGAAAGGAAAAGTAAGTCTTGGATAAGTGTAATAAATGAGAGAGATAATTTGACAAATGTGATAATTATATTTGGAAATGACCATAATATCAATAGAAAAAACAGAGACGATTGGGCAAATAGAGATAAAGAGACGGAGATGAAAAAAGAAGAAAGGACAACGAGTTCTGATGACGAAGGAATAGAAGAAGAAGAAGAAGAAGATGAAGCACGAAAAGGCGATTTGAAAAGCATCATAGACGAGGGTTTAGCAAGGGGGCATCGCACCGATGGTTTCGGTTTATTATCGGATTTGGTCAACACCATCGGTCTCGGTCATTTTTTGTATTTAGAAAAGGGCGCTCCACCGGAACGCATTGACACCGGAATATCAAGATACTTTTTTTGTAGAGGAACCCTTTAAAAAGAGTAGGTTAAGGTCATCAGATATATAAGAAAAGGAGTTTTTGTTCGAATTTTAAAATGCGGCAAATTTGAAAACATGAAAAGATTTAGAGCAATGAGAAAAGAAAAACAAATCAAGAAGACAAAAAAGAATTGTAATGTTTATGGAAAGAACAGTTTACGTTCTATGAATGTATTCTGAATGAGGAGAATAGTTTTAGAATTCCAATGACCTCAGTGTTCTTTTTTAATAAAAGGAGAGGAACCGCTCGTAATACTGAATGAGAGACGTACTTGAAGGTATATATTAGGGCAGTACATTGGATATATTGAAAACAAATAATATTGGATTACATTGAGGACCAAACGAAGGTTCTTTCTTTTCAATTGGATACTTTTCCATATATGAAATGAGCATTGGAATCTCTTTCTCTCTTTCTCTTTTTTTGGGGAAGTTTTTTCTGGACCAAAGGACAAACTGGCGGAATTTTGAGAGAAAAAAGAAAAGTGGCCTCAAAAAAACCAGATGCTCATGCAATTCAAACATAAAAAAGAGTTTGGTGTAGGTGTTTGAAGAAAAACGGACAAGTTATGGCTTTTTGTTTCAAAAATGTGGGCCCAATTCTTGTTTGTTCTTCCAGGAAATGATGTGGAAAAATATGAAAAATGGGTTTTGAATATGAAATATGGATGAGAATTTCTCATTCTCCCCAAAAGAAGAATAGCTTGAGTTTTCGGTGGAATTTTATATTTCGAATAACATGCTCTTCTATTAGAATATTTGATTTCTATCTATTTGGTCTGTGTATTAATCTGATGATATCACTGAACCATATCACAAGAAACCATTAAATCTACCATATTTCTTCATATATGTTACACTGAAACAACGGAAACAATTCACTTTTTCTATTCTGAATGTCTCAAATGAAGGGAAAGGAAGTCATGGAAACAGTGAGGAAGTTGTCCGTCATCTAGACTCAGGGCACACTTATTCATGAGAACCAAAAGAATGAAAGAACGAAAGGGGCGAAAGAGTCTAGTCGATATCCTGATCGGGTGACCATACAGGGTTAGGCATCAGCGAACAGGAACAAGTCATCTCGAGATATATGATCTCGTTCGATGCCAAATCAGCCCATTGAGCTTTCTCTCTGGAGATTGGATTCTTTTGGCTGGCAAATTGAAATGAATAGCTCCTCTTGGAAGGGCGCGAGCCGCTGTTTGCACCTTTTGCGCGCATCTTGACGGGCTCCGCGTCGGGGCGGACTGATCGACATGTTCGTTTCCGAGTGGAGAGAATGAGGAAAAGGGTGCATGGAGAATGTTTCGGGAAGAAGCTGCTCATGGAAGAAAAGTGATAAGTGCTTGTGTAGTTGCACTCATCTTTTGGTTCCTTTTGCCATCATAGGTGGCAAATTGAGTAGAAAGAGATTTCAGATGAGGAAGTGAGAATATAACAAATGGGTTTCAGGAGAATAGGAAGAGAGAGAGAGAGAGAGAGAGAGAGAGAGAGAGAGAGAGAGAGAGAGAGAGAGAGAGACAGGCGGCGCCAGAATATAATTACATACATATGGCCAGAAAAAGGATGGAAGAAGAAAAATGTGTTCATGCTGGTTGAGAAATGAAGAGGACGAGGACACAAAAGATAAATAAACATAATTGTAGTACGAACACAACATGACAAATTGACTGGTGTACGACAACTGTGACAGAGAAAAGTAGATGCTCGCAATGTTGTAAATCATTTTACTTTTGGATTGGATTTCCTACTTTCCATTGAGACAGAGATGGCTTCTGTCTCCTGCTGGAAACAAAATGTAGGAAGGAATTAAATAAAACTCTATCAATTATAAAATATAGAGAGTAACATGAGAATTAAATAGGACTCTGATTCGTTTTCCAGTCCAGTCCGGATTCTTTAAGAACATTGAACTGCCAGTTATACAATACAGTAATTGATCCTAACGAACCGTTTTTTTCAAAATTTTTTTTTTCATTTTTTATAAATTGAAAACTGAGAAATGATATCCGGTTACAATTTGACACTTTTGTGCCATCGTGTTCTTTTCCTTGATACTCTTTCATCCGATTAGTACTGTGCAACAGTCGAGTCTTGCAACGGCGGCGCCCGTCAAACGGTGACGCAAAGCTAGACGGTAAACGAGATGCGTCTAGGTGCGCACACGCGGGAAAACGGACGGAAAAACCGAGTAAAGGCGACCCAGCAGCCGTTTTTTGTGTTTTGTTAGGTTGGCCGTGCGGACGGTTTTCATTTGCCTTTTCTTTTTTTTTCTTTTGATTCCTTCTAGTACTGCTACTGTCAATGTCAATTGTTTTGTAATAGAAAGAGAAGAAATGAGGAGAAAGATGAGGGACAGAAGGTTGAAGTTGATGAGGTGGAAGACTCTATGGGAATGGTTTAGGTCAATGCGCTCATGCCACCGAATTGGAAACGAAAAGTTTACAAAATGATTTTGAACACAAATTGCTAATGAAACGTGTCAGGAATGAAAGAAAACAGAGGGTGTTTTCTAAAATATGGAAGTCAGCTCAGATTTCAAGTTACTTCCGAATCCATCAACTGTTTGTGTAATAGAGAGATTTTAAAATTTTGAATAAAAATATCGACAACTCTTTTTTCTTAAATTGTTTTCGTCTTATGAAAGTTTCGATAGAAATTAAAAAACGGATTCATTATCACTGATAACACTGATCAGTCAAAATAAAAGAACAGAAAAAGTGCACAAAAACAAGATATGAACCGACAAAGAGAGGAAGAAAGAAGGCGCCGACAAACGAACGAAAAAAGAAAGTTCGTCACATTCGAACAGAAGCAAAAAGGTGATTAGACCTCATCGAAAACGGCTTTCCTTTTCTCGATCCATTAGCGGTCTTTTCCTTGTGAAATGAACAAAACGATGAGTATATGAATGTATATATAGATGATGATATAGGTTCGTTTCCTCTTGAACCCTGGGAATTCAAATACACTAGAACACCAAGTGATTTGCATAACGGCGAAGAGAAAGAGAGGATCAGAAAAAGAATTGAAAAGATTGAAAAACTATTGAGGGTATATAGCCTGTCTTTCACTGTTTTCCTTCTCTTTTCTACTGTGGTATTCGTATTTGGCAACGCAAATAGTAGTAGTGAAAGATCACACCAACTATGTACACACTCACACATGACTTTGAATTTATAAAAATTCTGGCTGAACGTCGATTCGATGGCTGATCTGAGAGAGAGAGAGAGAGAGAGAGAGAGAGAGAGAGAGAGAGAGAGAGAGAGAGAGAGAAGTGTAGAAACGAACTGTTTGACAAAAACAACATTACTTTCTGAGAAAGTAAAAGAAAAAGTAAAAGAAGGAATTGAATGGAGAAGTGAAATTACTTCTGTTCTTCATAGACGCATTGTGATTTCTGGATTGAATGAACGTTGTTTGTAGTATACAAAATGATTGAATTTATGAGTTATGAAAAGAAAAGATCAGAAAAGATATTCGGATCGTTTGTGCCGGAAAAATAATAATAGAATGAGTAAAAAGTAGGAACATTCGATATTGAACAATAATTTAATTTTTTAAAAACATAAATCCGTAGAGATAAAACAAGCTATTTTTGGATCCTCTATCAAAGTAAGTTTATTACTTTGATCTTTTGGAAATCAACTATTTTCCTTTTACTTTCATTGATTTTCAAAAGATAATCAGAAGGTTTTTAGAAGAAGACATCTGCATATAAATTAAAAATTACTTCAGTATTTCCATTACGTAGAAAAGGGACTGAAATCCAATCGAGAATCGTCTTGGTAATGTATTCGGTATTCAATTGAATTGAATAGTCTCTCGATGGAAAAAGTAAGTAAAAAAGGGAAATGAGTACATGATGCCATCGACGAACAACAGAGAAATATGGACGAGAATGGATAGAAAAAGAGGTATGCAGTAAACCTGTCGCTCACTTTCACTTACAATTGTGAAACAGAAAACAATCATCATCGACATCTGGTGGCTGTGTTTCTCTGCTTATCAATCTTCATCTTACACACATCCTCTTTTTTTACTTTCTGGTATTATTATGCAATATATTTTCAGATTTCTCGTATCATGAATTAGAAATTCTGGATTTTCTGAACGGCTAAATGAAAAGTAGTTGAGTTTAAAAGAATGGCATAAGAAACAGAATTAATAGTGAAGAAAAGAACCGAAAAAAAGTCATCGTTCGAAACCAGACGGATTACTGAAGAAAAAGGAATTCAAATAAGCGTAAATGGAAGGTCAAATGGCAAAAATTGAGGTGTAAAAGCTGCGAAAAGGTGACCTTCTCTATCGAGATTTTAGTTGGAGATAAGAGAAAAAAGAGAAGAAGCATCTAAGAATCACGGTCTCATCTCTTTCTACTTGTTATTTGAAACAATGGGCCACCACAGACTGAAAGGGGGTCTCTTGTGTTCAAAAAACTGGTTGAGATTCCTTTTTTCAACGTATGTTCTAGTTGGATGCAATTGTGACAGTTATGTAACCGTCGACCAAATTGTGAAATGAATCAGAGGGCAGGAAATGAAATGGAAAATGAGGAGGAACAAATTAAAGACAAATCATTGTTCCTCTTCTGTGGTTCACAGGTTTCATTCGAAATATGATCGTTTGGAAACGGTTTATGAATGGAACAGAAGTCGATTCAAATTTTAGAAGAAACTATTCCATTACAACCGTTCTCTTACCAAATTATCTGAAAACTTGGAATCTTTTTTCTCTGATTTCATAGATTGTGCTTCGACTCCTATTCTAACTTCACTCAAATCTACTCGTAGAAAAAAGTATCGTGAAAGCTTTTCTAGTCATAAGTTCATCTGTTTTCTTAACTTTAGTTATGAAAAATCTAAGAAAGAGAAAAAGAAATAAATCAGAAGAGCTTCTTCTTCTCTTCACAATATGTACTAGAAATTTTGAAGAAGTTCATAAGCAAAACTAATTCGAAAGACCCTGGTTAACATTGTCCCTGGAGTGCAAAGGAGCGAGAGGAGGAGACGAAGGAACCGCCCTCCCGCGTTGCATAAATTTCGCAGATTATGCCATTTCGAGTAGTTGACGAAGGGACAAGGAAGAAGCAGAAGAAGTCCGATGAACATGCAAGATAACAGAGGACATTAATTCGAGAGGAAGCTGTAGATAGTATCTATTGGTTGAGAAGAGGAAAGACTCTCGAAATGGCATTAGTCACACTTATTACATAATGGGAATGTGAATGAGAATTTTGGGTTGGTATCAGAAATCGTTTCGATTTCCGGAATGTTTCTATTAAACATGATGGATTGCCGAGAATGGGAAAAATAGAAAGAAGAAAAAGATTACGAGAATATGGGTGAAACAAGAAAAATGGAACGGAACAAAAACAGGAACTTGTCTGGTTGGTTTTGTTTCTGGAGCCGAAAAAATGACGCTTGCAGCAGTTATGTTTCTATATCAAAAATATCACAAGACAAAACAATTCTCACGATATGTGTTATTCATCTGAAGACGTTTCCTTCACTCTGAATTCTATAAAAAAAACGTTTTCATTTTTACTTTTTCCGTTTGTCATTTTTCGTTTTCTTCACATTAATCGGATTTACATTTGACCTTTTTGAAATCATGAGCTTCTTTGAAAGATGAAATTGAATGAATCTGTAGATATGCTTCTTTTTATTTTTCAAATTCAAGTATTGATTGTTTTTGCAGATATCCACTGTCAAAATTGAATGATTTTCTGAAGTTTTCCAACTCAAAGATCACAAATTTTTCGTTTTTAACTCTCATTTTTGCATATTTTTCAGGAAATTTTCAGTAAAAATATGACAAATCCGGTGCTTATTTCCAATCCTTCGTGTCCCATTTCCATCTTCACCTGTTTCTATTTCATCAAAATTATATCGCCTAAGGCCTATTTCTTATTCCATTTTCTCTTTTTTCTTCGGGCAGTTCTGTCAAGTTTTGGAAATTGGCTCTATGGAAAATCTTCTTCTTTTTGAGGTTAAGCACATTTCAAAGGTGTAAGGAAAACAAAAGAAAAAAAAGGTGTCGTTTTGAAATATTTATTGTTTCGGGCAAAGAAGAAAAAGATCTATTTTCATTTCTTTTCTAGGAAATCGAGTTTTAGGAATCATAATGACGAGTTAAATACTTGTAAATACTGAAATCGAGAAAGTTTCCATTTCTATCGTTTTCTTTAATTTTCTGAGACAATCGCAATTGAAGACTTCCACAATCCATCGAGATTTTTTTCTGCTCGCTTGAAATTCTTTTCAATGTGGGGGCCAAAAAAGAAATTCATCAGAATAAATAATTATGGTAATTGCCAGCCGTCGTCTTATTTTTCTTCTCCGCTTTCTCCATTCTTTTCAACTAATACTCCTTTAAACTTCAGCTTTCAATCCAACTGAAATCCAATCTTATTCCATTTTTGCGTCTTTTCTGTTTGTTTACCCATCAACACTTTCCAAAAAAATAACTTTCGATGTATTAAAGCAAACATAATTTAACGCTAATGTTCTTCAAATATTTCTGGTTTTTGAACAAAATAGTTCACACCTAATTCGATTTTAAACCGCGCATCTTAATGCAATTAGGGGCCTTACTACACACAAAAACGCTTTTTATTTGTTGTTATTTTCTTGTTTTTCATTTGAAGAGGGACTATAAAATGAACTCATTTTCTGTCTTTTTCAGCTCATTCACAAAATGTTCAAAGCGTCTCTCTTTTTCGTATTTTCCTCTTCCTACGTTTTTTCTGCTATTATTCCACTCCCAAGCCCTCCGAATCCGATTCCTGAACCACCGACGGTAAGAATCCTTTTCAATTTTCAAATATTCTTTCACATTTAGGTGGATGCTTCTCCATCTCTTACATCTGAAAAACGAGCACCTACAGCTCTAGAAGTCACGTCATCGGCACATCACCTGCCACGAAAAGAAACTGAACAAAAAGTGTCTAGAAATCGGGTCAGACTGCATTCTCACAACTCAAAAATTTCAAAATTATCACGAACTCGTGAAGTTGAAATTCTGAATGAGAAATGCAATGATGACAAATTACAACAAATAATGCAAGATGTATGTCTCTTCAAATTATTCCTTCAAAATCACTTAATTTCCAGGCTATGACACCCAGTTTAAGTACTTCAAAAATGGTGATTTCGGAACGTGCGACTCGTGATTTTGGTGCTAATTTCGATGTGATTTGTGCAAGAGGTCACTTCTCTTACTACGTGGAAACAACATCTTATTGTGAAGTAACTCTGTATGATATCACGTGTCTCGCATATCAACCAACTCCATTTTCTGATCCTGACACCAACTCAGGAGACAGTTTATCGGATATCGTCAATATCAAAAAGCAATTGATCAAAAATAGAAATGCCGAGGAAAAAGAAGAGGATGAGGCAAAACTAAACCGATAAAAACGTAGATCCTCTCAATCCATAACTGGTCATTTTCATTACGAATCGAGTATTTTCCTATTCTGTCAGCCGTTTCTTTGACGATAAATAAACAAATTAGCAACTTTGTCACTCTTATGTTACATATACAGACATATCCCACAAACCGGCGTCGCGCGTAGGCATGATAACGATAAAACTGGTAATTTCGTAACCAGTCGGTTTAGAGAAGGGTATATCAAGTGGAATGTTGGCATAGTTATCGAGATATCAACATGACGAGGAGTTGGCTTCTTTTTGCCGTCCTCTTGGCCTCGGCACAGGCATCACCACCGATGTGTCATTGTCCGAATGGACAAGTTGGTAGTAAGTTTTTTTTTGCTTTATCATGAGAAAATGAAATTATTACCTTACTTATTCTTAAACATACATTTTGGATTTAAGTGCAATGCCCATCCCCAATCAACTTCAATTGTCCTCCACAAGCTCCTTGTCCTGCTGCACCACCATGTAATATGTTCGGAGGTCTCCCAACTCTTCCAACAATAGCTCCACAACCTTTCCAGGTTTGTTGTAATTATATTGATGATTCTAAATCAAATGTATTCCAGACTCTTGCTCCTTTCACTTTGGCACCACTACCAGGATCTCCTCCTGGAGTCACCGGACCTCCTCTTCTACCTCCAGCAGTATCTCCACCAACCAATGGACAGGAGACGCTTGTTGGAATCAACAATCCAGTTCAACCACCACCACCCGTTCAATATCCAAACCAAGGGCCGCAATACGTAGAAGCTCCACCTCCACCTCCACCACCACCTCCACCGCCGCCGCCGCCACCGCAACAGCAAGTCCAGATTCCAGTTCAAGATGCTACGACTCTTCGACCATCTACACTTCCAAGTGAAACGTATGTAACTACTTGAGGGAGAATACATCATTTTTATTTAAGATATGTGGAACTCGAGAATCCAGAAGCTGTTATCAATGAAAATGCTGCAGAGCCAGTTCAGAAGAATCCAGAAGAAGCAAGAAATAATCAAGAAAAAGTTGCCGATGATCCTCCTCCACCAGTTCTGCAAAACAAAGTTGAGAGAGTATTCGAATCAGAACCAAACAGTCAGTTAATTCTATTATTAATAAGATGTTAAATATATCTTTCAGATGGATACCGCCAACCAGTCCGTCGTCAAGCTCCTCCACTCAGTGAGAAGTGTAATGATGATCGTCTCCGTCGAATCATTGAACAAAACGTTGATGATAATCCATCAACTTCAAAGAGAAAGATTCAGAAGGCAGCAGCTGAAGAAATCGGTGGACTCTTTGATGTGATCTGCTCAGCACATGATTTCTCATACCTTGCAAACACTCAATTGTTCTGTGAATCTGGAAATGATGACGTCACTTGTTTCGCTTTTCTTCACTCGCTCATTCAATAATCTTCATTTATTTAAGTTATTTTTCCTTTTATTTGTGTGCAATAAATCGCGAATTTCATAGGCTTTATTCTTATAAGTAATAAATAAGAAGTCATTTATTCATTAGAGATCACTTTTGTTTTTTATAATCACATTTTTGTTTTTCAGTTTAAAAACAAGTTGAGCAAGTGTACGTAGGCACTCTCAGAATAAGAATCAGTCGGTTGTAGTGCAGCTTCTAACAAGTTCTTTTGCAGTTAACTTGGCTACATTCTTTCGACACAAACTATGTCTTTCGTTCAGAGCATTTCGATCAATTGTGATGTCAGTTGATCGAATGATTTCTTGACAATCGGCAAGCATTTCAGATCTTTTTGAATTCCAAAGGAACACTTGCAAAACGTTGTCATCCAAGTGATCACTGTCCTTCATTTCAGCGCTTTCGGCGCTTTTCCAAGACACTCGCATGTTACTTTCTCTGTAAACAAGATGAATTTGAAAGCAAGCGAAGGGGAGAAAACAAGTACCTTCTCGGAATATTTGTCTGATGTATCAAAACGCCTTCGGCTGATGGAAAATTTATCACCAAATGGAAGTTGTTGTCCACAATGCTTAACTGAAAATTATAGAGATAAGCTATGGCTTTGTGGATAAATAAACGAACGTCTTCTGGCTGAGGACCGAGTTGTGATGTCAATGCCATCACTTCCCAAGGATTACTTTGAGGAAGTGCATATAGATGTCTGGCTGTTTCACTGTCAGGTTCCAGACCAAATCCAAGAAAGAATATTTCATTGTGATCCTTATAATAACCACGAATGAAAATTAATCCAAGATAAGAAGTGGGAATGACACTTTTGATCACCTGAAAAGTATTTGTATTTCATTTAACTCCAAGAAATAATTCCTACTTGAATACAGAAAGACTCCAATCCTGGAAAGATATCTCTCGTCTGATTAGCCGATAAGTATTCTAATGCATATGGTTGTTGATTTTGAATGCATTCCAATACGGAACGATGCGTTTCGATAGCCGAGATACATCCTGAGAAAGAATTTATATTGTATTTTTGAGAATAAAGTCTCACCAAGAATTCCATCGGAAGAAGAACAAACAGCATTGAATTCGTGGCCATCATCCACGTATTCTTGAACAACGTAATGCTCATTTCGATGAACACTCGAGTTTCTCTGAAAATGAAAAATTGGGAAAAATAGACATAGGATGACTCACTCTGAACCAATTTTTGAACTCATTTTCATTTCTGATAAACCCAACTGAATGAGCACAATGATGACGCAATGGTCGAACGACTGCGGGGAATCCTCCAATCTAAAAACATCTATTGTTTCTAAAAGAATTTTTTTTTTCTCTATTCTACCTGATTCCGAACAGCTTCTGCCCATGACTCAGGTTGAGGTGTTCCAGATAAAGAACATTGTCTCAAGCTGATCGCCGCTAATCCGTTTCTCATTGTAATTGCTTCTTCTGCATGAATAAAATGTAGAAGCTGTTCCGGTTTGAATCCTTCCACTTCCATGTCTCGACGGATTTGTGCAATTGGACGTTGTAAAGATCGTTCGAGAACCACTAATTTTGGGTTTTTTGTCGAATAAATTGAACAAAGTTCACGAACTTTATGCATCAAAAGACAGTGGTCGTGGTCTCGAATTGGTGGTTCCACTTGATAGTAGACATCGACACTTTAATTTTAAGAATTTGGAGAAGAATAGTTTGAAAGATTTATGGCGAACAAATTCAATTTCATTTTTCGAATTGCCGAAACTCATTTTTAAGAATAGAATAAATGAACTCACTTTGTTTCGTCGACAAGCATTCTCGGAGGTGCCACGACGACTATTTTAACATCATCTCTCCGTTTCCATCGATATAAACTTAGTCGATATTTCCATAAAACAATGATAATGACTTGTTCAGGAGGAACCGTCGATGACATGACGCTCAACTGAGCAAGCTCTCTGAAAGTAAAGTGAGTTTTCGGAAGGAAAAAGAGGGCAAAATGCGTCCGACGTCTTTAATTAACGAAATAAAAAGCAATAGAAATGAGAGAAACGGACGGGAAGGAAAGACGATGAGTCTCGATTATTTTTTGCATTGCAAAACGAAAAACGTACGTTTTTCCGTCGTCCTCTTTTTACATGAATTATAAATAGTAAAAACGGAAACAAGAAGATGTTTTCAGGAGAAAAAAAAAGAAATGAGCAAGCAGGTGTGAGCATGCTCTCATCTGACTTTATTTGGTTTTCTTGTTTCTTAAGGACACGACACTTTCAATTTTAGATGGAATAAATGAAACAAAACACAAAAAGGAAAAAGAAGGAAAAAAAGAGAAAAGAGACTCTGGTTAATTGAGTATTAACAAGGCAGAATGAGGGAGAGGAAAGAAAAGAAAAGGAGGTCTGTTTTGAAGAGAAACAAGTAGTAAAATGAGGAAAAAGTCAGGAAAACAGCGCTTATCATTCTCTTTTTTCAATTTGTATGTTTTGCAGGTGTTTAGGGGTCTCTTGGTAAGAAATACTTTTGCTTGTTTAGCGACGAAAATGATTCCGAGAAATAGAATAACCTCATACTAAATTCATCAGACACATTAATTCTGCGTTTTCTGGCAGAAAAAACTCGTCATTTTCTTCGTGAAAATAGCGTAAAAATCGAATGGAGTCTTAGTGTTTTGTAGTTCGTTTTCATCCCGATCAGAAGAGCGAGATTATATGATTGAGTGAATTTCGACAATGAAAAATGAATTATATTCAGAAATTTTATTCCGTTTCTCACACTTTTTTATTGTGAAACTCTCATGAAAACAATATATGAAGGTCGAATTCGATGGAATTGACCTTATATTAAGAGATTTCATTCTTCGTTTTCAGAAGTATAACAATAAACTTCAGTTTGATATCAGCCAACAATCTTCTCTTCATTACAAGCGATTTTGGAAAATCGTTAGGGTTTCGAAAAAAATAAACTGGATGTGTCTCGTTGTCTGCGAAGAAAGAGATGGAATAAGTCTTCTAAATATAAATAAATCCTTCTGGGATTTGTCCTTTTTTGTTTTCGAATAGAGATATCGTAATAGCGAGAGCTTGAGTTATAAAAGCTGATAAGAAGACTACTGAGAAGGTTTTTTAAGAAAACAAATTTTGACGAGAACACAAAAAGAATAAGAAGTTGAAAGGGAATGAAAAAGAGAGTAGGCGTTGGGGGGGGGGGGGAGAAAATAAGCAAAATGAGACGAGATGGACGTGTGGACGACAAATAATGAAATGGTCTCCGGAGGGATAACTATAGGATTGAGAACGAGCATTCAGTTGGAATAACACTATTTCATTACATAATGACTTGTTGGAAACCGGATTATTAGATTAACTCCAAACACGAACTGATGTAAGTCAACCGAAATCCGACTGACTTGGAAAGAAGAGAGAGAGAGAGAGAGAGAGAGAGAGAGAGAGAGAGAGAGAGAGAGAGAGAGAGAGCTCAAGGGACTCGTTAGGAATAATGGGATCAAGAATTTGAGAAGAAGAGGAAGACGTGCAGTGTCTGGAAGAAGGGTTGACTGACATTGAAAAGATTTGATTTGGATAAAATGACATGAAGTCAAACAGAAATTCATTTCATTGTATTGCAAGTCAACGTTTTCTTGATTGAATTAGAAATCTGAAGTTCTGATCTTAATCGAGAAATATTTGCAGAGATACAGTTTCATGAGTTTATAAGTTGATTCTCCATACTTCAGAAGACATAAAAATCTGAAACAGCCGTAAAATCTTCATGAAGTTCCCACAAAAACACTTTTCAACATAAACTTTTCTTGAAAACCAAAACAAAAGAGTACAAAAGTTCTTCAACTTTTTTGACAAACGAATACACATAGCAGTTTGTCAAAATATTTGGATTCCATCTCTTTTTCTTCTCTCTTTTCATCCGTATTTCCTCTTCTCGGAGCAACGAAAAAGAGAACGAAGAAGAGAAGACAATTGAAATTTTGGAGCGTGTATGTCACTTTCTGTGCTCCCGCCACTCACCCATTTTTCGTTCGAAAACGGATTGGGGCCCACTAAAACGAGAAATAAACTCAAAAAGATATAGAAAGAAAACGGAGACTGGAGGGATACAGAGATGAGTCAGTTTTGTGAAACCGGGAAAGTGCAATAAACAAGAAACTGAGTGAAATATTTGGAAGAAAAGGGAAACGGAAAAAAATATAGATGGCTTCTGAAGGGACAGCCATCGAATACAAATGATGGGTGGATATTGAGTATTTATGGGAAAGCGGGGAGAAGAGTTACGAAACGAATGCATGTCAACTCGGGCAACCGGAACTCTTTTTGATGAATGATGAAGTAGAAATCGGATGAGAGAGAGAGAGAGAGAGAGAGAGAGAGAGAGAGAGAGAGAGAAAGTATAAAAGGGTTATTAGTTCCAAATAAGAAGAACGTCAGCAATCATCATCATTTAGTGATTGAAACGGAAAAACTATTCAACACTTCATGGACTCGAAAACTAGTGTATTTCCATTAATTCTTGATAATCAGTATAAATAAAACTCAAATCTGCTCACTCATTGGATCTAACTTTCTTCTTGAACCTAAAATCAGATTAAAAGTAAACATTTGGAACTGAATTTGGTCATTCATGTTCATCCGCTACTTAATTACAATTATTGTATACCATATAATATCCTTACAGGCTATTATTTTTATTTTTTGCTATTATTCTGATCAAGCTGATCGTGTTCGAAACGTCGTTATGCCGCTCGAAATATGATTATAATGAAATAAAAAACAGAAAGAAACGAGGAAGAAAAATGGGATTGGTTCGTTCAACTCTGTTCATAGTCATGCAAAACTCTTCTCCAGCATTTGTCAATTCGAAGTTGAAAAGGCTCTAATTGGCCGAGAAAAAGTTCCATGAAACGTTTCGTAAAATGATTTCTTTTCTCGAAAAATATTTCAAAAATTTAGTAGAGAAACAAAATGGGAATATTTCAAAACATAATGAGATCTGCGTGAAACATTTCTATGATTGTATTCATCAATCATGAGTCAACGTATTCGTTAAGTCAGAGGCGGTGAACTGATTAGGCAGCAGGAACTGATTATTCAGTTACTTCGTCAATTATACCGCCCAGACAACGTGGTTTAGATCTCTAGATTTGACGTTGTCCAGTATTTTTATGTTAATCTTTGTGCTTGACGTTCAAAGAAACTTCTCTCCAGAGATTTAATGTTTGCCTCCAATGATCAATAAAATCAGTTCTCATCAATATATTCTGTGTTTTCTTTTCTTTCGCAGAAACGCTTATTCATTGTCTAGAAACGTGTTCCGAGTCAGAATTGAATGATATTTGCAAACTTAATCTAGACACGAACATTCGAGCACTTTTTTCTGAGAATCTAATCAATTGATTTCGTTTTCAGTCATTTTTTGTTCTTATTTCTCTAAAACCCTTCAAACCCTTCGATTTCAAATATGGCGTTTTCATGTTTCTGGTGATTTGATCTTTCTTATTCTGTAGAACTTGAGAGGCAGTGACACTCATAAATCTTGTTTTCACGTGTTCCCTAGAACTTCGAAAACGTATACTCCCAATATTTGAACGCCTCTCTAACCTTGAATTGTTTCTGTAATTAGTGATCGCTTGCTCATTTTATGTATATAAATGTACCCGGCTCAAAAAGAATTGGAGCAAACCCAAAAAAAGTTTTGCAGGCTATTTCAAGATGTTTCACTTGAAAGGTTTAAGGGTTCCAACTACGAGAACAAATAATAATATGATTTCGAACGTTTTGAGTTTTCTCTTTTTCATTCTTGGACATGGGATATCGGTGTCTTTGCAAAACACATTCATTATAATAAACCGTATTTCTTCTTGTTCATCGTTGATAAACTTTCTTTGCACGAGCTTTGATTTTCTCAAAAACTAAACTACAAGATGTTTTTCTGAGAAGTTCATTCATATAACAACGATGAACTTATTTGCAGATGACCGACTTTGCCTCTTCATCATTCTTTGTACTTCCTGATCAAGCTTCTGTCTGTTTTGTCAACACATCAAGAAGGATGGATTCAGTAAATCGAATTATCATTGGATCAACTATTTTATCATTTTCACTTATTTCAATCATTCTGAATGTTACTGTCATTGTTGCACTCTTCCACAGTTGGAATTCATTCCGGAGACAGCCATTTACTCAATTCGTTCTGAGTATGATATCAGCGGGAACTTTGTATACAAGTGTCAATTTCTTCGTTTCCATTCCATGTTCATTCAACTATTGTCAGTATTTACAGTGAGTTTGCTTTTAGAAATCAAGAAGAACTTCATTGTTTTTATTACAGAAATGACACTCTTTTAGTGATATTATCAACACCAAATACACTTAGTTTCATCGCTTATCTTCTTGCCAATTTTGGATTTTCAATTTATCGATCTTGTATTGTTTTTGATTTGTTCAGAACTCATTTGAAAGCTGTTCAAATGGTACATAAGAAACTTTTAATTCTGAAATTGAATATTTCATTCTACAGATCACTCTATATCTTCCTTGGATATTGTCAATCTACACTGTTATCGACACAACTTCCAGAGGATGCATTAAAAGATTCAATCGATGGTCAATCGGATATACCTATAACTGTTCAAGTTGCAATGTTTGGTGTAAGTTTTATCTTGTTTCCCTTCATTAAACTCTTTTCTAATTTCTCAGTTGGGATCAGTTTCATTGATATCAATTTCTATGCTGGTCAAGTTCTTCCGATTCTGATGTGTTTTATGTATGGAGTCATGATCGCCGATATTTATTGGAAAAAGTCTCAAAACAATGGGAAATCAAAAAAATTCAGCGCATTCGATATAAAACTGGCGTTTCAATATCTTCTCGTGTGCTCTGTTCAATATCTTGCTTCTTTCTTATTTTATATTGTTCCAAAAGTCGGAAATGGAAGTGTATTGGCAATCATTTCAATGAATATCATTGGTTTGTATCACATGACATTTCTATTTTCATTCGTATATTCTCAGGTGTCATAGACATGGGTCTTAATCCTCTCATTCTTCTTATTTTCAATTCAAAAGTTCGTTTTTCCACTGCAGCTCTCTTCCAATTTGTTCCGTGTGTTCGACCCAATCAACGAAAATTGACTACCGTCACAATAGTTCTGAGAAAAAGCACGTATTAGCATTTTTGTTGTTACTTCAAATGTATCTGTTACCGGTTTCAATTACATTTCGTTGTCTTCCAAGAAATTATGATTTCAAATAGAAAATATTCCAGCAATTAACTAATAAAACACTTTAGAGAACAGTCAGTAATAGAAGATTTTCAGAGAAGCAGGTGACAAGTTGTTACTGACGTTTGAAAACAAAGGTTGACACGTCAGAATTAGAAAACAAACCTTGCAACGAATGACTTTTTTAAATAAGAAAGAACATCGTAATCCAGAGAAATATTTCACATTTGAAATTTGTAAGGAAAAATTATAAATCTAAGGTTAGACTCGTTTCGAATTTTATGGTTATGTGGCAACAAAATGAAAAGAAAATGAGTTATTTCATTCAGATTCATTCAATTCATCTCACTTGATTAACCCTTTCCAAAGCGAGAGAGAGAGAGAGAGAGAGAGAGAGAGAATGACTCTTCGGATAGGTTTCCATTTGGAAAAGAAGCCATTGTGGACGGAAATGACGTCTTCTCAATCCATTTTTCCTCTCCTTTTCTCATAATACTTCACTAAAATTTCCCATTTTTTGTTCCAATTTTTCCCAAAACAGCAAGATTCCATTCTCTCAATTTCTTATTTATTTTCCTGATTTCTTTCTCTTTTTCTTAATAACTTTTTCCCCACGAGACGGGATTTCTGTCAACAAATTTCGTGGAAAAATACTCAATACAAATTTGTTTTTGTTCAATTTTCAGAATTGATTTTCTCCCAATTCAGAAAAAATGAAATATCGATGTCATCCCGGATTCAATACGAAATTAGAACTTCTGAAGTATGGAATTCAGTTTATTTATTTCATCGTTGGTTTATTTTTTCAAGTAACGGTAATCAAAGTTTTGAGTAGAAAATGGACAGTTTACTCGAAATTTCCTTTCTTGAAACTGTATTATGTAGATTCTATTTTGGTATGTTTTTAACATCATGTTCCATTCGAATCTATGAATTCAGAGTATTTTGATTATCATAATGGATGTCTTTCTCATCAGAATATTCGCTTACATCCCAATGTTGTGTCCATGGGCTCTAAAACAGTTTGATGAACCTGCTCAATCCATTTCTTTATTGTTTATTGAACAATATTTGAAAATTGTAAAATGTCTTATTTTCTGTTTCATGATGGTTAACAGAGCAAACGGTGTTATCTGTCCGATGTCATTTGCGACGGTCTGTTAGACTATCATCCCTCAGTTCCTCAGGATTTGAATTACAGATCCACAGATGTGTTATTCCTCATGTTATTATGTTTTCCTTACTATCACCTTTCATTGGAGTTTGGACTGTATTTCTGTCTGACAGCCAATTTGTTCCCTTTCAAGGCGGATTTATTCATGAAAGCAAAATGAACTTTCATTGGGTAAGTATCTTTTTTTCGGATGATTTCAGTACTTTGTTGTTAGGATCCATTCTTTTAACCACATTATTTTGGGGAACAAAATGAAAAGAAAGTTTTGGTTTTACAGATATCACTGTCAAAGTTCTCGACTATCATATACTTCATCACTATCATTACTGTATGCATTTGTTCTTTAATCTCCATGATCTGCATGTCACGAATTCGCCCAGAGAACAAATATACAGAGCAATCACTGACAGCTTCTGCTATTTTTATGAGTATACTCTATGTTTTCGCTCTTTCAATTGATATTTTCTCATTTTATTCACATCATTCTTCATTGGAAATGTTCGAATTCTGGAGAGCTCTCAGTTTATTTTCATTTGATTTACTTGTTGTTTGGTGAGTCTTTTGAAAGATCAATTTAATTTTTATTCTTTCAGTCCTCCTGTTGTTATGTTATGCTTGAATGTACGACTTCGAGTAGACGCCTTTTCTCGAGATGTTGACAACGTTTCGAGTTCTCCAAAATGAAAAATCTCATATTGAATCAAATATTAAATCAATGATTAAAACTCTTTTCATGCATAAAGTAAACAATTCTAAAGTCTTAAAGTTCGAGCATATAAATAGACTGAAGATTTTGAAACGGACCAATTTATCAATATACGTTTGATACATTTAAATGCGACGATTAAGTACAATACGTGAAGATATAAATGAGCAAATATTAAATACTGTTTTCACCAAAGTAATCTCAACCACTGTCTATGCATATCTGGAAACAGAAAACTAGTTTTTATTGTGCTCATTTGTTCTCATTTTTTCAATATCCTTGCATGGCGTAATTTTACCTGAACAATATATAAATGCGCGCGCGTTTTCATGAAACGAAACGAAGTGTTGTTGTTTTATATTTAAGTGAAGGCTCGGAAGCTTTTCTTTTTGACTTGTTCGAACTTTTTCAAGCTGTAAATTTTATTTTCAGATAAAAGAGATGTCTTCAACGAAGAAAAGAAATCCGTTACATTTAACATTTTGTAACTCAAAAGTGGCAGCGAGCGAAATTAACATGTCCAACGTATTGAATTACTTCTGCAATCCGGAGAATCCATTCTATGACTTGAATTCAGTCAATTACCTTATCAAAGCTCATAACATAAAAACTCTCCCAGAGAAAGATCTCCTTCGAGGAATGGCTGGAATTCAATACATTCTCTGGTATTCTCGAGGAACTTTTCATGTTATTATGAAACTCAAACGGAACAGAACAGGAGAAGGTAATTTCACTTTAATCATTTTAATGCTTGTTTAAAAGTCTAATTTTTTGTATTTTCAGTCAATCCTCTTTCCTACTATTATGTCATCGACGGAGTTATACAGCAGGCTCCAGACATGTTCAGCATCATTCAATCTCGATTACTCGGTTCTCTCGAACCACTTCGAAACGCCTTTGGTGAGCTTTGCAATTGCTCTAGATTTACCATTGCTCAAGGATATTTTTGGGAGTTCAAGAACAAGAAAGATAAGAAGAAAGTTGTCAAAGTCAGTTGACTGGCATCTAGATGCGATCGCTCGAGAGCTCACTGATATTATTTAATTTGTAGAAAGAAGAGAAGCATGAAAGCGACGAAGTTCAGGAACAAAGAAGCACGCCGTTTCAGAAGATCAACACACAAACGATTTTTCGTCAACTGGTCAAAGAAATGCCCGTAGATGACGCTCTTGAACGAGCAATTGAAGATGAGAGATGCATTGCTGGAGAGACCAAGTCGGTTGAGCCAGAATTCAAAAAACCGAAAAACCCTACGAGAACTCACAACGTTCCAAGAAGCAATGTACACTAGTCAAAGCACCTGTTCAGAAGTCGTCATCAAAGAAGAACGAATTAATTGAATATAAAAGATGTATTTCATTTTATTATCTGTAAAATAACCATAAAGTAAGGTTTCCTCTTTCTTAAGTTGTTAAGTTGAAATATTAGTTAGAATAACTGACTTTACAGCCTAAAGGTTGCAGCCTCAAACTCTTGAATTTCGTTTCAATTGAAACGACATCCGACGGCCGTCGACGGCAACAAGCGCGCGGTACCTGCACTAAACAACATGACCTACGACACTCCGACGTACAAACACCCGAATTCGATTTTTTTGTGCCGTCGTTTTGGCCTAGTCTTCGGGTTTTCAAACAAAAAACTAACGCTTTTTTGCAAAACTTTGTAGTTTTCGTTCAGTTTTACGATTTTTGATCATTTTGAAAATGGCTGATAAGAAGGTAGGTTGGCGAGGGCCCGCCATTATATATTAACGATATCAAACATGTTTCTCTCTCAATATCTTTATCGATAATCTTGAATTTTCAGGATTACGCAGCAATTGCAGAACTCGAAAAACAAATTGCAGAAAACGCAACAAATTTTCAAAAATGGAAGAATGCAAACGCGTAAGTTAAAGAAGTTTACCGGTAATTCCCTCGTTGTGCACGCAAAAAATTGAACAAACGCGTGAATCTTTTTGGAGGAATTTAAAAGGAACAGTAGGACTAGCATGGCCGCCATCACTCGTTACTCTCGTTCCGCGAGTTGAGTTATTCGAAGGCTACTCGTAGGTAGAAGGCCGTATGCGAACTCCTGGCGCCTCATACTAAACCTCAGCGATACGGTAGATGGCCGTATGCGAACCGAGGCGGGAGACTTGACCGCGTGTAGCGAATCGCTCACCAGTACGGAAAAGGTTTGGAGCGATACGGTAGAAGGCCGTATGCGAACTCCTGGCGCCTCCTACTAAACCCACAGCGATACGGTAGAAAGCCGTATGCGAACCGGGGCGGCTGCTTTAAGCCAAGCCAGTAGGGGAGGGAGCGAACTCACAGCACCAAACGTACAAATCCACAGCGACACGGTAGAAGGCCGTATGCGAACCGGGGCGGGAGACTTGACCGCGTATAGCGAATCGCTCACCAGTACGGAAAAGGTTTGGAGCGATACGGTAGAAGGCCGTATGCGAACTCCTGGCGCCTCCTACTAAACCCACAGCGATACGGTAGAAAGCCGTATGCGAACCGGGGCGGCTGCTTTAAGCCAAGCCAGTAGGGGAGGGAGCGAACTCACAGCACCAAACGTACAAACCCACAGCGACACGGTAGAAGGCCGTATGCGAACCGAGGCGGGAGACTTGACCGCGTGTAGCGAATCGCTCACCAGTACGGAAAAGTTTGGAGCGATACGGTCGAAGGCCGTATGCGAACTCCTGGCGCCTCCTACTAAACCCACAGCGATACGGTAGAAAGCCGTATGCGAACCGGGGCGGCTGCTTTAAGCCAAGCCAGTAGGGGAAGGAGCGAACTCACAGCGCCAAACGTACAAACCCACAGCGACACGGTAGAAGGCCGTATGCGAACCGGGGCGGGAGACTTGACCGCGTATAGCGAATCGCTCACCAGTACGGAAAAGGTTTGGAGCGATACGGTAGAAGGCCGTATGCGAACTCCTGGCGCCTCCTACTAAACCCACAGCGATACGGTAGAAAGCCGTATGCGAACCAGGGCGGCTGCTTTAAGCCAAGCCAGTAGGGGAGGGAGCGAACTCACAGCGCCAAACGTACAAATCCACAGCGACACGGTAGATGGCCGTATGCGAACCGAGGCGGGAGACTTGACCGCGTATAGCGAATCGCTCACCAGTACGGAAAAGGTTTGGAGCGATACGGTAGAAGGCCGTATGCGAACTCCTGGCGCCTCCTACTAAACCCACAGCGATACGGTAGAAAGCCGTATGCGAACCGGGGCGGCTGCTTTAAGCCAAGCCAGTAGGGGAGGGAGCGAACTCACAGCACCAAACGTACAAATCCACAGCGACACGGTAGAAGGCCGTATGCGAACCGGGGCGGGAGACTTGACCGCGTATAGCGAATCGCTCACCAGTACGGAAAAGGTTTGGAGCGATACGGTAGAAGGCCGTATGCGAACTCCTGGCGCCTCCTACTAAACCCACAGCGATACGGTAGAAAGCCGTATGCGAACCGGGGCGGCTGCTTCAAGCGAAGCCAGTAGGGGAGGGAGCGAACTCACAGCGCCAAACGTACAAACCCACAGCGACACGGTAGAAGGCCGTATGCGAACCGGGGCGGGAGACTTGACCGCGTATAGCGAATCGCTCACCAGTACGGAAAAGGTTTGGAGCGATACGGTAGAAGGCCGTATGCGAACTCCTGGCGCCTCCTACTAAACCCACAGCGATACGGTAGAAAGCCGTATGCGAACCGGGGCGGCTGCTTTAAGCCAAGCCAGTAGGGGAGGGAGCGAACTCACAGCGCCAAACGTACAAACCCACAGCGACACGGTAGAAGGCCGTATGCGAACCGGGGCGGGAGACTTGACCGCGTAAAGCGAATCGCTCACCAGTACGTTGAATGAATGAGCAGTTTGCTCTACTTATATACCTCTACTTAGTGGGCGGAGCTGAACAGAACACCTGCTCATCATATACTAGTTATATCTGTTAATGGGAATCTTTTTATGTTACAATTTGTGACATTTAACCCTTTATCTGTTCGTTTATTAACAAGAGGTGGAGATTGCGGGTGTGTCATAAAAGAAGTGAATGTGGAGTTTCCTTCGTCCGGTATTCCTTTTGAATCGGTTGCCCAGATAGATAGATCGTTATCTAATTATAGGTGAGATATTCAAAAAATATGAAGTAATTCGATTAGGCTCCGCGAGCTGAAATGATTCATATAAAATTCGAATAATTTCAGAATTAGCGGTACACCCCCCCCCCCTCCTCTCTCTCTCTAAATCAAAACAAGACTTTTGTATAAAATTTGGTTTTAGAATGCAAAGAGGATCGAAAGAATACAACGAAGGAGTCACAAGATTCACTGATTGGGATAGAGATCTCCGAGCGAGATTGGCAGCTCATCAAGGAATAAATGTTGAATCAGGGCCCAAAAGTATTGATGCCGTTCTTGATGAACTTCTCGACAAAGTCGATTTAACTGGATTTGCACAAGCCATTCATATTGCTAACTCCATGGATCCAACTTTCTATCAAAGCTTAGTTCAAGGATTCCAGAACTATAAAAGTAACATTTACTATTATATGACAGAAAGAATTGAAATGTTACAGTGAACCCTCCGAAACCAGTGTTTCAAATGCCCAGGTCCCAATACTATCCAGGATTCGGTATGCTTTATCGTGAGATTTTTTCATCAAACCTTCAATTTTAGCTTCGAGTCCATACGGATACGCAGCACCACAAATTGCAGTCAGTCTTTCTTCCTACAAACCTGCTCCAGTCCAACTCATCAAAACTCAGAGAGTTTCACCTACTCGCGATTATCAGAAAAAAACAGGAGCCCCGTTCCGCGACTTCAGTGTTTAATTTTAAAATTCTTTCAATTCTTTGCTCATGAAATCCAATTTGAATTGTTTCGTCGTTACAATTATCAATCAAAAATCTCAAACAAATAAATACTTATCGTTCTCCACCTGTTTATATCTAACTTGTCATTAAACTGGTTTTCGTTATCTCTTTATTACAAAAAAGAATCACGTTCAACACGTGGTTAGCAGAAGTAAAATGGGAGACATTTCACAACAAGCGTGCGGCAGCATTGCAAAAAACGGGCGCGCTCTTTGCAAACCAGCGCCCGTCTGACCACACCCATGTTTCCAGTTGCTACTTTTGTGCTCACATTTTTAATTTACGTTTAATTTAAGCTTAACAACATAGAAAATGCAGTAAGCTAATTTTCAAAAATTTATACAATTTTCAGGGTAACCAAAAATGATCGGACGCCGAGCAGTATCAGTTCACCGGTTTCTCTCGAGAGCCGCAAAGCAAGTGAGTGTTATCGTTCTCTTCCCATTTTTAACAATATCTTCAGAGCATAAGCGCTGCTTCTACTGTTCAACCAAGTCTCCATAGTAAGAGTTGATTATTCCGACTGCTCTCAATCTTTCAAATTTACAGCTAAATCGAACTTGTTGGAGCCACTCGTTCAAAATGTTAGAATTACTTCAACTGCTAACTTTCACATGAGTGCCATCAGATGTAAGAACATTCTTTGTTTCAAAAATATATGTCGCGTTTTCAGTGAACGACGTTATCACTGTGGATGGTCCAGCCTTTGCCGAATCTATTTCCGAAGGAGACATCAGATGGCTCAAGCAAAAAGGAGATCATGTCAATGAAGACGAACTTGTCGCAGAAATCGAAACTGACAAAACATCCGTTGAAGTGCCAGCACCACAGGCTGGAACCATTGTCGAGTTGCTTGTCGAAGATGGAGCTAAAGTCACTGCCAAGCAGAAGCTCTACAAACTTCAACCAGGAGCAGGAGGAGGTTCCGCTGTATGTTTTTTAAATTGAAATTCAATCATATCAAGAACTGTTTTCAGCCTGCTAAGAAAGAATCCAAGCCTGCTGCTGCTTCCCCACCAGCAGCCAGTGCTCCATCTACCCCAGCTCCATCATCTCCCCCATCAGCTCCGTCTCCACCAAAATCTTCTGCTGGAGAAATTCCAAAGTCTCCACCTCCAGTTGCTCGTCCACCATCTGCTCCATCATCTTCAACTCCAGTTGGTGCAGTTCCAGTCACTCGCGTCGTTGTTCCAAAAGGTGTTGATCCATCTCACGCAATCACAGGAGCACGTGATGAGGTCCGTGTAAAGGCAAACAGAATGCGCATGCGCATTGCTCAAAGACTGAAGGATGCTCAGAATACATATGCTATGCTGACAACGTTTAATGAGATTGATATGAGGTTAAATTGTCTTTTCTCTCAAGTAATAATTGATAATGATTTACAGCAGCCTTATCGAGATGAGAAAAACTTATCAGAAGGAATTCGTTGCTAAGCACGGTGTAAAGCTCGGAATGATGTCTCCATTCGTTCGTGCTGCTGCTTATGCTCTTCAAGAATCTCCAGTTGTCAACGCTGTTCTCGATGAAAATGAGATTGTTTACCGCCATTTCGTCGATATCTCCGTTGCTGTAGCTACTCCAAAAGGACTCGTTGTTCCAGTTTTGAGAAACGTTGAAAGCATGAACTACGCTCAAATCGAGTTGGAGCTTGCTAACCTTGGAGTAAAGGCCCGTGAAGGAAAGCTGGCTGTTGAGGATATGGAAGGAGGAACATTCACCATCTCCAATGGTGGAGTCTTCGGATCAATGTTCGGAACCCCAATTATCAACCCACCACAGAGTGCGATTCTCGGAATGCACGGAGTTTTCGATCGAGTTGTTCCAGTTAACGGAAAGGTATCTTTATGGGCATATAAATTTTGGGAAGTTCAAAAACACAAACAAATTCCGAATCAGATTACTGATACTTTTATCGAGCAAAAAACACCAAAAACAAAGAAAAACACAAAATGCATTGAAATTTACCTTTTCAGCCAGAGATTCGACCAATCATGCAAATCGCTTTGACCTACGACCACAGACTGATCGATGGAAGAGAGGCTGTTACCTTCCTCAAGAAGATTAAGACAGCTGTTGAAGACCCGAGAGTCATGTTCATGAACCTCTAAATTTTTGAATAATCTTTTCTCTTCTCTTTCTCGGTTTATGTTCTGCCGCTTCCGTACAGTCTGTTTTTCATCATTTGGAAAATTAAATTTTAAATAGTAATCAACCATTAAATTAGGTACGATGTATCGTAACTAGCCTAATATTCACTATTCTGTTCGACTGTTTTTCCTTATTGAGCGATATGATTTTGTATCATCTTCATCTTAATAAAAAATTAAAAAAGAATTCATTCTGTGAATTGCCAGATACACAACTACAGATCATTAGGTTGATAGAAATACTTTAAAAGCCTTTTAAAGTACATCATCGTGATGTCAAACTGTGATCAATGAAATTTGATAAGAAAAATGGGAACGGTTTTCAGACACTGCAAGCCATCGGAAACGGCAGAAAAGATGGTGAGAATATTCTCATATGGACTCTGAAATCGAATCATTATTACAGAAGCGTCCAGGCGAATTCACTCCACAAACAACACCATCGAAAATAGCCACGTGGACTGTGGACGAACGACCGACACCCGACAGAAAACGAGGCCCATCTATGAATCTGAAAGCAAGTCCAACGAAACAAGTACAAAAAAGAGGGTATTGTTCCAAATATCTATATGTCACTATATCATGAAACAGTTTCAGATTATACTCGAAAGATTTCATCAAAACATATGTCTTCTTCGATTTAGAGTGCACTGGGCTAATTAAAAACGATGACACTCGAGTTTTAAACAATCGGCTTTTCGATAAAACTGATGAACATCACAATCTTCTAAATCAATTATGCATTGAAAGTCAGTTCGATTTCTCTCACTGACCTACCAAAATTAAGTGTTTTCAGCTCGAAAAGATGAATTGCCGTACATCACTGAAATGAGTTTCATGGCTATATCAAGCGAAACTTTTGATGATTTGAAAACGGAAAGACTGGAAAACATAAAATGGAACGAGAATAATCCAGAGTCGGAAAGAATGCTGGCAAAGTATATACCTACGAATACTCACACAAGACAAATCAATCCAGTTATGATGACAGATTCAGAATGGGCTTCTTACGAAAGATTTCGTTTAGCAAACAAGAAAGGTTTACCTGATAAACAGATAAGATTTATCAGCCTCTTATAGATTTTCAGGAGTTTTGGTTCATTCGAAAAGAGAGTGCCAAAGAAATAATTCATTCAAAGAAGAGTGGCCAGGAGTCATTCAGTTTTTCAATTCCCTTCAAAAACCAGCTCTCCTAAGTGAGTTTTATCAATTTGGAATTTCTTATTATCTATTCTCAGTCGGTCACAATGCTCTCAAATACGATTTACGTGTAATCTATGGAGAATTGAGCAGAAACAATTTGTTGGAAGACTATGGAATTCCTCCCGATGTTTTCTTCATGGATAGTTACTGGATGGCCAGAAAAATCGAAGATACGATTGTAAAAGAACTCGTAACAGTATGCAAGTATATAAAGTTCCCGAAAAGTTCGTTTTCATCCTATTTATAATCGAAAAAGAAATAAATTTTTAGTTTTAACTGCGCGACCGAAACAAGAAGAAGTGGACGATGATGTTATAATAGCCGATTCATTCAACGATCCTTCTACTGTTCCTGACTCCGCAAGACCAACAACATCAAATAATAAATTTGAAAGCGATCATCCAGCTAACATTCTCGATTGGGATAAATTCTCGATTGCTCTCCGAAAGCGGATTCAAAAAGATGGTTTCGTGAAACTTTCGGATGGCGGCTGGACATACAAACAAAACGATAACAAATTCAATCTTCCGATCTTGTTTGAGCAACTAGTTGGAGGGAAGTACAATGCTCATTATGCTCAACAAGATACTGAAGCTCTAATGCACGTTTGTCTGAGTTACGGAAATGATTTTACGCAGTACGCAAATGAGTCTGCAAGTGCTATTCCTTTTTAACTTTTACCGTTTATAATGTTTTCAATTCGCTTCCACGTTGTTGGCAGGTTTCCTTCACTTTGTATCTCACTTCAAATTTGTTACACAATATAATAAATATTACCAGTTGAATTATTTTAGTAATGTTCATATATTATTTCACAATGAAAATAGAAAACATTGAAGTTTTTTCCACTTGATCGACGTCAATAATCAAAAAAGTTTTCATATTATTTAGTAAGATCTTTTTGATCTTTTTCATTCACAAAATTCTATGTACGGTAGCAAACACACTGATGGTCCTGGCACGAACTTCTTCAGCGACTATTTTATTCTCTTGCGCGCGCGAAGCTCTGCGTGTATTCAACTGGCTCTCCAGGAACACCGTTCTCATTTGGTTCTATTCACTGTCTAAATCTTCAAAATGTCAGAGCCAAGACAAATGAAAACCATAGCGGATCTGAAGTTTCCTTCGGTAAGTTTCTCAACGATATCTTTTTCTTATTTGATGTTACAGAATGTATTTTCTCCATTAGCAACGTCTTCACCAAAACTAACAAAAATGCGAGCACCCATTCGCGATCAGTCGTGGACATCTTCATCAGATGAATCGAGCGGAAATGCCACAGCTCTTGCGATCACTGGTATCGACGAAACGCATTTGTAGTTTATTCTTTTAAAAATTTCGAATAAACTTTCATTTTTCAGAAATGTATCGAAAACAAGCAACATCAGCACATCATCTTCTTCTTCTGTGCGTACAGCATTGGAATACGTTGATCCTGAAATTTTCCATAATAAACAGTTTTGTGAAGTAATTACTCGAGAAGAACTTCATGAAGCCATCGCCGAATGTAAAATGGCAAGCGATAATTTTACGAAAGAACAGGCTGATATTTATGCAACTGTGGTATATTTTGATGAAACAATTCAGATTCACTTTGAATTTCTTGCAGGTAACTGAACGAGTTTTATGGACAGCGTGTCGAACATGGAGTGGAACGTTACCCGTTTCTACTAAAGCCAGTCTGAAACAGTACGTTCAGTATGCGTGTGAAGACTGGTATATGAGGTGAGTGAGAATATTTTCAATTTGAGGAAATCATAAAAAATGAATATTAGATACACTGGTCAACTCTGCGTCGACGAGCTCCAACATCTCAGCAACTTCAAAGGAATGTTTGATTGGCAATCAGTTGCTATTTACTGCTACGAAAAAGGAATGCCAACCAAAG
This sequence comes from Caenorhabditis tropicalis, assembly GCA_016735795.1. NCBI lineage: Eukaryota > Metazoa > Nematoda > Chromadorea > Rhabditida > Rhabditidae > Caenorhabditis > Caenorhabditis tropicalis. The sequence goes on along the minus strand of CM028618.1, from coordinate 8,921,865 downwards.
TTATTGATAGAGTTTTCGCAAAAAATCTTGTACGCCGTACAACTGGTGACTATTTGGATTGTATGGAAATGACATGGCTGTTATTCGCCATGATTGGCACTGACGAGATGCAGTCGATAGAATATTGGTTCCGTGTGCTTGATGTTCACTCGACTGGCGTTCTTTCTTTCGCAATTCTAGAACAATTCTACGAAGAAATCAGTAAGATTCTAGCTAAAGAAAATGTGATGTCGCTGCCGTATTCAAATGTGATTTCTCAATTCACCGATATTCTTGGTACTAACGAGTGGACATTGCGAGCCTTCAAGAACAATTCTCACCTTGTTCACAGAGTTGTTAACGGTTTCATCAACGCCATTCGCTTTTTAGATCAAGAAACTAATGAGAGTAAGCTGTTCAAAAACCTCTTCATGTTTAAAGATGATTAATACAGAAACCAATGGCGAGCGTATGGACGACGAGAGTTTTGGACAAGGGAACCGAACTCGATGGCAACGCTTGATCGACCACGAGTTTGACGCCCACTACCAGCAGAATCAATCACCAACTTCATCCCCTGAGTCTTCGAATCTCTCCGAATAATAAGCCTTTCAGGAAAAAAACTAATCCAATGTATTATCTTGTAAAATAATAAATCCCATCGTTTTTCTCTAGTCGCTTGACCCGATTCTCTTATTTCATTCCCTATCTCTTGCCCTTGTTGAATTTGATGAGCTTTCTTGTTTATAAATAAATTGTCGTGCGGGCTTACAGTGTGATACAAACAATGAAAAAGGTATAAACGTTACTGTAACAAAGTCTCGAGGAACCTCACTTGACACAGTCGATAACAGAGGAAAATGCTATAAAAAGTGTAATTACACGACTAAAAACCATGTCCATTGTCTCGAAAAAGTTGTAAAACCTGAAGATTTCAAACCATTTCGAATGTGATCTTTGATTGAAAATCTCTGAATTTTGTATCGTTTCTCATTTCTGCGCCTCACGGAAACTCTGTTCATTTCCCATATCACCTTCATGAAATGAACGAATTGAGGAGATAATTCGATTATGAGGAGTTTTCTTTCGGAATACAAATTCTTTTTTTTGCAGCCAAACAGTCCTTTTTGCCGTTGTACAATGGCAGTGACAAAGGCGTTCGCCATTGGTTGGGATAATGTTTCACTGATGCGTATGTCGTAACACTGTCGTCCCTCGCAAAATCGTTTACGCTGGCGCCATCAGCTTCTTCTTCTTTTTCTTCTTCTTTCTTCTGCAATCTTTCATTTTTGTGATGGCTAACATCTTCTTCGTTGTCTTATTTCTTTTTCTTTTCTATTGACATATTCTTGGTTGTCTGTTGCAAAGATGCCGAATGGCATCAGCCTGGAACCGGATGAGACAAGTTTAGGTGTGGAAAGTGCGTTTAGATGACCTGGAAAAGGGCAGTTGTGTGTATGTGGGTGGGTAGATGGACGTCTTCTGAATTACTCTTTCTTTTATTGTTTTGTCTCGTAAGGAGTCAAAAAGGAGAGAGAGAGAGAGAGAAAGAGAGAGAAGAACAAAATGGGTCTCGGAAAGAACACAAAGATACAATTCAAAAGTACCTTTTGTTCATTCTTCTGTATTGTTTTCAATTAAACCAGTCGGTCATCGTCATTCAATTCAAGGGGACCTTGTCACTCATTCCTCGGCTACTTCTCGTGATTATTTGTGTTGTTCGCGGAATGAAAACCAACCTATTCTATCACAAAACGTTTCTCTTTCGCCTGATTTGAGACGGTTTTCCAATTCGTCACTCAGTTTTTGACCAATCCAGAACGTTCAGCTAATGTGAATCATCTACGGTTAAATCTTTGTCAAATACCAAAAATCAGCACGACTTTATATATTCAGTGAAGTTCAACGAAAGTGGAGACTACACGTTCAAAAATTAGAAGAGGTCTTCTACAGTTTTTATTTCTTATATTCCACACTCTTCATTTATTAGAAACAGGAGGTGTCTGTAGTTTCTCATCGTGATCTCCGTTTGAAATGTCTTTCTTGACACTTATTGTATACAAATGTCATAAAACAATACGCATTACTTGTAGCTCATTCGTTTTTTTTTACTTCTTCTTCGTAGTCATTTCCTGCCATGATCTCACCTACTTTCACTCTTTCGCGGCTTGCCACAACGAATATTTTCTTGTTTTCTGTTTCCGAAGTGACAACCGTCTCTGTGACGTCTTCTCCGCTCCCTTTCACTATTACCGCACACCGCAATAGACCTCCGATTCATAGGTTCTCCGATGCAATCGTTTTCTTCTTATCTTTGAAATAAATTTTCGATATGGCTTATCAGATAATTTAATTGATATTTAGGATCAAGGATATCATTTTTTGTTCCAATGAAATCTTTTGCTGCTTGGATCAGAATCTTGATCATGGCCTTATGTAAATCTTGATTTCAAAGATTCCAATCACGTATTTCATTTGAAACACTCCGATTCTGCATGCTCATGTGCTCGATTTTCTAGAGAATCTAGATTTCATCCAGTTACTCGGTTTGAAGTTGACTGATTTTCCAACCAAAAGATCTAGATTTAATCCCTGAAATGATGATATTTCGGTGTATAAAACCAAGAAAACCGATGTAATTCAATTCAGGAAATAGAATAAAAATAATGAAATCAGTATGTTTTTAAACAAAATATTTATAATTGAAACATACACAGAACACATATTAGACACAATGTGTTTTGTAGTGTACATAAGAGAAATGAAACACTTCGCAGAGTTTATCTTGTCCCATTCCATTCACTTGATCACAAAAACGAACTTTATGCTTTTTGTGACCTAATGAGCTAAAACTGAGCAGAGAGCCCTCTTTTTGTGTCTCTTCTCCTCTGTATATGGCTTCAGAGCGTGACAATTCATGAAAAATGAAATCCCGAATGTGATCTCGAGTCACGAATTTTATGCCAATCTTTTGTTTTATATATTTCTTCGCTCTCAATTTCACCTTTTTCATCCTCCGATTTCCGATTCTACCGTATCCTTTGATGCTTTTTTCTCAATTCGTTTTCCATTTCTTGAATTGCTTATTTTTTCTTTTCCTCCTTCCCACATCCCTCCGAAAATGTATAGTTTGTTTTCAAAAAGTGCAAAAGATGAGGAGGAAGCCCCTAACAGACTCTTGCTGCTCATTAATTTTTGATAATCTACATTCTCTCAAAATTGGATTGTAGTCTAGGAATGAGAAGATTTAGTTTTCCTTCTTTGAAAAATCTTCGAGAAACCTAGACAATTTTATGATGTCTCTTGGTTTCTGAATTGCGAATTTAGGCAATATAAGTATTCGTAGACATATAAAATTTCAAATAACCAATCTATTTTCTATTAGAAAGAATTGCCAAACTTCACAATTTTACCTAAATAGTCTAAAATGATTTTTTCTACTGATTTTAAAGACCCAATTCATTTGAATATATTCTAGTAGATTTCCGAAATATTTTCTTAAGAAACTCCGCAAATGCTCAAGAATAGGCACGTGTTTTCATTGACATTAGCTCAAAGTAACCACTTTTCAACTGTATGAATTTGTGTATTGACATATGCTCCTCCCCGATGAGTCTACACAAATACACTAGTTCGTTCAGTGTTTCGAGGGGGGAATGCTGCCGTGTCAACACTCTTCATCTTTACGTCCCTTGCCATTCAACGACGATGATGATGACTAAAATCGTTTCGTACCCTCGTGGTCGGCTGCCAAAACGAAACTCCGCCTCATCCCTTTTTCACATCGGAAATTACTTTTTACCATAGAAACCACCGACGGACATATGATAGCTCTCTTTTCATTTCCTCTCTTTTCCTTTTTCATTCTTCCACTTTTCTCTTCTTCTTCCGATCGAATATTCATCGGTCAGTCACCATTAATTCTCCATCTGACAAGTACAATCTCGTGAAATTTCTCACATTGTTCTCCCTCAATTGTACCAGTATTCAGATCAGGTTTCTTTTCTTCTCACTTCTCTCTTCATCATGATAGGAGGCTATTTGATTACGTAGTTCCATTTCTTTGACTACATTACAATTTCTTTCCATTCTTTCTTGTAACAGGTCAATTTTCAGTATGGACAGTAAGAGTATAAGTCGATGGTTTGAGTACGAATCAGGTCATGCATGGTGTGAAAGTGCCTACAAATATCAGACGCTACCGTATGTCGCAGAGTTTGCAAACACAGTAAGTTTACACTCCATTTAACAGGCTTTAGAAGTTCAAAGAGCAAATTTCACAAGTTTTTCTTCAATGAAACGATAATAAAAAAAGAAACAGAGTAAAATAAAATGTAAACGAACTTTTGAAATTGAATTTCAGTGCACAAATCTTCCGATAATTGTCCTTCCACTAGTCAATATAATGCTTCTTCGAAGATACCTTCAAGATGTAAACGGAGGTCTTGTATTCCCCCAATTATTATTAACTTTCAATGGATTAGCATCAACTTATTATCACGCAACACTCAATTTATTCGGTTAGTGTCATCTGATATTTTCTGCAAATTATTTCTTGTACTTTTACAGGGCAACTGGTTGATGAACTGTCTCTTGTATGGATTATTACAGTATTTCTTGTTGTTTATATTCCAGTTATGAAATGGTTTCCTGAAAAGTTTTCGAAGCGATTGTGAGTTGGAATAGGGATATTTGACTTCTTATTTTCTGAATATTTCAGAACTCTCGTTCGATGGATTGTTCTGATTGTGACTGCCGCTGTATCTGGACTCTGCTTCTTGGAACCAAATCTTAATGCAATTGCACTCATGCTTTTCTCAATTCCTGCTGCTGTTGTAATCAATTATGAAGGAAAACAGTAAGAATTGAATAGACAGTTCCCATTCTAATCACTTCATTCCCTTCACAGGTCTGGAATCCCAGACATCGAGTCATTCCCAAAAAGAATTCTCACTCTTTGGGGAGTTGCGTTTTCGTTCTGGTTTGCTGATCGACTTCTCTGTGATTTCTGGCTTTATCTCGGTACGTCTGATCAACGTTTGTGATAATAATACGGATTTGACGAGAAGAAATCGAAATTTGTTATACTTTGAAATATTTTTCCAGGAACTCCGTATCTTCATGCTCTTTTCCATTTACTCGCCGGTCTTGCTGGATATACAATCTTCATAATGTTCTCGATGATTGATATCGAAAGCAGAACTAAAACTCATAGATATACTGCTGCAGTTCGTTATTTCCCGGATAAAAATGGATCGATCTTTTCATTTCCATATATTTCTCTCAAAGAACGTTCTCAGTAAGTGTCATGCCAAGTGCCAGTGCCATGTATATGTTATGTGTTCGTCCGTTCTTTATCGTTTCGTTTCGTTCTGTGCAATATGTGTAAATGTCTCTGGTCCGTGTGTATAAAGTGTTTTTGTGTTTTTCTATTCATATTTTGCATCTGATTCTATTTCAGTAAAGTGGATGTGCCAGTTTTCGATTCAAATGGAAACACAAAAACGATTTCAGATGAAATTTCAACATGACACTCATCTTCTTAATAGCCATAAATTTACTCGAAATTGTTTTTTTCTCTGTTTTAAAAAGCTCGCTCAGCTTTAACTGAATCATTTAATATCTGTTTCAATCAGTTGTCTGTCTATAGAATGTTTCTTTTTTGACTATGTTTTCTCTCTATCAAATTGCCATAAATATATACTTTTCAGCCATTATTCTTAATTATACAGATCAAAATATGAAAAGCATAGCAATTGAGAACAAAAAAGATTGTGAGAATCAATTAAATCATGTTTCCTCCTATTCCATTCGATTCTCTTCTCTCTCAAGAACTGGTCCTTTCTGTGATTCCTCTTCAACATAATCCTTCATTTTCTATTTCATTCGTCTTCGTTTCGAACCGTCATGCCATGTCCATGTGGTTTGTTCTTTTTTCTTTTTATAGAAACGTTTTTTTGATTAAGAACACAGACATCTCATCTAGCTTTATTTTAGTTTCCAAATATTCCAATGCATTTGTGAAACTTACTGGCACTTCTGCCGTTTTATAAGGACCACACCTAATTTAATTTTGTCTTTTTATTGCCAGCCTTTGAAGAAAAAGAGATTTAAATTGAGAATGTCTGATGACCATAAACATCAAAATAGAACCAGGAACACAGTTTCCTTCAACAATAAAAGTACCGTGTTCAACTTCATTTATGTTCATTTCAGCTTGCAAAAATTGCTCATGCGGAGCCAATTGTAAATGTACAACCGATAAATGTTGTTGTGAAGAAGAGAAGAAGTCTTGCTGTGGAGGAAAAACTGAAAAATCTGAAGAGAAGAAGTGAAATGCAGAATGAACCTTTGGACCTTCCCACCCTACTAATTTCTGATCTACAATAACTATTTCCTTATCTCCTCACTCTTCAAATAAAAACATTATTTTACCTATTCAATATGGAACTAAACACGTGGTGAATGTTGTGCTAAAAACGTCACGATCAGTAGAACGTGGTCAATAACTGATAAAATCAGAAACTAGAGTTGTGATTAAGTGAAAAACTCAGCAATACTCTAGTTCAGAACGTTCTAAAAACAAACAAAAGCAATCGAAAGGATTAAGAAATAGACGCCTGAGTGTATGAAAGAAAGAGAGAGCTCAGAATCAACGAGCACCGCTTGTTATTGTTTTTTGGCCTCTCAAAATCTTATGATTTCCCTTTGTACATTCTGACAGACCACCCCTTTTTATCAAAAATTGATGAGGGTAAACAACGAGAGAAAATAGAATAAAAAGGCATCCGACACTAAGAAAAATAGCTCAGTTCGGCTGAAACAAACGATAATCATGGGTTGTAAATGTAGTAAGTTAACTTTTTATCTTTCATTTGTCATAGTATATTCTTATTGGATTTCAATAAAAAAGTATCCCATACTAATAGTTTTTATTAGCAACTGAAATAAGATATTAGGATAAACACTATTGTTCTAGACATTATTCTTATTTTTTGTTTTCAGACTGCAAAAACAAGAACTGCAAATGCGGAGACAAATGTGAATGCTCTGGAGACAAATGCTGTGAGAAGTACTGTTGTGAAGAAGCAAGTGAGAAGAAATGTTGTCCAGCTGGATGCAAAGGAGACTGTAAATGTGCCAACTGTCATTGTGCAGAACAAAAACAATGCGGAGACAAGACCCATTCTCATCAAGGAACTGCTGCTGCACACTAATCACTGTGATTATTTTTCCACACATCCTACTAACAATTGAAAATGACATCCTACTAAATTTTACCTCTTTTCAAACATCATTAATATTCAATAAACAATCAATCTTTTGCCATTTTTCAATGTTCTTAGCTCTCAACTCTAAAAGTTTTCTCAATTACAAAAATGAAAAACACGATACTGGTAGCTCACACAAAAATTCTGAAAGATCTCGTCGTTCATTGATGCATTTTCTTCCGCATTACAAACTTTCCTCGATATATATAACATGAGCAGCATTAGAATCAACATAGTTTACTTTCTTTTACTGCAGATCCAAATTAATTTCTTTTCAAGACTCTTCGACTGCAGGTGTCCAAAACAAAAACGGATGGAATCTTGTCTCTCAACATCCAATTATCCATTTGTGTTCATGGTCGGATAATCGTTTGTAACGCGAACATTCGAAATAAAAGTCTGTCGAGACTATAAACCCTGGGAAAATCAAACAACAATCGAAAAGTGAATCACTTTTAAAAATCATGCATTGTTGAACTGAATGCAGAAAAAATCAAAATAAAACGACCATCAAACAATTTTTAAAAGTTGATATGAATACAGAAAAGAAGAATCAAACAAACCAAAAAATCAGAAAACAGTGGAAAAACAAAGAAAAGTATTTGTATAAATGGAACAAACAGATTAGTGTTTCTAACGATTCACTGGTCACTCTTTTCCCAAACAGTTCATCATTTTTTTGACCTTTTCGTTCCAGAGGAATAACTTTTCTTCTGATTTATAATCCCAGTTCGCCGAACTTTATGATCTATGACGCCGTGATTTTTTCGCGAAACAGATATCTGTTAATTCGGACGAAGACTTGTTCTTTGCAAGTTATAATGTCATCAAAAATACTAATAAAGAGAGAAAGAAAAAAGAGGAGAAGGAGGTGGAGACAATGAATTGTAGGTCGAGACTGAATGATCTGTTTCTTCTGACTTGAAATCTTTTTTTATTTTATTTTTCTGTCCTCTGGTAGTTTCTATAATTTCTAATTCAAGTTGAAAATTGAAATCTCGACTTCTCATTATTTGTTCGAATGAGAGAAGAACTCTTGAATATATTCTTTCAGTCAAGAGAACCTTTCGTCATAATGTAGACATGGAAAAAAACGAAAACATCAGTTTTTGACTCCAAAATATTCATTTCGCGTTTTCTGATTTAAGAAGATGAAGTTTTTCTGTCGAAGCCATCCGACTAACAGTTCGAAGATAGTGAAACCTCAATCATTGATTCTCCTTCTCATTGAAACTGATCAGTATCCAGAATGCAAAGAACGGTTAGAAGTAACATATAGATCTTATTGAACTATGCCTCTATTCATCATTTCTGTTTTTCCATGTTTAGTCTCCATCTGTTCTTTTTCTCTCTTCATTCCTATTTTTGTGACTCATCTTTTATAAGTCCCACCCACTTTTCCATATAATTCAAAATGATTCCGATGAGTTTTTGCCTACATATAAACGGTGTTATCCATTCATTCAATACCAAATATTCAGGGCAGCAATGAGCTTTCTCTCAAACAAGTATCGAGTTCTCGTTGTTCTCGTTGGTTTTCTGTGCCTTGTATCTGTTTGTTCCAACTATGTTGTCATGAATTTCACATTTATTTGTATGAAAAATGATATGAGTTTTACGAGATCTGATCGTGGAAATGAGGTAATGGAAACCCGAACTTTAAATCCATGAAATCTGTGAATTGTAGACCTCTCCAGTCAGTTTGTTCGATTATACTCCAAATGAGAAAAAATATATAATGTGGGCAGTGGCTGCCGGAACAATTATTGGCACTTTTCCCGTTAATTACGTGTTTGTCCGGTTTGGAGGAAGGTAAATCATTTTGAAACAACTTTTAAAAATCAACTTTTTTCCCCTGTTTGGAGAAAAAAAAATTAATTTTAAAACAGCGAGGGGATACATTCAGAAAAGAGAAGTATTTTTGTAAGATATTTTATTCAGATGGACATTTTTCATCGCCGGAATGGTCTCAGTTGTCGCTACAATTTTGATCCCCTTGGCCGCGCAGACCTCTTTCTATTCACTTCTTCTCGCACGTTTCTGTCAGGTTTGTGTTGTTTCTTCAGATTTCATTGACTTTTATTTGATTGGTTATATCATTCGTAACCTCAATTTCTTTCAGGGTCTTGCATTTGCAGCTGATTTTGCCGCAATAGGATTGCTGACAGTTAGATGGGCGCCATTGTCTGAAACTGCAATCTTTTTGGGTGCTCTCACTTCATTCACCAATTTCTCCTCCGTGTTGACAAATGCTGTTTCTGGAGCGGTAAGCCAAAAGTTCTTGTTTTAAGTGTTTTCATTCTCTTTTAGATCTGTGAAGGATTTGGATGGCGTACTGCCTTCTATGCACATGCTGCTCTTGGTCTAGTCTTCTTCCTTCTATGGGCATTGGTCTACAATGACAATCCACAGAAATCCAGTCGAGTATCTCCAGTTGAACTTCGAAAAATACAAAAGAATAAATCTGAGCAACATCTGGATACTAAGAATGTGGAAGTTCCATACAAAGTAAGTTAGTTTGTCCGGTTCGAAGAGGTTATCAGCATCTTTTTCTATTATGAAACACAAACTTTTATTTTATCAAATCATCTTTTTTCCAGAAACTTCTCACATCACCAGTAGTTCTTTGTGTCTGGTTGAATGCATTCGCTGAAATGTCAATCATTGTGTTCTTACATACCTACGCACCAATATTTTTCAATCGAATTCTAAAGTTCAGTGTCGCCGAAACCGGATTTCTTCTTGCCCTTTCAGTCTTTTTCCCACTTCCATTGAAACTGGTTGGTGGAATTATCAGTGACAAAGCAAAGTAAGTTGTATTGAGATTTATGATCACTCAATCAATTGATTTCAGATGTTTCTCCGAACGTGCCAAGATGCTTTTCTTCAATACTATTTCTGTTGGACTTGTCGGTGTTTTGATTGGTCTTCTCAGCTTCATTCCACAATCCTACCATTATGTTTCCGTTGTTCTTTTCTCAATTATCTTCTCTTGTTTATCTCTGAACTGTGCTGGATTCTACAAGTGTGCGACTCTTCATACCAGGTATCCATATTCTTTCACTTCCAATCATAGAAAGTTCAATTTCAGACAATTCGCCCATGTCGTCATTTCAACAATTCAATGGATGAAATCAGTTGCATTGATCACAGGCCCTGCTCTTGTTGCAGCAATTGTGAAGAATGAAGAAAGTGTTATTCAATGGAGAATTGTATTGTGTATTCTTGGAGGAGTCATGGTTACGGTATGTTCTGTGAATCAAGTATCTAATATTGAACTTCATTTATCCAGGCAAACACATTTGCTCTCTGTGTCTTCACTGATAAACCAGCCGAATATACAATGGCTCATGCCAATGAAAAGTCAATCAAGTATGAAGCTACACCTGAAAAAGAAGATGCTTGAATAATTTATCAAACTTCTTCTTAATTTTCATTATCTAGTCATTATATGACTTCTTCTTCTCATAATTTCCGATATCAGAGTCATTTCCTCAGACTCTCAAATCATCTTCTCTGCACTTGTATTCCAATTGATTACGAGTATTCACTGCCGTTCATTTACTCTTTTTTTTCTACATATGACGCCTGTTTTCGATTCAATAAAGTTTTTGAAAATGCATTCCCTTCATTTTGTTTGAAACATCTGAAAGATTATTCACTCTTATTCTGATGTTCACCAACTAATTCTGAACATCCCCTGACTTTTTCGTCAGTTGACGCCGTTCCTCTCTTCCCGATGAACGCATTATTCGGTTCGAGCACATCGTTTTCTCTTGAGGCATAAACGTGTGTCCATCTGCCCATTCGGCCACTAAAACATCTGCTTTTCGACTCGGTCTTCTTTTTCGTCTCTCTTTTCACCATACCATGACATTTGCATGTCTTATTCCTCTTTCATTCCTCTTCCTCCTCTTTTATTTATCCTCTTGGACACTGCATCACAAACTGTCACTTTCTTTCGAAATGCGGCAAGCACAGGAAGTACAACTCGTAAAAACTAAACGTTTTGAGGAAAATAAATGAACAAACGAGAATCTATGGGTTAATTAGTTTGAGCTATTTTAGGAATTTAGAAGCGAACATATGAAAAGAGATAAGTAAGTTGAAGAGAAGAACAAAAAGGAAACCAACTGATAAAGAACAGGAAAATTTATATATTGTCTACATTGATTAACAAATATCCAATGAATACATCATACAGATTCCTATTGATTTCTCAGTCACTTTCAGATTCTCTAGAAAATACAAACCCCCTGTGAGTGTGCAATTCTACAGTTTCCGGAAGTTATCTCAATTTTCATTCGACCTAATTCTGCTCGGTCAATCCATTCATCGTCTAAATATGAACACCTGTCTCTCTTCATGAATGTGTATCAGTCTCGTGTGTTTGACCCATAACATGACCACTTATCTCTCCCACTTAATTACCTCACCATAATACCAATGCACGCAGGCACCAATGGGTGTAATTACACAAGGGGGCATTCAGTTTCGCGCACTGTTCCCAAGAGCAGGTGGCTTCCAATGACCCAGTCACACTTATCCTTTCCAGCTGTTTTCCTTCCGTTTTCATTTGGTTCGTCTTCTCTTTTTCTCTTCAAAATCCCTTTAGATTCATTTCATGGATTTAGCTGACAGCTCAGTCAATGACAGATGCCAAAGAAAAAGGAAAGTGTACGCGGGGCACTGTCGTTTAATCCGCCCGACTAATTGGTTGAGTATATCGAACACTTTCAGTACTTCATTCAAAACAATAATTCGATTTCGGATTATGAAATTCGTGTATTTCTGAACAATGACCCATTAGCAAATACTTTGAAGTTGACCATCGACAAACAGATTCTTATGAAATTCGAAAGTAACAGGATTATGCAGTAGTGAATATTTTGAAAACTTCTAATTCAGATCATCTATCGATGTGGCACTCTGAGGGGAATCCCTTCACTTATCTGTCGTCAAGATTGAAATTCGACAAAACGTGTGTTCCCTTGTAATAATATAAAATTCTGTCAACAGAAGGTATTGATGGTTACCGGACAGGTTGAGGCGTGTAACAATATTATAAGCTAGAACATGTCACCCATATATCTCGGTCCCAATTTAGTCATCTATTATTCATTGTTTGTCTCTCCCCGGGTACGTATGGCTCTATATGTGTGGCAGCAGGTCCGAAGCTCTTCAATGCACAAACACACCTCTCTTCTCTTCCGGAGGATTTTTGATTGACACTTCATTTCGGTGCTTTCTGTGCTCTCAAATGCATTTAAAATCAAAATCGTTGCAGTTTGTTGTTTACGTCTTCTTCCTCTTCTTGACACTCCAAAGCTACCTTATCGTTTTGAGTCTGATCTCCCCCCATGGGGCTTACAGTAATTAAATGGGATTGACCCGGACAGGAATCGAGCAACTGCATCTGCTTCTTTTCAATCTAACCTACACTTTTCGAACGACTAATTGGCACGTTACCAATTCTCGAACAGGTGTCGATTTCGATGGGGAATAAGGATGGCACCTAAACCGTCGATTTGTTATTCCTGTGACGACAGACACTACGACAGATGCAAGTAGTACAGTATATGCAAATCGAAATGATACGGGTGTTTGCCAATGGGAACGTACAGATGGCCGGCCTGCTGCATGGGTATACGACATGCTGACTGATTGATTATCTCTTAGGTATTCATCAACATGCGACTAATTGGGCATAGAGTGAAAGCAGAAGGAAAAGGCAGCTGACAGACGGTACTTGTTCTATTCTTCGGAGTTTCAGAACATTAATTTCAATAGTGATGAATTACTATTTCTGTGTAGACCCTGTGCATGCTGGAAAATTCTAGCCTTCATAGGAATGAATATGATTACAGACTAAAAGGAAAAACTGCGAAACTTAAAAACGAATTTATTCCAAACAATTTGTCACAGTACTTGAATAAATCCCTCTCTTTTCTTAATTCAAGTGAGCACCCGTCAAAAAACCTATTCTTCAAAGTCACATTCTTCTCATATCGTCATGACGACAAATCGGAACACCGAACGCGCGCCTGGCACGGTCACAGTTGGTGTCATCGTCCCAATGGCGCCGAGTCGCTTCTAATGCACTCTTCACTTTTTAATTTATGCTCTTCTTGGTCATCATAAGCACTTCCAAACACGGCGGCTCGTCCCAAGAGACACCAGGAGACACCTGCCCGACGACGTTGCCACCCAATACAGAAACGTGATTGACTTTCGGGAAAGAAGAGCAACAGAGTGCTACAAGTGGTAAACAATTTGGGCGATTGAAGAAGAGAGAACGAGGAGGTGACAATGAACGTCTTCTAATTGACGCCTTCACATTACGCGTGGAATTATACAAGTGTTCCGCAATACACATTGTTCTCTAATTAGCTGAATAGATATGGTACACCTGGTTTACAATTCTTGAGGTTTTGAGGGAACACAGATTACGGAGGAGAGAACTGAGGTTACGGTAGATGACATTCATGTGTACTGCTGAAGACAAAATCTGAATTTCGTAATATTCCTCTTTTACAAATAACAAAGAAAAAAGACACTGTGTGGTAGTTCTAAGCAGTCGAATAAAAATGATTCACTCGCTTCGAGAAGAATAGAATTTTGAGAATAACATGTATATATTCTATAAATAACACACATGGAACACTAAATCTTTCATTTTGTAGATTTTTCTGTCAATTGTTTCATTTTTTTCAATAATCTCATTTTTCCAAAGCACTTCCTCATTTATCGAAGACATTGTAATCGTTCGCATTTCATTTCAATTCAATGAAATTCCTGTTTTTGGAAGTCTTTGCTTTCCAGTAACATGTGACGTGGCATCCATCCATCAAATTGTAAAAATGAAAACAAAATCTCGACCCAATTTCTATGTTAATTGCTCGCTCCCTCTTCTATTCTTGTAAGGTGTCTTCGGGGCGGAGACTCGGGAGCAGCAGCTGCCAGCCCAGTGCCTTCCCTCCCATATAAAAGGAGGTTAGTGTGTACGTGCCACGGTCAATTGCGGCCAAGTGACGGTCAGAGTCAGTCACTCTTTTTTATTTTTCTCCTTTTGTAACTCAGCGCCTCTAATTTTTTGTTTTCCATCCGACTCTTTCACTCATATTATTCTTTTTAGAAGGCCATGGTGCCTATGAATGAATTTTGGGTCAAAGCAATATTATCATCAACGAATCCAAGTCCAGTGCCTTCAACTACATCTACAGTATCCAACGATGAGAATTTGGATAAACCGTTCGATCTTGACTGTTCTACACAGACTTCTTTCTCTGCATTGCCAATGTTCTGGAATCCGTCTCTAGTTTCTCAAATGCTTGCTCTCTATCAGATTCAACAACAACAGCTACAATTCAGTTCAAAGATAGCCACTCAAACTGTGAGTTATTTCTATATTTGTGTATTATTTCTTTTGAGTGGATGATAATCTGCTTTCCTAGGAACAATGTCGAAGGTAATTAAGACCTGAATCAAAAGAACAATGCTTTTGATAAACACGTCTAAGGAAGTTGTCAGCTCCGTAATATTCTAGTCCTTTTCAATTTTTCTTTTTTTTCGAACGCCTTCATTCGAACTTTTTTTCAGTTGTTTCCGGAACAAATCAATGTTCATGAGCCACAAATAGTGACTCCTTCAAGAAAACGTCCACTTGTACCAGAACCGAAGAAGACCAAAATCCGAAAACTGAACGAGGACACTGTCACAAACTCTCCAGTCAGCGGAATGTTTATTAAGGTAAGCCAATCCCACTGATCGGTTTCATCTAAGCTTTTTTGCTCCGCTGGAGCACCAATTTTCGGCACCGATTGTCTTAATTAGACGTGATTAGCATATGAGAGCTTTTTGAAAGAAGACAGAAGGGTGGAAAAGCGGTGCCGGCGCAGAAAAAAGAAAGAGCAAAAGCTTCAAGGGTTAATTACCACCCGCTGACTGGCGACCGTCTGCCACTTTTTGTCCTGCGGCATTCTGTGACAACCGTCTCATAGAGCGCTCCGTTGATTTATTGCGAATGTAATTGAGACGAGGAGTAAAGATAATATTGTTTTTATTACAGGAAGAGACAGATGTGAAACCAGTTGAGGAACTACAAAAAGAAGCTGATATGTTGGACGAAACTGCTGCATACGTTGAGGTTGGTTCATCAAATTCAGATCATGTTATGGCATTTGATGAAAACCTTCAGATGATTAGTAATAATGACATATTGTTTTCATTCCAGGTGACTGAAGAATCAAGACAAAAGATCGATGAGATTCCGAATGTCATTGGAGACTGTATCTGCCGGCTGTGCAGAGTGAAATACGAGGATGTGTTCAAGCTGGCACAACACAAATGTCCGAGAATTGCGCATGAGGAATACAAATGTCCCGATTGTGACAAGGTTTGTTTTTTGGATTATCTGCATATAAGAAGAGGGATGATTAGATAATTTGAGTTTTGAAACCGGTAATGTTCCTAGAACTATAGAACTTCGCCACCCTGTCATGTAAAAAATTTTAAACAAACGATTCGATGATCTATCCTTTCACCACCTGCCAAAATCCAGAATATCACTTACTGAGTCCTCTTGTATCGTCATACGAGTCCACAAACGTCTTAATCCAATCCACTTGACAAAACAGTAATCCTCTGTGCTCTTCGCGAGTCGGTTCCCTTGTTTGATTCTATTTATCGACACCCCCTGCTGAGAGACGGCTTCTTTCAATCCAACCAGCTGGCCCATGATTCTGAGCTTCCGTTCCCAAACAAACACAATTTGGTTTTTGCAGGTGTTCTCGTGTCCGGCCAATTTAGCTTCACATCGTCGTTGGCACAAGCCGCGTAATGAGATTGGAGCTTCCCCTCCTTCACAGTCTTCAACCGTCGTCTCCTGCTCCACCTGCTTCAACTCATTTCCCACTAAGAAGATGCTCAAATTGCACTCATCGACATGCCAAAGATCACCTCTTCAAGATCTTCTCTCAAGAGTCATTCCAACAATGTAATGCATCTACAACTCACAAAACGTCTCGTTCCAATACCCCGGTCAACCATTATCAGTTCTATCCCACGTATCTTTTCTCGAGTTGACCTCCTACTTCAAATATTCAATAATTTGGCTTTCCCATTGATCTCTCATTGTATATTCCCATTTGATCTTGTCACAGATCCCCCATTTGCTGAGTGAATTCTAGTCATGCCACAAGAGTCCCTTGCGTCATTTCGCAGTATTTCCTTTATTCAATAACCGCAGTTCATGCATTTCTTTCGTACTTCGTCTACATTCCAGAGCGTTGTTTTTCAAAAATTAAAGCTGAAAGTGATTCTAGTCAATTGTTCCACTTTTCTCTTAATCTTTCTCATTATTCCCACGTCTTATACAAAGAACTCCATTGTCATCCCCCCCCTCCTCTCTCTCTCTCTCTCTCTCTCTCTCTCTCTCTCATTTAATCCCTTCAGCCGTACGATGTGATCTCTAGTCTTGGTGGTTTCTCTGTAAACTGTACCGTTCCTTCATTCATTTTATTCATTCTGTCCTCTTTATTTTAATACAAACTGATAATAAACATCAAGTTATTCAATTTTTTCTTCCAAATACATTCTCCTGGAAACATTTGTTTTTCTTCCTGATCTCTTCCAGAAATTTCCATCTTCCTCCACAGTATTCATCTACCATTCCACTATCTGGATAACTGATTCTGTAATGTCTTCCTGGACGATTTGGATCGTATTTCTCCCATTTCGAGGAACCAGTTTCGTTTGGATTCCCGTATTTCGCAAAATTTGAGAAAATAGTTGTCAGTTTATCAAGCATTTTCAGTTCGTCTTCAGTTGGTTCAAATTTACTGAATATACCGTCTCCAAACAAATAACGGAGTTCGATTCCATGAGTTGGTGCTGAAATAGACATTTGAATAACAGAAAAAAGAGAAAAACGAAAGACTAACCGACATATGGAAGTGCATCTTTGAGTGCACCAAAACCGTCTGGATTACAGTAATCAAACATATACAACCAAACGTCATCTCCGTGTCTCGCAGCACTTTCAGCTGTTGCCAACATTCCAGTATGAAATAGAGAGTCACCAACATATTCTGCAGCTCTTTTCATTATTGTCTCTTCATCTCGGGGCATGTCTTTTGTGTAATACTCGAATATTTCTTTACGAACACCTTCCACGTCATCCACGACATCTTCTTTGTAGTCTTCGGCAATCTTTTGTTGCAACAACTGGGTGTAGTTGTCATATGGTTCATCGCAAAGAGTGAATGCTTTAAAAGTTGTACATTGAAAAATTTCAAAGATTCAAACACTTACCGAACAAAATGCCTTCGTTTCCTGCAATTCCAGTCATCACAATTTTCTTCGATGCATCTTTTCTCAGCTCGTCCAATGGCTTCGGAAAGAAATCTCCATCGTAGTTTGGACACATACTCATAAATCCAGATTGAATATACTTGAAACCAGTTTTTCCAGTCAATTTATCACACGGAAGATTTCTCATAAACTCTAATTTTTCAATTGAACCTGGAATAGAGAAAAAGCAGGATAGAAAGAAAAGTTCATTTGTTCTTTCTATTATTTTCTTTCCGAATAAATCTCAGAACAAATACGCACCTGATCCAGTGAAACCGAGTTTTACAAACATATAATCGAAAACGGCCGCCTCATTTTTAGCTGTTCTCATTGCGAATTCACACAATGCAGATCCAGACATCGGAACGACTTTCTTGAATAAATCTGAAAATGATTTATTAAGTTTCTCTGCGCTAAATTCGAAACGTACCTCTAGAATGAGGGCTCAGTGCGAGTAAATCGACACAGGCGCCTCCTGCACTTTGACCGAAAAGCGTTACATTATCTGGGTCACCTCCGAAAGAAGAAATATGCTTTTGAACCCATTTTAAGGCAAGAGTTTGATCCCACAATCCAAAATTTCCACGACACACTTCGTCTCCAGTTGTAAAGAATCCGAGAATTCCGAGACGGTAGTTTAGTGTAACAAGAATTACATCTTTCATTGGAAGAGTACTTGAAGATTCAAAATCAAATAGCATATTAATCAGAAGAATTTACCTTGACATCGAATAATCACAAAATTCTCTTGAGGATGAAACTTCGAATCCTCCTCCATGAACATAAACCATCACAGGGCGTTTATCTTTCTGAAAAAATTGATTTCCAGATGAGAAAAACTAGATGAATTTACGTATTCGGTTGATTGCCATCCAGGAACAAACACGTTCACTGTCAAGCAATTCGCTTCATCTGGAATATCTGGATTTGAAAGCATTCCTCTTTCATTTCCATATCCAGATGGAGGACATCTTGGACCATATTGAGTGCAATCGCGTGTTTCTGTCCAATCGTCAGCCGGTACAGGTTTCTCAAAACGAAGTTTTCCAATTGGAGGCTGAGCATACGGAATTCCAAGGTATCCGTTAACTGTTTTATCTCCCTGAAAGATGATATTCTCCATCGAAATTGTCATTTTTGAAAATAAAAATGGCACTTTCAAACATACATGACGATAGGAATTTCCTCGAACAGGTCCACATGAAGCATTCAAAGTTTCTTGAAGTGGTTCAGGTTTAAGATGAGAAAGATATCCACCCATTCTCTGTAACTAGAAAAAAATGGAATAAAGACTAATTTAATTGAAAAGATTTCGGAATCTTTGTTTTCAAATGATCAAATTAACAATGTTCTTTATAAAATCAAAAGGAAACAGACATCTTTAACCTCAAAAAATCGAAATTTATATATGAGATTCGGCAGCCGTTGCCAAACGTTGTGTAATCGTTGTCTGATCAAAGTGTATTCTATTTCCACTCGCTCCGCCTTTTTGTGGTTTATTGACATACAATCGGACACAATATTTGAAAACAAATAGATAGAAAAAACACAAAAATCAAATGTTTTTCCCAAAGAAAACGTTCTGGTAACTCTTGTTTTCTTTGCTTGTTTGTTTCAGAAATTGGCAACGTCCTCCATGAAATTCCTCACGCATTTCGTTTTCTGTGGATGTTATGTGAAAATGTCTTTCTCCATGACCAATTTCATATTTTTCCCATTTCATGGAACCAACATGATTCGGATTTCTGGAATATGAAATTAATTTCAAATCAAAACAAATATCATTACCCATATTTTGCAAAGTTTGAGAAAACAGTTGTCATGTATTCCATCATTTTCAAATCTTGTTCATCGGGATCAAATTTACTGTAGACTCCTTCACCAACAATATATCTCAGTTCAGTGCAATGAGTTGGAACTTCAATATACAGACGTCATAAGAACCTTCCAAATAAAAAACCTTTAAACGGAAGAATACCATTGAGAACTCCAAATCCTTCGGGATTACAATAATCAAATACATAAAAGTAAACACTATTTCCATGTTGAGCCAAACTTTCAACTGCTAAAAGAACTCCTGAATTGAATATCGAGTCTCCTGTGTACTGAAAAAAAGGGATTCTGAATTTAGTAGAATTGAAAGCACAACTCACAGCGACTAGTTTTTTCTCGTTGTTTTCTGAATTGTAATTTGTATAATATTCAAATACTTTTTGATGAAATGAATCTGAATTTTCCATTACATCTTCCTTATACTCCGAAGCTATTCTCTTCTTCAGAATCTCATCTGCCGTTGTGAAGTTTGGATCAGTAAATGCTGAAATAGAATGAACAAAAATAATTTTTTGAATTCTACAAACCAAATAAAAGTCCTTCGTGTTCAGTCATTCCAATCATCGTTGGCTTCTTTGATGATTCATGTCGAAGTTTATCCAATGGCTCAGGAAAAAAGTCACCATCGAGATTAGGTCCAAAAGATACCATTCCAGATGATGAATGCTCGAATCCTGTTCTCTCTAATAGTTTCTGCGTCGGTAAGCTTTTCGTGAATACGAATAGTTCGGAGGATCCTAAGAAAATGAATTGGACTCCTATCAAGATCGAAGGAATCAATTGAATACCTGATCCCATGAACCCTTTGTTTTTTGCGTATTCCAAAGATACTTTTGCTTGATTAGAAGATGTACGAATTGCAAATGGAACATGTGCATTTCCAGACATTGGAATGAATTTATGGAATAAGTCTGGAACAAAATATACTTTCATGAAGACTAATCTAAATTGAGAATAAAGAAAACCTCTCGAATGGGGGCTCAGTGAAAGAAGATCAACACTTGCTCCGCCGGCACTTTGTCCAAATATAGTAACATTATTTGGATCGCCACCGAATGATTTAATATGTTTTTGAACCCATTTCAAAGCAAGAGTTTGGTCCCACAATCCGAAATTTCCCTTGCAGTTCTCATCTCCGGTTGAAAAGAAACCAAGGGCTCCAAGTCGATAATTGATAGTGACAAGAACAATGTCTTTAAGAGGGAGAGTTCTAAATGAATGCATTCTTTCATGTTCAATAGTATACGGAAGAGTACCCGCTTAGAGAGTAGTCACAGTAATCTCTGGAAGCACACAATTCAAATCCTCCGCCATGAATGAATACCATTACTGGTCGTTTAATCTTAAAAAGATGGAGTTAACTGTTAGAAAATGATAATCTCACATATTCTTTTGACTGCCAATTGGGACGAAAAACATTCAAAGTGAGACAATTTTCTTCATCTGGAACGTCTTGATTCTTCAAATCGATATTCTCGTAAAACATTCCAGAAGATGGACATCTGGGTCCGTATTGAGTACAATCTTTCGTCTCATTCCAAACTTCAGATAACACTGGTTTCTTGAATCTTAATTCTCCAATTGGAGGTTTTGCGTATGGAATTCCCAAAAATCCATCGACTGATTTATCTCCCTAAACACTTGAAATATTTAATTTAGATTGAGAAAATGAAAACGAACGTGGCGATAAACGTTTCCTCGAACAGGTCCGCATGACGCCAAATAGGGAACAGTATGTGGTTCCGGTTTGAGATTTGAGAGATGTCCACCCATTATTTTACTTTTATCCTATTAGTTCGCGTGTCCTTTTATATTTGGAACTCAAGTGGGAGGGAAAACAAACATATAACGAGATGAACAAACCAACACCGAAAAAAAATAGTCTAGCCTCCCAACATTTATTTGTGTTGAACTAAAAGATCAGCAATAGTTTGGGTGGTCTGACATGTGATTTGTTCTGCTTCTGAGAGTTTCAAACACTTTAAACTACAACATTTTATTTTGAATTTATTCAGATATAAAGATACATATAAAGTTTGACATATTGGAAAGATAATAAAAGAATTGCTCAAGTTATTTACCATATACAACTGTTTCCAAGTTTTTATTATTTTTCCTGATATTCTCTAAAAACTCCATTCTATCAGCATGATAATCTTCTCTCATACTACCGTTCGGATAAGAAATTCGAAAATCTTCTCCCGAACATTTTCGAAATCAGGTCCAGTGTCTTCTTTGTAATATACAGAAATATAATTTCTTAATGCTTTCAAAGGCGGAGTTGGATCACGTGTCAGAAATTCAAAAAATAAACCTTCGTGTTCGGAAAAACCAAGCATTATACTCTTTTTTGAAGCTTCTTTTCTCAATTTATCCAATGGTTTCGGAATGAAATCACCATCAAGATTTGGAGTGTAAGCGAGAATTCCAGATGCAGGAACAATAAATCCATTCATATTTTGGATTTCTTCAATAGGTTTGTCCTTCATCCATTCCAAAAGATTTTCAGAATCATTTCCAGTATATCCGAGATGACGGGCAAACTCTTTACATACATTTCCTTGACTTTCCAAAGTTCGAACTGCATATTCACATAAAGAACCACCGGATATTGGAATAACACGTTGGAACAGATCTGGAAAAATGAATGATACTTGAGAGTTTTCAATTGATTTCAAACCTCTTGAATGGGGACTCAATGACAGAATATCAACCAATGCAGCACCTGCACTTTGTCCCAAAATAGTCACGTTATTTGGATCTCCTCCAAATGAAATTATATGTTTTCGAATCCATTTCAAGCCAAGAGTCAGATCCCATAATGCAAGATTACCAGGGCAAACGTCATCTCCAGTTGAAAAGAAACCGAGAATTCCAATTCGATAATTGATTGTAACAACAACGACGTCTTTGAGTGGAAGAGTTCCAGAGAGTGAATAATCACAGTAATCCCGAGAAGATGAACATTCAAAGCCTCCTCCGTGAACATATACCATCACTGGACGTTCATTCTTCTACAAAGCATTTCGTTTTTTTTAATCTGTTTCCTCGGACTTACAAATTCTTCAGAATCCCATCTCGGAGCGAAGACATTGAGTGTAAGACAATTTGATTCATCTGGTATGTCATCCTTTTGGAAACGAATCGCTTCAGCAAATGGACCAGATTGAGGGCATCGAGGACCATATTCTGTACAATCCCTTGTCTCCTTCCAGACTTCCATCGGCTCCGGTTTCTTGAATCTCAACTCATTTACTGGTGGTTTGGCGAATGGAATTCCGAGGTACCCATCCACAATTTTGTCTCCCTGAAAGTTGTTCTGTGGATTTTGTATTGAGAGTCAACCAACATGACGATAGACATTTCCTCTGATTGGACCAAATGTTCCGTTGAGTACTTCTTCATTTTTCTCTCTATTCAAATGTGATAAATGACCACCCATTCTGTAAATACTATATTTTTCGAAGAATATTCAGCATTTTAAAATAAATGAAAATAGGAAAAATCAAATGAAACAATGAATCGAAAAACGACAGACTATTGACGACTTGAGAGGCTGTTGACATCCAAAGCTATCATAAACGTGCCAATCAAAAGTATGATCAAATAAACTATCTTCAGATTCGTTTTCACGAGTTCTCTGTTTTTATATGAAAGTCAATAAAGTGATCAAACAGATTAGATGAACTTTTTTGGGATTTGCGCCACCCGGTGAGAAAACGAATAGACACCCAAATCGTTTCTAATAACAAAGGATTGTAGTCAAGATTTGAATAAAAAAGTGTTCTGATCGGATTATTTAATTTTTTGACGATCGAATAGACGGAATCGTTTGTTGTTTTCTTGAACTTTCCGATTTTTTGCTGAGATGTTCTCTTCCTAATACTGTATTGCACAGTAAAACTTTACGAAAGAAAAAGAAGCGAAACATGATTTATGAAAGAGTTTTAATTAGAAACATATTCAGATACAATTCAAAACATACAGGTCTGAAAAATTGAAAAAGAAAAAACAAAATTCGTAAAAATGTTCAAATTGTAGCAGATGAACAAATTGATCTTGGTTCATCAAATGAATAGATCAAATTTCAATGATGACTTTCTGTTTTCGATTTTTCTCAGTTTCTCAAGTCTAGAACTAACAAAATCGTTTTTCATCTCTCTGTTAGGATAAACAATTTTTAAGTAATTTCTTGTAGAAACCATGTTATATTTGATCCAATTACCGAGTTCCTCTTTTTGCTTTCCATTTGGATTTCTGAAATGAGAATTGTTTTCATTTCTTATTTGAAACATTGGATCACCCGTATTTAGCAAAATTTGAAAATACAGACCCCATGAATTCCATCATTTCGAGTTCTTCGATATTCGGTTTGAAGTCTCCGTATCCTCCACTTCCAAGAACATATCGAAAGTCATTACCATGAGTCGATGCTTTGAAATCAAGAAGTTCACCCAATTGTCCGTATCCATTTTCATTGCAATAGTCGAAAGAATAAAAGAATACATCGTTTCCTGATTCCGTTGCGGATTCCACAGAGTTTAGAATTCCAACATTGAAAACAGCGTCTCCCAAAAACTGAAGTATCAAAATTAGTTTTGAATACATTTGATAAGGCAACCTCGATAAATCGCTTGCGAATCTCATCTTTGTTCAAATTTTCGGTTCCATTCGAATAAATATTCTTGATTTTATCCAAAACTTCTTCTGGATTATCAACGACATCAGATCGGAATAGCTTTCTGGACGAATAGTCAATGTTATTGCCGATTCGAGAGTAAACTGGATCAGAAACAGCTGAATAGGAATATATGAACACAAAGACAAACTGTATTATTACCCATAATGAGTCCCTCATATTCTGTTCTTCCGAATATAAAGCTCTTTTTTGGTGCTTCTTTTCTCAATTCTTCTAATGGTTTACAAAAGAAATCTCCATCCAGATTCGGAGCACAAGACATAAAACCAGATGAAGAAAATTCAAAATGACTCATTTGATTCAAAACGTCAATACTTTGTTCTTGAAACCATTTCAAAACAGTTTTGGAATCTGTAAGTGGAATAGTTCAATACTTCATTTTTTGAGAACTCACCGCTTCCAGAACATCCATTTGCCATTGCAAATTCCTTGAAAATGGACGATTGATTTCTGTTAGATCGACATGCCATTTCACAATCTGCAGTACCTGACATCGAAATGCACTTGTGGAACAAGTCTGAAAAAATGAGAATGATATCTGAAAAATAGGAACAAATTGGATTGGAGTATACCACGAGAATGAGTACTCAATGTGAGTAAATCTGCACAAACTCCGCCAGCACTACAGCCAAATACGGTAACATTATTAGAATCTCCTCCGAACGATCGAATATGTTTTTGAATCCATTTAAGAGCAAGAGTTTGATCCCACAATCCGAAATTTCCTCGACAAACATCGTCTCCTGTTGTGAAAAAGCCCAAAGCTCCGACTCGGTAATTGAAAGTGACAACGACGATTTTTTTGTGAGGAAGGGTTCCGGATACTGAATAGTCATCATATGCAGCGGATGTTCCCATTTCGAAACCACCTCCGAATATATTAACCATAACTGGAAATCCATTTGGCTGAAACATGGAAATTCGAAAAATAAGAGGAGAAGTTCTTACAAATTGTTCGGATTTCCATCTCGGAGAAAATACATTCAATGTCAAACAATGCTTCTCATCGAAAGTCAATTGAAGATGATCTTTCATCTGAAAACGAGACTTATAAGTTATTCAAACTATAACTCTTACCTGATCAAATATTCCACTTTGTGGACATCCTGGACCATATTTAATACAATCTTTCACTTCAGTCCAAATTTTTGCTTCGATTGGTTTCTCGAATCTTCCAATTGGTTCAGCAAAAGGAATTCCGAGATATCCATCTATGATTTTTTCTCTCTGAATGTAAAAGAAAATCATTAAAATTTTTTCACAAAATTTACATGTTTGTACACATTTCCACGAACTGGACCACAAGTTGCATGGAGAATATCAGAATTGGTTTCAGCTTTTAAATCAGATAAAAAGCCTCCCATTTTAATATGAGAACAGCTGGATCAGAAGGTTTTTATATTCGTTGGGGCAGAGACGAGACACAAACACAAACCACGATGAGAAAAATGGGTTTTTGTGATTTGTGCGCTGAAACATGGAGATGGAGAATTCTTTAAGAAAACAGAGGAAGCGTTCTTGGAAAGGTTTTTGACCAATCCGGAAAAAATTGTGAAAATTTGTCTCTATTTTCGAATAACGCTGATATTCAAAGTTGCACTGATGGATTTTCAGAAGTGGTTATCTGGGAACAAAGGATACGTCAGTTCAAAAACTGACTTCGACACGGTTTGTTTTAACAAAGTATTCGTTGATGATTTCTAAATAATAGACATTCGAAGTGTTTGAATTTATCTATTTGTTTTGTGTGCCTTCCCTATTTTCAGTTGTTGTGAACAATTTTCTTTTTTATTTGTAAATTTGTCAATACTATCAACTATAGTGTTGTCATGTAAACATTAATCTCCATACATTCTAATTCAATGAAGATAAAACATCACAATTTGCTCTGTAAGCTTTTTTCGGAAAGTTTGAGTTTCAAATTAACAGATTCCGTCGTACGTGATAATCGATAAGACTGCTCCCGCTACCGATAAATCAAATTTAACTGATAATGAATTCGCAGATTTAATCTGAAACGACATAAATAGAGAGCATTGTCCAACTATTCAACTGATTTCAATCACTTCTCGATTGATCAGTTTGCGGTCTCTTTTTGTTCTTTTGTTTCAATTGTGTTGTTTCTTGCTCGTCGAAAGAAATTATAAAAGGAAAACCATCTGACGTAACAACAATTTGTGTTTCCTTTCCATTTTCACTAGGTGGTCGTTTGGGTTCTCATCAATCATTATCCTTTTTTTCATCAGTCTTGTCTGTCATTTCTGTTGTTCCACATTTCTGTATCTGTTCATGTCTTCATTTGTTCCTATCGAATTCTCTTATGAATACTGTAAGTTTTTATACTGTTTTTCGAAGTGCAAACAGAGAAAAAGCCATGAAAGTATTGTATTCCGGTCAGGTTCAAATGTGGCTCAATGTGCTTTAAAAATGTAAATAAATTGTTTTTTTTTCTTTTCAGAGGTACAATTCGAACTCAGATGAAGTTCAAAGAGAAATAAAGAAAAGCATTCTTTTCAACAGTTTTTCACTCTTCTGTTCTTCAATTGTTTTAGAATCAAAACAACAAATAAACAATATTTGTACAGTTCAAATCAACTAAGAAAGCACTTCTCGATCGTTCATTTTGTGTTCTCTCCGTTTAAACTACGCCTTCTATTCCTTTTTCTTCGTATTTTCTTTTTATCAGTCTACTCATCTTCGTTCCTTGTACTATCTCATTCGCATACATCAGAGTTCATTGTATGATCAGTCTCCGCCCTTTATTCCAATCGTTCCCTTGTTTACAGATAAAATGGGTAAGCTGCAAGT
This sequence comes from Caenorhabditis tropicalis, assembly GCA_016735795.1. Lineage (NCBI taxonomy): Eukaryota > Metazoa > Nematoda > Chromadorea > Rhabditida > Rhabditidae > Caenorhabditis > Caenorhabditis tropicalis. The sequence goes on along the minus strand of CM028618.1, from coordinate 8,894,925 downwards.
GATTGAGAAGAAGTTCGAGTTTGGTTTCCGAGTCTTCTACAATCTCTTTCGTCTCTTTCCACACATCTACTCAAACCTTTGGTTTACATTGGCATTGACTGCACTTACTGTTGCTGCTTCTGTCGGAAGTCAGTCTTCTATTATTATTTATTTATTTCAGACGATTATAACTATCGAAACACCATAGGCGGATCACACTAATTACAGAAAAGATGTAATACGTCATTCGGTGTTTCGAAAGTTTACATCCTCAATTTTTTGTTTGGAAAACGGTTATTATTATTTAGATGAAAATCTAAACATGTCAATATTGAAATAGTGATAGAAACAAAATGATTGTAGAAATAAGAATGAAGTTCAGATGAAATCGTGAATTACAAAACTGGAGTCATACCTGGAAAGTTCTACGTGGCATTGATCGAAAAAGATGAACCAAAGTTCTGGCACATCTTTTGGGTTGCTTCTCTTTGCTATATCGGGCTGTGTTTGGTAAAGAAAGCAGAAACTGAGATAATTTGAAAAGAATATTCTAGCTGATGGCATTGATGAACTTCTTCTCTTGGTGCCTCTACATTCAACAAAGAAAGAATCTTGTTCAATGTCTTCATAAAATATATTACAAAAACAACTTCTATTACCAATTGAACGGCGTTGACGATCATGGAATTGACAATCCGTGAGTCATTAGGTTTGGTGCAATTCTGTTCACAAACAGTTTTCAGAGACCAAAGAATTACTCAAGATGCTGATAAGTTGACTAAACTGTTGGGAACAAGCATTATTCCAACTGTTCTTTTGTCTCCTTTCATCATTTCTTATTATGGAGTTCGAGTTTGGGAAACGTAAGACAACTACGAGTTAAGGAGTACGAAGATATTTAAATTTCAGAGCCGGTGGATGGGGTTTCGGATTGATCTTTGCATATTTTGCCATTGGAGTTATCATCAACAGAATCCTTATTGGTCCAATTACTCCATGGGCAGCGAGAGTTGAAAAAGCAGAAGGAGATTTCAGGTTAATTCCCATTCCATTTTCCGAATTCAATGTGCTTATTTTCCAGATACAAACACGTTTCTGTTCGTGTTAATGCAGAAGAATCTGCATTTTTCAAATCATCTGAATTCGAACACATCTTCTCTGATCTTTCGTTCAATGTTCTTTTCAGACGATTGTTTGCATTCATGTGCTGGAGATTCCCATCTCAATGTAAAATTATTCGTTTTCTCCCGATTGTCAGACATTTCTTACAGTTTTCCAATCATTTTTTGATTATTATGGAGGTTGCATGTCATATATTCTTCAATTATTCCCTCTGTTTGTATTCCATATGTATGACAATTTGAGTCCAGCTGCTCTTTCTGGTCAAATCAGTAATGTAAGTTGAACGGAACAAGACTGTCTTCATATTCATTTTTCAGAATGCATTTTACTTCATTTACTTAATTAATTGTTTCACAAGACTTACGGATTTGGCTATGAATATTGCAGAACTTGGAGGTTACATCATGAGGTATTTACTGCAAATATGAGAGAATTTATGAAAAGTCTTCGGAAAAGATTATTTGAAGAATTTCTTTGAATAAGTTTGTGTTTTTGGCATTCTAGTAGAAAACTCATTTCCTACAGAAAATAACTCAATGATTTTCAGAGTGAGCGAGTTTGTGGACACTGGGAAATGTTATCAATCGGCAATCGAAAACGAAGCATTCAGTAGCAGTTCTGATTCATCTGAAAAAACATCTGGAGATGAGAATCTGATTGAAGCAGAACATTTATCTTTCGGTCCACCGACAAATTCGAATATCCGTATTATCGAAAGTAAGAAGTTTTCATTCAAAAAAATATCTGAAAAAGGATTAATCTATGCTCGAATTCAGATTAATGGGTGGATTTCCGATGTGTTATCCAACCAAAGTTATTACAGACTTATCGTTCAATCTGCCCCGTAACAAAACAATGTTAATCACTGGAGACAGTGGAATCGGAAAAACATCTTTGATAAGAGTTATTGCGGATTTGTGGCCTCATCAAGGAATTCTGAAGAAACATTATGAGAAATCAGATGCATACTTTTTACCTCAGAAACCATATTTCCCAGTTGGCCGACTCTCTTTGAAACAACAACTCATTTTTCCAGCTGAAGAAAATGAGAAAAACACTGGAAATGATGGTGGGAAAAGAGTGAATAATAAGTAAATTATATAGTTTTTCAGATGAAATTGTTCGGATTCTTCATGAATTGAAACTCGGACATTTATTGCAAATCGTTGGAAATCAATATGATCCTGTTGATTTCGAATGGTTCGTTGTCTTCAGAATTTTAATAAGAGACCCCTTTTCACGCGCCTTTTTCCATTTTAGTCCTTTTGTTTTTTACAGGCAAGACACACTCTCTCCAGGAGAACAACAACGCCTTTGTTTTGCCAGAATGCTTCTGGCGGAGCCAACAATTGTTTGCCTTGACGAATCGACGTGCAATGTGGATGAAGGAATTGAGAACGCAATGTACGAAATGCTCAGAAAGGTCAGTGCTCTCTTTCCGTTTTCATTTCATTTTTTTGGAGATGAAGATTGTTGGTTTTGAATGAGAAAAGAGAAAAAGAAAAGAAGACGTGAGCCACCAATTTTCAATAATGGCTTTTGGCTTCTTCCACCGGAAATTGGTTTTCTTCTTGGTTTGAATGAGAGGAAGCCAATCGGCCGAAATGGATTCTCACATCATACCAGAAGAAGATGCGCTTAAGTAGAAGAAGCGTTTGATTGAATTCTTTCAGCGGTCCATCACCTACATCACAGTCGGACATCGGAAATCTCTTCGCAGTCATCATGATTTCGAATTACGTATTCCATCTTCATCGTCTTTCTTATTCCATGAAATTCATAATCAAAAGTTTTAATTTCTTTAAAGGTCTCTTTCACTTCCTTGTTTTTTCTTCTCTCTTGTTATTGCCCTTCTTTTCTATTTCCTTTCTCAGCGATAAAAAAGAAAAAAAAAGAAAAATGGTGCGTTGTGGACACTAAATTTTAGGAAGATGGGCCCCGGGAGCCGTTTGAAATATGCGTATTCTGTCGAGAAGGCCGTGCACACACACAAAAATTTCTCATATTTCAATGATATACAAGTATTTCCTCTTCTCCATTTTTTGCTTCATTCGCCTTCACATACATTTTTGTTAATCGAATATTCTAACGATATGAATATTAGAAACGAGGAAAAAGGAGAAGAAGAAGAAGAAAAGTGGGCGGGATTCTGAAAGAAGAGAGCAATTCCGCCCCTTCTTTTTTGAGAAGAAGGAATTGATACTGGGAATGAGATGAGATTACAATATGGAAATGTCATTCTCGTTTTCCACTTCTATGAACTTGTCTTTCGAAACTATTAGCTGCAGAGAATTTTTTTCTGACTCAAGATCTATTTTCACTCCATTACACATGAGTTCCAGTAGGGGGAACGAGAGCTTTCTCGACAGAGAAAACAAGTGTTCTCTCAAAAAGAAAATCAAAAGTAATTAATTCATAAAATAAAACCTCTCTTATGTCGTTTATTGAACTTATTACACAAAGAAGTTACATTTTTCAATCTCGAACTTCTCCGTTTCTTCTTCTTCTGATTGTTTCTGCTGGAACATATTAGTATGTTTTTCTCACACTTTCCTATTTCCTGTCTTTAATTGAATAAGAACGAAGAAGCTGCCGGAAATTGCTTCAACGTATCAGTTTCTCAAAACAAACAGTACTGCTACGTAGCAAAAAAGGTTAGAGCAAAGACAGAATCGTCATCTAATTCTCAGAGAACTCGCCCACTTCTTCCGGTTTCTCTGTTTATTATTTTAATAATGTTTATTGGAATATGAAGTCATTACAAAAAATACTATCGCCTCGGGTTTCCAATCTCTTTTCACATCTCTCTCTCTCTCTCTCTCTCTCTCTCTCTTTTCTTTTTTTTTTTGAGACCCAACTCTTTCTTTTCCTTTTGTTGGTTTCCTCCTTTCAAACCATCACCATATTTTCCCAATACGCGCTTGCTTTGAATGGCATGACCTGCTAGCCACTTTTCCATTTTTTTATTCTTTTTTTTCTGTTTTTCAGGTGGATTATGGAGTACGCTTTGTTTTTCCGCCCGATGAATAGTAACAAATTCATGAAATGAGAGTCAATTTGAAATATTGTTCAATTACTTCGGAACTTCTTGAGAGACAATAACACCCGTTTTTATTATCTGTTATGCTAACTTTTGTGTTTATTTTCGTAATTCTTTTCTCTTATTTTCGTTTTCTCTCTCTCTCTCTCTCTCTCTCTCTCTCTATCTCTCTCTCTCTCTCTCTCTCTCTCTCTCTCTCTTTCTTTCAGTAAAGAAGTGACACTCATTTAATTCATTTATTATGCATGACAATTTATTCATGCATTCATTTGTTTCCAGCCTCTCAGGCGATTAATCGGCGACTCTGAAAACTGGACGACGACTGAAAGAAGGAAATGAAATGAGAAGTGTTCTAAACCGAAGGATTATGTGTCTAAGCGTGTTTAATCCTTCAACAGATTATGTCATTTTAAATAGAATGACGATTACTAAGGATTCCCTTATTTCTCATTTTGACCTTATTTGTTTTCTTCGTTTTTTTCTGCAATCAACAATAACAAAAAGGTTAGAAAAAAGAACTTTCCTGAAGATCCGTTCATCGAAAAAAACATGTTAATCTCTTCTTTAATTCTCAAAAAATCTCAGTGGATAAGTCCTCGATTACAGTAATCCTCACATAATATTTTCTTTCTTTTTTTGTTCACACACCTCCTCACGGTTGCCTGAATATGTGAGAAATCAACCAACCGCATCACGTGTTCTCTCTTTTTCTCTGACTTTCCAGAACGATTTTTCTCTTTTATTTCTCTCCCCTAGACAGTTATTTTTCCGTTTTCTTCGAACGAAATACATTGATTTTCACACTCATCATGTTTGTTTGGTTCTTTTCTTTCCTATAATTCTTCAGAAAATAACTGAATCTTCATGACTGTAAACGAACGAACGACTCTCTTTCTCTGTTATTAATAACTAATATCATCTCGTATTCTTCGTACAAAATAATCTGATCTTTTATTCTTTTCACACCAGCTTCTCAATTCTGGAGAAAAAAAAATGAAATCTGAGCTGAGATCCCAGTTTTTTTCTTTTTTCTCTCCTAGTTTTGCATCGTTCACCCGTAGTTAGTGGCTTTCTCTTTCTTCCTTTTTTTCAACGACGCGAAGAAAATGGCAAAAAAGAAGAGGAAAAAGAAGGCGTGCTTCCATCTACATACGCACACTCGTCGACGTCTTCTGCTCATATAATCCTTGTGCTGCTGCCTTCGCGCGCGGCGGCTCCGCTCCGTGAGCCCAAAAGCACCCACTGCTCTTTTCTTTTTTCTCTTCTTCTTCTACTTCTTCTTCTTTTTCTGCTCTCAGTTTTTCGCGCACATGCCCGATTTCTCTCGTTTCTTGTCCTCGGTTGCTTCGCTCCTCGACGGCAATGGCACTGCTCTCTCTACATGGGCTCCGTGAGCCCGCGAATTTCCATCGATCTTTTGCCGGCTCCACACGCAAAAGCAGCAGTTTCTGTCGACTCAGCAGTAAGCACCAAACTAGTACTTTTCATGTTCAGACCGAAACCTGAGTTTTCTGAGAGCTATTATGTGATTTTTGTCGACTAACTAGTATAATATCTTCATTGTTTTCTAGAACTTGTGAATAACAAAATCATAATTGAACAGAAAGTCCCGAGAGAATTGGTTGAGAATGAGTAAAACCAAAATACGAAAACACAAAGAGAAGACCTCCATTTATTTTCTTTTTTGTTGTTGTCAAAGCAGCCCCAGAAGAGTCACTGCCATCACAATTGATCCCAAACGAGTTATGTCGCAACCTACCAACTTCAATGAATACTTCAATTTTCCAGAACCTATTGCCTCCTCAAAAAAAATTTCTCACTTTTAAGTATTTTGAACTTTTGTTAGAAAAGTTTTTGTTATTCATTCAACAACTAGCTTTATTTACTTCTTACCCACCCACCATTCTGTCTTATTCTTTTCAAAACTGCCATTTATTTTTCAAAGTTCTGCTTCCAACGTCCCGATTTTCATCGTTTATTTTTAGACGATTTCTTCGTTTTGCCAGCTGATATAAACAGCATTGAGTCATCAAATTTTTGTATTCACTTTTGGTTTCGTTCACTGAACCATTGCAATTCTAGCCTTTCTTTTGCACGATGTTGTTGTTGCCCATAGAGATTCGGAGAAACAAAATGATGAATTGCAACGACATGTCTTCGACAAATTTATAGCTTTGTCTGAAGTCATGTGACATTTTAGGCGGGTAACTGAGCAACCATGACATGTAAGCACATTTTTTTGTATATAAATATACATGTAGCTTCAGAGCCAACGGATGTTTTGTTTCAAATACTCTCGTCCATTCGTCTACTGGTAGATTGCCTCAAGGCATCCCCTTCATCTTTCATTAACCGATCCCTTATTCATAGTCTACCCTTGCACGTATCGTTGCAAAAACTTCCTCTTTTACCCTTTTTCGCATAGAAATTTAGATCTATTTGTATGAAATCTTCCAAGAATGAGTGAGCAGAACGGAGAAAAAACGGAAAGCGTATGCCAGAGACTCCCCTTTCTTCGTCTTCTTTTCCCATTATTAGTTTCGCCTCCCACTATTCTGACTGCAAAGCAATAAAAAGTGGCTTCGTTATTTGTCTGGAATGCGTCCCACAATGTGTCTTTTTTTAATACACGTTACCCATCAGTACTCTTTTTGGTTATTTTTGTTATTTCTCTATGTCTCTTGGTGAACAATATCGGCAATCAGTCAAAAAAAACAATTATCGCGCCCTAAAAACCAGTTTTTCATCTCGTGCCTTCATTTTTTATCAACTGAATTTTCTCTTTCATCGGCACGACTGTCTTGTGCGTAATGTATGATGTTTTGTACGCGAATTGTTTCCCTGGTGTTCTCACAGATTTCGCAACAAACAAACATTCATCGCTGCGTCACCCGACCCAATTCTTTTTTGTTTTTTTTTCCAATAATTCCTCATTTTCCTCATTCCTTCCATTATTCAGAACATCTTTTCTTTCTTATTTTTGTTGTTCACTCCGCGGAATCATAATCCCATTATGCAAAAAAACGGATATATTTTATTTTGGAGGCTGTCTCGTTTGTGAGAGAGCACTTTAGTCCTTCGTCGCTCTTCGCGCTCAATTTTTCATGCATAAATGGGCGTCGTCGTCCCCTTCGTTATTTTCTTCTTGCCTGTCTTCTAGTCCTCAATTTCAAAACGTGTTTTCTGTTTTTCCTCAAACTTTACTCTTTTTCAGGGCTGTGCCTGTACCCGGATTAGAACATCTGAACGAAATGGACGCTCAAGGAGATGCCGGTGCTCAGGGTGGAAGCCAGGGTCCACGACCATCAAACAAACGTCTCCAGCAGACACAAGCTCAAGTCGACGAGGTTGTCGGAATTATGAAGGTATGTAAAAAAACGGTTAGGTACAGAAAGCAGCATAAAAATTGAATTATGTGAAGTACTAAACTTTAGTTGTTTATTCTTTTCAGGTGAACGTAGAGAAGGTTTTGGAGCGTGATCAGAAACTCTCGCAGTTGGATGACCGAGCCGATGCTCTTCAAGAGGGTGCTTCGCAATTCGAGAAATCGGCCGCCACTCTGAAGCGCAAGTACTGGTGGAAGAACATCAAGATGATGATCATCATGTGCGCCATCGTCGTCATCCTCATCATTATCATCGTTTTGTGGGCTGGAGGAAAGTAAACACAACATGCTCATCCAAATCTTGATTACCGCGAAACTGTAATTTGACTCATCCAAAGTACTTCTTTCTTCGTAATTTGCCTATTTCCACCCGTTTCTGTTCTTCCCAAACATAGAAGCTGAGTATTCTATTGATTATCTATATTTCTCACTTTACTTTACATTGTACTATAGATGAATTTTATAATTCCCTTACATTTTCCCTACCCAAAACTGTCCATTATATTTTTATTTATCCTCTGGCTGAGCTGAAATATTCTATTTCTGAAATTAATTTATTGAGACGGCGCGTTAAGCTTCCTGATCCTCCACATCCTCATGAGCTTATCTGCGTTTCTTTCGAGTTCGTGTGTATGTTTTTCAAGAATTGTCTCATTCTCCGACTAACGTCATGCCTTCTCATTCCGGAAATTTCATATTAGTTGCGAATAAAATGGTGTTGAAAATGAAAAATCACAAGTGGGACTCGATAAAATATGTAGTCAGTCAATTAAGATTTACTTCTGAAACGAAAGACTGAAAGTAGAAAAAAGTACCTTCAGTATGACGATATTTAAACCTCCATTCATCGATCAATCAGAGCAATTCAAGTCTATAGCAACATCAATCGAACAGAAACACATAAGACGTCATAATGAAAAACCTGGTAGGATCGATTAGAAGCAGTAATGATACTCACTCATTCAATTCTCAGGAGTTTCACGTCGAGATGAAAACCGTCCGTCACCAACTTTCGTAAATATTTCAAATGTGGTTCTTCCTCTTGCCTCAGAAGTGTATTTATTTCGAAAGAAACTGGAAGAATGCGCTCAAGACTACATATTCGCGACTCCAGCTTACTCGAAAATGAGTTCTGAAGAACGAGAGAGTTTTGATTCTGATGTTCGAGAGGTTTTTCTAATGCAATATGATTTCTTGTTTTCAATCACTTGTCTTCTAGAAATTGTCTCAATTCGAGTCGCTGATCAATCAGCTCGGTCATCGTGTGAATAATAGTGATGGATTGAGAAATGCGACAGAAAGAAGTCATCTCATACGAGTACATGAAGGATTGAGGACATATTTGAAAGAGATAGTTGATTTTGTCTCTCTTCTAAAGTAAATAATTCCCTAATCAATTAATTTGAAGAACACTTCTTATAGAAAAGAACACCTGAAAAGGTTGCAAGTGAAAAATCATTCGTTGGCTGATGATGTAAAATCAGCACAGAAAGATGGACACGTTTTCAAATATCATCACGGGTTAGACGAACTTCTTCACAGCTCAGATCTTGCTTTCAGTGGTGAGAATTTCGTTTGTTTCGATATCTCAATCTCCTATATAATTCAGCAAAATTCCTCGAAAAAATTCAAGAACTGAAATCAAATCATCCATGCATTCAGTTTAAACCACAAAAATCAAACTCGATTGATCAGGATTATGAGTTAATTACTGATACTGTTTGGAAAACTGAAAAAGAAGAAATGATAGTTGATCAAGATGCTGGATGGGATGGAATCGATGAGTTCGAATTCGAAGAAATAACAAAATCGAAGCCAAAAGAGAATCGTGCATCACCTATTCTGTTCAATGAATCTCTTCGTAATAGACGTCGCGAAGTCGCTGGATTTGATGAAGAGCAAGACGAGCTACGTGGAAGCTACGAAAGATGGAAAAATGAGCAAGGAGATCAATATGTTGAACAGTTCCAGCAACAAACCGCAATCATCAAAGAGAAATTTGTGAAAGCTGATAGAGATGATGAAATCGAAAAACTAGAACAGCAAATTTCAGAGATTCAGTCGCTATCTTCTGTTTTCTCAGAAAAAGTAAGTTCATTTCAGTTTTCATGAAACTGATTAACTATGAAATATATCTTATTATACTGTTTTGTTCCAGTTAATGGATCAAGAACGAGATATTGATTTGATCAATGATTTGGCTTTGCACACCTCCGAAAATCTTGTCGATGGAAATGAATGGATTAGAAAAGCAATCACTAATTCTGCCCTTCGACGAGTCATTCTTCTTTTCTGTATCGTCGTACTCACATTCACTCTACTCTTCCTCGATTGGTATAATCCATAAGTGATTCATTTAAGCATAGTATTCAATTCTTTGTTCTGGTATCTTATCACCAAAGTCTGTGGGTTTTTGTAGTTTACGGCATGTGCGGTTTTTCAGTCTTGATTCATAAATGAAAGTGATTCTTAAACAAACGAATAAAGTAAAATTAGGGAGACTTTGTTGTTTTCCGCCATACATTTTGAGTCGGTAAACTTTTTGTACTGTTTCCAAAAACTCCGACGAGAATCTTCTCGACGCTTCCCTTCTCGGTCAACCAGTCCTTTATCAATTTTCGATAGCCTACAAGATATATGAAAAGTGAACAGATACAGTAATCATTATCAGAATAAATTCTCAATTCAATGCTCACCTTCAAGATCTACTGCATTTCCAGATTTATTGAAATTTCGATCGATGAAATCAAGGCCTTCTTTGCTCATCTTATCTGGATGATTCTCATAATAATCTCGTATTTCTTTTGGTGTTACTTTCCCATTTCCATCAGCATCTCTTGCCTGTGAAATGCCAGAATTCGAATATCTTCTTCATTAAATCTCACCTTAAATTCATTCGTTATTACAGAATCAAGTCTTTGATCAGCAGTTTCACTATTCCATGGATTCTTCTTCTGACAAACGACAATTCCGAATAAAACGAGTAATAGAACTTGTCGCATGACTTCTAGAATCGATAAAAAATTGAATGAAATAGCCAAATGACACAAGACAAATGACCTGTCTTTCGATTTTCTTGTTTTCTTTCCACTTTACACACTACACACCAAAAATGTTATTTATTGAGAAAACGACTGAAATAGTCATCGAAGGAGATATGAAAAAGAAAAGAAATGGAATGGTAAACCCGAACGGAAAATGATAGAAATGGGCAAGTAATCAGATGAAAATCACAATAGAGATCAGATGTGAGGTCTGGGAGGAGATCGAGAAAAAATAAAAATATTTTTGTTTGTAAAAAGAAAAAAAATGTTTAATGATGATTCGATTTCATAGAAATATTTCGCTTTCGTTGTCATTACTATCTGTTATCATGACGATCGATGGTTTAGACATTCCAATTTTTGAGACTACCTGAAAGTATCGAGATGAGAAAAAAAGAGGAAAACAGGAAAAAAGACTCCATACCATGTTAGGAACTCCTTTCACTGTGTTACTGAATTGTCCGCTTGCTTCAATACTTTTTGAACTACTTTTTGGAGTTTTGTCGCAGTTTATGAAATCTCGAATGAATTCAATTTTACTGAAAAACATATTTTAACAATTGTAAACGAATTGATTTCCGAGAACTCACTTCAAGGCACTTCGAATTTCTCGATGTCGACAATTATAGAAAAAGAATGAAAGAGAACCATAACAATGATATCCAATTGTTACAATTGGACCCCATTTCATGAAATGAACTTCACCAATTACCATGTCATAGAGATAGAGAAGACTTGGTAATACATTGAAAATCACAACAAGAAGAATGACCATGACAGTCAGAGAATTGACCTGAAAACAAGAATTGTTGATGAAGAAAGGTTCAATTTGAACTGATACCTGTTGGAAATTCTCTCGACTTCGTTTCTTTACATTCACTATTCTTGTTTCTCGGAGAACAAATAATTTACAGATGAAGAGAAAATATGCAAGTGAGAGAAGGACACCGAAGAATATAGTGGATAACAGAAAATAAATATGGAATAGAGGTCCGGATGAAGAAGTTGTTACACAGTGAATTCGAATCTGAAATAACAGAGGTTTCGACATTCAGTATCAATCTTTTAATATATTAAATTCTCTTAAAGTACAATCACTTCCGTCTGTTTCACTTTTCTGTTCTGTCTTCTAGTTTTCTCCAAGTCAATAAAATATTATTCATACATTTCCTGAGAAATAATATCTATTTTCACCTGTTTACATCTACTACTACATCCTCTCCTCCCTTCAATTTGTTCCTGACGCAATCAGAATTAGATTTAATCTCTGACATTTCAGATATAATTTCAACAACTTTCAAGCACATTCATTGTTTCTCGATTCTAAAATTAGACTTACCATGTGAATGTTATCTTCTAAAATCAGAAATATCATATCTGCAACACCCCATACCACCGAAAATGCACAAATTTTGAGTGAAATCTGAAATTTATTCTACTTGTAATGAGATAAATAACCTATTTTACCATTTTATGATCGAGGAAAAAGTATTCACTGGGCCTGAACAAAGCGTGAATTCTCTCTGCAGCTATAGATAATGTGATGACATGTCTGATCTTGTCGAGCCCAATTTCAAAACTTGATCCAATTAGAATGGACCATCTCGGACAATTGAGATTGTTTCGGTAGAATAGGTTGAGATACGTTGGGATTGTGAAAAACCCTGAAAGGATTATGGGATTAAATGAATTTTCATTAATGTTTTTTTGATCAAGACAATTGAAAATAATAATTTGTATCCTAAAGACTACAGTATGAAAACGAGTACATTTGAATAGAAAACAGATTACAAAGTACTTCAAAACACTCGTCATAGATTTTTCATGTTCAAATGACCCAAATATTTCATTTAAAGGTATGAAAAGAAAGTTGTCTTAAAGAACAAACCTGTGAAGAAATTAGTGACTGCAAACGCGTAAAAAAGATAAAGATGATGTTTTGTGAGTAGTTGGGGAGACCGTCGAAAGGCTGTCCAAATGAGTCCATTCAGAAAACAATTGATTGTTCCCATCAACAGAGCTGCCACGTGTACAGGTGTAACCCCCTGAAATTGTTGTTTTGAGGGGAAAAACACAATGAAAACGATTGAAAGAGGAACTTACTCGATGTCCAAATTCTATAGTTGTCCGATTCCATGACGTGTCAAGAACCATTTTGTGTCACTAAGAGATCAATTCTGAAATGAAGAGTATACGTAAACAGAGAGGGCGTCAAGAACTCTGAGAATGTTCTTCTTCCGTAATGAATTCAAGAGCAAATGAATAATGAAGAAAAAACAAATATAATCATTCAACTTTGAAAAACAAGATTCGTTGCGGAAACGGTCATCAGACATATTACCGGAGAGTATTAAAGTGGGAACATTCAATGTACATAGAATGTGAAAACATAGAACCAAAATCTGGAAGGATTAGGTACCGCCCAGAAAGAACGAAAGAAGTTGTAATATAATCGAGAAGTTAGGAAAAGTAAAAAAGAAGAGATGAATTTCAATTAATTCCAAGTTGTTTTATGTTGAACATACTTGAAACTTAAAAGGACATTGGCATCATCTGAGAGAAGTACTTATTTGAACTAAGATCAAGGGCTTCAAATGTATAAAAAAACAAGGAAATGAATAAGAGAAAATGATGTGAAAGAGAATATTTCGAACGTTTCCTTTTGCAAGAAAAAGTAGAAAACGAAAGAAAAATGAGATGAGAGCAGTTGATAAAAAGAGAAAAATGTGGGAAGGTATGTATCCCAATGGAATTGAAAAACACGATACCTAAAAGTTTAGAGGAAGTACATTCAATAAGTAGATATGTAGTCCATGTGGTGAAAACAAATAATATCATAATAAAAGTTTTTGAAGTGAAACTTTTCATTTTTGAACATGGTTTAAAAAAAATATATAATGAAACAGGAAAAAACATGCTCTTCAGGGTCCATTTTTTGCAAAATCCCTCAAAAAATTCTCCCGTATTTCCAGTTTTGCACTCAAATAATTCTGGAAGACATAACCTGAAGAGCCTAGACTCCTTCCTAGAATATCGTAGACCTTGTGAGAACTTTTGGTGTAAACTAATAAATATTTGATGAGAAATAGAAGATTAAAAGCTTAGGTATATATCATATACCAATGAATGGAAATGATTGTGTCACAAGATCCTAAGAAGGGGTTAAGACATATTCTTGGGAGCCAAAAAGTACAAGGAACAATGAAAATCACAGGGTGGTCATTCTTGATTAAAGGGTCTTTCTTCTCTTGATTAACCAAAACAAAAATTCCAGAAAGCCGAGACGTAGGAAAACAAAACACGAGGTGGTAAACATAAAGAGTGAATGAAAAGGATCTTACTCGTTTTCTTCTGACAGCTTCGATGGGCGACGACTCTCTTTTAGGTAACATTTTACTAGTAAATTGAAAGACCACGTGGATCAGTGAAATGATTCTATGAAAATCAAAAGAGCAGAAAAACATTGAGATTTCCAGAATTTAAAGAATAAATGACGATAATTGTACGTGGTACGAGACATGCAATTAAAGAGATCAACTTCCAAACACAATTATGCATTTTTTGAGAAGCTCATCACTTTAGTTTCTCTCATTCATCACGTTTAAACTCTAATGTAGTGTCTTCCATTGTTTATTGAGAATTCAAAAGAATGTTCTGCCTACAGAAAGAGATATTACTTGTTTGAGTGCACGAATACCACGGATTAGAGACAAATCTGTTATTTGATGAGAGCATAATGGAAATCCTCCCTCGCATTTTTCGTCTGGAATAGACTGCTTCGACAGAATGAAATTTCATTTTTGAACATTTGTAGGTGGTAAGAGAGAGAACAAACAGTGAATTATATTCTTTGAAAGAGATTTTCAGTTTTAAAAACATAGATTATCCGTAAAATCTTCAACGACTACCATTACTAAATGATTTTAAAATGAGCGATCGAACGGTCTCTATTGGGCATTTTAGTTTCCGTTTAAATTTGGATCACGACGTCCCAAAAACACGCCAGACAACTCTGTGAGCCAAATGCAGACGAGTATAAGAATTACGTAGAAGATATAGTTCACTTTAAATACCAAAATAAATCTGATTTTATGTGTCAGACAACTGAAACTTCAAAACACGAAAGCAGATAGTCATAGAAAGAATTCCAATAACAGGTGAAACATCGAAATGTCAATGAAACGGAATAAAAGACAGAAAATGTCATTTTCCAAACAGTCTCTTATTTTGTTCAGGAGATTATAATTTAGAAAGAAATGAGAAAAATGAGTCCAAAAGACTGAATTCAATTTCAGATGACGGGTTAGAATGAATGAATGAACCTCTGAATTCGGAGAAATGAAGTCGGAAAGGAGGCTTATAAACACCTCGGATTATCAGTGTACTATGGTATTTTGGTTGTTAATCTCATCCATTTTGCAAATGAAAATGAACGAAAATTTAGGTTTGCTCCAGACGGTTATGAATAAGAAAAGAGGAGGATCGCTCGATGAGTTTGTACTTTTGCACTTTCGTGAAATAGTTCAGACGGAGTATAATTATTCTCAATTAATCAGTACTCTGAATGAGGAAAGATGTTATAAATACGTCTGAATTCGTGAGAATTCAGAAGAACAAGAGCAGAATGAAAATAAATTGATGAGAACTTGAAGGAACAATAAAACAAAACTGCTAATTCTACGAATACAAACTATTAGGTGTGTAAAATACAGGTAGAGTGCGCTCTATCGAAGTTGTGCTTGACCGAGAGAAACTTCAGTTGATATTTCTAGTCCTTTGCTTCTGCCTCTTCCACTCTATTTGAAAAAACAACTAAACTTCGATAGAACGCGCTCTACCTGTATTTTACACACCTAATATCAAAACAAGAAAATCAGTGTCCTTTTTGTAAGTAACTCAAAACATCTGATGGATTGAATATATGATTTTTGAAAGTTAGGCAATTTGTTTCTCGTTTAAGGATAGAAGAAAATAGAAGAAAGGAAAAGAAGAAAGAACTTCGGAATGAGGAGACGATTTCATATTGTTTGGATATCTGAAAACCCCTTCGCATCTCTGAAAATGATGTTTAGAGGTGCAGAGTACATGATGAATCTTCCCAAAAAGTTCAATATTTTATTGGCTCTGTTTGCTTAAGGAACAAAAATTTCCGGACAAACACTCGAGACTCCTTGAAGACGTGACTTTTCAGAAGTGAAGCTAATTTGAGATTTCTCAGTTCAGACTGAAACAGACAAAACGTCTGCACAACATACTCATTTCTGAAGAAATTCTTCCAGAAATGAGGAAAAAAGATAGAAAAAAAAACGGTTTGAGAAAAAAAAAGTAGAGAATATTCCAATTGAAATTGAACGGATTTGAGAGCTTCTGTTACTCATTTCGTGAAAATATTGGTGGAGACTAGACGAGAGTTTCTCTCATGGATGTTTGAAAAAAAAGGAGAATGTGAATCTGCCAAATGGAGGAGACGAAACAAAAAAAAACAGAGAGATTCTGGAAAACGAGAGGAGAGAAAACGGAAAAGGAAGTCATTGAATCTTCAAAACTTGTCAACAATTCGTTTCAATTTTTATTTTATTTTATTCAGTTTTAATTTGAAAAGGACAGTCTGGAGAACAAGTGAGTAGGTGTCAAGAACTAATGTCCGACATCCCACAATAACAATTCTTTTCCGGGACCACTCAGTCTGATGGATGCCTTCAATTAAAAACAAGAATAATGTCATGCTAAATTTAAAAAATCATCGGACTACATCTGAAGAACAATACAGATGTTAATTTATATTCATTGTTTTGAGTGCATTTGTTTTCTGATTGAACAGTAAAACATCGGATTATGACGTCTGAATGGGAACAGTGGAGAGAATGAAGTTACTCTCAAAACAAGTACTTTACTTGTCTCCCGAGAAATTAATATATTATCTCTTGATGTATTGTCTGGTAGATGATTCTGTTAATTGAAGGAAGAAAGCATTGGAAGTTATTTCAAAGGGAGACAGTTTTTGAGAATCGAGTAAGACCATTTCTTTCTTAAAAGTACCATTTTGTTGCGTGCTTTTTCAGATTTCAAACAATTGTTGTGGAGACAAGGAAATTGCGTAAAAGAGTTTGTTGTCTTCTAGACACATTCATCGTAATTTCCGAATGAACGTGAGGGGGTCACGAAATGAAAAGAATAAACGAATAAACAAAAATACACGATCACAATATATTCTAGAGGAAACCACCCCGCATTCGAACTTCAATGCAAATATAGAAATATGATGTCCGATGAAAAAAGAGAGAGCACATGGAATTGGGCAATGAAGAGTCGTCTAATGAATCACGAAACTTTCAAAGATCTGAATTTTGTTTCTTCAACAAAATAGAGATTTAGTTGTTCAATATGGAAACTTTTGAGGACCAACGCAGCGATGCAGACTGAATTTCTCATTGAAAAATTGAATTGAGAACCGGACGAGTTTGGCTATAAATTAGTATTCATGACCAATTGTTCCACGAAACAATTCGAATTTTGCGAAGCGTGGGCGGCCACAATTAAACGTTTTCAAACTGTCAAAAAATATATCAAAATGCTCTCATTATTCCTATAATTTCAGTGAAACCCGAACTTTATGAAATCAGTTATTCTCGAAAGTAACAGATGTGTTATAGAACTACATAACTGAAAATACATTGTGTAAACAATTAACATAGTATGAGTGAATTGAGCAATCTAAAGAGTCAATTCAAGTTATATTGTCCATTGAAAGAACCTAAATAAATGAAAAGAAAATTAAGATATTCAAAGGAATTTCTTTTTGGAGCAGAGAGTCAACAATGATTTTTCTTTAGTCTCTAAACGTGTGTAGACACATAAACTCTCGTAATATCTATTTCCAAAATGGTCTTCTTTTGTCTGGAAAATAGGTGGTTCAGACCTCTTTTGTGTTAATTCCAGGAAAAACAAGGACATTAGGCTGAAAACGACGAATGCCTTGAAATGTGCCCATCAGACAAAATAAACAAAAAGAAAACGGAATAAAAATGTGTACCCGTGGTATTAACCGGGAAATCGATTTGCATAATCGAACTGTGTTATTCTGAACTATAATAGGTTAGTTTCAACGAAATGTAGGAAATTTCAGAAATAGTGTAGCAGAGTCGTAACTTTTGGAAAAAGGAAAACACTTGAGAAAGCAAAAATAGACACTTGAAAAACCTGAAAGTGTTCGGATTCTGATGCTTTTCAGAACTTTCAGGAGCTTGTCAACAATACACGCGAGCGAGTGGAGACTCATTTCATTCAGCTCCTGTTGTACCGTACTATTAATAGGGAAAGATTTGGAATATGAACGAAAACTAAGAAAAATAACGGATGTCAAACTTTTTGAAAGCGAACATCTACAGTTAATCTTGAATAGGGATCAAAAATGAACAACATCGGAATGAACGAAATCTGACATTTTTCTAGCCTCCGAGTATTAATTCTTTACCAAGATGAGATCAGTTTCAAATGAATAAATGCTCATTGGTTATATAGTAAAGAGCTTCATTGTTGATTTATATTTTGCCGCCGTTGAACGAGAAAAGCTTCACTGTAAATGAATAACAAAACTACGGCGACATTCCCGAATAATCTCCAAAATACTACGCATTCATTCGAATTTTGACGTTCTTACTACCAGCTTCTTTTGAAATGAGTAATAGAGAGAACTGTGTGTTTTTATTCCTTTGGAACGTGGAAAGAAAACAATGAATAGGCTTCCCTTGATTTTGCATGAAGAACAGAAAAACGAAAACCGGAAGCAGAAATAAATTGAGTCTAGAGTAATATCTTTTTTTCATAAATTGAAAAACAACAACTGACTTCGAGAGAAGTGATGTGCAAAGGTGCAAGATACGTTTCGTTTCACTCTGGCCAAAGATCTCATTTATGTGTTTTTTTTTCATTTTGAATAACACCCACACGGAACCAAATTCAGAATTAATGGAATAAAAATGAAGAAGAATATACAATGTAATAAGCATAACAATCAAGCTTCAGCTGTCTGTCAAATGAAGACAATACAAGCTTTTGGGAAATGAAAAAACGATCAGAAACCATTCATTATGCAATATATTAGTTTGCACCTGAATCTTTAAAATTGGAATCAACAAATCAGAATCCACTTTGCAGAGAATAATTGTAATAAATTCAAAGTACTCTGTGTCTTTTATAAGTGCAACTGCAACCGAAACACACATGTTTAATGATGGATTGACTTTACGATATGATTGAAGATTGTTTAGAAATAGAAACAGAAAAAAGAGTGAGAGGAAGTAGACAGAGATCAGCAAATCAAGAACAGGAAGACGATTTTTGATCCGATTAGGAGTTCATGACATCTTACAGCAAACAGAAAACAAAGAATTTCTTATAGGATGATAATTTCAAATGGCTCAGCCAATCGAACTCCCTATGGGTACATAGTCGAACAGTTTTACTTTCAGTGAATAATCTCTTGACTTATAAAAAATATAGCATGACGTCATAAGTTCCCTAGGAAGTTCGGCCAATATGTTTTTCTCGATTAGCTTTGATCTTGAACAGAAAGATCCGATTAAATGAAAATATGTCATTGAAAATACTTTTCAGATCCTTTTACAAGAAATTTTGATGGAAGACATCAGAAGTGTAATTTATCATTGATTTATGACTAACTGATAATCTAAACGGATTCCAAAAGTCATAAGTCATAGTCTAGAAATTGAAACTTAAGGGACTCGAAATGCATTTTAACGGAGTTGAAACATATTTGAATAGATTAGCAATTCTTGTATCTTACTCATTGCTTCGGAAAACTTTGGTTTCCGATATTCCATCGTCATTTTCATTCATGAAAATAGAAAGAAGAATCATTAGATTGTTCCAATTAAAATGATGAGAAAGCGGATGGGTTTCAAGATCTGCATACTTGCAAAACAAATAATGAAGATTCTGATCAATTTCAAACACATAGGGATCTTCTGACGACATTCTTCAGAAATCTATACTCTTAGTTCTGATGTTTGAACGAACTTTCAGATAACTTGGACTACTGAATCCTTCTCTGATTCAATAGAACGTAATGAAGATGAGTATGTTCTTGTATTTGTCACTAGAAATATTCAGAGATCATGAAAAGTTGTTTGCGATGAAGCTAGTTTGGATTTATACTTTTCGGGTTAATCCAAAAACTCAAATAGTTATTACATCCATTAGCTACAGCATTCTATTTAATCTGAGTATAAGTTTTTATCATTTCACAATCTATTCAAACTGCAACCAAAGTTTTCTAATACATCGATTCGTTCAATGCTCTTGAGTATCTCAAATAATGAAAATGAAGGTTCTGTATAAACCATACGAATGGCTAAAAACACATAACACAATGAATCTGAAAGCGATTGAGTGTTTCTGTTTTTGCATGGAGAACTTTGTACGATCAAATGCCGAAAACTATGTTCACCTGTTTGACAACGAAATCGTGACTTTTGAAATCACAGCAAAGTCAGATGTGCAGGAATTCTTTCTCAAGAAAATCCTTTGTTTTGATTGTCGGAAGAACATAATTCAGAATTCAGAGAATGTATTCACACAACTATTCAATTTCTATTCAACAAAAAGAAAGAAAACATTCAGTTGAATGAACAGAATGAGATACCTAAAATGGGTATGTGTTCAGTTCCAAAAAAAGGAAAAACGTGGATATGTGAATGGATCGGAATGAAGAAAAAACATACACAATGCATGATAATGGGGTAAAAACGATGAAGAGAGATCATGATAATAACTGTGGAAGATGTTAATACCCGATACGATTGAGATCACCGAAACATCAGTTATAACACAAAATGAATGATTTGATTATCGAGTTTGACATTCGAGTAACGGAACACTGATATATGGATCATGGAAATTCAAAGAATCTGGACGATGCAGTGTTGGACCCTGAAATTGTGAATTTGATTTCGATGACCTCTCATTAGATAAATTTTTGATTTTCATACGCTTCCAATGAAAACTGACCGTATTTTGTACACCAAGCCGATGGAGATCAAAAAAAGAAGCGGGAGGAGTATGGTCTATAAGTGTCTGACCAGCTGGAATCAATCGAGCAGTTTCATCTGTATTCTGAGGAGAGAGATATTCTGGTTGAGGAACTGATGCCATTCCAGTTTCATATTGAACCCTTGCCAAATCTTTTCGAAGACTTGCAACCACACATTCGGTCATTTCCGAACTGTATGGCTTCTCACGTTTCAACATTAATTCGTGTACTGAAATTTAAATTGAGATCAGTTGAAAAATTCTTGTCTTACAGTTGATTCTATCCTGCATGTCTTGCAGAGGAGATGAAATTTTAGCTGTTGGAAGTTCAGTGAACGTATTCGAGATTTCAGTCATTGTCGTTAATGGAGTATCACAAGATGCGGGCGTCGATTGAGATCTTGCGAAGCAGGCACGAACTGTCGGATGAATGGGGAATTCCATTCCAATACAAGATGGATCAATTAGAATATCATCCAAAGTATTCACAACTTCAGTGAACATTGGTCGATCCTCTGCTATTGTTCCCCAACAGTCTCTCATCATTTGATAGATTCTTGTTGGTATTCCGTATGGATATTCAAGACGTGCTCCTTCTGTTAACATCAACATCACTTCCTCATTTCTCCTGTTTGGATAAGGAACAACTCCAAGAGAAAACACTTCCCAACATAAAACTCCAAAACTCCAAACATCGGATTTAGTAGTAAAGACACCATCAATGAAAGCTTCTGGAGGTGTCCACTTGATTGGAAGCATTGCTCTTCCATGAACACGATAGTATTCTGATCTGAAAATGAATGAATCAAATGAACTTTTCTATATATTTTTAGTATCCATCCAGATTACATATTGCGTGGAAATTAATTATAATCTACTCTTAATCCTCTTTCAACATACCCATAGGTAATCTCTTTTGCCATTCCAAAATCTGCTATTTTCGCAACTCTGTTTTCACCTCTTGTAGTGAGTAATATGTTTCTGGCAGCTATATCACGATGGACGTATCCATAAGATTCGAGGCATCTACATCCGGATGCCACGTCACGACATACTTTCACCAAATCGCTCATGGTTAATTTGAACGGATTCAATGAATGTTTCTGAAAAAGACAGAATTATTATGAATATGCAGATAATCATTATTACATTCGGACGCGAATCTTTGACAAAAGTTAGAAGATCTCCACCTTCCATATACTCAATTGCAATCATAAATGGTAATTGATTGAAGTCAATTCCAATTAATTTTACAACATTATCTCCAACGAAAGTTCTGAAATCAATTCAATGAATCGTTCTCCGAAACATAAAAACTGACCCCATACAAAGTGCTTCATTACAAAAATCAGCTTGAGATGACTGACTTGCAGAGAATGTCTTTGAAATTGTCTTAACAGCCAGCTTTTCTCCATTGAATACTCCATAAAAGACCTCTCCAAAATTTCCTTTTCCAAGAACTCTTCCCTTTTTTATTTCGTCCCTCGGAATTGTATCAAGACGATCAAGAGCAGCTTTTCTCGTCGTTCTTCCGAAATAAATATCATCATAAAGGTAATCCGGCTGAAAAGAGAAACGAATTGGAATTGAGAATGATTATAATCTCATTCTTACTGATTTCATTTGAGTGAGATCAAAAATTTCTTGCTTCATCTGTTTTTCTCGGCTCTGATAGTGATAAATAACAAGAATTGCGCCGATGATTGTGAAGATTAAGAATACCAAAAACAGATAGTTGTACCACGCCCATCCCTGTGCCTCTTCTGAATTGAAAGAAATTATATAATGGAAACAAAAGAAACAAACAAACCGCAATAATCGTTTGCATGATCATCCAAGAATTTTCCATTATCACAGAGACAAAATGGTTCGAAAGTGAAATTTCTATACTGACAAGTTGATGCATAAGGACAAGTTAAAGGACAAGCTGAAATGGAATTTCAAGAAGTTTGAGAGAAAAGAGGACAGACCACAAGACTCCGGAGTTTGTGTGTAGTTTGATCCATCAGGACATCCACAGTACTCTTCATCGTAATAGTCTTTTCTGAACCGACAGACAGATGGCTTTGCACACTTTTTTCTACAGAATTCTGAAACATAATCTCTCGATATTTGAATAGTTTCCATCTAGTCTTACTGATTTTGATGTAACCTTCTTCTACTCGATTTGATTGAAAATACAAGACATCTTTAGAAAAGTTGTCAGTGACATTGCTCGTTCCACTTCTTTCTCTTCCTCTTCCAAATGGATTTCCTGCTCTATATCCTGCTCCACTTCCTCCCAACATCCCACACGAATTCCCTCCACCACCAAATCCTCCGTAAACAGTCGTATGATTATCCTTTCCTCTTGGACATCCGTTCTCACTTCTATCCACAAAGAAGTCTGAATGTGAAATGGAAGAGCATGTCGTATTACATTTATCATCAAAATCCATTGGAACTGCTGAGGCACCATATCCGACATAAACGTCATCACCAACTGAAGAAGCTCCAGCCCCTCCACCAACGACCACATTCCAATGATCGGAGTCAACTTTGATCAGAGTTGCCCCTCCACCACCTGCCCCTCCTTCTCTGTTTCGTCGCTCATTGATTTTTGATTTGGAGCAAGAAGAGGGTCTCAATTCATCTTCTTGTTCAGTCAAGCAAGGACTTTCACCAACTTGTCCTACCAGCATTCGAAGAGCAATGTTCTCCATCAAATGAACCTGAAATCATGCATGGATACGTGAAAAAATCAAAAAACTTTGTGATATAAATAGAAACACCAGACACCACATTTTCTTACTTGAAGTGTAACACAATCTCCAGGTTCTCCATTTGTCAGTGACGTCGATCCTCCACCAGCACCACATGCATCAATACGATAGAATCCATTAAGTGGAACTGTCCATTCTTGACTTCCGTCTTCTTTCAAAAAGTGTCCCGTTTGTCCATCGAGTTCTCGATCTTTCTTACAACTTGGAGGTTTCTCAATCCCCGATGCTTCACAAGTCGAAATTTTCAAATCAGGAATATCCCATGTTGATTGATTTGCTCCTAGAGAAAAATACCATTTTGAAGGTTAAAGAGCAAACGAAATACCTCTTTCAAAACAAGTCGGACTGAAAGATAAATCATCGATTGCAAAGAAATCTTCTCTTGGAAAACTTTCAACGAATATACCCAATCGGAAACCTGAGTTCTGTCGTGGAACTAAAATGATTACTCGTTCCCATTCACAAGCAGCTCTGAATATGAAACAGTTTACATTTCTTCCCCGAGTTAAATAAAAAACTTACGTTCGTTGGGAAAGTGTTGCATCGTACGCTCCTTCATACAAAAATGTTTTTCCACTGTCGAATGGATTTCCAGATTTAGAGATAATAGAGATATCCCATGTTTTCGAATATGTTCGAGTACAGACATAGAAACGAAGCTGAAAATGATCAGGTTTTCCTTGTTCAAAAGAGTCATCATTACGTACAGTGCATGTTTCAAATAAAGAACTTTCTGGATCATATGCTTTTGGATTTGTTCTTGGGAAATCTGGAGATTGTAAAACAGATTTCCTTCTTGACAACGCAAAACTCTCTTTTGCATCAAAAGCCAACATTTGACCAGAACCTTTTCTCGCTTCTCTTACAGGTACAGATGGACTTCTTTTTTTCAAAAGATAACTGGGTGTCTCCTCATGTCTATTCAAAGGAGCCACTGTTGTTGGTTCGTATTGACTCTGATGAGATCCCATTATTCTTGTTCTTTGAATCCATCCATCACAAAAACCATCTGGACTATCGAAGTTACACATTGTTCCAGGAATAAAACCTGCATACTAACGATCTATTTGTTTTCCACAAAACATTATCCTACCACATTCCATTTCATCTGATCCATCATCACAATCTGCTCTCAAATCACACTGAACGTCTTTCAAACACACAGAATTTGAAGTCGTCGAACAAAAAAACTGATCTCCATGAGAACAAAGTTCCAATGGATTTCGAATATCTAAAAATAGTTAAATGAAAGCTTGAATTATTAAGTGGAGAGTACATGCATGTCCATTCATTTACCTGAGCAACCGTCGAAATGAATATTTGCAAGGCCACATGCAAATATCTTTGTCGGTTCTTTCGTTTTCGTCTTTTTCTTTTTCGGAACTGATCCAGTTTCACAGTCGATAGATATTCTAAATGGTTCAGAAAACGAACCGAGTGGAACCGACACGTGTTTCCAACTGAAAATTATTCAAATTCTTCTAAATCTCCACTCAAATTTACTTGTTCAACTTACACAGCTCTCAACAATTTATCAGTGTATTCATACAAAACTCTCCGTTCTCCGTATTGATTCGTTGCCCTGACAACAAGTTTTGATGACGGTGATTGACCATTGAAGTGATGCATGAATTGAAGTGTACACTGAAATAGATGTTTCTTGGAAATGCTCCAATTGATCTCTCTTACATTAAAACCACTCTGACGGAAGAGTTTACTGATCATCGAAACTGTTTTTTTGTTAAGAATAGCAGTCTCAGAACCGGCTTGTACGAAATAATCTGGATGAAAATAATGATTTAAAATAGGAAAAACATCGTCTTACCAAAACGATATTTTGAAGCTCTGAGTTGAAAACTATTGAGAACCAACTCTTTATGATCACTTGTATTGGTCCATTGGGGACAGTCAACGGCATGAGCCTTCAGATCACATTGCTTCTCTGAATCAACAGAATCAAATCGAATTACACATTCAAAATATACCTCTAGTCTCACAAAAACATCCTGGATATAGAATCATTTGAGATGAATTAGAGTTACTATCACATTCATTCAGATGACATCTACATGACTCTTCTTCAAATTTATACGTTTTCAAAACAGTATTATTCGGATAATTGCAGAATGTTTCATCTAGATTACAAGTATATTCTTCGACATCTGGAATACAATAAATGCCATTTCAAATAAAATCAAAGAGTTCTTACCATCAAGTAAGGAACAATTCGATGATAACAGAGACAATTTATCGACTGCTTCTTCTCTCTGAAATCAGAAAGTTATTCCGAAGTTACAGTAGTTTTTTATTCTTTTCTGATCTGATTTGAATCTACAAATTACCGTTTGAGCAGCGACATAATATGATGTTTCCGATCCATCTTCGAGTTCATCGATAACGATTCGATCCTCATAATAGCGACTCAAATCAAAGGTTTCGTTGGGTAAGAGAGCAGAAACGATACGGAATAGGAGTAATATCACCGTCCACAGTGCTCTTTTCCGCATCGTTTCTTCGGTTTTAATAAATGCCGAGGAGCATCTGCAAAAAAGGAAAATGTGGCAAACAGGAGGGAAAAGTGAAGAGAAGAAGGAAAAAAGGAATAAGAGATATGGGATATGGGATAGTCGAGAGAGAAGATTAACGGAGCAAAAAAGAAGGATTTCGTGAAGAGAAAAAAAGAAGAAGATCGGAGAGAACGGCTGCGGATAGGAAGACTATGAGAAGAGAATATGGAATTGGTTGGGTTAGAATCTGGCATGTGATTGGTGACAAGACGGATGCTGGAGGAGATGAACATGAATACTAAAGTGTGGGAATGGAAAAACAGATTCTATCCGCGGTTTATACGTGTTTAGAGATCATTTGATAATCACATTCCGTCTTTCAAAACATACTAAAACCGAGAAAAAAACATATTGGGGGATTGGAATTACATTAAACAATTATTATTGCACGTTAGAACTTTGAAATACTGGAGAATATGGTTTAGAGAATAAGAAATATTATAGGAACAGGAAATCAGAGTCTTACAGTAATCAGAAAAACAAAAGAAAGCTGGGAATACGGTAACATCTGAAAATATCAGCCAACCTCAGTCTTGTTATTTCTCTTTATTTATCAGGTGAAATCATACCCAATTTGAATGCACATGGTGGTAAGAAAATAAATGAAATTACCTGAATCACCTGCTGTTTCCTTTTCAGAGTCATTTGTTATTCTTATTGGAACCTTCTAATGGAATGGCATGTCATTCGAATGGAAAAGAATAAGTGAGAGAAGGTACACTGAAGAAGAAAATGGAAAAAGTTGCAAAGATTCTGTTAAAGGGAAAAGGGAGTGCTCAAACAAGCTTCTTCTCTTTTTCTCTCATTTTTTCCTTTTCCTGCTCCCATCTCTAATTAATTCGTCGAGAAAAAGAGAGCGCAACGCAGCGGTACTCTCCTACCCATTTTCCCTTTTTTCCTATTCTGGTTAAACATCTTTTTTCTTCTTATTCTTAATTTACTTCTTCATTTTCTTCTCTTTCCAATGGCTCCAATTTTTGATGCAATGTGCTCTATTTTGCAAACATTTTCTGTGGATTAGCATCAGAACGAGTGAGACAAGAATAGAAAGAAAGGATATGGAGTGTCGACTGAAGAAAGCTCACGAGACGACGACGAAGTATACACACCGGTTCGCTTATTTTTGTTTCAGTCCCTGGTCGAGAAGAAGCCTCCGACGCCACGCACTTTTGGCTTTGCTGACAAGAGATGGAGAGAGAGAGAGATGAAAAGAGAGAGAGAGAGAAAGAGAAATATCAGAGGATTGGTTGAGTGCTGGTCAGTCTGGTGACGGGGGGAAAACGGAGAGCACGAACCAAGGCTAAAAAGGAAGAAAATGAAAAGAACGAGAATTGCAGAAGAAAATGGGGAAAGACGAGAGAAAGAAAAACGAATTCTGAGAAGATTCGAGACTAGACTTCAAATGAGTGCTAAAGAAATTCATGACGTGTGGAAGTAATAAAGAATTTTAAAAAACAAGAAAACACGAAGAAAACAACAAAATGGTGAGTTCTAGAATTCTCACGACAAACGATTAATGCTTCATTTAAAAGTTCGAGAATTGAAGACAAAAAGAGCACGAGGAACTACATATTCCCACGCATTAACTTTTTGTTTCAATCATTCTTTTCCCGCAGACTTCACGAAAAAACATACGTTATTTTCAATATTTGAAAAAAATTATGAAAAGTTGAAACAAAGAAAAACAAAAAATGTTTTTTTTCGAAAATAAAAACGCCTTTGGAATGCCGAATGCAGACATAATATAGATGAACATTGAGAACATTTGAATTTCTTATTAATCTTTCATTCGGTGTTTCGTTCGAACTCTATCATGCGCGTCTATAAATCTCTTTCACTACAAACATGACTTTCCATTAATTCTCACATTCTCAGAATCAGTAGCAAAAGAGCAATCCGATTCACGTGAAACCAATTGAGAAATCATTGAATGAGATAATCGAGGAAATGTGTTGATTGTCTCAAACAACGTCTTGAAATCGAATAAATGTCAGCGGTCAAAGTATTTCTAAAAATGAAAAATGACCGAATAATGAAAGGTTTTTCACAAATGATATGTTTCGTTTGTAGACAAGTTGACGGAAAATGACGTGGATTTTCAATTATGAAGAAAGAGAAAAAGAGAGAGAAAGTGAAGGATAAAAAGAGAATGTCATTATGAAAAGACTTCAAATGAAAAGAGCAGAATAATAAATCAGATACGTGAGCAAACATTAAAGATGTTGGAAATCTGGTTAGTAAAGTATTATAAAACGAAACATTAATTCCCTTCGTGCAAATGTTTTCGAAAAAATGTAACTTGAAAGCATAAACGAATTCAATAAATGTCGGTTTCGTTTTATTGATATTCATAGTTTCAAATGTCATATGATTCCAAAAGTTTCAAAGTATTTATGGAGTTTTGGAATATTCAAACACATTTCAGTGAGTCAATCATGAGACTGAATTGAATCTAACGTGTTAGCTCTAGACAAATAGCAAGAATCAATGCTACAGTAATCGGATTATCAGTTGTCCATTCGGCTATTTTCAGCTGCCAAAGATAAGTATTTGCCGAAAATATCCACAAAGGGTTCTAGAAGAAATTAATTATCCATTGGAATACTTTTTCAGTAATATTTTAATCAAAAGTGCATTCCATTGAGAGAGCGCTTTTTTCATTTCGAAGAATGTTCGTAAACTGATGGGGGTTGTCGTACTCCAGGAAACGTGTGAAGGGGGTGGGGGGCGTGCCGTGGCGACAGATTCAGAAGCAGAAAAAAGAGATATGGGCTGAAAAAGAGGGGAACCAAAGAGACAGAAAAAGAGAAAAGAAGAAGGAAAGTGTGTGTGTATGGGGGGAAAGAAACTAAGGATAGAGGACAAGTAGTGGTGAACAAGAAAGACGTCGAGCTTCGAACAACAAGAGACACATAGGGTTTGGTGCTGAAAATGGAGACTGACTGACGAGTGTCTTTCGGCAGTGAAAAGTTCAAATGGCAATAACAATAGCCGAGTATATGAATACTTGAGAGGGTACTCACCAGAGACAAAAACCGACTTCTGGAGCCAACAAATATTCCTAAAATTGTAATTGGAGTGGGTAATAGAGTGACAAAATGACGGAGAAGCTCTGAACATTTCTGAGATCATATGCTAAATTTGGGCGAAATGGGTAAGCGAAGCATAAAATGACGAGTGTGACATTAGTATTAGGTCAAGCCAAAAGTTTTGCATCACTTTCTGTTTTTTTTTCGTAAAACTCCAGGGGAGTTCCTAAAGCAAGTCATGTTTGGGGTAAATACGGGTATACATGTGGGCTACAATCATACAAAATCTCGGCTCGATGGCGCTTTTGTGCAGCGAACTAGGTCAACTTTGCCAATGACAATTCTGATTGGTATTTTTGAGTGAATCCCGTATTGACTCTATGGCAGCACAAACCGAGGCTCACATTAGTCTATTGTAGGGTCCCAACACTGTTAATAAAGAAATAACAATCCGTTTGTTCTGAAAGCTTCAGAATAGAGAACTAGAATTGAATGAATTTTCCAAATTAGGTGTTTTATCATGACAATTTAGTTACACTGATTGAAGAGGACCGTTAACTACTAATTAAAAATCTTGTAAATAGACTCAAGTACTATTATAATATGCCAATGGATTGACTCCGCGGTTTTTTGTTCTCCTGCAAAACTCCAACTTCCGTACCAATGTGATTTGTCGACCGTCCAACTACAGAGGCTCCATGATCATTTTTGACATATTGGAGAATGACAACAAGACTTATTCAAATGATCATTGGGGATGAGAAGTGGACCCTGTTTGCTAACTATTATCATAGACCTCAGTGCGTGAAACCCCCTGATTCCGGAGTTCAGACGCCAAATGTAGAAAATAGGGGTATCTTGGCAAAGTTGGACTAGTTTGCTGCTCAAAAGCGCCATTAAGCCCAAAATTTGTAGAAATATAGTCCACATGCAAACCTCTATGATTCTCAAACGTGACTTGTTCCAAGAGCTTTGCAGAAGTTTTATGACGAGAAAACAAAAAGTGATGCAAAACTTTTGGCTTGACCTAATAGAAGACACTCCTTGAGCATAAAAATGAAGTCATTTTGGATCTTTTCTTGAAATAAAAAGTAGAAGACAGAACAGTTTTCATTCGATTTGATGCTATTATTCAAATAAATCATGGATATTTGAAAATGAATAGTTTTGAGTTCAAGTACCGAAACAAAACAAAAACAACGAATATTCTGATTTGTGTTCATAAAAACATGTTTGTATCTTCTTCTTCTGTTAGCTGGAACAAACGAGATCATGATAACAAACAAGAAAAAAATGAATCAGAACTCAATCAAAAAGTGCAATAAATGTACTTAAAGTACATTTTTAACTTGCACTTAATCCCTCATCGTCGGATACGAAGGAAGTATAAAGTGCATATGAAAGTGAGGGAAAAAGATAAAGTATCACAAAATGGAATAAGTTGCCAATGGAGACGAATGTGCTTTCATGCAGTCAAATCGCTGATTATCACATGATTTCGTTTCGCTTAACATGTTTTTCTTCTTAAAGACGCCTTGCTCAAGCATTTGAAAATGTCTTTTCATGTCAATATCAGAGCACATTTCCAAAAAGGCGTTTCAAGAAACAACATGAGCAACGAGTTATTAAACATCAGAGAATTTATTTCTCAAAACTTGAAGAATATTGCCTGGAAGAATCAAGTAAGACAGAAAGAGAAAAAACGAATGATGCGATTACAATGCTTCGATTACGTGTCTCTTTTAAGATCAAAATTGTTTTGATTCCGATAGAAGAAGAAAAAACGACAAAGTGAAAAGGAAGTTAGAATAAATGAAGTAATATAACACCTGTCGAACGTTTTGTTTATGGTAAACTGCAACCGGATGAAATGGAATGAAAAATTTAATTTATCTTTGCAAGAAAGATGATGGAATTATCGTTTTCTCTGATTTCGAGCTATTCAATTTCAGGTACGCAATCTATCATCCAGAGATCACATCTTTGAAGCGAATGCTACGAGTAGCAGACTTATCTTTGCTAGGTTGTTTGTCAAGTGGAATGTGAATGAACTGTCATCAGAAATTTCATAATAATGAACCATAATTTCGGAGTTTGATTAGTTGACAACCCTGTCTGCTTTAGAAAAAAAACCCTAACACAAAATAATTTTTAATTCATTATTCATTTCTGCTACATACATACTGTAGCAATCGCATCAAGTATTCTTGTAGCAACTGACCAATTTCTCAATTTCTCATTGTTTAATTGGTTCAGTTGTTCTCATTTCTTTTCAATCAATACATCCAATATCTCTGTCTTATCTTATCATTTGGAGCACAACAGGTGACCTCTGTCCAGATTTTTTCTGGTTCTATTCTCAACATTCCTCTTTATTTTCTATACGAATGACAACGTTTTGTTCAACTCTTCTGATATTTTTGATATTTCTTGCCACGTCATTGGCGAGTATTCAGAATGGAAATGGAACGAAACAAGTTCCAGTCGTCATTTGGCACGGAATGGGTTCGTTTTCAGAATGTTTGATGTATTGATGGGTATTAGTTTAGGAGACTGTTGCTGTAATCCATTGTCAATGGGATCTGTAAAGAAAATGATTGAACAAGAAGTACCAGGAGTTTATGTTCATAGTCTTGAATTAGGAGGAAGTATCACTAAAGACATCGAACATGGATTCTTCGCCAATGTCAATGAACTTGTTTATATGGCTTGTATCAAGATCCAAAAAGATCCGGAACTCAAAAATGGTTATAACGCAATGGGATTCTCTCAAGGAGCACAATTTCTGTCAGAATCGTTCTATAGGATTGAGATTTATTTTATTGTTATTTCAGAAGAGCTGTGGCCCAAAGATGTCCAAATCCTCCGATGAAAAACTTAGTTTCAATCGGTGGACAACATCAAGGAGTCTTTGGAGCTCCATACTGTATTGGAGATAACGTCATGTGTAACAGTATGAGACGTCTTATTGACATGGGAGCATATCTTCCATTTGTTCAGAAGAGGTACCAACTGTTCATGAATCATTGAATCTAATCGATTGATTTTTTCAGAGTCGTTCAAGCGCAATATTGGCATGATCCGAATCAGCCAGAAGAATACAAGAAACGATCGATTTTCCTCGCTGATATCAACAATGAAAACGTAAGAATTGATAAAATATGCTTTCTGCTACGAATAAAAATTTGTAGTCTAATACAAAATAACAAAAAAACGTCAGACCATTTGATTTCAGGAAAAAAATCCTGTTTACAAAAGAAATTTATTGAATCTGAAGAATCTGCTTCTTGTGAAATTCAATCAAGATCATATGGTTGTTCCGAAGGAATCATCGGTACGTATTTCATTTTACTTCTTTTTTTAATTCGTGTTTTCAGTGGTTTGGGTTCTACAAAGATGGAGATATTGACACAATTCTTCCAATGAATGAGACTGATTTGTATATTGAAGACAGAATTGGACTCAAAAAACTATATGAAAGCGGAAGAGTTCAATTCCTTGCTGTCGATGGAGATCATCTTCAAATTCCGAGAGAAGTTCTTGTCAATGACATTATCAAAAAATACTTTATGTAAACTTGAATCGAAACAGAACTCGTATTTTAAAAAACTCGTAGAAATAAAATTATCATGTGCAATTGTCATTGTTTAGAACATTTCGAAGAAGTATGGTTCAGAAATGTCTGCATGATAGATATCGAAAAGCCAAATGAGCTCTTTGATTTTCGATTTCTCTCGTGATATTCTCTGAAAGTATGAACTTTTTCTATGAGAAATAACTACAAAATGAAGTGTACCTTCATGGATTTGACCAGTTTCATCAGCACCAAAAGACGAGTTGAATACATTTTTATATCTGTTTGATTGGTGTAATACGAATGCATTTGATCAGCAATATCTGATCTCATTTGTTCACAGACTTCACGAGTTTCATGAGTTAATTCAGCATCTGAAACGAATAAATGATAAATGCATGTCTTCAAACTTTGAGAGCTACCGTCCAATCCAATCAGATGAACCATACAGAAAACGACTTCTTCATCGGTTAGTTTCAGTTCAAGAAGTGGCCTTGCAACTTCATCAATGTATCGACACATATAAGGTTCGAACAGTCTGAAATTGAAAAAACATTTCGAAAGAAGTTAATACTGAAACTGACTTATTGAAGTACTGATTGGTCAACTCTGTGATAGACGCCAAATCGACATATGTCTTATCCCACTGCATCGCATAATCATCGGTGACCACCATACACTTAAATGAAGAACAGTTTTTATTCAAATCAGAGGAAGAGTATTACTCACCCCTGATTTAATGGCATTCTCTTCAAAAACTTTAATTGAAAGCTCTAATCTTTCAAAGGTGCGGACTACATTCCAAGATGAACGGAATACTTGCATCTTTTGATTCAAAGGAAGAGACATCAAAGATTTCGATGCAGAAAACCAACATGAATACTTATAAATACGATCATTGAGCCATTCGACAGTAGTCGTAACATCAACCTTCTCCAAGAACTACAAAACCAAAGATACAAATAGTCAGAGAGACAATTACTCACCGATACTTGGCTTTTTGGTTTTTGACCATGTCTGAAGTGTTTAAGAGATGCAGTCAATGCTTGTAACTCACTTTCGTCTTTCATTGATTTCACCTAAAAGTTGAAATTTGTTCAATGATTTCAAGTTTAATCTTTTTTTACCGAAAACGCCGTTTCAATCTTCTTCACTAAATTACTGAAATCAATGATCATGTTCGGTTTATCCGGAACTTTTGGGGCAAAAGTGAACAAAAAGTTTGGATCCATATCCGTTGACTCAATTGAACTTTTTCTGCTTAAGTTAGTCGGACTGTACTCCGATTGAACAGGGCTTCCAGTTGGAGTTGAGCATTCGTCCTGTAAATTGATTTGATATGAAAGAGATCAATACGATCAAACTAACACTTCCACTATCCTCCATCAATCCACGGAATGAATATGTCGGATCATAGTCCAATTGAACTTCTGCAAACAAAATGATTTATTGTTCTGATATAAAACGAAATCTTACTTTCTTCGTTCATTCCGATTGCTTTACACTTTGTCAGACGGCATTGACGACACACATATCTGAAAATACAAAGGTGATCCGAATACAATCCGTTTTGAGAGCAAAGGGTTGAAAACATACCTTCCACGACCATCGATATTGCACTTTGAGTTTCCTTGTTTACACTTGTACTGTAGTTTGAGAACAGTTGCTCTCCGGAAGAAGGCTGCACACGCACGACAAGTAAGTGCACCGAAATGCATTCCATTTGATGATTTCTTGCATACGAGGCACGATTTGTCAGTTATCATTATGAGATTCTGAAACAGTCATTCCTATAGTTTATTCTAATTTGGGTGTTGTCTATTCAATAGATCGCTACCAATCAACGAAAATGAAGAGAAGAAACGATGAAGAGAGGAAAGAGAGATCAATAGTTCATATTAACATCGATGCCCCTTTTAGCCCTAGTTTTTGGATATCAATTCTTTAACAGTATCAAAACGTACCTACATGATAAAATAGTCGAGATAAACAACAAATCACAAAACGTATCACATAAAATTTTGTGTTCTTTTTTCACGCATGGAGAGAAGATCAAAAGAGAAACACTTTCGTTATTTCTTCGGGTCTTCTCTTTTCTCTCAGATGACGTGCCTAGACGAAACAGGCGACATGTTCTCTGATCGTTACGCTGGTCGAAGGGAAAAAAAGAAGCTTGCAAACAGTTAATACGCTCAAAGAGATAGTCTAGTTGTGGAATCTAACTGATGAAGAAAGGAAAGAAGAGAATGACATATGTCAATTATCTGGAAGAAATGGATGTTCTACAGTATACTTTCATTCAGGCTGAAGTGTTTTATTCTCACTTCACAAACCCGATCACAGCCTAGACTCTACTGGAAGATGATTTTAAGACAGTTTTTTATTTTATTCCGAATGAATATACCGAATGATGGGAGGAGCTTTAGAAGATTTGAAATCAGAATAAGAATGAACATTTTCAGATCTCTCTCTCTCTCTCTCTCTCTCTCTCTCTCTCTCTCTCTCTCTCTCTCTCTCTTCTGATTACTACAATTTATAAAACATTTCTAAAAATGGAAAACGTGCAGACATAGTACATGTACATGAACAGAAATACATGAGTTTTCCTAAATTTTTTGAAAAAATTGTAGCTTTTCGGGTCGAGTGACAATTCGAAAATAGAAGAATCTGACCGGTGACAAAGTGTCGCTTTGAATTTCGGATCAAAAACGCTGAGCTACCTTTTATATAGAGACAACCGATCTACTCCACCTAATTCGAAACATGTCTGTCCGTTTTCGTCCATCTTATCAAATGTGTCTGCGTCTCTTCATAAATTGTCAATCTTTAGCTGTCAATTGTTACTCGTCCTACGAGCACTGCTTCACACGCGACCTGTGTTCGCCGAATTGGACTTCCGATAGTTCTCAAGAGACTAATGTCATCTGATTAGTCTGCGTCTCTACACGACTGTCATCTGTCGATAGCATCGTTTGCATCTTCATTGCCAACATCGAACCTTTGCCAAATGCTGCAAATTTTGACAAGTCCCGCCCCCCGGGCAGCAAGGTGATTTGTTAATGCGTTTGGGCCCGATGTCTTATCGTCCGCCGACATTTGACTCATAAGATAGGACATGAAGACAAGAAAAATAGAAAGAGAAAGAAGAAGAAGAATATGACCATCTACAGAGGGCATTCATTTTTCCATATCAGTGTTTTGGGGAAATTCAATTGGTTCTTATCATTATTCAACTTTCTCTAACTACAAAAATATTTTGAATTTCAAAGAAAATGATTGATGGATCTTAAAATAATTCTTCCCTTTGTTCACCTTTTTATGACGAATCTGAAGATTTAGAGGTAACTAGTATTAATTCGAATTGAACGATCAAATATGGAATCAAATTTCTCTCAGCTTTTGACTAATCTGTTTCGATTATTCAGTTAAGTTCACAGAAACTCTCTGGACAACTGAGTTATTTCGAATATCTTACCATACAATAACATATTTTTCTAATTTCAGTTCTATCATCCGGAAAAGAATTGTTGTTTTTCTCTCAATACTCAAAAGTTTCGTTTTCTCCCAAATAATAATTCATTTCTGATGTTCAAATCCAAAAATTCTTCTATTTTTCCTCATAAAAATCCAAATGATTTCGTGGAAAAATAAACTTAGAATCGGATCTGTTTATGTCTTTTTACGAGTTTTGTTGTTAATTGTGTCTTCTGGTACAAAACAATTCGTTTAACGAGTAAATCATTCAAACAACACAATAAGTTAAACATCTCACGTCCGATTTACTCTTTCAAAGTTTAGTTCAAGTACCATAATTACTGTTTTTTGGAATAGTTTAGTATTGAATTCTGCTTTGAATACATTCATACCATTTCTTAGAAGAAAACATTTTTAGTGTAATTCATAGAGAAAACTATGAAGTCTATTCAGAAGTATTCAATATCTGTTCATCATAGAATAAGACCTCCCTAGAAGTTAAACGCTGATTGGTTACAGATACGGTATCATTCAAATGATTAAACCGAAGCGTTGCTTTGATCTAGATTCAATAATTGATTAGATTTTCGGTCACTGATCATAACACAATTATCTCAAATTAAAATACGGTAGCTTCGATACGGGAATACGGACAGCAGAGTGTTTTACAATTTCTCTTTTTCTATAATTATCAAGAAAAGTAACAATCACAGATCGGAAAAACCAAAAGAAAAAGAATTCGGCTGGCGATTCTTCCGATCTATTGCTGAGCAATGTAACTGATTGTTCTGAGAAACAAGAGCACAGTTCTTCGACTGATTACCATCACAAAGCACGTGATCTTTTGATTCTCAATCCCCACATGTCGTTGTTCTTTCAAGTTTCCGATTGTTCGAATGAGTTTTGGTGTTTATATAAACATAAATAAACAGACTAGACAACGAATCAAACAACAATCGAGTACAAAGAGCACTCTCTTCCTCCTCATTTCTGCTCCATCAGATTCTTCTTTCTCACTCTCTCTTCCTCTATCTCTTAAAGGTCACTATTTTCTTTTTCATTGTAGCGAAAAACTACAAATCTTGCGCGTGGCTCCCGAACTGTGTCTTTTAAGTACTACATGTGTGTATATGTGTATTTGCCACGTAAAGAATTGACGAACACTAATCACCTAAAAATAGAACTAAGTGCGAAAGCAAGTTTAAAAGTGGAAAGTACGTCAAGATCGGTAGAACACTCGTTTTTTTGTGTCCGAAAGATTCTGATCTCTAAGATGTAGTCTTTGCAGAAAGAAAGTGCTCACAAGAGAAGAGAAAAGAGGGTTAACAAGAGAGTGAGCAACTAAGGAAACGAAACGACAATGTTTTCTTTTTGCGGAACTTTTGCAAGAAGAAAACAGTTTGGTCGCTTTGATCTATGATAACAGTCTAGGGAGCATTTTCTGGATTACGTCCTCAGATTTTTCTGATTGTTTGAAAAAAGAACATGAATTATTGAAGCGAAAAAATTCAGTTTCAGTTTTATTTAAGATTTTTTTATTCTAATCACTGAAATCACTCCGTCATTAGTGCAATTCTCTTATGACGTTTTTTTGATAACTTCTCGAAAAGTGAACTCAATTTCTGATTGTGCTTGTATTTTCTACGACTAACCAGTTCTTGTTTCTCTCATTTTCCTTTCACCAAACAGCAATGTTTTATCGCCAAAAAAGGTTGTTGTGATCTAGTTTGTTCTGGTACAGATCTTTTGCATTGAACTGAACGATGAGTAATATTTTTGTTTTTTGTTCTTTTTCTGGTAAATCTCTCTTTTTTTTCTCTTCCAAATGATAATGATTCATTAATATGAAAAGAAATCATTTTCCGATAGTGATAGTTCCTCCACCGAACAGATCACAACACAGAAAAACATAAAGTTCGTGGACGGAAATGTTATCTAGACAAGTTTCATTTCTGTTCTATTTATCTCAAATCGAAATTAGTTTAAAAAGAAGTGAATCATCGGAACATCCGATCAGTTTTGAGGGAAAAACAAGTAAACACAATAAGAAAACAAAATGAAAACAAGCTAAATTGAAGAAGAAAAAGATCAGCTGTGAAACGGTTGAAGATCTCGAGAAAAATGAGCGAATACAACACAATTCCAACTTTTTCATGTTTGTTCTCTTCGCCGGCGGTCATTTCGCGCACAAAATGTGATCTGTATCTTCCAGGAAACACATTGTAGTCGATTGGAGCAAATGTTACTAAACATGAAATCGGAGTTTTTGGTTTGTATTGGGAGGTCCTTTTTAGAAGAGAATCCTCCCTTTTTAAAGTTATTTTTAGATTTTCTCATTCGATATAATATACTTTAGATTATTTTATTGTCTTTGTTCTCGTTATCAGTTTTTTTTGAATAGTGGTCTTCCTGATTTCAGAAAAGAGTCCAAACAAATTTAAGTGAGAAAAATAATGATCAATAGACTATCGTACCGTGATATTTCCAGATGAAAAGTAAACTGAAATCAGATTAAAGAGAAGATAGCACTCAACACTCAAAAGAAATTTTCCACTCAAACCACTTAGCATCAACATAATTCGTTTCGGTTACTCATAGAAAACTCAATAAATTTTAAATAATAGTTGAAACAGATATTTCAATCTGATCACAAGGCACAAAATCTTTCCTTTCCGATGAACGAAACTAGACTTTCTTTCAATTAAACGTCTTCATCGTTGCATAATTAAATGCGTATCTAGGTATATACTAAGTGCCAGTTGATATAAAATCTCCAGATCTTATAGATATCTCTAAAAAAATTTGTTCGAGCTGGAGCCCAGTAAATCCATCAATCCTTTACCATTATTCTGATAATGGGGAACATATGGAACGCGCTTTTTCGAGAGACATAACGAAACAAAACCATTATTCCTTTCCTGCAGATGTTCTTTTCACGTATAATTTTGATTCTGTAGACGTTCTCCAACGGAAATCCTAGGATGCCTTTTTATTCATTCTCTATAATTTTTACTCCTTTCCTAGTGGCTATTCTCATGTTTATTTGGTTTAATGGATTATTTCAATTTGAAACTCTGTTTCCTTCCCGTTATTGATTTACTAGTCAGATGCATTGAATTGGAATATATAATAGTGAAAGATCCACTCAAAAAAGAAAAATATTACAAAAGAAATGTGAATATTTTTCTGTTTGGAGGTTTTTTTTACCTTTTTGGTCAATATCTTCTCTTGAAAATGCTAGATTTAAAGAGGACAGCGACATGTCTAAATGTCAGAAATCAGAAATTTTACAAAGGAGTTTGATTAAAATTCCACATTCTTTTTTTTAATCACAGCTGAAGAAAAGTTTTTTTGTGGAAGTTATTTTTAGCTCTCAACAAACAATAGAATGTATTTTAACATTCATTGTCTTTTGTACTCGTTATCAGTTTCAATTGAAGTCAGTTTTGTGGTCTTTTTGATTTCAGAAAAGAATCCGAAGGAATTTGCGTAAGAAAGAAACTGACGGTTGATAAGGAATAATCAGTGCATCGAGAACTTGTCACAGTGGATTCTGTTCTCAATCGATGGTTTCAGACAAAGTCGAAAATAATAATTAGAAGAATTGGAGTGCAGATACCGTAAACAACTAAAGTCTTACTGTAACTAGAAAAAACTTTCCAATTCATTGACAATGAAAATAATCTCTTTTAAAACTGGAATTTGTTTTAATTTCTGTGTAGGTATAATGAAACGGAGTAAGATTCGGACAATCATAAAAATTGATCATTCAATCTGATCACAAGGCACAAAATCTTCCATTTTCGACAATGGAAACTAGACTTTCTTCCGATGAAAAACCATATTTATCGTTGCATAATTATTTATTATTCGTATCTATATACACGTATCAAATTGACGATTTCAAATTAATTTAGACTTTTGGAACTCCTCCAACAACGGCATGCTCAATTCCGCATTCGTTTGTTCCACGGATGATACGGAAGTATCCATTCTCTCCCCAGTTGACGTTCCATGAGTTGGCAACAAGCCAATATGGTGTTCCATTGTCAGTTCCCCATCCGAGAATTCTGATTGCGTGTCCTCCGAGCTCTTGTCCGGTTGTATGAACATAGACTCCGCTCTTGTATTGGTAGAAGTCTTCGTAGACAGTGAAAGCAGCTTCAACTGGTCCATGAGCAATGATTTCTGCTTGAATCTGAGCAACCTTCTTTCCGACGGCGTAAGCGGTGCTTCCGAAGTGTTTATCAGCATTGTAGAGGATGTTGTAGTTGGAGTTGGTACACTTGTTGACACATGATGGAGTGTTGTATCCGTCTTCTGGGCAATCTGGCCACGTGGTGTTTCCGACAGTCTCTCCGCATGGGGCAAGGGAATATGGTTTGCATCCGAATTGGGTTTCGTATGATCCTCCAGTACAGAATCCACTCTTAACAAGGTACTTCCAGGCGTTGATTGGATATCCTCCTTCACATCCGTATCCACAATTGGAGCAGCAGGAAAGAACATCTTCAGCAGAAAGAAGAGTGTTGACAGCTCCATTGGAAGCAATGCAGAAACGATCAGAAGCAGCCTCAGCAGCGGCGAATGCCCAGCAAGATCCACAATCAGATTGATCACGAATGTTGTTGATTGAGACACAGCTTGGCCATTGAGTACGAGCATCGAAGGTTGCTGGAATAGTGTCCTCTTGGATATCGTGCTTGACGAATTCCGCATCTGGAGAGTGTGGGGCAACAAATTCAGTTCTCATGAGACGCTTCTTGACCTGCTCGATGGTAATATGTTTTGGAATCTCAGCCTTCCAGAGAGATTGTTTTGAATTGACATATTCTGTGATGGCTTCTTGAGTTTTCGGAACAATTGGGATAACGAGTCCAGTGGAAAGAGCCACCAAAGCGGCGAAGACAACGTACTTCTGAAATAATTTAGTTATAAATGCCCAGAATTAAAAAAAAAACTTACCATTTTTCGATAGGAGCAGATAGAGCAAATGCTGAAGACAAAGCACTCGGCGCATCTTTTATACTCGAATTCTTATCAGTTGAAGCTCTTTCAAAACTGTTATCAGTGGAATCCGGGAATGGAAAAGTGGGAAAATGCAGTACCAGGGGGCGGCTTCGCACAGTTAAAGTCTAATTAGAAGAGAATCATGTGACGTACCTCCAACAATTGAGCACAATGATCTCGTGCAAGAAGAGCGATAAGAAGTTTGATGCTAGAAAGGTTCATTGAAACTTACCTTTTGAAGTTAGATTAGAAGTACTCAAATGTGAATTTATGATTGAAATGTGGAATAATTGACCTATAAGGACTACATTTTCTAAAATAGAAATAATGGACAGATCTCTAACTTCCATTCATTTTTCCATTTTTCATCACTCAAATTATGATTTCATTTTGTCTGTATTCACATCCCAGAATTCACGTTTTGAATTACCATAGAGGGTAAAGACTTGAAAACCTAAAAAGATAGGAAACGTCAAACAATTCGAGATACTGTAATTATTATATGTATGTTGTTAGCAATACTTGAAACAATTCTCCAAAACCTGAAAAAGATGGTATGTCACGTAGTTTCTACGAGAGAGTTCAGTTCCAATTTCCTAACAGATCGTTGATTATTATTTCCGATTTCTTATCATAACTGCTTTCCATTTTGCTTCTTCATCTCACTTCTTCCTAAACCCATTTGATTGGTTATAAAACCATATTTACATTAGGAAATTCTCGAAACTCCGTATCTGATATGGAATTGAGGCTGAACTGTTGATTCCTTAATTCACATTTACAGCGTGACATCTGACGTAAATCAGAAAATGAAAGAACGAAAAGAGCAAAAGAGCAGAAGAGTCAGAATGTTATGATGTTTGATATGATTAATTTCAGATGCGTCAAGACACACATTTTGAAATAATGAAATGTTTGATTAAGATTCTGTTTACCGCTGAAGGTAGAGAAAACACACACATCAAACAGTTTTGAAACAGGAATAAAATGAGAAATGACTTCTGAAAGGATAACATTAATTTAATTCGAAAGACCTTTTCAAAGGCATTTGCAGAGATTTCCCTTAAAGAAGTTTTTCAAATGTATTCCAAGTCTTTCAGATTTTCATGATATTACTGTAATCCAGATGCCGACAAGGGAATACATGGAAGGAGCAAGTCAAACACATTACGTTGGGCATAATTGGTTGAGGATATCTCGATTTTCAAAACGAACCATAGGGTCAGAAAAGCTATTCACTTCTTATTCACTGGTTTGGAAACAAATGTACTCTCAGTTAACCGGAATGAAACTAATTTGAGCTGTTTTTTTCTGATTTTGTAGCATCACTTTTCAATAAATAACTTTTTTGAAATATTCAAGTTGTAAAATCTATTGGAAACTTTAAAATAAATATATTTAGATTAGTTTTATTCTACATGCGAGTCCAGATATCGGCCTTTACTTTTTCACTGATGGATTGATTGGAAACCATACCAGCAATGCATATTGCCTATAACGCACAGCTAGAATTGTGTGTTACCGTAATTTTTTCTTCTCGAGACCTTATTCACGTGAGTATTGTACCGTTGAACGCAGTGTGTACGCAGAGTTTTACCGCAGTGTTTGCAGACGCACCCAATATTTGTGTTTTTTTTGTGGGCAAACGCAAAAATATCGTTTTCCCTTTTTCCTTCTTTTTTCAAATAGCCAATCGTAAAAAATCTATCCAAATACTTTGAAGTATTTTAAATGAGTAATTGATTTATTGTTTAAGTATGAATTACAGATAATGCTAACATGCTGCCAGTGCGGTCTTATTGCACCAGAGGCAAAATTGATCCAATTGCCCAAAAACGAAGTCACGTTACGAAATTGGATTCAACAGTACAATTTGAATCTCGTCGAAAAGAGAGATGGACAGTTTATATGCAAATCACATCTTTCCGCTGACAAAGCAAAACAAAAGGCAAGTCAATATAAATTAAATCGAGAAGTTTATTTGAAGAATCAGACTTTTTCAAACAATAAATTATTGTCCACGAAATCCTCTGAAATCTATTTTTCAGTCTTCAACGCATGTTGCATATGACGAACCATCAACATCCGACAATTATTTTCACGATATCAAACAAGAAATGGAAGAAGAAACAAAATATATGGATTCTTGGATTGAACCGAAAACAGAACAAGATGAAGAAGTGAACTATGAAGATTTTCCTTTTGAGATGGAGGATAACAGCTATGGAGCATACGATGAAGAAATGTATAACTATGAACAAAATGGATATGAAATGAACTGTCAACCGACAACGTCTACGGGGACATACGGAATTGCTCAACCATCAACAGTAGAGCCCAGTGATCTCTCAAATCTTCGTTTTTGCTACCCTGAATTATCAGATGAACAAATTATGTCATTTTGTGTCAGGACAAGCAGCAATCTCAGTGGAGAAAGTTCATTCGAATGCGGAATGTGTACAGAACAATATTTTGAAAACACGGATACACGACCTATTCGACTTCATCTCGAAATGGCCCACTCGATGTTGATTAACAATTACATTCAAACTGGAACAGCGTGAGTTTCAA
Source organism: Caenorhabditis tropicalis (assembly GCA_016735795.1). Taxonomy (NCBI): domain Eukaryota; kingdom Metazoa; phylum Nematoda; class Chromadorea; order Rhabditida; family Rhabditidae; genus Caenorhabditis; species Caenorhabditis tropicalis. The sequence goes on along the minus strand of CM028618.1, from coordinate 8,851,318 downwards.
TAAGTTTTGGTCTGATAATTATTTGAAAGGTTTCAAGTTTCTTGAACTAAAAAAAATCATTTTCTAGGCATCTTGCCCCAAAACTCTTCGCACCAGTTTCACCTAAAACAAAAGCGGCAGCCGATGAATCTCTGTGCAAATTTCTAGTGAAAAATGGATTACCGTTGAGAGCTGTGAAGGATCAAAATCTGGAAATGCTTACTTTCAATATGAACTCTTCATATAAACTTCCATCTATTGATAAACTAACCGAATGTCTGCAAGAAATTGCACTAAACAGAAGGGTAAGACTTAACTCAGTTGCTCGATTCATATATTAGCATTTCCAGAACATGAAAATCCATGTGGAAAATGAACCGATAACTGTCACATTTGATACCACATCATTCGAAACTCGGAACTATCTGGCTTTCACTATACACTACTACCATAATGGAAGTAAGAAAAAACAGTTGATTTTTCTTCAAGAGTTCAAAAAAACACAGTAAGTATTTATAATTTTCTCTCAATTTAATTTCCGAGTCAATTACAGATCGCCCGTTTCATCGATAATATCAATTATCAAAAATGCTATGAGTGGGTGCAATATCCGTCTTCCGATCACAACTATTGTTACTGGAAATGAAGAATATGAAGAAACACTCGAAAACTTAGAATGCAGTGATCAAGTGTTAGTTTACTTTACGAAAATTGATTTGATGATCGTGTTCAGGTTACCAAGCTTCTCAGAAGTTCTGAAAAAGTTTGCCGATTCTCTCATCTCAGAAGTTTTCGATAAACCATTGAAAAAACTGAGAAATTTCATAACAAAGTTCCCGAGTAATCGAAGCGATTGGACCAGATTTAAAGCATACATAGTTAGAAAACGAACATATGGAGAGTATCCAGAAGTGGATGATGATAATTGGTTCACAACTGTTGACTTCATAACAAAATGTCTTCATATGGTATGCTTCGATAATGTTCCAATCTGTTCATTCAGTAATTTTCCAGCATCGACTGTTCAGCGAGTTCCCAAGATTAACCAATACAGTTGAATACATCGATGTAGAGGATAACATAAACATAGTTTATCTTCATAGCTTGCTTAATCTCTGCAAAAATTCTTTACGCCTGGTAACAACTTATTCTTAATTGATCATTTTCACTTTACTTTTTTCAGGTTGTTGAATCAAGGGCAAGTATTGCTGATGTAATTCCAGCCATAGCAGAAATCGGAGCTTCATTACATGTGTAAGTTCAATTGTTTTCTAATTCATTTTAATTTTTCATATTTCAGATCAACAACTGAGGAATCGGTTGTTTTCGCGGTGCATTCCCTGTATAAACGTATTCTTCGTCCAGTTGTAGAACAATCCGACATCCACCGATTCGCAGCGTTCCTTCATCCACGTCGTCATGGGACTGACATACTTTCCAACACAGAATGGATTTCTGTAAGAACCAGTCTCACCCGTCATCTCGGTTAGTTTGAATGTGCACTGAATCACAAAATATAGTTTTCAGCTCTTCGAATGACGAATAAGAGTTCATCTCTCAATAAAGCAGGAAAAACGAATCGGCTTCCTCAGCCTAACAATACCGCTTGTGATGTGAGTACCTTTTCATAGAAAATTCATTCTAAATGTATAATTTCAGAGAGAAGTTGCGGAATTTTGTGCGTATGTCGGTCGAGTGGCGCAGGTAGAATCAGAAGTTGTTGATTGGTGGGCGCGTCACTCATCGAGGTTTCCACTCCTGTACAGTCTCGCAAAAGAAATATATTTGACTCCAGCGTTATCTATCGATGCCTCATTTTATCTCGGGTTTGTTCATACTCTTCCAATTCCTCTAATTCTTTTTTGCTTTCAGAGATTTCGGAATTCTTACGTATTCATTGAACGAAACGGAAGAGGAAAATAGAAAAACGCTCTTAGAAGCTTCAAGTGATTTAGTTGACTTCAGGTGAAATCTTGTTCAATGAGTTCATGCCGAATACTTTTATTAATTTTAAATTCATATTCTTCAGAGCAAAAGGAGAAATTATGAGTAGACCGATTTGTGTCAAAAGAAAAAGAGATACGGCATGTGCTGAAGATATGTGGTACACTCCGGTCGACATGAAGGCTATTCAAATCCCAGGATCAGCAAATGGAATGGGAAGTGCAAAACGGGGAACTCTATATAATCGCCCTCCACAGACTCTTAGTACAGCTGCTTTGAGTAGCAATAGAATGTAGGTGTTCAATTAGAAAGGACCATTCAAAAGTTTATACGTTTCCAGCTATTTGTCAAAGCAATGTGAGCCCCCTCGAGTGAGTTATCCGGCGCCTTCAGTTCCGAGGAAAAGTTTGAAAGAAGCGATCGCACACATGTCGAGGCCAATAAAGAATTACAATCGAACATATAAACCCCCTTCACAATATCCATATGCGAAACCAATTGTAGTCAACAAACCATCGAATCTTCTTCCCGTCAAAAATGAGATCGAAGATGTGAAAGTTCCACTAACAACAAAAAAGTATTATGCCGTCAAAACGATTCCCAGCAATGGAAAACGATTGATAAGGACAATGGATGGGAGAATTATTCAAGTTGTCACAAAGCCTCGTCTTCCGTAAGTGGTTCTACATATTTCATATAAATTATTCTATACTCTAGATATTTCAAATATTCTGATTTCAGAGTTACAATAAATCAAACTGTAAACGCAACGGTGAATACCCAACAAAAAAAGAAAGTATATTTTGTTCGATCGAAAAATGGAATGACCCATCAGCTTCAAACCGTTCCACAATGAAAAATAAAAATGTTCAATATTCCATTTTCATGTATATGAATCGACAGATTGTTTTTTTGATTTCATGTTCCCAAATATTACTAGATCTATATGCCTGCCACCCCCTGTTCATGTGTTTATCCGATTCCATTTACTACCACCCTTTTCAACTCACGGTTTTAGTTTAGCTTTATTTCTAGTTTTTACTGCAGCATCAACCTTAACCACCTTTTTTATCATTTCCATTCTTTTTTCTGTTTGCCAATCCTTAACCTTGACATTTGAAATTGTTGACCCATCAATAAATATCACTCGTTTTTCACGTTTTAAAAATTCTCTATTCTCCGTCATTCGAACAGAAGACACATATCCATTGAAATCATCGATGTATTCTTACAAAACATTGTTCTCAAGTATTATTTATGAACTTCAGCACTCATTTCTATGGTTTTCTTTCACTCTATGTCTCTGTTTCGAAATGACTCACAACAAACATATTGCGAAACATTTCCCAGTTTTCAGTATAAAAAGGAAGGGAGAACATTGACATTTCCTATCAGTTCTTCTGCAATTCTTTTCGAATTTCGACTCTTTTTTGTTATGAAATTGTAGATTTTCGAAAAGAAACGTTGTGAAAATGTTTGAGAATAGATTCTATTCAAGTAATAAATATGTATTAATACATTTTATAAGATCTTATAATAATACATGTATTGTGTGTGTAAAATCTATCAAAGTAAACCTCGACCAAAAATATTTGCAGTTGATAAATATTTCCTGTTCTGCTTCTGGAGCTTCTGCATTAAAAAAAACAACTTCACTTCGATAGAGCGCGCTCTACCTGTATTTTAGACATTTAATAAATAGGTGCACAAAATCCATTTTATTCGTTTTATTTGATTGTTAATGAAAGCGATTTTATATTTAAATAATTATTTTCAATAAATTTATCCGCCGTAACCTCTAGAAGTCAATTCTTTCGTCAGGGAGCAAAGCTTTCCGTTTTAAGTCGTTTCTGTCAGTCGATCTTCTTTTTTCGCACTCCTTTCTGTTCTTCTTCCTGATCCGTTCAATCTAAAATCCAGAATAGAAAATTCAGAAATGACAGCCACTGTAACCGTTCATGAACTCGAGGCTCGTGATCAAAAAATCAGTCAAGTGAAAGTATTCACTGATAGAGCCGAAGTTCGACGACTCGTTAAAGTTTCATTAAAATCCGGAGTCAATGAAGTAATTCTGAAGGTAATCAAAAACTAACGGAACTCGTTCAATCCTTTGTAAATTTTAGAATTTGACTCAAAATTTGTTTGCTGGATCGATGAGAGTAGAAGGAAGAGGAAATGCGACAATTTATGACGTCGTTGTAAAGAATTCACCGTCATCCAGTGGAGATTCTGATTCACCAAAGGTAAGAGCATCGAGAGCTAGTTAATCAAATTGATTCTGTTCAATCTAGATAGCCACAATCAGATCAACCCTCAAAGAAGAGAAAGCACGTCTCCAAAGCATCGAAGATCGTGGATCAATCGTTCAGAAAAGTATCGAAAATTTAGACAAAGTATTCGGACAAGTTGGTGGAGGATTGGTGAATCCACCGAAAGAAGGAGGAAGTTCGTTAAACGAAGGAACACTTACAAGCCTCAAAAACTTCTTTGATTTCTATGGAAGCAATTCGGAAACCTATAGAGAAAGTGAGTGCTTCATATTACATTTCTGTCAATTATTTCTCATTTTCAGAATTGAGAGCAATCGAAACCGAGCACAGAGAGCAGCAAGAAAAAGTTCGCAAAGTTGAACAAGAGCTTAATCTTCTTCAGTCGGAGCAGCATAGAAATTCTTATTCACAGTAAGTTTACTGTTATGAGAATTGAAATCAATGTGTTATTCATCCAGATCTGCAATCATTACACTCGAATGTTCTCAAGAATCAGATGCTGAATTAGACATCATTTATCAAGTTAACAATTCCGGATGGTCTCCGTCTTATGACATCAGAGTGGACACTGAAAAATCATCGATGCAAATCACTTATTTCGGAAAAATCAGACAGCACACGAACGAAGATTGGAACGGGGCGCCACTCGTTTTGTCAACTGCCCAACCATGTCTTGGAGGAAAAATTCCAGAACTTGGAACTCTTGAGGCTGTTTTCCGTTCTCGGTATGTTCACCAACAAGCGCCAATGGTGAGAGCCACTCCAGGAGGAGGAAATTACGCACTATTTGGAGCTGCACCATCACAGATGGTGCAGGCGCAGACGAGTCCGTTTTCTGCTAGAGTCGAACCACCACCACCACCAATGGAGGTCGCTGTTGCTTCAGAAGTTACACAAAACACTTTGAGTACCGAATTCAAAATTCTGAGAGAAGCCACTATTCCTCATGGAACAAACGATCATAAAGTGACAGTTGGGATAGTGACTCTTTCACCAAAACTTGTTCATGAGACTGTTCCGAGCAAGAATTCGTCAGCATTCCTTACGGCTTCTGCTATCAACACATCTGAACTCGCATTCCTATCAGGAGATTCTTCTGTTTATTTGAATAATGCATTTGTTGCAAAGGTAAGAGTACTCATTTCAAGCGGTATACCGGTAATTCCCTCATTGTGTAAATCTTTTTTGAGGGATTTTGAAAGGAAGAGTAGGACTAGGTTTTTGGCACTTTGAGCGTTAATATTTCGGCTCATGGGATTTTCGAGATAAATAAGTACTAGAGTTCAATTAGACTCCGCAAGCTGAATCGATTCATATGAAATTCGAGTTATATCAGAATTAGCAGCGCACTCCTTCAAAAGATCCATTCTCTTTTCTTTACAGAGTCATTTGAAAAACGTGTCTCCTGGAGAAAGATTCACTTGTTCATTGGGAGTGGATACTGCAATTCGTGTTGAATACAAACCAGCGAAGAAATATCATGAAGAAGGAGGATACATCACAAAACACTCGGCCAATGTTACAGAACAGACTATTTATGTGAAGAACACCAGAAGCGAGCAACCAGTTCTTCTTACAATTAAACATCATGTGCCACGAAGCACTGACGAGAAGATTCGTGTCAAACTTGTTTCTCCATCTGCAACTCCTTATGATCCTGAAAAAGCAACAAATGAGTCTGAAAATGCAGAACCAGTCGAAGGAGCAAAGTTCAATTCGAGTAACAATTTGGAATGGACTGTCAAATTGGCACCAAACAGTTCACAGGATCTAGTTATCAAATATGTTGTCGAGCATCCAAAGGACGAAACTGTCCAATATCACGAAAAGTTTTGAAAAGCTTTCAACAGCTGAACAGTCTACCCGAAACGTCGGATTCCTGTATTAATGCATAAAGATATCATTCACTTCCTTCTTTGTTCCTACTGTTTCAATGCCGTTATTACGGTTTCTATATTGACTTTTCTGTTATTTTTAATGTTTTATTCGTTTTAATTTTACTAATCTATTGTTTCAGATGGCTACAATTCATGAATTTGATATCCGCGATCAAGTGATCAGTAACATCACAATTCTCAGCGACAGAGCAGAAGTGAAACGTCTCGTGTCGATTCCAGTCAAAACTGGAATTAATGAAGTTCAGCTGAAGGTAATCGTTGAATGTATAGTTTTTAAGCAAAATATTGAACTATTTCAGAACTTCACGAATTGTTTGCAAAGAGATTCGGTTAGAGTTGATGGTCGTGGAAAGGCAACAATATGCGATGTGATTGAGAAAGAAACTCCAGCTTTGAGAGTGGAAATGGACACTCCAGAAGTAAGCTCATAATTGTTTGAACTATCAACTAAATTCTCCAGCATTCTTTAAGATTGCTGAGCTGCGAAAGAAACTGGATGAATATGATGGAAAAAGAAATAAACAAGAAGATCAAATTGGAATTTTGAAGAAGAGAATAGAAGGACTCGACAAGACAGTTGGTGAAATCGGAAAAGGAGTTATGAATCCTTCGAAAGAATCTGGAAATGTAGTAATTGATGAACAGCTTCTAGACGGTCTTCAGAAGTTGTTCAACTTCCATGAAACAGAATCAGAATCATTGAAAACGCAGCTGAGAGAAAAACAGCAAGAGCTTTCGAAAACTATTGAAATCATAAGTATAATCTCAGATGAATTGAATATGAGTGACAATATTCGACGTTCGAGTCGCTCTCTGTAAGTGTTTTCCTAATAACTTCATAGTTTCATCTTCTAAATATTTTCAGTAATGTCGTTATTACACTTGAATCATTCGAAGATGGAAATGTGGAACTTGATGTTATTTACCAAGTATTCCAAACCGGATGGCAACCGTCGTACGATATTCGTGTGGACACTGAAACTCCTTTAATGAAAATAACGTATTATGGAAAACTTTATAATCATTGTGGAGAAGATTGGAATGACTTCCCAGCTGTTCTGTCGACTGCTCAACCATCTCTCGGAGGACAAATTCCTGAACTTGGAACTCTCGATGCTCATTTTTACAGGCCGGTTGTTGAAGAAAAACGACTTTTCAGAGCAAAAAGACAAATGGCGAGAGGAGGTTTTCACCGTCAGTCGTTAGGAACTGCTGATTTTCAAGATGAAGAAATGGAATGTGAGTCAAATGATAAAGAAATGTTTTCTCCACCTCCGATGGAAGTCACTCAAAACACACTGAGCACGGAATTCAAAATCAGTCGAAATTCGAATCTTCCGAACGGAACAGATGATCATAAAGTTATGATTGGAAGTGTTGAAATGACTCCATCTCTTGTTCATGAATCTGTTCCATCGAAAAATGCAGCTGCGTTCTTGACAGCTTCAGCTGTCAATACTTCGAATCTTCCATTCCTTAGTGGTGAAACTTCTATTTTCTTGAACAATGCATTTGTTGCAAAAGTGAGATTTCTCATGAAAAACAAGTTCTTTCACTTAATCTATTTTCTCAGAGTAATATGAAAACCGTGTCTCCTGGAGAAAGATTCAGTTGCTCATTGGGTGTTGATACGGCAATTCGTGTTGAATACAAACCAGCTAAAAAATTCCACGAAGAAGGAGGTTACATTACAAAACACTCTTCTCATGTCACTGAACAGACTATTCATGTAAAGAATACAAGAAGTGAACAGCCGATTTACTTGACAATTAAACATCATGTACCACGTAGTACTGATGAGAAGATTCGTGTGAAGTTAGCTTCTCCAAGTGTTGTTCCGTTTGATCCAGTTGCTGACAAATCATATGATGATGTTATTGAGCCAAGAGAAGGAACTCGAATGACAAAATATCATAATTTGGAATGGACTGTTAAATTGGCGCCGTCTAGTTCAATGGATTTGGTAATCAAATGGATTGTAGAGCATGCCAAAGGACAAAGTATCATTCTTCAAGAGACTTTTTAAAAGTTATGCTTGGGTTTCGACTGTGTTATTAAATGTACATGACCAATCAAAAATATCTTTATCTAACGTTTCTGTGAGAAAAAATAAAGTTCCCGGTTTTTTTTCTTTTTTTTTGAAGTTTCTTTTCTCTCTTCGAACCAAAGATTTCTCCGTTCAATTAGTTCTGAGAGTTTTTCCGGATTTTTTGAAAACTGGAAAAGTTCAAACAAATATTTTATTTTTCTGAATATACATAAAGTTCGTTTCGATTGAAAGATCATCTTAAAAGCATTTCTGTCATTCTACAATATGAATGAACTTGTTGAATTGCAACTTCTTCTTCAAATCTTCTGAGACTTTTCAGAATTTCTTCTTTATTTCCTCGAAGACGTGAATCATATGACCATGTTTTGTTTTGTGGATTACATAATTTGAGATCTATTGGTCCACTTAATGGATTATACCAATGACTTCTTCCCATTTGATTTGGCCTGAATTTGAAAAAAATACTTGAAAATAATCGGGTATATCCAAATATCGTCCCCCCCCCCCTAATCCAAAAACAGCCCCCAAAACGAGCCTAAGTAGAGCCCCCCACTGTCACTACAAAACTAGGAAAGCGAACATTGAATGCAAACCATCCAACATCAGTCCCCCATCATTCAACATCAGCCCCCCACCATCCAATATCAACCCCCCACCATCCAATATCAACCCCCCACCATCCAATATCAACCCCCCACCATCCACAAGCATCCAAAAACAGCCCCCCATTCTGTCGTCAAATTAGGTGTATTCGCATCGAAGAGAAGTCCCCCACTTTTCCGTAGTTTATGATGCATATGCAGATTACAGACTTCCAAGCCCTAAATTTTCAATTGCTTTTCCGTTTTTTTCTAGTTTTCATTCGCTTTTTCGCCGCTTTTATTAAAAAATAAGCTTTTAATTATTGAAAATAGCGTTAAAAATTCAAAAAACCTGAGAGCGCTGTCCTTTCAGAAAGAATGCAAGCTTGAGTGGGCAAATGTTAGATGGCGGGGGGCTGATATTGGATGGTGGGGGGCTGATATTGGATGGTGGGGGACTGATATTGGATGGTGGGGGACTGATATTGGATGGTGGGGGCTATCATTTGATCCTCTTTCCATTTTAGATGGTGGGGGGCTCTAGGGGGGTGGGGGCTATATTTGGAGAATCCCAGGTTCTCAAAGAATCGCCCCCCACTTTGTACGGGTGGGGGGTGATTGTTGGACGGACCCATCCAAATACAGCCCCCCGACGTCCTGTACAGCCCCCCACCCGTTTTGCACTGGGTGGGGGGCTGTACTTAGGTTGTTTTCAACGTGGGGGGCACTACTGCGGTGGGGGGCTCTACTTGGATTATCCCAAATAATCAGTGAAATCAAATATTACATGAGTTTTCTGTGAGGAGTCTCTCTCAATTGTCCTGTTTTCCATCCATGAAACATAAAATCAACTTCTGGATTCCATAACATTGATGTCAGCCATCCATCTCTTGCCCAACCTGTTCCCTGAAATTTCATTTCTTCTCTACACAAGAATGTTCCAATAACAAACTTTTCGGAGGATTCTGACTTTTCCGAAATCAGTTCCAGCTCCGAAAATAGCTCTGACACATGCTTCATAAGTGAAAAGATCATCAAAACCATTCGATTTTGCATACACTTTTTTGCAAATATTGGTTTCAATGGAGGCTTGTGGAAACAGTTTCTCAGCTAAGAAGATCTGAAATATTGAGAAATAGATACGTTTTCGGAAGGGAATCTTTTCACATGAAGTGCTCCATTGTCTGTTCCATGAAAACTGTTTGGAATTTTGAACTCATAATCGGCGAATTCTGGAATTTAAAAGATACAAAACAAGTATTTTTCTGATGAATACCATTGAGCAAGTCCACTGCATATTGTGTATTTTTAGCAATATAAGATCCAGCCATAACTTCCCAATTGTAAAATCTATCATAAAATGTGACATCTATGTCATCTTCCATAAATTCTTCGATTTTTCTGTTTGGATTCACAATTCCAATATCTGCGTCAAGAAATAGAATCGCATCGAAAAGTGGAAGAATCTTCGCAGCGGCACAATGTCGACGAAAGAATTTCTGGAATACTGTATTGAATGCCTGATAGTTTCAAAGGTTTCAGTGTGTTTTATAAAACAAGATGATTGTTTCAAAGACCAAAACTAACATCTTTATGGGAACAATTGAAATCTTCATCGACAGCCAACACGAATTCATAGCTATGTATTTTACAATAACATCGAATCGATTCTGAAATTACATTAACTTGTTATTTTCCAATGAGAATACAGTCCGCCCAATAATGATAGGACCCCCCTTGATTTTTGAGCTCCAGACGAACTGGTCATAGTTATGGAAAATCTGTGAATGCCATTTGATTCAGAATCCAAAATAACCCCCGAGTGCAAATTTGTAGAAAATTCTATCAAGAATTGGGTCACTGAGACTGATAAACCTCTTTTTTGGCCGCCCAAAAATGATAGGACCCCCTCCCAAAAACACCTATTTTTGTTAATTTTTGAGGTTTAACCGGGTTGAAATCATTCTAACAGAAGTTTTATAGACTCCTGAACTCATTTCTAATCAGATGTGCATGTTATTTTTCTTCCTGAAAAATTTTATTTTAGGTCAAAATGACCAATTTTCAGTTTAGGGGCTATTCAGGTCACCTGGAGAGTAGCTATCGTTTAGCTAACTATCTGAAATGATTAGCCAATTTGTTGATAACAGTTTCTGAAAGTTTCAGCTCAATCGGTTGAGTTTAAAGGAAGTTATGCTGACCTATTGTGTTATTTCTGCATTTCAGTACTAAAGTCAGTTGTTTCTCTGATTCTTCGAGTTGCATCACTTCACCTTCGCTTAACTTTGCTTAAACTCAACCGATTGAGCTGAAACTTTCAGAAACTGTTATCAACAAATTGGCTAATCATTTCAGATAGTTAGCTAAACGATAGCTACTCTCCAGGTGACCTGAATAGCCCCTAAACTGAAAATTGGTCATTTTGACCTAAAAATAAAATTTTTCAGGAAGAAAAATAACATGCACATCTGATTAGAAATGAGTTCAGGAGTCTATAAAACTTCTTTTAGAGTGATTTCAACCCGGTTAAACCTCAAAAATTAACAAAAATAGGTGTTTTTGGGAGGGGGTCCTATCATTTTTGGGCGGCCAAAAAAGAGGTTTATCAGTCTCAGTGACCCAATTCTTGATAGAATTTCATACAAATTTGCACTCGGGGGTTATTTTGGATTCTGAATCAAATGGCATTCACAGATTTTCCATATCTATGACCAGTTCGTCTGGAGCTCAAAAATCAAGGGGGGTCCTATCATTATTGGGCGGACTGTATTTCTCACGTATTGCAATATCGTAGTATTCTGGTTTTGTGTCTCTTGTTATAATCATTACAATTGCTATTCTATTTTCTCTTTTTACTTCGACATCTTCTGTTTCAAAAATTTTGAAGTTAACCAGATCGCTGAGCTGAAAATTAACTTTTACAAATACTGAATGTTCGGATTAATCACACTTACACTTCCATTCAATACAAATTTTCTCCTCAATTCTTCAGTGTTCCAGACATTGTTTCCTTCTGGTATCTGAACTTATCTCTTGTTGGGTATGTCAGGAACGCTCATATTTTTTTCTTTATATTATTAAATTGAGTTCACTAGACAATTGACTGAATAAGTATAAAGAGCTATGTACCTTACTAACAACAAAAATGATCGAGATGTAAGCAAAACAGAAAACAATCAAAACCAGAGAAATCGAAATAACATTGAATTTCTTTTCTGGTCCAGGAACCAATGAATATCTTCTGAAAAAGAAATGAACAACAGAAATAAAGTTAATAAAACACTCACAGTCTCCAGGATGACATTTCGTTCTGTTCTGTTTTGTTCCTTGTTTGTTCATATAATCGAAATGCACGGAATTCGATAGTCAGTGTTATCGTTTTTGACCAGACAAGCTGTGTCAATTAGTCTAATTCAGACAATTATTGGTCATAACATTAGAATTTTTGGTCGTGTTCTGTAATATTTGAACCAATCGTTATGAAAACGAGTGTTTGGAAGGAGCATAGGTGTGGGGGTTCTTTTAATGACTTATTCTCATAAATGAGAAATATAAGAGACAGTATGGAGAAGAAAGAGTGAAACTTTCAACTGAATAACACACAGAATTCATTATATACTTGCTAGGCGATAATAAATGGTAATGATATTTTGATTTGAACGAATAGTATACTTTGAACTACTTTCCGTCTAAAATAATAAAATTTTGTTTTATTTTCATCTGAAGAAACATCATTCAGAATAAGTTCAAAAAAGCATTTGAAGACAAAAGAGATATGTAGAGTATGCTTTCCGAATGAACTGATCCAAAAAAGGAAAAGAAACACAATACGATCTCTCAATTCTTCGGTGTTATCAAAGGTATCCACTGATTCGATAAAGGTCATTATGGAAAAGTAAAAGTCAAAACGATCTGATTTCCGTCAACCAAAAACTGGCTAAAAGCTATACATTTGTCCTTTTTCCGCTTTCCTTTTGTTCTTTTTCTTTTTTGCAGTTGCTATTGACAACATATTCTCTGTTTGGGAACGACTTTATTCAGATCCAAAAATTGAAAACTCTATGAACAAAAAAACAAAGAAGAAACTAGACATCTGAAAGATTGAACCCGTGTTGAGAGAGAGAGAGAGAGAGAGAGAGAAGTTTCACAGAAACCAAAATGAACTTAATGATGGTTTTGCATTGTATTGTCTACACAAAATGTTTCATTCTATAGAAGAAATGGAATTGTTCTCTTGTAACTTTATTCCGATATTCTGTTAAACTCTCCATCATTTCTTCTGAATCTCCAAGTAATCGCTCATCATAATTCCATGACATGTTCTTCGGATGACATTTATCAAGATGAATTGCTCCGACGAGTGGATTGAACCATTCGAACATTGAAGTCTTTACCGGCTTGATCCGTCGATTTGGAATCGTTTGAATTTGACTTGTTTTCCACGAATGAAGCATGAAATCTCCTATTTCTTTGTTCCAGACTCCGTCTGTTATCCAGCTGTCACGTGCCCATCCAGTTCCTTTTTTCAAGATTTTTACACGATCGAATTCAGTTCTTGCCCCAAGAATTCCACGAAGACACGCTTCATATGTGAATACGTCATCGAAATCTCTCGAATATTTATATGGTTGACGGCACAAATCAATCGAATACATCTCTTCAGGAAAGAATCTCTCGGCAATGAAAAACTGAAAAAAAAACACTTCCTATATTTTTTGGTGACACATTCAGATTTGAAATTGGAATTTCAGGAAACGATCGGAAAATTCTAATGAGATTTTCTGGAAAAGATTTCATACATTACGCGAAGTTCTATAGTATTTTGATGAAACTTTTCAGAATTTAGAGAATTTGCAAAAAGAAAAGAAAACATACATGAAGAGCTCCATTATCAGTTCCATGAAAACTGTCAGGTAACGTTGATTCATAATTGGCAAAATCATTCAGAAACTTGATTGCGTAAGGAGTATTCATCACAAGATAAGATCCAGCCATGATCTCCCAATTGTAGAATCGATCGTAAAATATGACATCAAAGTTCTGGAACATGTACTCTTCGATACGTCGCTTTGGATAAACAACGCCGATATCTGCATCTAGAAATAACACGGCGTCGAAATTTGGAAGGATTTTCGCAATTATACAATGACGACGGAAGAATTGCTGTAACAAAAACGAAAGGGTTATCTCAATCTAAATGATCAGAAACCGACATCTTTTTGGTAACATTCAAAGTCCTTTTCCACTGCCAGAACATAGTGATATCCTTGAATTTTTGCGTAACATTTGACAGTACCTGAATGCTTTCAGCATAGTTTTCGGAAGGGATTTCCAGAAAACTCACTAATTGCAATATCATAGAATTTCGTTTGCTCCAAGGATCGGAGAACACTAACAATCACAATTTTCGGTTTTTCGACGACGTTGTATTTGATTTCGTCACCAATTATCTCATAACCAACTGTTTTTCCATCCTGATCAAATGACAATTATCTTCGAAAGAATACCCAATTCAAACTCACTTCTGGATCATCTAAAAGATGCTGCTGTCTCAGAACTTTCAATTCATCTGCTCTTTGTTTCGTCTTTAACTGAAACACTGCATAAATATGCATTTTAATCATTTTTCTAAACGACATACCTGATAATCAATAATTAAAATAAAGCCAAAGAGGGAAATCATGACGAGTATCCTCAGAATATTTTGTAATTTGCATAAGTTGATTCCCATTTCTCTGAATTCAGAGAAACATTGTTGGTTGGAATACATTCTTAGTCGGAACACGAGAAGAAGAGATTTCTAGCAAAGAAATAGAAAAAAAGAAGTGGATGAGGATATCCAGTTTTTTGATTTTAATGAGAATATGAACGATTGGGTTATTAGAAGTTGATTGCGTAATATCTCGACACGAAGAGAATACAAATGTTTTTAGAGTTTAGTTGGATTCTCTTTTTGATTTCAGTCTTTGTCAGAACGAATATTTGAAGAGCAGCTTTTGAAAAGAACAAATTTCAAGAAACATAAAGTTTCCAGAGGGAAATTTCAGAGGAAAGAACGAAAATTGAAATATTACTCGAATCCATTCAACATATGATCATTGAAATTCGTGTAGTTGAAGTTACAAAAATGAAACATTGATTCATATGCCAATTATTCAAATTATTGGAAGTTGGAAAACAAGAAAACAAGAAAAATTGATTGTTTTCGAAAAGACACGTTCGTTATTTGTGCAGGTGGCAGAACGCGTCGTCTGTGGAAATTTTCAATCGAAAATGCCACGAATTGCCGTCAGTTTCATGTGAATATCTTTGAAATAATCTGCGAAGGAACAAGAAAGATTGAGAAGCTACAGTTCATGCCGTCCACCGTATCTTTCCGAAGAATCATTCTCATATTTTTTTCAATTATTCTTTAAAACTTCCGAATTTCTAAAATTTATTTGTTGATCTTTGAAAAAAAAGAGAGAAATGAATTGAAATCAAAGAGAATTACACCCAGTTCGATCATAATTTCCGTAGCACTAAAGTCCTTTTCAAATTGTCAAACTTGTGCAATCTGTCAATCTCTGGTCCAGTTATCTCAATAGATGTCTCACTGTCTTCGGAGAAAGTGGCAATCCATTCGAATCCTGAAAATTGATTTATCTCATTAATCGTCGATGTGTCTGTATCTTGTGTTTCAAAGTGAAATTGCAACCGATGGGAATACGAATACTGGAAGACACAACACCATCAAATCATTTACACAGAATGCCAAAGATTGGAACATAAATCAGAACGAACGAGTAGACAGAGGATGAAATCACAATCCAGCACGTTTTTTTGAGAAAATATAACTATTTTCGATATCTCATGAGGAGTGTAGCAGTTCTATAATTTATTGATTCCAATAAGTAACTCTAACCTGAAATAAGCATTGGCAATCTCGCATGCCCATATATTCTATTCTGATTGAAAATGACAGCATCTCTTCCAATTGTGGTTCCCAAAAAGAAGAGACCGCCCTTTTTCAATGAACAACCGAGCATTGCCATCATTTGAAGATCTCCAAAAGCATCAAGTACATCTCCATATCTACCCAATCCAACAGTTTCAATTATTCCATAAGTTGCAACAAAATCAAATGCTTGATTGTATCTGAAATAGTTTTTTTGAATGATCAAATACTCTTGAAATCCAAACAAACCGTCGATGATTTTCTGCAAATTCGACCAGAGACAATGATGAAATATCGTTCGTTTCGTGGGGTGTTTGCCCGATTGAAAGTATTCGGGAAGCACCTGAAATAACAATTAATGAGCAATGATGATTCTTTTTTGATCTTATGAATTAGGACAAAGAGCTGAATACATCAATTCAAATGTTTAGATCAACTAAATTGATTAGCTGACGAACGGAGTTTTCTGTGTACTTTTTCCCACAAAACTTTATCGAATCTTGAACTTTGAACCATAAAAATCATAAATGGAATGTGAATTCACTAATATGAGAACAGCGATTTGTGCTATATACTGTGAATTAGATTAGATTCACATGGTATTCACTGTTTATACTCACCATTTTGAATGGCTTGTACTTCGACAATCGGATGATCGCCAGCAAGAACAAGACCTCTTTTTCCGGTCAAATAGAAATTTCTCATAGCGTAATGCATTGAAACTGAAAAAGATAATACTCGATCTCATCGTGATCAACAAATAAATCTAACTTCCTGACATATCATCCACTAATCTGAGAACATCTCTTGAATGCCACGTTACAATATCCGCAATGTTTTCCCAACTTTTGAATGTCATATTCAATTTTATTCGATCATCAGAATATTTCTGAAAATCCAATTGAGAACCTCTCTTCAGAAGACACTTACATATGAAACTCCACTGTATTTCAAGGATAGGAAATCACGTTGATCGACATCTGGAATGTAGGCTTTCGGACGACGATTCGCTCGTTTCTTCTGTTGTTCCAACCAATCAGTAAACTCCTGAACTTCTAGTGTATGAGATTTTTTACGAATCAAATACTCACCCAAGTACAGTTCGTGACATATTTTGATTTAACAGTTACAAATGGATACGTGGGAATTGTGAGAATATACCCGTATTTCTTGTATAACTGAAAATGAAATATTCGAGTTGGTAGTTGTAGGAAACGATACTTCTTCTCTAAATTCTAAAAAACTAATATCTCCAATATGAGTTCGAACGTTTTGACGAAGATAGATATTTGGATCTTGGAATATCGTTCGAATTTCTCCTCCCTTGTAAGTGTTCCACAAAACGGTTCTTCCAAAATGAAGTTGATCATAGAAAAATCTGATATAATTGAGTAGAAAGAAATTAAAATTTTCCGAGAAACTTACAGTTTATTCATATAAAATACAATGATAAAAGTACAAAAACAGAGGAATAAATAGAATCGTGGCATTGTATAACGAGAAAAAGAATAGAAAAGAAGAGAGAAAAGGAAAGCAACGAATAGTATAAAAGCAGAGTTTATCGTTCCGAACGAAACAAAAACAATAACTCTCGTTCAGGTAAAACTGTGTGTGGAATCGGAAATATTGTGTTTTATATCACTTCGTTTTATTTTTTACCTAATTGTTCGGATTGATGTCACTCTCATCAATTAATCTCATTTAACATATTGTAACATAACATGAATTGAAAAGAAACTCGTATCAGAATAAATTAAAAACGACGACACGTATGAACAGATAATTTAAAGCTTTCTCAAAACGATTGTATTCTGAACCATTCCAAAGAGATTCCTTGAATGAAGACGTTCAGAAGTGAGATCATATGGTTGTTCATTTTGTCCAGAGAACGTATTCAACCATTCAAAACCATAAAACATCATTGCGAGACGAATCGAACCGTAAATTCTGTGAGCATTGTATTGAAGAGCATCCGTACCCAAAGGGAAACCAAGGAACAAAAGACCTAAAAGATGGAATAATAATCCGAGTGGAATGAATTACTGTACCTCCTGGTTTTAACATGCATTTAATTTTGAGCATTTCTCTGAAATCTCCGATCGGATCAATTGGATCTCCGTATCTTCCCAGTCCAGAATGTTCGATTGATGAAAATGAGGCGGCGAAGTCGAAGGTTCCTGCGTATCTAAAAATGATTTTCATTTCAATTTGTAGATTTTGCCTGTTCTTTGGATCATTATTTATGAATCTATTTTTCTTCTCGATTAATTTGAAAAAAAGTTTGTGTTTAAAAACATACGTTTTCCAGTTTTTCACAAAATCAATCGGAAGAATAGAAGACATTCGATCTCGAAACTCTTCTTGAATTGTCAGATTGTTGTATTCTACAGTGAGAACTTTTGAAGCGCCTGAATGAAGACAGTGGATAATGCATACATTTTAAATGAAACAAACCATGAACAAGTGCCGAAACCTCAACCCAAGGTTGCATACTTCCAACAACGAATCCACTCTTTCCATCTAAACGATGAAAGTGCATTGCATCGTACATAGAAACTGTAATTTTGATTCCTTTATATCACATTGTTTTAAATTATCAATTTATCTCCGTCAACTCCGTATGCTAACCCTCCGAGTTTAGTTCTTGGTAGTTTGATCAATTCGGACAATCTATCCCAATTTCTTGGTTTTTCTCCTTTTGCTGAATTCTTATCGTTGATGTACCACTAAAATGGATGAGTATAGAAAACACAAATCCATCGACAAACCTTATTGAGAGCAGTGTAATTATTAAGAAGAAACTCATCTAGTCTCTCTGATGGAATTTCTTTTGGTGGAAACTCTGGTTGTGGTTGTTCAGAGATTCTTTGCCATTCAGAAAACACTTCATCACAAGTTGGCTCATTGAGCATTCTGACAGTTGGAACAGGAGAAGACGGCCGAATTATTTCGTATCCAAACTTTTTAAATACCTGACAATGAGTGGATTAATCGATGAATAGACGCAATGAAATCTTACATTTTCATTCAACTCTTCCATTGAAACTAATCCTTTATGTGTCTTCACATTGAACTGTTTCAGATCAATATGCTTTGACTTTTCGGAATCAAAAGGTTCAAGACTTCCAATTTGTGATGTCGATTGGCTTGAACCTCTCAAATTATTCCTATCTTGAATTAATCTGAATTTGATAAGTTTTTTGAATGAATAAAAGAAAAACGTTAAACTTACAAAGTTGTGATCATGAGAAAAAGTCCAATAATTAAAAGTAAAGGATAGAAACGTGTGGGGCATAAGTACGGATGTGCTCTGTTATTCATTTTTGTAGGCTTTACCTGAAAACTAACACAGAATCAGCGTGACAATATTATGTTTGCACAACTGCATAACAATGAAAGTGGAGGGTGGTACGAGAGATGAAAGGAATACAATGGAATACAATGGAGTTAGTGTCGTGGATGTGAGATGGAATACGGTCAAAGAATAATCAGGTAAAATCATTCCAGATGTATTGAACCTTTGAACAACTCGGCTGAAGATTTTGTGATTTTCGAGCAGGCAACAAAGGTCAAATTTCGTATTTATAAATAGAACATGAGTAAGAATATTTAAACAACTGAAAACTGAAAGGCATTTAGAAGGAGAAAAAGTAAATTAAAAAGAGAATACATTTTGAAAATATTTTTATTTAAACGTGGTAATTGCGTATTTACACGTCTTTAACAACTATTTTCAAAACGTGAATAATTGAAAAAAAGGAGGAAAAAAGCTTCCAAAACTCCGAGAATTCCGTTACTAGGCACTCAAATATTGCTTATTGTCATAAGGAATTCACATAAACTTTGACATCTTTATTAGAATAGAAGACATTTGACAAAGGTGAATTCTAAAAAGAGAATACGCTTCGAAAGTAAATATGTCATTGGAATAGGCGTTGAAACTGATATGATAAGAGTGTACTTCTTTCTTTTCTGTTTACTCAGAAGGTTCTTTAAATGAAATAGAAATCAATTGAATTATTCTCGTTCTATTTTGAAATTACATTCATAAATCAAACAATTCTTTATTCCAATTATTTTTATTAAATGCTAATAGAGATCAAAGTTTTCTTAATACCATTGTGTACTGAGTTCCTCCGAGTAATCCGGGTTGATGTAGTAACTGACTGTTTAAACGAATCGGTTGCTCACTTTTTCCTGAGAATGTATCCAATAATTCAAATCCATATAACATTAAAGCAAGACGAATAGGTCCATAATACCGGTGGGCATTGTATAGAATGGCATCTGTTCCCATTGGAAATCCAAGAAACAGTAATCCTAAATGAGAAAGGAATGATTACTTCTCTAGTTGCTCATCATTAATCACCTCCTTTCTTTAAAATACATTTTATTTTCAACATTTCTCTCATGTCTCCAATTGGATCAATTGGATCTCCATATCGACCTAATCCAGAATGTTCTATGGATGAAAAAGATGCAGCAAAATCAAATGTTTCTACGTATCTGAGATGAAGTATTTAAAAGAATCATCTATTGAAACTCACTCATTCCATTTCTTGGCAAATTCAACTGGATGGATGGAAGAGAGTCTATCTTGGAATTCCTTTTGAATATTCAAAGAATTGTATTCTACAGTCAAAACATGATTTGCACCTTAATATATTTATGAACTTGATTATTGCTGAAATATTTCCAGTCTAACCATGTCTAAGAGCCATCACTTCCACCCATGGTTTCATACTTCCAATTACTACTCCAGTCTTATTATCAAGCCGATAAGAGGACATTGCATGAAATACCGATTCTGAAAATAGGATTGTCAAAACAGTGAAAATCATAATTCGTCTACAATTTCTATTTTCTTCCATTATTTTATATTTCTCATTTCTATACTAACAAAAATGTATGAAGTAATAATCTAATTAAGAGTGGCATCATCAAAGATCATGAAACCTGAACAAATATAGGCTTTCCGATCACAAATAGATTCCCATTTTTGACATGATTTATAAAAGATTCACTCACTCGATTCAGTATGATAAGCAAGATCAGACAGATTCTCTTTCGAATATTCCATCAACTCAGATATTTTATCCCATTTTTGTGGCTTCTCGCCTCTTGGTGAATTCTTATCATTGATGTAAAACTGAAATAGATGCATTAGAAAAAACGACAGAATAATAACTCTTTACCGATCCCAATCCTGCGTATCCAAAAAGAAGAAAAGCATCAGATTCACTAGATGGAATGAATCTTGGAGGATCAGTTGGCTGAGGTTCTTGTGATACTCTTATCCATTCTGTGAACACTAATTCACATGTTGGTTCATTTATCATTCGAAGAGTTGGAAATGGATGTGTCGGTTTATCGATTTCATATCCAAGAAGTTTGAATACTTTCTCATTTATCTCATTCATACTTATATATCCTTTATGAGTTTTCACACTATATTCATTCAAATCAAATCCTGTTAATTGAGACGATAATCCCGTTGCATTGGCTGGATACCGTAGTCGAGAGGAAACTCGTTCCAGATAAACGGAATCACCTGTGTTTGTGATTCTAGAATTGAACAGAGGAAGATATATATTTGTACAGAGAATGGTAGTCAACTCACATAGTTAAAATAAAAATGAAAATACCTAATGCAATAAGAATTGGGAATAAACGTGGACATGGAGGTGGAGTATTCACTCTGTTCGTTGTCATCATGCTTAGACACAGCTTAATTCAAGAATCTTTTATACTATACGTAACAGAATTCAAAAAAAGGACAACAAGAAAATTAGGTTCTTTTATCTTCCATACTTTCCGAAAATCTTTGTCCTTCCCACCCATTTTAAAATCGGTCACTGCATTTGTATTTCCAGATACCGATCTCCGTTTGAAACTAGGCGTTCTCGTCTTTTTTACTGATTTGTTGAACATTTCATATTAATAATAAAATAGTTTTTATAACGAGAAACATGTTCTGACTGCAGTCGATTCTCGAAGAAGCTGAGACTACACTTTCAGGTTTCAATGAATATGTTCTATATCGTTTTCATAATGGAAATCAAAGTTCTTGAATAATAAGAATATTCGAGTTTTGATTTCTTCTATGAAAAATAGCTGTAAGATTTTTTGGCAAGAAATGAGTTAGTCTTTGGGAATTCGAGAACGTTAGAACCAATTACTAGTGTTTCGATTGAAACCAAATCGACTATTCACCCGAAACTGATGCATTGTGAAAGTGTTAATCCATCTGGTTTCACTCTTCTAAATCGAGCTATTGTCACTACTTTTACGTTTTCCAACGCTGATTTTTATTATGTTTATATTCATTTTCCTTTTAACTATCAATAAGTTCTATTAATTGTATTAAATGTTTCGGAGGAGTTGAAGAATTCGGAGTTGTCAAAGGTATATTTGACATTGAAATGAAATTTAAATAAAAACGAATTCAGATAATTATGTCGATTATATATGTCCTTCATTGACTTCTTGTTACATTCGTTTGGTTATTGAAAATCCAAATAAACCAGATCAAAAAGCAACAATGATGAAGGGATGTTTAGAAAAAGCAATGGAAGACTCTTATCAGAATGTCGTATGTGTTTCTCCATCTAGTATTTCGAATTAAAAAGTCTTTTTCAGCCGCTTTGCTCTAGCATTGATTTCTCAAATATAACAAGTGATGACGCCATTCCAGAAGAAATTAAATGCACGTGTTCAAGGGTACTGTTCTATAACATGTCATTTGAAAACTGTTTTTTTTTCAGGATTTCTGTAATGGAAGTTTCGAAGATGATCCCAACTTCACATCCAAAGTTTCAAATAGTTTATTAGGTTGCCTTTTTATCAGTTTATACTTGTTATTGTGATAAAAATTTATGAACTCTTCTTGATAAAAAAAAACAAAAATTTCCTGTTCTCACATGAAAACGGAATCATTATCACTTTGACCATCAACTGATCCAAATGCATTGTTATCGAATCCAAAACCATATAGGTATTGTGATGAACCTGAAACGTAATTCTTTCGTTCCAGATGATCAGTGATTCACCTGAAGGATGTCTATGATCGATCATATCAAAATCTAAATCTGGTTCGAAAGCAGTACTCTTTCGTGTTTTCATTCCTTCTTCATCCTCTCTACTCTTCCATGTTGATCTCCTGCTCATCTCGATTCCTCCTTCGACAACTGTTCCATTCGGCTGACCATCTCCACTTCCAGTTGCACCCATTGCACTTACCTGAATCAAAATGTTTCAGAAGATCGGAGAGACAAAGACACTTACATTTATCATCATTCCCATTCGGGCAAATGCTCCAAGCTGTGCCATTCCGAGACCCAATCCACGATTAATACTGATCTTCTGAGCCATCTGGAAGAAGATGATTTTGATAATTTTCGAATTGAATATGAAACCAAAGCATTCATTTTATTATTTTGGGTGAATGTTCTTTCATTTTAACAGCTGATTCAATCGAATTTCAAGAAAAAACATTCGAGGAAAATTTCAACAAAATACAAAAACATCAATATTTAATTAGCTTTCATTCTTAAATTACTATAAAATCGAATTTTAAAAAGAAAAAAGATATTCAGCAATGATTCAATTTTTCATTTTTCTTGTCACTGTGAATTTGGTTGTCAGTCAAATAACTACATCTGGAAACCCTCCAACTGGACCGAATATTCTCTGTGAACTGTGCAACAGCGGATTTTCACTTGTACAATCTCAACTTGTCGTTTTGGAATCAATCACTCAAAATAATCTTGGATCTTTTATTGATGTATTCTATTCCAAAAGTTTTAGAAGTAATCTGGTAGATTTCAGAAAGTATGTCAAGCAGCTCCGACTGATGTTCCGATTGTCAAAGCTCTCTGTGATGTTCTTCGAGATGATTTAGTGAAAGCTCTGATCACATTGATTCAAGGATTCAAAGATCAAACAAATCCACGTCTTATTTGTGGATATTTGAGTGTCTGCGACAGTAAAACCGTTTTCTAACATAACGAAAAATAAAAATTTCCGTTTCAAGTCTAGTGGTTTTTTGTTTTAACCATGATGTTTGTTTTGATGTCATTCTGTTAGAAACTATATAAAATGTAAAATAAGAAAACATAATAATCAGTCATTTGTTCATAAAATGAAGAACGTTATTGTTCTTTTTGGAGTCTTAACACTTCTAAATCTATCTTCTGGAAGTTCATCCAGTAACTCGACAAAAGTACCTGAAGTCTTTTGTACTTTGTGTCATGAAGGATTATCTTTACTCGATGAGCAATTGGGAGTTCTTGAGAAATTAACAGATGAAGATCTCGGAAGTTTAGTGGATGTGAGTTTTCCAAGAGAATACATTAAACTGTTCTAATACTTCAGCTTCTTTGCACTCATGCTCCAAGAAACATTCCAATTGTTGATTCACTTTGTGTGGTTCTTCGGGACGATTTAGTTGCTGCTCTGACTAGACTGGTTCAAGGTCTGAGAGCACAGTTGTCTCCAAAACAAATCTGTACTATCATTCCAAATTGTATTTGATGAATAACAAATGACGTCTCATTTCATAATAATCATAAACCAATTGTATATAAACATGTAAATTGTCTGAAGATGATATTGAAATGAATCTATTCCTTGTATTTTCTATTTCTCTCTTTTTCGTTTCTGCATCTGCACAAACGAATTCAACTAGTTCGAATTGTAAAATATTCTGTAATCTGTGTCAAGAAGGATTCGCTCTCATTCAGAAGAATATTGGATTAATTGAATCAATCACTCAAAATCAACTTGCAGGAATAGTTGATGTCAGTTTCAAAACTATCTTTGAATGAGAATTAATTTCCCTTATTTTAGAATATTTGTCACATTGCTCCTAAACTAGACATTATTGGTCTACTGTGCGACGTGGCAAAGAATGATGTCATAGACGGAATCAACAGATTTTTGGAGTTTCTGAAGAAGAATACGGATCCGTCTGTTACGTGCCATGAACTTTATATTTGTTAAATTCAATGAATATTTTGATCGAAATATATCTTATGGAGCAACACGTTTTTTCATGAATAGAAACAGAAGTTTGTTGTCGAACGAAGAAAGGAACGATAGGAATGTAAAAAATTGATGGACTATGCAAAACAAGAATTTTGTATTGTACGTTGAACTTTTAGGGAATATAAACAGGGAAAAGGTTTAAAATGACGACTCTGGACCTACTTTCTCTGCCAAAATGATTTTCTTCTTAAGCTTTTTACTTTTCAATCTAATCGTTTTAACCTCTTCTTTACCCAAAGAATCGAAAACAGAGCCGACGTTTTTCTGTCAAAAATGTCAACTTATATCCTCTTTGGTTTCCGAAAATCTCGGCCATGTTGAGAAAATTGTGAGAGTTATTCTTGATAGTTTGACAGAAGTAAGTGATTTCATCTGACAGTTTCCAATATACCCGATTACAGGCTATATGCAGAAAAATTCCAAAGACAGAGCTCACAGACAGTATTTGTGTGGTCCTTGAGAAAAACTTTGTGGATGGAGTCATTATTATAATCGAAGGTATTCAAAAACAACTTAGTCCACCTGTGATTTGTAAAAGTGTTTGCCAATAAAATCATTTCCGTTGTTCTAATGAAAATGACTACGCTGCTCTATTGATATAATACTCCAACTTAAAAAAAACAAACAGATTATAGTACCTTGAAGTTGAAAAACAAGTGATGACGCAGAATATGATTAGAGTGCAAACCGTTTCAACTAAGAATGATTGATAATGATGATTAGGAGCTCAGCAAATGGTAAAAAGAAGGAAAACAAAACAACAAACGGAAGATAAAAACAGTTTGAGAAGAGACATTTCCGTTCATTTCTCAACTTACTCAATATGCTTCGGACGTTTTTTGTTCTACTGTCAGTACTTTGTTTTTCACAAGGATTCAGTTTCAGTGTGAGTTTCTTTTCTGCTTCAAAGCGCTCAAAGTTCCAGCTATTGAAACAAAAATACCTTTCATTTTCTACTTTCAGGACAATCCTGGAGCTAATCTAATTTGTAATGGATGCCAATTCGTTGTGAATGTTTTCGAAACTCGTCTCAAAAGTATCGAAACGATAACAAAAACTGATTTGACTAAATTCGCTGATGTGAGTTCTTCTTTTGTTTTTTCTCACCTCTTTTTATTTTCAGAAAGCCTGTGAAAGAATTCCCGATCTAGAAGTATTCAAAACCCTTTGCACTACTGTTAAAAGCGATCTGATTGATGTCGCTGTTCAGTTAATTGAAGCTTTCGAAAGACAAATCAATGGAAATGTTACTTGTAAAGCACTCGGATTGTGTATTTGAATGGAATATGACTCACGCTGAGCATCTTATCTGCGATAACTCTTGCTTTTCCAACTTGTCTCCCCATATAATGAATATGATGAATTATGTTGGCTGCCACTACATCAACTGGAAAAAGACAATGTTTTAGATTGAACGATGGCAGATAAAAACAAGATCTCACTTGCAATAGTAACTAGAGCAACTCCAAATACAATGAATATAATGACCACATATACGGGAACTGCTGGACTGAAATTTCCTCTTTAGAACAATAGAATCAGATTATCCTTACCTTATATCTCCGTATCCGATAGTAAAAATAGTGATAGTACTGAAATAGATTCCTTCAATCATCGGAACACCAACCACTTTCGAATAGGCAATTCCTCCAATCATTGAATATGCAACCAAAAGAATCAACAGAACAACCATGAAAGCAGTGATGTTCTGAACTTATTTCTTGTGACAAAATGTGAATTGATCACTTACTTCATGGAAAAATTTGACGAAAGCATCTGCAAAAAACTTTCCGACATCTGACATCATAACGAGAGCAAGAGGGATTCCAAATGCCGCGTAAATACAGAGAACAATTCTTCCAGTTGATGTCAATGGAGCAATGTATCCATATCCTTCAGAAAAGAAACAAAAGTTGACATCACTGAATAAATAAGTATTCTTACCAACAGGAATGATTGTTGTCGCTGTAAACAAAAGTGAGGAATCAGTTGTCCAAAGGGCTGTGTAGTTCGATTTTGAATAGAAAAGACAATCGAACATGTTACCGGCTACCTGTAAATAACGAATTCTGAGGTAGAAGCCCGTTTTCTATTGCTCACTGGGTTTGAGAACAGCTTCATTAAATGTTTAGAATAATCATCAACAAGTCGAGAAACAGATTCATTTATTCTCCTTTCGTCTGATGAATCTTCTATTTTCACTTTCTCCACATCTTTCAGAAATGTCTCTCGTAAACTATCAAACTTCTTTGATGCTTTTCGATAAACTCTCTGCTAAAAAACTATCATTCATGTTTCTTTTTCTGAATATTTTCGAACCTCTTCTGGACTTTCATAATACATAAAAAACAATGCGCCGACATGTACATATAGAATACAAACAAGAATTAATCCAACATGGAGGCCACCTTGTCTGGTTAACTGGAATAGTAATCCCATTTAAGTTCAGAAGCAGAAGGACATACGTAACGAAGTCTCCAGAAGACACTTCTCTTTTTCACTACAACAATTGGTTGTCCAGACATGATTGCTGCCAATCCGCCAGCTTTTCGTGCCATTTTTCGATTCGACTAATGAGAAAAGTAGAAGAAAAAGTAGAAGTTTGAACAGGAGAAACAGGAAAAAAAGAAGCAGAGAACAAGTTTTTATGGTTTATCCACTCGAATCGGCAGTGCTTTTTGGTGTGCTCTCCTTTTCGACGACGTCTTTCTTTTCAGGAATGCATGAAGAAGATACCATTTGGAAATCCTCTCTCTACGTTACAAAATACGTTTTGTCGACGATCTTCCATTCGTTTCGTTTTTTATGTGACCGATATAGTATTCTGAAACAAAAATGTGCTTCTTTTCTTCAAATGAAACTTTGAATTCTTCCAAAAAACTGTTTCATATCAGATTTGAGACAGAGAGAGAGAGAGAGAGAGAGAGAGAGAGATCAAATCTTTTCTCCATAGACTCGTTGTAAATGTCTAAAGATGAACAAAAGTTCAATTAAACATTTATTAATTATCATTTGAAACAATATCGACTATCCGTTTGTATATTTTATCAGCCGCATTCGTTCCCCAAATGAAATGAAGATGATTATAATTTGAAATCCGAAAACTTCCCTGGAACCGAAAAGATAAAAATAAATAAGAAGGAGGAAAAATTGAATTATTACCTGAACGACATGAGGTTTCAATTGCGCGAACAATGTTTCTGTTAGATCTTGTTTTGTCGAAAGCCAATCGTCTTCGCTCCAAAATAAATATACAGAAACATTTGAAATAATTGAAAAATTGTATTGCGGAGGTAACTTTTGGCCATATACATTGAGATTTTTGTCCTCTCCCATATCGAATGCGGGTATTCCTCCATAAGAAAACATTTGATCCAAATGAGCCATCACATTACTTGAAGATCCTGCTGGAGTATGAGCAAGATATACAGGAACACGTGTCTGATTCCAGTGATCACTTTCTGTTCCGACGAATAACATAGTGATATCCGAACACAGTTCTTCGAGAGTATCGAATAATCCACATGTGTATTTGACTATTTTACGAAACAACCAAGAACTTCCAAAAAGCTCATCTGATCCATATTTATTCACATATTCCTGATATTCTTTTCCAAAATGTCTTCCGAGAAAAGAGAAAACTCCACGAGCATGTTTGATTGTTCCAACGGGAGCCAATGCAAAATACTTCTTAATCTGAAATGGAGGGGCATTCGAAAGTAATAAACATTCAATCTTACTTACGTGACGAGAGAATGATGGATCAGTTGAAAGTTTAGCGAACATAGTCAATGTTCCCATTGAGAATCCAGTATAATACAAAGAATCTTGTCCACTGATTTCCAATGCTTTTTTAATCATTGCAGGTAAATCGTATTCTGATATCTGATCCCAACTGAAAACAAAATTCTTTGTCTCCATTTTTCTCCTTTTTTCCAAACCTCCAATCCCAGAATTTTGGATCCTTGTCTGGATTCAAAGATACGTGCTTTCGACTATACGTGTTGCCGCGGAAATTGCCCAACCATACATCGAAACCGGCGTCAGCGAACACGAATCCAGCACTCTGATGAGGCAAATTGGCAACCCAATCGAAACTAGAGCAGAGAAAACCGTGTTGAAGAAAAATGACTGGACGTGGTGAATCGACGAGAGAAGGAGATTCTCGACCGTATGGAATTCGATGAAGTTGAAGTATATAACCGTCTTCTGTTGTTGTGTTGTAAACTTCGACCGGATATCCCCATGTTTTTATTACTTCTGGCTGAAATCAGAAAACTTTCGGGATCAATAGTGAACTGGAAGTTCCTCAAGAAGAACATTTCAAAGAATGAACAGGAGAAGAAATTATGATAGCACATAATATGTTTACATGATTTCCATTAGTTTACCATTATCAGTTTCCCAATGCATTTTGCAAAGGAAATTCAATTTTCTCGTTTGCCACAATTGCAAAGAAAAAGAACTCACAGTATCTAAATAGAATTCAAGATCAACACTATTCGAGTATTGAGAGAATAGAAGGAAGAGTAATAAAGGAATCATAACAATTATCAAATCACTCATTTTTTGTCTCATTTTGTGCTCAACAATTGTTATTTTCCTCCTCCGTTCTCTATCAAAGTTCTGATTGTTTTCTCTGGTGAACTATGGACTCTCTCTGTGTGTTTGAAGGAAATGTGTTATCACTTGTTTCATGATTCTCCATATTCAACACTTGTTCTAGAAAACATTGAAAACCTAATGAAATCAGAGACCAATTCAAAGAAAAGTTGACTTCTTCCTCATTTTCTTCATTATGAACCTGTCCAATCGACGGGTTTTTTCTTCGTTTTTCATCCCTTTCTCTGGATGAATTCGGACAGTTTTGTAGGTCGAATTGTCGCGATGTCTCAGTCATCGCACAAAAGATTTGTGTGTGTGTGTGTGTGTATGTGAAGTGCAAATCGTTTGAGGGTTTTGCGAGGAGGAAAATATGTGGACATGACTTGAGAAAGACACAATTAAGATGAAGGAGAAGCAGACTACGGAAAGACGAACGGACGAATAAATTGAAGAGAGATGAATACAAGGAGGAATGAATAGGAAAAAGAAAATGCTTATTCATTGCTTATTCTGGCACGATTGCATCACTCTTTGCAACTTTTTCTCAATTTTATATTATTGTAATCAAATGATTATTTGGTTTTTGAAAACTGATGTTTGTGGCGGAAAACGATTTGTTTCATGTGAAAAAGTATAAGTAGAAGCATCTTTCGAGTTCCAAGTGAGACAATGAGTCCTTCTGAACAATTATGCTCCTAACTGACTAGAATTGATCAACATTTTCTTTACAAACATTGCTTTTTTTGAAAATGAAACTTTGAAATCTTCGAAACTTTTACAAATATTCAGAATATCCAGAATGTACTGATTTAGTTCTATCTGTTCAAAAACAATATTTTGTTTTTTATTCGGTTTCCTAATTAAATGTTTTCCATCAGATAGACTGATGTGTCTTCCTACTTATCATTACTTTACTTTTTATTTTTGACTCATAAAATTAGAATAAGAAATGAATTGAATTCTTCTCAGCTCTTCCCAGTGATAATGTTAAATTCTTGCAATCTTGGCACTTCGGTTACGTCATCATTCTTGAAACATCGAAGGTTTCGGCGAGTTTCAAAGTTCATCACTTTCTTTCTCTTTTTCTCTTCGATTCGCATTCTTTTTTGTGCATCTCCCAAAAATAGTAGACTTTATACAACAATCTGTGCGGTCAGCAGAGAGAAAGAGCGTGCGTGTCCGAAATGCAAATATGAAAATGGAGAAATTGTATTGGGAAACGAAAGGAACGTACTGTTCTATTCCGCGATTGCTCCGCGCGCCGCGCCCTTTTGATACTTATCTTTTCCATTCTCTAATTCCGGGGACAAGACACCTTTCTTCTCCTCCTTCTTCTTCTTCAATATCTTCTAGGTTTTTGTAATTTGAAATGAAACACATACAAAATACGGTTGACCCTTTCGCAATTCAAAAAGATATTCATCTTGAATGAAAAACCCGCGAAAAGTGGTGTGAATTTGAAACTCTTTCCTCTTTCCCCAATCTCTTCTTCCTCTTTAAATCCGTCCGGTTTCATTTCTTCTTTTCATCGAAAAGGCGATGGCGGTGAACAGACTCGTTCAGTGTTCTAGATTATACGGTTCGATAAAAGTACAATTTTCAAAACTTTCCTGTTTTTCGTCACTCTCATATTCATATTTTTGTGATTATACCTCATTCCACCCACATTCTTCTTCCTCATTCTACGTATTTTTATTCTAGAAGAAATCCAGTTCCCTTGTCGGAATTTTTGAAGTTTTTAACCAACTTCGTAGTTTTCCATATCCGGAAAAACATCATCAAATGGAAAATGTTTTATTTCTCTGGAAAGAATTATTATTGTTGTTGCTTTCGTTCCTATAATAATTTAGCTTCGACTACTTTAATCATAAGGCATCCTCCGCATTTTTGAGCTTTTCAAAACGAATAATAATCCACATCGACGACCGAATCATATATTTTATTCCGTTTTCTTTTCTTCAAAAGCTCATCTCTTCTATATATTTTCCCCTCTTTTTCCTATGTATCCCTTCAAAAATAAAATTCTTCTTTCCATAACTTTTTCATTTTCCCGAGGCTTGTCACACTTTATCGACCCCAACTTATCATTGAAAATGACACTGATAAAAGCATTTCCACGTCGTTCGATATCGTTTTTCAATTTCGTTTCTCCATCGTTTTCTCGTGACTTATTAGGGGTATTTAGCTAGATAATAGGGGCGAATATGTCACAAAAATCATTTTTCGCGGACACTAAACTATAGAATTCTAATGAAAGTCTGAAATATTTCAATAGAGACAAAGTACAGAAAGTTTTCACTTTTTCCTTCAATTTTCTGATCAAACTTGAACTTCGTTGCAATCTATTTTCTCCTCAGCTTCACCACAAAAAACATAGTTTCCTTGAGTTTTTTTTTGAATAATTTGGCGTAACTTTTGAAAATTAGGAAGAACTTACTTGAAATCTCCGTGAAGTGCTCAACTTTACGAAGAACCTCTCTCTAGACTCTTTCTGTTTTCCAATGTGATTCTTGAACTGAAATCTAGAACTTTCAGGAAGCAATTGATGTCGGAAGAGGCGACAACGGAAGACGTGCAACTGGGTTCACGGCCTTGTCTCGTTTCAACGAGAGCCGCCCATCTTTCTCCGAAACTTCAGAGAAGAGGATCCTCATCAGCCCGTAAATTCGGTAAGTGAATGTCATAATGAGAAAGAAGAACTAGGACGGTTTGATATATAGACCATAGCGGTGTTCGATCATCGTCATAAGCTTATCGTATACATATACATGTGAATGTATGTGTGTGGGGGTGTATATGTCATTGACCTCTGATGACCCGCCGAATTCAATTCATACCTACTATCTCTCCGATGTATTCATTCTCATCTGATGAATTCCTCCTCCTCTTCTTCCTTCATTTCTGATGATGTTTGTGTTGATCTTGACACTTTTATTTTGGAGATCAAACTGAAATTAGAAAACAGTCTATTTCTACTTTATTTACTGTTATTCTTATATAGAAATCAAGCCAGAAAACAATATTTCTCTTCTTTCAATTAAAAATGAAGTGTTTCTTCAATATTAGATTCTGAGTATTAGTTTTTCTTGTTTTTTAGGCAAACTTCATCATAATTCTGTCTAGAACTAGAGGAAGTAAATCGGTGTTGTCTAGGTAATTCATGCTCAAATTCTTTTCCGTTTCTAGAACAAATTATAATTTTCCATTGCCTCAAAACGCCGTTTTTCTGTCAATTCTGAAAAACAAGTACCCCAGATACTCCATAAACCACCAACCATCAAGCTATCCATTATGCCAATTTAGACATGAATATTTGAAAAAGACGAGTAGTTTGTCGAGTAGTGCACCCCAGCACCGCCTAATGTTGTTTTCGTTGTCGGACACCATTGGTCCGTTCTTTTTTCTTCTGCCAATCGTCATCATTCTTCTTCTTCTTTTTGTCTATGAACCTCTTCTGCTTAATAGAGTAACATACCGTTTTGGCATAACTTACTACGACACAAAATGTACATTTCGGCTCAGTTTGTTGACTTATTCTGCTTTGACCCACTGCCTTTTTTTCCTTTTTTGCGAAGTAATATGAGACATTTCACTAGATTGAAATAAAAAGTCATCAAAAAATGAGCGGAGTTTGGCAGTTTGAATCGAGAAAAAAAAAAGAAACTACTTCCGGCTTTTTCATTTCGCTTTCTTTTATTTTTTAGCTGTTTCGCATTCACTGGAAAACGAATATTTGATGAATAATATGTTTGCTCTCAAAAACCAATAACCATTATAATTTCTATTAACTAAATTACTTTTTTTTGGTCAATCAGTTTGTCATTCGACAAGGTGAGGGCTCTCGTTTTCAACTATAGCTCAGAAGTCTCGTGAGACCAATATCCAGTTGTTCTGTGCACGAATTAATGAATTATTCACGAATGAAAAATATTTTGAAATTTGTTTTTATGAGGCTTTTTTGAAAATGAATTTTTATTGAATTTCATCCTGAAATTGGGTACTTTTGGGTTATCCGTCACAGTATAAAAGTAATTTGAAAAAACGATACCTTAAATTTGTGGCGAGATAAACTTTGTTTTCTCAGTTCAATAAACTAGACAAATTCGACCTCCCTGGCACGGTCAGCTTCTCAGTTTTTGATCCTTAAAGAACAAAAAGAGACTCCACTTTCTGATGAACTCTTACTAAAAAACTAGGTAAACAGTGACCCTGGCACGGCTTGCTCCTTTCAAAAACCAATTGAGCCGTCTCGTTTTTTTTGTCAGCAGTTAGTTTCATCACTTGTCCCTTCTCTCTCTCTCTCTCTCTCTCTCTCTCTCTCTCTCTCTCTTCTTATTCCCATTTCGTCCCCATCTCATTCGACAACTGATCCACGCCCCATCTCCATTCATACAGGCCAATCCAGTTTCAATTCGTAGCTGCTGACTGCTTCTTGCCCTCATTTTCCTCTTGCTACATGCCGCTCATGTTTCTCTTTTCCTTCCTACTGCCTCTCTTTTCCTCTTCTTCTTCTTCTCCTTCTACTTCTTCCTGTAGCCGTCATCTTTGTCGTACAGTGGACAACGACGGGCACTGGCCATTCAAAAACTGGCCAAAGGCATTTTTCGATCGACGTCGTGCAGAACTGTATGAAGAGAGAAAAGAACACATCTATGCTTCTGTAAACACCCAATTTCTGCTTTTGTGAAATATATGTTTACGCACCTTTCGTCCTCCCACTTATTTTCTATTTTTGGAAATGTTTCACTCAATCTTCATCCATTTCTGGACACTGTATCAATCTATCTTTCTCTCTCTCTCTCTCTCTCTCTCTCTCTCTTTCTCTCTCTCTCTCTCTCTTTCTCTGTCTCTTTCCTTCTTTCTTTCTTTCTTTTTCCTGAATTAGTCTGTCGATCGGATTCATTGATTTCTCTTTTCTACTTCCTCGAATCATAAACTTTTATGACCACTCTTTTTCTATCTTCTTCTAGTTCATATTGACATAACCAGCTTCTGCCACGTCATACATTCTGCCATCTACCCGATCAACCATCTCGTTATCCTTGCATTCCTCCCGTTTTTCTTTCATCATTTCCTCTTATCGCATTAGATGAGAACCTTAGGTCATTTTCGTCATCTTCGTCGGCTTTTTGAAGAAATTTGAGGTATTCCGATGGTATGCCGACAAAAGAAAGAGATGAATGGAAAGAAAGTACATGAAACTAGTTGAATACAATAAAAAGAGAATGTTTGATTATCAAATTCAAAATTTTAGAATAAGGCATATTTAAATATTTCGTGGTTAATAAGACAGAAAATAGAAAATCTATAGAAAAGTAAGAATAGAATAGTTTAGAACTAGAATTTTGAAGAGAATGGTTACCTCAGGAAGAAAGAGAGGAACTCTCAAAAATAAGTGGAAGAAAGAGAAGAAGAAGCACTCATAATTTCCATCATTGATGTTCATTGTGTAATTCTTTCTGTCTATCCATTTTCCTTGGTTATTCATTGCGCAGATATCGAATGAGGACATGAAAGATGAAGGCGCGAAATGAATCGAAGAGTACGCAGACGGACATGCGCGCATCATCCAAACAATGACCCAAATAAGATAGAGAGAAACAGAGACAAGAACAGTAGAAAGAGAGAGAGAGAGAGAGGACACGGTGTCCCTTTTCCGTCTGTTTGGCGCGCGCACAGTCACCAGCACCGTCTTCTCAAAAAGTTTTGCGAACCCTCTCATCGATACTCCGGGAGGAATTGACGATTCTCGCCTCTCGATCGGTCCGACACTTTCCGTCGTCTTCTTCCGTTGTCGTCGTCCTTCTCTTCCTCCCGAGGCCATCTAACCCCTTCACACCAGGTACCTGGTTGCATCGGGGACAATTAGAGTGTATTGAGATATAAGAGAGTTTAGACACGTACCAAGTCGCGTTGTACTTCTGTGTTCACACTAACACTGGCACGACGGTATGGCGTCCGAGGCTTCTCTAAAAAAGTGCATCTGTTGGGCGGGGTTCGTTCCAGGTTCTTTGTTTTTGATACACAAACTGCTTCTCTTTTCTCATTTAGATTCCAGTTTCAGTTTCCATTCGTTCCTCTTAAACCACAAATGTTTCTTTTATTCCCTCGATCTAAAATATGTCAATAGGTCAGTTTTATCGTCAGTTTTGTGTATCTCTCTCTCTCTCTCTCTCTCTCTCTCTCTCTCTCTCTCTCTCTCTTTCTTCCTTTCTTTATCATTTTCTAATCTTCGATATATTAATACATTTATTACACCACTTTGAGACTCATCCGCCAGTTGCACAATCATTATGTTGTCTTCTCTTCTCACAGCTGATTTAGCAGGCAGCTGTTTGGAGTGGAATCCGTTCCGCTTGATATTCTGTAGTTTCTTCGACCAAAAATCCTTCTTATCCAACGAAAAAAGTGTTTTACATTGGATTTTAATTAGAAATTCCTAGTTTTTAGTTCAAAATAGGAATCCAATTTCATTTTAGTAATCCATCTTTCTTCCAGTTTTCTTCACAAAAACATCAATCTCCATTTAGTTTTTTTTGTTCTAACGTGCAAGTTTTGTGATGTAATTCATTTGTTTGTTTGCAACGAATCCTCTGGAACCAGTCCTTCATTTTCTCCTCTTCTAGACACCAAATTGAGGGTCTGTAATGATCCAAGAATTGTTTCCAATGACCACGTGATCAGTTAGCTTCTCCAATCGTTTCTGTTGATCGATGTTTGAGCTTTTTCTCTTCAAAATTGTTATTGTTTCCTTATATTTTCCATGTTCCATTGTCACAAATTTCAAGTTTTTTCTCCATTCTCCTCCCAATTTTTCCTCTTTTCCAATATATTTTTCTTCTTGATGACACACATATACTTCTTCTCTTCTCTTTGTATAGTTTACGATCATATATGCCGCTTTCCAAAGAAATCGTACATTTCTTACCAGTTTTTATGTGTTCAAGAGGTTTTTTTGTATCAGAATATATTTTCGAAACTGGAGAAATTGTTCGATTTGAGAGTCATTTTTCCCCAATTTTCCCATGCTAAGCCTTCTCGGAAAATGACTCGAATTCGATATTCATAAGACTTTATTCAGAAAGAGAAACTGGTGTCTCACTCAACTTTTTGAGTCTTTCGCGTCATGAATTCCAAAGTCGCGAATTGATGAATTCGTTGCTTCTTAGATTATAGGTTTCGTGAAATTTGAAACTAAATAACATAGTTGTTAATTTTAACTTGTCATTCAATCATTTTAATTCCAGGAATCGAAAAAACTATTTTCTGAAGTTTACCAAAAAATTATTTTCTCAATCAAAGGTCTCATCTACTGAATAGTTCATATAACAATTTCTTATCGTTTCCGTTTCTATATCCAGGAACTTCCTCCTTTTCTTCTCTTCTTTTCTCATTCGTTTTCCCATTTCTATTTACGAAAAGAAACGGACACAATAGTTTTTTGAGTTGGTTGCCTACACTCATCTTTCTCTTCCTTCCGTCCGAACACTTCCGTGTTTTCTACTTTTTAATCAATTCCTCGTGTTAATGAGAACATCGATTCAATTCGATTCTGTAATGACTTCTCTAGTTTCCGTCTCAACTTCCCTCCACCTGAATTGTTAATCAAAACGTTTCAAAGAGACCGAATGTGACTCGAGAAGTCCTGAAAGGACACCGCTCTTCGTCGCCTCCTTCTTCTTTCGACAGCTTCATCCTTGTCTTACCCGGGGGCAGTCTATAGCTTCCTTTTTTTCCTTCTTTTCTTTATTCTTCCCCTCCATTTGCCAATTCACATACTTTTATTTTCCGTTTTTTCTTCTTTCAACGCCTTTTCCATTTCCTTTTTTACTCCTGTTTCTTGTTTTCCTGTCTCTGTTTTTTCCCCATTTTTCGTTTTACGATGAGCATAATTCATCTTTCTCTTTTACTTTTTCTTCAAGTCTTCTTTCGAAAACATCAACGACGACATCTCTCTACTAAGAATTCATTTATAGAATTTCTCGAAACTCGGATCTCAGAAATACATATCAAAATATGACTCTATATTCACATTGATATCCGTCTTATTTGAATGATTATACGACGTCATCAATCGGATTCACAGCACGAGAAACAGATTTTCTGTCTTTTTTCTATTGAAAGGAAATATATATTTAAGTGAAAATTCATCTCAAACTGAAGACATCTTGATTTTATTTCATAGATTTTTTCTAAAAAAAAATAACGTTGGAATTAAAAAAAATAAACAAAGATGTATGTTCGTGACATGGAAATGTGAACACTTCGAACGAAAAAAAGAAATCTACTTCCTTTAACTGAATATTCAAAGCTAATCTGATGGAGTGCAAAATTCATGTGACGTATCTAGTCTGAGTGTGGTTGTCCAGAAAGTACATACACTCCTGACTTTTCTCCTTTTTTCAACATTTCTGCTCGTCCTTTCCTTTCACATTTTTCTTTTTTTCTTCTCCCTTCGACACAACTTTTATGATAGTTTCACATTGGTTACGAGGTCATTCAATTCTATTTTCCAGACAGGTTCCTTCTCTTTTTTCCTTTAACTGTTCTCTCATCCATCAGAAGTATCGTTTCCTTCGTTCATTCTCTGCAAAAAGAACCGGCATTTTGCCCGTTTCTGTCATTCTTTTCCTCTTTTCTTTCTGTCTTTTCTCTCTTCGTTTTCCTCTATTCCACACCATTCAGTTTTCTAGGCCGTGTGGGCCGACATTCTCTATTGCTCTCACACTCACTCACTCCTCACACAGCAAATTTCTCATACAACTCTAGATACATGCGTTTCTTGGTTTCTCAATGTCCCTTTTTTCTTTTGTTCCATTCGACTTTTACTCATCAATTTTGTGTCATCTTTGATATACGATGAGAACTTTTAGTCGATAAACTTTCGAATTTTTCTCTTATTTTTATTTTTCAGTCTATGAATTTAATGAGGATTTCACAATGAGTCATTCTAATTAAACTATACATGTCCCAATAACTTTTTAAAGACTGAAATAAGCTGTTTCTGTTCTCTTTCGAACGTTCTCTTTCCAACCTAGCTACCTACTCAAGTATTCTAAATTCTTAATTTTCAGCTATTCGGAACCCAACTCCAACTAACCAGCGTGTGACGCGCCGCTCAACTCGCAGCAACGCTTCATCAACGTGCGTGGCTTCCGAAGGTTCGTTGCCGTCATCCGTTGGACAGGAGATGTCGTCTACTCCTTCGTCATTCTTCCATCAACCACAACAACAGGTGTTAGATGATACGTCTGGACAATCGCCTAGTTACTCACAAGACTCAAATTCCCCTCCACAACATACTTTTGAGTCATTGGAATCGACTGGAACATCAATCCGATATTCACCATCTGGAAGAACTGATGTTGAGAATCCATCACTTGGATTGTATACGGCACAAGCCTCTTATCCGTAAGTATTCCTCGCTTTTTTTTTCGAAAAACAATTCTTCACATCACCAAATAAATCATAGTTTATTGTTAAGCAGATCCGGAAAAAACTTATATTTAAAATGTTAATCCATTGACGTATTTTGCAGATATTCTCTTCGAAAACGTCGGCCTTGTTGCACAAAAGATGAGGATTTGTTTCCGATTACAGCAGCAACAGCTGATGAGACACCACAACCCACAATGAAAAAGTTTAAGTTGGAATGTCTTTCACCTGGTGAAGCAAGAAAAAAGTGAGTAATTATTCTGAAAGAAGAAACTGAATCCGATTAGAATTCAAAAACAATGTTTTGTTTCAGTTTCTCGATAGAAGAAGAGACAACTGTGAGAGTTGAACCGAAAATTGAAAATATCGAATGTGATAATGAAGATGATCATATAAATCGACTTCCTGATGAACTTTTACTCAAAGTATTCTCATTTCTTCCGGATAAATCACTTCTTGCCTGCAGTACTGTTTCGTATCGTTTCAATCAAGTAGCAAACAGTCAGGAAGTGTGGAAAGAGCTCTACTTGAGTTTATACGACTACCGTATTCCTCTATTTCATCCATCTCATGCACAGTTTGAGTTCCGGGAATTGAATCGATGGAAGGAGAACAATCCATGGAAGGAATCACATCGACAACTTCATCATGGAGTTCACGTGACAAAAGAGCCACGTACCAACTGTCGAGCTGTCAACTTTCGATGTTTCGATCAAATTGAAAAAGCTCAATCATTTCTGGAAGAGGATGAATACAGAGAGAAACTCATTTTTCTGCATACGGGAGTTCATGAACCAATCGACACTATTCTCATCAATACAGATGTACAGATAATTGGAGCAAGTGATTCAAGAGATATCACTTCTTCTGTTGTACTCGAAGGAAGTCGTAATACTGCATTAACATTCACAGATGGAAGTGCAAATGCCTATTTCGGATTCATCACTGTCCGGTTTCGAGCTGATCCAATTTCCCGTCAACAGCAGCCACAAATTGCTCAACAAGCTCAACAAATGAATCATTTTTATTCTATTTTGGTGACTGATAAAGATGCGATGCCGTATATAGAAAGATGTGATATTACCTCAAAAGTTGGAAATGGTGCAGCTGTTTGTGTTAAAAAGAGTGCCGCTCCCAAAGTAAGTTTTTGAATTTTAAATCAAGAATCTGAAATCAAATCATTTCAGTTCAAATATTGTACTGTTCTGGATTGTGAAAATGTTGGAATCTACATAACCGATAATGCAACTGGACACTATGAACATTGTGAAATCGCTCGTAACACATTGGCTGGTGTCTGGGTGAAAAATCATGCGAATCCGTATTTCCGAAAGTGTACAATTCATTCGGGAAAAGATGTTGGAGTATTTACTTTTGAGTACGTTTATTTTGAACGAATCGATCGAATCATTTAAAAATTCATTACAGACACGGACAAGGATACTTTGAACGATGCAATATTCATTCAAATCGGATATCGGGTATCGAAGTGAAAAATTCGGCGAATCCGGTTGTGATACGTTGTGAAGTACATCATGGATATACTGGTGGAATCTATGTTCATGAAAGAGGACGTGGACAGTTTATGGAGAATCGAATCTATGCGAATGCCTATGCTGGAATATGGATCACATCACATTCTGATCCAACTATTCGTAAAAATGAGATATTCACTGGACAACAAGGAGGTGTTTATATATTTGGTGAAGGAAGAGGACTCATTGAACAGAATAATATTTATGGAAATGCATTGGCTGGAATTCAGATTCGTTCGCAATCCGATCCGATTGTAAGACTGAATAAGATACATAATGGATTGCACGGAGGAATTTATGTTCATGAAAAAGGAAGAGGATTGATTGAAGAAAATGAAGTTTATGCGAATACGTTGGCCGGAATCTGGGTCACAACTGGATCGAGTCCTATTTTAAGAAAAAATAGAATTCATTCAGGAAAACAGGTGAGTTCTCTTACTTTTCCCTAAAGTTTCTTGATAGCTGAAGATCTGTTTTTCAGGTGGGAGTGTATTTTTACGATCAAGGACATGGACTTCTCGAAGAGAATGACATCTTCAATCATCTGTATTCTGGTGTTCAAATCCGTACTGGTTCAAATCCAAAGATCACTAGAAACAAGATTTGGGGAGGTCAGAATGGAGGAGTTCTGGTCTACAACGGAGGAAAAGGGTGTTTGGAAGGTGAGTATTTTGACTACCTTCCCTTCATTCGTTCATTTGTTTTTTTCAGATAATGAAATCTTTGATAATGCAATGGCTGGTGTTTGGATTAAAACAGACAGTGAACCAACTCTTCGAAGAAACAAAATTTATGATGGAAGAGACGGAGGAGTTTGTATTTTCAATCGTGGAAGAGGAGTTCTTGAAGACAATGAAATCTTCCGAAATGCCCAAGCGGGTGTTCTCATTTCCACTGAATCGAATCCAGTTCTTCGAAGAAATAAAGTATTCGATGGAAAATCTGCAGGAATTGAAATCACAAATGGTGCAACGGCGACGTTGGAAGAGAATCAATTGTTCAGAAATAAATATGGAGGTGAGGATATTTTGATTCTTTGGATATCGTTTAGCTTATCAAATCAGATTAAACCATCGGAGATTAAAGTGATAAATGATGTCATTCACTTCCTTTTCCTCTAGTTTTCATCGTTTTGGATTATATATTCTATAGAAAAAGATGTTTAGATTTATGGGGGAACCACCATGGAAACTATAGAAACATATGTTATTCTAGGTCTCTGCGTCGCGACGGGAGTTCACCCAGTTTCACGGAACAATCATATTTTCGACAATCACGACACCATCTCTCGAGCAATTAAATCAGGACAATGCTTGTACAAAGTGAGCAGCAACAACAGTTTTCCTATGCACAATTTCTTTAGGTTAGCTTCTCTTTCTATAGTTCTATCTTCCTATTTCCTTTGATTTCAGGTGCGTTACATGCAACACGACTGAACGAAATGCAATATGTATCAATTGTATTAAATGTTGTCATCGTGGACATGAAATTGAACTTGTGAGATATGATAGGTATGTCAAATCAACTAGATCTCATTCTTCATTTTATTCATCTCAATTTCCAGATTCTTCTGTGATTGTGGTGCAGGAACACTCGAACGTCAATGTAATCTTCAGGGTGTGCCACGTGACAATGACACAGTCTACGACTCAGCAACACCGATCTCGACTGAGACAGGCACAGATGCTTAAAAACTAATAATTCTTCTGAAAATTCGTAAATACTTCATTTTCTCAATCCGTGTTTTGTATTCACTATCACATCACACTACCCATTTCAAAATCTTTCATACCGATATGAGATCTCTCCTTCTTTTCTCGTTTTCTTCTTAAAAAACTTCTAGATTTTTCTTCAGAGCACCGCTTACCATTTTCAACTTTCATACTGATGGGAGTTCATACATTTCTGTGATATAGTTGATCCCATTCTTTATTTCATCATCCCAATTCTCTCTTTCTCTCCTGCCTTTTGTTCTCTTCATGCTAATATTTGGTAATAGTTTCATAAATGTTTTTGTTATTTTTTCTTCATTATTGTTTCACATTTCTAGTCTAAGATGGAACAAAATCAGAACAGTTGCTCGGAATCTGGAAAGCAATTCGAAACATGAACTGGAAAGTATGATAGTATGATAGGAACTTCATCTTCTCGTAATTCGTCTCGGTTTTTCCTTTTAAAATGTTTATTCTCATAACGTCACTGTTCAATCAAAATATTTCTTTTGTGTAAATATTCTATATTTATTTCTCTTCAAATTCCCTTTGACTATCGCTGATATTTCAGAATCATCGAAGGAATTTTCTCTTATTAACTTTTGACTCAATTGATATATCAGTGATCTTTCCAGTTATTCTTACAACAATATTTATATAATTACAAAATTATTTCGAACAAAATACGAAAAGTGTGAGGAGTATTTCGAGCAACAGACACCACCCAAAAAGACAAATATATCTATACTTACACACGATGGTGGTGGTCGCGTCCTGAACTCAAAGGGCAAACAATG
Organism: Caenorhabditis tropicalis; assembly: GCA_016735795.1. NCBI lineage: Eukaryota > Metazoa > Nematoda > Chromadorea > Rhabditida > Rhabditidae > Caenorhabditis > Caenorhabditis tropicalis. Next base: position 8,808,530 of record CM028618.1, on the reverse strand, counting down.
ACAACAAGTTGCCACTGGTATACAAGTGTGTGCACGGGGGAAGAAGATGGTATATAAGGAGTTAAAAACTATTAAGAGGTTGAAGTCCTAAAGATGAAAGTGGCAATTCTTTTTGTTATTTTTCCACTTGTCTCTGCCAATGTTAGGCCTACGAGCATCAGCGAAGAGAGCACTGAAGTTGCTATTTCACGACCGAAACGACAGATTTATTACTTGTGTGGAAACTTCCCAAACCAATATCTCAGTCTAACACGTAAGTTTTTATCAATTCAAAACACTTTCAGTAATAGTTACCAACGAATATTTAGAAATTGAAGAAAAATTGGTCTAGACCGATTGTTTTTTTCTTGCATATCAACTGTTTTAAATCTTTCCAAAAGCAAAAAGTTTTTGATGAGCATATTTCTATTTCAGCATGCAACAATGGATGTAACACATGCAACACTTGCAATACTGCAACATGCAGCACTTCCAGCTACTGCCAGCAGATTCGCAGTAACTGGAGATGTGTAAATGGATGTTGCAGAGTTCCAAATTATGAACCAACCCTTCCACCAACTACCACAAGATCTCCAGTGAATCCGAATCCAGTATGTGGAGGACGTGAAACTTCTGGAGGCTACTGTAGATCTGGAAATCTCTGTGGATCTGGATACATGTGTACAGACAATAATGTATGCTGTAGGTGCTCGTACGGAACATCTATCGGTTAGTTGAAAATCTAACGTATTAAGATCCATACCCAAGATTTCAGGTCCATGTGTAAATGGTCAATGTCCTGATAATACATACTGTTCTCCTACGAATAATTGTTGTCCGTATCTTGTTCAATGAACGATTTATTTATCTCGCTCTGACTCGATGAACACATTTATGACGTAACTCTTACGATCTTCTGTTGCTCATCTCTAAACGAGGGCCCAGCTAGATATGCTTCGTCTGTTGCGTACTGGCCACAATATCATTTGTATAACGTCATAATCTTTCATAGAAACTGCAACGGAATTCAAGATCTTTCATAGAAACTGCAACGGAATTCAAGAAATAGCTTCAGGAGTTTTATCTCAGACTTGAACACATTACGTTGAGTTATAATATCCGCAAAATCACAATTCATCATCTGACTCGCCTATTTCTTGCTTTCACTTATCTAGTCGACCCCCTCTAATACGAAAACTTCCACGCATATGTACATGCTTTGACCTTTTATTGGAGGATTGGTAATGTACTATGCTGATGATATGAAGACATCAGAAGGACACATGAGAAAGAGATTCAGAGAAGGTACTGAATCGACATCCATTCAGGAACCAACTCACAACTTTTATAAAATAATCATTTGCGTCATAGACATTTAAATTATGTTCGTCACTGATACTAGACGGTAAACACACCTCGAGAGCTTCGTGTCTCCGTATCCATGACAACACTCTTCTCCTTAAGGTATTCATTAGTGTTTTCGCTTTTTTTTCTTCTACTCAACAGACTTCATCTTCAACTCAACAAACGATTGATTGAATATGAATTTCAAAGTTTTCTTCTCCATTCTCATTCTTCTCTCTCAAACTGTCGCTATCGACGGTAATGTCATTGGAGGTACTGATTCTCCAGTACAATCTTCAACTTCCGGTGTAGCTTCAAGCAACAAGGGAGTGCTGTAAGAACCATAAACAAATGATTTCATACAATCTGACGATTTTCAGCACCATGGTGATCGTTTATGCCCTTGTCTTCGGCATATTGATTTACATTCTCTATCTCGAAGACTACTGCAGAAGACCGAATTCGGTCTGCAGAAGATCGGCTGAGTTCTGCAGAAGACTGTCTAAGTTCTGCAAAAAACCGGCTCCGGAGCACAACAAGTGCAGCTGCAAAGACAATAAGGATCAAGTGAAGAGCGATGGAGACCAATATAAAGTATGATTTTGTATCTCCTTGCAATAAATATTTTCCTGTTATAAAAGTTCAATGAAAGATTTATTTATCTCGCGCAGAAGCGAAAGCGATGGGAAGATGAGTAAAGCGTCGAAAATTTCAAAAACATAAATGAATTTAAAACAGAAAAAGAAAGAAATGAAATTGGAAAAAGAGAGTATATTCAATGGGCGGCGGTGTGTGTTTTTGTGTGAAGTGGTTCTAAGGCACTATGCTAACTGATGCCGTTTTAGAGGCGTCATATAATGAAACATGAACATGAAAACTCGTTAATCACTCTGTTAGAAAATATTGAATCAGAATGAGTGGGCATGAAACGGAAACAGAAAAATGTGTCGAATATGCGAAGACAAATCGGAATATACACGCAATGGGAATGTGTCAGGCGATAAAAGCAATGAGCTCGGAGAGAAAAGAAACTTAAAGCTCAGAGAAGTGAGAAACAACTTGTTGAAGTCCAAGTTCGATCTTCGACATCTCACGGATTTCGAACTTTTTCACTTTTCCGGTTACAGTAAGAGGAAATTGATGCTCTTTTTTGAATAGGATGTAACGTGGAATTTTGAAGTGAGCGATCTGAAATTTATAATGAAGTGTTTTGGAAATCAGTGGAGTATTTATTTTTATTCTGAACTCACTTTTCCTTTACACCAATCTTTGATATGCTCTTCAGTAGTTTTTCCTTCTGCACTCTCATGCAATCTGACCCAGGCACAAACAACTTCTCCGAATCTTTCGTCTGGAACTCCGACAATCTGAAAATATTCAATAAATCCTCTGTGAATCATTCGGTTCAACATACATGAACATCTTCGACCGATTGATGTTTGAACAAGAACTGTTCTACTTCAGTTGGATAAATGTTTTCTCCTCCACGAACAATCATATCTTTCGAACGACCAACAATTGAAATTGTTCCATTATCATGCATAACGGCAATATCTCCAGTATGGTACCATCTATCCTGAGTTATCTCCTTCTTCGTTTGCTCTTCACTGTTCCAATAGCATCTCATAACTGAATATCCTCGAACAATGACTTCTCCTTTGACTCCACGTGGAACAATACAATTTCTCTTATCAACAATAGCAGCTTCCAAATGATCCATAATGTGTCCGACTGATTTGATTCTGTCTTCTGGTGGATCATCACGAGTTGACATGAATGATACTGGAGATGTTTCAGTTGTTCCATAACATACTTGCATATCAGTCATGTGCATATCTTGAACTAAACGACGGCAAAGAGTAATGGGGCATGGAGCTCCCGCAATGAATCCACTTCTGATCGAATCGTAATTGTAGTTTCCGTATTCTGGATGATTGATCATATCGATGAACATTGTTGGAGTTCCATAAAGAGCAGTGCATTTCTCTTCATGAATTGCTTGAAGAGCCGCAAGTGCATCGAAAGAAGGTGCAGGGAACACGCATGTTTGAAGATGTGTAAGAGCAGCCAATACTCCCATAACACATCCGAAACAGTGATAAAGCGGGTTTGGAATGCAAATAATTGTCTTCTTTTCACTGTAACCGGCACGAAGACCAACAAAGAATGCATTGTTGAGAACGTTATGATGAGTGAGAGTAGCTCCTTTTGGTTGTCCAGTTGTTCCACTTGTATACTGAATATTCAGAGAATCATCTGGTTGAGTTTCTCTTTCAATCTTCGACAAATGATGTCTGTCTTCTTCCGTTCCCATTTTCATGACGTCAGTGTATTTCCAAGCTCCTCTGAAAACAAATTTTATTCGAAGATCACAGAAAAGAATGGAATGTTTCTATTGATTCACAATACAAAGAGAGAAGTGTCTGCAGCTTTTCAGCTATGTTTTTTCTTTCGAAACATAGTTTCCGGATCAAGAAACTAGACACGGTTATTATTTAGAAATCAAACATCAATAAACTAACGGATAGACTTTATCCTCTTCGTCGAACATAATCAAATATTGGAAACAACTGAAATGTCTTGATGTAATTCCACTTTTTCCTGGCTCTTTCAGTGTCACTTCTGGCAGAATATCCTAAAATTCCAAATCGAAATTCTGAGTTTTTGATGATTCATTGTCACCTTAATACTCTGATAATAATTTGATTTCTTGAATCCTGGTGGTGTAATGAGACATCTGATTCCTACTTTTTCAATAGCGTATCGAAGTTCTTCTGATTGGTAAGATGGGTTAATGTTGACCTTAAAACTCTATTTTTTGTGGAAAAAGCTTTAATGAAAGACATACAAGAACCATTCCTGCGAGGGCCGTGGCGAATTGAGTGGTTGTCCATTCATAGGTATTAGGTCCCCAGATTCCGATACGATCACCTTTTTCCAAACCCAAGTGAAGGAGTCCGCAAGCGAGATTTTCTGCCTGAAATTAAAACAATTCCGTGAGGAAAAAGAGTTAGGGTTGCTTCTTAAATGGTATTCGAAACATCGTGAAGAGTTTTTGAGCCTTAAGGTTTAAACTAACATCGGTGGCGACTTGTGAGTAAGTCTTTCGGATTCCCTCTCTTTTAAAAATGAGAAATTCTTTATCGGGAACCTGATCGACGGCAGAACGAAGTCGATCTCCAACAGTTTCAAATAGTAATGGAACTGTTGAGCAGCCGTGAACATACGACTTCCGACTTGGTGCCACCATCACGTCGTTAGCGTTCAAGGCGGCTTCTTCCAAAGAGATCGGCTCCTCTGAAAGCATTCGAGATATATTTAGTGAGTTTGAGTGGGTGTTTGAAAGAAAGAAGAGATTGCAGCTTTGAGCACCTAATCCAATCTATGCCGGTTCGCTGCTTGCACATACACACTTACAGTATACCTTGTGGAACGTAAAAATAATGACGTAGAGATATAGAATGGAATGACTCAAGAAGTGAACGTTTTGAACGGCCAAAAGAAGGGAACGAGTGACCGAGAAAGTGCATAATCTTTTGTCGTCGTCGTCTTCGTCGTACTTTTCTTTCGAAAGTGAGAGCCTCAATTGGAAGACGAGCTCTTCTTCAATACTTGGAGCTCATTCTTATTTTCTTGTTTTCTTCGGCATCTTTCTCCATCCCAACACCACCACTTTTCAGGATGACGATAACTCGATTTTGCTGTGTTTGCGTGTTTGGAGTGGCGTGGAGAAACAAGCAAAGAAAACGAAGAAAACGAAGAAGAAGAACTTTGAAGACTAATTTTGATGACGTCAGTGATGATTTGTAAAATTTAGACAAACGTGAAGAGGTGGGTAACTGGTAATAGGCTCGAAATGAACAGTAGAACCAGTTGGACAGGCACTCAGGATGAATTCCACTTGGAAGTTAATGAATTATGATTGTTGTCATTAAACAATTAAGAAAATAGAAAACGGAACTGGAAGTTTGATGAATTGGCACAAGTAACAAAACTGAAGACCTTCAGAAATCACAAAATATTAATGATATCAGAAATAAAAACCAGACATTTTTTCTGTATTCTGGAGTTAAATCTATAAAAGTTCTTTTGATTTTCAGATTACGTTTATAGTTTCTACATGCTGAAATTCATTTAGAACGCTTCTAACTTTGTTTCAGAAAAAATTCAAAATTATCAAGGAATGCAAAACACATTTTGAATGAAAACGTTTTTGAAATAGGTTGGATAAAAACCTCACAGAAAAATGAGGACGACTATAATGTACTGACACAATACGAGGATGATAAATTGTGATTATTGAGGGGCGCGACGTTGAAAAAAGATACAAGAGGCGGCGAGAAGACGGCGAATAACCATGGCCGTACTATCCATCGACGCTTCTTTCTTCTTTTTCCGTTTTTTTTTCCTATTGCCTATTGCACTTTGTGGTATTTAATATAATGAATTTGCAAGGTGCAACAACAACTTTTTGTTTTTGTTTATCAGAGAATTACGACATTTAAATAGATTCAAAAAGAGAAAAGACACTCACCGTACAACATCTTTTTGCGGTCCTCTTCCAAACTGGCAGTGTCGAACTGAAAATTGGAGAAAATTGGAATTGAAAGTGAGAGGATGTGGAGTGGTGAAAGAGCACGAGAACAAGGTCATTTTTCAATTGCGGATTGCAATTTTTGGTTAGGTCATGCGGTTTTTTTTGGAAGGATAGAATAGTTCAAAGAGCAGGATCTAGAGAATAGAAATGTAATTACATATATAGAACATCTAAACATAGATAATGGAACACCAATCATGGAAAAACGACGGTGGGATAGATGATGATCCTTTCCGTCGCCTGTAGCAGTCTTATGTCTGTCTGTCGTCTCCGTGTATCCCCTATCAGCAACTTTGCCTCGTCTTTCAACGTCTTCTATCTCGTGTCTGTGTGTTCGAAACGGGTTTTCTCTATTCGTTGGATGCGTGTGCGACAATGAGGAGAGCGCCGAATTTGAATTTTTAGGAGTCATTCTTCGGAAGGAACTGTATCACTCCACGATGGTATTCTTTTAAAAAGTTTATCGTCCGATGAGCGAATGTGAGTTTTCAGAAGTTTTTTCTATATTTTTTTTTAGAATTGTAGGCTCTATATAAGTTAGATTTAACTCACAAGGCATAATGAACTAGAAGACTGAAAAAATTATGAATCAATCATAGTAATCCATTCATCTCGATTCAGTGTTTCTTCACGAAAAACTTTTCGAATTCCCATGAACTCGCATTGTGTGGGTGGATGAAAGTCGATAGAAAAAGATGATAACGATATAAGAGAGCTATCTGAATTTCAGCAATGCGGTGGAGGTGGTGATGGCCGCGGTCTTCTTGCGATGATGGACGCAAAAAATTGGATTGCCTCAAGAGAACGAGATGGCCAACGAGAAGGGACGGACGGCATGAAAAAAGAGAAAGGAAGAAACGAAGATGTTTTGGCGATGAATGAATGGACTTTTTTGCAAACAAAATAGATTGATGTTGAAACAGATGATGGAACGTCTGAATACCATTTGTAGGAATTCTTCCGTATGGAAAAGAATTCATTCGAAAGAAATGACGTGGCGGAAGTGGGCGGAGCCAGACAAAACAAAAAAGTGACAAAAAATGGTGATGTGAATGTGAAGTGCTAGCCGAAGAAGATTTGATTATTCCGGAGGCGAGAAGATATGTTGAGCCCCCAATCGCGGTAGTAATTTGGAAGTGAAGTGAAGAGGACCATAAAAGTTTAATGGATGGAATGAGGCCAACGTGAGTAAGGAAAAGAAGGATAGGCATGAGGAGAGAAACACGACACGACTTTCAAGATGAGGTGGATGTGGACGCCGATCTCGAACGGAGATATTCATCGGGACATTCTCATTCCTTCACTCTCCTGGGCACTCGCCGCTCTATATCGTCTTCTTGTGGACTTTTCAGTTAACAAGGATAAATGTGGGTGGAATGAATAGAAACAGACAGAAACAAAATGAAAAGGTAGGCGGTGTCAAATTACGGATCCCTCAATTGGATCTTCAAACAAAACGAATTGACTAGAAACTTTTCATGAATATGTTTTCATAAATTTTCGTAGTTTAATGCAGATGTTCTCTTTTTACAATGTTTCGGAATTTGAAACTATAATGAACCCAGTGGCTGAAATATCTATAAAGATCCTCGAGAGTCCCAGCTATGACCATGCTCTTGTAATAGAGGATCTGAACTCTTTCTCAACCATAACTGAACTCAAATGCCATGAATTCATGCTTTGATCTCATTGAATCTAATACATACCTGCGTCAGTACTCGAAGGTCCAAAGCGGTCATCATTGACATTTTGATAGCAACTGGTGGTGTGACTGACTGAGCCTTCGAAATGAACAAAGTATTGGCTTGAATACTGTCCGCCGCCTCCCTTATCTACTGATTTTTTAGCTTATCACTTTGCAACAAGACACTTTATTTTTTTCCGCATTAGATAACACCCACTTCCCGATTTTTTCGTTGACACGATGCAAACTTGTACGAAAGTCAAAGAGCTCCAGGAATGGGCGGGAATAAACGAACGAAGAAAAGACAGAAGCACATGAAGAAAACGTGAACGAGATCAAAAAGAATAACAAGTGGGGATGAGGAAGCGATCGGGTAGAATGAATCTGGATATGATTCAATTCAAATAATCGGTGATAGCAGTACCTGTAGCCTCCATATCATACGTAAAGGAATGGAGCTCTTCCGCGTGATCGGTATGGTCTCAGTAGAATACAGCACTAGGAAACGTCAATTTGTAATGACGATAATTTTAACTTTCGAAACTTACAAATGTGGAACTATACGTCTAGAAAAGAGATCGGAATGGGGTTGAACTGATGGTAAGAATTAAAAATTGGATGAGGTAAAATAAAAGTATTGTGAAACAAAATAGAAGGAACTACATATTCTAGTATCAGAAAAGGTGTAACACTCTCTGAAGTTGTTCTCAAATTACGATCAGCTATCACTTTCTAGTGAAACTTTTGATCTGATGCTACCTGATTTTTTTGACAGCGGAAGTTTGAAAAGATAGGCATTGTTCAAAAAATCATCCGATGAGTCACGCTAGAATTTTTCAGATCCAGATGATCATATGACTCTAGTTTCCATACAAAATACTCGAAACCTGTTATAGAAGGGCATGATTCGTTAATTAAGAGTTGTTTTCAAAAAACATATGACGAAGTCATTTCTCAACCCGAATGATAACTTTTTACGGAGCTGAGTTGGGAGTTATCTAGATAGAAACGAAATTAATAAAAAAAAGAATGACTGTTCAAAACGAAAACATCTATTTCGAGAAACAGTTTGACTGTCATGCAACAAACTATAGATGACTTCAATTGGATACACCTTCTCAAGAAAACAATCTCATTGTTTGTAAAGTAATTTCAAAGAAAAAATAAATGTAAGGTGTGGTATTTGATCACTGAGAAGTCATCTTTGAAGAACATTGTCTTCGAAGATCAGAGAAGATCTCTTCTTTCAAAGAAAAGACATTCCAGCTCAATTATCCACTCAACTCCGCCCCCTCCCTCTTCAAACATTTCTGAAATGATTTTGAGATGATTTCAGACGCAGACACATGGGAACGAGAGAAAGGATATTCCTCCTATTTTTCCTCGATTAAAAATGTTTTCAATTCCCTCGCATTGATTGTGTTTTGTATCAATCTATCATCCATTTGGTTCCGACGTCTTCCCTTTCCGATCTTTCGTCATACAACCTAAAAGATCACTTAACATCTTACATCACTTCTCTCGCTTTTTTTTCGTCGAGAACCACCAGCAACCACCACAAATCATCGTTTTCTTCCACGTTCTGTGTCCACTCTTTTCAGTTTTCCGAGTGATAGCTGAGTCAGGAAGTGGCCAGATTCGGAATGCGGCAGTGCTCGAAGAAGAGTGATAAGAACATAAAAAGGGAGGTATTGATGAGGTGATTCCTAGGTGACAAAGTATGGGAAATGACTACTGATAGACGGAAAAGGTGATGGACAATTGTTATCAAATAAGATCAGTGAAACACAACGTTCCATTCATAAATGATTGATGATTTTTCTGTTTTCCATCGTTTAAATATGCATTATGATAGAAGCTAATAACTCTTCACAGACATCAAAAAGAAAGGTGCACTTCGTAGGCTAATCACAAAATAAAAACAAAGGACTACGCGAAAAAATATAAGAATTCTCTCGGAATAGAGGGAAACGAGCTAATTGTTTTCCGAAAAATTTCAACAAAAAAGGAAAATGTGTTTGAATTGGGGAACAAAAAGGAACCTAAAGTTTGGTCTCCTAGAATATCGGTGAGAGTCATTATTTATTAGAGTTCAAGTTGAATAGATGTTAAGAGACAGTTAAGACAGTTGAATAAATTATCATTTTTAAATTAATTGCATCCAAAATTCCAAATCTGTATTGATTCCATCGACGACACTAAACCTTTAAACTACGAATGTTCCTATACCATTTCTATGTTTGATTGAAATTGTGTGGCCAACAAAAACGATTGAAACCATATTTGTTCGAGCCCCTTCCGGTCGATATGTGAACGGAAATCACTTTTCAACATTTTGAAAATTTCAAACTTTATAATATCAAGCACTTTTTATCACACATTTTTATGGAGAATTCCTTTATAACACCACAATGAGAATATTTATTTTTAATTCAGTGTGCATTCTTGACATCATGTTTGACTTCTATTTCTGATTCACATTGACGCGATATCCTACATGTACATCCGGTTGAAGATCCAAGAACTGATCATGAGACTCTACTCGGATCTTCTGGAAACAAAACTATGCCAACCAGCAAGAGAATAGAGTTTTCGAATTACCGTCTTCAGAGTTTTCACTTCTTCTTTTATTTTTTCATTCGGAAATGTTGCTAAAGGCAATTCGATTGCAGAATAAAGAGCATTGGCGACTGATTGAGTCCTGGAAGGAAACCCGAGGCGAGGGTTTGGAGCCTTAACGTTTTTGATTTTAATTCATTCTAACCTCATTATGAATCATTTGAAATTGATTAATCTAGTTTGAACTTTCAATGTAAAAATAGTATATTAAAATAACGCTTCATGGATTTTTTTTTTCTCTTTTGAAAGTTGTGCAATCGGAAAAGCGCTCATTTTTAAATTTCTGATTCACCCACATTTATCAATGTTCCATTCGTTGTGGCAGAACTGATTATGATAAGAATTGGGATAAATGCCAATTTATTGAAACGCATCACGAATAACTGTTTTTGAAGACAATATCGGCGACAAGTAAAAAGAATTAGGCAAAAAAAATCATCAAAAACATAAGTTATTGTAGTTATCGAGAAAGGGTCACGTTGAAATTTAGAATGGTCTTCCATAGAATGGTGGTGGTGGTGGGGGTCCATGATGATGATGGTGATGATGGACTGGTCCTCCGAATCTTGGTCCGTATCCTCCATATCCGTATCTACCGTAACCGCCATATCCTCCTCCTCCATATCTATGAATAACATTTTTCAATTGTCTTGAAAACCGAGAAATATACCTTCCGTATGGTCCGTAACCACCTGGGCCATGTGGTCCACCGAGTCCTGGGCCTCCTAGACCGGCTGCTCCGATTCCTGGTCCACCAAGACCTGGGCCACCAAGACCTGGACCACCAAGACCTGGACCACCAAGACCGGCTCCATTTACTGTACCGTATGATCCAACTGTATTAACTCCATTAGTGGAGACTGAAGACCAACCTGAAAATATAAAGGTTATTAATGTATTCTCAGTTTTCAACAAACGAAACAACTTACTAGTAACAGCGAGAACTTGGCTCACGCAGAGTCCAAAAAGAAAAATGGCGATGAGACGATTCATCTGAAATGAAATAAATTTCTAGACTTGAACATCTGAAATAGATACTGAAATACTGTAGAAAAGAAATGAGTAGATACAGGTTATTTTTTTGTTTTTTCAGAGAAGAAGAAATCAAAAGAAACAAAAAAGGAGAAACGAGTGAGATCGATTCTGCTCTCACGTTGTACAATGCAAATGAGAATGAAAGAATGAGGTCTTATTGTCTCTTTGTTGGATATATTTATGACGGGGGTCGTTCACCGCAATCTATCATATCGTATCTCCTGGCAAGAAGACAATGGGTGACACATGGCAACCTGGATAAAAGAAAGTGACCGATGATCTTTGAATTACAGCCTGATTCCAATCTTTTGATCTGCTCTTTAACAATAAGATACGATAAGATACCGACAGTTGATAACAATGCTTCGACATCTCTGTTCTCGTTGTACAACGCATTGTGATTACCCTGACCTATTGAATATGGAAGAGAATTAACGTATTGTTTTGTTTCAAATGATGTTCCAAATGAATGATCAGTGATGTACTTTAATAAAATGAACATTTATCAATGTTCTCCACGTCATGTGTGATATCGTTCTCTGAACTCTAAACAAAACGTTGATTACTCTTTTTTCTTCATCTTCCCTTCTCGAATGACCTTTCTATTTGTTTCCTATAAAAGTCTCCGAAAAGTTTTTGATTGAGACCTAGAAACTTCTTTCAAATTGCATTCCCAGTTTACGTGACAAACAACAATTTTTCTCGTTTCTCTCCTACTCTCTCTATTATTCCTCAGTCTAGTTTACAACGTTTGTTGCATGGGTCATTCGAGAACTCTCTTTTGATAACCATCAAATTGTTGCTTTGTTTGCTCTTTTCATTTTGCAGGTCTTTCATAGATCTAGTCCCACGGACTCATCGGTGTAGACGGATCATAGAAAACGAGTTTCAGACGAGCTTTGGAAAGACATTGTTCTTCTAAAACAATGACACCAGACCGAAAAAGTTATTTCTTCACTTAAATAATATTCGAGTTTAGTGGAAAAGAATAATTGTATTTTTCTTGTTTTCCGAGTAGATAATACCGCAAATATCCAGTTCAAATGGCGCCATTCATAAATTCACAAAGAAATGAGTTTACTGAATTTAGTTTTTAAGTGCACTTGCGGTCACTGCAAATCATGGTTTTTTAACAGGAAAAATTTATTCTCAATCATTCGCAACTCTATAGTTTTTTATTTTCTATCATAAAAAATATCTGTTTTCCGCGAATTGTTTCAACGCGCCATCGAGTTGAAACGTTCGACAGTTTGGTTTTGTTTACAAGTTGAGAGTGTCTTTTGGCAGTGAAACGAGAGAAAACGACGGGCGGCGCTTACTCTTTCTCTCTTTCTCTCTCGCTTTCACAATGTCTCTCACTCTAGCGACCTTCTCTCGTTAGGCATTTATTTTGTTTTTTTCGTGTCTGTTTGGTTTTTCTTCTCTAGACGCGTGTGCAACCCAAAAAATCGTCACAATCTTATCATCTTCACTGTTTTCTTCATTAGGCAACACTTTACCCGTTGTTATCGATTTCCACTTTTGTTGTTACTTTTTTTCATCTCTGCCCTACTAAAAACGTGAGATTTTGCATTTATTCGCTGAGCGCGTTTCTTTTGAAAATCTTGTTTACGTCAGACACCCATGTCCGTTTCAACCTTTTTTCAATTCCTCAAAGTTTGTTTTCAGAATGACTGCCCCACTCCGTGTTTTGGTTACTGGAGCCGCTGGCCAAATCGGCTACTCCATCGTCATCCGCATTGCCGACGGAACCGTTTTTGGAAAAGAACAACCAGTGCAACTCGTTCTTCTTGATGTTCCACAATGCGCTAATGTTCTTGAAGGAGTAGTTTTCGAACTCCAAGACTGCGCACTCCCAACACTTCACAGTGTTGAAGCTGTTACTGATGAGAAGTCGGCTTTCACTGGAGTCGATTATGCTTTCTTGGTTGGAGCCATGCCAAGACGTGAAGGAATGGAGCGCAAGGATCTTCTCGCTGCTAACGTCAAGATCTTCAAATCTCAAGGAAAAGCTCTTGCTGAATTCGCCAAGCCAACCACGAAGGTAAAAAGATGTGTAAAAATAAAATAATTACTGTGTTGCTCTGAAAGAATATTTTATTAGGATATTTTCCGAATCATTTCAATTTACAAATTGTTTACAGGTCATTGTTGTTGGAAACCCAGCTAACACTAATGCTTTCATCGCTGCCAAGTATGCCGCCGGAAAGATTCCAGCCAGAAACTTCTCTGCCATGACTCGTCTTGATCATAACCGCGCACTCGCTCAACTTGCTCTCAAGACCGGAACAACTATCGGAGACGTTAAGAACGTGATTATTTGGGGAAACCATTCAAGCACCCAGTTCCCAGATGTTACTCATGCTACCGTTAAGAAGAACGGATCCGAAACTGCCGCATATGATGCTGTCGGAGACAACGCCTTCCTTCAAGGAGCATTCATCGCCACTGTTCAAAAACGTGGAGGAGTTATCATCGAGAAGAGAAAGCTCTCTTCTGCGATGTCTGCTGCTAAGGCTGCATGTGATCATATCCATGACTGGCACTTCGGAACCAAGGCTGTAAGTATTTATGCAAATTGGTGAGAGTAAAACAACATTTCCTTTCAGGGAGAGTTTGTCTCAATGGCTGTTCCATCTGATGGTTCATACGGGATTCCACAAGGACTTATTTTCTCGTTCCCGGTTACTATCGATGCTGCTACTCGCGAGTGGAAGATCGTTCAAGGGCTCAATTTCGATGATTTCGCGAAGGGAAAGATCGCTGCCACCACCAAGGAACTCGAAGAGGAGAGAGATGATGCTCTCAAGGCATGCGACGACGCCAACATCTAAATTATCTGTTCATAAGCTTTCTAAGTTTTAACCTTATACTCACCTTAATTGTAAAGAAAAAGTAGGTCGTCTTGTCGTTTTGTAAATGTATTTGATGATTTGAACAAATGAAGATATTGCACCCGATTTGCAAAGTTTCATTTGTCTCTATGTGTGTAACTTGTCATTCTATCCTGATTTCGTATATCTAATCCTGGAAGCAATCAGTTTGCTGACGTGGAGAAATTGAAGGATATGGTCTTGCATGGGTAAAAAAAGACAAATCCATCTGCATAGAAAGCAGGTTTTAGGCGAGAGATTCGCGAGAAATCGCGAAACGAGGGTAGTAGGCGGTGTGTTGACCATTCATTCCAGCTAGCACTCTTATTCCTTCCGTGTTGAATAACGATGTTAGTGTTTCATTGTCTTTTGATCTGATCACTTGAATCCCAAATCCCTGTTTCTGTTATTTCGATATTGATTTAGTTATTAACTATTGTTCTCCAACAAGTAGAGCTTGCAATGCTGAGATAGATTTTTGGTGCTTTGTTCCTATAAATCTTACGGCAATCTCACGGCTACGTAGTTTCGTCCGTCCTTGCTGGCCCGCTTTTAACACAAAAAAAGTATAGGGGACGGAACGGTACGCGTTGAATTTCAGCAAAGTCTTACGACTATAAGCTATTTTTTTCTTTCGCATAAACTCAAATTCTGAGGTGGTAAACTAACATGATAAATATAATCGCTGATCCAAATGAGAACATGACCCAGATCATTTGTGGTTTTTTTCGATCACTCGTTATCGAAATCGTTATCGTTAATAAACGTTGAGGAGATCTAGTTATCCACACACTTGGTAACTCGATCAATAAACGCGGATTGTTCCGTCTTGACTTTTCGCAAGAAGAGATAAGTTGTTTTTAGTGTGTGGTCGACAGTACCTAACTACAGGAGAAGAGAGAACACGAGGAGAATATCCTTGACCCTGAGAGACCGATGCGACTTCCCCCCTTCTTTTCAATACATGCTCTCCTTATTTGGTACTCCTCTTGTTTCTTTTTGATGAGAATGCGACATTGCCCATCATTTATACAGCATGAAGCAAACATTAACTGAAAGGAACATGTTCCAGAACACCAAAAATTGAGTATGAATATTTCATTCAAATATTAACTCTTTTTTTGCATGATGCTCTTTTATATTTCAACGGTTTGTTCCGCAGTCAAATAGTGTAAATAAGTAAACAAAATTGTGAATATTTGCCTCAAATCTATGCAGAATCGATTCCATCATTCTACAACCATTAAGTTTCTATGCAAACGTTATCAAACTTACTAGTGATTTCTTGATACCTGTCGATGTTTCGATCATTTTCTGTTTTGGTACATCTTGGTTAGTAATACGTGGCTTAAGAAGAAACCGGTAGCCTTCTCTTTCTCTTTCCGAACTGCAAAACGAACTGCGGAGACGACGATAATGTGTGCGTGTCTGCCGACCGTACGCCCGCCGAGATATCCCTTCCATCCGTCCGTCTTGTGTCTTCTCTTCACACCATTCCATAGCTGCTTTTAATTCTATCGTCTTCTTCCGCTTCTATGTTTATACATACTTTTATTCCTCTTTTCTTCTTTTTCTTTCCATCTTCAAAACACTTACAGAATGTTGCTTCGATTGCTCGCCGTGCTCGGGCTTGTAGTTGCTGGCACTTATGCTGGACCTACCAGATCCTCCAAACTTGTATTCTTGAATGAGGAAAATTGGACAGACATCATGAAAGGAGAGTGGATGATCGAATTGTAAGCAGTCCTAATATGTTTATTATTCATGTCTATTTGTGATCGTTTTCAGCCACGCTCCGTGGTGCCCAGCCTGCAAAGATCTTCAAAAGGCTTGGAATGCATTCGCTGATTGGTCAGATGATCTTGGAATCAAGGTTGGAGAGGTTGACGTGACCGTCAATCCAGGCCTTTCTGGAAGATTCCTTGTTACCGCGCTCCCAACCATTTACCAGTAAGAGATCCTTAGAATCTTACCCTACAAAAAATGTACTTTCCAGCGTGAAGGATGGTGTTTTCCGTCAGTATTCTGGAGCTCGTGACAAAAATGATTTCATCTCATTTGTGGAAGACAAGAAGTATCGGGTGATTGACCCAGTTCCAGATTACAAACATCCAAATTCCAAGCAGTGAGTAGTTTTTTACATTTCAAAAACTAATAGACAGTATGCTAATAAAAAGGATTTCAGAATGGCTGTTGTTGCCGTTTTCTTTAAGCTTTCCATGGCTGTTCGTGATTTGCACAATCACCTTGTTGAAGATAAGGGAATTCCATCATGGGCAAGCTACGGACTGTTCGCAGGAGTTACTCTTGCTCTCGGATGTGTTTTGGGATTCGTGAGTGTCTTATTTCCAAGACTAAGTCTTCAATGACTTAATCATTCAGTTTATCGTAATTATAATTGACCAAGTATTCCCAACTGGACCAAGAAAGAACCAACAATCGAAAAAGGCAGAGAAGAAGGATACTAAGAAAGGTGATAATTTCAAATGTATTGAAATATTTTTTTTTGATTTCCAGACTCGGGAACTGAATCTCCAACCAAGAAAAATGGTAACAACAACAATGCAAAAGAAACAAAGAAGACTAAGTAAACTTGAAGCGAATATCATTCCCTTACATTGTTTTGTGTCCGTTGTTATTACAAGTTTTATTCTTCGATTCCATTGTTTCTTCATATTTAACCTAACCAGCAGTCTCTGCCTTTTCCCCTAGATACACTCCTCTACCTATTTTGCCGTCCCTTAAATATTGAAGTCACTTCTTCCTATGGGTTCCCTTTTTCTCTTCTGTTTTCATCGCTTTTCCTCTCGCGTTTTTCATTTCGGATTCTGCGGCAGCACGTAATTAAGGCGACATCGTCCCCAACAGCCCCAGAGCCAGTTGGTGCCGGTTGAGTGTGTGTTCGCCCCAGCGGCGTCACGCCTCCTTCTGCTTCTGCTTCTCGCTCTCACACAATGCATTGATCCGTTTGTCATTTCGCCTTTTTTGCTTCCTCTCACTCCTCATTTCTATTTTAAGTTGTAATAAAGTTTTACTTTATTTTTCCGTCTGCTTTCAATTCAGAAGACAAATTCAGTGAACAAAGAATGTTATGTAAGACATTTCATAACCGAATGGCATATTTAAGTGGGAAAATGCCACATAAATAACAATTCACAGAAAATATTAGAAAGGTTGTTTTTGAAAACATCCAATCGGCTCGTTAAACGCTATTCATTTTTTCCCGTCTTTTCTGCTCCACCTACGACTAAATATTATTTTTTCTTTAGAGAACTAATTGTAACGAAATGGCTGCTTCCTGGACCCCGCTCGAATCGAATCCAAGTGTCATCAATCCGGTTAGTCGTCTCAGCAGCGTGGTCGACAATACAATCTAATTTAATTCACTTCTTTTTTCAGATGATCGAAAAAATGGGAGTGAAGGGTGTCCAGACAGTCGACGTACTGTTCTTTGAGGATGAATCTATCGGAAGCCCGCAATACGCAGTTCTTCTTTGCTTCCCGGAATATAAGAAGGTGTGAAAGTTTTCCATGCAGAAAGATTTGAAAGGCAAACAAACAAATTCAGGTCGATGACATCATGAAGCCTATTTATGAGCAAGCCAAAGCGGCTGATGATTCGGTTTTCTTCATGAAGCAGGTATTGGGTGAAGATATATTTAAAGTAAATACTATAAAGAATTATAGAAAATCTCTAATGCTTGTGGAACTTTCGCTCTCTTCCATTCTCTTGCCAACCTCGAGAAACGCATAGACTTGGGTAAGAAAACAGTATAAAGCAATATTGAATAAATAATGAAAAAAAAGGATACCTTCGCAAATTATTTTTATTTTTTACCTTTCATAATCATAATAGATGCAAAAGAATACTAAATATCAATACACCGAAGTCCGACAACTGGTTAACGTAAACCCTAATTGAACAAATGCAATCGCGCTCTGCCGCTTTTTACAAAAGTTTTAACCGTGTGATTGCGATGATATTTCTGGGGGTTTCTATTTGAATAAACAGCAACATCTGTTGCGCAACATGGCTATTAATTTTAAACTTAGTCTATTCCATGTATGGAATGGAATATTTCAGTACACGCCTGTTTAAATGAATCGCTTTCCAGGTAATGGTTCGTTCGCAAAATGGCTTGATGAAGCAAAGAAGGTCGGCGTCGAGGAGCGATCGGATCTTCTCGCTAATAGTAAGTCAACCTGAACAAATTATGAAAAAGTTAGAACGGCTGTGTTCAGATGCTGAGCTAGCTGCAATTCACGCAGCGGCTGCCACTGGAGGACAAACTGCTCCATCTGAAGACGTCGAACATCACTTCATCTGCTACGTTGGGAAAAACGAGGTTCTTTATGAGATTGGTATGTTGTTTTCATGTGCATCAGATTTTTTTTAAAAACCGAGAGCAATATTGGAACTAGAAATACTATTGTTTTCCTTGAAGATTCTCGTCGTCCATTCGCTCGCGAAATCGGTCCTACAACGGAAACCACCTTGGTTAAAGATGTCGGCGTCGCTTGTCAGCATCTTATCGAGAAACTCGACAATGTCAGCTTCTCTGCAATCGCTCTTGTCGACCAATAATATGCTTCTAAATACAAGATCTCGAAAACTTTTTTGACTATTTTGCTTTACGCCTGTGATTTCTGTATTCATTTTTGTGAATTTCTCAATGCTTATCGCTCGTTCTCATAAAAATATTTGGCTTTTAAACTTTTATTTTGACTGAATTTTTCTGGTAATCAATAGATTTCCATAAACTATCTTCATCCAAAAAACTTTTTGAAAAGTATTTTATTCCAGATGGCTACGAAAAGTAAAGGAGGATGGCAAGCTTTGGAATCGAATCCAGAAACTATCAATCCGGTAAGAAAAATACTAAAAATATATGTAACGCAGTCCCGTAATCATATTTAAAATATTTAGTTTCTAAAAAAAATCGGAGTCAGTAGAGTAGAATGTGTCGACGTCTACTCATTCGATGAGGAAATGCTTCAATTTATTCCAACACCCCAACTTGCACTCATTCTCTGTTTCCCTAGCGAAGAAGCTCGCAAGTTTCTATCAAAACAATATGAAGAAGTAGAGAAAAATGGAAAGAAACCAGAAGGCGTTTTCTTCATGAACCAAAGCGAAGAAATCGGGAATGCATGCGGAACATTCGCGTTGTTTCATTCATTGGCAAATCTGGAAAACCGGATTAATCTCGGTAAAGGAAAATTCGCAAAATGGTTCGAGAAGGCCAAACTCGTCAAAGAAGAAGAGAGATCTGATTTGTTATCCGGAGGTTCGTGTGAAACCTATTTTTCAGAACGGCAAAAAATAGGTCAAGAAGTTCCTCAATTACGATACTTTTATAGATACTGAGCTTGCGGAAGCCCACGAAGAAACTGCTGAAGAAGGAGAAACTGAGCAAACCGATCATGTGGATTATCATTTCATTACTTATGTCAACAAGAACGGGCAACTCTTCGAAATAGGTTAGTAGCTTGAGAACAGATATTTCTCCTAAATCTTCTTCAGTTTTATTATTGGAACAAATTTAATTTCTTTTCCATTTTCAGATTCGTGTGCTCCATTCCCACGTCCACTTGGAAAGACTTCTGACTCTACAATGATCAAGGATGCGTCTATTGCTATTAAGGAACTCATGAACAATGTTGAGAATCTTAACTTCTCTGCCATGGCTCTTGTTGGAAAGTAAAGAGAATGGCTGTGAGTTTATTTTTTGTGAATTACTGAGTTGGTTCCCCATCACTGGTGAATAGTATTCTTTTCCACTTCATTTTTTGATTTTGTTTTGACTATATTTCGACTTTTATATAAAACGATTATTGCTGACCTTTCTCCG
The DNA here is from genome assembly GCA_016735795.1 of Caenorhabditis tropicalis. Classification (NCBI taxonomy): domain Eukaryota; kingdom Metazoa; phylum Nematoda; class Chromadorea; order Rhabditida; family Rhabditidae; genus Caenorhabditis; species Caenorhabditis tropicalis. Next base: position 8,788,547 of record CM028618.1, on the reverse strand, counting down.
TCAAATCGATCATTAAACTATGCTGTACGTATTACACTCAAATCAAAATAGTCAGACATGCATGGACAAAACATGTTGTTAAGCAAATTAAAGCGATACGTTTCGGTCATTTCAACCTTTTCCTTTTGTCTTTTGTTCTCATTGATTGTCGTTCTACATTTCTATTCCCTGTATGGAAGTGATATGGAAGTTTGAGATCGCACTTGTTTGCCACAAAAACATACAACTTGTCTGATATTTGAGTTTATATCTCATTGTCATGTTATCTTCTTATCTCAAGTCCAAGTTTCAACTTTATTGGCGCCAGACGGCCGCTTGATTTGATTTGAGAATGAATAGTGAAATTTGATAGGAGTCGCGGAGGTCACTGCCTGGACCACCGTATAAAACAACGATGAGTTTTTGACTTTTGGACTTGAGTACAAATCAACCCTTTCTTGTGTTTGGCTTTTTTCAAATGCCTATTGAAAATGTTGGTAATCTTATTATGAATTTCTTACAATTCTTCGAAAGAAACAGTCCCTAAAAAAAGAGATAATCTTGAATTGTGATTCATCTTTTAGCACGGATCATATGATCTTCTACTCATTGATCCTTTCCTTTTTTCCTCGTTTTTCCAACACCCAAACGCTGTCATCCACGTGACAAAGTTGGAATCTCACGCCTTCTCAATTTTCCAGCCTCCGCCTCCCTCTTCTCCACATCGGTAAACCGTCGTCATAAAAATACAGGTGGCCACCAGCATATGTCTCCCGCCTGATTGATAGTATTTTCAATTTCGTTTTCAATAACTGTTCTCTTCCTTTTCCAATTCTTTCTTCTTCTTCTTCTTGCTCTTCTATCAGTCTCTTCAATTCAGAATCTCAGATAATGCGTAGAAACTCTCTAACCAATATGCTAGGCGAGTTCGTTGGTTTTAATCGATCACCAGGAGCTCGCCTTTCTTCGCTTTCAAATCAAGAATTGAATCAAGCGGTAAAGGAAGAGAAACGAAATTTCTTGGTGAGAACAGAGTTTCAAACATATGATATTGAACCGATCATGATTTCAGGAACAAGAAGCTGAACGTCCAGAGAAAAGGAAACCACGTCAAAGATATCTATCAGAAGGAGATATTCGCGTCGTCTCCTCACATCCAATTTCAGTCAGCGAATTGAAAAGAGGATTGAATCGAGAAGATATGAATTCAGTTGTAAGTTTAAGCGATTCATGAGAAGTCACTAAGTCAGATTTCTTTCAGAGAGTATCAGCTAATCCGGCTGGCAACGAAAACTCTGTCGACGTTGTTATGCGAACAAAAAATTCGAAACGAAAGGACAGACCAACTAGTTTGATTGAGAGAATTCGTAGAAAAATCAGCTACACAAAGACTGGAGTAAGAAAACAATGATTATTATTTATCCATTTTCTCATTTTCCAGGCAATCATCGAATCAGATGAGGAGAAAGATCATAGTGAAGAAACACTATCTGGATTCCCGAAACGAAGAGATTCAACACGGTCGGAACGTTTGTTCATTCCAATAACTCCAGTGGAAGCAGTTCCAATTCGAATTGTACAAGTATCAAATTAAGAAAGAAAAAACAATATTTGGATGGATATCTTCAGGAATCTTTTACGATCTCTTCTTTGTTTTTCTTATCTGAAGTGTTTTTCTTTTAACCGATTCACTTTTCCATTTCTCGTTTCATTTGTCTCTCAATGATAAAAAGTTTCATGTTTTATTTTGGACAATCCATGAAAAGGCTTCGAACGTCTTCTTCGTGAAACTACTTTTCATCTTTGCATGATAAGTCTTATACAGGCGGAGAATTTTAGTTGTCGTGATAGTTACCTTGATCTTCAAATAATGTTCTTTAGTTTCCATTCATCTACAATCAGACTTCCACAATCATCAAAGCAAAACTATAAATTTTCACTCAAATTCATTTTGTTTACAGACAGAAAAGGAACTGAAAACGACGAGTAAAGCGAAATGAGAGTATCTGTTGTTACAGGTAAGAAGTCAAAGTATGCAGTTTTTGAATGGATCTCTGATCGAATAGTCTAGATCTTTGAATAAAAACATATAAATGCCCGAGTTCTTGGTGATTCCTATCTCAAACGTTTCTTCTAAATGCACTGAAAAAACGGATTTCGTTTGATTTCAGTGAGTGATTCCTGCCACGCTGGAACTCGAACCGATGAAAGTGGACCCAAACTGGTTGAGCTTGTCGATAAATCTCTCAGGTTAATCTCATTTTTTCTAATTCATATTCTTAATCTTCTGTGATGATTCATTCATCCAATCTTATCACGAGTTTGTTTTTCGATTCGTTTTAGAATGTCAGTGACAGTATTTCTAAAAAAAAGTGGAAAAAAGTGAGATGCCTCTCATTTTTCTCTCTTTCTTTCTGTCTACATTACCGCCTGATTGATTGATGACCACACATATCAGTGACAGGAGACTCGGAATGATAAATCAAATGGTACTCGTTGTTGCAGGGTCAATGCTACTGTAAATGAGGGAAGTCCGACTGTTGTGCCAGATGATGTGACTGCAATTCGAAATGCTCTTCTTGAAAGCTGCAAAAACTCTGGTAATCAAATTAAATATCTGTTCTGAAAATAGAATCAATTTCAGATTTGATCATCACTACCGGAGGAACCGGATTTTCCAAAAGAGATGTCACTCCAGAAGTATTCAAACCACGTCATCTGAAACTAAAAATAACAATTTATTTCAGGCAACACTGGAGATAATCGAACGTCGTTGTTCTGGTCTCGAGATAGCAATGCATCTCGGTTCAATCAAAATTACTCCGATGGCTGCTCTTTCTCGTGCCATTATCGGAATTCATGGAAGTACACTCATTATCAATATGCCAGGAAGTGTGAAAGCTGTCAAAGTAAAAATCTCATTTAGAATAACGATATGTTAACATCTGTTTCCAGGAATGCTGGGAAACCGTGGAACCAATTTTGAATCATGCAATCGATCTTCTGAAGGATACTGATGACGGAAGTGAACATCAGAGAATGAGAAGATAAAAGTTACATTTTATTACTCTTGATAATATATTGGGAATTTAATATACATTTTTCTGATAAAATACCTATTCAAGATCTTTTACAAAGTCAAAAACTGAGGCAGCAAGTGGTTTGGGGGCTTCGAATGCAGCAAAATGTCCCATTTCAATTTCAGTGTAGTGAGTGATGTTGAATAGATATCGAGAAACTTCGATTGGACAACGATCGTAGAGCTCATTGAGACCACTTGCATGAGCAGTTGGAGTTGGAACATATCGTCTGAAACCCAGGAAGATAAGTTCGAAATGTCTTCAAATAACTCACTTAGCGAGAGCTTCACATCTGCGATCAAGGAAGAATTCTCTGTAGAATCTCTGTGAAGAAACAATATTTCCGTTAGTCCAGTAGATCATAACAATTGTGAGCAACTCGTCATTTGTGAATTTTTTGTTGAGACCACCGTCCGGAAGTGCTCGATAATCAGTGTTCGTCCACGTGGAGAACTTTTCAATTATATAAGCAGCGAGTCCAATTGGAGAATCGTTTAGAGATGTTCCTAAAGAAAGATGTTTGAGATAACTTCATTTGTTGGAGTCGCTCACCTGCAGTATCTGGTTTGGTTGCCTGAAGATGCATATATCCCGTTTCAACAATCAAAACTCCGAATTTAGCGAATGGATTATGAGTTTTTTGAAGTTCTTTCGAAGATAGAGTCTGTAATTTGATTTTAGTTAAATGGTAACAGAGACTTTGATCAATATTACCGATGGAACCAACCAACCGAGAATATCGTAGAATGTTCCCATTAAACTGGCTCCTGGCATAGCTGGGATCATGTTCATGTGAAGAGCAATGACACTGAATACATCAAAGTTAGTAACTTCAGAAACATACTTGATTGAATTTACTTTTCCGGATACACCTTTGTCAGAAGAGATGTGATAATTGATCCCCAATCTCCTCCTTGTAGATAGAACTTGTCAAAACCAAGACGAAGCATCAATTTACGGAAAACTCGAGCACAGGCCAATTGAGAGAATCCGGTTTTCTTCGGTTGCTCAGACCATCCATACCCTGGGATCGATGGTGCAATAACTTCGAAAGCGAATTCTGAATTGATTCCATGTTTCTTTGGATCGGTTAGAATTGGAATGATTTTATAGAACTCGAAAACGTTTCCAGGCCATCCATGAGCAACAAGAATCGGCTTGATGATTTTATAAGACTTCGGGGGTTTGACATGAAGAAAATGAACTTGAAGTCCTTCGATTTCAGTTGTAAACTGTGGGAACTGATTGAGAATTGTTTCTTGTTTTCTCCAATCATATTTGTTGAGCCAATAATCACGAAGTTTCAACAATTGTTTAGAGTTGAAACCGTAAAAGAAGTCATCGGAATCTTCTAGAACGCTATGGGAAATACGGGCATTTTGGAGTCTTTGTTTCAGATCCTGTAATAAATGAAGAAACGTTTTTGGTATGGAAAAGGTTCTCACATCGATGACACTCTGATCTACGTTCACTTTGAATGGTTTTATTTCCTCAATGTCTGCCCTTAATTTTCCGCTCCCATAGAAGTTGTTCTCTTCTACAATGACCTGAAATATCTCCATTAAATAGAAGAATATTTAGTTTTAAGAGCTCTTACTTCTTTTTCTGGCAATAGGTTCCAGACGGCAGCAATAAAAACCCCGATTGCAACGGGAACAAGAATCAGTTTCAGGATACCCATCTGAAACTAGAGATTTAATAGAAATGCGTACTAGAAATTAGAGAAACAAGTAGAAGTAATTAGGAAACAAACAGATAAATGAGGGACGAAATGATATTTTGTTTGTGCGGTGCGCACGTTTTTATATAAGAAAAAAGCGATAAGGCAACAGAAAACAGGAGTGTAGTCAGCAGAAATGCGACCAGACTCAAATTTAGTTCAACACATCACAATAACTACAGAAAACACGGTTATTTGGTAGGATGACTACACGTAGAAATAGAAGAGATTCTGAGAAAAATGAAAATAAAAAGGATTGACGAAGAATTCAAAGTTTAGTTGATAATTTCAATTTTTAAAGAAAGAAAGGAATTTATGAAAGAGACGGAAGAAATATTTAGAAACATTTTCGACATAAACAAGAAAATGATGGAGCATTTTTGACAAACGTTCTATCACACTGCAACTTTTTCTTCTTTTTTCTTTTAAACTGCCATCGAGAATTGGAGTAAACAACTGTCACAAAACACACACAAACCACACTTAGTTCCAATCATCAATTGCCATTCGCAAAGATATCGAAATCGCTTTTAAACGAATAACTCTTCAGTGAAGAAAGTGATTCTCTAATAGAGTTTCCTAACGAGGAAAACATTTTTTGGTCTTATCACTAATTACAAACCGAAATTTATTTACATGAAACCACTGTATAGTATGCAATAAAACAATCTGTGATAAAATGTAAATTTTAAATCTGAGAATATGGACAAAATATAATTCTGAACCGGGATTCACTGAAAAATGAGATGAGTGTCAGGTGGAATGGAATGAAGATGTTTGTATTCCTCAAACAGATCATAAAGAGCTTCGCAGTATTTTGCATGTAATTCATCTATTTGTTCTTTCGTGGGTTCGTCGGTTTGGGTGACCCTGAACAAAGAAATTGTTCAATTGATTAAGATTATATGTTTTTACCGAATAGGTCTACCCACGACAGTTGTGACGGGCTTTCGAAATGGAAGCAATCCGATAATGTACTGATTGAAAATTGATCGCCCACGAAGAAGAGGTGGACACAAACCAAAAATTGTTTTGATTTTTTCCTGTAAGGATATGTTGAGAACATGGAATATAGAAAAAATATTTTCAATCGACATCTAAATAATGTAGATTCACCTGAACTGATCTCAGACGCGATCCTTTCGGATTATCGTATTGTTCGTATAGATCATTCTCTCCGAAATTGTACATCGGAACGAGGTCTGCTCTGAAATTATAATATTATCATGCGACTCTAATGAAAATTGTAACTAACCCAAACATTAGAGCATATTTACAAAAACCCCGTCTGTGTTTTAGCGTCAATGTATTTTTATTTGGATGTGCATCAAGAGCTTCAGTAGCCCCACCGACCACAATAGCACATGCTCGCCCTTTTCCGCACTTAGTGAGAGTGTATTCAAGTGATTCTTTCGACACTTCGATACCACCAAGCATTATACCGAATTCACGTCGCAATGGGAAGTAAAACTGTCCGTTGAGAGTCATAATATGGGATTTGATCCCAGGGAATTTGTCTTCAAAGCCAGTAGCATTTGTGCTCATCGCCATAAATCCTCCGATTGAAAACATGCCATGTGGATGAGATCCAATAATATAATTGCGATCGGCAGGCAATTCGGCAGTTTTTATCAAACGCAGAGGAAAATAATCGGCGAAATACTTCCAGAAGACATGCCTTCGAGCCCAGTTCTGTAGAAACATTTTTTGGAAATTAAAAGAGAATTTTCAATGTACCCATCTTCTTGACGCTCTTTTCGGTGTGTCAAAGTCATAGTAAAACCAAATGGCGTAAAGAGGAACGAGAAACCACCACCGAGTGTTGAACAGGATATGAAATGGAACCTAAGGAAATTGTGTCAATAATTAAAATGGAAGATCTGATAAGCTTTTCTTACCCATAAGTCCATAATCGGCAAGATTACCCACATGAAAATGAACCCCATGACGGCTAGAGTCTCGAGTCGTCGCTTCCATGGAACCAAAAGAACTGAAAGAATAGTCGACACCAACGAATATACTTTCTTGTCGGGAAGCTTTGTCTTTCCAGATATCGAGTTCAGCCGGAGTCTCATTTCTGTAAATCGACGTGAAACGAAAGACATTGCGATGAGATTTCCATGACAACAAATGTTGCTAAAAAGCGTGACGAGCAGGTGCGTGTCAAACATCAAAATGAATGCAGATTTTAAATGAATTTAGAAAATAATATTGTTCTAAAAAAATGCGAAACTTGCTGGAGAGAGAAGCATTGCACATTTATGCAACTGGTACTGTATTAAAGGGACATTCCGTGTTTTAATACAAGGCCTCGCAACGATTACAGTAATTTGTAAATGTTCTTTGGATTAAATAGTATTGGAACAAGATTCGGCTCTCAAGTTTTCGAGATTTTTAGAAAATCAACGCTCAACGGAAATAGAAAAAAGTTCAAATGAGTTGTCGAGATTCACAAAAATAAAATGAGTGTTTCTAAAATGAACGTCTTCAAAAAAATCTGAGGTGGAGGTGTTTTTAAGTGTTTTGGCATGACTCACGAGTACTCTTGTCCCATCATTGAATTGTTCTCCCATGTGATGATGATGATGATGCCGAATGGAGAAGTTTGAGACATCTAAATAAGAAAATGGCGATAGGGATTTGAAGCAGAAAGTTATTCGAACATGAACCATAAATTCTTGAATTTCGGATAACTGAATCAGCAGTTGAAATGAAGAGTATCTATGAATGAAAGAAAAGAAATAGGCGCTATCAAAAATTTATTGCTAAATATGAGCGTTTGATTAAAAATGTTCAAATTGGTTCAAGTAAGAATTAAAATATATGCCATTCAAACTAGATTCTTAATAATGAAGTCAGAAATATTTTTACCTGTATTTACAATTATGAATTACTGTGTGAAAGCTATTTTTAAAATTCCATTTCACAGTTTACTGTAGTCAGATGTGAAACATCACTGAGTTCAACTTCTCTGGGGGCACAGTTTTCTCCTTCTTTATCCAAATGATATCCACTCAAAAAATCATTTCCACTATTGTTTCCGACAATCTGATCATTTCATCTCTCAAGTTTCAAACCAGCTGTGTTTGTTCCTTTCTTCTTGAAAATGGCTACATTGTACCCTCTAGATACACATTTTATCCTTCAATCTCTCTCTCTCTCTCTCTCTCTCTCTCTCTCTCTTTCCGTTTTCATTCCGTTCGAAGCAAAACCGAGTTCAAAGTGGTTAGATGCGCGCTACTGTCTCCCGAGACGGCCCGATAGTAGGTCAGTCAGCCAAAAAACTTTCTCTCTATCAATTCCTTTTCCGATGCATTTCCTTGCTATTCTCACGCTGTTATCGTACTATTTCCTCGTCTTTTCGGCCATTCGTGGAATTTTGCTCCGTCGTTTCTATGCCCTTTTAAAAGTTCAATGTTTTCAACTTCCCAGTGACAATTACATTTGGTTTAGTCGTAGGTGTCGAAAGTGATAGCTGTCTTTTTTTCATTGTTTGAGAAATATGAACCAAACTCTCACAACAATTCCAGATGAGTCTCTGTCATTTCGATGATTCATCTGTCCTATTCCATCGGTTATTGTTATCGATCGTTCAATGGGTCCCATAGCGAAAAAGGCCACATTAGTAACGGACTGTCTTGTTCTGTCTAATACATTCATTCATCCATTGCACCTATTTCTCCATATTATTTCACGAGATGAAGGATGATATCTGAATGATTTTCATTCAACTTCCTTCTTCTCTAATACTCTTTTTTTCGAAAGAGGATGAAGAAAAATGACATATTCTGCATCTCTCGGTGCCAAAGAAGCTCCTTCTTCTTTCTTTTTTTACTTTTTCCCTCTCTTTTGCACAGAGACCCTGCACACGTTTTTTATTTGTTACCCCCGACAAAAAGTAGTCTTTGCTCACTCGATTCAATTTTGTACTCTACCCTCTCTGATCATTTTATATCAGTTCTCTTTCTGCTTTGAAGGCCCGCTTTTATCATATTTCGAACAAAAAGCACATGATTCCTATCTCTGAAATTCCATTTTTGTCTTCTTTGATCTAATAATTCTCCTAGAATAGACTATTTTTCTATTTAAAAAGGTGGCTACCTGGAAGAGGACAGAGTGTAATTCTTCTCTTTTTTTTCTCCTCATGTTAATCATTGCAGATGGCACTGTTAAGTTGATAATGGGTGGAATTGTTGTGTCTACTTCCATTCAATCAACATCCAAATCGTTCATTTTGTTTTTTCTCCTCTAAGACCACAATCTGTCCTTTTATTTCCATCTAATTCAAACCAATCTTATCATAATTTTCAGATGTCGTCTAACGAAGGTAACAAGAAAACGGTCCGTTCTCCTTATCCTCTTCCAACCAAATTTCCCACTCCACTTGAACAAAAGGCCTATAAAACCTATGTAAGTCTGGATCATCTGATATTTGGACCATCTTCCAATTAGCTATTCTTGACCTTTCTGTGATTTGATGTCATTTGTGTCATTAATTTACGAAGAATAATTTGAAAAACAAGTTTTGAAGTGCTAAAAATGAAACTAGTCTCTCAAATAGAACACAAAAACATTGTCTCATTGTACTGGAGAACGGTGGAAAAAAACATTTGTTTGAGTTGTGAACGACTATTTGTTTAGTGATACAAGTTACTCAGCTGTAAGAAAAAAACAAAAAAGCATGCAATGAAAGAGGTCGAGAACCATGTAAAAATATCATCTTTTCAGAACTACATCGAGAATACTCTTTGGCCAATCAAACCACTTCCGTTCGTTGCAACAACTGTTGCTCTAGCAGCCACTCTTCACTACAAATATCCAGAGAATGCGATTCTTGATGTCTTTCCAAAGTTCTCATCAGAGGTCGCTGAGATTGTAAAAGTATCAGCAGTATCTGCTTTTGGAACATATGCAAGTGTATTCACACTTCGAAAACTTCTCAAGTACTTCTACTTTTCTTATAAAGGATTCTTGTTTGACAACCCGAAAAAGCCATCAATTAAAACTAAAATTTGGGGTGTAAGTTGAATGAAAATGATGAATGAAATACACATTTATTCTGCTTATTTGCAGATTGTCCGTCATATTCTTTCGATTTCTCCACCAATTCTTGAATCATGTGATAGTCTTCTTCCAAATCTTCCAGTTCCTTCTCTTAAGGATACTATCAATGAGTATTTGGATTCAATGAAATACATTCTAACAGATCAAGAATACGAAACAATCATGAAACAGGCTGAGACGTTTTTGGAAGAAGAAGGGAAGAAACTACAAAGATACACGACACTTTATTCACTTTTCACTGATAACTACGTGACTTCGTTCTGGCAGAAGTATGCGTATTTGCATGGAAGATATCCTCTTCTCATCAATAGTAGTGTTGCTCATGTTGATTTACTTCGTGACAAAGAGTCAACTAGAGCTCATAGAGCTGCACGTGTCACCTGGATTGAGGTCATGTCCCATTTGGCAGTCGATCGACAACAGTACAAACCAGTAAGTTTATGTTTCTGATTTATGATCTCAATTGTATTTTGTCCTTTCTTATCGTAGTTTGACGTTTGCATCGAGAAAAAAATGAAGAGAGAGAGAGAGATTGTTTTGATAACAATAATTGGTTTTTGATGGCAGTTATACTTTCAGCTTGGAGATGGATTGGTATGTACTAGACACTACAAGAATATGTATGCAGTGACAAGAGAACCTGGAGAAAAGATTGATCAATTGAAACTTCATGGAATTCAGAAACATATTGTTGTGGTGCTACGTGGAAGATATTATAAAATCCACGTTGTCGATGACAAGAATAACATTTATAATATTGAACAGTTGACAAAGTAAAACGGGAAAAGCAAATGACAAGAGAACTAATTTCTAACTTCAGAATCTTCCATGAAATGATCACTCGAAACGAAAAAGAAGATGGTGTCATTGGGAAAATTGCTGCATTGACTCATGACACAAGAGATTCGTGGCACAGAAATCGTCAGAAATATTTCCTTGGAAACGAGAACAATGCGAGAATTCTTCAAGAAATTGAAAGCGCCGTCTTCTTTTTGACTCTCGACGAGGACGATGACTATGGATACGATCCGAAAAAACCTGAAATTCTCAATAATTTCCTCAAAAACGCACTCTCCGGAGACGGAGCGAATCGATGGGTCGACAAATCTCTCAATTACATTTGTTCGAAAAATGCTCGTTGTGGTGGAACTACTGAACATTCGATTGCTGATGGAGCTGAATTTGATCACATTATGGAGAACTTTGTGTATGTTGATCTAGAGATTTTGAAGTACAAATCGATAGAAGAACAAGAGAAAATGGCAATAATGACAGGAAATGAGAGCAATTCTCTGAAACTAGCGACTCCATTGACATTCGAAGTTCCAGACGAAGAGGTTCGGTTCAAATATTATATATCTCGATTATAAAATACATTATTTAGATGCTTGATGAAATCACTCGATGTTATGATGCCCACCAGATATCTAAGAATGATCTTGATTTGTTTGCACTTGCATTCCGTGACTTTGGAAAAGGAAGAATCAAGAAATGTGGAGTTTCTCCAGATGCATTTATTCAAATGGCCATTCAATTGGCAAACTATCGAGATCAAGGGAAATTTGTTCTCACTTATGAGCCAGCTTCCGTTCGATTCTTTGCCAATTCGAGAACCGAAACATTGAGAACTGTAAATGAACATTCATGTGCATTTGTGGAAGCAATGTTGAATGAAAACGAAACAGTTTGTTCTGATTAAATGAATCAAGATTATAAAATTCTTTTTTTTCCAGAAAGAGGCTAAGATTGCTTTGTTGAAGAAAGCATGCGAGACTCATGTTCTTCGTAATAAGAAATGTATGATCGGACAAGGAATCGATCGTCATATCTTCGTTCTTTACATTCTTTCTCAAGGAACTGGAATCCAGAGTCCTTTCCTCGACAATTACATCTCACAGAAATGGAAATTATCCACTTCTCATGTATGTTTTTTTCTTAAAATGAAATTCCTTTTCATCAAAATTATTCAGGTTCCAAACGTGACAAACCAATGTGACGAGGACACAGATCCAGATGACACGTGGCTTGGAGCATGTTTCGGAGCAGTTGCAGCTGATGGATATGGTATGAATTGAGAAGGGTTTCAGTATTAAAGTTGTCATATTTCAGGAATCTGTTATCGTTTCGGAGGAAATCATGGCATTTTTGCCAATATAACCAGTTATCACTCGGCTCCGAACACTGATTCAACGAGATTCGCCAAGATTCTCTCAGAATCGTTCCATGAACTTTCCAATCTTTTCGTTTGATTTTAACTTTGAAATTCAACATTTTCTGTATCATTTTGAACTCATTTCTACATTCATTCTTACCTATTTCATATAATATTTTACTACTTTTCATGTAATTTTTATTCCGTATTCTATTGAAAACTTCTGTAAAAACGATGACTCACAATCCTTTCCGATTCATGAAATCAGTTCATTTCTATAAATGTTGAGTCATACTCTTTTCCGAAATGTCAAATAAAGTTTCCGATTAAAATGACAATTGTACGTGAATGTCTGATTGCATCACTGTACAGAGAAAGAAACTTCCCAGGATGCAAACATCAAAAAACGAAACTATTGTGATAACCACGTGGTAACGGAAACTAGCTGATTTATGAAATGCAAATAGAAATTCGTTTTAAATGGATATGATCTTCTTCAGAAATGTACTTAAATTTCAAGAGTTTTAAAGACAAAGTTGGAATTCTGAATCCTCTTATGCTCTAAGGCGTATTGTCTTCTGATCAAACAAACGATTTAGAAAGGAAGCTAAATATTAAAAATGAAAAACTTAAAGAAATCTTCTGTTTCTAATGTCATCTTTTCCTCTTTCCCATCCTCTTTCTTGTCGATAATGAGACATTCCTTCCTCTCTCTTTTCTCTGAAATTTCAATTTTCAGAAACAAACAATTGAGTGCAGTCATCCTCTTTTTCTTTTTTCTTTCTTTTTCTGTTTGCTATCATTCTACCAAGTATGGAAATGTCTGATACCTCCCACCGATTCTTAGTCTTTAAGCAAATAAAACTCGCCTGATGTCATCGAAATAACGATAAGAGTTTGAATAAAAGTCGTGGCATTCCCTCAGTTTCTTCCATCGGTTGACTCGATCTGTTCTTCAGTTTCCAATCAACATGCACTCCTATCATAACCCCGTAAGTTACTTTAACTCATGATTCTTTTCATTCTTTCAACTACTTGCAGGGTGTCCCAACTGCTCTTTCCATCTTTGAACCACTTCAAGATGGATCCACCATCTCTGTCCATGGACATGTTCGTCACGGACATCACAAGAACTTTGCCGTTGAACTTTTGAGTGGACCTAATATTGTTCTCCACGTCAATTTCCGTTTCCATCATGAACACGTCGTTGTTATGAATTCTCAATTCAGTGGAATGTGGGGACCAGAAATCCGCCACAAGAATCCACTTCATCATTCGGAACATTTCCATTTGACTATTAAGGTTCATGCTGGATATTACCACGTAAGTTCACTGATATATTTTCAATTATCTGAACTCTAAGATTTCAGATTGCTGTCAACGGACACCATCTCGCTGACTATCCACATCGTTACCCATATCAATCGGTTCAAGCCATCGGATTGAAAGGAGACGTTCACGTCGACAAGGTTCACTTCGAAGGATTCCATTTCCAACGTCGTTGGGATGGACATATTGATCACGGACACTCTGGATACAATGCCTACGGAACTGATTCCTATGTTGCTCCAGTATTCGTTCAACCAAACTTCACTCCATATGGAGCTCCACCACCACCACAAAACTACAATCCATACAGATAATTATCTTTCAATTCTATTGTTATTTTTCAATTTTTGCCATCTTTTATTATTTTTTGAATTTTCTTTTTAGTTGTTCAAATGAATTTATCAATTGGCATATTTCAATTTTTATTAACAGCCGCAAATGGGGGAACAAAAAAGAGAGTTTCGTAAATAAAATAACTGATATCAATAGTTGAAATTCTCTTTCATTTTGAGAATAATAGATAACATTTGTTTTGAATCTTATATACAGGAAAAGTCACCGATTGGGGAGGAGATAAATTATATTTCAATTCATTCAATATGAGTGGAGAGGAAACAAAAAGAAGAAAAAAAGAGAGTTTTTGAATGGCAAAATACCTGAAAATGGAGATTTTTTTGGGGGGAAAGTTTGGAAGATTTTTGAGTAAATGAAAGAATTTTTGGGTATGTTATTTCAATCTATTTCTACGTTTCTATCTTTAAGAAAACAGATTTTTCAGAAACAAATTATAAGTTTGAAAAGTGGGGAAAAATTCGAATCTACTGGTTTAATTTGGTGCCTACCCGGGTCAGAGATTACAACAAAAAAGAAACAAAACACGGAAAATGTCAAGTTGAGAATACTGATAATTTAGACTGGCGGTGGTCCATTCACATATGTTACATGTGGACCAAATGGCTTTCCGAAGACATGATAATAGAAAATGGCAGCGAGAGCCGATAAAAGAGAGAGGGCAAATGTGAATTTGATGAGACGAGATGATGAGATTGCTTCAGCAATCGAAAGTGGTTGCTCTTCATCAACTTCTGATTCCATTCCGGCTGTTTGAGTTGTCATACTTCTAGCTTTCAGTGTCTTTGGAAGTGGTTCTTGTGGATGAAATTGAACTGATGGAGGAGTCGGAACACGAACCATTTCGTTGAATCTGAAAATATTATTTTAATTAGGAACATATTACTTTCTCTCAAGTCATTTATATGTACTTCATCTTGTGGCATTTCTTTCTCACCTGTCTTTGAGTCTTGCCAATGCATTACTGTAAATAGAAAGTTCTGCTTTGAAGTCCGGAAGATTTTTCGAATTCGATTCATTTTGAATTGATCCCAAAGAAGTTGTCAAATAATTGCACATTGTCTCAAGACTATTCATTCTCTCTTGACATAATTCCATCTCTTCAGCAATCATTTTATTATCCATTTGCCCTTCTTTCAGATGTGATTCAATTCGAACCATTGCACTTCTGATATCATTCTGTCGACTATTCCATGTATCCCATTCTTCTTTCACTTGAGATAAAGAGCTTGCCATCTTTCCAATCTTCTCGACAGCGTCGTCGTATCCTTCGGCGACAGTTTCAAATTCACAAGAAATGTCTTTTGCGACGTCACGGAACGTTTGAGAAGCAAGAAGATCACTGAAAACAAAATATTGCCAAATCAAAAGTATGCCAAAAAAGAAAAATGAAACATTTTCTCTTTTCGTTTCCTTTTTGTTCATAATGCACACAAAAGGAAAAGAACAATAAAGTTTTCGATGTGACTCACCGTAATTCTTGTCTCTCACAACTGAGACGTCGTTCAACTGCCGTCACAGCATCCAATGCCTTCATAACATCTTCTTTTGATCGAATATCAACGTCTCCGAGTGTTGCCATCGATGAAACTTCTTGTAAAGTGGAAGCGAATTTCTTTACTTGATGCATAATTCGAATGAACGGACTACGAATTGAATCATACAGTTTGGCCCAATCGTCACGGAGTTCTTTGAGAGTACTTGTTTCCAAGAACGATGGTTGATATCCTGATTGAATCTTTAGAGCATCATTCACTTGACGAAGATTTGAACGAGCGATCAATTCGAAATTCGAAAGATGTGGAGTATTCGAATTGTTCTCTTCGAGTGCTTTTTGGACAACTCTTAGATGAGATTTTGATTCTTCGATGAGACGATATGCATTGGAAGTTCCAAAATGTTCAGCGAAATCATCATCAATATTCATCAGTTGATTTGAAATATCAGTCATTGTTGGAGTGTTTCGATCAACGAATGAATCGTCCTTTTGTAGTGGCTGAAATGAAAAATAAGAATAATTAATAAAAAAAAAAGAAGACTGATAACATTATTTCTGAACTCAGTTCCATTTTGAAAATACAGTAACTGTACCGTTGCTGGTAAACGACATCTAATAATTGGGGTGGCAATAGCAACCAACTTGACAGTTTTACGTGTCATCCGCGCAAGCATATGTCGGGAAAAGAGGGGAGAGAATCGAATGTAATAATGTTTACAGGAAAGAGGAGGAAGCGAGGAATATGAGGTGAAATGTGAAATGAAATGCACTCAGTTGACCAATGCCTTATTATTATTCATGTGTTCCTGGAAAGGGGGGAGGAAAAGGTGAGCGCACGCGCATTCTGTTCAGCCACCTGGCTATTGGAGATGGGCATTCGGAATATTGAATTTAGAGACGTCGTCCTTCTCCTCACCTTTAATTAGAGCCTTCGGGTCAATGCGCGAGTATTATGGAGACACACGAAAACAGATTATTGCACAAGAAGAAGAGGAAATGAAGAAGAAGGAAAGACAAATGAGGGTTTCATAGATTAGCTATGGGAAAGAACAAAAAGAGAAATGGGTTGGGAAAGGCAAAAGAGAACCGTCCGAAACGTTCAGTCGGTGTTTGTTATTCTGCTAAATGAGATGATGATCTATTTTTTTGATGCGAAAAAACAATCTGCCGTTGACACCTTTCCGTTGAAATTATCAGATCGGAAATGTGTGAAAAGTCGGAAAATGAACAGTACGGACACTATATTTTTGGGGAACTGAAGTGAAAATGAATTCGGTTGGAGTGTTTTTAAATGAACTTGCAATCGTTTCTAAGAAAATAAAACTGTATTTGAGAAATGAAAAATGATTTTTCTACGGACTCTATGTCTGTTTCGAAGACACACGGATGCACATAACATACTCATCTTTTAAATACACATGGACAACTAAAAAATATGTCAATAGAAACATTTTGGAATTGTTGGCAGCCGAGTATTTTCTCGTTGCCACGAGGCACAAATTGTTCTTCTTTTCTTTTTTTTTTTCTTTTCCTTCACGAAAGGAGATTTCCATGAAGTGTTTCACTTCGAGAAAAAAAGAGAATTCAAAGAGAAAAGAAGCAAAAAGAGGTTTCCCAAATTGGATTGTCGTAGAAAATCAGAATCAGAATGACAATCATTAGAATAGAATCACAGACAAATTTGAAGAGAAAAGTGTCGTATTTAATGTCAATCAGTGTTATCTGAATGATCAACGGAAATCGAATTTTCAAAGAGAACAGTGGTTTTAAATGACTTGTCAAACCTCTTATACTGATAACGTTCATCAATGGCTCAAAAGTTTCAAAATGAAAAGATAACTCACATTATACTCGTCCCACTCGTAAGCCTGTGCAGCGTCACTGTGTTCTGGAGCAGTATCACTATCCCGACACCGAATTTGTTCGTCAAGTTTTCGGAGAAGTCGTCTAACTGGTGTTGCTGGCGGAGAGACACGGATCATTGGAGTTAGCATTCCTTCCGGTTTACTGCTCACAACACCCAACTGCTCACCGTCACTCATACTACGTGGCATCCGACGGACACGTAGTTTTCTACGTGCCAATGAACGAGTTTTACATGGAGGAAGCATTTCGGAACGAGTCGAGCAGAATGATCCATCCATTTCAATACTATCAAGGAAGGATGCGTTTTTAAGTCCACGAGTTGATCTTTGACGTTTCAATGGAGAAGAAGTATCGAATGAAGCTGAGTTGAATGATCTGAAATTTAATTGCTTCTTAATAAACTATAAAGTTCTCTCTTGGTGTAACAAAGATCGTATCTTATTCTAATAAGCATTTTCACTTGTAACCTATTTCAGTGTCCCAAATGATTGTAAATCAACTTACACACTCATCATCTCAGATTCATCTTCCAGATTCGTTTGATTTTCTCCTTCGGAAGAGTCTTCTGATGAAGCATCACACGAACTCTGTAATAAATTATGTTTACGATGTGCTGATTTACAACCATCCACCTGCTGTTCTTCGATATCAGATAACATTCAAGAAAGAAAGTTTGGAATATAATGTACTAAACCAAAAAATAGAATACAAATGATTAGATGAAATCAATAAGATTCAGTGGAAACTGTTTTCTTTTCCCCCGTTTCCATCAGTCATCTTGTCACCTCCAGTTGACGGAGAATATAACAAATTGGCAGATATCTAACCTTGGCAATCAGATCCATTTGTTCTCGACTTGGACGAGATGCCCTTCTCGATGGCTTCTTTTGTCCATGAATTTCTCTCCATTTCGTGTTAAATGATTCTGACATTGACATATCCATTGGAAGATCTTCGTTATCCATAAGAGCCATCACTTCATCTGAAATTAATCAATATTATGAGTTCATAAATAAATTTTTTACCGTATTCTGGAAGGTTTTGAGTTGCCAAAAACGTCGAATCGTGGTTCACATACATCGAATCGGACAGGTTTGGCTCTTCATCTATATCATGATTAATGGCTTTAGTCACTTCCAAATCAGACATATCTTCCAATTGAACAGTTCGATAGAATGCTTTGACTGGTGAGCATTCTATACGTTTTCGACGCATGTCACTCGTTTCGGGAAGTCTGCAAAAAATGTTTGGATTTAGAATTCTTCGAAAATATCAAGTTTCTTGTATAGTTTATAAACAAACTAAATGATTACTGAATGATTTGTTATTCGAGAGAAAGAAAGATTATCAAGTGCCGTTTCATAGAAACAAACACAACTTTTGTGGATTATAAATGATAGTAAGACATCCGAAAAGGGCATCACGGAGGTCCCAAAAGACAAAAATACGCTTTCACAGACGTAACCCGAAACTAATAAATCTAAAAGTTGTCGGTCGAGAGGAGCGGGGTCGAAATCGGACAAGAAAACGACGTTTTGAAGAAAACGAGCGTTTGTTTGGCGGCAAGCCAATGAGAAGATGAGTATGCGGGTGAGATATTCGGGAGTAGGTAGGGATATCACGTATCACTCGCAGAGCCACTCATCATTTTCAAGGTTGTCCACCCCGTGGAGACGATGTGTCCTCTCTGCTTTTCCACTGATTTATTTCGTTCGTATACGGATAAGCAACTGGGAGAGCGCCCCCCGAACTGGTCATTTATCTTAAAAGGTGTTGGGAAACATCTTTTCAATTGGGTCAGTTGACAAGAAGAACGGTGGTGAAATACGATTAGAATGGCTTTTGAAAAACAATATTTCATTATCTCTTGTACCCATGTTGAAACAATCACTGTATAATACATTAAATATCAATTAACAACTCACCGCTTCAATTTACTTAGCATTTTGTAATTTGTCAAGTAAAGAAACAAAATACTACAAACGTCTGCGAGGCCTGTCATGCCCCGCCTTCAATCGTAAAACTAACACATGTTGCAACACTACGGTTTTCTTTCAACAGATGCACAACTTCTGTTCACTGACCCTTCTAATCTGTGACCTGCACTGATTGGAACAGAGATACACGCTTCTTTCAATTCAACCAGATAAAATCTGTTTGTTCTAGGCCGAAGTTTTCAAAATTGTTCGTATGCGACCGCGTAAAATTGAACTCCGTACCAGTCACAGAAGAAACTTTTTGATAAATATTGAAGACGAGGGGTCACTTACAAATGATCGGCACAAGTGTTGAGTGCTTCATGAATTGAATTCTCTCCGCTTGAATAACCGACGTCTTGTTGAACACTTTCCCATTTTTTGTTCGATGATTGCTCGACCATCTGTTCTTCTGAAGAAGATGTACACGAGTCGACCGTTATTCTAAAAATTGAGATGGATTATAATGAGAAAAATGAAGAAGAATGAAAATGAAAAATGTCTGAATGAGGGAAACCTATACGAAGAAGGGGGGATAATTTATGAGAGTCGGAGGGTTGAAGAAGAATGGGATAAAGCGTAGAAAACGACAGGCAAGGCACCACCGAAAAGAAACACATTCATATTCTGAGAACGGGGATAATCCTTTGCCACGCACCTGACTGTCACAAAGCTATTACCATTAAATGACTTTTTGAATAACATAATAAGAAGATGATGCGTTTCTAATTGCGATTTAGACACAGAGAACTAGATGAAGCTTTCGGGATTCTCATTACGGAATTCAGGTGTCAAAAAGAAGTATTCGGGACAAATGATCTTACCTTCCATCCATAATACTTTCGTATTCACTTTCAGCAAATGGAAGAACGTTATCTTCGTCTGTCACAACTGTTTCTGTTTGACTGTGTCGATCGTCTTCTTCCGATTCCTCCGTGTCAGAAGCTGACAAATGTCCACCGGTGCGTGTACGAGCCCGCTTTATCGGAGGTCCGACAAGATCCGGATCACTTTCCGAGTCTTCCGATGATTGCTGAAATGAAAAATGATTTGAAAAAAGGAGCACGTGGTAAGTGAATATCGTGAGAAGATGCGCATCACTTTGCGGGTTCGGAATTGAGAGGAGACGCATGCATAGGTAATTGTACCTATGCACTTGCAAACAAACAGACTGACGTAGCCCCATATGCGCAAATGTGTGTCACGATACTATTTGCGTGTCATAGATTCATGCAACTGTGCAAACTAAATCTCAACCTAAAAAGGGAAATGCTAATGTACTTTATGAACAGTTCGGGGACTTTTCGAGAACTATTCTCGTTTTCTATAATTTTTCTTTTTTCGAAATATCCATCATAGAAATAATTGAATTTTCTGATGATTGAAACCTTCTATGAAACATCGTCTAGAAGAAAATAAGCTTATTTGAAAGAAAACTTTCTGAATGAGATGAAAAGCTGAGCAGAAAAATGTCTGACTGGTATTCGTTTTCTAAACTTTAATATTTTCGTTTCGAATTGACAAAAGTAACCAAACATCGTGAAATTTTAAGTCAAAGAAACTGGAAACTGAGTTTACTATCGAATACGCATCGTTGTACTTGATACTTTTGTCTTTTCTTTTCGTGTAGTAAGCCGAAGACTATGCAAAAAAAGACAGTTAATACTAGAGGCAAACAACAGAAAATGTAGAGTATCGGATGGAAAAAAGCAAAGGTTAAGACGTTTTTCATGTTGACAAAAACAGGAAAGACAACAGATTTACAGGTATGATAGATTTTGGTTCAGAAAAGGGTGAAATGGAAAATTTGTGACAAAAGGTGCGGTTGGGTGAACAGAAATGACAGTAAGTGTCACTTTTGGAGCAAAAGAGAGCCTTTATGAATCAGCACCAAACATCGAGACACTGTCTCACCCATTTGTTTGGTGGAGCACAATACCCGCCGATTGATGAAAAAACAGCCAAAGAAGGTTTAGAGAAACAAGAAAAGAGGAAAGAGAATTGTTCAAATACCTGGTTTAACAGCTATAATAACTACGAATTCTCTTCCACTGGATAGAGAATATAGAATTTGGAATTGAGAACTCGGAGTTCAGAGAAGTAAAATGAAAAAGTTCCAAATGTTCCTCCATTCAATTTCACAATTGAAATTGAAAACCAAAAGAGCGATTGGCGGAAGAGGAACGTGTGAAGTAACTGAAGGAAGAGAATCCTTCCGCATGCAAACACATTTTCCTCTTACACTCAGTTACACAACCGCTGGCGGACCACACCACGAGAGACCATCAAGCCTAATTACAAGAGAGAAATGATAAAATGATTCGGGAATCGAGTGTGATTCTTCTTCTTCTTCTTCTGGTAGCGGTGTGACAGAGAGGCTTGTTCAGAAAGATTTATTGCTTTTTGATTGGAGGACACTGGCGGTGGTTGGAGGATTCATCGACTAAACTATTCTATTCTGCCATTGAAACCACGGACACTATTAACAATTCTATAATAGTTTCATGGATTGTAATAATAATTGACAGTCGGAAAATGGAATGAACGAAAGCTCTTTCTAATATCTCTCAAGAACCGAAACCGACAGAAACACGGATGCCAATTTCGGTAAACAAATAAATGAGTCGAAATAGGGAAATCGCTGGGTTCATTTGGGCGCGATTAATTCATACCCAGACGTTCTATATTCTACTAAATTGAGCATGGAGAGAATGGAAAACCTATAATTAATAAGGGTAAAACCTCTCATATCTACAGGTGCAATATGCATTTACACTCAATACGGAATTAATGAAAAGAAAACAATTGTTGAGTGAAAGAAGAAGCTTTTTGGTTGAATCACGAGAAAAAAGAAGGCTCAGAGGTATATAGATATATAATAATGAGTGACAAAAAGTGCGAATAATAACGAGATGACTGGCAGCCGAGAGGTGGAGAAAGCACCAAAGAATCGCAGCTGTTGGCACCGAAATTCATATGTCGAATATGATATTGAAATGAAAGAGGAAGATGAGAAAAGAAGGAAGATTTTACACACTTTCCACATATCAATTTTCAAAATTATGTCAATTTAAATTAAGGTTTTAGTTATTCAATAATTCAAAATTTATGATAAATTCAGTTATTCATTGAAGTGAATCTAGATACATGGGGTCTCTGGTATCTAGTGTAACTGAAATAAAATCTACAAAAAAGTGGCCACCACCTACTATCGAATGATTATAGTAACCAAAAAAAGTGAATTGATTTGCATAATTCAGTGAGTGAAACTAGTGAATTGACTGACATGGAAAATCGTTTAGCTGTCTCAATTTCACATCGGAAAAGTGGAAAAGAAACGGCATCGTTTACCGTGAACAACAGAAAAAAAGAACTGTCTCACTTTCGAAAGCAATACAATATAAAGTGAAGAAGGGGGGTTTTCATGGATCGGCGACATTCGATTCTCACAGAATACAAAAGAAGAAAAGCACCACCTATTTCACTGGAATAAGGTGTCGTACGATTCGAGAATGGATCATTTCCGTATGTTCTCACAGAACGGAGAAACGACTTTCGAGTTGTTTTCCATCACTTATATCACTCGATTTGTTTACAAACAATAACAAATCGAAGAAAAAGAGAAGGAGATAGAGTGCTTTCGACGAGGGACTCAATCTGTTACACCTATCGGAACAAAAAGAACCCATTTGGGTGAAGGAACAAGAAAAATTGGAAGAGCGTGATGGGCGGAAACGCCTCAAATTAAAAGAACAACCCGTTTCATTCCGTATATTTATGACGGGCGAAAAGGAACATTCCATCAGATTTTCAGCCTAGAATTTATGATGAATGGGACTTATGAAACCATAGCATATAGCAAAAACGCACATCTTAGAATGTCTTCTTTGAACGAAGCTCCGAAACTTCTAATAGAAGTGCAGATAAAGAAGGAGTTTACTGACCTGATGGTTGATAAGTTCCTCAATCCGACACACAAGTGACAAACTGTTCAAATAAATAGTATGCCACCGTTTTCGAATTGCATCGACACACGTTTTTCTTCGTTCTTCTTCTATCGAATCTGTGTCGTTATCGTCTCTAAAAATCATGAATTTCAGAAATGTTTCGGAACAAAAAGAAATCTTACTTGAGTTGTTTGTTGAGTCGATTCACCAGTAATTGACCTTCGTGTTGTATTTCAAGTTGGAGAGCCTGTAATCGGGTAACAAATTGTACAATGTCTCTTCACTAATTGGATTAAAACACAGCCATGATGGACATCGATCGATTCTTTGAAAATGAGAGAAAACTCTCGTTGAAAAGACCGGAAGAAAGAACTTATAATTGGCCACCCAGGCAATGAAAACTACGCATTTCGCGCAAATTTCAAGGTAAAAGTTGTCGAAGCGAACATCAAATGGTTTGAAATATGTGAAGAGAAAAGAAGGTAAAAAGAGGTGGAAATGGGCGGAAAATGAGGTGATTGACCAGAGAGAATAGATGGTTTTTTTGGAAAAGACATTACTGAACATCTGCTAGTTGTTTTGAGATTATTCAGATAATTTATCTGTAAAACAGATTTTTAGTTTGACAAAAACATTTTTGTATGTTTTCGAACGATTCGATTCAGTGTTCTATTTCAAACAAAACACTGTAAAAAGAGGTAATTCTCTCACTTTCACTTGATTCGAATGGAAAAACGTTAATTGGAAACATAAAAAGACATATAACCGTTCTCTTTCTCACTTTGTGTACAACTGAAATCATTGATTCTTATCATTAATTCTCGATAAGAACGAAATAGTCGGGAAGTTGTAAATGAAAGAGAATGAAAGAGTTGGTGAAGAGTTAAAAGTGCATTCTTTCGGAACCGTATTCCTCCAAACAGAAACAATGAGACAAAAGAGAATCAGTGGAGAATGTTGGCGCCAAAATGGCTTATTTGAATTTGAACGAGAAACTGCAGAATTACTTCTAACTAGGAAAATCTCGCTTGAGACTAAAGTAATCGATATACTGTAGAATTGAACAACTTGATTTTTCGAAAGAAATTAAAGTCGAACAAAACAGATGGAATGGAATTTGAGGGATATTTTGCGACGCAAGAGTGATTGTAAAAACAAGAAGGCGTCAGAAGAATCGAGCAGTAAAATGAAGAGAAAACGAGAGAAGAACCGGGTGATTTCTTTTGAATAAGAAATCGGAAATCGGAAAAAGAATAGAGAAACTCAAGTGGTTATGCCAATCGAACGGTTTTTTTTCTCAAGTGTTCGAGCTACCGGAAAGCTCTTTTCAACTGGGTCATTCGAAGTACAAAAGACAGAAAGTTTCAAAGAAAGTTCTAGAAATTCTTTTGTATACGAAAGAAATCTTTCGGATTGTTGTAGAATACTAGAGAAAAGATACGGAACGGTAATAAAAAAGTGATGATTGTGGTCTGAAGGCGGAAAAGAAAACGGAACGGAGAAAGAAATTTTCGAGGTGAGTAGAAATATAAAAAGAGAAATATAAAGGTTCGTCAACCACTGGACAATAGAAAATGAGGTGACTCTGGCGACGGAATGGTGACACTAAAAAGTGCGAATTGTGTGGTCAGTCGAAAATGAGGAAATGTCGAAAAGAAATGAGGTAGAAGACAAGGATAGACAGAGATTTCGATTATGAATTGAGGTTTGGGTTGTGGGATCAGTTATTGTTTAAAAACCAGATAGAAATAATTCGAATAATGACTCGAAGAAGCTTGGTTCAATTTCATTAGCCTAGACTCTCCACGAACTTTTAATCTGAATGATCTCTAAAACTTCCGAACGGATCCAAAGTAATCTGGAAAACCGTACAGTTGTATTATGTTAACTAAGTCAGTATTATTGTAAATTTTGTTTGAAAACAAAACAACGATACGATTTCAGAAAGGAACACAAGACTATTTTTTGAAGATTATAAAATTGTGAGCAAGGCGAAAACAAGACAATTTGTAACAAAAGATGATGTGAGAGGGAGTAGGAGAAGACGATTATATAATTCCAAAAATAAACAGTGCGCATCTCTTGTTCTCTTCTTGTAATACGGAAGGAAGAAATATGTAAACGAGTGAAGAAATAATACGATCCGCGGCAATGCCGTTGTCATCGGGAAGAGGGGATGAATTACACAATCCACCGGGCGACGAATGGTCGAGACAACAAGTCCGAATAGAAAAAAGAAACATTGAAGAAATAGAAAAAAAATAATAAAAATATCGTTTTCAACCCCTAGAGAGCACATGAAAAGAGCATTTCTTGTTTGAAGAGAAAATATTGGTTGGAAACAGAGGTCAGGCCAAAGGTTTCTGGTCTCGAAAAGAGAAAGAGCACAACGATTTCACGTCGAAAGAGTTGATATCAATGGCGTTTCAGAATCTTGAAGATTAGTTGAAAAGAATAGGTTACCTATGTGTTATTATCTATTTGCCAATCTAAACCATTTCGTTGTTTCATACGAAACTGTAAACTCTATAATGAAACGTTTCGTGATCAATGTAAATGACTGATGAAGACAGATGATGATGAGGGTAAAGTTGTGACACTGTAGAGTACAGCCAACCTCTCTCTACCTAACATATACAAATATACGTGAAAATGATGAAGAGCACTAAATCATTAGAGGCGCAGAGTCGTCAATCTTCAAGAGTATTTGATTGATATATAAACATTATTGTATCGGAAAGAAGGGATATCTACAAGATAATATGCGCGAAAGAATAAGAAGAAGAACTACTGAAGTAAAAGAGGAGAAGAGGAAGAAGAACGACATGGAAATTTGATATGCACGGACGTCAGGAAGAAAAGAAAATAAGTTACGGGAAGAGGAATAAGAATGAAGAAAATGACAGTGTTTTAATGGTTTTGTTGAGAAATGGGGATCAAAAGTGTTAATTGTTGTTGAGAAGAGGTGTAACGAGAAAAGAAGAGAAGGTCGAGTGGAATAGAACAAGAGAAAAGTGCGTGGAATGGCTGAGCGACACGCAACGGACCCTTTCAATCCGCACCTGCTGCCGCCGCGTCCATCCGCTTCGTTTAGAATATGAGAGGAGCGGTCAACGAAGAAGAAGGAAGAAGCAGAAGAAAACACATGAAGAGGTTCTCACGGATGTCAAACGAGAAATGGACTGGGACCGCCTGTCTCATGTCGGCAATCCGTCATCTGAAAATGCACGGCGACACGGAATGGGAGGAAAGAGCAACTAGTGGTCACTCGATGCAAAATTGATGGACATCAGAAAGAAAGTGAAAAAGGGAAGAGAAAAAGAATTGACAATGAGAGAATTCTCGAAATTATTCAACGACTACTAGGAAGAGAGTACTAAAAAGAAGGACAATAAACAAAGGAAAAACAAAAAGTTGGAGAAAATTTTTGGAAGAGAAATATGAAATTCAGAGATAGTCACTAGAAGGAAATGAAAGTATTTGAATGAATATTCGACTTCGACAACTTTTTGATTTTTGTAACGAATAAATGTTTTCAGAAATGAAAAGCAGAAATGCATAATCTTCTATAGTTTCTAGGTCAGAATAAATAACATCAATGAGTTCAACTATTTTTTTTTCAGAACTAACCTGTTGATCAGAGAGCAACAATGACAAATTTGGCTCCACTCGAATCCGTTTCTCATTTATTTCAAGTCTTCGTTCGACTTCATGCAACCATGATCGCATTTCTCCAGTCGTTGATGATGTGGAACTACGTGCTGAACCTGTAAATACTTTCTGACTTTTCTCTCTCGAAAAAAGACTCCGGAAGTATTGAGAAATCAAAAAAAAATAGAGATAAGTCTTGTTGCGGCGATGAAAAACGAACGGAAAATAAAGAGAGTGGCCGTATATCGGAAGGTTTAATAAAGGTGTGCCCACACAGGTTTCATTCGAAATGTGAAAAACTTACTGGAAGTGTCCGATTCTGCTCCGCTCATCATTCTTGTGTTGTGTTGGACACGTAGTTGTTCCATGGCACAACATATTGTATTGAGTCGAAGAAGGACCTGAAAACAATATCTAGAAAAACCGAAACGTAAAAAGAATTTGAAATGAAAATGATTGTGAAATCTCTAATACAAGGACACCTCTAATAGGATTATCACCAAAAATTCAGTATTCATATCACTTTTTGTTGTTCGTAGTCATGTACTCACCGAGTTCTCGGCCTCCGGCCGTTCGGCGAGAATTTTCTTTGCCGATTTTTCAAGTGTAGATGTCATTTCGTCGAGACATTCACATGATATCGTCTGAAATGAAAATGAAATTAGAATAAAAAGTAGAAAAAGTGGAAAAATGTTGCCAAATCATCAAGTGTTACGGATTATGGATTAAAAAGAAATCGAATGTCACATTGAAATCGAATGGCATCAATCGGGTTGGAAGGTGAGGATTCTCATTTGTTAATACTTATTCAACTATGAAAAAGCTTTCGATTTGAAACGAAGAATAAAAGAAGAAGATGAAAGAGAAAAGAAGAAAAGGAAAAGAGAGAAAAAGCGGTAGGAATAGTTCAAAAGACGTTCCTAAAATGGCTCAAGTGGGTCCTTTCACACTTCTTTTGTCCTCTTTTAATTAATCCTTCAAAAGAAGATGCTCATCTTCGAATATTTCTAATTTCCCACAAACAATCAAAATGCATAATACCTAATGAGCTTTCCCTCTATTATGGGTTATCGTTGTTCTTCATCTCCAAAATGAACGAAGACGTCAAAAGAGAAGGAAAAGAGGAATATAATCTCGATGATAAATTAATACGTTCTCGCCACCATTCTCCATGTGTCTAATGACATTCCGTAATTCCGATGATGGCTATCACTGCTCGATGTTTCTCTCTTTTTCTATTCAAAAAGAGGTGACAAACCCGTCAAGATCAACCCAAATCGCTAATTCGATTAGTACAAAAAACTATGAGAACATGAAAATTAATTGATTGAGTGACAGGTAAAATAGAATAAGTTTCCATGAAACGTTTTACAGATAACTCAATTATCTAATAGTTATTTTAAAATGAAATTTTAATTTCAAATATCTTGCTATGACGATTGAAAAGTCAAGAATCTACGACTGGACCAATAGAATACAGATAGTATTGAATTCAAACTGAACAGACTAACAAAGCACAATCGTTGATCGGAGAATGGTGCAACAGGGAGTGGTAGAGGTCCCGAATGGTGGCTAGTATTACGTAATACCGCCCTCCGTTGAAAAGAGAAGATAGGTCCGATAGGCAGACAACCATACAAAAAAGAGAATAAGAGTGCCGGAGGAATAATCCGGGTCAGTTGTTATTTTATACAGGATCTTGAGAAGTACAAAAGAGAATTTGTTTGAAAATGTCTCGATTCTAATCACATTATAGGTTCCGATTGGCATAAAAGTCAAGAAAAGAGATTGTCGAATGAGACGGCTGTCGGATTTAGACAAGCAAGTTATGTTTATTTATGGTTATACAAACCTTTATGTTTAGATTATTCTCAGAAGAAGATTCCTCTGTGATTCGAAACTTTTGGAACCGAGAAGCCATTGAAGAAAAATACAAAAAAGAAACAGTGTATGTGGTTTTATGTATGTGTCCTCTGGCAAAAGTGCACATGTGTTGTCAGAAAGAGAGAGAGACACACAGCTATTAACCCTTCGAACCGGTGCAATTTCCGCGCAGGACACCATCGGGTGGTCGCGTCTTGTGTGTGCTCCAGATGTGCAGAATCTCATCACAGCACGATGAAAAACTCATTCATCCTCGGATGATGAGAGTGACAACAAAACTAGTAGACGATATTAATGAAGAAGAGTTCAAGTAAGCGGAAAACTGAAGAGTGGTGACCAGTGAAAAACGGAAAACAGAATGAGAAAGATCAAATTTCTCGATTATGGTAATTTGTATTGAAATTGAGAATGTATACTTGACTCGGACGAAAAATAAGACAGAAATGCCATCATTGTAATGGTCAACTGCCACGCTTACGATCTAGGTCAGAACGAATGGAACACTATTTGCTCATGATAACAAATTAGTTCTAAACCAATTGTTTAATGCCATTTGACTGTTCTTTCATACGAACTGAACACTCTCGTTCATTTTCAGTTATCAAACATCCTTTGAAAGAGCATCAAAGTTATTTCGTTTTCATTTTTATAAGCTGAATTCAGAAAAATACATTTGTATTTCGAAAAACGGAAATATACAGAAAGAAAACAGAAGAAGAATGAGTCATTTCTGTGAAACAATGGCAAGTTCTGTATCCACTATTTCGAAGGAATTGATACGATACACATTGTCAGCTCTATGTCAAACAGACCAACGGACTGCGTATCATGTCGTTTTGTTAATGAATACCTAATGTGACATGTCTCTTCAATTGGAAAAGAAAAGAAATCGTTCTGCACAAGAAGGAATCGAAAAGCAAAAGAATTGGAGAAGTGAAAATGGAACGAAGAGAGAGAGAGAATTGGAAGATGAATTGTCGGTTCGATTTATCCTGTTGATAAAGAGCTCAGCTCATTATTTTTATTACACACCTCGGAAACCTCCGACCAAAACTCATTAATTTAGATTAAGGAAAGAGGAATTCAGTGACAGGTCGGTTAAAAGCTTTTCAAAGAATTTGATATCAGAAATAAAAGAAAAATAGGATCACAGATGGAAAACAATGACATGTGTTGGTACTTAAATCAGAGAATCCTTTGTCAAAACACAAAAACATAATGCCATAAAAAAGATACTGAACCGATTGTCTAAATCTTCGAAGTTTCAAAAAGAAAAACAATCTGAGAAAACTGTCGAATACCATAATGTTCTCGAATACCCTAACCTAAAATGAAGAGTACAGTGAGTCTATGTCTTGAGTGGGAGACGAATATCAAGTGCGTGAAGTGTACCGCTTGTGCTTCTGTCGCTAAGCATGCTCGGAAGGTATAACTAACAATCCGCAAACATGGGAACTCTTCTTCTTCTTTTACTGTCTCTTCTTCACGCGTGTGCGCGTTCGTATCCGATCATGTTGTTGTGAAATACACACGAAAACTTGAAATTTTAGGTGGGAATGTTTGAGGTTTTTCTAGCAGAATCTGACCAATGATCAGATAAAACTGTAGGTATAGGATAATTTGAAAATGTAGCTCACGAGATCAAAATTGATTACAGTAATCAAAAAAGCAGATGATCCTCAAGAGAATGAGATTTCTGTAAGCATGGAAAAGAAGGAGGAGGATGAGGAACAGAACGCTCACTATGCTATTCAAAAAGGGAAACAAATGATCTTCTCAATCTGTCTCTGCTCGGGATTATGTTACACTCTCTCTCTCAGATGGAAGAGAGGTCGTTCGAATATGGAAACGAGTAACACATCTCCGAATGTTAACAAATACTGGTCAATCACAATATGAATCCCTGTGGGAATCCTTTTTGGAGAAGCTTTTTTGGGCTCAGAGAACTTTATATAGACTTCATTTTTTGATTTTATGTATCTATCGAAACAAATGCAAATTTTGATACCGAAATTTCAATTTTTGTTTTCTTTGATCCCTCTAGAGTATAAAAGAATTGCGAACATTCACAAATCTCTAACAATAACTGATTGGAAGTGTTGCTTTCTTTCTCCATTTCCCAATGGTTTCCAATTTCAAAATGAACGGCAGAAAGACGACTCGCGCACTCTTTCGTTCCTCTGTCATTTGATATTATTTGGAATAATAATTTAGAAAAGCTAATTGAATTGAAATGGCACTCAGATGTCTAATCGCTATTTGACAAAGGAAAAGAGAATGAAAAAGTGTCGAATAGGAGGAGAAAGATCCACAAAAATCAGGATTGCACAACTAAATACATTTGATTAATGGGTGACCTTCCAAACTCACGGCAATTGCCACAAAAATTGAGTGAAGAAGAGACGAGGAAATAGAATGGAAGAGTGAGAGACGCAGATAAATAGTTGCAGTGGTCATTTATTATCTCATTTGAAAAAAGAGCAATAGTTTGAGACAATCTTCAGGATTCTGACAAATGTTTATCTTTTAGAAAACAAAGATTTTGTATCAGTAGAATGGATTACGGTGGAAATAGAATTCGAGAAGCTAATTCCCTTCAAAAAACTCTTGTTGTCAAAAACATTATTGCAAAATCAGCAGTGATCGACTCAATGTTTTGCTGTTATCTGTCACAGAATCTGCCGTAATATTTTCGTACCAAGCTTGTGTTCAATTGACAGACACGTAACGTTTCTCTCTCTTTTTGATAATTGATGACCTCTTAACTATTCTATCTATACTCAATCAAGTGGACAACTGTCACAATCGCGGCTCTCACCACCAAGAAATATCAGAAAACTACTATGAGCAAGAAAAATTAATCAAACTAGAAGAAATGTAAACCAAAACGAGAAAAAATTGAGAAGCCGGAGGGTTTAGGTGGGGTACCTACACCTAATTACTCTTTCCCTTTCATGAACCATGGCAACGGGCTCCCAACTTGTCGACTGGAGGCAATAAAACAAATAAAACTTACTTTTGAGGTGAGGTTGTGCAGGGAGTCGAGGATTAAATTGTAGAGTGAAGAGCAGTTTTCAAGAAAGATGTCCACTTCTTCGCCCGATGATTCGATGACCTGAAATGGAAAGAAGATGATATAAATGAGGAATTAAATGGGAATACATGGATAAACAGACACTGAACACAGGTGCAGAGATTTCATACACAGCTGCATGTTTTTTTTTTGATTCAATGAAATTTTAGGTTTTGATTCAATTGAAACTGTACTTTTAGAAACAGAAAATGTCACGACCAGCTGCAAAAATGTCAATTAAAGTTCGGAAAAAATGGAAAACGGAGAAGGGTTTTTTTTTGAAATTCTGACCGTCGCGAAGAATAAACGATCAACAAGATCCTCTTTTTTACTTTCAGTGTGACTGTAAAATTGGTAATTTCAACGCAATTTACGATTTCTCGACCTTCCGGGCGGCCCAATTTGCCATAAAAATGAAAAAGAGTGGAGAGTGAGGACGTTGATCGATTTGGATTAGTTGAAAAGGAAATGGAATAGTACGAATCAAAGGAATTGAGTCTTCTCTTTTTGAATACTGCCTGGAGCTAATACAAACTTTTTGTAGTAACACGCAAAACGTTCGTTCTTTTTCTTCTCGCACTCGAACGACAAGTTGAAAGTTGGTGGTGCTCTTCAGTTGCCGAGATGCGCACCTCGGGAACCACTTATGGTATTGGGCACTCTCTTTTGGAAGAGGAGTCAATTCTCTCTCTTCTTACTCACAGCTTTTGCCAAACAAAGTAAGGGAATGTGAGGAAACGGCGAGAATGAGATTGACACGGCAAATGAATGGTCCGCATTGTGGTTGAGACAAGAACAACACACAGAAAAGGTGTAAGTCAATAAACATTTCTGATCCAGAGAAAACTATGTATTGTAGCAGAACTTATGAATCTATCTGTTCGAAAATAAAAACAAATTCTTTAATACTTCTTTTTTCGTTGTTTTTTGTATTTGGAACTTAAACCGGAAAGGTAACCCAACTCCCTGTGAATTCTTCTTCATATTCCCTTCTTTTTCGAACATTTCTTCATCGTTTTTTCGTAAACAGTTTCACAGTTTTACACTTTTTACTTGTTTTCTCTCACTTTTTCATTCATTATTCTCGTTCAGATAACCACAGTTTTCCATCTAATTTGCTTAGAGAAAAGGATCGTCTTCAGATCAAAATATCCGATAAAAAGGAATGAAACGAGGCGGAATTTGAATGTGAGACACAACTAACTCCTCAGTTATAAATCTTTGAAGCAGGGCGACAACGGCAAGGTCATCTATTTGGAAAAGGAATAAAAACAAAGGAAGCGGATGAAAATGGTAGATAAAAAGAGTTGGCTTGATGCCAACAGAACTGCATTTGTTTTTCGACTGAGAGATAGAAAATTGAAAATCGGCTTCGCTTTTTGACAGCTTTTTGCAAACAATCGAAAAGTGCGATTGAAAACTCTCGAGCATTTTTCGAAATTTGGAGAAAATTTGAATAAATATCTTCAAGATTTTGTTGTTTTTTAAATTTTATTTCTGATTTTTAATTCAATAATTCTCACCTTTAAAAAATCATCATTTGTGGATTGATCGTTCGGCATCTCGACCTCCGAGAATGAGTCCATTACGTCCATTCGTAACCTGTTTTTCGGGTTACTGTAGGAGAATAAAAAGAAAAAAATGAGAGAAGTTTGTATCCAGACGTGGGATACTGTAGATGTGGATGATCAATTACGCATCTGCGCAATATGATCACGGATGAGAAACGGATCTGAAAGAAGAAGAAAAATGATTTGTTGGAAATTGATTGAGAAAACGATGAAAAGTGTTTCTGTGAGAAAATATGAAAAGCGATTAGATAAAAGAAAAATAAATTTTTTGGATATTAAAAAGTGACATGATCTATAAATAAAATTTATACAAATCTGTCAGATTAAGAAACGAAAAATCTCGTAAATAACACTTTGAAGTCAACTGATTTTCTATGGAAAGATGTTGTTTGTTGACCGCTGAAATAGCGAATACGGCAACAACAAAGCGAAAGAAGTTGAGCTTCACGAAGAAGAAGTTTAAGGGTCAAGTGGGATTACTGTAGGAGGAAAGTTTAAATATTCAAAAGAGTTTAAAAACAAGAAATGATACGATTCCGTAATCTGAAGAAGAATTATTTTTGGAATATGAGTAGTCAGTTCATAATCTGGACAATAGCCTTCGCATGATGTTCAAAATGAAAAAATAAACAATTGCCGTTGGAGAAAGAAAGTGTGAGATGCTCGAAATCCCGTAGAGTCTCCGCCTTAATAAACAATAATACTGATCAGACAGACAGAGAGAAGATTTTGGAGAGAGAGAGAGAGAGAGAGAGAGAGAGAGAGAGAGAACATAAGAGAAGCATTTTGATGATGATGGATCATTCATGTCATTCACACAGTTTTCTTTTCGTTTCGACACCTGATAAAATAATAAATGAGTGGGAAAAAAGATAATGATGATTGAGAGATTTTTATGAAATTATGAAAAATATGAGAAGAAAAATGAAAGAATTATTATAAAGAATAAGAGAAACGGTGTGAAAAACAGGATGAGCGGAGAGAAAAATCGGATATTCATACTGGATGCAACAGAAAAAAACTTGAAAACTAGACTGGTAGAAAAGTCGAAAATTCTGAAAAATTAGTGAAAGAGAGGAATACGAACAAACCGGAACCGAAAGAGAAGAGATATAAATGTCCAAGAGAAGCACATGGCTCCAGTCCAACACTCTTCGAATTTATTGGTTTTGTTGCAACAGGAAACGAACAATAAATGTGATAGGAACACGATGAAACGATGGGATAATGGACAAAGTTAATGGAGTTGGAGGAATACGAAAAGAAAAGAGCAACGGAGAGATGGATCATTTATCACTTAAGTGCGAGATATTGGACAAGAGAACGAACACAACTTCTGGTGATTGGAAGTCAGTCGAATAAACAAAAGTAGGATGATTTCTACCTTCAGAGAAAAATTAAGAGAAGAAAAATAGGAACAACTGAATTTTGTCAGTTCTCCAAAATTGTTTCTGGAACGAACTTGGCAATAATTTGATAGATAGTGTTGGAAGTATTGACACTATTATCATTGTTGGAATGCACCGATTGTAATAAAAAAAGAAGGAGAGACAATCGTTTGTATTTGATAATGCAACAAACCGACGGTTCAAACCAATACTTCTTTTTCGATCACTGACTCATAGAATTGAGTTTTTGGGTCTATCGAATGGAAAATATGGAGATTCATGAGTTGAAAACGAAATGTTCAGGGAAATTTGGATAGAAAAAAGTAAAGAAAACAGACAAGAAAGACGGTCAGCAGCCGGCAAAACGAAGAAAAAGAAGAATGATAATTTGTGAAAAGAGACGCAGAATGACAATTGAAAAAGTCAAACAGTTTGTGTTGACGACGTGGGAACCATCGAGAGAGAAAGGGAGAGAGAGAGAGAGAGAGAGAGAGAGAGAGAGAGAGAGAGAGAGAGAGAGAGAGAGAGACCAACGAGCTATTATTTTTGAAGAAAACGGGACAAAATGATAGTGAAAGAAAGTGAGATGGAGAGGGAATAGAGATTGAAAGTAACTGCAACATTTGTTGGCTGCGTGCCAATATTTCGAATGGTGTCATGTGAAAACTGTCGAAAAGAAAGAGACAGATGGTTGAAAAGCAACATTATAATGAGAACAAGATGTATTGAAAATTGAATAATTTGAACAAGAAATATTGAAGCAGGTGGGAAGAGAATCTCTCGGTTCAGGTGAACTACAGTATCCTTTAGAAATATCAGAATAAGGTTCTGGAGAGTATTATCTAATTCATTTCATAATGAAGAGATTCGAAGCAATGCCAAAACCTAATACAAGTAGCTTTGAATCGTACTAAGCTAAGTCAAATACAACGAACGATGAGAGTAAATCCTTTAAAAAACCATTTCCTTCATTTCCTCTACGCTTCATTTCCAACGGATAAAGACGCCTTCATGATGTCCGTAAGGGCGAGGCTTGATGTATCCGATAGTACAGAATGATTCAGACAACAAACCAATGCTTCCTACACTTTCTCCTCTTCTTTTTTTCCGTTTTGTGTCGTCCAGGTGGATTGGAAGCAGATTACATTTCCGACATTGATACGAAATTACCATCATAATCGAATCGACATAGAATGGGTGGTGGTCAACAATTTGGATTCTTTTCGACCGAACACACATTCCAACAGAAGAAGAACTCGATCACAGCAGATTTATGGCTCATTTCGATTTTTTACCGCCTCGGATTTTTGTGTTTTTGTGTCTCAGTCGAATGAAAATACCGGGTGGCCGTGGAAATACGTAAAAACTTAGACTTGATGATTGCAGCAATCACGAGAGATCGTAAAATGGACCCGTTTATGGTCACTTTTTATTATGTGCTGAGTTGCGACTTTTTTCGGTTTACATCCGATAAATCGACTTGTTCGACAACATCAAAAACCATCAGGTATATTGGTTTTGAGTGGAATTCGAATGTAGGAAAGATCCATAACATCAGAAAATTATGAAGAACGTTTTAGTAAACTCCTAATTATCATCTATTGTTGGGAATGCTACATGGGAAAAAATGAACCCGAAAGATAATGATGATAAGAACTTCTGAAGAGATCATAAGAACTGAATCAATAATTGGCCGATTGCCAACAAAAAAAAACAAAAGAATAGAGAAAGAGAAGAGGATGAAGCATGAGAAAAACGGGAACAAGTTGTAAGAGGACGTCCTCATTCACCACTATTTTTAACGTTTCTCGAAGCCATTAGAACAGAAAAATGCTGCTGTAATTAGCAGATTGTTCAATTAGTGAGAAGAAAAGGTAAAAAATCAAAATGGAAAGTGAAAATTAGAAAATTAAAAGGAAGTAAGACAAGGAATGTATGGATAATGACAACAGAAACTACAGATGATTGTACAGAAAAGAACTTGGAAAATGAGCTTTTTGCAAGTCTGTTCGTCATGATAGAGACTCACGCACAAGCGAGAAATGCGCAATGCCTGCGTGTTAAACCTTACGCAAACGGTAGCGATTCTTTGAGTCTTTGCGGAAAGAATATTCTAAGAAATAATAATAAGAAGAAGACGAAATTCATTGTTTTTCTATCGACTTTTAGCATGAAATGACCGTCTAGAGAATATGATTACTTGAAAATATTCAGTTTCTTTCTTCTCCATTTGGAAAACACTGATTAAGAATAATTCATAATTTCAAAATGAAGAATAATTAGTAAGCTGTAATCGATTCAACATAAGAAAACCAAAGTCGTAGTAGAAGAAATGTCTTGTCATTTAACGTTCCTCATTTCTTTTTTTGCAAAAACAAACAAAAGTGCAAATCACGCAAAGTGGCAATCCGCGATTGTACAGGAGAGAGAGAGAGAGAGAGAGAGAGAGTGAGAGAGAAAGAGTAGACGGATCACTCATCATGTCGGTTTACATCAAATCGCATGAGATCGGGGTCCGTGAGAATCGAAGAAAAATAGTGTAAGAGGGAATCAGAACGTGGAATTAGTGGACAGAAGGAAAAGAGAAGAAACAATGGACTATGCAAAAATTTGACATTTGAGATGACGGGATAAAAGAAAAAGATAGAAGGGTCCGACAAATTGTGTGTCAGTCGGAAGAAATAAAGAATTGAAACCAAATGTTCTTTCGAAATGTTTTTGAGAAAATTCAGTTTTATATTGAATTGAAAACAAAAAATAATCTTCTAAACAGAAGATACTGAAGAAAGTCGAATACAATGTTGTATAGAAGGATATGAAAAAATAGAATAGATTTGGAACGTTTCAGAGCCTAGGCCCTACTGTATAAATAGATGATGCAGCATTAATAGAGGAATGCAGATTTTTCATCAACAGAACTCCTCGTGCTTTTCACAAAAACTGTTTTTCTTTCTTCCAATAATTCGACTGTTTCTGAATTTCGAATAAAAAAGATTATGCAATATGATCACCTGGATGGGATATTTCTCTTTGACCCTTGACAGAAAGAGTAACAACAGGTACATCTGTCTGAAAAGGGCCGAGAGAGAAGAGAGAATGGAATATGATAGAGATCAGAGACAATGTAGATACATCTGTCCCGTGTCAATTCATTGACATCTCTAGCTTTCTAAATGACCGAAATTTGAAATTTGAACCATCTTGACTACCTAGATTTCTCAAGATATTTCGAAAGAAAAAGGTCGTTTTTTTCTGCAATCAATTCGAATTATGTACAGATTGCGTAGAAACTATTTCCGCTAATTCGTTGATTTGTCTTCTTCTTTTTCAAGTGACACCGACACCGTGATAGGCAATCAATTAGCTTGACGGGACCGCCAAAAGGAACTAATAAATGAGATATCAATCATCAAAAGATCTTCTCAAAAAAAGGAAGAAAAAAAAAGAAAGAGAAGATTGATGGTCTGAATAGGAAATGTGTGAAATTGACTGTAGAGTAATGGAATTTGGCAAGCAAAAAAAAAGGAAAAATAGAACGGAATGAAAAGATACTGGAGTAGACGAAACTGTCAGATGGAGGCGTGAAATGAGAGAAATAGAATGACAAGAAAGAGAGTGAGGAGACATACAAACAGTGAATAGGGGAACCGATTTGAATTTGGCGGGTGGTTGGCGCCATGGAGTGAGGGCGAAGGAAGAGGGGAAGAACACAGTTGGAAAAGAAGGAATATTGATGAGAACAGGAAAAGCAGGATAGGAGTCTGATGAAAACAAATTCGAATGAATTACAGTTCGAAGAAAAAAAAGATTCTGGTTGGGATTGACATATCGAAAACATTTTTTTTAAGTTCTTGAAAGTTTACATCGCAATGATAAGAGCTGACATTGAAACAAGAGTAGAACAGTTAATGTATTCTCAACCCAATCAATTTGTAGAACCGCTCAAATGGAAGTTCTAATTCATGTCAAGTGACAAAGTCCTGAACGTTTTTTCAAAGTTTCAAGTGGGGGGTAGACATAAGAAGATGAGAAAAGAGAAACAATCATCAAACTTTTGAAATCTTTTCTCATCTATTGATTGGAGCAACTATGAATGCGTTCTAATTGTCCATTACTTGATCCAGAAGTTTAGAAGTATGGATCAGAAGAAAAGACTCAAACTGATCAGTAAACAAGGAACGAAACAGGTTCCCATAATTTCAAAAAATAATTAGTGAAAAAGGTCGAGACAATTGTGAAAGAGGGAGAAAAACGTATGTATTTTGTGTGATTGTCGGCGGCGGGTGGAGTTAAGAGAGAATGAGTGTGTCAGTGTCACTCACTGATAAATAAATGACCACTGAAGAAGAAAAGAGTACCTTCTTCTTCTTCATTCATTGCCTCCTTCTCCTGAGAAAAGAAAGGAACGGCTGTCACCTCGAATTCTCTTCATTCAATGTGCTATCCAACCGACCCCATTCCTCCACCCTCTTCCCATTTTACTTTTGACCATTGTCCACGATGATTTGAGAAACGACCAAGAACATACTAAAAAAACGGTGTGAAGTGGAGGAAAATAAGAAGTAAAACGAATAAAAACAAGAAGAATATAATAGCATAACAGAAATAAAGAGCAAGGTAACAGAAGATAATAAAATGAGAACAGCTGAACAGAATATATTATAAGAAGAAGAAGAAGAGAAACGAAATATTGAGAAAGTGAAGAGTTGATCATCAACCTCTCCATCTAAATGGTGCACTTATATTAGAAGAAGCACAGTGGTTGTCTGTAAGAACCAATAACTACAAATTTTGCTCAATTCAGTAAACAATACAACAGAAAGAACAGTCCGTTTTGTGACATTTGGCTAGTTGTAAGTGGTCAGACGGATGGAGGCATTCAAATGCAAATTACGACACTTGTTGCAAACGGTCGAAAGTTTAGGGTCGAAAAGACGTGAAATCGACGAATAAAAGTATCCGAATCAAAGATGGAACCGAAAAAGAAGAAAAGAATCAATCAGAAGTGATAAAATCAAAAAATGAACAGAAAAGAGCATTGAAAAAGAAAAGAAGAAATGGAAAAATATAAGGAAAACAGAAACTGAGACATGGTTGATGAGCAAATATTTGAATTTGAATGCGCATCGGCCGACAATTTCCTTACTGACTTACGATATTTATTATTATTATTTTACGAAGAAAAGTGGAGAAAGAGTCGGAGAAAAAGAAAAAAACTGTTTTGAATGAGAAGAAAACGAGAAATAAACAGATATCTCTTCTTACTTTTGGTTTCCGAATGAATACATAGATGACATTTCTCCACTTTGTTTCAAGAGAATGAAAGATCTTTATAATATTTTACTCTGCAAAGAATCATCCTCATTGCTTCTGAACGGTTTCTCGGTTTGCATGGATGTCAATTCATTTCTGCTACGCATTAAGTTTCATCTGAAGTAATAGCAAAAAGCATCTCTTCATGAATTTTTCCGACTTAATACTTGAACTTTATTAATCATCAGTAATCAGTAAAAAATACAATCTTTGATTCCCATCAAACAAGAATTCTGTTTTGATTGAGTATGCGTAGTTGAATGAACGAGAAATGAGATGGCAAGCTTTGAGACACGGTGATAAGAAGAAAAATGAAAAAGAAATCACAATGTTACGATGAAAGTCTATTACTTATATACATTTCAGGTGTTCAAAACTTCTGGATCTTGCCCCACAACTCCGTACTGTTTCGAGTGATTGAATCGATCAATAGCAAGAAATTCAAGACCTCCGTAGATTTTATGAACTGCGACATAGAATATACATGCAATAACTGCCCAATAGAACATGAAGGCGCTCTAAAAACCAGTCATGTACTTCTATAATAATTAGAATAATCTGAGTCTATACCTCAAAAAACATAAACATCCAGAAAATTGTTGTGAAGCACCAGAATCCGATCAACCACTTTTGAGCCATGTCTGTGTTATTGTCTAATTCATATTCCATTCCATCTGGAGTATCTGGGAATTGCCGTATATTGCGTGGCATTTCATAGAACCTAGGAGAATTATAAACTTTGATCTTCTTTCGTTAATTTAGACTTACCTTCTCAGTTTCTCCTCTTTTTCTCTCCATAAGTTGATCAACCATTGTCCAAGTCCTTCATCGCTGAGAGGAATTCTATCGATGGGATATTTTATAACTTGATAGAAGACTTCTTTTGGGCAAACTCCATGAGCAACAATATCAGTTTCTGATTGAACGATGGCATCTCCGAATCCAATACTCACATCATAGATGTACTGAATATTGTTTGCTCTTCTCATTGCTTGAACTATATGAACAAATCCAGTGACACGTGGATGAAGAACGTATTGATAGTGAACATGTCCTTTCTTTTCAGCGAATACACGACTTCTTTCGGTAGCTTTCGGACATTTATCAGTTCCTTCGGGGAAAAGGAGAAGTTGATATTTATATTCTGTTTCTGCATAATAATTTAGAATATTATCCAACTTAGTTTTATCAGTGTCGAAAGAGCGATCCAGGAATATATAGGAAGCGGCTTGCATTGCCCATCCAGCTCCGGGAACATATTTCAGCATTCCTTTCAGAGATATTTTTTCGGATGTACATAACCATGGATCCATTTTATAGAGAGCATTCCAGAAAAATAACCAATCTAGACGTGTTCGATGATTCATAATAATAAGAGCCGGTTCATCATGTTTGATGAAATCTCCCTTGATCCGAATGTTGGCTCCGAAAATGTAATTGCATAATGCGCCAGGCATAATAACCCATATTCCAACGAGACGATCAAGCATTTGACGCCAAAGACGTGGTTTGATGAAGAGTAGAACGACGAGGGGTGTGACAATGTACAGTACTCCTGCAATATTTAATACAATACATTTATAATAAGAGATATCAAAAGTTAATCTGGGTATCTGGGTGAGGTCATTACCAAAGAATGCGGATAGCAGCATAGCTGTTCCGAAAAACCATCCTTTCAATCGAGTTCCGAGAGGTTGCCCAGCTCCTAACACTGGCGGTTCATTTAATGAACTCATTCTGAAAAGAAAGCATTATTCAGAAACTGGAATGTGTTCAAAAGTAGATGGCAGATTGAATCACTGGTTTAAAAAAATTGTACGAACATTTAAAAACAGTTAGAGATCCATAATACTTGTTATTTATACATAAACAAGCCATATATATTCTTCGAAACGTGAACTTGCCTCACGAGTGCGAACAAACAGACAAACATCGTCCCTTAGGATTTTATATATAAGAATGATTTAACTAAGGAATAGAAAAAATTTAAATTAGGAATGGTGACAATCAATGTCGATGGCTTACAAATCGGTAGCAAAAAGAAACAACGAATAAAACAAAGAAAGTGATCTTGATGAGGACGTCTTGAGAAATCAATCTATCAACAGTTTACAGCGAGAAAATCACTGTCTACTCGTTCTTTTTTATGTCATTGTGATCGCGTTTTTCTTCAAACCATCTAAGGAAAATGAATTCGGCTCCATTATAGAAACGCAGTGCAACCAGATAGAAAATGATTGCAGCAACAACATATATCTGAAAATCACCACTCTATTCAAAGATAGGATAACATTTTTCTGATTAGATAAAATCGACTTCTGTGCGGAAAAAATTGGAAGTAATCGTTCGCGATTGAAAACTATTATAGCGGAATAAAGAAACCGGTTACTTACCTTGACCCATAGGAGAGAATAAATGGCACTCATCCAAAGTAGTGAAGCGAATACCCAGAAGGCGAAAGCAACAGAATATCCTATTCCGCTGGTTGTCTCCTGTAAGAAGGAAATGTCACGTGGAATCACTGTCATGTTATATTATTCCAGGAGAGTATTCAACTATGAATGTGAAATACTGACTGGCCATTCAAAACGATCTCCACTAGCTTCTAGTCGTTCTTCTTTTTCATAGAACTGTTTCAGTCGTTGCTCTTTCGTTGCCCACAAATCAGTAAGCCATTTCTCACATCCATCACCCTCCGGAATATCACCAATTTTGTACTTTTTAACATCTAAGTGAACTTTCTGGAATTGGAAAAACTTATATTACAGACGAGGTTTTTGATTGAAAAATGAAAATAAGTTTTTGGAAAACAAAAAACTTACAGTTGGAAAATTCCCTGCTAATAATTTTTTCTCTGTATCGACAATAGTACCACTGTACGCAATAGTGAGATCGTAAACGTTTTTGATATAATTCTCTATAAATCCCGATTTGATTCGCTTCATTTTTTAGTTCACAAAGTAACGCACCTTCTCTCATTGTATCTAATAGAAATCTGAATCCGGTGGTCCGTGGGTGCAATAAATATTCATATCTCGGCAATCCATT
Organism: Caenorhabditis tropicalis; assembly: GCA_016735795.1. NCBI lineage: Eukaryota > Metazoa > Nematoda > Chromadorea > Rhabditida > Rhabditidae > Caenorhabditis > Caenorhabditis tropicalis. The sequence continues at coordinate 8,745,657 of CM028618.1, read as the reverse complement.
TTTATCGGCGAAAGCGTGGCTTAACTCTGTTGCTCGTTCTCCTTTATCAGTTCCTTCGGCGAACAAAAGAATTTGATACTTATTCCCTGATCCGGCATAATATTTGACAATGCGTTCCAGAACCGTTTTGTCTTTTTCAAAGTTTCTATCGAGAAAAATGTAAGACCCACTGCTCATCGCCCATCCGGCCCCAGGAATCTTCTTTAGTGGTGCTTTTAAGGATATTTTCTCAGAAGTCAACAACCAAGGATCCATTTTGTACAGTGCATTCCACGAGAAAAGCCAATCTAGTCTTGTTCGGTGATTCATAATTAAAATGGCAGGCTCATCTCTTTCGATTAAATCTCCAGTCACTCGGAACTTCACTCCGAAGACCCATTCTATTAGTGACTGAAACGCAAAAGAGATTAACTTTTCATCAAGATTTTTCATCCAGTAATATACATAAGACTCGTTAGATGAGAAACAACTTACACAAGGAAAAGTCAACCAGAATCCAACAAGTCGATCGGCAATTTTTCTCCATAGTTTCGGAGAAAGCCAAGCGACGAAAACAAACGGGAATAGTAGGAAGACTGTTCCGAGGAGGGAGGAGAGGAAGACGAGAACGATGAACGCAACGCCTTTCAAAACTTTCATATCGTCATTCTGAAAACAGAAACTGAAAGAATTGTATAACAAAGAAACATGACACACAGAATAAAGAATACTGAAGAAGGAAAAAAGGAATTTGTTCGCTTTCAATTGATATTTCCAATTTCAAATCGCTTATTTCAAATTTTGGCTAGATTACACAACTGAGCGGTTATAAATTTTAGGAAAAAAGCTTTTTCTTTTATTAGTTTGGATAAGAAAAAACGAGTGAAAGCTCTCGGAAAAAAATGGAAGTTGGGAAACAGCTCAAAAGCAGTAGGAAAGTCAATAAACCGCTGTGTTCGGGCAGCAAACGAGACTCCACTGCAATGCACTCTGCGTCTCACATAGCACCAATACTCACTCGCAATGTGAGAAAATGAACGGAAGCTGCCTAGAGATGTCTGAAATTTAGCTGAAAAGTTATTTGGAATTGCAAAAGCTAACTTCAGTGCGTTGCAATTCATAAGAGCATTGTCTTCTATAACCAACATGGTACTACATTTACACTGAAACTATTTCCTTCTAACTATTCCTTTCAGAACTTAGGTTTTTTTTACAAAGTACAAAGTATTCCAAGAAAAACGATCAAAGAAATACTACATAAATATATAATGCAGCTTTATTGATAATTTAATAAGTTTAAATGTTGACTATCACAAAAATTTAGAGTTGACATGATGCGTTCCCTAAACATTGGGATTCAACTGAAAACTCAAAACCGCAACAAGCAATTTTTAAAACATTAGAGAACGTATTAAAAGCTCAAAAAAGCTCAAAAGAAAAGAAACTATCTAGATGTGGATGTTAGTGAAAGCGGCAGTTAGATGTATTCAGGGAACGACGTCATGACGTGTCAAATTTTCTTAAATATTGTTTTTCATATTTGAAATCCCGCCAATTAACCCCTTGCGTCGCGGCTGCGTCGCGGTTCTAATTTTTTTCATTTGGCCTAAAATCTTGTCAGAGTATTCAGTTTTTTTTCGAATGAGTCACCTAAAAAAAATTTCTTTCATTTGAAGATTTTTCGTTTATTTTCAAATACAATTGAAAAACTAATTCCAATCAGTTTTGTCTATTTCAATCTTCAATTCGATTATGTTGATAGTGTTTCAATTTCACCATTTATTTGCAGGAAATAATGTCAAGTCAAACCCCATATATTGGAAGCAAGATAAGTCTGATTTCGAAGCTGGATATCCGTTACGAAGGAATTCTTTATACCGTCGATACGAACGATGCCACCATCGCCTTAGCCAAAGTTCGTTCGTTCGGAACTGAGAAGCGCCCAACTTCTAACCCAGTCGCCGCTCGTGATGATGTATATGAATACATCATATTCAAGGCTAGCGATATCAAGGACTTGATCGTTTGCGATACACCAAAAGTACGTTATTCAATTTCATTACATTGAAATATGCATGTTTTAAACAGATGGCTTCTATTGGAGGAGGAATTTCGGCTGACCCAGCCATAATTTCAGTCTCATCAAGATCGGCTCCTGCCTCTGCGGACACATCAGCAGCTGGTCCACCTGCGCCAAATAGTCCACTTGCTAAGATTTTGACTCAACAACGATCGGGACGCGGTCGTTATCAACAAAGTAAGTTTCATACCAACTATTTTTGTCAGTTGGAACATATTTTCCGTTTCAGACTTCCAGCCAAACTTCCACAATTACCGCGCTGGAGGTGTTTATCAACGAGGTTACAATAACCATGGTGTTCCTCGTTTCAACAATCGCGAAAAACTGACTTTCGATTCTGACTTCGACTTCGAGAAGGCCAATGAAAAGTTTCAAGAAGTTTTCGCTGACAAGCTCGAAGGTTTGAAAATCGAAGAAGATCAACAAGACAGTGGAGACGAGAAAAAGAAAGATGATGGATGTTACGACAAGAACACGTCATTCTTTGATAATATCAGCTGTGAAGCTCTGGAGAAAACCGAAGGAAAGACTGGACGTCCCGATTGGAACAAGGAAAGAGAAACGAATCAGGAGACGTTTGGGCACAACACTGTCCGTTCCTTTGGTTACCGTCGCGGATATGGAGGTCGCGGCTACCAAGGATATGGAGGTAATCGCTCCTTTTGGTCACCTAATTAATGTTCTAATTTCCAGGTTACAACAATGGATATCAAAGTCGTGGGGGATACAATGGAGGCTACCGTCAAAACTTCGGTGGACATCGTCGTACTCCGTTCGATCACGTGAACAATGAAAACAATAACGTCGTAGCTGTTGAAAATTAATTTGCAGTCTTCTATCATTGTTCTTCTAACTCCTCATATTAGTATATTATTGGTTGTAGTTTTCCTGAAATTACGTTGTTTCTAGCCTTTCCCATCATCATGTTCACTTGATCTCTCAAATGTTTGTAATAATATTTTCGCACCCGAATCTGGTCAGAATTCCCTTTGTTTTTATTCTCCCAAAATACCTAGCTTGTAAATTTGAAGCATGTTATATTCAATCGCCATCTTTAATAAATTGTATCAACGAGCTTGGAGAAGACTTCTTGAACTTTCGGTAGATCCCTTCACGGATTATCGCTTTCTTGAATTATTCGCCGATGATCGTATTCGATGATTCTTGTAGGCTAGATGTCTGTAATCAAGAACCCACCCTCGTGGCTCGGATCAGATAAAGAGAATGTCGATTTTATGAATTATGTTGCTGAACAAACGAAGAACGCGACGTCGTTGCAGCCTATGACTAAACTATGTAGAGATTTCATTACGAAAATTGGATCGAATACTTCAGAGAAACGTTTTTATGCAAGGTTATTTTCAATTCGTAATTATTTTAAAATACAAAACCGCACAGAGTCCGAAAACACCTTCTGCGAATCCACGAACTGGTAGATTTCGACAATGACACTAAAGTTAGAATGATGTTCTCGTTGAGCGTTCCAGTGGATAGTGGTTACTTGATGCAGTGAGAATCGTTGAAAAATGGTTGCATTTCTTCATTTTAGGTTGAAAAAAGATGCTGATGTCGAGTTCGATAATGTGAATAGAATCACAAAATATGAAAAGAAAGACGGAGGGCTCGTGCTGATTAGAGATCGCGTAATCTTTTCAAATGTGTAAACGAAAAACTATTGGTGCTCGTTTCAGGTTCCGCCAGTACGCCAATATGATACGGGAGATGACAATAAACTTTTAAATTTTCTGGCTGTCAAGGCGAAAATGGAACAAATGCCGGTTTCTGATTCAGACTTTGTAACAGAGTTCAAGGATGTCACAGGATCAGAGAAAAATATTTTGCATCTCAAAAACCGTTATCAACTTGTCAAAAGACAAATATACTTGTCCACTGAATTTGATAAACCAACATGTATCAGAATGATGTTCATCTCTGGGGCAACGATTCATGAGAGCGTTCTGGAAGAGTAAGTTGTTCTTTCACAGTCCTGTAATAGTAATTGTAAATTAGTTGTTACATCTGCATTGCGGCCGTTTGTTGATATTGCTAAAATTACTAAAGCTACCAAGTTCAATATTTTTCGCTCAGACTTCGAATAACGGCAACAGTGGAAATAGATGATCATCAGCGTATAATCAAATATCAAGCGAATGACGGAAGTATACAGCTCGAAGGCGAACATAAAAGACTTTATCGAAGACGATCGTCGGCTGTCGAAGAATTGAAAGAAAATTTGATCACAAGAAATAGAAGAACTCCGAAAAGATTATTCCCGAATGAGGATTTTATGGATGAAGCTGAAACAGATGCTGAGTCTGAATCGTCAATAAAGATGGATAAAAAATATAAGAGAAATAGCATTGAAGGGACAACTCTGAAAGTTCCAAAAGCTGAGGCAGCTATCAAATTTAAATGGCCTCCACCTCCACGTGATGAATCTATAGATCACCAAAGTCAATTAAAAAGAACCCAACCGAAATCCGAATTGATCAGATTACAGAAGGCATTCAATAATTTCACAGTTAAAAAAGAAATGTCATTCGACAGGACGACTACCACGTCTTCCACACTTCAATACGCCGATGCGGAACAAATATCTGCTAAAAAACTTCTCGAATGGCTTCGTCTTTTCATATGCTCTCTGGAATCCGAAGAACTTATTGAGCTTCAAACAAAAGTCGATTTAGCCATCATCAAATGTGGAAATGAGGCAAGAGCAAGAACATTTATAGAAAAGAGTATTGAATTTCAGACAGTTTCAATAACCGATATCGTTCAAACCCTCCGTACTGGGGTTCAAATAATGAAGAAAAGTAGTGTCAGTTCAGATGAACCTTCATCAATAAACTGCAGCGATTGTCTTCTTAACCTTTATACTACACTTCTCACTTTGCCATACCCAGCTATCAGCGATTTTCGGCATGAGATCAAATATATTCGAAACAAAATGGAAAATCGCTTTGGAGTTTGTTTTCTTTGTCAAAAACCTGTTCAACCGTTTTTTTTTTCAGCTAGTCTCGACCGGAAGCATTCGTCCTAGTTTAGAAACAGTTCTTCTTCTGGCATCCTCTTGAATCATGAAAATTCTTTTTTTTTCAAACTGTTCTATTTGTCATGACACTTGTTTTATTTTTCACTTCTTGAATCGTTTCACTCTGCCACAAATAAAATAACATTTAATATCTCGGAAACTTCGATTTTGTTTTACATATTATCTGATTCGGAGTTGCTATAAAAAAGAAGAAACATACAGAATTGGGGTTTTATTTTTAAAATCTATTTGATGCTTGATGCGGAAGATGTTATCGAAAACTCGATTGAATTCAGTCATTTTCTATGTTGAACTGCTCTGAAAATGAATTAATTGTTTAAAAATAGATCGATTTGATCGGAAAGAAAGAAGAAAGAAAGAAAATCTCGTAGAAGATTTGCTTTTCTTATGAATGTTTTCTCAATTAGAAACACTCACTTTGTTCCCATAAGCATCAAACCATTACTCTCGTTGTTTGTTTTTCTTCTTCCGGCCAATGGTTCTAGTCTTCGAGGTCTCATTGGAACTTCAGCTGCACTTGGTTCTAAAAAACTGGACGCTCTCTTCACAGTATCCAATGTTTCTCCTTCTTCTTTCTCAAACCATGATAACATTGACGAAGTGACCATACTGTAACATTCATGAACTACAGTTTCTACTGTCTACATACCTGCTTCTTCTACTCATTGACATCAAATCGTTTGCTCTTGATAATCTTCTTTTCGTCACTTCTATCTCATTACTCATCTGTTCATCATCCAATTTATTCACTGACGACACGTTTGCTTTGATAAAATCCACGTAAACTCTTCTCTCGGTAACCGAATTATTACGGCAGTCCAACGTTTCGAGAAGTTTGAACTCACAAAGTGGTTTAAGTGAAGCACATGATGCTAATCTGAAATTCAACGAATAACGTTTCAATTCTTCATTTGATCACTCACTTGTTATTCGAAATATTCAGATTGATTAGATTAGGACATGACAATGGAATTAGAGTTGTTAGTTTATTGTTTTGAAGATAAAGAGAAGTGAGAGAACGAAGTGGACGACGAATGATTGTTTTGATAGAATTATTACTCAAATCGATTGATTCCAAGTTAGGAATATCGAAAAGAGAACAATCAAATCTGGAAGAAAGAGTTTCTAGAGTATTTCATCGTTCAATACCTTGACAACGAATTCGACGACAAATTGATTGTTTTCAATTTTAAGAGAAGTGGAATTCCGAGACGAATGATAGTTGTATTATTGATTTGATTATTTGAGATATCTAGATTCTCTAAAAAAGGAAATTGGGGAAGAGATTGTCCGTCTGTGACTGCAATTATTTTCAAACAATTGTTATTCAATATTAAGTGAGTAATATTGAAAGAACTGATTTCACGAACACTTGATAGCCTGTTTTTGGACAAATCTATAAGACGGATGTGAGAAAGTCTGTAATCCCTTAGTTCAGTTCATCGAATTATAATCAACCTACTCTTCCATTTGAGCCTTTTCCAGAATAATTTGTTCTATTTTCTGATCACAAATCATCAATTCTCGTTTATTTCTCCATTCGGGACATCTAAACACAAAAGAATCCGTTTATGAGAACAATCTCTGATAGTTCTTACATTCTTTCGATCAACTCCAAACTTAGACCTCTCGTTGTTTGTTTCATTGTATTCACGTGTCTTTCTTCCAATGGAATCTGGAAATGCATTGCTTTTTGATTCGAATTGTAATGGTTTATTACAATCTGTCTGTCGAGTGATATGAGATATTGTGCTGCCTGCATGACTTTTGATCGATACCCCTCTGCAGTACTAATAGGGTTTGCAGCCATATCCAAATGAGTTAGTTTTGGGATTGCCTGGAAATTCATTTTAAGAATCATCTAATACTTATTTCTCACTTTCAACAATTCCAACTCATTCTTATCTTTGAGTACGTTGTCATTTATGAAAAGAGTTTCCAATTGAACACACGATTCCACTCCTTTCATTGATTTAATCTGATTCCGATGCAAACGAAGATGTCGACAATTCTATAGATATATGAAAATGACCGAATCAAGAGGAAAACTCACTCCTAAACTTTGACAAAATGACAATGTCTGTAATCTATTATGACTCAGATCAACATGAAGCAAAGAACTTGGTAACTGTTCCAATTTCGAAATATGATTGAAAGATGCATCGAGAAGTTTCAGACACGGTAATCGATTGAGTTTCTGTAGTTAACAACTATCCACTTGAATTTGAAAATTAAATCTACTTTGAGAGACGACAGTTTATTCTTACGAATTGATAGATATTGTAAGCTGACAAGTTCCTGAATTCCAGCCAGCTTTGTCAGTTTTTGATCACAGAGTTCCAATGCAGTTAGTCGTATCTTAAAATGAAATTTAAATATTAAAATTATAACCTTTCTCGATCTATTCATTGAATGTTCGAAATCGTTGAAACAGTCTCACTCACCATCATATCATTAATCTCTTTAATTGGTTTAAAATCAAAATACGCCAGTGCAACTTCTAAAGGATTTCTTATTGTGAACCAATCGAATGGTAGTTTCTCATCACAAGCTCTTCCAGTTAAATTACTTATATTCGCAAGTACATCAGACACTTTTCTGATTTTAGACGATTGATTACTGACTGCTTCAATTGAAGTTTCAGTCGTTTCTTCATGTCTTTTATGCCTTTCTTCTTTTACATCCAATTTTATATTCATCTCATTCAACTTCTTCAACTGTTCATTATATGACTCTTCGAATTGATCCATATACCTCAACTGATCGGTTGTTAATTGACCGATCGGTTGAATTTCTACAGCCAAAACTGCTACTAGACTGATATCGGACCAACTCAAATTATCATTTGATGAGGAGATTCCATCTTCATCGATGAATTTCGATGCTCCTCTGGCAGTTGCCATTTTAGAGAGAACCAGTGGAATGAAGAAAATGGTTGTCTTCTCTTTTGCTTGCTTTTTAATAACTTCGAAGTCTCTTGCTAATCGAACTGAATGTTTTGTGTAGTCTTTTCTTGTGAATCGATCCAGTAGATTGAATATTGTTCTCAAATCGAAAAGCTTCTCAGTAGAATCTTTCTCCAAAATGAACAAGCGTTCTGTTTCATTTTTAGTCACATTGCCGACAATCGAACAAGATTTAACGATGATCTGGAAGTGAGATCAGAAAATAGATGATTGGAAGAACGACATTCTCACCCACCTCATAACTGTTTTTCATCGAACAACTGTAATTCAATATCTGAGTGATGAAAGCTATTTCTTCTGTAGTTCCATCCCGTAATTGAAATGTTTGACATGATTCCATATCACAAGAAATTCGATAAATTGATAACATACGAATGAATTCAGAGAGAAGAATGTAGTTTTCTGAATCCTCTTTCCTTATTCTTTTTTCATTCAATTTCTTACTTTTGATGTTTTTGACAGCTTTCGAATTGTTTACACAAATCTCATGAACTCTTTTCACTATTTCTTTTTTTGCATCTTTCGTCTGCATTGAATCCTTATAAACGGTCAACGCTTCTGCTAAACACGCTAATCGATTCTCGATCTTTCCAGAATGTTTCTCAACCATTCTCAAATCTTTGTAGTATTTCTCATCCGCTTTTGCCATTTTGGCCAACTTTTCAGCGAAAATAGTATCAACCATTGGACGAAAAGTGGAAACGAATGATTCTGTTATTGGATCGTCATCGATTGATTCAATGAAACGGAAAGAATGAGCAATCCATGCGAAAAAAAGATTCGGAGCCAAATTAGATTGAGTAGTGATTGGATCGATATTTAAAGATCGAAGAGAAGAGAGCATTGTTATTGGAAACAATACTCGATTCGATGAAAAACAATTGGCTGAAACATCCAAATGTTGTATGTTTTCAGGCCAAACAGCAGTCGAAATAACTGAAAAAAGAAGGATGCGAGAATCGGGAATCTGAGTTCTACCTGAATCTTTCATTTTATTATCAGCCAATGATAGACTAGTCAAGTCTTTCAAATCACAGAGAAACTGAAACAGAATATGATGACACTAATTATTCAGTTCTTTTGTTACCGTAAGACTTTTGAGTTTATTACTTGCCAAACTGAGATATTGAAGATTAGTCAAAGAAGAAAGACACGTGGCATCTTCAATCGAATTCTCATAAAGATATAATTTTTTCAGTCGAATGCAATGATCAATTCCAGCTAAATCTTTGACAGATCCTTCACAAACCCATAGCTCTTCGAGTGTTGGAGCAACTTCTCCCAATGGTTTCAGACAAGTTATTTGTTGTCCAAATAGTCGAAGAGTTGAAAGATGAGAGAAATATTTCAAACCAACAAGAACTGGAAGACCTCCAAAATACATTTCCAGTATTTTGTGTGTATCTCCTTCCGTCTGAATCAGGCGAAGTGTATTTCAAATGAAAGAGACAACTCACTTTGAGTGTTGATATATCGATTCCATTCGCAGAACATAATGTTTCCAAGTATTTTATGTATTTCGCTTTTAAATTGGATAGAGAATTCGCAACTTGTGAAGCAGTCGCCAATAAATTCGGCATCTTTCAACACGAATGACTTTGAGCTGTCCGTTCCGACTCATTGATCTCATTTCCGGATATTAGAGAATTCGAAGCGAGAAGAATGACTGCTCTCTTGATTTTCTCTATTTCTGTTCTGCTTTCTGAATTTTCTTCTATTCAAGTGTGAACAACTTCCGCATATTTCCTACTGTCATCAACCCGCTTCTTGAATATATCGTAACTGTCAAGATTGTGAGAGAGATGATTTTATTCTTATAAAACAGAAGCACGTATATAAATTTTTTCAGGCTATTCTACTAACACAGAAATTAGGTGAACACCGGGTAAAATATCTAGAACAGAAGACGATTTCCTGGATCATACTCGAGCTTATCGAGGTTTGGAGTACACGCAAAGTTGATCATTGGTGGTGGACCGCACATGAGAACAGCAGAGTTTGGTGCTGGTGGGAAGAGGTTCTCCTGAAAGCAAAGAACTTTGCTTTTTGATCAAATGAAACTAGATTACCTTGATCATGTTGTCATTTATAAATCCAGATGAATACTTCCAGACGGCTGGTGGTCTATCAACTGTGTACCAAACGCGGAAACGATCCGGATGTTTCTCTTCAAGTTCATCTAATTCTTTTCTGCACAGAATATCATCTTCGGTTTGATTGGCAAACAGAAGACGAATCTTAGTTGAATCAGTTGGATCACGAAGAATTGCAGCGATGACTTGAAGCATTGGAGTGATACCAGTTCCACCAGCGATCATCGAGAGATTTTTGAAATCACGAATTTTTGGCTCAGACTTTTTATCAGCACGAAGACTGAACAGTCCGTGTCCTTTATACACAATATTTCCTTGTGGTCCACGGAAGTTGATCTGAATTAAAACACATAGTTAAATGAAATTCCTTCTATCTTACTGTATCACCAATTTTAAGACTTTCTAAATGTTGACTCATCTTGCCACCATCTGGGAATTTTTCGTTTGTGTTTTTGAAATACACTTTCACCATCAGATCAACATATCCCTTGTCTTCATCACTAGAAACTGGTGTATAAGGGCGAACGATAAGCTTTCCATCAATCTGAAATCAGTTAGTATATTGAATTTTAAATTTAAAAAAACGTTTACAGAGGCACTAAGATAGACATGTTGACCAATTGGAAGTCCCAGAATGTGATCCTTCGTTGGAAGTCCGAATCGGAACTTTCTCGTGTCATGACTGATTTCAAATTTTTCAATGAGTGGCAATGGATATTTGGCTGAATCATCGACCAAAGTTATTTTCGATTGCTGTAACAAAAGGCTCTTTTATGCATATCAAGAATCTAGAATGGTATCTGTTTATACCTTTTTGCATAATGAAAATGGACATGTCTTGGTAGTTTTGAGGTAAAAGAAGATGGCAATACTGGACACAGCGACGACTCCACCAGTTATCAGAAGGGTATTATTCTCCACCATCCTGAATATTTCAAACTTCAAACTTTGAAATAATACCGAAAATCGATGAGAAATTTTGAATGAAAAGGAAATTCCAGGTCATTTTGCAATTTTTCTCCCAATTCGCACGTTTTCTTATCAAACGTCTGATAAGTCGCCCTCTGGCCATGTCACCTCGTTGGATGTACTTTGTTCATTCGATATGAATAATTCTAAGGTGGAAAAAAGAACCACAAGATTCTATGCGCAATAATTTCTGGATATACTTTATGGAACAACAAAACGTTTATCCGATGCATAAAAATGATTAAAAGTTAATCAGATCTTATATTACTTTTGAGAAAAAAATTGACTGAATGTCATTGGAATTGCGAGTAGAAACATCCACCGAAGGAAGCGAAAGGGTTGAAGTCATCGAGTGTGTGTGGGTCGCCCGTGCCTCCACCTGCAATTAGAAAAGTTACGTAAACTAGTTTGAAATCTGATTTTTGTAGTCGCATGTCAATCATGACGACCGGTGAAATCAGTTTTTATGAAACTTTTGAAACTATTCTTTTGAATTTTTGTTAGAAAAAGAATTTTAAACATTACCTTAGTCCTGTTACACATGGTGCCAATACAATTTCTGTTCCATAAGTGGAACGTTTCTTTTTCATTGTGCCAGCAGGCTTGGTTAGCCTTGCCAGCGGAGCTAGAAGCATCAACAGACCAAACGGAACGACAGTAGTGAGGGACATGGGGCGCCAACTCGATGAAAAGAACTAAGAGTGAAAAAAGTGCGATATGAATGAGGGTAAATGAGTATGGAAAATTGAGAAAAGACAAAGATAGATTTTTTTGGAGGAGATTGAGAAAAGCGAAAGGAATTACAGACTTAAATAAGAGAAAAGAGAATGGCGCCCAATGGCTCACTACTGCCGCCCGTGATCAATAGTCATCAAGGTCAATGTTGTCAAGTTCGTCTTCTAAATCAACATGCGCCAAGTCGACTCGATAGCGAAGAAGGCCACCGATCCCTCCGAAACCGCGGACAAATTGTGCTCCTTCCTGTGATTTGTCTGTGACAATTTCTAAAGCTGCTCCAAAGTTCTGGAAAATTATTAGTATTTTCATCAATTGATACTGTTATGACAAACCTTGTAGTTATTGGCAAACCATTCCAACAATGGCATAGTTTCGATGATTTCCATATCCGTTCCAGATTCTTTATCCGTAAAATGAGTTTTATCTTTTTCTTCATCCGGTCTCAAGTTCAAAAGAATATCCTCTCCATTCGAATTTCTCATCTTATAACGAACAATGTCCAAGTTCTCCCAGCAAATGAGAGTTTCAATGGCTCCCATTTCAAGGGCGGCAAGTGTATCCTTAACACCGAAAACATATTTTCCAGTGTCTTGACTGATTTCGTCGAAATATCCTCCGATGAGCTTCTTCTCTTGAATGAACTTCACACTTGCTAGGGTATCGGCTGCAAGCTCGATTGCTTGGTTGAAACCGTTTTCACCTCCATAGGCGATATCGACAGTCTTGATCATCTTGGCTTGAAGTCTTTGATCAAACATATCAGATTGACCCAGTTCAGTTTTGAAATCAGCACTACCAGCGAGAATAAGTCCAGAAACGGTAACTTTATCGTTTTTGATGAACATCTCTACGGCGTTTTCCGCTACTTTACGGACGTAATTGTGACGCTTCTCGTTACGGAGACGGGCAAAACGTACAGCAGATTGACCTCCTCTACCATGCTTCTTCGGCAAATCAACAGTGAACTTGTGAAGAACTTCACGAGTGTTACCTTGAAGAGTTCCGAAAAGACAACCATTTCCATCCATAATGATGAAACCGAACTTGTTATCATCAGCGAGAAGACCTTTAAAAATTAAAAAAATGTTGAAGACGTTATATTGATCTACCTTGCAATGCTTCAGTGTGGAACTTGTTGTCGCAAAGATAGAGAGAGGTGTTGATTGGCTTAAACGGTTCAAAGTCAATGTTAACCTTCTTTTCTTTTCCTTCATCGGTCATAATTGTTCCACAGTAGACTACCAGCCCATTGGGAGGAACCCTGTTGTACAATTTTAATCTTTGCTGTACAGACGTGATAGCTCCGAGAACAGATAGTCTGTTTACACGAGATTTAATGTTGGAAGCAGTTCCATATTCTTCGGCTAACATTCTGTTGATCCGTGCTACTTGATCTTTTGGCGGAATGATCAGCGAAATCATGGAGGTTCCGTTTCTGAAACATTCACTCTTAATCATTCACAAATCTCTTATTACCCTCTCGCAAGTTCCAAACTCTTGATGAGGCGTTTGATCTTCCACATCTCAACGTTTCTATCGGCGGCGTCATCGCCTCCGGCGTTAGCACCTGCTGCAGGAGCGCTCATTGTGTTTCGTGCTACTAGGCACTGACCACCTGAAAATTCAGAATAAAAACCGGCAAAAAACGAATCAATCGTATTTCTAAGGAGTAAACAAGCGAATGAAACTGAGAGGAAATATTTATATTTTTAGTTGTCCATTATTGCATAACATTGGAACATCTAACATTTTACTAAACAAGATTGGACGCCTAACATTTTATAAATTTACACAATCGACGGTATTTTTGGAAGAAATCTAATTGGTTTTAAGCTCTATTAACATAAAATCGATAATTTGTGACATCACAATTAGCAAACTGGAGAAATGGGTGGATTTTATTCAAATGGTGCCAAGTCTACAAGAATACGGTTTTTTGAGGGTCTCGACGCGAAAATCCGTTTCATGGTCCACGTTTGCCTAATGGAAGAGAATTAGTAATTGTCGGCCACGACCCTCGCACACACGAATTTTTTTTTCGAATGCGATTCACCCAAAATCATGACCTTGTTTTTAAAGCTTATTTTCAATTTGAATCAAATTTAGTTTTTTAAAATTCATTCTTAAAAAGCGCTTATTGTAGAAGATGGAAGACGCTGATATGCCGAAAAAAAATTCCGAAAAGAAAGCTCGCGTGTTCGATCTTCAAGCTGTGATGGCTCAAGCATTAAGCAATGCGCCAAAATCTGAAGAGCCCACACATGTTCAACAATCAGTTCCAACTTCTTCAATGTCTGAATCAGGTGTATCGTCATCAGCTGTATCAGATGATGATGAAGACGGTAAGACTTGAAACGTGCCTCTTAAAAAACTATCTTTTAAGATTTCATGCCTGCGCTTCCTCCTGGTTTTCAACCACAAAATGAAGCTGGTTCGTCATCTTCTCAGAAAGTTGTCGATAACGCAGACAGCGATGATAGTGATTTTGATGAAACTGAAGCGATTTCGATCATTAAGCTTATCCCAGCAGCTTGTGAAGCAAAAATAAGTCATGGAACACAAGAAATAAGTGCTTTACGCGTCGAGCCCCCAGGAGTAAGATTCGCAAGTGGTGGGCTAGATTATTATGTAAAACTGTTCGATTTTCAAAAAATGGATATGTCAATGAGACACGACAAAGAATTACTTCCTGCTGAAAGTCATGTAATTAATTCTTTGGCATTCTCTCCGAACGGAGAAACATTGGTAGTAGCCAGTGGAGAAGCGATCATTCGTCTTCTCGACAGAGCTGGAAAACAATGGTCGGAAACTGTACGTGGAGATCAATATATTGTCGATTTGAACATTACCAAAGGACACACCGCCACAGTTAACTGTGTTGAGTTTAATCCACTGAATAAAAATGAATTCCTGTCTTGCTCTGATGACGGAAGTCTCCGCTTGTGGAGTTTAGAAGATCACAAAGTAATTACGAAATGCATCAACAAGCACAGAAAGGTAATAAAAACCAAAGGAGCTCATGGAAAGCGTGTCAGCCCTCAAGTATGCACATTCTCTCCCGATGGTAAATGGATAGCTGCTGGATGCGATGATGGATCCATTCAAGCTTGGAAGTATGGGTCTCAATACGTAAGAAAACTTTTTATTATCTCTATTTTATACGCACTAATTCTACAGGTTAATGTCAACTATCTTGTACGTCAAGCTCATAACGGTTCTATAACCTCTATCGCATTCTCACCTGATTCGAAAAGATTACTATCAAGAGGGTTTGATGACACTTTGAAAATGTGGAGTTTACAAGACACTAAAAAGCCGTTACTCATCAAGACAGGCCTGGAAAACGCATTCAAAAGGTTGGTTTGAACTACAAAATAATTTTAAACATTTCTATTTTCCAGTACTGATTGCGGTTTTTCCCCTCGCGCAGAAGTTGTTTTCACAGGGACATCGTCTCCCAACAAAGACACTCCTGGAACACTACAGTTCTTCGATCCCACCACGTTTGATCTTTTGTACAAAATTGATTTCCCAGGAGTCTCATGCCATCGTGTCCAATGGCATCCACGTTTGAATCAAATCATCACTGGACTCTCAGATGGAACCATTCATGTCTATTATGATCAAACAATATCTCAACGAGGAGTTATGTCATGCGTAACCAAGCCACTTAAAAGAAACAGAGCATCCGAAGTGGTTCGGGAAGATATGGTTCTTTCACGTAAGACTTTTCTTATGCAATTTGTTCAGATAATCTCAACAATATTCAACCTTTATGTTATATCTTGAATTTCAGCATTAGCCCTTGATATGTTCCAACCACGTGGAGAAGAAGGAGAGGAAAAGGAAGTAACTGGATGGAGAATCAAAAAATATCTTCGTATGCAAGACAATAAGCTTCGCCCTGAGTTCCGAAAACCTGCCGACATGCCTATCAATGGAAAAAGTGCAAACGGACGTGTTGCTGCCAGTGGTGGAAGTTTACACTCCTACTTGGCCAAACAAATTGGTACTGCTCGTAACGCTGAGTTTCTCAAGGATACAGATGTACGTGCTAGTATCCTGAAGCACGCAAAAGACGCCGAAGAAAATCCATTATACATTGACAAAGCATATCGAAAAACACAACCAAAAAAAATTTTCCAAGACACCTCTGTGGAGCCGGAAGATCAAGACGATGAAGAACTTCAACCGGTTTTTAAAATGCCGAGAACCAAGTAGTTTCCGTTATTGCTGTGTTTTCTTTTTTATTTTTGTTCATCATCCAATTAAATTCTTTTCTAACTTTACATTCTAATAAATATATTAAGTCATAAGACGATAACACAGAGTACCAAGTGTTCATAGTCATTCTTCTTGTTCAAATATCTAACCAAGGTACACTCTAGCGTGCTCCCTTTTATCTAGTTCTTCGATTCTGTTGTCAACTCTCCCGTTGAACACGCTGCATGCCTGTTTCTCTGCCACTGGCTACACTTGTATTCTTGATTTTGCCACAAAAACATGTGTCCTCTTCATCAAGTTTTCCTATAAAATAAAACAGGATTCGAAGTCTTCACTCTCATTTCGTTTGAGAAAAACAAAATAAGACTCGAGACTAAGCATCAGACTACAACGCAATTGCCGAACTTATCAAATTAGGAAAATCTAATCTGAATTGTAGTTCCAACTAAAGTATTGACTCTCTGTTCTTCTCCCCAAATGTTATCTAAAAACAAAGTAAGTGGCACGATTCTCCCCTTCTATATCAGTTCTTTCACAAATGATGACCATGCAGTCGATATTTACAAAGGTTACTTTTTTTTCCACGACTCAACATTTTGAATACCAAAACAAATTCATTCACTCCATTTCGTATTTTTTTTCTTGTTTGCTGTCTTTTAAAATTGTAACTTTCGCAAACAAAAAACAACATTAAAAAAGAAGAAATACAGTTCACAAAAAATAAAATTCTCTGTTCGTCCTTGAAGTTTTCTCTATTTTTCTTCCCTCGAGAAATTCTTGTTTTCCATGTTTATATCGGTCATTATCTCCTTTCTTTCCGTACTCACCATACTGTGTTTTAATCATCAATAATATTCAAGTCGATTCTCTCCCGATTGACATTTGTGCGTATTGAATAGTTTTACTTATGGAAAGAAAAAAAAATTTACTTATAAATTGAAAATATAGAATAGTTTTACTTATGGAAAGTCAGTACTTTTCCGACTTCATTTTGAAATGAAATCTTAGATGATCAACAGATGATCAACCCGTCGCGTTCGGTCTCTTTGTTTTTCTGAGGCTTTTTTTCACAAAAGATGATGTCATTCGCATAATTATCTCAAGGTTACGCTTTTTTCTTATAAATACCTTGAACTATCTCAATTCGTTTTCATTATGGAACAATATTAAATAACGGAATCAAAATATAATACAAAGTTTTTATATTCAAAGTAACCAGTTTTGTTCTCCTATGCTTAATTACAAACTAATTTTTTAAAATTTTCATTGAAAACGGAACATAGTCTATTTCTTTAAAATGTATTAATGTCAAAGTAGTTACTTTTTTACAAATTCCATTTCGTTTTCTTCTCAGAATCCAAACTGTGATTGAAATATTTCGGCAATTTATGATTGGTTATTTGTTTGCGCGAGTGTCGTCATGTGGTCATCACCATACTTACCGCTTCCTTCTCTATTCCGAATATTTTTTGACCCTGCCTGCGTCTTCTCTGTTATTCTTGAATTTCACGTCATCTCTTCGCCAAAAAATGAAAGGCAGCTGTAATCTTATACTGATAACTGGTCAATATAAAAACCAGGCTGACCCCAGAAGGTCATACTTGCATCTTTTTGAAACCCGTTGATTCTCCGTTTCGTTAAACTGTCTTTATTCTTGAAATAACAAAAACCTCATCTCAATCTTTTTCAGAAATGGCATTCACAGAACTTGTTGAAACTCAACGCAAATATTTCCGCACCGGAGAGACGAAGCCAGTTGATTTCAGAAAGAAGCAACTTCTGAAACTCAAGAAATTCATTGAAGAGAATCGTGAGGCTTTGGCAGAGGCTGTTTGGAAAGATTTAAGAAGAGTAAGTTCAATTTTGTGCTCAGATTATATAGACCCAGTCAGTACGAACTCAGTTTTCGAATTAACAAAGGGAGAGAAAAATGCAAAGCTTCTTTCGAGTATTCGAAATTTCAGCGTCATGAATCAACAGAAATTCTTGAAATTGGAATGACCATTGGCGAGATTGACTATTTTCTCAAAAATATTGATGATTGGGTTAAGCCAACCCATGTCGAAAAAACATTCACAACTGCACTCGATAAGCCGGTAATCGAAAAGGATCCAAAAGGAGTTGTTCTTATCGTCTCCCCATGGAACTATCCAGTTTCTATGATTCTACTTCCAATGGTTCCAGCATTGGCCGCCGGAAACACTGTAATCGTGAAGCCTTCCGAACTATCCGCAAATGTGGCTGCAACCTTTGAAAAGCTCATCCCAAAATACTTTGATCCAAAATACGTTGCTGTTGTGAATGGTGGCATACCAGAGACTACTGATCTGCTCAAGGAAAGATTTGACCATATTCTATACACCGGATGTCCACCAGTTGCCAAAATTATCATGGCAGCTGCTGCTAAGCATCTCACTCCAGTAACCTTAGAATTGGGAGGAAAATGGTTAGTCGATTTCATCTGAAAATATATTTCTCTATTTTTTTCTAATTTTAGCCCAGTTGTGGTCGAAGATGACGCCGACATTGATATATCCGCAAGACGAATCGCTTGGGGAAAATGGCTGAATTGCGGACAGACATGCCTCGCACCAGACTACATTCTCGTCAACGGCACGGTTAAGCCGAAGGTCAGTCTATATTCAGTTTTCACATTTGTGATCAACGAAATGAGATGGTCAGATAATAATGATGACATTCCTATCTGTTTGTCGAAACTAAACGGTTTGATAAACGACGTGTACGATAACAGACTACACCACGAGTCTGCAAACGATGTTTTCAAATTTCAGCTCGTGGCCGCAATCCAAAAATATGTAAGAGAATTCTATGGGGAGGATGTGAAAGCAAGCAAAGATTATGCAAGAATCATCAATCAAAGACATTTTGAGTTAGTGATAATGTGAAAAATATGTGAATTTATCGAAACGTGTTTTAGTCGTATTACTGGACTTCTTGAAAAGACTGAAGGAGCCGTTCTTCTTGGAGGAGAAAGCGATCGAACCGATTTGTATATTCCACCTACTGTACTTGATGTCGAGAAAAGTGATCCTTTCATGCACGATGAAATCTTTGGACCAGTTCTCCCAATCATTACTGTCAAATCATTCTCGGAATCTCTCGAGTATATCGCCGACGGAGAAAAACCTCTGGCCGCTTACATTTTCACTAGAAATGAAGCCAAAGTGAAAAGACTTCTGAATGAGACAAGCAGCGGAGGAGTCACTGTAAACGATGTTCTTATGCATATTACTGGTAAGTTCATCATCTGATTCTTCTTGTTTTATAATTAAAGTTTTAGTTGACACACTTCCATTTGGCGGTGTCGGTGTTTCTGGAATGGGACGCTACCGTGGAAAGTTTGGATTCGATACTTTCACTCATGAAAAATCTGTACTCCATAGAGGATTTTTCGGAGAATCGTTACAGGCGTACGTGATTAAATACTTTAGCCATATCCACAGTAAGAGTTTTACAGATCACGGTATCCTCCTCTGAATCAACAGAAGCTTGATCAAATGCGTCGTCTTACCGGAAAGCGTATTTCTTTGAATCTAATGAATGTGGCAACTCTCCCGGTCGTGATGGCTTCTTTTGTTTTTGGAATGCTCTTCCAGGTTAGCCGTCAGTCCATATTTGGTTAATCACTAACACTGTCGACACCAAGCTTCTTAGAACAACCACCACTTCCCTCTCATCCAATTTGTTTCAGAAATGTTCTAAAAGAGGACAAGATAATTGATTAGTGCAAAATTACGTGATTCAATATGCATGTTAAAGCCCTTTTGAAATTGCTTTTGTGATTGCAGAATTCGCCCATTTTAACCAATAAAGTTAACATCTAACTGTACTTTTTGCACCTCTTTTAACCCTATATGTGAACTCGACAGAAATCCCATTCATGTGGAAGAAGCACTTCACAATTGCGTATTCAGTGTTGAACACAGCATTCATTCTCAATGCTTCAGCTTTGCACTAATAATGATAACTTAGTATTTCATTGAAAAATAATCATAGTTTCAGTTCATTTTCCGTCTAACGGCATAAAGTCTTGACTGGTCGGTGGTGGTGTCTCTCGAAGCAGTATACCGTAGACAAAGTGTTTGCGGACTAGTTGTGCGGTCGCTGTTCACTCTCACGTAGCTTCACACTATTTTCTCATTTTTCCTGCTCCCCCTATTTTTCATTTTTTACATTTTGCTAGTCAATTTTTCCCGGATCTTTTAATAATCATTAAAATTCTAGTCCTTAAACAAAATCTGCGTGAAAGTATTCTGTATCATAACATCCCAATAAAGTAAATAAAAATAAAAAATTCTGTTGGAAGTTTATTCTATTCTGTTTTTTTCAGAAATATGCGCGGAATCTTCATTGATAATTGATTTTGAATGACATCTGTTCCCTTCGATTCCGTTCTCTTGAATTCCTATTGACATCTTGAATAAAAGTTGTTAAACGTTCAGAAGTTTTTCAAGTACATGGTTTGGTTCTCTTTTTCCGTCTCCTCATACTTTTTGGTTCTTTATAAGTTTTTTTTTATTTTGAAATCATTTGCAGGTATGTTCCGCGCAGTGCAATCAGTTCGCTCCCTCTCTACTACTGCGGCTTGCCGCCAGGATTTGATCCAGCAAACTTTCGTCACTAAGATCCGCGAGATTGCCAAGAACGCCGGTAACCTGGCCAATTCGGACCCTGCTGTCAAGAAGGCTCTTCAAGAAGAGCTCAATAGATTGGCTACTAAATTCCAACTTGCAAATGCCGATGTTGTTTCCAAGCTGCCAACAAACTTCGAAACTGCCAAGGTAAAAAGAAAACTGACACTAACTAACAAATATGACAGTTTCAGTGTAAAAAATTTCATGGCGAACTATAAGTTTTTTTTTGACTGAAACAATTTTGTCTTTTGACCGACAAAATTTAATCCATTTTGAAAAACTTTTTTTTCATTAATTCTAAAATTTGCAACACTGAATCTATTCTCGAATATATCAATAGTTCACACGAAAACAAAAAATTGGATATTAAAAATGAAAGAAACTCCAACCAGTTATAATTCGAAGCCAAAAATGGAACTCATTATTTCTAGGTCGACTCTGCTGTTCAATCCGCTCTTGAGGGACAAACTTTGGCTCAACTCATCGAAGGAGTCAAAAAGGAGCATTCGGAATACATTGCCTCCCGTGATGCCAAGAAGGCCGAGCAAGCTGCTCGTAACGCCGCTCTCAAACAATAAGTTTATAATCACGCTTCTAAATGGTGTATTGTTCCTTTTTTGTAATAGATCTTCTATAGATTTTGAACCGAATGAACTTTTTGTCTTCTACATTTCAAAAGTTGATACGATGTTCCCGTCCCGGGTTCTTAATGTTTTTTTCATATAACACTATTTTTCATCAATATTCATTACATTTTAGATAAGAATTTATACAATGCCAGCAGTTCTTATCGAACTTTTGAAAAAGCTAAATCACGCGTTACACAATTGTTCCCATGACAAACACATTCAAACATGGGTCAAATGAGCGCATACAGAAAACCTTCGCGTAGGAAGCGAGTGGTCTGTTACCCGGTCCAATTTGCATACGTCATCATAGCCACCACCTCTTTCCTTTTCTTCTGCGCAACTGAACCTCCATTTGCACCTTCTATATCAATTCTTTCTTACAGGTTTGGCGGGCGTCGAAATGATTTTAAAACTCTAGTCGTTCTTCTTATAATAAAAGGTTCGAAATATCAATATTATTATTTTTCATTTTCATTTTTAAGATGGTCGATTTTTCAAAAAAACGAACGACCAGAGTATTCGCCCAGAACTCAAAACGTGATTTGTCTCCAGTTCCTCAACGAGAACTTAAAAAAAGGAAGGTTTGTTTTTGTTTTCTCATCATTGATAATTGGGGAATAATGTATAGGCGGGGCATATGAAGGTCAACTGTTGAATGACATCATATTGACCCTGTGCTCGTGAATAGATAGGAATGGTCCCGTCTGTTCATCCAACTTTGTAGTCTTCATGTATCATTCTTCGAGTTTCAAACGGACTAACTCTCTTTGGCAACCTTTGGCTTATTCAGTAAGATTTTTGTATATAGTATAATAATGGATTATCATTATGTGTGCTTACAAAAACAGATGCAAACATAATTCATTTTTTAAATTTGTGTCTTGACCTTTTGAAAATCACAGAGTGTTCGATTCGAAGATGAACTGGATGACAGTGCTTTAGCAACTTCGGAATTCGTCACTAAAACGAATCAAGAATGGAAATACGTTGCAACCTGCTTGTTAGTTCACATTTCAATAAACCGTTTTTTAAAATTGAATATTTTTCAGTGACTTGGCAGACAGCAATCGGATAAAAAACAATGAAGGAGAAGACGAGCTTCTTGTTCTTTGTAACTACTTCAATAAAAAGGAAACGTTCGCTACTATCAATGGTGAGTTTTTCAACAAAGATCAGTTGAAGTCATGTCATCTATAGAAGATTCCGATGACTCCGTTCCACTTGACGTTTTCTCAGAACAAGGAATGCACGTTAGGTGGCAAGCAGGAACAACGTGAGTTTTACCTCAAACATAACATCAAAATAAAACAAAACATTTCAGAGGTTCGACTGTCAGTACTTTACGCCTATCCAGTATGCTTCGAATCGAAAGTCGACAACAAGAAACCTCTCCGTTTGAAGAGTATGATAGTTTCAGCAATACTTAAAGGGGTATATTAGTAATTCCCTCGGTGTGCACGCAAAAATTGCCTGGCCGCCATCATTCGATACTCTTGTTCCACGTGTTGAGTTTTCCGTATTCAAATCAATTTATCCATGAACCATTCCTTCAAAAATACAGATGTGAACGGTTTTCAGCGTCCTACTAAACTCCTCATTCGTATTTTCACCTTCGCCCCTCGACTCGTTGAGAGTAAAGCTATCAAAAAGTAATCAATTTATTTACGGCACAGATTAAGTCTGTCTAACCGTTTAAAAAATCCCGCTTCATACACACGGTAGAAGGCCGTATGCGAACCGGGGTGGCTGATAGAAGATAGTACGGAAAGGTTTGGAACGATACAGTAGAAGGCCGTATACGAACCGTTAATATTTGCACAATGAAATTTCTTTTTCTACTTTTCTTGGCACTTTGAGCGTTTATATCTCGGCTCACAGGGATTTTCGAAGAAAATAAAGTACTAGAGCACTAGTTCGATTAGGATCCGCGAACGGAATCGATTCATGAAAAATTCGAGTTATATTAGAATTAGCGGCACACCATACAAGAGAAAACAAGCTCAAAATCTTAATATTTTTATTCTTCCAAAATAATCGTCTCGGGTTTCAGGCATGGTACTTGTTCTCAAAACTCATTCTTGGATGGCACTGACAATATAGAGGATGCTTTCCAAGGCCGTCTCTCTTGTTCGAACTCCAAGAAAGTCAACAGATCACACCGATCTTCCACATCTGAGAAAGAACTAACCTCTAAGTACAGCGAAAAGGATTTTTGGAGTGTAGTTGAATTCTGATGACGCAGCACTCTTAAATCTATTCACCCGCAGAAATTGAAACAAAAAACTGACCGATTGATTCCACTATGAACTAAAGGTATACCTGAAGAGCTTTCCTTTCCCGACCCTCCCAAAGAAAATAGTCTACTCGTACCCACAATCACACACTTATTCATAAAATATTTCTGTCCTATTTCTAACTGTATTTCTGTTACTGATCACATTCACTCTTGTTTTATTAGACCTCCTGTCCTTATTCTAATCCATAATTCACTTTTTGAAAACGTACATTTTATACATTGCAGTTCCCTCCCGTTTCATTTTTCTACATTCAAGTACTTAGTAATTCATTTCATTTTAACAACATTTTATTGCGTTCCTGAATAAATCATTCATCAGGTTTTATGACATTTTGGAAGAGTTTACTTGTACGGACGTCCAGAATACCTTCAAACAAAAATATATTATCAACAAAAACGTATTAAGAAATGGGATCGAAAAAGAGAATTGCATCGAAACTGGCTAAAATAATTGATGATGATTGGATTCCGAATGAAACAAACCTTGCTGAAATCGTCTCACTTCTCAATGATGCCAAAGATGACGTATGCTACTTTTCAATGTATCGATTGTCCGTGATTCTGATAATTACAGGCAGAAACTCAAGAGAAACTCAAAACTGTCGATTTGAGAATATTGACAACACTTCTGACGACATATCGGGCCACGTGTTGTGATTTAGATACACATATCTTTGAAATTTTGAAGTTGCTCGAAAAGTTTGGAACCGATTTAAGCGATTTACAACCATTGGTTTTCGGAGAAGACGCTAGAAAGAATTATGAGAACTTGAGAAGAATGGGTTTAGATCTGCATGTTAGAATCACTCCAGATGATGTAAGATTAAACCCATTTTCCTTTCTTTCTTTCTTTTAATTCAACAAGTTTCCAGGCTGTCAAAACATTCTTCGATGCTGCAACGCTTTGGAATACGACAAAGTATCATGTCAGACCGGTCAGTTATTATTATATGTACTCATAGTCGTAGAACAAAGGCATAGAACGGAGAGTTTTTCAGCTCACAGAAGAAAATTCGGAAAAAATTTACGATGTTCGATTCGTTCTTCGATTCTTCAATTCCATTTTGTATCCTGCTTCACCAGTATGTTCCACCTTTCTTCGACGTTTCATCATTATTCATTTTCCAGCTTTCTTCGAAGCTTTTCGTTGAGCATAACTGTTTGGCTCTTCTCTTCTCGTGTACTTCATCAACAGACAGTTCTGTTCGAACATTGGCTTTTGCGTGTCTACAGAAATTCGTGAATCATTTACAAGAATTGAACACAGAGGTGTTTGCTGAGAAAGCACTAATTCTATATCTCATTCGACTTTTTAAACACAGCTTTGAGACATCAGTTCCACGAGTTTCGAGCAGTATGATTCGTTCAAATGGATTCAACTAACCCATTTTTTTTTCAGTCATCACTCATTTCTTCGCCAGAGTTTCAAAGCTAATGTTGAATCCATCGAGTGAAGTCTATCCACAAATTATGGCCTTCCTCTGCATGAAACCAATTTTCGATACTCAAAATGTCTGTTTTCAATACTTTCAGTCATAAAGATAATCTTTCAGGTGCCGGAATTCTACAAACTTTTATTTTCATCATCTCCAGAACATCATAACGAGGAACGAGAATGGGTTTTAACATTAATCTCTGAAGCAATGCTCGAGCCAATGGATTACCAAATTCTCCAGAATCGAGCTGGTATAAAACTTCTAATCAGTTCATTCGCGAGTGTTTGGCTAGATCGGAAAAGTCGTTCTCTGATTCTCCGAGCTCTACAAAACGCAGTTCAGATGCCATCAGTTGCTCATGATCTTTTCACAAGAGAGGGTCTACACATATGGATCACATCTATTATTCAAGTAAAAATAATATTTTGAAAACATTTTTCTTCACATTTATATTACAGAGTGGAAGATTCAATCGATGGGAGAAAAACTATTTGGCGCAAGTGTTCTGTAGTCTTTTGGAAAACGAAAGAAAGTATCAGAGAGGAGAAAAAGGAAAGGAGCAAGCATGTAAAGCAGCCATTTCAGCAGCTAGAATTTGTAGTAAAAAGGTCGAAATGGTAATATAATATCCACTAAACGTCTTTTTCTTTCAGATTATGTCAGTTCTAGAAAACATTTCAAAAGATCCTCAGTTCGCTGGAGAACAGCAAAAGGCGTTGGTATCAATGGGAAGAATTGAAAAGGCTATTGGAAGGAAGTGGAAGAGAAAGAAAAAGTTCAATCCAGAGGTTTAAGGATACGTTTCCTTTCTTGTTATTGTTGATTTTCAATTGTTGGTTGATCATTGTTTGTTTATTTTAATCTCATCATAAATTTTGAAAGAAAATAAGTCTTTATTTCAAATAAGTTAGTGGACGTTTCACAGAAACAGTTTTAGAAGTGTTATCCACGAATTCCAGTCTTCGTCAGTCTGATTTTAGGTTTATGTTTCAAACACGGGGAATTGGATTCATCCAGTCGAAACGTTTCAGGACTCTCGTACATACTGTACACACATCGTAAACGGTTTCTATCATTCTGTTTTGTGAACTCGTGGGGATAAAGTTTCGGATCATAATAGGGTAATGGACCTCCGTAAGGAGCAGGAGCACAATCACAAGATTGAGATTTCCACATATTTCCCCAATCAGGATGCCATGAATACATGTGTTGAACTGCATCAAATCCATCTAACATACCTGAAACAAAATAAAAATTCAATAGAAATGATTGAATATGTATTGATACCTTTACAACTGAGAGTTCTTTCTGAACCAACTGGAACTTTGAAATATTTACAAAACCATTTGAATGCTTTTATTCTTCTTGATTCTCCTGGACCACCTGGTTCATCTGAATCTTCTCCTCCACACTCATTGTTAATAATAAGACTTGTTGGTCCAAATATCGCTCCTTGATATCCGGCTCTTCTGTTTTTTGACGATGGTTTCCAATCTCCAATCACAATTTGATGCATCGATGGTTTCGGTGGTTGAGGTGTCATATAGAACCAAATAGATGCCATCATTGCAAGCGGTGGATCCATTTTTGTCATTACTAGATTCGGATTTTCAATTAGATCCACTTTTATTCCTTTTGTCAGAAGAAATTGTTGAAATAGACCATAATTATAGTTCCAGGATAGTTGAAGTGCTCCTCGACCAAAATAACATCCCTTGTGATAATCTTGATCCGAATGTGTTTCTACATCAGAATTACATGGATACCAGAAGTTTAGTATTGGATCATCTTTGCAATATTGTCCTTCATCTGTACATCTTTTTCCATCTTGAGGAGAAAATCCAGGAGAAGACGGAAGGAGAAATGATGAATTTGGTCCACGTTCAAACCAATTATAGAATCCACCACGATAGAAACATTCGTGTGCTTGCTCGAGAGTCAAGTCTGTGTTACTGTAAATTAAATATTTTGATTCGAATGAAAATCAATCTATAATTTTGATAACTCACTTATAAACACTTGCATCATTCTCTCCAGTTTCTTGCAGAGCATGAGCAAAGAATGCAGCAACATCTCGTTTATGATGTTCATCTGCTTTGAATTGCTTATTTGGATGAGACGCACCGAAATCTGGGAAGTAACGAGCGGCAATTATGAAAGATTCGTAAGAATACGGTAGACAGGGATGAGGTCCCATTCCAATGTTAGACTTTGGAAACAGATCGTTGAATATCTGTTTTGTGAACCATTTTTCCAACGGAGATTTCTTCAATTCGTTTGGATCTGATGGCTGAGCACAGTCTTCTTCCGGTTCTTTCCCATAAATTGGATGTTCCGGACAGAAATCTGGACTTTGTCCTGAAAGTATTTTTCTCAAAATATCTGTTTTTCGTCATGATGATTTACGTTGAATCGAACGCGATTTAGCTTTTTATTTCTCAAAATCATCTTATGAAAAGACCGTATCAATCTCAAAACAGTCCTAAAACTTTTGAAACAAACAGCATACCTGAAACTATGTGAGGTGTGAAAAGCAGAAGGAATAGCAGTTTCATCAGATCTTCGTCACTCAAAGTACAAACACAGAGTCGATTTTTCTAAAAGACGCCGACAGACCGGATCGGACGAAACGCGGATTATAAGCGGAGACGCGAGAGGGAAGAGCGGAATGTGCGCGGAAAAGAACCGAGGAAATCGAGCCTCGACTAGTTTTGTTTGCTCTCTGGTCACCCTCATTTTTGGACTTATTTCTGTTTCTCAATTGTCAATTGGCATCAATTCATGAACTTTGAGATCTTTATTTGATATATACCGTCAGAAATGTTTTGATTTGAGGGTTTGTCCAGTACAAAGAGGACTCAGCTGTCGTCGGCAACTTCTGATCAAACCTTCGACGGTTCAGGCAAAGACACAGAATAACTCCTACTAAGATCTGATGAAAGGTCTGACCAAAGTTTGACCCGGAAAAATGCAGGCCGCCAGGCTAATAAGTAGAGCTCAAACGCAGACAAAGTTTTGACAAAGATCTAACTATAAACTGATACTCTCAACATTCGTTTAAAAGTTGCTCAAGATCCTATTATACCTGTGAAACACCTAACTTCTGCCCCGAAGATTCCGAAAACCGAAGATGGATGATAGTTCAAATAGAATCTGGGTAAAATTTAAAAATCCTACTTAAAGAGCAAAATATATACTTCTCAGTTCTTTCAGCTTATTTCTTCTTCCAGTTTTGTTCATTTGTGCCCCAATTCCTCGGATTCTCAGAATTTGTCCCTTTTTTCTTCATCGCTGCCATTTGAATTGATGTATGGTCACGGAATGAAAAGGCGATGGCAAACCAGCAAATTATCAGTTTTTGACGTTATTACCTGCAAACACATCACACAGTGGCAATAAAAAAGTTTCAAGGTGCGACAAAAAGAAGCCAACGGACATTCCAAACTTTTCATTGGCGTTGGGAATCTTAAACAAGATTACAAGTGTAATGGATCTATGACTGTGAACTGTCAGATCATTCATTGAACTACAGTAGTGATCAAGATATTCGATGAACTAACTTTATGTTTAAATCATCTTTCTTCACGTGTCGGGATTGCACTTCCAAAGCTACTGTTATTTTGAAAATAGGCTCACTTATATGTTTAGTACAAACTGCGATTTCGAGACTGTAGAATTTTTGAGACAGAATACACTATGTATCTTGCCACGTGTTCTGTACTGCGATTTCAGAGTTTGATTTAAAATGTTTAAAAATAATTACGAGGCCTACAAAATTGGATGATTCATAGAAACGATTTGACACTGTTCCTTGCTCTCCACGTTTTCAATCAAAATGAGTTTAACTTTAATCCGATTTTCAATGAATCCACACCCAAACATAATGTTCCATCGAAACGTCTGAAACAAAAATGAATGAATTCTGCCAAAGAGTTGAGTTTTTCTAATCGCATTATTCTTCATTATTCTCTTAATTTGTCTTCATTTCGACATGTTCCGGCATTGTGGGACAGTCTGATAAGGACGGTTTGGAAGCGAAAGAATTCGGAGGGCAGCGGTGAAATTGATTTGCCACGAAGCTTCTCTCTTCAAATAAAGCGTCTATATACACGTTTCGAAGAAGGACTACTACTGAACTGATAGCGTTTTCCATCTCTCTCTCTCTCTCTCTCTCTCTCTCTCTCTTTCTCATTCCGTGTCAACTGATAAATCAATTATATAGCACTTTGTCCGGTGCTTGCCAAACTGAAATGGGGGAAGATAAAAAGAACTTTTTTGTTTAATCACTACAAAACTCTAGTTTTCAGTAGAGAAAAAGAGAAATCAAATAATAGATGGGTGTGGTATTGAATTGTAAATTCTGTGTATGCTCCTGCCTGTCAGAAACTGAAACCGAAAATAGAAAAGACGTAAATTGTACTTCTCAACGTGATAACTGAAAGAAGGTCATGAATATACATACATGTTACTTCTACAGTATGACAGAACATTACCCGAGAAAATTTATCATTATTTGAATTTCTTTCAGTGTAAAAAATCTTCAAAACATCATCCATTCCTTTTCAGGTTTATCTAAGGTTTCCTTGAATATCTAACCTTTTTTTGAAAATGAAAAGGAACATACGAATCAATCCGAAGATAAAGTTATCATTCATAGTTTCGTTCATTCGGTTTTCGTCTCTGTTTTATTTATTATTGTTCGCAATTTTTCTTCTTATTTCCCAAAGATCTTCTTTAAACAAGTTTTAAAATCCGATAATTGCTGAACTATCAAAATTCCAAGGCGTGAGTTTCACAAATCCCGCTTTTCTCCACAGTTATTTGTAAGATTGATAGTATCAACATAGAAGGGATTCAGCATTTTCAGGCGAATTGACTACATTGAACCAATTGAAAGTTTTGCCACATTTCGTTGCCATCGAAGCATTCTCGGAATAATTTTTTCTTTCAACTTTGATAATGAATTGACGTTACAGTGTATCCAGCAGTCGCTCATCAATTATCACAGTTACACGTGCAAACAGTTATCGGAGAGAAGTTGTGGCTATTTTATAGGTTCATGGAAAACTGAATAGATCGAATGAATTGAGAGAATGAGAAGAAAACGAAAAGTGTGTTTGAAACACAAATCACATCTGCGAATATGATACAAACTACGAAAAGATATTGAACAATTATAATTGAATTGAAAGAGTGATCTGTTTCGATGGAATGTGATCTATTTTCAATAATGTAAAACAAAAATTGATTGGTTTTCCCTAATGGTAATTATCCTAATGGTATTTCGTAGTAACATATTTATAGGAATTTATCTTCAATAATCAAGAAACTATTCAAACAAATTTCGTGAGATTGAACGAATTTTCTGGATATATTTATGATAATTCTTAGAATAAGCTGTGAATTGGAAAATAGAAACGTTGAACTCAATCATCTCTATTAGACAAGTGTTCTTTAATTTATGGCTACTCTTTATCCAAAGGTCAATGAATATTATCAATTGAGGTTACTGAACTTGTCCTTTCTATAGAAACTGATCTTTATTGAAATTATCTGATGAAAATGATTGATATAAACATGCACTTCAGAGTAATAATCAGGAAAATACAGGAAGAGATCATGACATTATTTATACAAGAAACTGTTAGAATACGGGAACTGCAACGATAGAGGACAATTTTTCTTGAAGGAACAAGTGAAGATGTGACTTTTGATCATTTGATTCAGTTACCGCTTCCTGTATTTGGGTAGATTCGGTTTCTTGCATTCATAGTTCTGATAACAATGCCAGACGACGAAAACTGGAAAGGAAAATGTGCAGAATGGGTAGTCTAGTTTGATTGAAATTATTGAGTTATCGAAAATGATGATGATGGATTTGAATACAGTGGAAGTTGAATAGGAAAGTATCTTGTCTTAATCGAAGACTTTCATTTGTTATGTACATAATGAATCGGTTGTACAAGCTAATTATTGGAAACAATTCATGACCTATCCGGTGATAAAATTGAAATGTATTTATAATATAAAAAAAGGTAATAGAGAAGGTAGATGAGACCTTTTACTTGAGTTAATGAATTATGATATTTCTTATTTGCACTTCAAAGAAAGTAGTTGGATTGCATACCAGGAGCACTCAATCTCTTTACTCATTTTGTATACCATTCGAGAATAAAACCAACTTCGAAGAGTTCGAATCCTTTTCAAATTCCGCTGATTCATTCAATTGCACAATTCGATGATTTTGAAAAAAACCTTCAGATAGAAACCACAATACACTTCAGTTTAATGGTTTGGTGAGATGACGAATTGACAAAAGATAGCTGAAACTAGATTACAGTTATAACTCGAATGACTAATTATTTGCATTCACTCCTTTTTTTTCAATTGTTGATTCCACGTGTGAGCACATTCCAATACTTTTTTGAATCTCTTCTCTTCTTTCTTCTTTTTTTCTTTTTTTCCTTGCAGCAGAAATCACTGATTTCATGTCCTGCTCCAAAAGTAGGTCGTCCCTTTTCCATGACTCCGCCCACTTTCATGCTCTTATCAACAGAGGGCAACTACCGTATAACATGGACCGATTGGCGACCAAGAACCAATTCGAATGTTCATTATAAGAGCCTCATTCTATCTAATTTACATCTCGACAGTCGGGTCGGCTCTCGATTCTTCTCTCTTCTTTTATGAAGAAGACTTTCCTTTTGATTCTTCTTATTCTGAAACATCATACTCTTTCTTATTCTTCTTATACTTATAACACATTAACTTATACTGATTCCTACTTTATTTCAGATGCGCTTGGGCATTTTCCTGCTGGCCCTCGCCGGCTGTTGTAGTTTCGCTAGTGCTACCCAAAAATGTTTAGTTGGAAATCTAGTTGTTTCGGAAAATGTTATCACATCAAAGTCTGTTGAATTGGTGAGTTAATCTTCTTCTTCTTCTTCTGCCTGGAAGATCCTTTTATTTCAATCTGAAGCATTTTCATATTTCAACAATTTGCAGAAAGAGTGCTCTGGATTATGTAGAAAACAAACGGTAACTTCTCCAAGTGGAGGACTCGTTCTGTTAACATGTGAAGAGAATAAGGTCATGACATTCATCAACCATGGACAGGAATGCTCCAGCAGTGAGCTCGAGACATCTTGCTTCTGTGAAACTGAAGAATGTAACAAGATTGATTTGGAAGAGAAAATTCCAGCTGCAAACCCAGTTCCAGTCGCTCCAAAGTGAGTTTTGTTATCATAAAAATAGTGGCAACGGGGGAGAAACTGATATGAACTGATAGTTAGAAGAAGTTTGATTGCCAAAAGTAGAAACTTCTAATCGGGGTCATGATACTGATAATAAGTTTACATTTAAGTTTGTTATGATACGAATGGGATTAGATGGCCTAGAAGATGGCAATAATAGTTTCCCATAGGAAATAACTAAGATTGAATCGAGAATCTTAAGGCAGCAGGATGTAGACAGTTTGATATTGGTTTCGTCTTTTCTCATTATCACCAAAATCTAAAACAAAAAACACCTAGAACAGTTTTTCAAATATTCGAAAATCCAGTTTGAACTCTCAGTGTTCTCTTTATCATGTATATTTATTATTAAAAAGACCAGACAAAATTTCAATATCCAGAGTGTACTTAGAATTTCATTTGCCCTTCTCTCAAACCATGACACTATACTTTGTCCCAGTTTATTTCCTAATCGAAATTTTACGTGCTTTAGTTTGCCAACCGACTTCGAACTGATAACGGTAATAGAGAAATAATTGGTTTTACATTTGACGTGCTCCTTATCTGTACGTGCCAATAACGCAAGAGGCTATAAAACGTGTTTAGTTAGTAGCTCTGCGTTGAAATTGAAGAAAACGTGGCGCATTTCTAACTGATAAGCTTGATTCCACCGATAGTGCATTTTGGAAAGATGACTGAAACGATTGGGGGAGAAACCTCGGAACCAGTAGAAGAATTTCGATCTATTTCAGCAACATCATCTGCTACGTTGGATTCTATGCTAACAACACTCAACCAGGATTCGGAACTGGAGATACTGTCACCTGCTCCGCCGGAAATGTCTGTACCAGTGTTTCTGGAGTCTACAATGGATACGATGCTGCTGTTTTCGCTTGTATGCCCCAACCTCTCTGTGATTCCATCTTCCCAGATGCTGTTGCCGATAGCACTCGTTGTACCAACCTTCAAGGAACAAACATTCAAGGATGCTGCTGCTACAAACAGGATTGTCGTGAACTTGCTCCAATGGCCAACCCACCAACTCCAACTCCATGGAATAAGAACAACCAAACATGTTACCAGGGAATCACCCTCAACGGAGCTCTCTTGACTGGAGGAAGTTTCTCTCAATGTTCTGGAGAATGTGGATCTGCTCGTATTCGTACTGTATACAACGGTAACAATGTTTGGGCAGAGGTCTTCGTCTGTGACCCAGTGAATGTATTCACCGGATTGAATCTCGACAACGAATGCAAGAATCTTGACACTCAAAATATCGGTGGAGTCCCAACTGCTCTCATTACTGGATGTGCCTGTAACAGCAAAGACAAGTGTATCGATCCAACTGTCGTTCCACCAGTCTACCCAGTCAAACAACTCAGATGTACTGTCGGACTTTACAATGGAACTACATGGCTCGGAGCTGAGATGAACTGCCAAGGACGTTGTGGACGCCTGAAGTTCAATGCCAACGGACAACAAATCTCTTATTTCACTTGCATGCCATACGACGTTTGCGCTGGATTCGGACTTGCCTCCTCTGAAGGACAAACCTATAATCCACCACAAGATGATGAGCTCGAAGTCTACTGCTGTTCCGCATTCAACAACTGTAACGTCAACAACCCAGACATCCTCGGACGTGTCAACAATACCGCTGTCTCTACTGCCAAGTATCCAGTTCTCTGCTACGGAGGAATCTGGGTCAACGGAGTTCCAATCACCAATTCAGCTTACGGACTTTGTCAAGGAGAATGTGCTTCTGCCAGCTTCACCACTACCTTCGCTAACCAAGTTCACAATGCCACCATCTACACTTGTGATCCAGTTACCATGTGCCTTCAAGCTGGAATCTCCAACTCTTGCGGAAATGTTCTCGGAGGAGTCAACGCTTGCTGCTGTGATAATGATCTGTGTATTGATCCAAACAGAGGAGGACAACGTCCACAACTTCGTTGCTACTCTGGAATTTCTATTCCACAAGATAACTACAATACCGGAGGAGATCAACTCTGTGATGGATGGTGTGGATCTCTGAACTCTATGGTCAACGGAAAGAACGCCACAGTCTACTACTGTGCTCCAGTTGGAATGTGCCGATACTTCGGACTCGGATTCGGATCAGACTATGGAAACTGCGCTCAAATCCCTGGAGCTGATCCATCAGTCACTGGATGTTGCTGCTCTGACTCTGATAACTGCCTTGCCCCAGCTGGTGTCAATGTCACCGCTATCCCAGCTCGCAAAGATCCAAGAATTGTCTGCTACGAAGGAATCCATCTCAACGGACAAAACATCAGTCAGCCATACTATCGTATGTGTGATGGAGAATGCGTATCTGTTTCTCTTGGAGGAACCGTCAACAACAACTCTCACTATGCTACTCTCTACACCTGTGATCCAAGCAGTGCCTGTGCTTCTATGGGACTTCGTAACAACTGTTCCACCATTGACAATTCTCTCACCGCTTGCTGCTGTGACTCGAACGAATGCATTGATCCAACCTA
This sequence comes from Caenorhabditis tropicalis, assembly GCA_016735795.1. NCBI lineage: Eukaryota > Metazoa > Nematoda > Chromadorea > Rhabditida > Rhabditidae > Caenorhabditis > Caenorhabditis tropicalis. The sequence continues at coordinate 8,710,801 of CM028618.1, read as the reverse complement.
CAACCGTGTTCCAGGAAAACAATTGAAATGCTACGTCGGACTTAACACCAGAAATGGAGGTCTCAATGTCGGAGCTGAAGTCATTTGTGACGGATACTGTGCCGCTGTTGCCGCTATTGTTGGATCTGACTTTGTCACCGCCTTCCACTGTGCCCCAAGAGCTATGTGCCGTTCCCTTGGACTTGACAATTCTAACACCACTCTCTATTTGGATAGACAAATCAATGCTGGATGTTGTGATGTCTTTGATAACTGTAACCTGGTTGGTTCCGGAGTCAACATCACCAATATTCCACCAGTCGCTCCAAATGAAATGCCACGTGCCTGCTATTCTGGAATCTTTGTCGGAACCACCCAAGTTTCGGATGGAGGATGGACTGCTTGCAAGGGAGACTGTGTTGCTGTCAATGTGAACACTACCTACAACGGAGCACTCACTACTGCTTCTCTCTACACTTGTGATCCATCTTACCTCTGCAGAGCTCTTAACTCAACCAACAGATGCCACAGACAAGAACAAGGACTTGAGACTTGCTGTTGTGACAGCGACGCTTGCCTTGATCCAACTGTCAATCCACCACGTAAACCATACGGAGATGGAAACATGTGCTACGTCGGAGCCTACTCTTATGACTCGTCTGGAAACACAATTTTCAACGCTGGAGGAGAGCAATACTGCCAAGGAAACTGCGCTGCCGTCACTTCCACTCTTGGATACGCCAATGTCACTGTCTACGCTTGTGTCCCAACATACGTTTGCAACAGCTTGTATGTCTACGACTCTTGCCAATCAATCTGGTACGACAGAACAATCACTGGATGTTGCTGTACCAATGGACCAAACTGTAACTACAATATGGTTACCCCAAGACCACCATCACCATCAGGACCACCAAGAAGAAGACCACGTATGGAGTACCCAATCACTTGCCCAGCTGGACTTATTGTCGATGGAGTCAACCAGACACCAATGGAGTTCACTGTTTGTGATGGAGAATGTGCATCGATAAGCATCAATGCTACCATCAGCGGATCCGTTCACACCGCTTCTTTCTACACTTGTGATCCATCATCTGTCTGCTATCAACTCGGAGTTCATAACAGCTGTGCTTCTCCTGAATCTGGAGTTACTGCTTGCTGTTGTGATAGTGATGCTTGTCTCGATCCAAACAGAGGAAAGACTGTTCCAACCCCACCACTCAAATGCTACGTTGGACTTTATTCCACCAGTGTCCCAAGCCTTCAAACTGGAGCTGAACAACTCTGTAACGGAAAGTGTGCCTCTGTGAACGCTCGTGTAGCCAATGACAATGTCACTCTCTTCGCTTGTGTCCCACACTCTCTCTGTCGCTCTCTTGAACTCTACGACTCGTGTGCCCGTATGGATCCATACTATCCAGAATTCAGAGCCTGCTGCTGTGACAATGCTGACAATTGTAACGTTGCCTTGACTCATCTCAATGGAGTCATCAACACCACCATCCCACTCACTCCACTCAACGATGCTCCAATTTCTTGCTACTCTGGACTTTTCATCAACGGATCTGCTTACAGCTCGGCTGGATGGCAAACTTGCCAAGGAGAGTGTGTGTCTGTCTCGATTACTTCCCAGTTCAATGGACAAGTCGGAACTGCTGCACTCTACACATGTGATCCATCCCGTGTCTGCCGTAACTTGAACATTCTGAACAAGTGTTCTACTCTTGAGAATGGAGTAACTGGATGTTGCTGTAACACCAATGCCTGTATCGATCCAACAGTCTTCCCAGCTCGTACACCAGGAAACCAACTCATGTGCTATGCTGGTATCAGCTCGAACTATCTTGTCAACGGAACCGACATCAACGTCGGAGCTCAAATCCCTTGCAACGGACAGTGCTCATCCCTCTCTGGAGTTGTCAACGGATATCAAGTCAGCACCTATCACTGTGTTCCAAACTCCATCTGTAATTCTCTTGAACTTTATGACAACTGTAAACCAGTTTGGAGCGACAACCAAGTCAATGCCTGTTGCTGTAACAATGTCAACAACTGTAACATTGCCAACACAACCATCACTCCACCACCACCACCAACCACAGTTGATCTCGCCATTGCTTGTTACACTGGACTCTATGTCAACGGACAACCAGCCACTCCAATCACTCTCGGAGCTTGCCAAGGACAATGTGCATCTATTTCATTGAACACCACCATTGCAGGAGCACCCAACACCGCCGTCTTCTATGGATGTGATCCAACTACAGTTTGTCAAGCACTCAACATGAACAACATGTGTGCTACTCCAGAACCAGGAGTCACTGGATGTTGCTGTAACACTGATCTCTGCCTTGACCCAACCAAAAACAAGACTGTTCTAACTGGATCTCGCAAATGCTTCGCTGGAATTTACGCTCTTGGAAATGCTACAGGATCAGAGATTGTTTGCCCAGGAAAATGTGCTTCGGTTGGAGCTACTGTCAACAATGACCCAGTTACCGTCTTCGGATGTGTTCCAACTCAATTCTGTCGCCAACTAGAACTTTATGATGCATGCAACACTATTACCGTTGACCGTGATGTCAAGGGATGTTGCTGTGACAACTACGACAACTGCAACGTTGATTTGGCTGGATACAATGGAAAAATCGAGCCTAGAAGAAATTTCACCAACCTCCGTGACTATCCAATCGCTTGCTACTCTGGTCTTTTCGTCAACGACCAACCAGTCTCTATTGCTGGATGGCAAGCTTGTCAAGGAGAATGTGCTTCTGCCACTCTCACCACTATGTACAATGGAGCTATGACGAACGCCACTATCTACACTTGTGATCCAGTCAGTACCTGTTGGCAACTTGGAATGAACAACAACTGCACAACTATCGAAACAGGACTCTCCGGATGCTGCTGCTCCACTGATGCTTGCCTCGATCCGACTGTTCGTCCGCCACGTACTCCACAGAACCCTCTCAAATGTTACGTTGGTCTTCAATCAACTTACCAATCGTTGAGCCTCGGAGCCGAGACTTACTGTAATGGGCAATGCGCTTCTTTGAGTGGAATTGCTGGAGGATACAATGTGACCACATATCACTGTGTTGCTGATACCATCTGCAAGTCTCTCGAATTGAAAGACTCATGCACTCGACTATGGAACGACAGAGAACTGCACGCTTGCTGTTGTAACAATGCCGACAACTGCAATCTCAAGGATCCGAGCGTCACTCCAGGACCACCGGTCCTTCCAGATTTCCCAACCGCCTGTTATCAAGGACTTTATGTTGATGGAGCCCCATACGGACCAACTGTGCTTCAAGCATGCAACGGAGACTGTGCTTCTATCTCCATCTCAACATCCTACATGAACCAGAATCACACCGGAACTCTGTACACTTGTGATCCAACTACCGTCTGCCAACAACTCAATTTGTCTAACGCTTGCCACACCATTGAACCAGGAGTTTCCGGATGTTGCTGTGACACCGATGGATGCCTCAACCCATACACCAACACTTGGCCAGGACCACTCAACTGCTACGTCGGAATCTACACTAATGACGGAAAGATCAATGCTGGAGCCACTGTTCCATGTGATGGATATTGCGGATCCCTCGAGACTACTGTCAACAACACTCTCTACAAGTCATACCACTGTGTTCCAAAACCAATTTGCAAGTCTCTTGGATTGAACAACCAGAGAAAGAGCATCTCCACCGATAAGGACATCACCGGATTCTGTTGTACCACTGGAAGCAACTGTCACGTCACTGAGTCTGCTGTTAACGTCACTAACAATGTCGCCCCAGTAAGTTTCAAATTAGACATTTCCACTAATATGAATCATTTTTTAGCCAACTGGAAACCCGAACCCAATTGCCTGCCGTTCATCCATCTACCTCAACGGTTCTCCAGTTACTGCTGACACCTTCACCGCTTGCTACGGACAATGTGCCACCGTCTCATACTCCGCTCAATACAATGGATCCGGAAACGTTCTCACTCTCTACACCTGTGACCCAACTTCCGTTTGCGATGCTTTGAGTGAGTATTCGAACTCTTTCTCATTTATATCAAACTATTTCTCTGTACAATCAATTCATTTTTCTATTTCAGGTCTGTCTGATTCGTGCGCCTCTATCGATGGAGGACTCTCCGGATGTTGTTGTAACACTGACAACTGCGTCGGACCAAACGTGTCGCCAACTCCACCAGGTGGATCAGGATCTTCCATCACCTTCTCATTCCTTGCTCTCTTCGCTGCTGTATATATCGCTTTGACTAGACATTAAAATAGGCCAGCTATAGAGAATTTATTCCATCACTTCTTTCATGTATGTGCTTTTTGGCGCAGTTCTCTTTTTGTTTTCCCACTCATTTCTCAGTTTTACTTGTTTTCCTTCTCAAAGAATTTTTAAATTCCACCTTAATTGTTGAGCAATTTTTCATATTATAAATTCATTTCTCGACATTTCTTCAAATGTAAAAATATCATTCAGCTGATGATTCTTTGAACGGTATTATTCAGAAGACGTCGTCCTTCGAGATACGTCGTCGCATGGACATAATGCTTGGGAACAATTGTCAAAACATTCGGATTTTCCACACTTTCCATGGTGAAATTGAAGACATTCGTGTTGACTCGAGCCTAAAATGAATCAAATCGAGAAAGATATATCATATGAAAGTAGTGAAAAACTTCTTGTCCCAATGTTGGGTTATTCATTTTTGCAAGTTCTGGAAGTTTATTCTGATCTGAAATCGAAGCGGCGACTTTCATTTGAATATATTTTCCATCTGTATAGGTGACGAATGAATCAAAGTGAAGAACATGTCCAATTTCGACTGCTTTTGCGAATTCAATATGATCCATCGATCTGATTGCAACTTTTCCTTTGCAATACATCTTTGCATTTGTATAAGCCAATTCAAGAGCTTTACGCATAAGGAATCCTCCAAATATCTTTCCGTACATATTCTGATATTCAGGGAAACAAATCTCAGTAACAGAGAGCTTTGATTTATGCATCCACATCTCATTATTCTGATGGAAAAACATAATTTCATACGAAAATATTAAAATGAACTCACAGTTAAAACAGGAATATCATTGACCATATTTCTTCCAATTAGCTTACTGTACATATCATGAATCAGTCGGAATTCTTCATTTGTTGGCTCTCGATTATTCTTGCTACTCATCGTTTTGATTTGTTCCTTTGCCTGATTTATCGTTTCTGCTTCATCTGGAGTTTTTGCAACCAATCCATGTACACGAATTTTCTTTGTTCCATCTAATGGATCACGAGAAACCATTATGAAATCGGCTTTTAAAAGATGAATCAGATTTCCACTTTCATCATTTTGGAACAGACGGATCGAGATTTGCATGCTACTGGAACCGGCATAAGTGACTTGACCGTCAATTATAATATCTCTTGATGAATTTATATCTTCTCTGAAAACATACACTTTTCTCATTATCATATGTAATTCTCACTTATGAAAATCAATTCTTTTGACTGAAGCCGTGACGATAGTACGTGGAAGAGTCATTGGTCCATCGAGTGATCCATTCTCTGAATTGTGTATATAAGCCACGTGGACTGCCATATGATCAAGGTCTTCAAGAATCTTTCCGATTCGAACATTTCCCATTGCACTCAAATACTCTTTTTGTTTTTCAATGTCAGTACTCAATGGAATTACAAACTGAAATTTTAGTTTTCCTAGAGAATTGTTTATTGCTCACTTTTCGGTAACTGTCGGATATTGTACGTGGCTCCAGAGGTTTCTTCTTCTTGTCTTCTTCGCTGAAATCCTCTGGTCGACATTTTGCCACGTGATCGTAAATAGATGAAACCATTTTGTGAATCGGAACTTCAGGCTCAGATGAAAACTTTGGAATTCCAGAGAATGCATGAACTGATCTTGTTGTCAATTTATTGTTCACATCTTCTCTTTGAAGAAACGTGCCAGTCGATACCTTCAAAGAAAAGATTCAGCTTTTATTTAAAAAAAAACAAACTCACAGAAGATAATTTGAGTCCTGAGAGGAATCTAGTCTGCGAAAAACGTTTGTAAAAGCTTCTCGCTAACATATTTCTTCTTGTATTCGTGGAAATATCGGAATGAAACAAAATCCGAAAGACACGTCGAAAGACTTTTTGGAAATCATTGGTACACGTCAAAACTCATACCAAACCTGCTCTAAGTGAGTATTCTACCGTATTTCAATCTCACTTTTCTTCTATTTCAAAACAAACTTTTTATTCAAAGACCTCTTTTTCTACACGGAAAAAACTAACGGAATATTTTATGTTCCTTTTTTTCGGATTCGAAAATCATCATTTCTATTTTTGAGAAACAATAAAAAACAAGTAGCTGAAGTGAATTCTCGGAACACTCAAACTTGATTTTCTTATTACGTCTGGAAGTTGACACACTCGAAATTGAATTCAATGATTTCATTTAATCTGTTTTCTCAGTGTGTACTTCGTACTTTTTTCTGATTCTGAAATACGAAATTCGAGTGATTTTCATGAAAGTCCATTTCAATTTTCAATTTTTCCCTCCTTTTTTTCTCTTTCAACGTCATCATCCAGTCTTTGAACTACTTTCGAAACTGGGTTATCAACATATGAACTGCGTGCTTTTTAACCGCTTATCAACGACATCAAATAGAAATAATCTGAAAAAAAACAGTTTTGATCAAAACAATGTCTGTCACTGTGATCTTTAACTTTTTATCCAACTATAAAAGACATTGCGATTTCATTTGTTTCTTATCACTTCAATCTACAATGAAGACTCTTTTCTTTGCTCTTTTCTGTGCTTTCGTGACTCTTTCTTTTGCGAGACCTCAACAGTCTTATGAGAAGAATGGCCCAGCGAAACTCTATAAATCAGATGGAGGAGACGGCGACGATGGATATGGGACAGGAGGTAAGTCCTTGTGAGATTTCATTTGTTACTAATATATGTAAAGGATTTAAACTGGATGGAGATGATGGTGATGATGGATATGGAACTGGAGGAATCAAACTAGACGGTGATGATGACGGTGGCTATGGAACTGGAGACGGAGATGGTGGGGATGGATCAGTTAAGAATGGAGATCCAATCGCTGTCACTGGACCTGCGAAGTATTTCCAATCTGCTGGAAAGAATGATGGAAAAGATGATAATGGAGAGCCTGTGGCTGTAACTGGAGAACCTGATGGTTACAAAGTCGCTGGAAAAGATGATGGAAAATCAGATAATGGGGAACCAGTTGCTGCAACTGGAGCCCCAGATGGCTCAAAAGATTCTGGAGATGATGGCAAGTCGGATGTCGGAGAGCCAGTTGCTGCCACTGAACAATCGGAAATCGTTCATCTTCGAACCTCCTATATTGCTTCCAACGCCTACAGAGTATCTTCACCAATTGCTCGTAAGCAAAGAAACGGAAAATCGGTTGCTCATGCTTCTCGAAATGGACCACATCGTCTAGTCTCAAGAAAATAACTTGATTCGTTTCTCTCTGTCTGTAATTTTTTGGTCTTTTCTCATAAATGTTTCACAATTCTATGAATTCTTCAGTGACTTGTAATACAGAAAATCATTTTCAATATTTTGTGAAGGGCTTCACCGAATCTATGAAATGAGTACCATATCTTAGAAAAGCTCTTAGGTTGAAATGTTTGTTTCCCATTGATTCATTCCGGCTCTGATTCCTCTATTTCAAGATTAAAAACAAAATCAAAACTTTCTCTCATTTTATGGCTTCTTGTTGTCTGGACCTAATGATGTATCAAGTCAATGGAACAGCTCAATATCTGAAGAATAGGATAAGATGGAAACTCTAGAAGTCAGATCATCTTATTTGATAATCCAATCTCTCATTTATGTTTCATCATTGGTTTATATCATCGCTTTTATATCCATAATGTCTCCAATTATTCTTAAAGTTCTTTAAAACAATTCTTTTTGAAAACGTTTTGCAAAGAAGTTTTTTTTTCTCTGCATCATCTACATCACATCACCAACTTCATGATCTGTCGTGTCGCGCATGCCAATTTTCGTCATACTTTGCATTTCTACTAGCTGCTCTTTTATATCCTTAATTGCTCTGCCTGCCGCTCCGTGTATGTGAGAATACTTGTGTCACGAGTCCCAATTAACTGTGATTACTCACGGTTCAGATGCACATGCAAGATATCCGGTCGCCACGTCAGTAGAATATGGAGTCGTCTTTGAAGTGAGACTCTTTTATATCATTGTACTTTTTCTTGTTTCAATAGTCGACACCTATTCTTCTTTTTTTTTGTTTTTCGGTAATTCAATACCCCTTTTCTATTTGACAAGTGTTGACTATGTCACTTCATTTTTCATAGCTTTTTGAATGTAATGTTCGGTGAAAGAACACAGAATTTTCCTTTGAAAGCATCTCGAAATAAAACATAGATGGATAGTAGATGTAGAAACGTTGCTTTTATTATTATCTTAAAACTTGAAATTCAAAAAGAGCAGACACATTTTTTCCAAGTTGATTTATGATATTTCTTCAATTTCTGAAACTTAGCAACTAGAGTTTTTCATTGAATAAATCATCAGAAAATCCGCGTGCAACTACTACAAATCTTACCGATTCACACTAATTTTGCTCGCTGAGAAGTTTATTTTTGCGCAGAAAATTTGCAACAAACACTTTTATGTTTCTATTTTTTTATTCAATTCTTGTTTCGTTTTGCAGTTATTTGATGACGAAATGCGATAATCACTCTATTCTCATGACTCTCCTTGTCAATCACACCTTCACAAAATTCTATTTTGAACGTTGTTTTCTACGAAGAAAAAGGTTTATGAAATTATATGTATAGCAGTCGTATATAGATAAATGACATAAATAGCTTTGTTTTGAATAATATTTCTTTGTGATAATTTAATCAGAATATAGATGTTCCTACAAATATGCTTACCAGTCTGTATATGAGATCTCCTATTCCCTATTTCTATGAGAATGTAATTTTTATTTCAAAAAAAAACTAAACTTCTATCCGGTTCTGGTTATTTAAATATCATTAGGTGATTAGACAACTCTCATAAACAACTCGTTATAATGAGTCAGTAGAACACTTTTTATTTGATTATCTCTGTTTTTGTCAGAAGTATCAGTTAATTATGCATTCGGTTCTCCAAGAATTGAAAAAATACCGAAAAAGTCATTAATCAATTGCTGCGTCCGAATCGTTTAAAGCCTCCACTGTATTCTGAAAAGTTTCTTATTTCAGATATAAACATTCTATTTTATTTCCTTTTACTTCTCTTTTCTTTCACATATACACCCTCACTTCCTACTTCATTTTCTCTAGATTTCATTGAATTATTTATAAATTGAAGAACTTGAGCAATTCTTAAACTCTTTCATTTTCTTAATGTTTTTATTCAAACAACACTTTGATTCTTAAGAAATTATGAATTTCCATTCCTAATCTTTGATTATCCAACTCAAAGAGTACAATTTATTCTCAACAAAAAAGTGGTGTGCTCTACAGAAACATTTCAAAATATTTGTTCTTTTTCCCAAGTGTTATGTGTCTTTTAACATAAGAAAAACGATCGAATCCAGCAATCAAAACAAGTGTTTCTTGTCTTTTTCCTGGAAAAAAAAACGAAATTTGATTCTTTTTTAAATATTTTGATTCATTATTTTCATGTGACGTGTGTATTGTTTTCATTCTCAGAAGTACTCTTTCATTCTTTTTTTCTGTAGATATATCTTATTTCAGATATGAATTGTTCGCTTTCTACTTTTTAGAAACTTTTTGGTTTTTCATCGTCAGAGGTTGTTTTTCTAACTATTTTGACTCTGAATTATGTTAGGAAAAAGGTAGATTTCTCTCTAAACGTTCTAAAAGAAATCAAATGATCTCTTAATCATTGTCTTCCAATATCCAGACTTTTCAGTCATACAATTTATTCATTCTGATTGTGAATTCCAATGCCAAAGGTCGATGCTCCCATATTCCGAATCTTCTTCCATTATTTAGAATGTCTCCTGTCTTATCCACTCTTCCTCATTACCATATGACGTGGATCCTTCGTACTTTAGAATACGAAGCTCACTGATGCCTTCTTCGATTCAATTTCGACTCATTTATTCATTTTCAGCCCAAAATCTCATTTCATTTGTTGTTTGTAGCCTGGCGTCCTTGACTGCGTACTCTTGAATATTTGCCAATGTTTCTCTTTTTTCTCCCGTGAATCTCTTGATGATTCAGAGTCTAGAATTGGATTTCTTGGATTCTAGAATTAGAATTCAACCAAAATGAAAGAATTCCCCCACCCCTCTTGATCATTTATTTTTCTAATTTTGGAAATTCTAGAATATTTCCTCAGATCATTGATCAAATTCACGGAAATAAAGAAAAATAGACAAAATTTGCATTCTTCGTCAACCAAATTAAAGGGTTCCCCATGGACATTTTGCCGTTTTTCATTCCAATTTTTCTTATAATAATAAAGTGAACATCATCGAAAATAGGATTCTCTCGTGGTTCTGTTCAATCAAATCGCCCTGATTCATTTCTGACACGCAGAACTCCAGATGCGTTTCCGGAGAATTTCTAAGAATGAATGAATGGATCCAAGGGACTACAGTATCCGGAATATTCAAAAACCGTTCGATTCTCAAAGAAAGAAACGAAGTATTATACTGATCTTAACCTGATTAAATGAAAAATGAACTATTCTGTTGATAGTTCTTGCTATTTCACTTAGAAACGGGCGGTTCTTCCTGGATTCCAAGTTATCCAGATTCACATATATTTTTTCATTTCTTCCTTATTCATTTCATATTTTTCTGTTTTTTTGTGTCAAAAATATCACTTTTCAGAAAACAAAACCTTCAAAACTCGTCAGTTTTTGATATTTTTCAGTAACATTTTATCTAAAATGACTAGTTTTCATTTCGGTTGTTAGAGCTTTCTTCACCGTTTTTTTCTCTCTTAGTCACTTCTTATTTGCTTTTCCTTTCCTGTTTTGCATTCTTTGACATTTTCGTTCCATCGTTCTCAAATGACCAATTTGGTTATCCATCCCTTCTTGAAATATCTCAAACGATTCACAAAATAATGATCGGCGAAAAGAGAAAAATACTTTGAAAAGCCTCATCGCGAAGAAATATCATTAGAATATTTACGGGTTTGTGACAGCCAAAAAGCACTTTTCGGTTGTTTTTCACTCTTTACATCTTCATCTTTGTTGAGAAATTGAAGGGCATTTCCTCAAGAAACCCATTCTAAGATAACGTATTTCCCTCCAAACGTCTAAAAAGTTAATTCCGAAAGGGGTCTTTTCTTTTGTTTTCCTTCATCCTATTCGTTCGTTCTTTCACTTTAATCCTTAATAAAAGTGTTAGATGAATGTGATTATGAAAAGAAAACATTTATCCTCGAGTGACCATTTCATTATTACAACAAACTTTCAATAGTTTTTTATTCTTTGTCTTGTGATTAAATGGAGATTATCATCTAGATCAACATCATTTGACAACAAATAATCTGGTAAACAACAAGAAATTAGTTAGTTGTATCTGGTCAAAAGACTTCAAAGGATTAGGAAATTGGAATCCGCCCTCACTCCCACCCTCGCTTTCATACGTATCATTCAATAAACTTATTGTATTCAATAGATTTATTTCTTGACTTTTTGACTTTTACGGGTAAGTGTTTCCACGAAACAACATTTGGACACATGCAAAAGGTATAAACTAATTGGAATGACTTCTTCGAGTTCTCATATTAATAAAGATCGACGATCCAAGGAAAACTAAAAAAGGAAATTATATTTTCCATCCAGAGTTCAAAGCGACCCAAGTTTTGATATTCCGCTAGTTTTCAAATAAACTCACAGAGACTCCATCAGTCGACGGTTGTCATACTTTGGACTTATTTTTCTTCGAACTTTTTTATTTCCGTTTCCTTTCTGACAACGAACTTTTTATTTTTCATTAAAAAAAAAAATAATTAGAAGCGTCTGGTTTCGTATTTCAAAATGATCGGTGTGAAATCCCAAAGGTATCACTAATTAGAGGCAGCCGGCACTACCTGACACTGCAAATCTCCGATTGTTATCACTATTTCTCGTTTTCTTTTTATTATTGAAGCTCTCATTCTAACAGAATGTCGTTACTCTCGCGTGTCGACTTAGCTTTCTTCTGAAGCAAGCCAATCGTGTAAAAAGCATTTTCCAGTCTTTTTTCCTCTTCAATTTGATATAATTACCCATGCGAACACGCGAATAACACGGAAACAAAACCACTGAAAAATGGAATCTAGAAGAAAGATTGATTCACTTGTTTTCAGAAAAAACAATAAATTATCATTAGTCTTGAGAGCTTTCCGTCTATACCGACACTCCAGATAATGAATTTTTCCTATCGAAACCAGTCACCTATTATTTTAGAGCTTCAGATGAATCAGTTTACGTTCGTTTCTGATGCTCGTGTTGTCCGTATCTTTGATAGTTTCCTAGGTGGGTTCAAATAGAACTCGGATGATCAGAAAAGACACCAAATAGTATCTCAATTGAATTTCGTGAACTCTGAAATATTTGTAGAAATCGAAATAAGTCTTAGTTTGTTTATTGTTTTTGAATATAATTGTTCGTTTTTGATCCTCAGGGCGAATTCCAAAATGTTCGATTTTTGAATTTTTTTTGATGGATCGAAAGGTGAACAGTGGGTTCGTAGAGATTATTGTATGAATTCGTAGAGAAGAATTAAGAAACCAGACAGAAAGTTTTCATTAAGTTTGAGAAGATACTCATTCTCATTCATTCTGTATGATTCATTCATTCAGATTCATTTAGTATCCGGAAGAGCGCATTCAGAATAACAGAAAATGACCTATGTACATTCAGTTATCAATTATTCATTCGTGTATTATATTACACGTTTCTACTGTGTTTATTGCAAAAGAAAACTAAAAAATGAACAATTTGAAGTCATTCCACTGTCATTTGATTATAATTCACATCTTCATTCTTCTGATTCTTTTCTTTTCACTTCCTCACTTCCTTTCATTTTTCACAACAATTCATTTTTTGTTCCATTTTTCTTTCCTTCTCAACCCATTATTTTGAGTTCATTCTCCTTATCCATCCATCCTCGAATCTTATTTTCACTACCAAAAGATGATGCCTGCGTAAATATTTTCGGGAGAATGGAAAAGAAGAAGAAGAACACATAATGTGTATTCCAGTTTCTTCACAAGAATATCTATTACCAGATATTAAAAACAGAGTCATAAGCCATTCATTCATACAAGTTTCGAGTTACTTTGATCCTTTTGTTTTGGGCCGAAATGAGTTTCAGACTGGAAAAATACTGAAAATAACGGCATGTTTCACTTGGAAGTTGGAAGTTGATACAATTCCTGAAACTGGGAATGGTATTTTTATAATAATATTTTTTTATTGCCCCCAAATCTATTTATTGACTAACCCAAGACAATCTCGCATTTACGATTTCTACAGAACCTTTATAGTATACGTGACAAAAGTCGAACTGAAAAGATTTAAATAGAGAAAATAACTCATTTCCTTGGTACTGATTTTGTATTTTCAATTCCATGAAATGTAGTATTCTGACCCAAAATTCAAAAAATAGACTACTATGAGTTAGATTCTTTGAATTTCAGCTCTGAAAGAAATGTTGATCTTAGCAAACTATTGAAGTAGAATCTCTTGTTTCTCAATTCAACATCACTCTTTGTTTCCATTCGATTTCATTCTTTTTTTAAACCTTTTCGATGATGTGTGCAATATGCAACTACATGGTTCGAAACTCATTGTGCAGGAAATGAAGGACAGGGGAGAAAGATTGCATTCGTATTCGGAAGATGTCCGTCGTGTCATCCAGCTTCTTTCTTATTTTATTCATAGTCCAAGTACACATACATTCTCCTTTATTCTTGTTTCTTCATGACTTCTTCTTTTCTTTTTCTCTTTGTTTTTCTTTCTAGACGACTCAATGACAACCATAGATTAGATGGATGTCCCGTAAGATAATCACAGGCTGCAAGAGTCCTCCGAAACATTTTTGCACAAGTGCTGCGAATGCTCTCGGTCATTTTACTCGTCTTCTCTCTAGACTTTTGATTTCAAAAGTAGGATTAGGTGGGTTGTTTCATCGTCATATTCTCATTTTATCATCATCGAAGATCAATTTATGATAGAAATGATTTCTTTTTAATCTAAAAAAGAAATATTTCATTTTGATCTCATCAGTCTTTGTCTTCAATTGAATGGACGGCCAATATTTGTGGATTTCTTTGTGTCATCTCGATGAGAATTTCATTAAAATATTCGTCTCTGTGAGGTGGCACAAGGATTAGCTTTTTCATTTTTTTATTCAAAATACGTATGTGGGTGCAGAATCCCCAAAGTCAAATGAAATTGAATTGATTCCTTCTTTTTGCTTCCTTTTCGTTCAAAAATTATCATTCTTTCTCATCCAGAATCTAGCTTCTAAAACATTATCCACTTCTTTGAGTGACGGTAAACGAGAGAATGTCATATGTGCCATTTGCACTTTTTGGGTCATCCCCTCTGTTTAATACATCTTTTTTGACGTCATCATACTTTGCACCTCATTTTGAAAACGTTGCTTTATGGCCCTTCTTCCTCTGTCTGAGTGTGCCTGCTGATTGTTTCAAGTTCGTTTCGCCTTCACATGAGAACTTCTGCATATTTGAAGAGTAAACTGAACTTTCTGAAATTTCTAACGACGTTTTTGGTGATCAAATTGCTCACTAGTTCAAATTTTTGGATTTGGAAAAAACAATCATGATTCGTGAAAATCATTGCAGATACTTATTCTTATTCTGTAGTCATTATGAGAGTTTTTGACAAGTTTTATCTTGAATGAAGTGATATTCCCAGATGGTTTCATATCAGAAAACTGGAAAGTGATCAAACAAAGCATCATAATCTTCTGTTATATGCTGAACTATTTCGTATATTCAAGGAAATGTCGATTTCATTTCTGTGTGAACGAGAACATATTAATTATTATAGAAAAATTTTTATTAGTTTTTTGGCAACTACTTTCATGATCTCAATTTGTTTTATTTTGAAAAATTTTCATAATTTCATTGTGTTAATTAATACGAAAATCCATCTAAATACACTCCTGGAATGTTTACAATAAAATAATAATTCTTCTGAAATAAAAGCGAAAACAGCTGTTCGATGTGTTCTTCCGCAAACTCCGAAAAGTGGTCGTCGACCGCCAATCGAATCTTCCTTAACAGAATTCAATTCCGTTCCCATTTCCCAGTTTCTCTTCGACAAACGAAAACCACGGGGTACTTTGTCCAGTGGGGCACCACCCACTTGTTCAACTATGAATGTGGGAACGAACCGAAACGTGTCACAAGGTCCCTTCCATCTTGACCACCGAACCGTCACCACTTGAACTGACTTTCTTTCTTGGAAAAACAAAACAAACCTCCCCGTCATTCCATTTCCTCATCGTTTGGATTTTCGGAGACATCAATTCTTTTTTTAATATAGTTCATCACGAACTCAGAAAAACGACGTGGAAAAAACGTGGTGGTTGCTCTTCAGATTAAGACAGATTAGTGACACATTTAGCAAGATATCTTAATGTAGAAACATGAGATTGCAGAAATAGACTTTTTCGTCTTTTCTTTTTTCTTTCTTTCGAGGTTCTGATCTCTGTGCGGTGACGTACGTGGATTTTCGAGTTCCAAGTTTATTGGGTTCCGTTTCTGCAGAAAAAAATGGGTTCCTGTTTCTACTCAAATAGTAAATATTTGTGAATGAACGCCTAGATTTTGCATAGTATTTGTCTGAATGAAATCATACATCCGAAGAAACGTCGTTTCTCTTTTGAACCTTCCCCACGCCTTTAAAAATTGATTCGGAAACTAAAGTTCCGGAGTAGATAAAATGAGATGTTGCACTACGACTTCTACGATTCGGAAGCCAAAAAGAAACATAGAGTATTTCATAAATGTCAATGCTTTTTTTGCTCGAAATGATAGAAAGAGATAACCAAATGGTCGATGAGAGATTATAGTTCTCCTCCCAAAAATAAATGAGCAAATAGAAAAAGTGGGCGGAGTCTTGAACGTAAGTTTTATCTTGTTATCTTTTACCTATAAGAATCGAAATCTCTTTTCTTTTCTTCCATTCCTCTCGATTTTGTCCTTTTGTTTGTTATAAGTTTTCAATTGTCAAGATGCCAAAATGGCATTCTTTATTCAATCAATGGGATGTTCTTTCGTTTATTTCAGCGTTCCGTTCGTTTTCTTTTCAGCCAAATAATCTAGTTTTCACCTGTCTTTTTGTTCCTCTACACATAATTTTTTTCGCTTCTCGTACCAAATAAATCCCGTCATTCCATCAGAAAATTCTAAATTAAAATGGATTTCTTCCTCAGTCTTTTTAGAATTTTCCGATTTTCGATTTCAGAAGACCAACCCGAAACCGAAACTCATTTCTTGTCGTTTTACTCATAGCTGTATTTGCCCTCATCATCATCTTCTTCTTCTTCTTCGTCTTCTTCCACGTCTTCTCATCCTTACCACGAAGAAGACGTGCTGTTGAGACGATGCCACAAATAGATTAACCCATATAATTAGTTTTCTCAACTATTTTTCATTCTCTACTCTTGGTGGTTGAGTTCTTATTCACTTTACTCATTTGTTTTTGCCGTTCCTTTTTTTCTCGTTTTATTGCTCTCAATTCTGAATGATATATTCGAAAAGTGCTAGATTATGAATATAAATCCGAAGAGCACAGAACAACAAGAGCTCCTAACTCAAAAATGAATTTTCTGAATAGATAGTCTGCGTGATTGTTTTTAATGAAACGATTCATCTGAACTAGTTGTTTCCTCAACATTTTGAGCCTAAAACCACATCGGCGTCATGAAGCCAATGTTTCAGGTCTTTAGTATTTGGTTTCTCTTTTCATAGCCAATCATCACGCAACTGCATCTGTTCGTTTTCTCGTAATTTTCCTACCACCACAACAATTTTATTTCTAATTCCGGTGTAGTCTATTTCAGCTGCTCACCTATAATTTCTCTCAACATCATCTTTTTTTCCTCCCACTGACGTTTCTTAAGGATGGGTACGTAGATGAATAATCAGGTCATCTACGACATTTTGCATACATTCTGAACTCTTTCTATTTTCTTTTCCTCTTCTTTTTCTTCTTCTTCTTCTTCTTCTTCTTCTTTGAGACCGAGACTCCGCCCATCATCTTCAAAAACGCTTCCAGTCTTTTCCTCTTTCTTGTCTCATTTCACTCTGGTCTTTCTTCGTTTTCTTCATTCTTGGTCATTCCCAGTTTCCTTTTTTCAGTCGCGATGGATTTCGAACCTGCGGTTATAACTCAAATGTGTGTCGATCAGTTCGACAAAGTCCTTGATCCGTTTAACTGTGTTCAGTGAGTTTTCCTCTTTTGATACTATATTCAGAAGCCAACGACCAGGTATCCTATTTCCATATTCTCATTTATTATTAGTATCCAAGAGAAAGTTTAGAAAAACTTTTCACAAAGAATTTTAAATTAACTCCCAAACTTAGAATTTCCAATTCTGCACGGTGGTCAAAAAAGTGGAATCTAAATTTAGATTTAAAAATATTTTAATTGTTTCAGAGTGATGGCAGCAGTTCAAAGTCTTAAAGAAAGGAAAATTGCAAGATGTTCAATGCCATCGGCTCTTCCAGAATATCGTCACATCATGAACTTTACTTCTGGATGCGATTTTATTGAATTGAGTACGTTCATTAGAAACTGAAAGTGCTATTTTATGGAGTTAAATGACAACTTCTGAATGATACGAATTGTTCGATTTCAGCATATTTACAATATGCAGTTCCTCCCCTAATGATTCTTTGCCTTGTTGGAAACATGCTGAATGTGCTCATCTACGGTCTTCCGTATTTTGAAGGATCCAGTTCTGTGCACTTTCTCCGTGTCAAAGCAATTGCCAACATGGTGTTCATGTTTTCTCGAATTCTGGAGGTACATCAGTCTGAAAATAATGTCGTTAAAACCGGAAAAACGAAAAGAGAAAAGGAAATTCAATTAGCTAAAGACTCAGTTTTTTGTATTGTTGCTGACCAAAAGTACAAGGGAATAGAATGAAAATTTACTGGAAAAAGCTATAAATAAACCAAATTAATCTTGTTTTTGAAGGTATTTCATGCATCGAATGTGGAACCAGTATCATGGCTTGAACCCCTTTTCTGGAAATCTCGTCCGTATTTCATAACGGTTTCAAACATCAGTGGAACTTTGTCAACGTGGCTAACTCTAATGGTTACAATGGAAACTGTCATGTGCATAATGACTCCGTTCATTTTCAGAAAATATTGCACGAAAAAGTGAGTTAAACAGCTAATTTCAACTATTTTTATTACAAATTAACTTTTTAGAATGACATATATTGTCTTAATTTTGTCAACAATTGCTGCAACTCTTCTCCATATTGCAATCATAATTGTAACTGATGTTGAAGAAGTTGTTCAAGTCAGACAATATATTCATGTAAGGGATTATTATTACTTTTAGAACTTTTATCTCATGTATTTCAGAATTTCAAAAGAGAAAATGCGGCTTGCTGGTTCCTCCAATCGGCATTCCGTACACGGAACAATCCGGACTATGAAATCTACCGTAGATCCCATGCAACAGTAACAATGGCTGTTTCAATTGTGATTCCAACGATTGCAATGCTTGTTTGCACTCTATTAATTATCAAGAAGTTCACTTTCAAGGTACCGTTTTCTGAAAAATTAATCTTTTAATAGTTCATTTTAGAATCTCGGAGAAACGTTCTCACAACGTCGGAAATGTGTGATTCGGATGACAGTTGCTACCACTCTCACTCATCTTTTTTTTGAAGGACCTGCTACTTTGACACATTCGGCAAGTGCCATTCAGGTATGTGCAGTTCATACGTTTTCCTTAAAAACTAATAATTCGTGGATGATTCATGACTCGACGAAGCATTGTTTTCATAGAGAAATGCAATCTAAATGAGGTGGTCGCAGAAATGATATATATTCATTCAGAATGAGAATAGAATAGTAGCTGGAATTGCTTTTTAAGGAGAATAGATCTCCCAAAAAACAGTTCTTTCTGATATTCAGAAATTAAAAATGTTTTAACTTTTAGGGAAACAACTATAGTTATCTGATGTGTGTTCTGAATCACGGTAACAATTTGGGCTCATTGGTTAATGCAACAATTCCATTCTTCGTTTTTCTTTTCTGCAATCAACAGTTTCGGCATATGACGTTCATGTACGTTAAGGTAAGAAACAAATTAAAGAAGTCTATTAATTTATAATTAAACTAATTCAGGCTGTAATTCAAACGGATGAAGTCAAAAGGAAATCATATTTCTCTCAAGCAGGAATGCGTTTTGGACGAATGTCTCGTGTTGAAACAGATCGTTCAATGGTTGAAACACGTCTCGTCTCGAGACCTTCGAATGTTTAATTTTTTCCCTCTTTCGTAGATTTCATCAATTTCCGGTAGCTTGGTAATCATTCTTTCCAGCCAATTCATCATTTGTTTTTATAAAAACAGGTCTTCGCTGTGGTTTTTTCTAGTTTTTTTTCTTTTGAAAGTTGTATTTTTCTTTTGTTCATTCATGGTATTTTTCAACTCTTCTATTCAAAACAATAGAATTTCTAATAAAACTTCGAGCTTTCTGATGGTAACTGACTCAAACATAAAGCATCTGAAGATGAAATTTGTCAAGAAAACAACAAGAAAACATTGAATAAGTTATAATTTTTTCTAACTACCAAAACGTCAAACTCTTTGTTTAACCTTTTCTGAAACAAAATGAATTATGAAGTGAAATCAATTATGATTCGTCTTCACTTTTCTCAAAGTTCAAATGAACGTCTAGAAATCGATAAACTTCGTCAGGATATGATGACAATGATGGAAGCGAACAAGCAAGAGATTCTGGAGACGATTCTGAATGCAATTGGCACGAGGCGATAGACTGCTATTTCTCTCTCCTCTTTCGATTTCTCAGTTTTTCATCCCTGTTTTCATAATTTAAAAAAAACCAATTGCTGCAAGAATATAATTATCCCGAAATAAGGTCTCTTCTCGCCCATGGCACTGCAACTGAATGCTCATCCTTTTTAAAAAAAAGTATTTTCTATTTTCCCAATTAATTATTGTTACCCGAAATTTAGTGCAGTTTATCAGGAGAAAAAAGTTCTGACTATTCTGTTTCCAATTTCTGTGTATTCTGTGTATCCCCCTTCTTATAATTGTAAAAATCATGTTGTTCTCGGCTCTTTTCGATATATTCAAACCGGTCGTGTTAAAAGCATGAGACTGTTCTCCTTCCACTGTTCCTTTTTATAATGTGCTCACTCTTGGATGACAGTAATTAAATAAAAAGTTTACGATTCATTTTTATTTTCCACGTCTCATTCTACTAATCCATTTTCTTGAATAGATAAGATCTAACAAGATAAAAGGGAGAAATTGAAAGTGAAAAATATATTCAATTTTGAAAAATAACAAGCCTCGATAATTTAACAATCCAAAAAGGACAAAGATGCCAAATACATACCGTACTACAGCTGAAATTGTCGCCTTGAGAACTGATGATCAGAAGAAGGTAGGATATCCGAAGGGGCGGAGCCAAGAGAGAATTCAGAATTCTTTCAGGTGTGTCTCCATCTCACAGATCTGAGTCTATTCGCAAGTGGAGTCTTCTCCAACGTGTACAAAGGAGTGGCCGAAGACCCGGAGACCACGAAGAAAACGAAAATAGTGATCAAGAAGACGTGGCCTCGTCACAAAGAAAAACAGTTGGAAGTAAAGATTCTGGAGAGACTCGCAGAATTGCATCACAAGAATGTTGTGCAGCTTCTATACAGTTACACGACGGTTTACGAAGGGAATCGAACTTGTCTTTCACTCATTTTCGAGTTTATTCCGTTGAATATGCACCAATATTTGAAGAAAAACAATCGTCAGTTGGATATCGTCGAAGTGAAACTCATCACGTGGCAACTATTTCGTGGCCTCTGGCATCTTCAGCGTTATTCGATCTGTCATCGAGACATCAAACCGCAGAATCTTCTATTCAATGAGGATACTGGCCTTCTGAAGATTTCTGATTTTGGCTCTTCGTCCATGGAACCTCCTTCGACCGCCCAACATAGCTACCATGTCACAAGATACTACCGTCCACCGGAACTACTTCTCGGATCCAGACATTATGGATGTGAAGTTGATATATGGTCTGGTGGATGTGTCTTCGGAGAGCTCCTCAAGGGAGGTATCCTTCTGGCTGGAAGATCAACTACGAAACAAGCCGAAGTGATTTTTGATGTATTGGGGCTTCCGTCGAAAGATGAATTGAAAGCGATGAGAGTAACTGATAACAAGTATCAAGAGGCATTGAAACTCTACGAACCCGATCTCAGGACTAAAGGATTCACTTTCCTTTATGAACAGTCACCTTCGACTATGAAAGACTCGAAAACTCTTGTGAAAAATGCAGTGAGTCCATTCGAGAAATATCCTCTACACTCTTAAATGATTCTTTCAGAAGATCAGTGTTTCTGACATGAAGCAAGCTACTAAACTTCTTCGTCAAATTTTCGTTTACACTCCGGATTCTCGATTGGGGGGATCAAAGCTTTTGAACCACGAGTTCTTTGCAAATCTACATATGATGGTTAGAGAGAATGGGCGGCTTATTGAATGTTTGTCGGCTGACGACTTTAGTCATGTGTCCCAGGGAGATACGACATTCACAGAGCATACAAAAGAAGCTACTGTCGAAAAGTAACATGACAACTAACATTCAGATAAATTGTGCTTTTTGATATTTTTTCTTGGATTCGATAAAGATCTATCTATTTGGAAGAAGGCAATAAATAGAAAACCTATCAAATAAAACTCGTCGGTATTGTCAGACGGTGTAATTGGCTGGATTCAATCTTATACAATCCTCGAGAAGACTCATAACGCGCGTTGACTTCTCGTTTTTGATCAGCACAGCACATTTGAACATGAGACATCAAATTTTCGTTAGGCCTCCTTTAAAATATTTATTTTTCAAACAAAAATCAAAACAACCGAATTGCATTTTGAAAGATTTATTTCTGAAAAGAGAAAACCAAATTAGAGCAAAAAATATTGTTTCCTATTTTTGGAGCAAAATATACTAAACCAGCTTCGACCGTTTTCCTCTGGACTGAATTTCCATTTGATTTTAGAAAGTTATTTCATAATTCTTCGTACGAGTAGATCACTATTTAATCGAGCGAAATGCAGATCAAAACGCCATAAGAATCACGTTCTTCTTTTATTTAACACTATTTTTATTTTTTCTCAATTTTGTTTCTTTTTTTTCGTTGAGATATTTTTTATGCTTATGTTATGAAACTGATACCAAGAGAAGAATCATTTGTTGAAATGAAACTGAGTAGAAAAACGAAAAGGTAGAATGTAGTCATGACAAGAAACCACATTGCGCGTACTGCTACTTATAGTTTGTGACAGTTGTAGTTCTTCTCAATTTCTTTTTTTCTCTCTTCTCTAAATCAAACTTCAGTGTTTGCTGTCTCAACGATAGACAATATAAATAGATATCTCAGTTCTATTTTTTCAATTTTTTTTTTGATTTTCAAACTAATATTTTGACTTATTCATAGTCTTTTCAGAAATGGGAGGATTTCTATCTCATTTAACTCCAGAAGAGAATACTGAAATTGTGAATGCCACTTGTGGTCCTGTTCGTGGAAATATCTACAAGCACGTGAGACTTGTATCTTATCTTCCTAATGAAAATAAAAATAATTGTTCAGAACGATGTCATCGTGGATGGCTATTTAGGAATTCCATATGCAAAACCTCCAGTCGGAGATCTTCGTTTTAAGAAACCAGTTCCAGCCGATGTTTGGAGTGAAACGAGAAATTGTTTCAAATATGGACCAGTTTGTATTCAAACAGGAGGTTTTGAAGAGGTATTGTAATCCAATTAGTTCTCAAAATGGAACTATTCGATTCAGATTGCTGGACCAAGACAAGAGACGCCAGAAGAAGCAGGATGTTTGACTCTGAATGTTTTTGCACCGAGAGCTCCTTCATCTGAATTCGTAAGTTTTCTGTAAAAAAGTATTTGTTTCGAAAATCTTATCACATTTTTATCCCAAAAAATATTTTTAAAAATTGATTTATTTTAGAAGAACGGTCGTCCTGTAATGGTTTTCATTCATGGAGGAGGATACGAGCTATGCGGATCAGCTGATTTCTGTGCTTATTCACTCTCTGGGTCAGTTGATTTTATTGTTTCTCCTAGTCTGATACACATGTCATCAATATTTTTGTGTCTCTCAGTCTTATCAGAATTATTTTTCTCTTATCATCTTTCAGATCACACCGTTGACTAAAGCGAAATAAAACTGTTGTTTTAGAACACTTCCACTCAAAGATGTCGTTGTAGTTACTCTTAATTATCGTCTCGGAGCATTTGGTTTCTTTACAACCGGAGATGATGTTTGTCGTGGAAACATGGGACTTTGGGATCAGACTCTGGCTTTGAAATGGGTTCAACAAAATATATCTTCTTTCGGCGGCAACCCAAACTTGGTAACAGTTCTTGGGCAAAGTGCAGGAGGAGCTAGCACTGATCTCCTATCTCTGAGCCCTCATTCAAGAGGTTACTTATTTTAATTGCTTCGCTGGAATAATTAACGATTATTCAGATTTGTTCAAACGTTTCATCCCTATCTCTGGTTCTGCTCATTGTGATTTTGCAATGAGAACGGCTGAAAACCAAGCAAAAATATTCAGAGAATTCGCAGAATTTCACGGTTTCACTGGGGGAGATTCGAATGCTCTTTTCAAATGGTATACAGAACAATCTTCTGAAACGTTGAGTAGTGTCAAAAAATTCAAGAAATCAGTTTCTGGTTTCTTGACATTCATTCCAAATCTTGACGGTGATTTCTTTCCGAAATCGTTGAATGAGTTGAGAAGAGAAGCACCGAAAAAACAAATGATGATCGGGGTAGATGAATACGAAGGACTTATGTTGGCTATGATGAATCCAGCGTTCTCTCCACCTGAAACTGGTTTACAATTAGCTCCAAAGGGTCTTTATGGCAGTGACGTTGTCAGCAACCCCGATGAAGCTCAGAAGATCTTTTACGAAGCATATACTCGAGGAATCGATAAATCAGATGAACTGGCACTCAAGAAAAAACTTGGTGAAGCGATTGGAGATGAATTCTTTAATGTAGGAATTCTTCAAGCGGCGAAATCTGCTGCTGAACATGGCAATGATGTGTACCTTTATGTCTTTGCATACACAAACCCCGATGGGTTTGGAATGTGGGATGGAATGTTGCCTTTCAAAGGTAGGATTTTTGACATAATGTTTGAGAGAACCTTTGACTTTATAACTATGAACATTTCAGCCGCTGTACACTGCACAGAGCTTCGTTATCTTCTCGGAGAAGGTGTTTACTCTAAATTTGATCCCAACGAAGAAGATTTGAAAGTTCTTGAGTTAACCACCACACTGTTCACCAATTTTGCGAAATACGGGTATTAATGCGTTAAAATATTCTGAGGTAATTTTAGCTTCGTGATTTCAGAAATCCGAACGGGAAGGGGAATGATTCGAACGAATGGAAAAAATATACGTTGGATCACCCGGAAAGACATTTCCGAATCTCTTATCCAAGAAGTGAAATGAGAGATGTTTACCACGAGGGAAGAATTCAATTTCTGGAGAAGCTAGACGGAGAAAGTGACAAATATCAAGAATTGATCTACGGGAAGAAGAAATCAGCTAAACTTTGAACAATAATTATTATTCTCTTATTTTTCAAATAAATACTGATTGAAACAATGATAATTTCATATCCACATTCAAAAAAAATGAAAACAAATAAGGAAACATTTGAAAATCTAAACAGTTCCTTGATACTTTCTCGTGTTATTGCTTTTGTACTTCTTCCCATTTTTACATAGTCGCTGCGAGACCGGTCAACTGGAGGGAAGGAGCATACAGAATGAAGAGACTCAGACTTAGAAAATTATATTGTATGGAGACGCAGGCGCTAAACAACTCCCCTCATTCACATGCCGTTCGGGAAGCCTTCTCTGGTGTCTGTTTTCGCTCTTCGTTGTCAAGTTACTGCATGGTTTTCGGTCGTAGCAGTTTTCGCTGTTTGAATATAAGTTTAGGAAATCAAAAAACTGAGAAACAGATTGAAAGCGCCTCAATTGTGCTCGCCGAGAATACACATGGCAAAAATTTAAACGAACAGCGGGTATCGATTTTTCGTACAAGCTTTCTGAACAATTGAAAATCTGTCGTACTGTTGTATTTCGTAACAAAATGTTCGAAACAATGCGAATTCCTTTTTCGCGACCAAACTCACAAATTGGAGTTTCGTTGGAGATCGTATCGCATTTGTTTTACAAAAAACGATGATTATTAAAAAATTAAAGAAAAATGCTAAGAATTGCATTGAAAAGTTTTCATATTCGCTTTGCTTTAACTTAAAATCGTTTTGATGGTCCAGTAGTTTCAGTTCTCTGAATTTCTCCGCACAAAACATCATAGCCTGCACATCTAACCTTCTAGTTATTTTTCCTCACGCTGTCTGATTTTTCGATCACTTCCGAAATTTTTTGAGCTCAATTTTTCCTCAATTGAGGAGAACAAGAAATATAGTAAAACATGTATTTCGAAATTCCAGGCTATTAACCATTCTTCCACGTTGGTGAAAAGATCAAAAAAGAGAGGTCGGAGAGGCCGTCGTCAAACAACAGGTAGAACCAAACAAAAAAGCTGTTAGACTATCGAATTTATTAAGGAATATTCAGGTCCGGCAATGAGTGGTAACTCAGAAGACGGGGAAGCCGAGAGACCTCCTGTAAGAAATGAAAGTCTCAATCACGTTCTTTATGCGCAAGAAGTTGTGGGAGACGACAAGAAGGATTCACCGATAATTGATTTGTCTGTTTTTTTTTTCAAAATCTGCCAGAAACTCTGTTTTTTCAGAATCATCGATCAATTCAAACAGGAAAACATTGGAGGAATCTTGGGGAATCAAGCACTTGCAGCTCTTGGCCATTCTCGTATTAAACAAATTGTTCTTGGTCCAAAACATATCGGAATTTTGCTCGAAGACAACAGTGTGTGTAGAATAGGGTATCATGTTAATCAAGTTCTAAGTGGAGAAATAAAAGAAGCGGAAACAAGTCGAGGTGGAGAAGCAAGCAGATTACATGAAGTTTATGCACGGGCTGGTGCTGGCGAAGTTGAAGTTATTCCATTGAGTGGAGGATTGAGTTCACTTCGTGCTGCTACAGGCCAAGCTAAATACAGAAGAGTTATGCTTTCGAACAGGTATTGAAAATGAACAAAGTGAATAAGTTAACCGAGTTTAAAGTGTTTTCAGAGCTTATTATCGTCTTCGTGGTAATTTGAGTGACGCTAGGAGCTACATATTAGGTAGTCCCCGTGTCCCAGCAGCTAATGTTCCCGAAGAGCTTATCAACAATGTTCAGGTATAGCTTATATTCAAGTGTTGCTTCCAATATTTTGAGTTTCAGCAAGTTCTTCAAGGGAAGTCGAGAGAAGTTATTATTCGAGAACTTCAAAGAACTGGTCTGAATGTCAATGAAGCAGTGAACAACTTACTGTCGAGAGATGATGGCGATGGTATGTAATAATAACAAAAGGTTCAATTTTCAATAGAAAGTACTTCAGATCAAGATGGAATGGATGTCGGTGGAGAGCACCTGATTCCTGAAGAGTTACTGCAAATATTGGAAGGAGGAGTCCCTCCTGGATCAGGAAGCGCAGCTGCTTCGATTGCAGAAAGCTTTCTCGAAAGAGGTAGGGTATTTTTTCAAGTGTTAACACTTAATGCGTTACACAGCTACAGAAGAACGTTTACTCGATTCATTGTCATCTCGCGGCGCTGAACTCCGTTACCATTTTGGCGGTTCAGCAAGCAAAAGACCAAAGTCAAATGAAAAGGAGAAGAAGAAGAAAGAAGCCGAAACAAACGTCAAAAACTGTATTCAATTAGAGCAAAACATCGAATGGTGGCGAGGAAGGCAACATGATGGTATTCCAGAACATGCAAAGTAATCATAAACTCTTTTCAAACAAAAAATAACTAAAATTATCGTTTTAAGAACAGATTCCCCCATTGCTCATCAAAACGGAAAAGGGATTCCAGTTGTTTCGATTGCGGCAACCAGTTATCAGATGTACGTCCTTCACGAAAACGGAAGGATCTATTCGTGGTCATTTGATGAGCAAACTGGCTTAGATGACCCGTTGACAATCGTCAAAAATCATGAATATCCGGATCATGCAATTATTGGAAGTGTGGAAGACCCCGTTATTCAAATGTCCTCAAGTAATCTACGCATGGCTGTTCTGACACGATGTGGTCATTTAATTACTTGGCTTGATGAAAATGGAGCTGGAACGCGATTTTCTCTTGCTACGGAAACGATTACAAAGATTGCAGAAGAATCAGTCATAAGAGTGCAAGATTTGGTTACCAGTGATCATCTTGCTGCTTTCCGGATTGATAGTATCATTCATTGGTGGTAAATTTTAACCTTATTTGTGCATTCAACTTAGCTATCAAACCTCTTTCATTCAAATAATGATTATTAATCATTTGTTACTCCGCTTAATAATGATTTTCAGTGGTATCGTTCCTCTTGCTGAAAGTACACGGATATACGAAAAGGACAAAGTAGATAAAGAGAAGAAAAAACATGTATCTTTCGGAGAAACTTTAGTATCTTCTGCGCCGATCCCTACAAGCAATATCGAGTTTGCTGTTGGACAACAAGTTCAGATGAAGAAAGCACCGTTGTATCCAGCCGGTAGTGTTGCCGCCCACATTGATACAAACAAGCCGATGGTAAAAAAAAATTTTGAAGCACCTTTATCATAAATTTCGGTCATATTGCAGATTGGAATCCTTATGGAAGATTGTTGGAACACCACAGATCATTGTCGTTTCCGAACTCTGACTCCACACGAATACGACTTTGAGATCGCAATCGAAGGCTTTGTTCCTTATCTCCAGGGAACATTATCTTCCAGTGACGATGGAAGTTCGCCTATTTCCAAGAATCCGATTCCACCAGGAGGTTTCACTCGGAAACGAATTTATCATGAGGATGAAGTAATTGATAGCTACCCACTTCCTCCACCTGAATTCGGTAGACATCATATTGAAGTTTGGCTTGTGGAAGAGCTGGTTTGGATTCATGAGCATCGTAAAAGAGATGCAATGACTGTACAAGTTGTTGACAATAATCTGGTTGCTGTGAAACATGTTCAAAGTGTTACCAAAGTACCAATATTCCAAAGTATTTTTAGTGATCGATTAGATTTGGATGGGATGGTGAAAATCTTTTAAAAAATAATTATGAA
Source organism: Caenorhabditis tropicalis (assembly GCA_016735795.1). Classification (NCBI taxonomy): domain Eukaryota; kingdom Metazoa; phylum Nematoda; class Chromadorea; order Rhabditida; family Rhabditidae; genus Caenorhabditis; species Caenorhabditis tropicalis. The sequence continues at coordinate 8,682,325 of CM028618.1, read as the reverse complement.
CCTAATTTTTACAGCCCAACAAAGTTGTCATCCCGGAAAAGACTACAGATTCTGACAAAATACGGTTATTACGTAAAGAAGATCTTCAAGTTGTCGATAAATGCCCGCCACGCGCGCCAGTGGTTCTACAGAAAGAACTCCTGAAGTTTGATGTTGACTCGAATCGTACTATTGTCTCAATGGTTGCTGATCTAAACGAACTTCGAGTTTTGGCTCGAAGTAAGCATTCGGAACGTGGAATGCATATGTACAGAGTGAGCACAACCGGTAAAGTTATATCAAGACGACGTGTTCCGGTGTTTTTACCATCAGTCGAACGACCCATTCCGGGTGCATTGAATCCGAAGTTGATCAGTTTTGGAGACGTGAGTTTGAATATTTGGAAAAACGTGAAGAATGAAAATTTCCCAGGCACGTACCTTGTTCTTACGTGATACTGCTGGCCAGCTGATTCCACTTCAACGTGATGCTCTTAACGGGTTCCGTGAACCACCTCCTATGCATTCACAACCAATCCTTCACATTGCAACTGCGTGTAGGCCGGGTTTAAATGTTTTGTCTTCTTGCGAGGTAAACTTGATTGAATGAAATTTCATTGATCATACAAGATATTATAGAGAATCTCTCAATGGCAAGGGACAATGCTCGTGATTCCTGGTGTAAACCGTCCTTGGCATAACAAACTTATCAGAGATGGATCATCTCTAATGCAAATGGTTTTGTATTGTGATGCAGATGGTATTAGCCTGTTTTTAGATCGAATGCACGAATTGAGAAGTAAGCATCTGTGAAAAAAAACAATGATTTTATTATTGTCTTTCAGTGAGCAACACAATCAGTCATCATGAGTTCCGACAGACGATGAACGAACAATTGTTCGCTATTAGTTCTGATTTATGCTCTAACGTGTTGCACGCAGCAATTCGATTGACATGTGCTAACAAGAATTCAGATGATGCTGATAGGTCGATCCCTGATAAATCCAACGTAGAATTATTTGCAACTCGAAATGTTTTACCTCCTCAACAGGACGTTGTTATGGAAGATGATGCATCATTCGACGAACCAGTGGTGGCAGGTGCTCATGGCGATGAGGAAAGTGAAGAGGGCGGAAGATGGGGACGTGTCCTACGAAGCAGACCGAATAGGGGAAATGTCACACCAGCTAAAAAAGTGAGAAAAGATCGAAGAGCAGATTCAGAAGAAATGGAGGATTCGGGAGAAAGTATCTCGTTCTCGGCTGTCCGATCAGATGAGACAGGAATGCCATTCGGATCTCCAAGGCCGCCCGAGGTTCGGCAAAAGTCAGCTTTGCTGATTGTCGAAACTCTTTTGAAGCACCCTTCTATGTTCTACGATAAAAATGCTACAGAAAATATCGGTAAGCGGCTCTACGAAATCAATGAACTGTGAATTAAATTATTAAATGCTTGTTTCAGGCTATACAGATGAAACTGATAGACTTTCTGCAATCAAAGCACTTCTATCGGCTCGTGACTTAAATGGAATGACTCCGTTTCAATCTGCTATAAACCAAAAGGCTTATGGAGCAGCGAACACCATTTGGAGAGCTCTACTCCAATTAGACTTCACTTCGATGACTGAAGAAGAAAAACTAAAATATATTTTTCCAAGTTTCTCATCAGATGACAACCACAACGCAGATGATTCTCCTCTCTTCATTCTTTGTTATAACGATGTTTGTTCGTTCACGTGGACTGGTGAAGATCATATCAACCAAGATATTTACGAATGCAAAACGTGTGGATTGACTGGTTCCCTATGCTGTTGTTCTGAATGTGCATTAACTTGTCACCGAAATCACGATTGTCGATTGAAAAGGACTTCTCCAACAGCATACTGCGATTGTTGGGAAAAAAGCAATTGCAAAGCACTCGTAAAGTTTTAACAAAAAAGATTATTTATATTTTTGATATTCAGATTGCTGGCAACGAAATTCTCCGCGAACATCTTCTTACTGAACTGCTGAAACATACGAGACTTTACGAGTATCCTAATGCAAAAAACGAGCATATTATGCTTTTCTTAGCTAGAACAGTTATTCGTCAAACGCGTGAACAGAACTTCTCACAGAAAAGACGGAGTAGATATCGTGAGTTTGAAGCCAACCTCTTGACACTCAATTCATTTTTTTAGGACATGCGATTCCCGTTCCGCAATCTTCTAGCACTCCGGAACACAACTTGAACCCACCCAAGTTTGCTAAGATTGCATTGGAGTTTTGCTGCAAAAATCCACATGTTGTCGTTAACTCGATAAAATGCGGAGTGGGTAATACGTAAGTTAGAACTACTTCAACATGATTATCCGACATAAAAAATATTCAGAACTGATCTAGCAGCACCTGCTCAACTCCATTTCATTCTACAAAGCACTTCGGCGCATCTGGATAAACTCAGCTTTGCATTGTCAAACAAACTACTAAAAGATTATTCCTCACTGTTCATTGAAACACTGCGATCTCTTCTTTCGGGTTCTTGCCAAGAATCTAGTTTGGGATACGATATTGAGAATTATGTCAGCCGCTTCGTTCGTAGTTTGGTTCGAGTTCTCACTTTGGCCATCAACGTGTCTCCATTAGCTCCCAATACAATTCTTGCCGCAGAAGACCCGACTGAAAATGAGACACCGAGAGATCCAAGAGAAGAACGTAGCCGTTACCAGAGTTATCACGTTTTTCATGCACTAATAAACAAGAAGGAAAGTTCCAAATTGTCGGAGAAATCAGCATCATTCGTTGCGATGATTAACAGAATCATGCAGTTCCTACAACAACTTCCAACATTTGCTGTCGTTCAATTGGCTATTGCTGCTGATGCTGCTTTCGAGCCAGTCCGTGATGGAATGTTGAAGCCTATGGTAAATCCTGCATTAGCCGGGAGCTCACACGATCCAATTGACATTCTTGAAAAGTATTTTGCTAGTGACTTATCGTTCGCTGAGGTGGTTAAGAAGTCCAAAAAAGAGGAGAAAATTATTAACATTGCCAAGTCTGACAACAAACGCGTACGCAGGGTGAGCGAACATTGAATCTGATACATAGAGATAATTCTTGATTTTTTCAGTCAAGCCGTCGAGACACGGATAGGGAAAATGGATCAGATAATCGGGAGAGCATGGAAGATGAAAGATCTGCGGGAGACCGCGCGTCTGAGTCTCAGGATACATCTCGTATTCGACATGATTCTACCGCTGCTTCAACCATCGCAACTCCACGGAGACGTCGTCTTTTATCAGGAAACACCACAAGTGATACTAATGAGGACAACGAAGAAAGAACCGGTGTTCCAAGAGAATTTGAGGTTGAGTCTAGCAGCTCGGATGATGATAACGAAGAAGAAGATGACGACGACGATGAAGAAGACGACGATGACGAAGATGATGACGACGATGAGGATAGCGAGCGCCCACAAGAAGAACGTCAGGACGGTGAAGAAAGAGATGATGGTGAAGAAATGGAACAAACTGAACAAGGGGAAGAAGACGAAATAGTAGCAGCTAGACCAGATGCAATTGCTCAAGCTCCAAGAGCAGCTGATCCAGAGAGAGAAGAAGATTGGCAACCGTATGAACCATCCAGCCCATCTCCACGTCCTGCGGATTTCGACGATAATTCATCTGATTCACAGGAAGGTGGCCCTCGCGAGCCATCCTTCGTCATCGAGAATGTCGCACATGTAGTAGATGAGGGTGAGGCTCGTCCCCAAGATGCCGTAATAGCCAGACCCATCGCTGAACGTCAGTTCACACTATTTGAGTGCCTTTCTAGTTTAATCTATTTTCAGATGCTCCACCAGTATCTCTTGCGAATCTTGCTGCAGCACGTGAACATAATCTAGCTGCCTTCGAAACACAACGACGAACTGCCAGAGTACATGTTCAACCTCCTCCTGTAAGTTTGTATTGTATTTAAATTTATTATTATCGAACCGAGAACGTTCAGAGAATTGAAAGATTCCTTCCATATCGTTTCCCATCAAGAAGTAGTTTCCTGGGAACACGTAGAGAAGATTCAAGCAATTCACAAGGTTCTTCATCGTCGAACGTCGCTAGTAATCATCCGATTGCTGTCCCTACTCCAGGGGGTTCTTCTGCACCACCGGCTGCAAATTCAACTGTTCAAAGTCGAGCAACTGCTCCATCGTCAATATCTGCTACTGTTGCTCCTTCTGCCACCAATCCCCCTTCAACCGAAAATCAAGAGTCCTCGCCGACAAACTCGAAGAAATCGCAGGAAAATGTGGAACAACCATCATTGGAAACTGCCCGAGAGCAACTTGCATTAACATTTAGTGTTCTCGTGAGAGCCGGCTGTGATATTCTTTCAAGAATGCCAAGACCTGTGCTGTCGGTTTACACCAAAGCGGATGACAATGCAAAACGATCCCAATTAAAGGTAACTCCAATTTTAAATAATACAGTTTACAAAATCAATATGTATAGGCTCAGCGGATTTTCGGAGACATTCTACAAGAAACATTCCGTTGGATGGGAAGAGTTTTCGAATCAACAGAAGCGAAAATAAACTTCAATGAGACTTATGAAAAGTCTTTAGTTCGTCCTGTTTCTCCAGCTACAGAAGATAAAAGAGGACGGAAAGACGCGTTGAACTACCTTCATTCTCTTCTGCGTCTAGCAACTGGCGAAGCGAAAGATTCACTAGCTAACATCGAAGTTGACATGCTGTACCCTGTTGCTCTCGTTGCTGATTCCTACTTCCATTTCTTGAACTGCAACGTTGAACGACCAATCGTATGTTTGCGAAATTTAAATTTTAACAATAGCGTTTTTGTTTCAGGAGTTGAAACAAATTGTTGACTGCTACGAAGATAGCCATCGCCGTCACTTCCGAGAAAGATGCGAACAAACTGACAAAGATTTGATGATAGGATTTTTCATGAGGCCAGTTTCATTGTCGTGGCCTGGACATATTCATGATGGTGCATGGGATACGCTCTCAGGACGTTATCATATCCACAGACCGTTGAGGTTTGAAGAAGAATGTCCAATGGTTGGAGGGCCAAAACATTTAACGATGCATTCCAAACCGGAAGAATTGTTCAAGGAGCCCAATGTGGACAACGTTAGGAGGAAGACTGCAAACTTCATGAATGTAAGTCACAAAGTTAAAGCGGTATACCTGTAATTCACTCGCGCTTAGAATCCGCGAACTGAATCGATTCATGTAAAATTCGAGTTATATCAGAATCAGCGGTACACCCCTTCGAATTTCTTCCCTCAATGTTAGATTTCCTTTGTTTCAGGATCCCGTTGAGGAACACACTTTCAATATTCTCGATCGTCCATTCGAGTACCGTAGTCCTGGAGTCAGTCTTGCCATGGTTCCACATCGACTAAACCTCGAACGCGAATTTATCAGCATCACCAGAGACTTTTACCATCTCGATCGTACTCCTGATGATGAGGTTAAGGACTACTCAGCTGAAGCTGATCGGTTCCCAGGTTATGTTGGACGATTCGAAGATGTCATTTCTAAGTTCAAAAGTGATCTTCTTGCTCGTTCATGTGATCGTGAACAATTGTTTTTCTCGAAATGGTACAAAACTTTAACTCTTATCGGAAACCGTTTCTATGAAAAATTAACCGAATCACTTGGATCTGAAGTGGCATTTGAGAACTCTATCATGCTACGACGACTCGCGTCATTTGAAACAAAGTACAAACTGTTCAACAAGGCTACTGAGAAGTATCGAACTCAACATTCAAACGTCAAAGAAATTGTTATGGATGTCCGCCGAGAGGCAGGATCACTCTTCCGTGATACCATGATTCAACTGCATCATTTGTATGTCAAACGAATGATGTCTGTTCGTTCAGCAGATAATGGGCACACTCCGCTCGCTGGAACTCGTCTGCGCGTTCATTTTATTGATGAGCCGGGCGAGGGAACTGGAGTCACACGAAGTTTCTATACGGCTTTCGCTGAGTCATGCGCTCTGGAAGAAGCACCCTTTATACCGGAAAATCAGACTGAAAAATTATCGTTGATGCAGTCTGTACTTCATCCAAAACATGAGGGCGATCAAGGTGAGTTATAATATTTGAGCTATTCACTAGACTGTTTGACTCTCATATCAGAAACAATCAAAACGCTTCGAAAAGCTCGACTTGAGCAAGCGGTTCGTCTTCGGACCCACCTGCGACGACTCAAAACATTCCCGCTAAACCTGGAAGCACCTCGTTTCGACATTAAAAACTTCACAGGAGAGGGAAACTGGACGAAGCAAGTATTGCAAGATAGTTCAGCCGAATCCCAACCTGTTGCACCATTGAATTGGGGCCAACATGAAGGAACACTACGGAAAATTCATACAATGTCAGTGGGTTGACCAGAAATATAAAATAATATTCCCTATATCCCAAACGCAAAAAATTTCAGGACATCCGGCTTCCTGAGCGACGATAAAACAATAGGAAGAGTTATGGGAATTATGTGTCAACTTCCAACGGATGTGTTCGTGAAAGCGGTCAACAATGATGACACCATGCGACTTCACATTCAGCAAATTCTAGCGGAACTTCGAGCGGAAAATGAACTTGACGACTACACCGCAAAGACGTATCGCGGAGGGCAAAACGAGCAACCGCGAACGGAAGACGAGCAATGGAATATGTTAATCGGAGTGAATAATCCAATGGAGAATTTGTTCGAAAAGGCTCCATATGGAGAATGTTACATTCCAAACATTGGAAATGGAGCGCCAATGAGAATAGCAGCTTTCCGAACTGTTGGTAGAATCATGGGAATCTGTCTTTCTCAGGGCGACATCTTTCCTTTCCGATTTGCTCGGCATGTCTTTTCTTTCATTTTGAAACAACCGATTTGTTGGCTTGATCTAGGATTTTACGATCCAACTCTCTTCAACAGTCTTCGATTGATTCTCAAGTCGGATTTCCAAGACCACGAATTCGACACCGATTTCACACTTGTGGAACAAAAGATTAACGGAGTGAGTTCAACCGTCTTCATGTATTATATTTAAACAATTTTTTAAAGGAATCAAAAACGATATGTTTGAAACCAAATGGACAGAATATCGTTGTCAACAGAGAAAATGTGATAGAATTTGTTTACAAGTATGCTGAAAGAGTTTTGATCGGCGATCGAATCACAGCTTTCGAAGCGATTCGTGAAGGTATTCTTGACGTGATTCCTGAGTCAATACTGGATGGATTGACACCTGAAGATCTTAGACTCATCCTTTGTGGAGTTGAAACTGTATGTATCATTTTTAAATTAATTGTTCTTTATTCGAATGTTTAGATCCAAATCAATGTTTTACAAGCGAACACTTCGTTCCTGGATGAAAGTCGTGCTTCACAAGAAATCCTGAATCGTTTCAAACAATGGTTTTGGCAGGTCATTGAATCATTCACTGCACAAGAAAAACAGGTATGCATCAATAATAGTCAATTAGTCTAATTCTAATTAGTCTTCATAGAAAGTTCAATCAATTTTTCAGGATCTTGTCTTCTTCTGGACTGGTTCTCCATCACTACCTGCGACAGGGAAATGGCAGAGTTCAGCAAGTGTGATGCTTCGACCACAAGAAGATATCTTCCTGCCGACTGCCAATACATGTATTTCTCGTCTTTACGTGCCTGTATACTCATCGAAAAGAATTCTTCGCTCTAAACTTCTGGTGGCAATCAAGGCTCGTAACTTCGGATTCGTCTAATTTTTAAATCCATGTCCCTTATTGATTTTCAAGCTTTTCAAATGTTTTTATTGCTTATCTTATTAATTTAGTTTTGGTACTGTAAACCAGGTCTTCCAGCGGGATGCTTCTGAAATCTCTTTTGCGTTTTACCTTCAACTCTGTTGGTTACTACCAATTGACCAAAATTCGCTTAATCTTAGTTAGGAGAAACTAATTCATATTCGAAAACCTTATTCGCCTCAGAATTAAAAATTTTTCGGTACTCACTCACCCTTCCGCATTTTCTTGTTCTGTGTGCGCCATGCATTTCGTTTTGCTTCTGTTATCACAAATCTCTTTGTAAACATAAACTGTCGAATAAATTGCTAATTATGCAACACATATTGTATTGTTTGTATTTTATTCGAATACAGAAATAAGAAAGAATAGATGGGTAGAATTGGGAGAAGAGGGGGGAGGGGAGGAAATAGCTTCACAAGTTTCAAAGTACACCAGCTAACCGAAGAAAGAATAAAATAGTGAAAATGATCGAGATTTCAATGATTTCTTCCAAATAAAAATGGATGAAAATCATTAAACAAATCATTGTTTACGAAAGCGGAGCAGCAACTAATTAGAAGAGAGAGAGAGAATACATGTCTAGAATATTAAAATAAAAAGAAAAACAATTCAAAAAAAGAGATTTAAACGTATGTATATATATGTATAAATGGTACAATAAAGTCTAGATGTTCGACTAAAAATACTACTTCCGTGGATTGACTATTGGTTTTGATTTGAGAGAAGGGGACTAAAATAGAAGGGGGCGGAGTCATTGGGGGAAGATTCAGGAGCATTGGGAACTCGGGAAGAAGGGGGAAGGGACAGGGTCTGTACAACAAATTCACCGGGGGTAACAGCAGAAAAAGACTGGAACGATGCCAGGCATTGAATAAAATAATTATATTTATATATATATATATAGTAGCAGTGAATGAAAATGAAGGAAAGACATATTGATTTGGAGTTTAGAGGCTGAATGAGGAGATGCAAATCGGATGGATTATTAGATGAAAGAAGTTGGAGAAAGTAGACGAAATTCACTGCAAGAAGAAGAAGAAATGGATTAAAGCTGATTGTAAATCAATTGGGATTCGATGAAAACTCAGTGTTGACTGGGATGGAAAAGGGATGAAAACGGGTGGGGGGATCACATCTATTTTGGGAGGCTGAAAGTGTGTGTAGGTCTTTAACTAAAGGAATTATAACCGGGTCAAAGAAAAACTAGTCAGAATTCACTAAACGGGGACGAAAGAAATGAAAGAGTGAGACAATGTAAAGGCTATTTTGCATGTTGTTTGTTGAAAGTCCTATGGGTTAAAAAAGAAAAAAAACGGGAGGCTTTATAAACCGAGGTGATGAGAAATACACTAAACGGGACTTAAGGGGGGGCGATTATATCTTAAACCAAAACGAGGGATAATGTGCATTTTTGGCACCGGGGTATTCAGAAGAACAACTAAACGGGGCGATAAAGAGAACGAAGTCACTGGGTGAAAGAGTGAAATACAAAAGAATAGAGACAGACACACGGGACGACAACACAAGCACAACACTGAATTGAAATAAAGAAGAAAGAAGAGAAATGCTATATTGGAGTGGGAACGACTAGAAGATTCACTGGAAAGTATTCAATATTCTGAAAGAGTTTTGAAGGTAGATTGAATGAGAAAATGACTGGCGAGAGAGATGATGACTGAATGGATGAATGACACTTGATTAATTAGTTAGCTACAGTAGCCACTTGGTTCGTTTCTGGCTGAAATTGATGAGTTGAAGAATTGATTTTGAAAAAGGACTTACCAGAAGTTGCTGAACCTTCATTTCACTTGCTTCAGTCTCTTCCATATCCTCATCTGCATCCATCAATTCCTCTTTCATTGTTGTAGATGGAGTATTATTTGTTGCATTCAATGCTTGCAACCAATTCAATACAATCTGATTACTTTGACTGACAGCACTTGTTGGAGGTTGAGGAGGAGCTGGAAGAGTAGGTGTTGAAAGAGCAAGAAGGGATGTTGCTTCTGCGAGAGCTGATGTGGTTGCACGAATTGATCTCTCTGGAAATTAATTGTGTTGTTCAATGAAAGAGAATCCGGAACGGTAATACCTGGTGGAGATGCTCCTTCACGACGTCCTTGTGTACTCACAACACATTTTCTCATGTGTTTCTCCAAAGTAGAATGAACAGAGAAGGGCATTCTACAGATGTAGCAATGATAAGTTTCCTTTCCTTGTTGTCCGTGAGTTCTCATATGACGAGTCAATTTACTACTTTGTGCACAGGCATAAGGACACAATTGACATTTGTATGGCTTCTCTCCTGTATGTGATCGAAGATGAACGATCAAATTTGAACGATTTGTGAACACTTTGTTGCAAAAGTTACATCTTTCCTTCTTGATATTATTCTGTCTTCTTGCAGCTGGCTCAGCAAGTTCACTGTCATCTACTACAATCAACTGTTCTTCATCTTCAATTTTCATACTTTTTCGAGGAGGTGTCATTTCTTCTTCCGGTGATGCACGGCGTCTGATTGCTGCTGATGCAGGTCTTGGAGTGAATGCTGATGGTTCATCAGATGTACTTCTGAATATAATTATAAGATTATCGATAAAGTGAACTCAAAAACTCACAATCTGTTCAGGTTCTGAAACAAGGGAGTTGGTGCCAATTGTGGTTGTGGAGTCGCAACAGGAGGTTGAGGAGTAGACAGTCTTTGTTGTTGTTGTTGTTGCTGTTGTTGTTGTTGTTGAAGATTGTTGGAAAGATTCAGAAGAGCAACTGCAGTACTATTTGTCATCGGATAAGGCATCTGTTGAATTGATGCGTAGTAATCTTGCATTGCGGCTAACATTGTTGGTTGCATCCATACATTTGGTACAGATCCAGAAGACTGGAATCCAGGTGGATTTGATGAGGTTGGAAGTTGTGGTTGAGAAGCTCTTGCATTCAAAAGGGATGTTGATGTGAATGCTGACACCTGTTCCTCTTCTGTTTCTTCATTTGGCATCAACCTCCGAAGAGCCATCAACGGCTTTTGATCTTGTTCTCCGGCTCTTGTGGCCAGTTCTTTCAACCTTTCTGAACAATAACTATTCAGCATTGTTGATTCTGATTTGATGGATGTTGGATGCAATATCTTAGCAGTTGTATCAGTATGATTATATCTTGATGACATTAACATTGAATCATTCGATGTAGGTGATGATGTTGAAGTAACTGATACATCTGATTCTGGAAGTGTCTCCTGACATACTCGAAGTCCATGGACGTTGTAACTGTGTTTCAAAAGTGTCCAAACATCTCCAAATCGTTCTTTGCAGGCACAACATGTTAATGATTTTGATGCGTTTGCTGAAAATAAATCTTTTTTGCTAATATGAATAACAGTTTTTGGCGTTGGCAGTTGGATAAACTTCGATTACTCATTGCGTGGCTATTTCCGAAATACGCGGTCAGTATGTGGACTCAGATTGTTCGACGGATGCCATTACTCCTTCACTCAGACTTGTGCACACAAAAAACCAAATTCTCCGAAAAGAGTAGTTCTTTACTGTTCTCTTTTCTCCTCAATTCATTCTTTTTTGGTCACACGGGCTACCGATATGACGTTTTTAAGAAAGTAAATCAACATGGAGCACACAGGTAACCTGACCTCTAACAGATCCGAGCCATCGACCGGTCTTTGACGACCTTCATGTATTCATTGACTCTTTTCTCAATACTATTCACTTTCTTTTTTATGTTTCCTTCAATTCCACGTACGAGAGAAAAGGCGCCGAGTTTCAAGAGTCTATCGCAGAATTTGAGTTGCCTCTCGCGCGGCGCCCTGTGTCTCAACCCTCAAAATTCTTCTCAAATTGCCGGTCAAAACTGGTCCACTCGTCAGTACATAGTCATTTCTGTGTCTCACTGATCTCTCTGCTCTATTTCCACGTGGTAATTCTGAGTCTCTTCACGCCACACAATCTAGTGGATTCTCTACAACAACTCGCCGCAAAGAAGAAATCGCTGGTGCCCTGCGGTAAACAACGAGCGGATGGATGGCAATATGTGGAAAAATTTCAAGTACCGTAACCCTATGGACAAACAAAAACTGAAAGTTGACATGAAAGTATCGTATAGTTTAAAATTGCATATCTAGACTAGGAAGTGAGTTGCCGACTCCGGAAAGTACATGCACTAGAAGTACGATCAAATATGCACTGCGTGTTTCTTCTGAAGATCAATTGACCAACTAACCCAAATCATTTGTATCCGTTGTGACGTCCATGTTGTAGTTCAGAAGAAGAGGATTTGCAGACGTTGACCGACCACATCGATTCTGAAAATTTCAAAATTCCCCTCTTTTTTCTCTTGTTGTCTTTCCAAAAAAATATGAGATTGTTGATGGCAATGGCACTGACTCTTCTACAGTTTGTCAGTGAGTCGCTCTATTTGCACAGGTACTACTATCTTCTATGAAGAATTTCAGAGCCCTCTGCGCCGTCCGACAGTTTTTCAATGTCCAGAACAAACAAGAAAAACGACGTGAAAGAGAGGACTAACCCTCCTGGTCATGGGGCGTTTTGATGCAAGAGTGGGGCGCCAGAGGTCTTTTCTATTGGGCTCTTGGTAAATATTGGTCAAAAATAATTTCAAGTCAACCTACCAGCGCTGCGGGGTTGAAGGTTCTCCGTCTTGATCGGTCGAAACTACGGGGCGTCACTTCACAGTCATCCGATGGGGTCAGTTTTCCACCGCAGTTTGACACCTGAAAAACAGTAAATATTTGTGATGACATCATTGGACAGAGAGTTTCGAAAACTTCAAAACAATCTAGAAAATCCCTCACCTTGTGCTCGATGAAATTGGAAAAACAGCTCAATGAAAAACTCGTATGACATTCACCACAAACGACAATATCCGTTCGATCCAACTCTTGTCGTGGCGAGTCTGCTCCATCATGAGACATCGGAGAATCCGATGCTTTCAATTCACTCAAATCATGTTCAACTGTCGATTCTACACCAGAAACTCCAGAATCAGATGATGCCATTTGGGAGTTACCTGAAGAAATTTACTCTTGAAGCATGTCAACTCAAATATTGTATCAAGACCCTCAGAAACTAGATTTTTGGTGATCCACTATTGTTTGTAGAAGTTGAAAAATGGGTCATGGAATGTCAACTCTACTGCACAAAATGTCAACTTTTTTCACCTTGTTTGGCAGATCTTTTTCTGCTGTTATATTCTGTTTTTCTGCGTGGAAATGAACATTCACAGTGTTACGTATGGCACAATTTAGAGGTTTTTTGTGCTGCTGTTTGCTTTGTCGTCGATCTGATCAAATGTTTGCGGTCGATTTCCGCGCGGAAGACACTTTTTGGCGCAAACGTCGCGTGTGACGTCACACGTGAAATCAGCGTCCAGTCATTGATATGATCACAGACAGACTAGGTGCGGTGAGCAAAGAAAACGATAACAAGACGCAATGTGGATAATAGAATATGAGAGAAAAGAACTTACTCGTTAGAAATGTAGTCAGACGTTTTTTCAAATCAAGACGATAATCTAAACTTGGAGAATGATTAATAAATGACTGTCATAGATTGAAACGAACCACTTTTGTCGTCACTGCTACTGGTGGCGGTCGGTTCTTCGGCTCCACTATCCACTTCACTGTTCGCCTTCTTCCGCCGGCGCCCCGCCGAAGACGTTTCTATTGTCTGAAACATATCTATTGGATCATCAGGATTAGAGTTTGATTCAATACCGGTAGATTAAACATTGTTTCAAAAGTTTCTGGATTCAGAAATTCAATTATTGATGTTTCAGAATACAGGGGTCACTTGGATTTTGAAACTGAGAGATAGGTAGGTAGATCACAAAACTTTGCGTGGAAAAATGAGCCCTTCGGCGCAAAAGAGAGAGAGAGAGAGCATATGACTTGGCAGAGGGGCGTAGCGTCGGGGGGCGCGAGGTTACAGTGTATGTGTACAGTACTCGGGGGGCATCAGAGGCACAATATAACTAGAGCAAATACTTTTTTTGCCAGGAAAGGCCGATTGGTCGAGAAAGAAAGAATCGAGGAGACACGCTTTTTTGTTCACTTTTGAAACTCTGTTCGCTCGTTCATACATTTACTTTTCTAATAGAGGGATCTCGAATTGATGAGTCATGAAACTGCAGAAACAATCAAGGAAGAGACATGGAAATATAGTTGAATAAGAAATTATTTGTCTAGATTTTCTTTCTTATGAGAATAGAAAAACCTACTTGAATAACACGGGAACTGAGCAATATATGATTCAGAAAATGCATTAGATGATCAGAAAACCGATTTCTGTTGAAATCATGAAAGAAATGGTCCTAGATGTCAAAAACTGGGCGTCCATATTTCTGTCATTGTCCTTCTATGATTGTCAAGCTGATAACAAAAGTTTATGCTCCGCCCATAACTAGGAACAAAGGAAACGCTTTTTGCAAAAGGGATGATAGACTGAAACTGAAATGGTCACGCGGCTCACTTAACTGATAAGGACCTACATCTCAAAAGTACATTTAGAAAGGGGATTTGAAATGATACGTGGAAAGAGAATGAGAACTAACCTGTGATTTCGAACGTCCACTACTCATGTGAAGTCGTTCCTCTATCACTTTCAACCGGGAAATTTTGTAAAAAAGCGCGGCCCTCTAAATATAGTTTTGAATCCAATAACTGAAGTAATATGGTCCTGAATAGAAGATTATGAAATACATTTTAAACTTATTCTAGAACTTACTGTATTGTCAAGACACATAAAACATCAATTTATGTAATTCAGAAGACACGACGGAAGATGTGCTGCCGCGCGTGACGTAGATGGTATTGCTGGTGTACTGTAAATGGAGAAAATGGAAGAATTGAATAATGGAGAAGGAATTTGGTAAACGAACGGAAGGAACGGTAAAGTGAACGAAAAATAGAAAAAAAGAAACATTACGCAATCAGTTTAGCGTCGTTATCTATTGATTGCGTAATGTCTCAGCTCCAGGTATTTAGAAAGAAACACAACGTAGTAAAAAATGGTCACTACTGATAAGAGAGACTGCGTCCGGCGCCGCGTCAAAGACAATGGAAAAACGATTCGATAATTTCAGAGCAAACGGAGCGTGATGCTAAAAATAGAAACGAAATGCTAAAAGCGGTGCCAGATGTTTCTTTTTAAGGGTGTTGATCGAAAAGTTGATGGACAAGACAATGGAAATTATGATAAGGAATGAAAAAAATGAAGGAGAGTGATAGTTGAAAATTACGAAAAAATGGTGAGTAGAGAAAATGAAAAGATGGGAAGAAGGGGTGTATGATTCCATCAGAATCAAGAAGATAACTCTGGGAATACTTGAAAAAGGGACATGAAGGGAAACTGCGAAAAGCGTGAGAGAATTGAACAAAAAGAAGAAAAAATTGGAAATGGGAGAAGCTAACGGCCACCCACCGAGTCCTTTTTTTGCCGGACAGTATTGGGGCGGTGTGGGTCTGGAGCGTAAGCCCTAGGTGTCTGTGCAAAAAAGTGCAAGTACTCATGTCTCGTTGAAACATGCTGCTGGCGCCGCGCACCGGGCAGACGATCCGCGCGGAATGATGCTCCGCCCATTTCCGTGTGACGTCGAGCATAGAGCATACATTGCAAAAAAAATGCGTGATGCCAGAGTTGTCGGGGGGTTTCATTCTATCCCCCATGGCAGGCATACACACTCACATACATACGGAAAGTGACGCGAAAAGCTGCGCAAACAGTTCTCCCCATTTCCGCGCCCACCTCGATCTGGAAGTGTGGAAACGTGTGCGATTCCAGAAGACGCGGAGAGAAGAAAAGTGATCGAAGAGGGCCTCACGCACACAAGCCACACAGTCACTTTTTATTATTTCGCTTTTATATTCAAAAAAGCGGAGCTGAGAGAACGAGGGAGAGTGAGAAAAGTATAGAAAATGAGATGCAGGCATTGAGACAACTAGAACGGTTTCATGGACGACAGGGCGCCGCTGAAAAAGAAGAAGAAGAAGAAGAAGAAGAAAAGAAGAGGAGGAGGAGAAGATGCACAGTCAAAATGGGAAAATGGAACTGAAAAGAAGAAAGAAAACAGTAACAATCTATATACAAACAGTTATTGGAACACCCGCTTTTCTGACACTCTGCCACGTCACATGTGACCGACAAAATGAGAAACTGAAGGATAGATATTACTGTTTTAGGAAGAAAAAGATAGAGACAACAAGTTGATCGACAGAGAAAAATGGATTCTCTGTCTCAAAAGTTTTTGGCGGACACACACATAGAGACACACTCATTCACTCACACACCTGAGATTCGATTCAAAATTCAGGTCGTGGTCTCGAGAGAAAATGAGAGAAGACCGGAGAAGACGTTGGACAACACAATACGGTCATTTTTGGTCATCTTGACCGTAACTGGTATTTCATACACACACAGACAACAAGAACAACCCCCCCCCCCCCCATTTTTTGTGTATTATTTCATTCTCAGTGGTCATGGAACGGGAACGGAAACGAAAAGTGGTAAACTCGGAACTACAGTTTATTGAAACTTTGGAATGGCTCAGAAAAATAGTTTCAATCTAAATACAGTATGGTTCAGACTTCTTGCTCATCTCATGTTTCAGTCAACTTCCGTTTCCCTAATTTTTCTCTGAAACAAGAAGAATACTGTAAATGATCCCTGGATGATCTATTCATAATTCTCGATAGCTCCGAGTTCAGTGTAACATGTGGATCAAAAAACCAGAAAATGGCCAGACAGTGGGGGGAAAGCCGTGTGCGGGTACACGTGGACGGCACTCTAATCTCTCGCGCCCCCATTTCTCCGCGCGGAAGGCCGCGAGCTCTGTGTGCACAAGTTGCGCAATAGATGTGGCAACCGTCGACTGGTCATTGGCTTTTGACGTGCTGGTAGGTTAAGCGATCGGTGAAGCAACACTAACGAAAGGGAAGGGACGGGATGAGGATGAGATGCGTAATCGAAGACGTAAAACGAAAGCAGTGAAAGCGCTGTCTTGCGCAATGCATCACCTAGCGAAAGCTTCATCTTTCAGCAGTCTCTCTGATTCATACACTCTCTCAATGCCCAGATCAGGTCCAGTGGAATAGGGATGCCAGAAGTGGCGCGGCGGTCTCTCTGTCATGTACTATTGACGAACCGGTGGATTACAGTATACCCATCACCAAAAAAGATGTTTGTGATTCTGATGGTGGAGGTGGTGGTATGTGTCAAAAAAACAGTTGTAAAATAATGGGAAAGTGAATGAGACTAAATGAATAGGTAAAAGTATTCTAAAGAGATATGTAAAAATGAGGATAGAAAGTCTCAAATGGAGATAAACGATATCTTAATAGATGCAAGAACAATGAACAGTGTTATTGTGGAACATTGATGAAGAGAATAGGAATTAGGATATGGGAGAGTTTAAGAAATTAAAGAGAAGACCTTAATAGATGTTTGTTAGAGCAAAATTATAAGGGTGGAGTGTTGAGCACGGATATATAAGGATATATACAGTAGAATACATGAAACTGATCTCAAATGGACCATGAAAGAATGGAAGACTGAGAAGGCATAGAAGTTGGGAAAGAATGATTCAGGAAGACCTCACCGAACTCTTCGGATGCAAGAAGCCGAAACTGACGGCAACTCCAATCAGGAAGGCGTTTGCCTCACGTCACCAGGAAAACCTCAACATCCATCTCATCCGAATGGGCAGAGAAAGTGAAGTGAGGATTGGTGGAAAGTGAATGGGACACACAGGAAAAAACGAAAGCGAAGAGGGGGAAGGAAGAAGGATGATGGGTGGGACGACGATACATATCGCGACAGTAACAAACGAAGGATTACGCAAGCGACGACGACGGCAGTGAGGCGAAAGTGGCTGGCCACAGGAGTGAAATCTAGAACTAGATGATGATGAGGCACTATGCAGCCAACAGGAGAGACGACTGGTCGACTTGGCATTCATATTACGCGATCACGGAGGGAGTGATGGAAAAAGACGGAAGATTTACATGTGGACGGTTGAAAATGAATTGGTGAAAGCTGCGGCTTTCCTTTCGATTTCAGCAGTGAGAGTGGTGGGCAAGTAGTCAGCTGTAGAAGGGGAAATCTGAAAAGAAAAAGAAAGTATGAAAGAGAAATGATAAAGAATCGAGAAAAAGGGACTAAAAGGAAAGAATACTTCAATGAATAAAGTTAACCAGAATGAGAAGAGTTGACGTTTTGGAAAGTATCTTCCTGTGAGCGAGAGAAACTGTCAAAAAAAGATTCCGAGGGGAATAAAATCATCGCCATTTCAATTACTAAAATTGGAGCAGTTTCCAACTAGGAACAGACGAGTTGTGGGATGTCAGTTAATCTTGAAGTGGTTACTGTACTTATTTTAATGTTTCTGAATTCGGGAAAAGAATTCAATGGAAAAGGAACGTTTTCTGAAAAAGAAGCCTCGAGTTTTTTTCTCATTTCAACTTTCTCTTCACAGATTTCACCTACCGGCCACTACGATTACGCAAGCAAAAGCGGCAGTGAAAGTCGGATGGATATCAAAGTGAAAGTGGTTGCGTGATTGGAGAATGGTCGACTGGCAACTAGACACAGGAAGATATGAGGAAAAAAAGTGAACGGTGTTGGAGGATTCGAAATTGGATGACTGGATGCCATCAAGAATTATGATGCGCCAGTGGCGTTGACTACAGATGGGAAGGATTGCTGCAGAGAATAAGTAGTAGAGAATTACTCTAATTGACGAGTTGAATCTATTTCTGAAATTTCATTTCACTGAAATTTCTTGAGAATACAGAACATTTCTCTTTCTTTCTCTTTTTAAATGATATATATTCTATACAGTATAGATATTACAAAATAGTACAATTTCATAGTTTCTGTTCCAAAAGAAAAGAAAACGAAAAAGAGTTTGAGAAAGTTTTATCTATGAGAACTAGAAGAAAAGAACAAAACTCTTATTTCAGATATAGTTTCCATGTGTGAAGAATATGAATAAAACCAAAACCATAACGACAATCGAGTCGTATTTACTAGTAAATCTCCAGAAAAAACAATAACAAAAGAGAGATCACGACTAAAGTGAAAGTGGGCAAGTGAGGGAAAAAGTGTTTTTCACTGAAACTCGGGGGGCATCAGAACAGCCGGTTGCCAGTCTCAAAATCATTCTCCCTAAATTGCAGTACCGGCCATCACATCGATTCAACCCAACCGGTTACCTTCTACTTTTTATTTTTGTTCTTTCATCCAACGAGAGCACTGTTTTTCTCTCTATTCCTCATATAATTATGAGTCTTCGAATATATGAATTCTTTGAAATTCTAAAGAAATTGTTCAGGACTATTTAGGAAGTTCAAGACCTCCGTGAACACTGCTCTGACGCGTTGAACACACATTCCTTTTGTGAGCTTTTGCGGAAACTGTGCGTTGCTCAGTTTTTCAATGTTTGCAAAGACGAAAAAAACAATTGAAAAAGAGATTTAGCCACCCGCAGGCAACTGAGACATAAAAAATCGCAATAGAAATGGTTGGTTCTGGGAAGGAATGGTTCTCGATGAAGAGTTACAAAATCAGAAATGAAACTTTCCTCTGTGATATCATCTGAAACTTTCTAGGATCAAGGAAAAAGTTCGTGTTTCTCGAGCTTCAAAAATTCGAAAGTTTTTTCTCATTCAACCGGTTTCAGAGACCACTTTCGTTGGCTTAGATGCCACTTTCCCTAAGTTTTGGCCATCACTTTCTTTCTACTTTCTCTCCACTTTCTCTTTTTTTTCGGCCACAAGCTATTACATATATCCCCCTCATCTTCCACCCGGTAGACGGTGTCCACTTGCACTTTCAGTTTTTCCTTTTTAATGCATCTACTGTCTGCGCTTGCGCAACGACAACTGGTTTCTACAAGCCAAGTGGCCATTTTGAATTTGGCGCGCGTGTGTTTGTTGCAACATTTTTTGGCACGGGGGAAAGCGGTGAAAGCGAGGATCAAAAAGGAGAAAGTGAAGCGATCGCCAGTAGCTTTTATGAAAATGAAAGTAAATTGAGAGAGAGTGGACAAAAGTGCACAAGGGAAAGTGATGAAAGTCCGAATGAGGAAGAACAGCGAATCAGAAGAATCATCAGTTGAAATGAATGAATACAAAAGGGATTTCCAGTTGAAAGTTTCAATCTGGGAAAGAACTTCAAATGTTGGAAGGGAAAAACTATAAGCTAATTGAAAAATTATCTAGAGAAACTAAAAAATGAGGCTACTACGGACCTCAATGTGAATTCAAAACGATAGTACTATTTTCAACAGGTGGTCCACCGACCACTACTAGTTTGCTCACCATTGCTCACCATTCACGAGAGCTTCAATTTCAACAATGTCCTTTTTTGTTGAGAATCCTTTTCATCCAAATAATGAAAACTACCAGTCAGGACCAGACATAAAACTCACACACAACAAAAAAAACACGAGTGGGACCTTTTTGTGCTTCTATCTATTGATGTTGTTGATGTTTTCGACGAATCATCGGCTCCTCCTCCTCCTACTTCCCTCCCTCGTTTCAACTCCCTGTTCTCGCCCAACTGCTCCGGGTGTTCCATTTGGTTCCCATCCTAGTCTGTTCTTCTTTTTTCTTCTTCATTCTTTTTCTATTCTTCTTTCTTCCTATCTCACTCTTTTTTTCTTTTTTTTTCGTTTTTTTTCTTTTCCCACTTTGCCATCCATCACAACACAACAGCGGCGTCGTCGTTTCGAACGACGCCGCGCCCGCCGCTGGTCGAGACGACGGACACTAACAAAACTATACGAAAACGAGCATTGAGAGCATGGAAGAGAAGCTTGAGAGAGAGAGAGAGAGAGAGAGAGAGAGAGAGAGAGAGAGAGAGAACTGGGAGCTCGAGCTGAATGGAGCAGTCGTTTTTTTTTGCTTTTGCTTTGCTTCCCGCTTTTCAGATTGTTGTGCTTGCTGTTCTGGAGGAAAAAGAGAGAGAGAGTGGATAGGAGCGGCAATGGGACAGCCGGAAAAAAGAAAAAAAAAGAAAGAAAAATAAAATAGTAAAGCAGCAATTGGATAGCCCCAAAGAGCTTCGGAGCTGCTCCAGAGCTCCGGAAAACCAAGAGCATGTGTGCTGTTTCTTTTTAGTTTTTCTGTTTTTCCGATTTTCAGGCGACACTATACAGATTCATGGCTGACTGAAACAACTAGAAAACAACAAACGAGAAAAAAAAGTTGTGAAAAACTGGGATTGGTCATGCATGGCAATAGAAAAAATGGTAAACGTGAAAAGAGATGAAGAGGAGAGTGGACACACGGCGCCCGGTTCAAGGACGGAAAAGCGAATTTTCGAAATAGACAGTCAACGAGTAGAAATGATGGTGGTGGTCACTTTGGTTGGCAGAATTTTTCATCGATGTACACATTCCGATTTGCGCGACGATGACAACGAATTAGGGACACGAGTTGCGGTAGAAGTCGGAAATCAAGAAGACGGTGGTCAGGGAATGAATTCTGGGAACATGTTCAAAGAGTTGAAACACGAACAGTCGAATGAATATGGAAAGGTGAGTCAGAAGAGGAGTCAGAAGAACAAACTCTAGAAAGAGGTTTCGAGGAGAATACACGTGGATTCTGAACAAATGGACAAAAGTCTCGACGAGAGTTAGAAGATTGGAGAAACTGGGAAAGAAGTCGGAACAGAACGGAAAGAAGAGAGTACAGAAATGAAATTTCTCCTTTCCGACTGGCACAGAAAAAAAAGTTGTACTAGTTGAGTTTGCACTGAAAAGTGGCAAACGCGTTCTTCTTTTCCTTCGTCGAGGAGGGCAGCAATAGTAAAAAATGCAAAGATGTCGCACTTGAGAGATAACTCGGTTTCCGTCGAAAGAAGAAGAAGAAGACGTCTTCTTTTTCTTTTTCTGACCGCCGACGCAGGAAAAGAATATAAAAATTATAGTTAATACAAGAAGAAAATTTCAGATTTTATACAAAACTATGAATTTCAGATTTTATACAAAACTAATTATATGGAAGAACATTGAGACAAAGATATATTTTTTGGAAATCTCTAAGTAATGATATTTCAGTCATCAATTCTGAACAAAATCAGAGAAAAAGCAATAGAGACATAAATCATTGATTCTTACGATCATGATGATTTCTTGAAAAGTCATGAATCAAAATATAAGAAAAACTCTCCAGGATGGATGAAAAGTACATGTGAAATAGGAGAAAGTGTGATATGCCACCCATGTACTCATCCATGGTCAGTTAGTTGCCCTTCTCCTTTCCTCCACCCATTTTTCAATTTCACGCCACCAAGAAATATCTGCGTCTCTATTTCTCATACACTCTCTTATCGGCTACTCGCAACATACTTTTCGACGCACTCCAACGCACCACATTATCCTCTCAGACATCGTCTTTGTTCTTTTCAATGCTCGTTTATTTTGCTTAGGTCGAATTTCAAGAAATTGGCAACAAAGAGAATAGAAGAAGGAGATGAGATCTTGTGGATGTGTTGAGTTGATTTATTATGATGATGAAAATGCACGGCGATGGAAAAAAGAGAAGAAAAGACGGAATTAGTTGTTCAAGATCATTCAGAGAATCCAAGAATACACAGAAGCTTAATTAAAAACAAAGTTGCTAAAAGATGAATCTTTCTTCGTTTTTGATGTCAAAAGCTTCAAAAGAAAAATTAATGTTTTCTAATAATTGGGAGAAAAAGTAAATTTGTCGGAACTTCATTGAACTTATAAAACGAACTTGAAAAGTAAAGAACGAAGTAATTGCTCATAGATAAATTCTAGACATCTATAGGTTTATTTCGATAGTTCCTATGCCAACTCATCTTCTATCAAGCTCTATTCATATTATTATTCATCCCTTCAACTATTTTAAAAACATAATCCCCCATTTTTCAGTATTACTTCGTCTATGCAAGCAAAAAAAGTACACAAATGACTGCGTCTCTTCGTCTCCAACACTATTTTGTTTCCAACAAACAAACGACTGGACAGCAAAGGGTCCCTCTCCACGCCCCTCTAGACTCTTCTTCTTTTTAGCGAGCCCATGCTCCTATCTCTCCTGGCTATGAGCATGAGTTTGTTGCTTTTGCCCCTCCCACTATATACTTTTGAATCCGAACAAGCTCATTTCTTTTTCTTCTTCTCTTTTTTCTTGTATGTTTCTTTAATAAGAGAAAGCTCCGCCCATTTGAAGTGGCCAGTGGCTCGGAAAGAGAAAAAAAGCAGAAAAGTAAAAAATGCCAAAAATAGAAAAGAGAGGGAGAAAAGAGAGCAAAAAGGAAAAATGTCTCAAAGGATGAGTGGTCAGATGATTGAAATGATGAAGTGGTAAACGGGATAAAAACGAAAAAAAAAGGAAATATGATAAAATGGAGAACTGGTCAGATTTCGAAAAAAAACTTTCCCTTTTCAGGTATTGCATTGTGAATTCAGTTGAATAAATTACGTAAAAACTAGATATTCGACAGAAAATGGCACAATATTCAGGTGTTTATCATATTCAAAAAAAGAGAAAACGAGGGAAAGTGAGGTAAAAAAGTGTGTTGAAAAAAGGAAAAGTGACCGGCGTTATCAGTGATCTGATGACGATTTGGAACTTGAAACACCAGTGACGATGAAGTGGTGGAATGACTGCACAAACAAAATATAGCATTAAAGCACATGGGGCGCCGGAGGGCAGCGGTTTCAGGCGCCGGACTGATAAGATGGTCACTAGGTTAACATTATGTGAAACAGATGGACACATGAGTATGAATGACATTGAATTGAAAGAAAAAGAAATTGAAATACGGAAAAAGGTCGTTTAGAACTTTTGGTATTTGAGTTAATCACGAACATTCAGATTTGAAATATTTTGGTATTTTTCAATTATATCTGCAGCAGTGAGTACTGTAGAAAAAGAACATAGCATAGCTTTCGCTGTATAAGTGAAGAAATAGTTTACAGTACAAGGCTTCTAAGAGAAAGAGAGATGACTACTATTTTTGTTCCAATAGATACTGTCTAGAATTGTTGTTTTGCAAAGGGTGACGCGTAAGATCCAATAGAAAGAAGAAA
Source organism: Caenorhabditis tropicalis (assembly GCA_016735795.1). NCBI lineage: Eukaryota > Metazoa > Nematoda > Chromadorea > Rhabditida > Rhabditidae > Caenorhabditis > Caenorhabditis tropicalis. The sequence continues at coordinate 8,658,482 of CM028618.1, read as the reverse complement.
AAATATCCAGGTGGCTGGGGACCACATGGCAACGGGGTTCTTTAAAAAAGAGCAATGGACTCATACAAGTCGTTTTCTTTTTGCATGCTTTTCTCTCTTTTTTCGTTTTTTTCTCGTGTGCTACTGCCCACCGAGAGCCTCGTCGATATCATGTTTCGCGATACTATCGTAAACTAAAAATTTGCTGTCCAGGCTTCGCCTTCTTTTTCTTTTTCTTCTTCTTCTGGAGGCGTGGAAGGCACAAAAACGAAAGCGACGCACAGGCAGATAGGATCAAATTTCGAGTGAAAAAATAGAGAAAGAAACCAACAAAAAAGAGAGAAAAAAGAAAAAAAAATGGACGAAGGAGAAGAAGGACCATCCGGAAATCATCAAGTGTCCGACACATGAAACATGCTATACACTAAACAACTGGCCACAAGGAGAGTCTCTTCTTGACAACCATCGACTACGAAGAGTGTATCAGGTGTTGATAGGAAACATCTCTCTCTCTCTCTCTCCCATCGCACCCCTTCATTTTTTGCACTTTTTGTCATTTCTTCTTCTTTTTTTCTTGATGGTCCCTCTCACTCCATCCCACCCAACAACCGCCAGACATACACACGAAACAACAACCGAATGGCCTCTCACTCATCGTTTTTCTGCCTCGTTTGTATAGCGAAACAGCAGAAAGAGCAGGACAATCGGAATTTTAGAAAAGAAGAAAAAAACGAGGAGCTGCGTGATGCTTGAAACGTGAAGATGATGATCCGTAGGTCGGGTGGGCAGGGTTGACGAAAGACGTCATGACAGCTTGAAAAAAGGTTCAGTTCACTTCAAGATCATGAGATAGATGAAGGGATAGTTCGAGAGAAGAAGAACATGAAAAATGAGAAGAAGATGAAGAGGAAGAACAATAAGTATAATAGTAGTAAAGTGAAAGATGGATCCATATTCCATCCATCCAGTATTTCTGACAAGCCTTATGATTCAAAATCTAGAGTTGGACGAGTTCATTGAAGAGACTGTACAAATTTTGAGAGCTGAACGAACCCTAGAGCCTCTTCCATTAGGTACTAGAAAAATAAGATATCTGAAATTTCTTTTCGATTTGAATTTGTCTACTGGTCAACAAGCATAAAAGTATTTCAATCAGATGGTATACTGTAAAGAGTAAATGTATACGGTAGTAGTAAAATAAACCTACAGTAACCAAATTCTGAGAAAAAAACTAGAAAAATCTAGAGAAGTCTAGGAGAAAGATGTAAAAGAAATGATTGAGGGTAGAGAAGAAACAAAAAAGAAGAAGCTCGAAGAAAGCGAACACACACACATCCATACAACATACACAACATAGTCGTCGTTCTCATTCTCCTAGTCGCCCTTCAGAAATGTGAAGGCTCGTCCTCCTCGACGACGACGACGAAACAAGAAGAAGAAGAAGAAGATGTTGGAGCTCCACAGACTTGGCGTCCCGGCGCTGCGAAAGGGGCCGTCGAGACCACACACAAAAAAAGAACGACGAGAAAAAACACAGGAGGTGGGCTCGGGGCGCCCCCGGCTGGCCGATGTCTGCCTCTCTTTGACCTCTATAGTCTCTCGGCGCCTTCTTTTCGTATAGTTCGCGTTTCTTTTATAACCAATAGAGTGAGAGCTCGGAAGGGTTGCTCCAAGAGCTGCTACTGCGGTCGTCAGTTTTTTCCGCCCGGGCACCACTGCTCTCGCGCCTCGAGCTTTTCTCCGCGGGCGCCATAGGTCCCTGTCGAGAAGGCGGAAATGTGAAACCAAGTGGGACAGAAATTGGAACGAGAAAAGGAGGAGGAGGAGGGAATCGGTCAGTTCAGGTTGATAGGACGAAGGGAAGGCATGTGACCAAAGGGACTCGAAAACAGATGCCAATACGAAGAAAAAAAGAAGAACCAATTGATAGACAGCTGATCAAAATGTCATTGAGATTTGATTCAATTCTTTGAGATCTGGAAAACAAGGAATTGTTTAGATCAAAGGGTTCTAAAAAGAGTTTTAGACAGTGACAATATCGAAAATGCATGACACTCTGTTAGTTTTTCATCTAGACTTCTAGTAGGTTCGTTCTTTTTATTGGGAAAAACGTTCCTGATTTCATATGGAAATAATATCGAAACTCATTTGTCTTTTCAAACGGATAATGCAAAAGAAGGCGTTTTGAGATACAGTAACCTTCGAATTTTCATAAATTCAATGTTTTTTGAATCGATATCTGACACTTCCGATTGGAAATATTCTAGAATGATTCTCCCAACTTCCACATCTTCCATAAACTTTTCTCTATATCGTGGTTGTTTTCGTTGGTTTTTCCGAACATGCCGCTCGTTTTTCAACATGGTCATATGTTGTTTTTTTGCGTGTGTCTGCTCCTACTTTTTCACCCTTCTGGACGGATCGGTTCCATCTTTTTCTATCTCTACGTTGTTGTTGTTTTGTGTTGTTTTTGCAATCGCCGACGGCTGCGACACTAGTATAAAAAAACGACGAACACATCGGAAAATGTGTCGAGGAAAGGGATAAAAGGGGGTTGTCTGAAACGGAAAAAGGGAAATTCTGACGAGGGAGTGAAGGTTTTTTATGGTGTTCTGAGACGTGTAATGGGCATGTCAGGTTGACGATAATTCACTGAGAACTGACCCAAACAAAAAAAGAGAATAAAGAAAAGAGGCAGTGACCAAGTTATTCAAAATTCAGAAAAAATTCTTTTCGGGAGTCTTTGTTTAGAAGTTTTCTTAGAGAAACGAAAACTTATGACAACACAATGCACAATGAATAATCAATGAATCAGTTTCAGCCGACATAATTGTATGCTAATTTATGTATTCTATGGTCCGCAAGGTATGTTTTCTAAAAAAAAGACTTCATATGTTCGTGATTTATAAGTCACAATACCTGTCAATAGCAACAAAACGCTCTGATCAGAATATTCTTTGATAAGAAAAACAGTATATTTTCAATTGATCATAAAGAAACGCCATTGAAGTTTGAATTCGAAGGTAATCAGTTTTAATTCCGTTCAGTTGAGACTGTGTACTACTGATAGATTCACTTTAATTATCAATCAGCTTTCAAAATAAACGTGGATAACTTGACAGTACTTCGGTCACTGATTAATATTTTGAAACCATGAAAATCCTTCTTATCTCTATGGATTAATGAACGAAAAGACCAGGGAGGTCTTGAATATTTGTGTTCCATCAACATCATAATCATCATATTTCCCAATGCTTTTTCCAGATGTTTTTTTCATTCTGATCGTGAATGATCCCAAGCTTCTCCAGCTTTACCATCTTCTCCTCCGCTCATCCGTTATTTTGTGCATGTGTTTTCGATCAGTTACACATAATACGCACATCGTCAGAGCAGCTGTTTAATTCTGCGTCTCCCAACTTTCAGTTTACAATTCCCGTCTATCATAGAGGTCCGCTCGTTTGACCGCGTTTTTTGTCCACACACAAAACTCTCAAGCTCCGCATTCCACGCCATTTCGTTGTGCCGTCAGTGGATTTCAGAAGTGCTTCGAGGAACACATGCACAAGGAAAAAAACGAAGGAAGTGAAAAGAAGAACGAGCTTGGCGACGAAGAACATGTCTTTAGGGAGGCCGACTTTTTGGATTAGAGGCAATCGACCGAATGAAGATTATAAATGAAATGATGGAAGAGATGGTACAAACAATGAATCATTAAAAAGAATAAACAAGTGACGATGATTTTGATGCATTAACTGAGTTTTTCCTAAAGAGATCTGTTCTAGAGAAAGTGAGAGGGTCAGTAAGTATAAAGTTGAATTCCTAAGAAATTTGCTTTACAGATAAACTTTCAAAAACAGGAATGTTACAAGTCATCAATTTCATCAATTATATTAAACGAGTGCATGTGGCAAATGTCTAACTGTCAGCAGTCGTTTCGGAAAACCATTCGAAAAAATACAAATGAGTAGCGATTGTAATAATAATGAGATGCTGCATTGCTGTTCATCAATCAATGGAAAAATAGTGTTCAGATTTTATATTTCAATAAAAGTTCAGTAGAAATAACTGACAGTAATCTAGAACGAATTGTCTTTCAGAGTAAAAAAAAGATATAAATTATAAGAATTGTAATAGGAACATTCAGATGATTCCACTATATATAGATATTTCTTAAAGATATTCTAAAAATAACTAAGGAATAGTGATTCCTATAAAAAGAAAACTATAGTTACTTTTTATTATATTCTAGAAATCTAGGCTTCAAATCAAATAAATAGAATAGTAAAAAAGAAATCTTTGATCTAATACTATCCGTATATGAAATCCTATCACATATACTCCTCTAGAAGCAAAAATAAGAATATAGGATTACGGTAGATTTGGAATGGAGATCTATGAGTTGAGAGTCTTCACAATGAAAAAGAAGAAGCAACAAAAAAGTGTGTCCACTTGAAAAGGTGGAAAAGGTGAAAAGTGTGTGTCCAGCATCTCGAAGGGCCCTTCCTAGAAGAGGCGACCCCCCGTCAACACGCAGTTTGAGGACTCGAAACTGCCAGTGCTGTCATGTTATGTGCGGTGTGCATTTTTCGTTTATTCTCTCGTTTTTTTCCTTCACATCTCCTCCGTCTCTTTTCCATTAACTACTGGTGGGTTTTCCATTTCAGTCTAAGTCTCTTCTGGATTCTTTCATGTTTATTCTCTTCCAGTTTCGGCCATTGGCCTCTCAACTCGACCACTTCTTAAGGCACGGCGACATTCGGGTTAAAGGCGCAGATTGGATGGGAAGAAAAAGAAGAAAATGGGAAGAATAAGGAAAAAATGATGATGGTAAAAGGAAAAGGAGCAGCAGACGACCAGCTGGGTGGACACTCAAGGAAGAAAAAAAGGATGGAAAAAAGAAGACGAAGCAGTGCGTCAGCTGATCGGAGAAAGAGTGGGCATCTCAAAACCAATAAAAAAGAAAAGCATAGCAAAGAAAAGAACTTTGTGATTTGTTGAGGAAGTTATATAAGAGCTTTTTCTAGAGAATGGGGTCAGGATAGTTATTTATAATTACTCAGTATTCACGGAAGGGGTTACTGTAACATAAAAGTGAAATATCTTATTTATAGAAAGTCTTTGATATCTTCTTGTTGTCTTTCAATTCCAAAATTTTTGACTGACACAGACGACTCCTTTATAAATGAATAAAATCAGAATATTCTCATCTAAAAGTTAATCTTCAGGTCAAAAAACTAATCATCGTTACCTTCGTCCTTCTTGTTGTCTTCGCCCTCTCCTTTTTTATATATCCGCGTGCCTGAGATTAATCAGTGCGCGCGCTCTGCCGCTTTTAGACGGACTTTCAAACAACTACTATACGAAACGGAAAAGAGCACTGGAAACACAAAGTGTGTACTTTTATGATGATAATATTAATAATCAACTTTAATACTCGCTGAAAATTAGGAATTTATTAACACTGCTTTGAACAATGGAGTGTGATAACATGGGAACAATTTGAAGAAGATCCATTTCAACAAAGGATGATATTTTACATTTCAGATCTGATTTTCTTTCGATTCTCTCCAGTCAAGTCTTCTCTGTTATGAGAATAAACATCCAAAAAGGCGACCAATTTTCCAAATGTTCTTTTGATCTGAGTTCTACAATTCCACGTGTGCTCTCTGATCGATTACTTGTTTCAAATGGAATTTCTGTCTACTCATACTTCCATGTTCAGGTTCAGAGTCCAGTCCTCCTCTTTCTCCATCTACTCGCTTCTTTTCCATTGGCAACACGTCCGTCTTGACTTCAATGTATCATGAACACATAAAGCCGGGAACGAACACAAAAGGCGTGAATAGCCTGAGCAGCGTCGTCGTCGGTGTGTCAACAATAAGAGAAACCATTTACGGTCTACATGTTTCCGTGCCATAAAATGCTCAAATCTGCCACTTGCCGGCTCACTTCTCATCAGTCTAATTGACATTTTACAAAGGCTCTTGTGACTATTCTGTAGTTTTTGTGCCACTTTTCATGTTTATGAATCAGAAACAACAGATTCTTCGAGTGAAATCTGTAATTCTCATTCAGAACAGACCAAAGACATATGATGAAATGAAAAAGTAAAGGTTACTGTACCTTAGAGTAAGTGATTCAAATATCACTTTTTCTGTTCAATGATCTCTCTGAATCTTGTTTCTGATCCCTTCTTAACTCATTTTCTTCCGACATCATTTCCTGTACTTTTCAATTGTTTTACTCCCCCTCTCTTCTTCAATTTCTTATTTGTACTCAATGAATTCAACATTATTTTCCCTTGTGTCGGCAACTCGACAATGTGTTTTATTTCGTGTTTGTTGCTCTTTGCATACAGATGCCGGGCGCCCCGTGCGCTTATGTGTTGTTCTGATCCGCAGCGCATACGATCTCCTTTCGTTTCACACCTTGAAGAAGAGAATGAGACACGCAACATTCGACTTCCTGTATATCAATTACCGCCTTGGAGATTAATCCGACCCGTGAAAATGTTTTAAAGATGCAAAGATCAACGAAGTGATCTCTGATGAACTCATTCTTAACAAGGTGGCGATAGAAGCATGACTACTCTCAAAATCCGTAAATGGACGACAAAAATTACGAACCAAAATCGAATGGAGTTTTACAAAACAATCTTTCCGTTATAGTTCTTAAAAATTCATTCTTCTCTCAGACATTGAATTTCTTTTGAACTGAAGATCTGAAATTTCTCTCGGTTGGCTTTCCGTCACCCGTTCAACCTGATACACAAAACCCTCAAAAGTGCATATCTCTATTAATTTCTCTTCTCGCCCAAATACTTTTTTATCAATCTTAATCGCGTGAAGGGTACTCACTCATTTTGATACGGTGTGCTCACCGGGAGCCGACTCATTTGCGGCTAGAGCACCCATAAAGACTAGTTGACGCCTATATCACCGGAAACAAACCGATTGGCACACTCTTTCCGCTGAGATGTTTGCGTTTCGGCCAATTATTGCCACCTTTCGTATTATGATCCAAATGACTGTATTTGATGCAAAGACGATTAATTTTTGCATTTTATCTGACGTAGAAAATAAGAATGCCGCCTGTTTGAGATGAGCCGGATCACGTTGGAAGGCCCGCCTCGATCCGTGGAAATTTCTCCCTCATTTCTTCAGAAATTCTTATTTTTTCTAGCTTTCAGTAATTCAGTTTTATTGATTTTGAACTTTTAAAGCTTTCTTCTTATCTATGATAAAACTAAACTCTTCTCTTCTAAAATAAGATTAATAACAATTCTATGAAGATCTTCTTAACAATTTACTAGTTTTCAGAAACTTTTCCTTGAATGAATACTTTTAAAAATCTTCAAAATAATCCAAAACTATTATTTTTGTTCTATCTGAAAATCTCTATTTCTGTCGTTTTTACAAAAATACTTTGTTTGCTCTGTCGCAATATTCCATTTCAATTCACCGAAACACCTGATCAATCTCATGAATATTCACATATTCACCGTTCATTTCTTCTGCATGTTTCAGTTATTTTCCTCCTAAATCCTTCCATTTTCTCTAATATTTTGAGTTCGTCCGTTTCCAGTTATTTTCTATTATTTTTCCTATCCGCACCCCTGCTTTTCCAGTACAGTACAAACAATAATAAGGGGTGCCAGTGCGCGGTAAACACACGTGGGTCCACACGTTGCGTATTCCGGATCGTCTTTCATGTTGTTTCCAGTTTGTCAGTCAGCATGGAGACTCAGTTACAACAAGACAATCCAATGACCAAAGAGTGAGAGAGTGTGTAAGATTAAGAGACACAGACAATAACAAAAGCATTGAAGGAGAGGGCGGGAGCACAGACAGAATGCCTCGGCGTGTGTTCTCACTAAGTTTTTCACGCATTTACTATTAATAATCTGTCATTTACTCGTTATTCTCCTTTAAAGACTCGACATTTTCAATCGAGTCGTTCACTTATTCTTTGATTTTACATTACAGAAAATGATACAATTACTGCTGGTTGGTATAACAGTTGTTGGATCACAGCATATGACTCTTTGTGATTATTATGAAAAACTTGGTGAGTATTTCTTGCATTCAACTGAATAGAAATCTCAAGTTTCAGGAGTAGCAAAATCAGAATGTGGACATATCATCAAACCACAAAGAGATTTCGGATTCTTCAATCCGTCCACTTATGAAACACCAAACACATTCAGGTAACATTCTGAATTATCGGATTTATTACATATTCTGAATTATTACATATTCGATTGATCTTTTGAAAACTGCTGATGATAGTATTTCAGATTCAACAGTTACAATTCGAATGGAAATAATATGAATCCACAATTTAATGTATTCAACTCATTTTCGAATAGTAAGTGACGGCCTTTCACGAAATTCACAATGAAGTTGAATTCTTTAGATTTGGTTGGAACACTTCCTCTCTGTCGAAATTACTTTCATTCATGTATGAGTTCAACGGCTTGTGAATCTGGAACAATATGCACAAATGGAATTGAACAAGGATCTTGTTGTACGAATCCACATCAAGCAAGTTGTCCTTCTGTAACCTCAATGAACATCAACTGCAGAAAAACTAGAAGTGTAAACTGGTGAGTTTTTATTTACAAAAAAGAAAAAAGTTATTAGGGGGCACCCGGAGTTGAACCAGGGACCTCTCGATCTGCAGTCGAATGCTCTGCCACTGAGCTATACCCCCACTGAATCGAACAGCCTTGGTGATAGGAAAGAGAAAAAGAAAAGAAGGAGAGGAAGGAAGAAAAGAAGAAAAGGGAAGAGAGAAAGATAAAAAGGCAGTTCTTGCAGGTGTAACAGTGATATTGACTGTCGTGGTGGATCAACAACCGCTTCGATGTGTTGTCCAACTGGTTGTAATTATAACATGTGTGTGCATGTCGGAGCACAAGTTTATCATCCAAGAAGGAGCATTGGTCAGTTATACTGTAGTTCTTATCTGTTTGAGAGTATTCATTTACAGTATTCAACTCATTATCTCCAACTGCCGCTTCTTCGGATCAATGTCCAGATCCATTCCAATTGGGAGTGAAATGTGTATCGACAAGAGGTGCCAATTGGTGTCATACGGATAATGATTGTCGAAGTGGATTATACATAAGAAAGTGAGTTCTAAATAGATTCCCTCGACCCCTCAATTCATATTCAACGTACAGATGCTGCGCAACCAATTGTGGATACAATACGTGTGTAATGAAGTTCAATGACAAGTGGATTATCGCTTGATTTCAAGTGGATCATTCATCAAAAATAATATCTGTAAATACGATAATTTGTGGGTTTTCATTCCTTGCAGAACCAGTTATTATATTTCTACTCAGATGAATTCCATCTCTTTTATTTTATCCCAGTGTCTGTATGTTTTGTGCCTTTTCAAATCCATTTGTTTCGAAATTATAATTTATAGAAGAATACGTATTGAATGAAAAATTAGTTCGAATTAAATACAAAATGTGTGATTTGTGAACCATTTCGTTACTGTTCAATTGATGAAATCGTTGATTCTTTCTCGTTTTTGATCACTTTCAACGGAACCAGTCTCTTATAAAATATAAGAATAAGAGCAAAGGCAATGAGAAGGCAAACTGCTTGGAGGACTATGACATAACGGTATCCACTATATTTGAATATTGCTCTGAAACGGAAGATTTGAGTTTCTTCACTCTTATTATTTTATTCCTTACGTTGATGAAATAGAAGCAATAACTGGAGCAATACTTCCTCCAAGTGAGAAAAATCCTTGCATTGTTCCTTGTTTTCTCGGTCCCAATATTTCCGAAAACAGAGCGGGCGAAGGAGTTTCGACGAAAGGAAAAGCGATTCCGAAGAAAACAATATAACAGAAAAAGTAGACATAAATGGGAACACGTGTCGTCTCATGACACCAGAGATAATGAGAATAACATCCTCCAGCTTCAGTAGTTTCAACGCCTTCAGGTAGGAAATTCAATGGTCCAGAATAGAATCCCCATGGATACATGAACAATTGATAGAGTAAAAAGAAGGAAAGACCGAATAACATTTGTTTCCTTTTGTCACTGAACGAACAATTATTTAATTGAATTCATCTGGTGATAATCCTTACATTTTTCCAATTCTAGTCGCTCCTTGTGCAATATTGAAAGAAACAGAGATGAAACTACTGATTGCCAATGCGATTCCGTTGTAGAAAATAGAATCACTGTCCTTCCAATCATACAAAACAGTTGTCAGTGGAGATGACATTCTTAAAGTATATCAATCCGAAGAATACTTTCACCAAGAGAGACTTACACTTCAATATTAGTAGCTGTCATATTCACAATCATGAACAAATAAATACAGATTAATGATGCTGGAACATCGAACATCGGAACCTTCACTTCATCGTTTTCTTGTTCTTCTTTTGTTACGATTCCAACGTAACTCTCATTGAAGAAGAAATGAATAATGAAACAACCAAAAATGCATACGAGAACCATAAGATAAGAAACAACAGTATACATATTGAGAACAATCCCTCCGATTCGAATGCCTTCTTCTCCTAATGGAGTAAATACCGCCTATAAAATACATTTTCTACACTTTCTTCAAATGAAAACTCACGGAAATAACAGGACCAAAAGAGAAACCAAGAACAAATCCTCCAGTTCCGAATGAAATTGCTCTCATTCTGTCTTTCGGAGTAGATGCCATTGCTGCATAAACTCGCATTGCGGAGATATTTCCAACTCCAAGGCCAGTTAAAAATCGAGCAAGAAGCATCATCCATTTGACATTATCGAAAAGACTCAGAAGACCGTACCATAACTGACCAAATGCAGCAATAAGAAATCCCGTAATAATCGGCCATTTCACAGACATTGTTTTTTGATTCCAATAACCATAAATTGGATTTGACTGTAAAATCTTCAATGAACAAAAAATAATAAATCTAAAACTTTACAATAGTACATCCAATGCTACAAGCGGCTACAACCCATCCAAGAAAATCGAAGTCGGCAGTCTTATCCATCTAGAAAAGTTCTGTTTCATTGATAAGAATTAAATGAAAACTTACTCCACTCAAATACGGCCACATTGACATATAATAAACAGATATTTGAAGTCCAACGACAAATTGAAGAAATATACAAATCCACATGGATCTCCAATCAGTTCGTCTTTCTTCTGAACACTTGTTCGCTGTCATTTCAAGTTCTTCTGGAATCAAAATTTGGTTTTGAATAAAAAATAACTCCGTCGCCGTGTTTATATAGTGCAACTCCATCTGAATAATCTTCTCTTTTCTGTATTTTGTGTGGTCGTTTTCCATTAAAACTACAAAATGCGGGTTTCTGATAAAATGGAAATTCGAGATTCAAGAATTCAAAATACTCATTTTAACACAAACTCACCTGGATCATTCAGTAGTTTGTCGTTTTGAATATGAAACATGTTCCACTTCGTTTAAATATGTGTTCTAATACGAGCCAATTGAGTTCAAATCTGTCAAGAGAATGCACTAAACAACAATAATAAAACAAAAGAATATTAGTCAAATCGGAATGACAGTGTTCAATTATTTGAAAAAAAAAGAAACTAATATGAAGAATAAATCATTTTCCATTCTTGGCAATTTTATATGAACTTTGATTTGGTTTAATTCGAACTACAATAGTTTGAATTGAGCAAAATGAAGAAAAAAAATGAATTTGTGACATTTGTTTCCTTGATTCTGAGATTTCAAAGAAAAAAATCTTCGATTCCACCGAAAGAATCTGCCATTCTTACAAATATATTTACTCGTCCCAACTTGAAAAATCGAAAGTTTTGATTTTGGAATAACTTTTATTTTATGAAATTTTATTCGAGAAGGATGCCTGTTATTTTCAAACAATTCATTTTCACTCTCGTAGAAGCTGCTGGACATAAAGAAGCGTCAGTCAATTAGAAGTGGCTTTTTAATTTATTTTAACATTTTTCTGTTTTTCTGTCTCTTCCAAATTCAAAAAAAGATGTTGATTCTGTGACAAAGATTCAAATATTTATAACAAGTTTATTGAATGAAATTTCAAAAACTAAGATTAGAAACAATGAAAAAATCAACAACAAGATATCAAATCCAAACAAAATTCAATCAGATATCTTCTCATTTTCCGACTTTTTAATAACTTTTAAAGGAACAAGTCTTTTATAAAATATTAAAATGAGAGCCGCTCCGACGAGAAGAAATGCAGTTTGGAGTACAATGACATAACGGTAACCGGTATATTTGAAAATTGCTCTGAAAACAGAAAATGAGAGACTTGAAATAAGAATTATAAAAATACGAACGTTGAAGAAATAGAAGCAATAACTGGAGCAATACTTCCTCCTAGTGAGAAAAATCCTTGCATTGTTCCTTGTTTTCTTGGACCCAAAACTTCAGAATATAATGCTGCAGATGGTGTTTCCACAAATGGGAAAGCTACTCCAAAGAAAACGATAAAACAAAAAAGATACATGAAAAGAGGAACACGTGTCGTTTCATGACACCAGAGATATTCAGAATAACATCCTCCAGCTTCAGTAGTTTCAACACCTTCAGGTAAGAAATTCAATGGTCCAGAATAGAATCCCCATGGATACATGAACAATTGATAGAGTAGAAATACGAAAATACCGATGAGCATTTGATTTCTTTTATCTCTGAAAACATTGAATAAAAGAGAAACCACTCGAAGTCATCTTACATTTTTCCGATGCGACTCGTTCCTAAAATCACATGGAAAATCACAGAAACAATGCAACTCAATGCGAGAGTAATACCATTGTAAAGAATGGAATCACTATCTTTCCAATCGTATAAAACAGTTGTTAAGGGAGTTGACATTCTGAAAAAAAGAACAGATGATTGATCTTTTGTATTCTCAGACTCACACTTCAACATTAGTTGCTATTATATTTACGATCATGAAGAGATAAATACAGATAATTGCTCCAGGAATATCAAACATTGGAACAACTAAATCATCGTTTTCTTTCTCTTCTTTCGTCACTATTCCAGCGTAACTCTCTTCGAAAAGATAATATACAACAATGCAGGATACGAAACAAATCAATGCCATAAGATAAGCAACGACTGTATACATATTGAATACCAAGAATCCAATTCGAAGACCGTGAGCTCCAAGAGGAGTGAACACAGCAGAAATCACTGGTCCAAATGAGATTCCAAGAACAAATCCTCCGGTTCCGAAAGAAATTGCTCTCATTCTGTCTTTTGGAGTAGACGCAGTTGCTGCATAAACACGTAAAACAGCAATGTTACCAACTCCTAATCCAGTCAAAAAACGAGCAAGGAGCATCAACCATTTGATATTTGTTGTAACTGTCAACAGTCCATACCACACTTGACCAACTGCTGCTATAAGGAATCCAGTAATTGCCGGCCATTTCACTGACATTGTTTTTTGATTCCAGTAGCCATAAATGGGATTTGACTGAATGAGTTCATAGTTTAAAATAGGACTATTGTCGGATTGAACTCACAATTGTGCATCCAATACTGCAAGCAGCAACAATCCATCCCAAAAAATCAACGTCTGCAGTCTTATCCAACTGAAAGAAATTTCATGATTCTCATCCATTTCTCTATTGAACTCACTCCACTTAAATATGGCCACATTGACATATAATAAACAGATATTTGAACTCCGACAATGAACTGAAGGAATATACAAATCCACATTGATTTCCAATCTGTTTGTTTTTCATTCAATATTCTCCCAGCAGACATTCTGAAATTATTCAGAACTCTTTGTTCTGGAACCCATCGAAACTTACTCGGACTCTTTTTTCTTGTCCACTGTTGACCCAATTGATCCCGTCATGATAAAACGTTCTGAAACAATTTTATGAAAAGAGAAAGACAGATTTGAAAAATTGAAAAGAATACCGTATGAAAAAGGTTTGAAAATGAACAAAATTGGATGATATTCTGATAGACGATGATTATTTATACCAAATACAATTCTCTCTCTCTCTTTCAAATTTGAATAATCTGTACTTGTCTCTTTTCCGATTTCTTTGCATTTGAACCGCCTTTTTGACCTCCCGCGCCGAACTTTTGCATTGCATCATCCAGAGAAAATTGAATGAAAAAGAGTTTTATTCTATAAATTGTCATCATTTAAAAATCATTCAGACAAAAAGAAATTACATGAAAAAGTGAAATCGAGGGTCATTATAAAAGCATTTTTGAGATCATTTGCTAGTAAAACTATACACAACCGGGATGGAAAAATGGGAGAAAAAGAAACATGAAAAGATAAATGAATGACTAAAAAAAGAAGAATTAACTAACAAGAATGTGTAAACTGTTATCACTTCCAGAAGAAACAATATTCGGTACAAAATCAACACGAGGAGTAATTGGAGCAGTTGATTTCTCTTCGTAGATCATTCCAACGTGTTGTTCATACAATTCCATTCGATCTCCGTATAGTGTTGATTTCATTTCTGGCTCTGGTTTCATACTGAACAGTTTCATTTTTTCATCGTCTGAAGAAATCCGTTCCCATTTTGGAAGTTGAGAATCCGGTCCGTTTGGAGTTCTGAAATTGTTTTTGAATGAACGAACGAATTTGGGGAGAAGGATCATCTTAGAACGACTGAAGTTCAGAGAAAAAAGAATTAATGACTCACCCAAACTTGACGAAGTTTGTGAAGTAATCGGCGGTCATTTCACTAACAACTTTGTCGGTTTTGTTCATTCCGAGTGGCGCAGACATGTAATTACAATCGAAGAGGTATGAAAGTTCAGAAGTATGAGTGCCTCCAGTGAATGGAACCACGTGTTGTAGCCATCCCCACATTTGTTTACTTTGATGATCGAACGAGTAACCGTAACATTCAGTTCCTCGACGTTGGCAATCTCTCATGAACCGATAGTTTCCATAATTGGCAAAAACGTCCGAAATCAACTGAAAATTATCAGTTCGATGCAAAAACCATGAATTTCAGTGTCATTTACCTGAACATAAAACATTTTTCTGGCTTTGGAATTAGCTCTCAACGCAGGCGAATCTCCATAAACCTTCTCGGTCATCGCCTCAATTTTCGATCTGGCTAATCCGCTTTTCTTCGACAAAACATCAATTGCACTGTTGATTTCTTTTTCACTTCCACGTAGTAAACCGATTGCACCTGCAGAAAACACGGAGAGTTCAATTATTGTCTCGGAAAGGATTTAGATCTTACAGAAAAGAAGTGCCTCGTATTCACCTCCACCGACAAGGGAGGGAACATGTTCTTGAGTTTCTCGAAGAATTTTGAGATTATGTGGAAGAATGTCTCCATCGACAACAGGAGCAAGTGGAAGTTGACACTCTTTGAAGATTGTATTCGAGAAGAACATTGTCATTCCGAGTCTGAAAATATCTTCTGTTTTGTTCTGTACCAAACTATAAAACGTCTCATTTTAACCTTGGAAACAGAATAGCTTCCGGAAGCAGTTCATCTCTCAATTACTTACTTTGAAGTGGGTAGTCCATTGAAAAAATTGAAGATGTCTTCACTCTCTTCCCTTTTCGACGCATAATTCTCTTTCGGTTTCCAGCCAAGTCGTTTCGCCCACTTCTTGCAGTATTCTCTGATTTCTTGTTTGCTTGTTGTTGCCCAATGACAGTATGAATTACCACCCATTACTATTTTTCGTTTGAAAAGTCCTTTTGCAAGTGGAGAGAATGATAATAGATCAGCTGCCGCAGCTCCTGCTGATTGACCGGAAAGAGTGATGTTCTCTGGGTCACCGCCAAACGAAGAAATATTTGAATGAACCCATTTCATGGCTTCCAACATGTCAAAAAGTCCAAAGTTTCCAGGACAAACATCATCTCCAGTTGATAAGAATCCTAGGAATCCAAGGCGATAATGACAAGTGACTACAATGATTTCACGAGAGACAAGTAGCCTGCAGATGTTCTTTGCAGTGTATCTTTCTGCAGAATCCATTACATATCCGCCGCCATGAATGTAGAACAGGACAGGGTATTTCTGAAATGAAACCTTGATTTATGTGTTTCCGGAGATCATTTCGAAACAGGAAATGATGTTTGATTTTAGAGAAATGTGATTGGTATCAATAGATCATTACTCGCCTTATCTTCTCTGATTTTTGGAGCAAATACGTTGAGATAGAGGCAATCTTCACTTTGATTTGCTCTTGGTAATGCTT
The DNA here is from genome assembly GCA_016735795.1 of Caenorhabditis tropicalis. Lineage (NCBI taxonomy): Eukaryota > Metazoa > Nematoda > Chromadorea > Rhabditida > Rhabditidae > Caenorhabditis > Caenorhabditis tropicalis. Next base: position 8,642,297 of record CM028618.1, on the reverse strand, counting down.
TATCCCATGGCATTTCTTTGTGAATCGATCGATTTGGATATTTGTTACACTTCTTGATTCCATCCCATGGCTTTGCAGGTTGTGGTTTCTGCAAGTTTTAAAGCTTTGATAAGTTTTTCGTTTGGAGTGTGTGACTGATGATGGAACACAACTGAACTTGACAGATGAAGGTCATTTTCCGATGACCACTAGAGAGAAAAAAGTGTCTAGATGATTTCAAAGAATTCGGCAAATTCCTATCAGTAGGTGTGGGAGAAAAAGGTTGCTTACGTCAAAATAGTTTATCACGAAAAGAGATTTACCTGGAATCGAAGACTGCCGACAGGTGGTTCAGCATATGGTATTCCGTGGAAGACGTCACAGAGATATCCTTTTAGAGTTTTGACACGGAAACCTTCGAGTAACCCTTGTTGTACTCTCACCACCTAAAAGAACTTCAATAAACGGAAAGTTCTTTGCATTTATTTTTAATGCTGAACAAATTTAAAAAACGTACCGAGTTTTCATCTTTTCCAGATTTCAAACTTGAGAAGCAAGTTCCCATATTGCTTTGGTTGCTCGACGTTCGAACACGGGCTGAAAATAAGAAGATTTAGAAAAAGAAATTTAAATAATTGTTATTTATTTCAAAATAATTATAGCCTACACTTACCCTTGTGAATTGGGAAAAGTAATTGCGGCATCTTGAATTTCGAATGATACTTTTTTCTTTGTTTTAATTTTGGAAAGTTTGTGTTCAGATTTTCTGATCTGACCGAATTGGGATGACAGAACGAAACTGGGCTCTCGTCATAGAATCTCGGGCCTTTTAAATAGTACCAGGCTGGTAAAATTGATGACGAGGACGTCGAGAAATACATTTCAGGTGGGCGGGATCAAGACGATGAGAGATCACAAGACGCAGAAAGAGAGAAGAGACGGAAAAACGTCTCCGATGTTTTCTGAAATGACGGAAGAAACAGAATGACGATGATGGCAAATGAGAGACGCAGAAGAATATTTGTGAAGGAGAATGACTTTGAGTTGCAGGTCAGATGGACGAAAAGGCATTCAGCAGTAACAGAAAAACAAAAAGATACATACTAGATATGTACTTTCTTTATAGTTTGTGAAATGGACACAAATCGACAGAAAAATTAAATATGTTTGCCCAAATGTTATGATTCGGATCAGATAAAATAGTTTAGGTGAAATGAACGAAAACAAGATGACATGTTTCCGAATTGAAAACGTTCGAGGAAGACTGTGAGGATATTACCCGAATAAATAAAGTACTCAGGTGACTTTTGATTTGAAAAATGATATTGAGATGAGGGTGAAAAACAAATAAGTACATTCAGATGTGTTCGTTTCTGATTTTGAAATTTGATGATTGATCCCTTGTTTCTTGTTTTCGAACACCAAAGAAGCATAGTGGAACTTTGAAAAAAAAACAAACTCAATAAAGAACAAAAAGAAATGAATAGATGCTTATAGTACTGTTTCAATGTAGAATTATTGAAATCAAGAATACGGTTTCTCTAAAACTTCCCTTCTCCAAATCCAAGCTCATCTCGGAACTCGATATAATACATAATCTAACTGCTCATGGAAAGATTGTTTTTTAAGAAGTTCGAATTTTCCATAAAACAAAAAGGAGTTACATATTTGTTGTTTCCGCTACAAATATATAAAAGTTGTTTTGTAATCAACTACTATTACTATCATCATCACATGTTCTACTTTCTCTTATTTTGCACAACTTCGAACTTGACGTATTGTTTTCATTAATAAGTACATTCTTTACCGATCTTCGAAGTTTTACTATTATTTTTCATTTCTTATTCTGATTTTATTGCTAATCTTAGATCATCCAATCAATTGATTTTCGACAGTAAGTCTTTTTCGTTGGCTACATTTGTTGCTAATCAACCCCAAAAACTGTGATCGTGGCTATACCGGTAAACAGGTTTTCAAAAACGCACACTACAACTCTAGATGTAGTTTGTGACATTGGAATTCTTCATTTTTCATCAGACACAGAAAATAAAAAGGATCTTCATTTATAAAGTAATCTTTTCCAAATCTAACACCTTCAAATAGAATTCGATGACGTGTCAGTTTGCAAAAGACGTTAAAGCACTATCACATTATAGTGAATGTTCACATTTCGGATGAATGGGAATCACTTTTCCACGCATTCCTTCTCAATTGACCAAACTGTACGTTTCCATTTTGAAATGAATTCAAAGAACGTTTTTAAATAGAAACTCTTCCAGAAAATATCATTCCATCTCTGAATATTAGTCATACCCAAGGGCGTTTATATTCTGTTTTCTGATAGAAACACCGCCTTCTTATCCAAAATGTTTACAGTTTTCGATGAAAAAACTAAATTCTGATAATTTGAACGCTGTCTGTGTTTCGTCACGAATTTATCACATACATATCACAAAAAATAACACCAAAACACGTTTAGAAACTGTTTGTAAAACTGGTATTGAATCAAATGACTTTCCTAGTTTCTGACACTGACGGAGGTCTAAAATTAGATAATCGAATGGACGAAAAGAAATTTCTCGAATCAAATCATTCTCATTGAGATTTCCTTCTCGATTATTTTCTATTTTTTAGACTTAATACTTTAAAAAATGCAATGTAAGTTTTGAATATTTCATTTAGTGACTGTTCATTGAATTGAAATTGTCAAATAAAGTACTCGTTCTTTTGATTATTCTGAAATTCAGTCACTGTTTAATGTAATGATTTCGAATGATTTGTGTTTACCAGTTTCAGAAAAAAATACTTTGAGCCGTTACAATTCGAAACGTCATTATTTATTTTTCTTGATTCAAAGAATGGAAAAGTCGAGAACCTTATGATGTTTTGATATTGAATTGTCAGACAAAAATGACAAGAGTACCATCACAAATATAGGTCGGAAACAAGTCTCGTGGACTTCGAAATAGTAAAAATAGTCAGAGATCACCAAGTGTTAAAAACTGGAAAATCGGAAACAGTCTTTGATTTGAAATCAAATTGAGTGTCAATTTCAGAAAAAGAGAAAGGTTGAGACGAGGTTAAATGTATTCTGATGACCGTCATTCTGCCATCGGCTTAAGCATGAATGAGGGAGAGGAAAAAGGAAGAAAACGACTGATTTCGGCATATTGAAAGAGAGAGAGAGAGAGAGAGAAAGAGAGAGAGAGAGAGAGAGAAAGAAAATCTGATGAAGGAGATGCAGAAGGCATTAGCGGCTTCTGATGTGTTTTCAAAACGAAAAAATAGAACTGGAAAGGAGTAGAAACAAGGAAAAAAACGAAGAGGTTTATGAGAAATATAGAGAAAATTAGACACGAAAATTGAATAATTGATGTTGATTACGCAATCAGGAAATTCGATAATCATACTTCCGATCTACACTTTCCTCGTGAAATGAAATGCCATAATCGAAACTCTGTTTTCTGTGAAAAGTGAGAAATTCCATATATATTAACACTTTCAATTTCTTGTTCTTTTCCCTTTTCTGTGTGGTTCTAATTGATTTAAAACGATTCATCATGGTTTACTGAAACCGTTGCCATCGATGAAAGGGCAGAAGATTCGAGAATTTCGTTCATTTCTTTTTTCTTCGAAAGTAATCGAAAGACGTCATTTTAGCGTACAGTTAAGATGATCAGATGGTCGATGATTTTGTGATTGGAGTAGCTGATTGATAGAAGAAGAGAGAGAGACTAAAATCAGTAATAGACACTCGTTTCGAAAGTTTAGAAATCACTACTCAAAGTATTTGATATTGTGAAATTGAAGAAGTAAATAAAAGAACATATTAGAAGAGAGATAGAAAATGAGAGACAATGATGATATTTGTAGAAAAGAAAAGAGATTAAAGAAGGAAATGGCAGAACGTCGGGAGATGTGTTTGGCAGGCGGATAGAACCAGTCGATGTTCGATCGAATGCTGCTGCTGCTTCTAATCATAACTAACTTTTACTTATTCGCTTTTTTTTTCTTTTCATGATGATGAAGAACAACTTGTTTTTGTTTTCTCTTTCTGGATTTCTCCATTAAATTGGAAGGAGACGTCCAAAGAAGTTAACTGAAAGAAAACAAAAACAGAAGTGTTAAAATTAATTTTCTCTAAATAAGAAAATAAATGGCAATTTCTGTAAGTTTAAAGAATAAAAACAGTCTACAGCTACATTATTATCACATTCTTATGTTACTGTATTCCGGAGTTGATCGGAGTTATAGCCTTTTTTGACAGTTCATTCAGAAAATCAAATCCAATCAGCTTCTTATTTTATTATAGTTCCCATACTTTATTCATACCGTTTTCAATTTTTGGTCTGCTTGATTTATTATTGCAACATACAAAAATATGATTCCGAATCTTAGCGTTGATCAGACATTCGGACAATATACATTCATTGAAACAACCGGTTCAGAGATGAGAAATACAGGATTACGTGGTTTTGACGCAATCTATTCAGTCCTTTTTTCTCGATACAGCCGACGAAAATGTTTACCGAAAATCTTTTTGACCCTCTCGGTATTTGTTGGTAAACGGAACAAGTTTCGATTGAACTTGAAACTAAATACGCGACGATCAAATGGAATTTCAATGAAAAAACGAAGAAGTCACGAATAATCAGAAGTTGGTTCGAGGTCATTTCTAACTAGTCTTATCTCTGTTAATGATAACTAATTTAATACGAAAAGCTTCAATTTTAAGACATTTGAAAAGAGAGAAATGACGGAAAATGAAAGTATTTAGTTTGATTTCATTGAAATGAATTGAAAAGAAAAAGTAGAATGAAGAGAATGTAGGGCAATGAGATTCACTTTTGAATTCACTTTGCATCCCATTGGTTTTTCTTTGAAATGAGATATTCAAAGTGATTTATTTGTATATTTTGTTTTGAAGCACTGGTTGAAAGTGTTTCAAACAACCAGATCATCATTTTTAGAATTAGAAAACTAACTTTCAAAGAGCTTACCGAATTCACAATCCGTCGAAGAGAATGGATTTTAGCTTTCTCGTAAATATGAAATTTTGGTCTATTCTATCTAATCTTACTCTTTTGTTGTTTTCGTTTATCTAATCTTTGTCTCCTGATTCAATTTCTTTTTTTGGTTATTGAGCATTATGATTTATGGTCACCTTCTTTTGCATTTTTAATCTCTCAGAGGGAACAAAATGACAAATATTAAGTACTTCTAGCTTCTTGATACCTTTTTAAACTTTTTAAAAACTAAAAACAAAAACTCACCAAACAGAATAAATGAATCGTAAAGACGATAAAGAGGCCTCAATTCGTATTCAGATGAGTTCTTTTTCCTCGTTTCTTTTTCTCTTTTTTCCGTTTTCTTTCTCGTCTCGCATGACAACGTGCAGTGCTTCTTAGTGTTTTCTCACTCGTTTCCTCTACCTGAAATGCTATTGGTCGAGAGGTGAAAAAAGAGAAAACGAAAAAGAATAAAGACTTCCGTTTCCGTTTAACAACGAGTGAAAAATATATAATAGACAGGTGTTTTCGGCTCGTTTTTTACATTTTTCAATGAATTCGTTCATTGTGTTCAAGTGGGAAAACGATTCAAAAGGGGAAAGAAACTGAACAAATTCTGTAGAGAAATAGATTTTTGCCGAAGAATTCGTGAAAGAGTAATTTTTACAGACAAATCCCGTATGATCAATAAGATTCCAGAAAACTCTTGAGAAGGGAATCTTATTCCGACTCTCAAATGAGTTAGAACGAACAAAAGTGAAGAATTTTCACTCATAGATAAAAGAAAAACCGTTTTTCAACCAGACATTTTCATTAACTTTGTGATAATTCAAAACAATTGATTCGCGCAAAGCAAATGAATGAATGAATTGAATTTGAAAAAAAAACCATTTCCATGACTGCTCTGAGAAACATTGAAAAATGCAAAATGGGGCAAACGAGAAAAGTAATGAAATGCGAGAGAAAATGCTTGATTTCCAGGGAATTTTGAGAGATGAATTATCAGTAGGACCTGAAAGAGGGACAAGGCAACAGAACAGAAAGAAATGAAAAGAAGTAGAAGAGAAACAACATGTAATTGGTACACGAATTGTTTGATTGAATATTAGTAGAAGAGTTCCCATGAAGATTGATAAGAATGAAATACAGAAGAGAAGAGGTGTAGTGATTCAAGCATTGAAACGGGTGGAGAAGAGTTTTTTGTTCAAAACTCCGAACTTCTCGTTAGTTGCCTCGAAATCGAATTCACCCTCGGCGTTGTAAATAGCTCTGAAATTGCCAGTTTTAAAGAAATCATTTATTATTTATTTTCTTACCTTCTTTGAGCCAACACTTGTGCTCCGCGAGTACTGTATGATCCTGCAATATAGAGAGGGGCCGGGAGACTGACCGGGTGATAGACGATCTGGTGATCGTAGGCCAAGTCATTGGTCAAACGCTGAAATTTTTATTGATGTTTAATTAACATAAACCAAAAAGTTCGTTTACCTCCCAGACGGAGATCGGCACTGGTTGTGTGGTGAAGATTAAAGTATATTTAACCGCTTTGTTGGTTCCTTGTCTAGCAACGGCGGAAGTCGTGTACCATTCATTCAACAATGGATTCACAATGGTTTCATCGACAACAGTTCCGGGTTCAAGATTGCTGAATCCTCTCTGAAATTAAAGTTTTCATATTTTGATACTATTCGCCTTCAAGAAATCTCACCTGATCCTCTTTGTAAAGTCGTGTATTATGGATCTTGGAGGCAGCAATAACATGGATGTGAGGTTTGCAATTTGCGTGAATAGACAGGCAGGCTTCTTTGATTTGTTGCACATATACCTCATTGATAAGACCGTATTGACCTTCGGTCACGCCACTGAAGTATACCAGAATGCTTGAAGGTTTTCCTCTGTTCTTGATGACCTCATCCATACATATCTTGACAACGGTCTGCACGATGGAACCGTAAACCTATAAATATCAAAATTTAGTGGATCACTTCATTGAGAACTGTATAATCTATTGTTGGAATTTGATGGCAATTCACTCACATCAGAAGTTCTCTTCACGAAAATGTATCCTCCAGTGAACTGCATGTGATGAGCAGACATATTGGCAGAGAAACCGATTGCAATCGGAGCCTGAAATGATTTTATTTATCTTTAGAAAACAGGAGAACTGAAACATACGTCTCCAAGTCCTCCTTTCTGAGAAGTTTCGAATCCAATGACGAGACGATTTTTCAGATCCTCATTGTCAATCTCGTAGTTCAATCCTCCTAATTTTATGTTAATCTGAAAGAAAATAAGTGAATATTTGAGTGGTTTATATCTAATCACCTTATTGATTATGTTCTTTCTGGTGTTCTGTTGTTGAGGAAGACGAAGAGCAGTCTCGAAACGAATATCTTGTGTGATGAGATCGAACTCTTGTTCGAGACACTTCATCTCTTGATGATAATTGTTTGAGCTTTTAGTGATGAAAAGAAGCATTTGACGTTTGTTTTTAACTGCGTTCTCGAAGATGGGCTAAAATTAGAATTCTGATTAGAAATCAACTGGATAACCGTTCTATACTCTCAATTTGCCTCCAACGATGAATGTCTTCTGTGGATCTCTCACTTCCATTCCCATTTCCTTCATTGTGTTTATGAGAGGTCCGATAGCCGAACTGAAAGAAGTTTCAATAGAAATGAATAAAAATTCATGGGATATAAAAAACTTACTCAAGCGGGACATTTTGGTCGAAAACGATTTCCCAGCTCAATAGTTTAGCTGGCTTTGAGAATCGGGTAATGTTGAAATCAGTGGCAGGTCCTCTTTTGTTCGGATCGTTCCAATTCACTTTCTTTTCTCCTCCGAACTTGATTGTCGGTTTAGGAAGGACGTATCCAGTCACAGTTTCCGGCTGAGAGACTCGAATCAGACCTTGAACGTTGGCACCAAGTCCAACTTCGGTTACGACTTTATCAGTGTTCCGCTTGCGCTCATGGGGTTTGGCAGCCGCGAGTTAAAATTCATCATAGTTAATTAATTCTATGCTTGACGATTACTCTGATAAGTTTTGCTTGCTCATCTTTGCTCATTTGCTCAGTTCGTACTGGCTGAGAGTTACAAAGAACCAAGCATTCCACTGGAATATTTTGATTTTTGCCGTCGCGTCCTCTTGCAAGGACAGTGAACAAGTCAGGATACTGAAGTGACATGTTATACTTTTCTTTGAAGTACTTGAAGACAGTTGTCTCCTTTTTGTCACATTCGAAGGTTTGCTCACGAGCGGATAATCCGAATCCTTTGATTTTGATCATGACTCTCTCGTCTCCCAAGTCTTTGAACTTTCCATAGTTCACATAGCAAGAGACTCCTGAAAAAACCATATGAAATAGAGATTGGAAGTGAAATCAATAAACTCACCGAGGAAGAAATCTTTCATACTGAGAGCCCATGGATTGTTACATTTCATCTGCGGACTGAATCCTGAGTAATCGGACAGAACTTGGAACAATGTAGCATTATCGGGATGGAAGAGAGTAGTTTTCACTGGAAATAAATCCTTATTTCTTTGTTTCGTCACTTTGAGACTTACATTCCGTTGTCATGTACAGTGTTGGAGTTTTCTCTTTTCCTTCTAGAGTGCGAATTGACTTGCTCGTTCCGACAGCCGAGCTTTTACCTCCCGATCCATTGACTCTGTCCATTTGAATTTTTGAATCATCATAGAGATAATGAACACAGTTTCCAATTGTGAGAACGTTTGGACTAAAAGACGAAAGTGTTTAGCAAAAATTGATTTATAGTATATCTTACTCTTCCAGAGGCTTTCCCGAGATTATTAGATTGAGAGCTTCCAAAATTGTTTTGTCCGCCTGAGCTGGGCGGATGTTCACCGTTTTTGAGATATCATTACTTGTGCTCTGGAAACTCTCCTTCACTTTCGAAAGCTTGAACTCTGCACGGATGAATGATGGGCGAGAAGAAATCTCAGCACCTTTTAGGCTGCACATGATTTCCTGAAAATATGAAACATCGAGTTGGGATTACTATTGGTCCATTAATCTTTGGAATAGGACAAGTGTCACTTACATCATTTTTCAAGCGGCTGAATGAATAGAGACAGCTTTGTCTATCATAAAAAAACGGCCCTCCTTTTTGGAGTTCCGGAGACTGAGATACTGATTTTTTGTACACTTTTGAGCACTTGGCCTTGTCCCTTTCGTGCTCCGGACCCTTGCTCACAGATTTTGAAATCTCGACGGATTCTTCTTTGTCTCCCTTATTGTAGAAGAAGAGAACTTGGACGGCATACTTATAAATAGGCTGATTTTTTTCGATATCTTAAAATAATTTATATTTATAGAAACCGATATTTGTGTAAAGGGAGAGTTTTAATTTCAAATATGAACTCACCGATTCTTCTCAAATTTGTCGAAATCGAAACTGGTGTTCCTCTCGATTTGTTTTTTTCGACGATCTTGGCAGCGAGGGGGTTGCTTCCGCATACGATGTTCTTCTCGAACTTCACATTGTTCAACTGCTTCGCCAACTCCTCCATAATCCTTACTTTTTCGATTTTTCCAGTTGCTGAAAGTAATATACTGTGTTGGAGATTGAGAAAGAATCTGAGAAGTTAAGAAAGAAGGAGTTATACATTATGAATAAATAAGATAAAAAGTCACTATGTATGTAGAATTGAAAAATTAAAAATAAAGCTTTTTTTTATTTTGATTACATTCAAGTTTTAAAAAGAGCATGAATTATTCAAAATACTAGGAGAAGAGTACTCTCTTATCGTTGGTGTATAATGGCGTCGGTACGTTCAAAAAATGTGTGCAAATAGGTGAATGAAGGGGAGGAATGCAGGTTACACACTACATTCCCCTCCCCCCTTTCTCCGCCCCCTCCATGGGTCTCGCAACGATATCTTTGTTATGGAATTGTGTACGGGCCCAAAAATACGCAACAATGAATACGCAGAAAGGAAATTTTAAATAAGAAAATATCGGAGATTGAGAGTAGAGTTTTATCTATACCAAATTTTACTACATTAAAACCAAAAGTACGGTAGTTGTTTGTGTAGATTGAACAAGACAGTAAAAAAGAAAAATGAATCGTAACCACTTTCAGTGAAAAGATGTCTCCAACAGAGAATGCCATTCTCGAACGATATCTGTAACCGAAGTGAATCTGACAAGAGAAAAAGACAGATTGGAGGAAATAATCTAAGGGTGAGCAAGGTTCGTCTACATCTCACAACCTCCTCTTTCATCTTATCTCTTACACAAAACCTTTTAAATATGACTCATCAACGCTGTCCTCTCTCACAATGTCAGATGGAAACAACATTAAGCTAGATGATGAATGAAAAGATTCGATATTTCTTAGTTCATTTCCACAGAACCGTTCGTCTGATACATTCACAAAAATGGAAAAAAAAACTAGGGATAGAAAGAAGAGAGGGGGAAAAGAAAAAGAGAAGAAGAAAAAGAAGAAGAAGAGAAAGAAAGAGAAAAAAGAGGGAAGAGGGTCAAATGGTGTATTGTTGGTTCAAATGAACAGAACTTCAGCATTTTGAATTGTGCGCTGCGCGTTGGATAAAAGGACGGTAAAAGAGCTGATAATCAAAAAGAACATAAAAGGTATTTGTTCATTCTTTTAGGCAGGCACAGGTAAGCACGGCAGGGCAGCGGTCAACAAAAAACGATTTCTGTTCTGCATACTGATAACTTTAACAATACTTCATTATAGGACACTCATGTATTCACTATCAATGCAAATAACGAGAGACACTCTGTTCATCACCGTATATGGTTAGCTTTCGCAAAAACAGGAAAAGAATAGGATACATTTTTGTTGCGGGACCACCAAAACAGGAAATATGATTGATTGGGCAAAAGGATATCATAGTGTTCCACATTTCATTGTGTCTTAATTCAAAGAAAATCTGTTGACAAAAGAATACTATGTTTTTACAACACGATTCTTCGTAAAGTGTTCGAATTTCGATAGGAGACTAGCGATTCGTTTGAATTTTTGTTTGCTCAGAAAAAGATTGACTAACAATGACATCTTCTGGCTACCGGAATGACTCAAATATGAACAAAAGATTTTTAAATTTCAAATAAAAGCGCACACAAAGGAGCTTTCAGCAGAATAAAACTTTTCGACGTTTGACCACTTTTGAATTAGAGGTTTTAAAAATTTTATAATATAAGGATCTTATAATACAAATTGGAAGATTTCATCGCAAAATAAGAAACGGCGATTTCGAGTTTTTCACGAAGAAAGGTCGAAATAAAGAGAGAAGATGGTCAATCGTCGCCAACTGTCAACATTTTCGTGTGTTGTCACTTCAACAGAAAGAATGTGGGAGACGATGAAAAATTATACTTTTGTGTAGGATCCTCAACGCAGCTAACATGATGTTATGGACAACAGATAGTGGGAATCAAGGAATAAAAGACCAATTTAAATTACACTTTTGCAACCAGCGAAGTGATATAAGTATTCTATAATCAAGAGCCTGGAATAATTACCCAAAGCGTTAAGAATAGCACATCGTCTAATTATCTATGATCGCCGCTCTTCAATAAGTTGTATAAATCGTCATTTGAAACTTCCACATTTATTTTTGAACTGTTTTTCTATTTTTTTAATCAAAGTTCAAGCAACATTCTACTTTCATCTTCATTTTTTAAAATTCCCGTTTTCGATCAGAAACTGTCGTTTTCTCTAAAAATTGCCACGCTTATCATGTGCTTCCTAGAGCCACGCTTTATCATAAAAATCAATTTACAACCTTTCGTTGCGTCCACTGATTCTATTCCTTCTTTTCTCACTCCGTAATGACTACTGTTTCTTCAATTTCTTTATTTCTATTCTCAATTGTTTCCATTTGCTCATCTGATCCTTTGACAAACACAGCTCAAATTGTCGATAAACCTAAAAAACATCTATATAATCCACTCGTATGTTATGTAGAAACCGAAGGTAATCTCATTCATTTTCTGAAATTTTAATTTCAATTGATCTAAGGGCAGTTGTACGGCGTTGAATACCATGAAAGTCAACGTCACGAACCATGTGGACCAGATGTTAAATACTGTCAAAAAGTAACAGCTCATTTCAGTGAGTTTTCAAATAAAGAACGAATCAAAACTATTTTTAAAGTTGCTGCTGGTGGAGAAATTACAAAAATTACAATGAAAGGATGTGATACTGTTTCATTATTACCTCATTTCGCTGGATTGGAATGCAAGGTATTGTGAAGAGAAGAGATTTCAAATTTCAAATCATTAAAAATTAAAAAATCTAGTCTATACTTTAAAAAGTTCAAACCGAAACACTTCCTCGTCATTTTCATTGAGATTTTAGAAGTCGAAAAGAATACTTTCAGGGAAATGGATGCGCAGAGAGATCAGAAGGCGATGAAATTTATAATGTTTGTTGCTGTAATTCAGAAACCTGTAATACAACTTTTCGGTTTTCTCTCTTCATACCTTTCGCTGTGCTTATCAGTTTTCTTTTTTTCTCTTGAACGATGCTCTCCCGTTCCGCTAATCAATTTCTATTTACGGTCGCCGCAATCCGGACATTAAATGTATTATATTTATGATTCTTTTACGATTCAAAAACGATTCTTCAATTCTTTTCTGACATTGGTCATCTATGGGTTTTGATTCGAAAACATTGTGAATCTCGGGCAGAACGATGTATAAAATTGGTAAATTATAATAAGAAAACACTTATTTATGCCGTCGTCAAACAAACAAAAAGAAGGGTCGCCTCTGTGATATTCTAGTTATCTTAAATCACATGTTTCTTATTGTCGTTCATCCAAGGGAATATCAGTTTCATTCAACGAAGTTTCTCGAGAGTTCTTGAAAATTGAGTATATGCATGCATAAATTCCGACCATAAAAAGTAGAAGACCTCTGAAAATGTATCTATTCTGAGTAGGATTATGTTTTTAATATCTCACATAGAAGTAAATATAACAGTTTCAAAACAGCATTCTGTTCCACAACATCTTTGCCAATTCCAACAACCGAACATAAGTGATTTGACAGAAGTTCCATCACTGAATCGAACCTGAATGAGAAAAAAAAGAGTATTTTGGCTTTTTCTCGGTGCAAATCTTTTACTTTCTTCATCTCTTCATCGTTTTCGACTGGATAAAAACACGTCCTTTCAGATTTCCAAAATGAATAAATCCATCCATACCAATAGAATTTCCTACCATCAAACTTGATTGCACGGTCTTTCTCCCGAATAATCAAATTTCCATTCGACTCTTTGATGAATAGTTTATCAATTTGATCGGGAGAGAATATCGACGCATAGAATTCGTCGGTGTGTTTGGTGCGATAACTAGAAATGTACTTGATTTTCAAACGATAAGACAATGAAAAAAATACTTTGTATCTGTCAATATTTTCATTCTTTTTACTCTTTTTTGAGCTGAGATTTCGTTCATCAAAACCAGAAGAAGAATGGAAAAAATAGTAGTGACCTTTGAATTCATTGGAAAATCAATTGAATAGAAACGAATACAGTTCAAGATGAAAAAGAGATTGACATTGTCTTTCTACATGATATAGACGCAGACAAAGAATAAAAAAAGGAAAATATTGTTTGGCTTTTTAAAAAAAAGAACAAGAAAACACAAAGTTTATGATTAACAAGAGAAACACTGAAAACTAATATCTGATTGAACGTTATAAATCTATATTAATTAAATAGGAACCGAAAACTAAAAAATTTACAGCAATGAAAATAAGAAAAGAATACTTATTAGAATCCATGACGACCATTGAACTTCTCGAAAACCAGTCGCGAGATCATGGACTTATCATCCGAACAGAAACAGCGACAGTCTCCATTGAATGTGTCGTAGAGGTGACACCTCTGAAATAATTAAGATTTCATTCGTTAGTAGTTTCCGAAAATGAAACTAAAGGCAGAAAAACATTCGAAAAAAGCCTTCACTTTCAGAAACTCACCGGCTTCTGACACTTGTTGATAAATCCTGGCGAACACGGTACCGCAACTCCCAACACGGAGAAAATAATAATATTAATAAGAAAGAATAAAGGGAAGCAGTTCATTTTGATCCACTAAACGAACTGAGAGACGAGTGCAAATGACTGGCGAGAGATAAGAAAACGCTTTTCTGAGTCGCCGCTCTAATGAACTCTTCATCAGAAAAAAGCACTTTTTGTGTCTCGATCTCGCTTCTTCGACGTTTGATTTATGAATGCATTCAGAAAAGAGAAGATCTGTGCAAAGATAGACAGCCCGGAATCTAAGTCACCGATGTAACAATGAATTTTGATTATTGATGCTAACAAATCTGTATTGTAGGGCCAAGTGGGAAGAGTGAAGCCACTGATATTGTACAATTAGGTTTAAATATTATATTTTCATAAAGAAAATACGATTATGGAACCACTTCAACATTCAGAATATGTGGTATAAAACAAAATATAAGAAACTGGAAACAGATGGTGAATAAGAAGAGCATCTTTAGTTTGGCTTATCAAAATTCCATTAAAATTGGGATATGTAATCTGTCATTGCTCATTTGCTGAAACTTTCGAAAATAACCCTCTGCGTCCAAAAATGACCTTTGCTTTCTTTTTTTTCAGGCTTCGCAAAATTAAAAATCAGCTGGAAAAGGTAATTGTTCGATCCTAACTTCCCCCATTTTGAAACAAATCTTTCAGTGTAGTTTTCTCACTTTCTCCAATTATATAATTTATACCTTTGTAAACGAGATTTTGTAGCGGGAATAGTAAATTTGGAGTGACTTTCTGCTAGTTAACAAAAACACGGAAGTGAATCATTGTCGTTTAATTTTGTACAGTGTTCCAGAATTTTCCTTTTTGGGTTTATTTGAACCAAAATATAAAAAACAAACCGCTGAGCACTACGATTTGTTTATGTTCCTCATCACTTCGTTTGTTTTTCTGTTCACAAAGTAAATGGATCCACACAATTTTCTCAGAAAAACACAGATTTAGCATTCGAAAAACATCTTTTTCATTTCGAAAAATTTCAAATGAAAGAACAAACTTTCGAAGAAAAGAACGGAACCAGACAGGATTTCCATTTAATGAGGAATAAGCGAAAAAATTTTCGTTTTCTCCTTGGTTACACAATTCGTTATCGTTCGAAAAACACAGAAGTTTTGAAAGTGAAACAAAGATTACTTCCATTTTTTCAATTTTCAAAAGAAACTTTGTTCTGTGAATAAGAGTCAAAATTCACACAACGTCTAACAATTCATCAAAAGTTTAACTTCTCGGACTCATTTATTTCAAATTATTTTCATTATTTGATCCTTGTCTTGTTGATTCGCATTCGAGATTTATCATTTTTCCGTTTGAATGAAGTGAAATTCTCTTCACATTTCAAGAATTGATACTCCGTTTTCACTAATCCGTGTCTTCCCATTCAATCATTTCACCCCGCTTTAGTTATATTCAAACACTCATTTTTCATTTTTTCTGATCCTTCTCACCTCCGGAAGAAGCAAAAGAAAAGAAATCTCAATAATTTCTCATTGTAATTCAGTTACGTAGTCTGAAAAACCTTCTGATCACTCACCTTTTTTCCCACAAACCTTGTACCCACGCACTAGTTGTTTCCAGAAAAATAATGTCGAAAGAAGAGAGAACTGGATCAGTCGAAATGCTGGAAGAACCACCATTTGCTGTATTATATTTATCTCTTGTGCTCTTTAGCGATGTACTTTCTATATTCTTTATTTTTACAATATTAACTAGATCTACAGCCGATATGAAGTTATACAAATTCGTTCTTCTGAAATTGGCGGTGAGATATCAACAATGAATGAGTCATTATTCAGTCTTTTAGATATGTGATTTACTCTTCAATTTATCAACTGCTATTCTTGTTACTCCTGATCTATTATGTCCTCTGCCGGCAGTTGCAGTTCGAAGTCCGATTGGCGGATTGAGTGAGACTAGTGCATTTCTAACGGTATCACTTGCTCCCTTATCTTTTTTTATGCTTCATATTACAGATCTCACTGACAATTGCCATTGCAATTACTGTTTTCACTTCAATCAATGACTGTTGTTTCATAAGAGTTTGTATATTTTATCAATGGAATCATGTTTTGAAAAAGATATATTCGTGGAGGTGACTAAATAATTTAATGCAATTTCATGAAGAAATACAATAATTCAGAGGTGCTTTCTTCTTATTTCTGGTCAATGGAACAACTGTTGGCGTCATAGTTATTGCACTTTGGCTTGCAAAGAGCACTAATCAGGTAGGCCATGATTGAAAGTTCAGTGAGAAACAACTTCCAAACATCCAAATGTCTTATAGTGTCTAGATCCGGAAATGAATTTCAAGCAGCTAAATAGTTTGTTCTAAATATTGTTCATAATCTATTTTAGATAAGGAAGTTATGACACATTGTATCAAATATTTTTTATTTTTACACTCTTCAGTCTCTCAGATCCAGACTACATTAGTTATTGCAAAACCCAAAAAAACAGGTGTTTTGCAGTTTTTATCTGAAACTTTTTAAATGAAAATGTTGTGTGATTCTTGACATCTGTAGAAACATTATTGACATCAATACCTAATGATTTCATATATTCAGGAGTTCCTAAATGTCGTCGCAGCTGAAAATATGTCACATGCACTAGGAGTTTATGCATTTGAATCGGATACTGTTTACTTTTACGTGGATATATGGAAACCTCAAGTACTTCCTCTAATGGCTTCCGTGGTTTCTGGTCTCGCCATCATTTATATAATGAATCTTCTTGCATCAAGACTAGTTTGGAGAGCAATTGCAACAAGAAAAAAAAATATGTCGATTAAGAGTTATCAGAATCATAAGCAACTTACTCTTCTCGTATTGTTTCAAGTTAGTTTCATAGAAAGATACTTCAATACATTCCTAATATACTTCAGAATCTTGTGCCGGCAGCTGTTCTCTCAATTCCATTGGTCCTCGTTTCTTTCTCATTTGCAATGAGTTACGAATCTGATACATTTGCAGAGCTTATTAAGCATTTCGTCACTTTCACAATAGCAATTTATCCAGCGTTGAGTGTTCTTTTGAGGTATTACACGTACACAAAACATCATCATCAGTTAAATTTCCTTTCAGTTTCATCTTCATTCAACCGTACAAAAAGTTTCTAATGACTCTCTTATGCACCGTTTCGATTCGTCGAGTCAAACAAAGACAAGTTTCCGATGTACGAATGACGAAGAAATGTTCATTTAAAATAGAAGAATCATTCGATAGTGTTGGTTACATGTGAATAAAAATACTTTATTCATTTGACTAATCTCTTATTTTTTCAATGAATAAAACAAATTCGGTGACATTTGAAATGAAAATGTTTTATGATTTCGATGTGATTATTTCCGATAATCCATCAGTTACGATTGTTTGCTCTGCTCTATCCTCTCCAAGAACTCATCATAAGAAAGAAAATTATCTTTGTGATCGACTTCATTTGGTGCCTAAATCAATTATTATTCTTACTTTTGAGAAGTTTTCTGATAGGTTTTGATTATCAGTTTGTCTACTTACCATTAATTTAGATTTCTGATCTGTTATCAGTTTGTTTATAACCATACACGCATAACACTTCCCAAAGTTGTCATCAATACAATCTTTACAGTAACAAGATTGACATTTCAGTTCTGGACAGTATAGAAGTTTAGCAGCGTACGTCTTTTCCTGACATAGAAAACATTTTGATGTTTTGAAGATTCTTTCGAAAAC